>JAVQMG010000081.1:6648394-7978073 GCA_032878915.1 Castanopsis chinensis
AAATCGGTCACTTGTTGTTCAGTCCCTTGTCTACGAAGGGCTGCATCAGTCGAAGAGGAATATGAAGCTGCAGGTGGGGAGGTTCTTCTTGATAATGAAGACAATGACGGCTGGTTGGCAACCCATGGGAAGCCAAAGGGTAAGTCCACTTGTAGCGTACATCTGAATTATAAGTCAATATTTATTTATACTTAGATGCCTTCTTTCCTTTCTGAAGATAAAAGCGATGAGGCAGAAAACTTGCCTTCTATGGAGACTTTAGAAATCAGCAGCAAGAACAAGACTGTGAAGTCAATACCCTCACACTTTGGAGATCAAGATGAAGAAGATATTCCTGACATGGCCGATTACGAAGAACCTGACAATATTGAAACAGATGCTGTAAGTTTTTATATTTGTGTAAGCTGCAATGTTTTAGTACTTAATTATGCATTCAGGCACATTTGTGAAAGATTGAAACCTCATGGATGAACTACATGACTTTTCTTATTCACTCTCTCTCTCTCTCTCTCTCTCTCTCCTCTCTCTCTCTCTCTCGGTGGTGTATTGACGGTCTGGTGAAGTAGCTAACTTACCAGTGTTGGCAATTCAGTTGATTCATGATAATGTCCTATTTCAATGCCAGGAAAACATATAGCCATACAATCATGTGATCATAGACCATTGAGCAGTAGTTTGCAATGCTATAATACTCAATCTTACATTCACGTATGGAAGGACTAAAGTCAGCTATCAATGTATGTTGGGCATGTGAGGGTGCTATAGCTTCTTCAAATTTCATGTTCAAATTGTATTGTTAAGCTCTGTACTTGACCTTAAAGATTAAAGGAGATGGATTTTTGTTTGGCTGTCCGGTAATTCAGCGAATCACTTAGTGGTGGGAGCTCAAGGGTTGCATGATAATATTGGTGTTACTATATCTAGTAAAGTAGAACTTTAAATTTTGATGTTAAAGATAGATTCTAGGTGGTGCTACTTTGTTTATCCCAGTGATTTATTTATAGTAGCATATGACAGTAGTCTTTTGGTATAGGTCCACTATTTTGAACGGCCTTTCTCTAAGTCTCTTGCATATAATAAAGTTTTTTTTTTCCTAAATTAGAATAATTAACTTCAATAATGCCTTTTTGTCTTGAATGGATTTTTTTGCTTTATTAGTTTATTCTATGAACTATTGATTTATGTTGTTGTCTTGAACCTGTGTTCTTCAGGCAACACTTCCATCCACATATCTTGTTGCTGAGGAACCTGATGACGACAATATTTTACGGACTCGAACCTATGATGTCAGCATCACGTAAGATCTATTATTAATTCCTTTTTTTTTTCCTAGTGTTGCTTCTCTTTCTTAAAATGGTGGAGCCCCTTGCTTCTTGGAGGAGAGAGTTCCCCTTTCTTTTTGGGTTCATTTCTAATGTTGTGGTGACAAATTTCTTTAAGTAGCTGGGTCAGACTGTAGTAGATTACTGCAATTATAAATATTTTTTCCTGTATAACCTTCAAACATTTATAGAAATACTACCCTTATTTCATGGCACTAATATCTTGTCTAATTTTTCCGTGTTTCCAGGTATGACAAATATTATCAAACTCCTCGTGTGTGGCTTACTGGGTATGATGAGGTTCGTCTCAGTAATTACGTGTTTTTTCTTGTAATGAGGTTCCTAAGGGTATTAAAATTTGCTTAGTTTCTTGTCTTCCTTAGTACACGGCCTGTGTACCACATAAGCAGTTTGTACTATTCCTATTTTCTTTTAATAAATTTCCCTTTACCTATAAAAAAAGGGAAAATTTGCTAGTGGTTTTTGTGTGATAATATCATTTTCTTTTCATACCAAGAGCTGTTTAGCAAACCAAGCCGCTCGAGCTAGAATGTTAAGTTAGGATTTAACAAATCCAGTTAAGGTCTTCCAGTTGAGATGCCACAAATTGAGCAGAGCTGAGCCAGAAGATAAGCCAAGCACACAAAGCTTCCAGGTCTGTCATGCTGAGCCCAAACACCTCACCTCTTGGCTCAGCTTGGCCTTATTTACTTCTTCTCATGCTAGTCTAATGCACTTACCACTTCAGTTATGTTATATATTTCATATATGTCAACGAAACTTACATATTCGTACTGATTGTGAAACTCACAAGGAGAAAAGGAAGTGAGTTAGACACAGAGAAGATACTTGGGCCAAACAAGAAGTATCTTGGAAAAATTGGCCATTGTTGTCATTGGTTGTCAAGGCTAGTATATACATTGATGAATCTGTTCTTTATAGGCATAATTAATATTCATTAAGAAGCTAAAATAGTTGGGCTACTGTCTCCATTCATTATAAGAAATTAAAACAGTGAACAAAGTCAAAGTGAATAGGAGATAAAGAAATTCTTCAAGTTCCCCCACCACCTTTTTCTGGGTGCTGATGTACCTTAAACACAAAGCCTGCTGGTTAAGATCATCCTTTATAGTGTTTCTACTTCAGATGTTTCATTATGTTAGATATTTTCTCACGTTTTAAGTTTTATCATGTGAGCTGGACTCCTTTCCTATTTGTGACCTTTCTTTCTTGTGACTAGTTGAAACTATAATTGGTAACTATTCATTAGTTTTCTTAAATGAAGTTTTGTTGAGTGTGAAGTGTATATGTCATATGTTATCATAAAGGGAAAACAAAATGGTGTTTTTATATGTTTTCATTGTTGGGGGAAACATTATCTTGGGTCGGGTCGATCTTTTATTCATTCTAATATGCAACTTTTCATTTGACATATTCATTCAAAGGACTTACTGAAATTCCTTTTGCAATTGTGATAGTCAAGGATGCTTTTGCAACCAGAGCTTGTACTTGAAGATGTTAGTCAAGATCATGCACGCAAAACAGTAAGTTTTTCCTTTGAAGTTATATATATATATATATATATAAAAGTAAATTCCTTTGAAGTTATGTATTTTCTCATTTGTATAATCAGCATATGTCCACTATACATTGTTTCTCCTTGATGCAGCGTTTACTTGATGCTTTTTTATAGCATCTTTTTTGATGTTATGAAATGGATATTCACACCTCAACAGTCTAGTATTATAAATATTGTTTCGCTCAATACTTTAACCTTAAAAGTTCCTTTTCAGGCTACAATGATAGTGAAATATCAGTCTATATTTTTAGATATCTGTTAAATTTTATGAGATGTTCACCCTTAAATTATTCAGTTCTCTATCTTTATCCCTCCTCATGTTATGTCTTCTCCGTGCTTACCTTCAGAGCCTTTTCATTTTCTTCTTTTATTGGAGCATAGATAAGTTGCAATTCAGTGCTACAATACTGGTGTCTGCTATTTTGGAATCCATAGATACCTGCTGGTCCATTTTTTCGTTGTTAGCAATTGCTTTTGCAGACGTAAAATCATATGTAAAGCGCCCACACATGATACATTTGTCCTCGTCCAAATGGATTAATATTAGATGCAGATATCTGTTGTAATTTACATTGTGATACCTTTTCTGTTATGCAAGTTGAACCTTAGGCTCCTGGTTTCCTTAGTTCTGGTAAGCCTTATACATGATTTGCGGCCTAGGGGTGAGCAGAGTGATACCGGAGCCAACCCAACCAACCGGCGCTGATCAAACCGTACCGCCTCTGTCACCGACCGACGGAACCGAGGCCGGCAATCGGATGGAGAATCCCGCTCCGACACCGGTGCGGTGCCGCCATCGGAACTGCAACTCCAAACCGAGTTGGTTACCGAACCGACCGATATGGCAATATTTTGTTTCGTTCTGACCTCTGTGGGTGTTTTACTGTTTTCAAGTTTTGTGTTTCGTTGACAAAACGATTCGTTTCACTTAGTAATTAAAAAACACAATATTTCAAACGACGTCATTTTGAGTTAGGGTTGTTGTCTTGCTGATTTCTGCCCAGTATAAATAGAATTTTTGTACTCTCAGCCGCTCAACTCTCTTAGATGCTCTATCTTTGTATCTTTTGCTCTCGCCTGAGTCCGTGGACTGTGACCAACAACTGACCGTGAGTCACTGAGTCGCCACTTACAGCTCGGCAAGCTCACCATTCACGAGTCACGACCAGGCCAGTTACCGCACATATGGAAGCTTCAAAATTGGCGAAGTTAGTAATGAGGTGAACCTGATATCTTGCTATGTTTGTATGATTCTAAGTTTGTAAAGTGTGTCTTCATATAGGAGAAAGTCATGTTTTGTTGTCCCATACGTGGGAATATGTAAATTTCGTAGTTGAAGAATATTTCTCCTATGTGTTCCTTATTCCTGTCTTGAGAATGCATAGCAGGTGAGAGTTTCGGCAATTGAAGAAAACAACTACATTGGGTTTTCAATAGGCTATTTTAAAGGTGATTCCAAAGAAATGGCCCATAATGTAGCAGCCCAATGGCCCATAATTAACAATTAACACTTTAATTGTTAATCAAATCAATTATAATTTTAAGTTTGCTAACTCTTTTTTTTTTTTTTTTCTGCATTTTGATTGTTAGGGAGGGGAGACTGAGACTGAGAGAGTTCTCTCACCCTTCATATCTTTACTTCTTTGACTGGTCTGGTAGATTGGTTCAAGTGATAGCCAAAGTATAAAAAGAACAAGTTAACACAAAGTACAAGAGCTAGTAACTACTCACTATATCATCAATCTGTTTCTGGGCTAAATGCTTATATATTAATTTGTTTATATATCTGTTTCTGGGCATATTTCTTTATTGATTACATATCAAATTATCAATTGTTTTAATGTCACTATGTTTATGGGCATATATATCAAATTATCAATTGGTTGAACATATTTTTTTTATAAAAAAACAAATGGAATATTTAATGTTTTAAATCGACCAAACCGATTAAACCGACCGCAAAAAACCGCACCGCTATACGTCGAAAAACCGACCCTACGCAGTATGCATCGGTTTCAATTATAAGAAAACCGATCCTTATCGGTTCGGTAACAAATTTGAGAAAAAACCGAGCCGACCGAACCGTGCACACCTTTGCGCTACTGAACAATGGCGGACAGGGTGATAATCCTTTGTGAAAATAATATTATATTTACATTTTCCACATGCACCACCCTCTGATTTAATTGTGTTTAAAAATTAATTTTGTGGGTACAGGTAACCATTGAGGACCATCCGCACTTGCCTGGAAAGCATGCATCAGTGCATCCATGCCGACATGGGGCTGTGATGAAAAAGATCATCGATGTACTGATGTCACATGGAGTTGAACCAGAAGTTGATAAGTACTTTTCACTATCTCAAATCACTTAAATCAGTAGTTGTAAATTGAAACCATCTTTACTTCCAAAGGCATGATATTTCATACCTAACATTTATTATTAAAATTTGAATTCAAAGGCTATATGCTTTTAGAATCATATATATTTGAATTGGAAAGATCATTATATAGGTAATTGGTCTGTTATCTCCCATTACTTGAAATCTTACTAGTGCATAGGTGGATCCCACCACTATCTCCTTTGCCTCCCCCTCACCACCTTTACCACTGCCTGCACTGCAGCTACTTGAAATATTAATGATTTTCTATGCAAGTCAAATGATATAAAAATATTTTCAGGAGCATTTTTAGAGTCACAGCTAGACACGAGAACAAGTAATTTTTTCTTAAAAATGTTTTCCACCAAAACAGTGTGTTAATAAGTAACACACTACCTTTAAGCTCTCGAGTCTTGACACCCTGCTTGGATCCTGCCAAAACCAATCTTAACCTTCTACAATCGCCCAACTAAGCAACTATGGAAAAACACTTGCTCAAGTGCACAATAAATGTGCCAGCAAAAACAGGTGCATACACAAGCATACTCAAAGATGTAATTTTAGAAATGCTACCTCGTTTGCTTATATTTTTTACATAATTCAGATAATGATCTGTATTCTTACTATCTCTATTTTAATTCTTTAGGTACCTTTTCTTATTCTTGAAATTTGTTGCCTCTGTAATTCCAACAATTGAATATGACTACACCATGGACTTTGATCTTGGTAGCTCCAGCAATTAATTCAAAGGTAATTCTATATATATATATATATATATATATATATATAAACAAGGTCCTTTCATTCCTTTTGTGTATTAACGTGTTAGAATTAACATATTATGTCTCCACTAGAAATTTGACTGATGTCCTGATTGATTGCACGCTTTGTCATATCTTAAGATTATGTTACAGAAATTAACAAGGTGATTGAATTTCCCAGGGAAATAAAAATTGCACCATCACATTTCCTGTGATTGTGGTATCAATGGTCATTAAAATTAATAATCTCGCGCTTTTTGCTTACAACAAGAGGGGTGGGGGGGATTCGAATTCAGGTTCTATACATGGGATAGCTCGCTAATGCCACTAAGATATAAGGCTTTTGGCCTTAAAAAACGATTATCATCTATTGTAGATTATGGCATTTTATTACCCTTTATTGAATAAGAATGATGTTAAATGCGAGATGATAGGGTTGGTCTTCAACGGAATTCAAGTAATCTAGGGCCATGCTTTAGAAGAATGAATATATATCTGTGCTTTGTCTACGACATAATTTTTCTTTGCTTTATTTTTAGCTTGACTATGTTGCAACTTTATTTTGCTACTATATTACAGATACAAGTTGCAACTTCAGCTTGAGGGTGATTAAAATGTGAAGTTAAACCATGTTGTAAGTTGTAACTACTACTAATGGTGTTGTCTGTCGACTATAGCCATTATTGTACAGTCTAAACTATTTGATTGGATCGTCATTTGGATGCTGAATGTGTTATTGGAAGCCACCATTCACATTATTAGTGAATGATGGTTTTGTATAGTGGAAGTTCTATTTATCTTTACTGACTGTTTTATACGATAGTAGAATTGCCATGTGCCCATATTTTAACTGGGTTCAATCACTGATACATGCTGATCAAAAGTCAAACCTTGACAACTGGTGAATGACTCAAGTCTAAATGCAAGCGCCCGCGCCCTGCTAACTTATACAAAGCTTTTATGTTAGAAATCTGGAATGAATATATATACATTAAAAATCCAAATTAGAACATGAGCCCATCCAAAATGCTCCTCATTCCGAAGTCTGGATTTCTTAGGACCAGCATGAGGGGCATATATGAGTTGCAATATTAGTACTGCTGATAAGTGCAAAATAATGTCCTGCACTTGAATCAGAATTTCATCAGCATAAATGATTTATTGGCAAAGCTAAATTGAAAATCCCAACGTGATTCTCTTTAATTGTCAACTAAAACATCCTAAATAAACCAAACTCATCTAGAACTCCAAAATATCATGTTCAACGTAGCTGTAAGATTCAGGAACGTCATAGACAACTAAGAGCATTTCCAACAGCCTCTCTAAATCCAAAATTTGGAGAGTAAACCACAAAAACGTGCAATAGTCTCTCTAATTCACTATTTCATTAGCAAAAGAATTAATGAAATGAGAATAAAAAATTCAACACACCCATTAAAATATTCAATTTTACTCAATAATCACAATGGCTACAACTCAACCAATCCAGATCGTTTTTCTCTCAAACATCTCTAAACTCAATCATGATCAAAATACAAACTCAAATCACAATCTTAAAACTAATCAAATCATAACAAAAAATGAAAAAAAAAAAAAAAGAAAACCAAAACCAAAACAAAACAAAACAAATTGACCCATCTAAGCCATTGTGGGGGAGGACGAGTGGTGGTGGTGGAGAGAATGAGTTATCCACCAGCGATCTCTGTTTGTGAGAGAGAGACAGAAAGAAAGAGCTCTAGTTTGGACGAAGGGGTAAGAAAAAAAAAATAAACATATGTTCTGGAGTTTGGAGGAAGTGGTTGAGAAGAGAGGAAAGAAGGACAAAAGAAAAGAGTAGGGGTACGTGTGTAGTGGAGAAAATGAGGGCAAAAGAAGAGGAGAAAAAAGAGGGAAAAAGAAGAAAGAAAAGAAGAAATTGTATGGATGAAAAACAAATAAAGAAATAAGGGAAAATAAAATAAAGAATAAGAAATTAAAATTAAAAAACTCTACCACAATATTTTCACAATAAATTTTAAGTGGTAGATTTTTATTAGCTATTATTGGTAAGTAAAAAAATAATTTCAATAGTGACTTGTGAGTTTAACTTAAAACAGCAACAACTTATCACATATAATTTACTCTGAAAGTATTATGCAAAATATTATAAATGTAGAATTTTTAGTTTTTTTTTTTTAGAATAATTTCTAGTTGAAATTAGATGACCTACAACTCCCTATATCGTTACCACAAGTGTTTTAGGAGACTTGTTAAAAATATATCATTAGGAAAAATTTAAAAATATTACCATTAGGAGATTTTACAAATATGGTTGTTGAGTATTTGAAAAATATAGTCATTAGAAACAAACAATTGACAAAATAAATAAAGAAAGTTAAAAAAAAAAGAATGAAAAAATAATATTTAAATTAAATAGATAGAAGATAAAAAGTCTGTTACAAAATGTATTTAAAAAAATATATAACTAAAAGGTAAAATGAACTGTTCACTCTCTAAACAGTACAAAATTTTAAGAATTTTTTTTTTTTTTAGAATAATTTCTAGTTGAAATTAGATGACCTACAACTCTCCATATCATTACCACAAGTGTTTTACGAGATTTGTTAAAAATATATCATTAGGAAAAATTTAAAAATATTACCATTGGAAGATATTAAAAATATGGTCCTTGAGTATTTGTAAAATATAGTCATTAGAAACAAACAATTGAAAAAATAAACAAAGAAAGATTAAAAAAAAAGAATGAAAAAATAATATTTAAATTAAATAGATAAAAAATAAAAAATATGTTAAAAAATGTATTTAAAAAAGTAAATAACTAAAGAGTAAAAGAAACTATTCACTCCCCCATCAGTACAAAATTTTATAAAGTATGCTGGAGAAGCTCTCTCAACAGTACAAAATTTTATAAAGTATGCTGGAAATGCTCTATGGGTAGATCATGCAGCAGACGCCAAAAGGCACTTTTTTCTCTAATAGGCTGATTATTATCCACAAGTTAATATCCCTTCAATTGAATTACAAATAATATCCTACCTTCATATTGACCTTTTTCCTGATCTTAACGACTAACAAGGCCATACAATTTCTTCTTGCCTTCATATTCCAAAAAGGAGCAAAATCTGACTCGCATGGTCACAAGAGAGAGTTACAAACATACAACAGTAACACAACGTTGAGTACCAAGCTGCTTTTATATTAACAATTTAAATATAGGAATTTCCATTTCTTTTACATTTATGGCTACTGCTCCAGTTCAGTACTTCCTACCCTGAAAAAGAGGAACAAAATTGGAATAGTCACAAAAGAAAGTTACAAATAAATAACGTGGGAACAATTTTCTGAAATAAACTGTTTTGGTATTAACTAAATAAGATAAGAATATCTTCCTATTACATCTCTCGCATACTGTTACTGTTACTCAGAATTGGGCCGCGAAACTTGGCCACTGCTCCAGCTTTCACTGGAAACAAGATGCTCGGCCAGAAAAACAAAATCCCATATGAGCCAACTCGAAATGCAATAGGCCAGGATGCTTTATATGAAGCCAAGCATAACAAATTTTATTAATTTTATGATCATGCAGCCTCCATGGCCTCTGGGTATAGGCATTGGACCAATTCTGATTAATCTGCAAACAATACATTGAAAGATTCCAGAGGATCTCCGCAGTTATATGAGAAAACAAACATAATAAATACAATAATTAAATAAACAAAACAAAACAAAAATCAACCTACAACTAAAACCAGCAAAATTAAGATGATTTCCACTGGTTGATAATCTTGACTAGCTCTTGACAACGTTACTCTACAATTCTCTAATATAACAATACATGTGACCTTTTGTTGGTATCATATACCAAGCCTCCAATAATGTGCACCAGGTCATATGCACCTAAAGGCAGGATTGCAGGCCTCATCAAGAAACAAAAACAAATTTTTCTTGGTTTCCTGTCAAATGTAAACAGGTTTGACATCATTAGGCCCAAAACTTGCTGAACACGTTGGACACTTTCGGTGACGAGTTTCAGTGATTCTTTGTACACAAGGATTGCAGAACAAGTGGTAGCATTTTGTAATGACAACCTGAAGACGGGAAAAAATAAATAAATATAAAAATAAATCTTAGCATTTTGTAATAACCACCTGAAGGCAGTAAAATATATCTGTTTTTTTAGGTACTTTAGAACAATATTTGAAAATCATTGGATTAAAATGGCAGTCATTTTCTTGACCCAAATTAATGGCAGTACGTAGACCAATTACTGTATCTTAAAAAACTAATTGAAACAGCTCAATATCTTTCTTGAGGTTCAGCCAAAATCCATTAGTTAATCATTTTTTTTTTCTCATTATCTAAGACCCATATCATTCTTTTTCTTTTTTTTTCAGACGAAGTTATGCTACTGAATCATCATAACAGAATTCTAATTACCAAAAAATAAAAATAAAAACTTTGACACAAACTACCATATCATTTGTAAAGAATTAGAGTGCACAGCAAGTGCTAAATTCAATGGTATATAATTCCATTGCTCCATTCTTAAGAACCATTCTGAAATCAAACTAACAGAAACTCTAAATAGCAAAAACCTAGTTAAACCAAGTTAAACCAAGTCATATAGATATATATTCTATACAAGGTTATAATACTGCATCTTTATTGTCTCCCACTGAATAAAGCGTCCTAAAGAAAGTTCCCTTTGTTTTCTTTTTTCTTTTCTTTTTTCTTTTAAAACATACGCTTTGATGGAGTTGGAAAAAATGTTACATATAGACTTTTATTATAACAAATTAGCCTTTAAATTAAAAAAAAAAAAAAAATTTAAAAAAAAGGATTCTAACTCAAAAACTTTTAAGTTACCTTTTCATCTATCTTTCTACTAACCCAAATTCAAACAATTCATTTAAGGCATCTAAAACTTGAAAAACTACAATCATATTTTAAAGAGTTGCCATTAATGGTTTTTTCAGTAAAACGTTGCTGATATGGAACCACTTTCAGCTGCCCTTCTTGGGGTGTGAAATAGGTTTCATATTAACAGCCATGGTAAAATCCATCATGTTTCACATATTTCAGGTGAAAACTCCAATTGTCATATTCTAATATCCACTTCTTAAAACAGGGAACAGGAGTTGAATCATCACCACTTCCTACAAACTAAACAGTAAAAAACAGCCCATACAATATAAAAATCGCAAATAAAATACTCACCTCTTTTGTCCTGTCAAGGCAGATACTGCACTTCAATATTTCCCGGTATTCTCTTAGTTCCTCCTGAAGCTTCTCAACAATTGATGAGCCTTCTGTCTGCACTCTAAGACGTGATTCCTTTCTCCTTACAACTTCCAATTCCTCCTCTGTTCTTTTCTTGTCAAACCTGATAAAGAATGAAAAATGTGTCAGAAAACCTGCACTAAGCAGATATCAGAAGTAAAGAAGAAAATTTTCTGTACCTTTCTCTCTCTAATTCTATCTGCAACTCCACAAGGACCACTCTACTTTTTTCAACTTTTGATTGTGATTCCTCCAGGGACTCCCTTGTTTGCTGAGATGATCTTCTCACATCTAATAATTTCTTGTGTGTATTTTCCAAAGCAACTGAACCATGATATTTATCATCTGCAAGTTTCTGAATTTGTTCTGAGCAAACTTTCAACTGCAAAGCAAAATTTGACTCAAATATTAACTGTACCTGTCGTTGTCAATTCAAATCCAAATCCAAAAATGAGGGCTAAGAATGTACCTGATCTTCGATTCTTGCAGATTTCATGTCATAAAAACTAAGAGAATTACTTGCTTGCTGAAGCTCCCTCTCCATGGTTCGTTTGTTCATAAGTAGAGTATCCTGCAGCTGTCTTGCCCTGATGCCCTCTAAGACAAGCTGAAACAAAAATAATGAAAGCCATAACTTTACTTATCAATACAAGCATCAGGAGACATAATTTACAGAGGTCAAGAGACAAGAAATACTAGCTACAGGTGTAAGCAAAACTTCCTCCTGTATGCAAGAAAGAACTGTACAATGTTATGGATTTTAAACTTGTCTATTGAAGTCAAGACATGCACGAGTCTCTTATTATGAACTTTTTCAACACACCAATATTTAAACACAAATCTATCATTAGCAAGCACATACACTAATAGGTGTAGAAGTTAATGCCACTATTTTCAACTTATCAAAAACACCACTATTTTCAAGCACAATATAGGTTTAGAAGCTGAAGCTACTGCAAATCAAAGAAGCTCTCAACTGAGAAACACAGCAGGCACGATATAAGCTATAAACTTTGCACCAATTTAAGATAAGTGCCCCAATCGCCATAAGATATAGCAGCCCCCCCACCCTGCTTTCTCTTTCTTTTTCATATTTTCACATGCAACTATACTAAAAAATCATGTCGAGCGATTCTTGAAATATCAGCGAAAACTGATTTTTAAATTAAAGATACATCCAATGTGATAACTTAACCTCATTGGGTAGAATAGTTTGTTCAGGACCATGCCTTGTAAAGCAGAGGTCCATATGAAGAATGGAACTTTTTCTTTTTGGATAGGAATATGAAGAATGGTGCATTACTTCTGGAAACAAGAAAAATGACCGCAGTGAGGCAGCTTTCTGTTTCATGTAAATTTAAAATGTGACAGACCAATTTGAATGGGCTTTCGAAGGAGTGTATGGACCTAATGCAGACAGGGACCATAGACTTTTGTGGAAAAAGCTCTTCAATCTTATCTGTTGCCTGGTGCGAGGGAGGAGACTTTAACGTGATTTGGTTTCCCATGTTATGTCTAGGTGCTGAGAATTTCACTCATGCGATACAAGACTTTTTTTTAATTTCAAATCAGTTCAAGGCTTGATGGATATACCTTTGGGAGTGAGTCAGTTTACATGGTCCAATAACATCTCAAAGTCCAGAATTTTCCATTTTCTTGTTTCTACAGATTGGGAAAATCACTTCCTAAATATAACTCAACAAATGTGGCCTAGACTATTATCAGACCACTTCCTGCTCCTATTAGTTTGTGGAAATTTCCAGAGGTAAAAGACCATCCAAATTTGAGAATATGTAGCTAAAAGCAGAGGGGTTTGCAGAGAAGATGAAAACTTGGTGAGAGCCATACCAATTTCAAGGGGCCTCGAGTTACAGATTGGAAAATAAACTCAAACACTGAAAATTGATCTAAAGAAATGGAACGAGGAAGAGTTTGGAAATGTGGAGACCAACAAACAGAAGGATGATCTCTCGGAGCTGGATACCCTAGAGGAAAGTCAACAACTAACAGCTGTTGAGCTATTAGAAAAGGATTGGATCTGAGTAGAGCTCCAAAAGACCTCTCTTTCATGGGAGATTTGTTGGAGGAAAGATTCTAGGGTTCTTCTATCTTCTATGGTTAAGAGAGGGGGACAGAAACATGAAAAATTTTCATTGTATAGCCAACTCACATGGAAGGAATAACTCCATTGCCAATCTTTTGGTAAATAAGGAACTGATTACGGATCTAGCAGCCATCACTTATTGTATTGCTCAATTCTACAAGCGTCTATTCACAAAGCACAGCATTTGAAGACCCTGGTTGGATAATATAGAGTTTCAAGGATATCGGAGGATAATACAAATTGGTTGGACAGACCATTTGACAAAGAAGTTCTTGGGGTGCTTAAAAGTTATAATGGAGATAAGGCGTCACAGATGCTTTTTGTTATCATTATGTAGGCTTTAAGCAGTATGATTAAATAAAGCAGTAAGTGTTGGGCATATGTCAAGATTTATGGTAGGTACCTCTGCAAATAATCTGTTGATGGTGTCTCATCTTCTCTTTGTGGATGACACATTGATATTCTGTGAAGCCGGCCTGAATAGCTTGTGCATTTACATGTTGTGTTTACTTGATTTGAGGCTGTTTCTAGACTAGAGAACTTGAATAAATAAGAGTTGATACCAGTGGGGGATCTTTCTAATTTGGAGAACTTCGTGGATATTTTAGGTTGTAAAAAGGAACGTTATCTATGAAGTACTTAGGTCTTGGGGTGCTAAATTTAAGGAGAAGACAATCTAGAACCCAATCCTTGAGAAGATATAGGGAGGATACTAGCGGGATGAAAGCAGGTTCATTTATCTAAGGGAGGTAAGTTACATTAATTAAAAGTACTCTCTCCAATTTGCTAACTTATTTTCTTTCTAATTTTCCTATTCCAGCTAACATTGCTAATCATATCGAAAGTTAAACAGTTTTTATGGAGGGGCTTAGGTGGGGAATCCGAGTTCGATTTGGTAAACTTAACTAAAATTTGTTCACCTCCTTGGAATGGCGGATTGGTTTCCAACTACCGAAAACCTATGATGCACGGACACGGACACGGACACGGACAGGAACACGGACACGGACACGGACACGGCAATATGGCAATTTTTGAAAAATAAGAACACAACACGGCATGGACACGGCAATTAAATAATTAGTTAAATTTTATATTTAGGCATATTTTTTAATATTTTTAGACATAAAATACATTTATTTTTAGAATTTAAATTATATAAGAACTACAAATAAGTAAACTAATCCCCTAAAGTAGTACAATAATACACATAAAATGTTTAGAGTACAGACCAAAAGTTTAAATGGGTTACATCAAACTAAAAACATAAAAGGAAACCAAACTTTAAAAGGTATAACCCAGAGCATCAGTGGCACTGTAAACAGTGGAGTGGGGTTAAAAAAAAAAAAACCATGCGTTATAAACGCGTTATAACTTATATTAAAGTAACACAGTACACCCATTCACCAAAATATCTGAAAAAAAAAAGAGAGAGAGAAGACTGAAGAGAAGAGGTCGGACAGTCCACACCAAGAGAGAGAGAGAGAGAGATCGGAAGGGACAGGCCACGGCGTCGACGTCTATGGAGCTCGCCGATCAGCCCGATCTAGCTCCGGCGAGGGACAGAAGGCAGCGGCAGCGGGAAGAGGTCAGAGGGAGGGTGGGTTGAGGACTTGAGATGCTGGCAGAGTTTTTTTTTTTTTTTTTTTTCACAGCTGGCGTGTCGGTGCCGTAGACACCGCTCGGACACCGGAGTCCGGCAATTTGTACCCGCTCCGGTGTCCGACATGTGTCGGACACCGACGGGTCGCCAAAAATGGCGTGTCGGTGCAACCTAGCCAAAAACAATTTAACCAACCCTTCTTAGAGAAATGGTTGTGAAGATTTGAAACTGAGACACAGTTACCTTGGAGAAGAGTGACAGAGGTGAAGTAAGGCAGTGATTGGCTTGGTGGCGTACCAAGGAGGTTTAGGGTCCTTATAGTGTGGGTCTTTGGAAATCTATAAGACGCTTCACTTCGTTTTCGCCATATTCTGTTTGAAGTGGAAAATAGGACCAGAGTGAAGCTTTGGCATGACCTGGGGTGGGGAGAGTTCTTTAAAGAAGGCTTTCTTCGAATTATTTGGGATCAATAATGGTGTCCTTTAGTGGGATTTGAATTTCTCAAGACCTGTGCAGGACTGGGAGTTGGAGCCTTTGTCATCCTTTATGGATTTAATATATTCTAACCCTGTGAGGAGTGGGGATGACAAGCTCTATTGGAAGTCAACTAAGAGACAGGATATATAGCTTATATCGTGCCTCCTGTGTTTAACCATAAACAGTGAAGCACACATGACAGCTCTTAACATTCATAACAAGAATTAAACACATTATTCAAATTCCAAAATGTCACACACATCAACAGGAAAAAAACAAAACACCACTACATCTCAGAGTAAAGAAAAGTTTGAGGTAGACAATTACCTTAATGTTATAGTCGTCTCTCTCAGTAATTTGCTGCAACAGATGTTGGTTTTGACTCTGCATATCATCATATGCCTGTCCAATTGACTGCAGAAAAAGCAGACCAACAATTGCACCAATTTCATGATTGAATGTCAGATCACATCCACATTAGATAACTGGAAACTAACCTCAATTTCAGATAAGTAAGCCTCATTTTCTTCATTTTTGGACTTTAGGACATCAGTAAGCCTAGAAATATCCCTGAAATAGCAGTAAACTTGACATTGGTAAGAACTTTACACCATTCTCATGTTCAAACAATACCAAGCTAATGCTAGAACATCAGCCTGCACAGTTAACATAATGTAATACAGATCATCAAAAGACTAAAGTAATATGAAAATTTTATAACCCCAAGAGGTAACACAATTGGCTGGGACCACACTCATGAGGCAAAGTTCACTAGATTGAAACTCATCTTCCCCCTCCCGTTGGGATCAAAACTAGCTTATCAAAAATATATACATTAGGACACTTAATGATAAAATGAAGCAATGAAGTCTTAGAGCAGAATAAAAACCAGGTTCAGTTAACACAGTCAACCCTCTGGCAATTATCTAACAATAATCTAACAGTTCAAGGATGTCTTGTGAAAAGTAATAATCTTTTGGGAAGGTGCCAAAATCACCAGTACACTAGAAATATACAAGACAACAATTAAACAGAAGAGAACAGAAAATTAGCTTCTTAATTGAACAATTAGAAATATCGTAAGAAAAAAAAGCTAGACATAGTCATCCACTCAAAAAAGTAATGTTCAAAACATTGTCTTAGAGACAATAGCGCAAGTCTGATGTCCAGAATTTCAAAACCTCAAATGTCCCAATATCATCTCATGCCTGAATACTCGCATTAGTTATATCTAAGAATTTTTATTAAATATTTTTTGTAATGTTTGTTGATTTGTGGTGACCCTTAAGTACATGTCCTGTGTACTGGGTGGTGCTTTTTCTAGTTTTTCAATAATATTTTTACTTATCAAAAAAAATTCAATTTTTTAAATAAATAAATATATAAAAAAATAAAGCTAACAGGAAAAGCTCCCGATCAAATCCAATGCAACCAAAGGGGGGTCTACAGTCTATTCCACCCACAAAACACCAACCTTTTTCACAGACGATATTTGAATTTTAGGGGGAAAAAAGGTTTATGTAGCAGCAGTTTAAAAATATTCCCACTATCAAGTCAAAGTAAATTAAACCTTTTAGAAGCTTCCAACTTCTGCCTCAGCTCAGCAATATCAGCTTCTGCTGCAGCCAGCCTTTGCTGAGATATGGCCTCAGCTTCATTTGCTGTCTTCACTCGTAATTCCAAGTTGTGCTCATCAAGAGAGGATTTCAAAGTTTGAACATGAGCCCATGCCTTGTATTCCAAGTCCTTGGCTTCAATGACATCCCTGCAGATCTTATAAACTTCTAAGAAAAGTGAACACACAAACTATAACTCACATACTAGGTATGACAATTAAGTTGAATGTGAAAACCTAGTTTAAGCAGAATGAAGTGCTTCCACCAGTTACAAGTAAGCCTATGTGCAATACCTAGTCTAGGAACAGCTGTACTTTTATACATTTTAAACAAAATAAAACTATCCAAACACAATCCTATGAAATTCAGGATATTCACATAAAAGCAATTTTTGCAAGCACGCACACAGACACATGAATATGTGTATATAAGAGGATTGCAGAAAGAGTGCAAACACGCACACACAATGCATATGTATAAATGAGAAGATTGCAGAAAGAGTCCTCAGAACAATCAAAACAGCTTTGCACAAAGTTTTAGCCAATACATCAAATTAGAAATGTGAGCCAACAATAACTTATCAAAAAGACAGGTGAACTAAGAAAAACTAATCAAGAAGAAATGTGAACTAAGAAGAAAAAAAGAGATATGCAGATTCTCTAACCTTGAATCAGTGGATTCACGTCTATACATTTCTAAAATCAACTTTAACTCCAAATCACTTTCCTTCAAATCTTGGACCTGCAAAGTAGAACAGGCAAAACTCATTTAATCCAAATCATTCGTAGACTGGATAAATCCATTTATTTATTAAAAAAAAAATTCTTTCAATGAAAGGGAACAGGTAAACCAGGAACACGAACATGGCATGCACGTGTCTATGCATTCACCAAACAGGAGAGTGCATCTTTACAGAAAAGAAACATAGGGAAATGGCACCCATGAAACTAATAATCAGGCAATAAGATTTAGTTTTCAGGTTTTTAAAGCTGCACCCCCCACACCCCCCCCCCCCCCTGCGGGGGCCTCTTTTCTTTTTCTTTTTTTTTCCCAAGTAGCAAGTTACACAAAGCTGGTAATTATATACCATATAAATTAACTCTGAAAAAATTGTCAATCATAAGTTGTACAACATTTATATTCACAGAAATTTCACATTATATTCATATGATAATTGGGGTCCACTGTTGGAAACTGCAATAAAGACACAGGATACGGATAAGATACAATAAGAATATAGCAAGCTAACCAATCAACCATCAAAAGCCTAGGATAGTGTACAGCAAGGGTATGAATGTTTTTTTGGTGGTAACAGACAATAATAAATAAAATTTCTAGCTAAACATTTTTATGTAAATAAGAAGTTTAAAAAATAATAACGAACATCAGAACATTCAATGGGTTCTGAAAGATTAATTAAACATACTGGGTAGTGTGCATGTGTCTTTTCAAATTTAAGCCATTTAATTGCCAGACATGTATTGGACATGCGTCCAGCATTGTGCAAGCAATATGCATGTCTGAATACAACATGTGACTCATAGACACTACAAAGGTTTTGAAGTAACCATGCTTCATATCCAAAAACATATATAGGGAACATATCATACCACAGCTTGTAACTTCTTCATCTCAGCAACTTGGTCAGCAGATCTGGCCGATAAAGTTTCAAACTCTTTCACCTGTTTTAGAGAGAGAGAACTTTAGGCCCTTCAACTGCATATATGAATATGACTGAATGAATAACAAAGACCTGCCTTCCTGCCAATGAGCTCTAGTCTAGCTCAAATGATTGTAAGTGCAAGCAGGGTAAGCTCAAGGGTTCAAGGCCCACCATGTGCATTACTAAATTACCCATTAAAAAACAGAAAAATATACTCACCTTCCTCTCCAGAATTCTAGAAAGAGATTGCACGTCAGCCCGAAGAGAATGAACATCCGAGGCAGCCTCTTTGTATTTACTTAATTCACTTTGCATAGTGCTCATTTCTTCAGGAAATGAAGAAACCAAGGTTCTAAATTCAGCAATGATTTCTTTTCTTCCTGCAATGCAAAGTAACTTCATCATAATACAGCAAAAAAACTATAGAGATAAAGTTACTTATGTTTAATAATCATAGAAAAGCATCAGATTTCTTAAAACCTGGTTCTCTTGATGCCTCTTCCAGCTTCGATTCAAGCCTATTTCTTTCCTCAATTTGTTTCTGTATTTCTACTCTCAAATCTGCTGCTCTAGAATCATCAATTGCAGAAGATCTTCGAAAAACATCAACCATATCATTTTTAATAATCAATTCCCTCTCATTCCACAAAAGGTTGTCCTTCTCAGTCTACAATTTCCAACAAAAACATATCGTCAGCATCAGAACAAAACCCCCATGACAAAAATGATAGATGAAGGCATAAATGAAACTACCGACCAGTTACAACCTGTAGTTTCTCATATAAGGCCTGATACTGCAAAACTTCAGATTTTGACTTTTCTATTTGATCTTTCACCAGGAGGTAAGCATTGGAAGAGGAAATACACTTCACATTCTTCAACGTGTTCTGTCATGATATACCCCATTCAAATGGCATGACTGGATTAATAATCGATCCCTTAGGAAAATATATCTAAAGAATTATACCAGCAGAATGATCAACATTATAGAAAACTGACCCGCAAACTCGATAACTGCAGTAATAATTTTATCCTTTCTTCATGAAGACTTTTTAATTCCATTAGCCGACATGAAGCTTGGTCCTGTGAAGCTCAAAGCAATTAATCTGCTTGTCTCTTCCAATTTAAGGAATTATCAAATGTTGACCTAAAAGAGAAAAAAGTCTGAGAGGAAGGAACAGAAAATTAGTCCCAAGTCAACAAATTACCATTAGTTCTTTGAGAGTTGATTCCATATCGTGCAGATCTTTTTGTTTATCTCTGACCCTATCACTGGCAACTTGCTTATTCCCTAGATTTAAGACAGGGAAAAATGCCCCTTTTGCAGCATCTCTCTGTGCTTTAAGAGATACTAAATTGCAATTGCTTTCTTCCAATTCTGCAAGTGTAACCTCCAACTCCCCTTCAAAAAACCAACCAAATTGAATGTCATTCACTGACCTCTAAGAGCTGAAAATCATTCACCATCCCAGAACTCTTTTTTTTTTTCTTTTTTTTTTCTGTTTTTTTGATAGGTGATAAAAGTTTTATTGATAAGAAAAGTACAATGTGTTTACAATAGTAAACCCACGGCACTTGAAACAAATACAAACAAATCAAAGGGAAGAGCTAACAGATATAAGGAAATTAGACATGGAAATACAATGCATAAAACCCCAAATACGAGACCACTCAAACAAAGTTTCAGAACTCTCATTTAGACAGTTTTCATTTTGGGCAGGGAGGAGGGGGATAAGATATCTAAAATCCAGAACACCAGAAGAATTCATACAGGTCATATGTGTCATATCCCATCAACTCAGTATGGTATGCAATTTAAGGGAACAAACAATGCGCAAGTATACATACATAAGTCTTCACATCAGTGTTTATCTATCATTTTTTTCTAATAAAAACCACACACAAATCAGTCCTAGGAAGGTAGAGTTGAATACGGATCCCAACCTTCAACTTGCATGAAGGGTAGCTCTCAAGAATAAACACTAACGCTTTACAACCCAAAATATTAACTATTGCACTTCACATTTATGAGTATGTATCATTTATAACTTGCAAAAATAATATACTTAAATAAGTCTTTCTGCCATGCCATATACATTTTACTCTTTTTATAATATAAGTATGCCAAATAAATTGATATTGTGCAATTCAACTACAGAATTGAAATTATATCTATCAGGGTTCATGTGAATTATCCGAGTCATATGTATAAATGTCAATTTGTCCAGCACAAGAAAAAAAAAAAACTTTAGAGAAGCAAATCCTCATTTAATAAAATTAATATATATATATATATGCTTAACACATATTTTATGTTAAAAAGCCCTTTAATCTCCACCCTGCTAAGATTCACATAACAAGGCATTGACTAAAGTATATAAATCATCCGGAAAAAAATAATAATAATAATAATAATTATACAAACCATCTGAAATTATTATGACAGTCATTCCACTTCCATCACAGGTTTCAGGTCTAAAATTCTTTAATATTTCACCCAAGTTATATAATTCAGTTGTAAGTAAATGATCCATATGCAGATTTTCAAATTTCAGAATTATAAATGGTCTATATGCAAATTTTGTAAATGCAATGCATATAATTGCCATCCAATAGATGATGCTAACTGTCATGTACGTGGAAGACAGAAATAGAGCAGTTCTTTGCCTACTTCTGGAGTTATGATAAATGTTTAGTGACGTTTGAATAAATTCAACACCTAGGCACACATCCAGCTTTGACACGCACACCAAAACAAATATATAAGGAATAAATATGCAAAAATTTTCTGTACTCTTACACATGCATAAATATATATACATTCATGCATACACATGCCTAAGAGGCAGAGATACGGAAAAAATCTCAGAAGGTCATGGACACAGACACAGCTGCCGAAGTGTCCGTGTGGTGTCCGGCAAAAAAATATTTAAATTTGGATATGGTCAAGGCACATCTAGGACACGGGTGTAACATGGCAATGAAAATTTAAAAAAAAAAAATAGTGGGATTTCAACAACCTGGTCAGCGCTGGTCTCAACCCATTGCCACTCTCTCTCTCTCCCCATATCTCGATTTGGTTGCTGTCCTCCATCTGCACTCAGGTGAAGCACATTGGCACTGGTCTTGGCCCATCTGCGCTCACCGTTTGCCGTCATCTACCATCTGTTCTACCCTTTTTTAAAATTATTATTTGCTTTTTCTACGGAATGTGCAAGAGCTAGAGGCTTTGAAGTTTTGCATTCATTTTTCTTAAAATCCAGGCTGATTGAATGTATTTAGTGCTTTTTTGTTTCTAACTCTATCAGTCAAAACAAAGCTAAATGGAAATAGGGGAAAACGAAAATTTTAAGCACTCAAAGTTTGTATTTATTATCACTAATTAACATAAAATATGATCATAAGTCATAAGTATAAAATATACATAAAACCTAAATTTATTAATTATTAATTGTTTTGTCCCCGCCATGTCCTGTCCTGGTTATTCAAGAACTGCCATGCCATCATGTCCCATGTCATGTCATGCCCATGTCCATGCTTCATAGACACAGACATAATACACAAGTTCACACATTGGGTGAGAGAGTAGATATGGGCACATAACAGATGACACTCACAGCCATCTTAAGGTTTCTAATATTGCCTTCGACAATTAATGGTACATACCAACCCTCATCCCCTCTTCCCCCACAATAAACCCCAAAACCCTAAAGCCTGTTACAATAATAAGATATAAATGATGATACTTACAGCAATCCACAAAGCCATACCCAACCCAAATTATCCAAGACCATCCTTAAGAATTAAACCCTTTTTTGTAGGGTGGTTGGGTTGGGTTGGATGGAAGGGGTAGGCGTTGTCAGAATTTTGACCATGTTATAAATTCTTACTTTTCTTTAACATAAAGCTGCCCAACGGGGAGGGTTATCTGAATTTTGACTGTGTTTTACATTCTTACTTATCTTGAAAATTAGGCTGCCCCATATTCAACCCAACTTCATGAAATATATGAGTAGAAACACAAACATCATAAACAATAAACTCTCAGATCTCATTCAAGATCCGGTCATATAATCCACGCTTTCAAAAGGTTATGACAAATCATATAACATAAAAGGAAGTTACCTCTTAAACGTTTAATCTCAGCGTTATTTTTTGCATCAATGTCTTGGTGTCTCTGCAATTCCCTTGTTAGTGTTTTGTGCTTCAAATGAAGATCGCTAAATTCCAACCTCAAGTTCTTAACTTCTTTCTCTAAATCACAGGATGCCTTTTGCCTGCATGAGCCTAGCAAAAAGAGCAGACATGCATAGAAATGAGGAGTAACTCAAAAGGACAAACAGGCTCACAACAGGAACCATGTGAAATTCATATATCCCCTTTCAACTCTTACCATCTTCTGGAAGTTCCTTCAAAACTGCCGTAAGTAATCCATCCTTTAGATACCACAGGTTATCAGTGGCAGCTACTATATTGAGTAAAATGTTCTTAGTTCGCTCTGAGGCAGTTTCTCTCTCTTCTTCCATCTGATTTGGGCAATCATTCATAGAGGAACTTTCAGTTGCACCTGTTTCTATGAGCCGGCTAAGAAAAGCATCCTTAAACATAGATGGAGCCCCATCTAACAACAAAATCAAAGCATTCTATCAGCAAGAAAGTTTACAAAATAATACATTCTTGGCATATGCTAGTTGATACAAATCTACCAGTTCACAGAGAAGGAAGTAAACACAGCACCCACTAATACAGAAGTAAGATATTATGCAACCACCATGAAATCAGACTACACTAATACATTTTATATAAAGAAAAAAGGGAAAACAAAGAAACTATATGTGACAATAAAGAATGACATTATTAAACTAAAATCTAGAAGAGAGAGAACTTGAGATGATAAGAGATCAGGGTATCATAAGATAAAAAAATGCTTCAATGCATCAATAACATTTCAAGATAATCTCCATTGAGCTTGAGCTTTGTGCACCCGATCGATATGGAAATTAGACTTCATATGAGAATCATCAATCACACAATGGAAAAAGCATTAGGATCTACACAAAAATATTGTTTTCTCAGGATTCAATGATTCACGCAAAATGATGTTTAACAGGTAAAATGAATACGGCCAGGCTAATTGGGTATGTTTAGTATTTTACAGCCAAGTCCATCGTGTTTCTGTCACTTCTGAAGATTATAAGAACACTGAAGAAGAAAAACATAGGTTGTATGTCAATTCTCAACAGAGAAACCACATTCACGACCTCCACCCTTACTGCCAGCCCCACTACAAATTTCATTACTAATACCTCCACACCACATCTGGTTATCTTTTGGGTTTAAAATGAAAAGCACCACTTCATTATTGGAGAGTAAATAACTAAAAAAAAAATTAGATGTTGCTTACGTGATATACCAAATATGAAAGTGGTTTACATAACACAGAAAGCCATTTTGATCATGAAGACAATTTTCTCAAACCCCACTCAAAGACCACAAAATTAAGTCCAAATTGTGACCATCTCAGCAGCTTTGGAATTCCTAGTGCTATACTTAAAAGGTTGGAAAATATTTTATGGTGCAAAATAACAACTTCCTCCCATATATATGGGATTCAAAATCCTTGAGTAAAATAATAGACAGCAACAGAAAACATACCCCACCATTATCAAACTAGTGAATTAGTAGTAAAATTAGCATTTTAAAAGAATTTAAAGAATTCAATTCCTTTCATTACCAATTAGTGAAGGAGTTCTATTATATCATTACTATATTGAAAATGAACTCTAGTTAGCCTATATTTCTTGTTTGAAAGAATCCTCCACATTGTCTTATAAAACCAAAAGAAATATCACTAAACTAATCTTGACTTCAATACGAAAGTAGGTACCAGAAAAAGGCCAAAATTGTATAGCCAACCCAACTATTATATGACAAGTCAATGACAAGATGTTAAAAAACACGAAAATCAATTTCAAGCCTTAGAATAAATAAAGCATTTAATAAAATAGGAGTACCACCACAAAAGAAGGGGGAAAACATTTAGGTAGTTGATTCTCACCCTCCTTAACAGGCAAATGTTTAACATTTTGTTCAATACTCGACTCTCTTGTGCAGATGGAAGACGATTCCAAGTCATTAACCAGCTGATGTCAAAAATTACAAGTCATTTACCATCAAGCAATATATAATTCTGTATGCACGAAACCAAAATATAAACTGCCTAAGACTATTGCAAAACCAAAGTAATGAAGAAAGAAATTATCAATACCTTGTCCAAGGACTTATTGACCACTGCTAATGTGGAATCATATGGTTGTTGTTTCTGCTTCAATTGAGAGAATTTGTTCTCAAGTGCAAAATTCTCAACCTTCTGAGCTTCTAACTTCTGTACAAGCTTTTGATTTTGATATTGAAGAACAGCAATATCAAGCTACATCACCAAAAATAATTGGAGAACATAAGCCAAAAAAAAGTTAATGAAGATGACATCATAGAAATTTTTTGCAACCTACAAATAATAGGCATCACTTGGTTGAAAAAGCGATTGCAATATTATCACGTTAAAAGTAAGTGCCACTGCACATTATTCTTCCAAATTGCAAAGTAGGAAGTTTTTAGAAAGGAGTTTTCCAATTGTGGGCTCAAAATCCTAAACCAAAATTTCAACATCCAAACAATTTTTTTCAATAATTGGTTTAAAGATTAATAAGTGGAAGGAAAGATAGGATTTGAAATAAGGAAATTTGCTTAGGGTAAGGGTTGCCCTTATTGATAATAAAAAAAAATGAGGGAGACTTGCTTGAGATGGTTTGGTCATGCACAGAGTTGAGTAACCAATGCATTGATGAGAAAGAGGAAGTTCATTCAAGTCAAGAGGGGAAAAAAAAAAGGAGAACACCTAAACTAACATTAGTAGAAGTAGTAAAAAATGACAAGGCCAATTAACAGAGAAAAACAAATACATGTGACCCCCCCCCCCCCCCCGCGGGCGGGAAAACACTAGTCTGACCCCAAAAAATTCACCTTGGTCGTATCTTACTTAATAGTCATTGCCATTTCATCCTCATAAAAAAATATGCATTTTCAAACCTTAAATCAATAAAGAACTCAAGAGACAATTCTAAGAGTAAAAAAAACCTCTCGAAATTAATTTCAGTAATAGATTCAAATTAAAATCACTTGAACTCCGGCTGTTCCCCCCCCCCCCACAACCTCACAAAAACTTATATGAAGTGACTATCACACCAAAGGTGCGCAGGATTTTGTATGTTACTTAAAAGTCATAGCCATTTCATCCTGATTAAAAAAAAAAAAAAAAAAAAAACCTAGATTTCAAATTTTAAATCAACAAAACTAAAAAACTCAATGCTAAGCAAAAAAAAATGATCACAGATGAAACCAGATTCCAAAAGCCAATCATGTATAGCAGAAACACCCCCATTAACACCCAATACATCCATATACATGGGCAACAACAAAATCCAGGTCATCCAATAGAGCATGCAATAGATACCCATCAAAATCATTCCCAAGCTAAAAATGCAAAGACTATCAAAATCAATAACAACCCTAAACCGCAATAAATTTCTCAACTAAAACAATAAAAATCAAAGTGCCCCAAGAACCTAAAAATCATCAAAAACCCACAAAATTTCCCGACCTAAACAACACAATTATTTGGGAAATCACAAACAAGAAAACTGCTCAAAAATCATACCTTTTTGTCCTCAGAAATAGGCAAGAATGGCTGCTTAGCAGCAGTGGGTGAAACTGAGCTAAAGTGACGCCGTTTTCTGTCTGGCTCACCAGTGCTCCCCATTTCGAAACCCTAGCACCCTACCACCACAACCACAAACTCCACTCTCATTACCCTAACACCAAAAAAATCCCTACTTCACACATCCACAAATTCTCGAAGCCACGAATTCATACAAACCCTAAACCAATCAATCCCTCAAAACCCTAAGTTCCCAAACAAAATATACACACACACACACATACAGATTTCCCAAAAAAAAAAAATTCCTGTTTAGTTTCCAAACCTTGATTTCCCTAAACCCTAATTCAAATCAATCTTTTTCTAGATTTTTCTCAGTATGGATTTCTAGGGTTTTGGATTTCTCTCTCTAGTTTCTCTCTCTAAAAACACACACACACACACTCTTTCTTTCTTTCTCTCTGAAACTCGAGGAGGAGAGAGAATAATAAATAAAAAAACCCAAAATGTGAGGATTTTTGTGTGTTTTGTTTGTTATTATTAATTTTAGGACGGTGCTTGGAATTCTGTGAAAGTAGTGAGGGCATTTTGGGGAATTCTGCTGCGTGGCGGAGTTTGTGCACTTCCACCTGTTCGAGGAATCTAAAAGGTTCCCTGTGGGAGTGGGGTGACGTGGCGGTTTTTGATTGCTGGAGAGGGAACAGGGGCCCACTTTTTATGACTTTGAAATTTCTACCGAGACCTGGGATTTTATTGGCTGTTTTGGGAATATCAAAGGATGTGTTGTCGTTGTAGTCTCTCTAGTTTTGTGTTTTTTTCTTTCTTTCCTTTTGCAGTTTTGCAAAAAAAAAAAAAAAAACTGTAAATAGCAGTTAGAAGTTCCCAAAACGAAAGAATTTTGGATTAAAGTATAAAACCAATCAACTCTTCTATATTTACAAAAATCTTATCTTTTTTTTTTTTTTTGGTAGATTCGCTTAGCTTAATCGGTAAACTATTTGTAGTTGAATAAAAGATATAAGATTTGTAAATTTAATCCTGCCTAAAAAAAACATATGATAAACAATATTATGTAAAGTATTTTAATTCAATTATTTCCTTCTTCTTTTTCTTGCAATTGATTGTTTCATATGAGAATATTAAATATTTAGTTATAAGTTGGAATATACAGTTTCAAAATATTAAATATTCTATTATAAATTGTAGCATAAGAATCTTTAGAAAAATAAATATATGTCAATGATTAATTAGCACATAATTTGTACATAAACTTAAAGAGAGTAAGACTTAGGTATAATATTTATGGTCCATATGGATTGAGGAAGAAGGAGGTAGAGTAGAGTAAAGTATAATAAATTTAGCCCAAAATTTGTCTATTTTTAACCAGTTCTACTATATTTCCCTCTACTCCCCTCCTTTCTCCTTCCATCCAAACAAGCCCTTAGGTACTGTTCCTAGGTTTCCCTTTTAAGATTTCCCATGTGGATTTTTTTTATGGGATGGAAGTATATTTTTTAGTAAAGTAGCCATGTAGCTGAATTTTAAGACGAGAACCTAAGGAACAGCATCTAAAGTATTGTACCTAAATTTTGTCCATTTAAAGAATACGCGTCGATTATTAACTAGCACGTGCATGGATTTAAAGTGAATGATTGTATATGCTTTTCTCAAAAAGTGTCTAAAATATGACCCTTTTTTTTTGTAAAAAACCAAAAAACTCTTATCTCATCCCCTTCCCCTATATACATATGTGCATGTGTTTCTCAAAAAAAAAAAAAAAAAGATACTCAGTGTTGTTGAGTCGTCTCACATTGGTAAGGTGTGATATTGAGAAGGGGTTTATTACTTGCTCCGCGACACTAACTGCCGCATGCAGTTCTGATGTTGGCGTGTGAGTGTATTCCCTTATCTTATCCCCTTTCCCTATATATGTGTGTGTGTTTCTCAAAAAAGAAAAAAAAAATACTCAGTGTTGTTGAGTCATCTCACATCGATAAGATGTGACATTGAGAAGGGATTTATCACTTACTCCGAGACACTAATTGTCGCATGCAGTTCTAGTGTTGGCGTGTGAGTGTATTCCTTTATCCCATCATCTTCCCTATATATGTGTGTGTGTTTCTCAAAAAATAAATAAATAAATAAACATTATTTAATAAGTATTAAACGCACCCTAACATTTTTCCTCCTTTTAAGGCTAGACCTGTGTTTCTTTCTCATTTTTAAAACATGCACGCAAAACATATTTAAAAGTTTTGTAGAGTTTTGTTTGCCTATGTATCAAATTCATAATAATTTGCACAATAATTAAAAGTTATTGATTTTATGTTGCTTTGATATATTTTTATCGCTCATAATCTATAATAATAATAAAATTATTATTTTATTTATACAAAATTATTTTATTTAGTTCAAATTTAACTAGGAGTGAAACCCTATTTCTTTAGTAAGTCCAACTTAAACTCAAACTCATCATTATCATTTTTTTTCAAAATAATTTTTTTTTATTTAATCAAAACTTAACAAAAATTGAAACTCTATCTCTCTAACAAGTCCAACTTAAACTCAAACTCAAACGTTGATAATCTATATAAATACAAAAATTATGATAGGACTCAAAAAAAAAAAAAAAGACTGACGTTGATAATCGTGGATTTGGTTTTTAGGTTGAAATTTCTACTAATTATTTTTTTGTATTGTATGTAGAAGATAAAGCATCTCTATTTTTTTGAAAAAAAAAAAAATTAAAGATGCAATATGCAACCTATGTCTTCCAGCTTAGGGAACGATAGATTTTATTTGGTATGTTAGACTCACATTGATAATTGTGAATTTGGTTTTTGAGTTGAAATTTCTATTAATTATTTTTTTATATTATTCATGACAGATAAAGCATCTTTATTTTTTTTGGAGAAAAATCAAATATGTAACCTATGTCTTCCACCCTAGGGAATGATACATTTTTATTTGGTATATTAATATAAATTTGTTGAATTTGGTTTGATTCTGAAATAGAATTTGGAGATTTTATAAATTTTGAAGTTTTAAGTCTTGAGGTTTTTGGTATTTGCTTCTTAGTAAAATTATTAAAATGAGAATATCTATTTACTCATTGTTGGATTTTTTTTTTAGAGTGAATAGTTTTTCCATACATCTCATGGGTTAGCAACTAATTTAAATAATTTAAGTAAGTTGTAGGACAACAAGAACCAACCAAAAAAAACTCAACCTTGGTTCCTATTTCCACAATTGTCTTCTTCTTTTTTTTCTTTTTTCTTTTTTATATACAGCTGTGTTTTTTTTTTTTTTTTTTTGAGAAGCCAGTTGTGCATTTGTTAGTTATGCTAGTTCTTGAAAAACAGGGAAACCATTCCCCAACCACCCCCCCAAATTTTTTTTTTTTTTTTTTTTGAAACCTTCTCTCATGTATTCATACCACATGCATTTTGTTGAACTCCTAACTTCTTGAATAATAAAAAAACCTTTTTTGTGAACCTTCTTTCATGGTAGGTGTGTGCACAATTTTAAGATGATCCAATCTTTATTTGATTACATGTGCTTTTTTATCATACTCGTATAAACATGTGCAATTGTACATTAAAAAAAAAGTATGTAACACAGTTCATCAAAAAAGTAGTATGTAACACACTAAAACTTGATTCTTATTTAAAAAAAATAACAATAATAACTAAGTATTATTTAATAAAGTATTAAATGCACTTTAGTCTTTCTTTTTTCAAGGCTAAACCAGTGTTTCCTTTCTCATTTTTCAAACATGTTATCAAAACATACTTTAAAGATGGTAGAGTTTTGTTTGCCAATATATAAAATTCACAATATTTTTCAACACATTTAAAAGTTATTGTTTTATGTTGCTTTGATATATTTTTGTCATTCATAATTTAAGTGGAAGGACAACAAGAACGAGGGAAAACAAAAAACAAAACTCTACCTTGACTCTATATTCGCAATTGTCGATTTGTTAGTTATGTTTTTCAAGATGGAAAATGTTAATGGATGCCTTTAGGACAATAGTTAATAATCCATTTAAAGAAAGTTTTCATAGAAAAATGAAAAAAAAAAACAATTAATGTTTTAATAATTTTTTCCATTTTCCATAAAAGTGGTGTCAAAATTTTCCTAAAATGAATTATTAACCATTATTCTAAAGCACTCGTTAACATGACCGTTAAATATGAGAGAAACCATTCACCTTTTTGCATTTACCTTGTGGAACCTTCTCTCATGCATTCATACCACATACATTTTATTGAACTCAAAACTTGCTCCTTGAATAATATGGAAACCCCTCTTTTTGTGAAACTTCTTTCATTGTAGTGTGTGCACAATTTTTAAGATGATCATATTCAATTGTATGTTTTTTTTTTTTTTTTAAATTTGTATAAACAAAATATTCTTTTTTGAAATAGAAGAAATATTCGTCATTAGAAAAGTATTAAATACACCATAATAAAATCATTTTTAAGGGCTAAGCTAATACATTTTATTCCCAATTCCAAACATGTCAACAAAACATAATAATAGGTAATAATATTGTAATATGTTTTCCTCCTATGTGTGTAGGATAATTTTACACTCATTTGTTAAACTACAATGCTAATTTCTGAAGAATATGGGAAAAAAAATTCCCGGGAACATTCTCTAATTTATTTATAAAACATGCATTTTATTGAACTCATCTTCAAGAATGTTTTAAAAATAGTATTAATAATAATAATAAACACTTTTTTTAGAATAAATAATAATAAACACTTCTATCATGATTTCAGGTGCACTAATTTAAGGTGACCATATTTTAATCTGATCGTATATTCTTTTTTTTAATACATGCAAATTTTGAATTATTTATTTTTGGAAAAACAAGAACTAAACATCATTTAGTAAATTATTAAATACACCTTAACATTTTTTTTTTTTTAATGATAACAAAATAAAACTTAAAGGCCAGGCTAATTCCTATTTTCATAATTCCAAACACACGAACAAAACATATTAATAAGATTGAAATGATTTGTCTTAATATGTACTGACCTTATCACATACGCTCTGTATATGAGGCTCTCTTTTATTTATTTTGAGTTTATTGTCATAATTTTTTAATTTGAATTTATCTATTGTTAATGAGGTTACACGTGAAGAGATTTTTAAGAAGCTAAAATTTAGGAATTTGGAAATGAGTAAATTGCTGGATTTAGTGTGTGCTAATTTTTAGGGAAAAATGTATTAAACATGTGTGATATATATTTAAATAGAGAGCATGTACTAATTTTTAGGAAAAAGTTTATCTGGTAGTTTTTTTGTTTTAATCTTGTTAAATTAAAATTTTAACCATTTTTTTTTATATTTTAGGAATAAGGATTATCTAATTAGATTAAACATATTTTTGACATTTTTAAAGTAATAACTAACTTTCTAAATTCTTTTAGTATATAGAGATAACCATTGTAAGAATTCCCATTGTTGAAGGCCCAATAACAAGAAGAAGCCCAATAATATAGAAGGGAATAAGGAAGAAAAATTAGCAAAGTGAGGAAAAAAAAAACCATTAAGTCCGAATAACAGGAATAATAGTTCACAAGCCTACAAAATAGTAAAAAGACCCTAAGGAAAGCAAATGGGCCCAAGGGAGCCTAGAGAAGGAAGTAGTAAGCCGAATGAGAATTATAAGAAATGAAAAGCAAGCAAAAATAGGTCAAAGGAGCTCAAAGAAAGGAATTAGTAAATAGGATTAGTACAAAGACTAACAAACCCCGAAAGTAAAGGATATAGTAATTGGGCGGGAAAGCCCAAAAGATGTAACAAAAGCCTGTTGGAATGTAAGAATGGAATAGGTCAAGGAAGCCCAACAAAAATAAAGCGGGCCAAGGATACCCGAGGGAATAAAGCGAGCCGAGGATGCCCAAAAGAAATTAAATGGGCCAAGGAAGCAAGATGGTATGAGCATTAACCCAACAAAACATTGGGCAACGTGAATTGAATAAGAGAAAAGTCCATAGTAGGCCCAAAAGAGACCCAACAAGTAAAAGTCAAGTGGTAACATGGCAGAAACAACAAAATGGCGTGGGAGGAACGCTAGTCAACCCACAAACCAGAAGTAAAGAAAGATAGGGGCCAAACTGAAGGAAGAATGACCCATACCCAAGAAGAAACGAGGTGCAAAAGAGACTCATTGACTCATCCACGCCACAAGAGTTTAAGAATGAGCAGCAAAATGCGCAGCAAATACCAGACAAACCCACAGGCAATGGTAAACGCATGAACAACAGACAAGCCATGGACTCACATGAAAGTGGAGCACGAACAACGCTTAGACACCACTCATTTGTACCTAACCAATATAGGGGCCTAGCCAATATAGGGGTAGTAGGTCATGGGTTAAAGGTAAGAGAGGGTATGGTCTAGTAGTGGGGAGAAGGGGAAAGTCTGTTATGGGATTCTCGCTCAAACTCTTTTGGGAGAAATGTTCTGTTAAGATGACATAACACTAAAAAAAGGGAAAAATGAGCTGGAATCACTAGGTGTATGCCATAAGAGTTAGTAAGAGAAAATACCCAACCCTTATTCAGATGAGAATGCCATGGAGAGCAAGAAAACAAAACAAAACTCTTTTGTCTGGGAATGGAACGTGTCATGGCCAACATAGGGTAGTGGTGATGGCTAGGCAGCTGACAGACTAATGGGTGGTCTAGAAATGACATCTACACTAGGGAAAAAGTAGTTTAGGGGTAAAACAGTAAAACTCATCATGACAAGTAATATAAAAAGGCCTTAGATGTGCATAGTGAACAACAACGAGAAGAGGGAAAAGAACAACGAAAGGCAAGCAGAGACTAAGGAAAAACAAGTGAGAAAAATAGCAAGAGAGAAAACAACAAAAAGTAAGGAAGAAAAGAGGGAATAGAGGAATAAGAAAGAAAATGAAAAGTATAGAAAAACATAGAGGATAAAAAGTGAAGTGAGGAAGCAAAAGTGTGATAGGGGCATGCATCAATAGGCTACTCCCTTCTCTCCCTTTCAACATCCTACTCTTTGGCGAGATTAAACGATTCGAGGGTAAGCCATTTAGGCCCATTCCTTCAAAGTAGGAAATTTTCGTGGTAGGACTTCTTTGTAAGATTGCCCATATTGAAGAGTGGTTCCCTTCCTAGACGTAAATCTCCGAAAGAATCGAGCACGACAGACTAACCACTCCTCTTTTTTTATTTTTTTATAAATTTTATTGATTGATCAAGCATTAACATTACTCATTTTTCTTTTATTATTGTCATTGACCTATTTCTGCGGTACTCATATTACTGTGTTTTTCCTTACTAAGAAAGTGGTCTAATCATTGCCTTTGGTTGGCAGTAAACATATTCTTTTTATTTCATTATATTATGCCCTCCTGCTATAACATCTTTGTGATAGCATCTCCTGCCGCGGGCACGTAACCAAGATCTTGGCAAAGGGGTCCTGGCTTGCGCACAAGTTGGCTTGCGTACAAGCTGGCTTGAGGTGAGTTTCAATCAAGCTAGTTCTGACTCTCCTACCCCAGAACTATTGGGCCACAACGCGGCAGGAAGCAGTCCAGCCCAGGAGTGCAGAAAGGCCCACCACTCCCATAAGGATTTAAAGTTATTGTTTTCTTTTTTGGTTTGTTGTATTGATTATATATATGCTATTGTTCTTGATTTAATTTTTAGAAAAAAATCGTGACATTGGTTCCTATTTTCACTATTGTCTATTTGTTAGATACATGAAACTTGTTTTCTTTTTTAATATATATATATATATATATTTTTTTCCCTTTTTGAGAAATCTCCTTTTAACCTACTACATGATGATTCATAAGACCATCCACATATATAATTTAGACAAGTCAAATGAAGTATTTCCGGTGTTAATGATAATTGATCTCGAGTTAGAGATGGTTCAAAATCACGGAGGATGGGATGCACAAAATTGAGCTACGTAGGCCAAGTCACTCTATAAGACAAAATCATGGAAGAAGAAGGTGATTGGTAGTGACAACACAGAGGCTTAGGCCCTGTTTGGTTAAAAACTTTTCCTCACTCATCACTCATCACTTATCACTCATCACTCTTCACTTAAAAATATTATACCCATTTGGCACCATCACTCAGTTTTTATCACTCATATTTTTCACACTATTTATGGGTCCCACGTCTGTCAATCAGTGCAGCTTTTTCTTTTTTTTTTTTTTTTTTTTTTTTTTTTCAGTACCAGATCACCCAAACCCAGAAAAAAAAAAAAAAAAAAAAAAAACTAACATTAAGGCGAACCCAGAAAAAAAAAAAAAAAAAAAAACTAACGTTAAGGCGAACCCAAAAAAAAAAAAAAAAAAAAAAAAAAAAAAAAAAAAAAAAAAAAAAAACTAACGTTAAGGTGAACCCAGGAAAAAAAAAAAAAAAAAAGTCAGCCAGTCAAATGTTGTGGTTGTGGGTCCCTCAATGTGTGTTTAGCTGTTTTTAGTTTCCATAACTCATAACTCAAAAATCAGAGAATTGAGTGATGAAAACAGAGTTATGAAAATTGAGTTATTTCCACCCAAACAAAGTTTCAGCCATGGGTTCCACCATTTTTGAGTTATGAGTTATGGAAACTGAGTTATGAGTTATGAAAATTGGCAATCCAAACACCCCCTTAGCTTGCTCGAGAAAATAACTTAAGCTTCAGTGTACTGAATTTGTAAGTCAATTACAGCCTATGCGAATACAATTTTTTCTTAACCATAAAAAGCTTTAGCTTTATCAAACAACTTTCAGTTACAATAAACACAGTAAAATATTTAAGTTCCGGCAAATGATTTTATATTAAAACAAATGGAACAAATAAAAATCTCTTTCATTTTGATAATTGATTGCTACATGTTTAGCCATCTATATGATCCCAAAAGGTAACACAATCGGTCAAGGACACTCTTAATGAAGCAAATGACACCAGTTGAATACCCTTTCTCCTTCCCCTAGGACCAAAACTTACTAAAAAACGTTTCAGCACCTATAACGTGGGTTATTTGTATATTTTTGTTATGGGCTTGGCTTGAGTTGGGTTAAATTTCAGTATAGGCTTTAGTGTGAATAGGGTTGCTGGCTCATGTGTATACAGCCCATGTTAACTGACTGCAGGAATCTGTTGAAGTCCACACCTACCATGGAGCCAATTAGTGCGCAGATGCACTAGCCAGGCTTAGGGCGAGCTCCACCCCCTCTTTTGTTGTCTTTTTGAACCCACCGCCTAATGGTGGCAAACCTCTTGGCTTTTGACAAAACTTCTTTATGTTGTAATAGACTTGTTAATTCCTAGTTTAATGCAATCTCCATGGTTAACCGAGAAAGAGAGAGAAAAAGAAAGAGAAAGAGAAAAAGAAAAAGAAAAAGAAATAAAAAAAAGCCCACGAGCACATAGACAAATATAGAAGTCCCCCAAATCTCCTTGAAATCACATAGCTTATTAATTTTAGATATGTTGTCAAGCATTTTTTGTTGTTACTTAAATATAACACCTTAAAAAACATAAATTATGTCTAAAAAATATTTAAATAGACCTAAATATAAATATTAATTAATTGACGTGCTACAAATGGGTCACATAGTTTTTCAAGAAATGTCGTACCCATGTACCTGTACTCGTATTGAATCCGCCCCCGTATCTGTGTAGCTTAGAATAATAGTTGACTATGACTTACGTTTTGGTTTCAACAAATTTTTAAATATTGAAGTGGGTATCATCTATATTTATACATAAATTTAGCAGACTCTAAACTAGTTCTAAGTGATTGCAAAAGAGGAAAAAAATATATAAAAGAATAAAGAACAGCCTCACTGGCCTCATTCATCTTTCATTGCAAGTTCATGCCTCCTTTGTTGCCCAACTTCCACCACTAATGTCATAAGAGCCTCGCACACTTGGGAGGCATCTGCTTCAGATGGGTCATCATTCAATGATGAGTACACCATCCAAGCATGGTCTAATTTACGTTTTGGACGTACTACAACGGATCCAGGGACTTCGGCATCACGACATGTGACAAGCCCATCACTCTTCTCACCATACCTGATTTGCAGCAGCTGGGCGCATGCAGCCATTACAGCACCAAGGGGAATTACCACTGCAAGTTTTGTAGGTTGATCACTTGCAGATAGGGGAGAAACTGCAGGTAGTTCAGCATGTGCAACATGAGATAATGTGGCTAAAGCAGTAGAAGAAATGCCAGCTTCTGTGTGGAAGGAAACCACAGGGAGTTCTCTTGGTAATTGGTGTTTCATCAAAAATTCCCTCCTCTTGTCATAAGTTAAATCTTCCAAAGCTTGCAAATCACCCTTCACAACAGCAGATAATGCGTTAAAATGTTTTTGACATATTTACTGAGACATAGTTCTTCAAAGAGTGACTCACAAATCATACTTATGATGTATTAACCCAAAATGCCATACATAAAAGCCGTCATTTCTTACTATACACAACCCATGGCAGAACTATCTGAAAAGTGAATCAAACTCAAGCCTAGACTTAAAAATTCAACAAAGCCACAGCCCCACTGTTTGGAGTCAGGAACACATCATTTCTTGCAATGCTATTCTACCAACATCGCAATTCAAGCAATAATTTAAAAAGTACAAGTGAAACATATATTCAAAATGAGCCACAACCACAAGAAACATCACTCAATGGATTCTAATTTAGAAGTACATACATTTCTTATCCAAGCATAAAAGCAATGATCCAGTATGCATTTCTATAAGAGAGATAGAAAAAGAAAGAGAACAAATAAAACATGCAGTACTTAATTAATAGCCCAACAAAATTTATTATCTGGTGTTATGTAGTGCATGTGAAATATAAAAAAATAATTCTTGCCTTAGTTTACAAGTTCAAATATGAGAAACAACATTAGCCATGGAACAATCCCCTACCCACAAAGAAAGACAAGCTACTACAACAACAAAATCAGACACATAAAGAAAACATAGAAAAAAAAAGCACTGACGCACCTTAATCACTTGACAGATCAGAATCTCCATGAGTTTCCGTACATTGACATAATCACCAAGCTGTCCTTGTCGCAAGATATCTGAAGCTATGGGGCTACCACCATATGGACTCTGTGCCAATGCCAATCCAGCAACCTTATCTTTCAAATCAGGCCAATACAATGATAAGGCAGCTGCTGCATCTACTCCACCTTTGCTATGTCCAAGAAGCAAAACACGTTTCCTAGAACCCCAATAGATTTCCTCAATGTACTCCTTTATCTCTCTGGCATTTTTCTCAACTGAAGCCTGATTAGTAATTGCTCAGTATTTAGTAAAGAATTTACGTAAAATTAATGTGCAGGCATGTCAGACATAATCAAATACCTCGCTGTGAATCTTGGCAATATGACAGGCCAAACCCATCTTGGAGAAACTCATTTTTGTATTAACAAAATAAAGTGGCCCATGGTTGCTGAATAGACCTGCCAATTGCAACATTAGCCAAACCAGATCAACAGAAAACTACTACCAAAGTTCCAAAAGCTCTAAAGTGCCAACCAACATATTGCGAAAATAAAATCAGAGGATGTCATAACAGAATTCCCCTTAACATTAAAATCATACAGGGGTTGAAATCAGGGTTTGAAACGAAACTTCCTGTTCACTATGCATCTGTCTGTTGAGCCACTTGAGGTTCTTAAAATTTTAAGACTTGAACCAATTTGAACTTTCCCCCACAACTTACAAGAACCTCAAGAAAATCAGAATCCTCCCACCCCTATTAAAATCAGCATGTATGCTTATTAGGTCCACAAAATTTATACTAAATTTGAAACAAGAAACCTTAATATCATTATGTCTGTTGTAATAAATTGTATTTTATAAGTTGGCCCAACTAATCTAATTTGATATATTCTTGTTCCAGAATTTTATCAAATACATCATAAGATTGAGCTACTCTAACTGCATTATGTAACTTTCAGTAGTTTCGGAAATTCAGTATTGACCCTGGACGTTTTCGTTGAAAACACTAGGAGGTGCCAATTGAGTTACAAGGTTCTCTGCTTTCATCTAATCCTTACAATTATAAAGGATACTATTGCCATTTTTAAGATAACAATTGCGAATGGTACCTGGAACCAGTAAGTACACCATTGAGTTTGGCAACTTATGAAGACCATGCCTGACACAGGTAGAAACAACTGATTTAAAAACAGTGAAAACATGCAAGGCAAATGTAGGCGAATGAGAATTGCAAGCAGAATACTCTACCGGATATTGTCAAGAATTTCCATGAACCTTTCAGTTCCATCTTCAACTGGTGGCATTCCTGAAGCACGTTGTAGCCATCCTATATCATCTGCAGACCCACGAACAGTTCGCCGAGCCCGGTCAATGAGGCTGAAAGAAAGCATCACCATTATTGATTAAGCAACATCAAACAGACTTACTAAGGTTTCTGATCCATGTGCAAGGTAATATCACTAGGAATAAATAAGAGATAACACAAGGAACTAAATAATCTTCCGCTATCTACTTGATATCACAAACAGAGAGAAGGTGGGGGGGGGGGGATGACTTTTCAACTTAAGATGAACTTCTTTTACACTCCCTTTGTTTCAATTGTACATTTTCAGCATTTTCAGGTGTTAGTTTTGTTGTAAAACCTTGGTCAAAGCCGAAAATATTTTCTGTTGACTGAAAATACACTGAAGAAAACTTGTAAAATACTTTACCAAGTTCATTTCATAAAACATTATCCTCAACTGGCATTGCTCACCCACACTTGTTTGTCTCGCACAGAAACCCCACCAACCCCCCCCCCCCCCCCCCCCCCACAAACCCTCTTTTCTCTCTCACCACCTCTCCCTTATCTCTTTCCTCATGTCACCAATGACAGATCTGCAAACCACTGACGCTATCAACCATAGATCTGTATGCCTCCTTTGTCCCTTATTTCTTTCCTCACGATGCTTCAACCTCCCTTCTCTCTTTCCTCGTGTCAACTCTAATCTGGTTTGTGCTGCCTAGATGCTTAAGTGAATCTGGGTTCATTCCACCTTGACACTGATGCCGATCTGGTTCCTGATTTGAGTTTTTCGTGCTTCCTGATCTGGGTTCGCGACGGATATCTATCTCTCTCTCTCTCTCTCTCTTTTTTGGCTTCCTGATCTGGGTTTTGGGGTGGTCTTTGGTCGAGTTTGTGTCGATATGGTGGTTTGTGCTAAGATTGGGTGGGTTGTGAGATCACAATTATTTCTTTTTCATTTCACAATGAAACAAGCACCGAAAATTATTTTTGAAGCATTTTAGGAACACCCCCCAAACACTAAAAAAGAAATTGCTTTCAGTTGAAACAATTTTACATTTGTAAACATTTTATAATGAGACAAACGGAGCGTTAGTTCAAAACAATTTCCCAACTACCCATGAAGTCAACCTCCACTCAAAAGAAGGTCATCAGGATTCAGCATAAAAAACAAATGCCAGAAATTGATCCAGAACCAATTAAGTAGACTGTTATCAATTAATGACGTAAAAAAAAACGTGTTCAAGAGTATGAAACTTTTTTAGGGTGAAGAAATACTTCTTTTAAGTTCATGATACATTAAAACAGGTCTATTCAATATTTACAATCATATTATAAACTGATACCTTTTAAACATGGAAATTCCAATTCCTCCAGTAGGATTAGATTCTTCATCTGCCCTAGCATCTTGGGATGCCACACTAGTAGATGTCCTTGTTATTTCACCATTTATGGGAGCAGCAGTTGCAGTACTAGATGATTCAGCATGCGTTGTTGGATGGCTTCCACTTGAAGACAGGAGATCACTAACAGAAGCCACAGATCCCCTAGTTTGTCCACAAGAAAACGTTTCTAACTCCTGTGCATGTACAACGGAATTCCTAGAATCTCTAGAGGGTTCTACTGCAAAATTAACAAAAGTATGCAATTGAATAAATCCAAAATTCAATGCTTAGAAATTAGAATAACTAGGTAAAACAACTAAGTATCACATCATTGCAACAGCTGATTGCTAAAAAGGAAAAATTACTATCAGACAACTACAGGGCATGAGCACAGCAACAAAGACGATGCACTTTAAATACTGAACACAGATGAGGTAAAGACATTATTCAAAGGATCGGTTCCATTAAATTTTTTATTTTATTAAACCTTAAATTCATATTCAAATCTGACATTATCCATCATAGAAATATTCAAGGAAGATGCCTCTGAAAAAAATAAGACTTGGATTGCCTCTATTTGATGGAAATTTCCTTTTGAGGTTCATAAAATAGAAATGCGTAAGCTTTTACACACATTTATCCTAGAAATAGAAAATTGCAGAGACAAGAGACAAACAAGAGCTTCCAATCCTGAAAACAACATGACAAACCGAGAGAAGATGACAAGATGGGTGACAATTGGAGGAAAAGATAATCAAAGGAGGAAGGAAGCTTACCAGAATAATCAGAGAAACAACCGGTAAATATAGAAGTTGTTTGTGCTATATAAGATGCAGCTTCGTTTAATGTTGGTACAGAGGTAAATAACTGAGGAATGAGCCCATTACTTGTCAACCCATCATTTGATGCCTGAAAAAATGGAAATTGTTATAAAATGTTTATCAATTATAAACTTACCTAATCATCATTGAATAAAGCGAGATATTTATATCAATGTATGAGCATGATAGAAAGAAACATATTACTACAATGGAATACTTTCTTTTTGTTTACCAAAACATACAAAACAACAACAGGAGCAACTGTCAGAGCCATACATCTCTAGAATGGCCATAACTTCTTAAAGAGGTGCAACAAACAAAGAACTAACATCAACTCCCAAGATTAGAGCAGATTTTCCAACACCAAAGATAGCCAACCTTCAGGAGGGTTCCAAAATGGAATAGACAATAAAGGCTTTAAGTAAAACCCCACAGAATTCAAACTGGGTTTATAGTAAACCAAGTTTGCAAAATCACTCACACCCTCATCGATTTCTCTACATGCTAATAATATTCTTTATATCAGATTTTTAAAAAATTCTAGACAAAACCAGTTTTGTGAAAGATCGACGACTTCCCAACACATTTAGTAGCTTCAAAAGTCACCCCCTCTAATCACAACGCAATTTCCCTACTACTAACAGCCTCAGCCGCATCTCATTCTCTATTCTTCAGCAAATACTAACTACATTTTTAACATCAAAATCATGCATTAAACAATCGATATAGGTTTTACTACATTCAAATATCGAACTTCATGCACCATTCAGGAAACCACAACAAATTGACGAACTAACAAAGTTAACCTTGACGACTTATCACACGAAACAAAATGACATTCAACAAGTCAACAACAACAAAACACCAGTCCCAAAATTTGGGAGTCGTCTATGAATCCAGAACATACTAATCGAGATCTTCCACACGTATTCTTCTCTTCAATTCTATCTCATTCTCTATTTTTTCAGCAAAAATTAGCTACATTTTTAAACATCGAAAATTAAGCATTAAACAATCCAAATAGGTTTTACTGCATTCAAATATCGAACTTTGTGCACCATTAAGGATAGCACAACAAAACTAACAAAGTTAACCCACAAACGAAATGATGTTCAACAAGTTAACAACAACAACAACAAAACATCAGTCCCAAAATTTGGGATTCGGCTATGAATCCTCAACAGACTAGCTACATTTTTAAACGCCTTTCATCCATGAAGATTGGAAAACAAGAAACTATGCATTAAACAATCCAAAAACGTTTTACTACAAGTCAGATATTGAACTTCATGCACTGTTCAGGAAAGCACAACAAAATTGACAAACTAACAAAACCTCAACTTATCCTATGAACAAAATGACATTCAACAACAACAACAACAACAACAACAACAACAAAACCTCAGTCCTAAAATTTTAGAGTCTGCTATGAATCCTCAACAGACTAATCAAGATCTTCCACATGTCAACCATTCCTAATTAAACCAAAGCGGCATTTTTTTTTTATATATATAGCAAGGAATTTCAATTCCAATTATCTCTCAAAAAAAAATTCCAATTCCAATTCCAACGCAGCCAAACACATCCCTAGTTTATATATTCAAAAAAAATAATGCACTTCCAAAATTAAAAAAAAGAAAAGAAAAAGAAATTCATGAACAAAAATTCAAGACAGTGGTATATACTCACACCGAACGGTGCGTTTGGCTCACCACGTTGACCGTTGCTAGGTTCCTCCATTGAAGCCGATTTTCTCTTTTTCTATCAAATCGCATAGCAAAAACAATATATTTACATTAAAAAAAATATATAAATATAGAAATTTGAAGAATATATATATATATATATATATAGAAAGTTGTGTTATTACGTACCTGAGGTAGAGTTATCCACTTTCGCATCAAAGAGAAAAAAGAAAAGAAAAAAAAGAGACAATTTCTAGAAACAGCTTGGTCCAATTGAATAAAATTTAGTTATTATAACTAAGGAAGGGGGAGTTTTTGGATTTGACTCTTGAGAGAGAGAGAATCGTTTCTTTTCTTTCATGGAGAGTTTCTTTCTTTTAACGGCAAAGCGATGCAATGTCAAAACCCAAACGTTGACATTCGTCTCTTGGGCCTGAAAGCCCAGTTTTGGTTAAATAATTAATAACGGTTGATATTGTTTCGTGGGCCGACCGTTGGGTTCATGATTTTTTATTTTATTTTTGTTGATAACATCATGATTTTTTATTTGTTGAGAAGATTGGGTTCATTATTAACTTTTCTCAACAATATAATATAGAGTTTCATTAAAAAAAAAAAAAAACAATATACCATAAAGGATGGTTTTAAAAATCGGAATTAGGTCGGTTTTTATTAGACCGGTTTAGAATTTGGTTCTCGATTGACTAAATGGTTCTGTCTAATTTTTAAAATAATGTTATAGATTAAATAAGTTTTATAATATTTTTTTTTTCACAATTGGTTAATATTAATTTTACTATAGAATAATCACAACATGTTATCTTAGCAGTTGTAAAATATATTGTGAAATTATTGTGTTTTTAAACTTATTGAACTTTTATTGAGGTGTAGGGGCACAAATTGGGCTGGACCAGAATTAAATTTTCTGACCAGGCTAATAAGGCCTCGACAATAGATTTATAGAGAGTGGGATACTAATCTAGATCGTTTAGACGGTGGATAACACAAAGGCTGGATCCCCCCTATCATTCGTGCATTACTCTTATATAAAGACATAATATTGGGTTGTGTCCCTTGATGCCGAGGATAATCTTTAATGTTTCATACCAGTCTTTCTTCTCTCTTTTCTCTCTGTCCTCTTTTTTATCACCCCCCTCTCTCTCCCTTTTTCTTTCCTTTTATAGGCCTACCTCTCTCCTTCTTCCTCCTTCCACGTGTAATCCAGGTGTTTCCTTTTTAGATACTTGTCCCATTATTCCCCCTTACTCAAATCTCTGGCGGTGAAGGTAGGACTGAATTTCAATGTTCAGATGTCACTTCTTCATTAATGCGGCCAGGGGGGTAGGTATAATGCCTTCAATGCGGTGGCAGCAGCCTTTTCTCTGATATTTACCCATCAACTTACTTTGTCTCTTATCCTCACTTTCTTAGTCATTCGTATATAAGGTTCTTAATGCGGGAGTCTTTGAACCACCAGGCCATTAATACTGTCCTCGGCAACCAGCTGCCGAGGACAATATCATCCTCGGACGTTGTGTCCTATGGTGCTACGCTCATGCATGGCAACTCCCTTTGTCACGTGGCATCGCAGAAAGGAATTATTATGTCCTCGGACCATCCTGAGCTGTTAGGTTGGACTTTCTTCTTTATGGGGGCTTTTGGGCCGGCCCAATACGTGATTTGGGGCCCATGGGCACCACACGTGATTTGGGGCCCATGGGCACCACATGAGGTATAAAGGAAATGATAATGACTTTCAAACGTATACTAAAGCTAGTTTGTTTTTTGTTTTTTTTTTTCTTTTCTTTTCACAATGATTCCTAAGATTGTGTAGCGAAATAATTGTTTTCTAGTATTTGTTGCTCTGGAAGCACTTGAGATTGTTGCTACACTGGAATAACCAGAATGTAGCACACCCAATTTTCAAGGCATATGTCTCATAAGCTAACTTATATTGAATATATAATTCTATCAATTACCTCTTTTGGGAGAAATAATAGGTATTTTTAGAAATCTTGCAACTTCACATACTTTTTGATTTTCAATAATTCAACTAAACAATTATTCAATTAAACAATGTGTATGGGGGTGACGAAAACATAGGGATGAGAGAAAAAAGGGCTAGTTGTTGTCGGTCAGAGTACTCGGTCAAAGGAATGGAAACCAACAATGTCGGCAAGGCCGTTTCAACACATTTTGTGGTCTAATAGGACAATTTAAAGTGGGAAATTTTATAAAAAAGGTTATTAGTTTCTTTCAATATCTCAATGGTAATAGTCGTTGAACTCTAAAAGCCATTAAGGTGATATTTGTTTTTCTTAACAACATTAGCTCAATTGAATTGGTTTCATCGTACTATTACCACTATGATCATGCTAAATTAATGAAATATAATTATGCTATTGGCATGTTAAATGCCTTTCATTCAAAATATGGTCATATTTCTAAGATTTTTTTATTTTTATTTTTTATATATATGTGTAGAGTATTTTAAATAAAAATAAAATTTTTAAAAATTTGTAAATTTTTAATGGTGTCGTTTCTAGTGAATACCTCAATTCAGTTTCAAATAGATTTTTTTCAAATCTCGCTCAAATTCAGGGTCCACAAAAATAGGCCTAGTCTATACATTTTGAGGCTATGCAAATGTAAAATATATTATTACTTAATATTATAAGCAATACATGAACTATTTTCATATATTTATAAACGTATTTTAAAACTTGTAATTCTAAAAATATCGAAGTAATCATTATCAGAATAAATATCATATTTTAGATGATTACTATCTCTTTTGGCAATGTTTGACTTTCGTTATTAAACAACAGATTTCAATAATGAATTTGTCTCGAAAGCTATTAGTTTTAATTTTAATTTTGATAGAGAGAGAGAAATAAAGAGTAAATTTTTGAAAGATTAAAATTTGTACACTTTTAAACTACGCAAAGTGAAACATATTAATACAATTTTGAACGTTTGGAAAGAGTATAAAATTTTTGTAATAATTTTTATTTATTAAAATTTTGGGCTTTAATTAAAATTTTAACATCGTAAGACAAATAAACATAAAATTCTACTGGCCAATAGAAGATGTCTTTTTTTTCCTAAGTGAGAGGCATTACTTTTTTATTATTATTTTTGTGCAATACTATAAGGCAAATAGATATAATATATTTTATTTTAGAGGGGCCTTCTTTCATTTGGAGGCCTTAAACAATTGCCCAATGCTTGAGCTGCCCTTGAACGCCGGTGGATGAAAGGTCCCTATTACTCAAAATTAGAAAGAACTAGTTTGGAGAGAAACTCTTCAAACTTCTCATATATACATATATATATATTTGTGAATTTTGAAAATCGAACTGTTAAATTTCATGTTCCTCATGCTCTTAACATGTATATCAAATTTTATTCAAATAAGATATTATTTATTGTTCGATCAATAAATTTATTTTTTATAAACAATTTTAGATCATGAAAACTTGAAATTTAACATTTTTTTTTGATGAGATAGCAATTGATTTTTGATCTTCTTGAAAATTTTGCAAGCATAAAGGATATAAAGAAAATATGTAATCCAACGGTTAGATTTTCAAAATTCACACTCGATATAAAGATATATAAAGAGTTTGTAGGGTTTCTCTCTAAACTAGTTTGGAGAGAAATTTTGTTCTACTTTCACCGAGAAAGAAATCATCTTCTTTCTGAGGTACTACTCGGTTCACATTAGACAAAAATATTTAATTTTATGTATCAATTATTAAAATTGCTACTTTGAACACACACACACTCTCTCTCTCTCTCTCTCTCTCTCTCTCTCTCTCTCTCTCTCTCTCTTAATTAGCAATTAATTTTTTATTTTTTTATAGACCATTGATTTTTTAAATAAAAATATTGTTTCTTGATGCTGAGAAAATGTCACTTCAATTGCTGGCATGTATTTGATAATGGAGATATGTACTTTACGTTTCATCACCACTTAGGATAAATTGTTCTTTATGAGAAGAGACAGTATCACAGTAATGGTCTTTAAATAAAATCATTAACAAAAAAACGATTGTTCTTATGGTTGGAGATCGTCTTTCTTGTTATTAGTACATGTGGAGACTGCATCAAATGAGGTCCATGTCCACGAGCAGCCAGCCCACATAGCAAAAATTGTGTTCAAAACAGGGTTAATGTCATCGATCCTTGGTGAAATGAACAAGGGCATGTTCATTGTGCAGGCAAGGCTCTTTGGTGCCAGAAATATTATTGATAGAATCTTCAGTCTGCACCATGTGTTTTTCTTTTTGGGTTGGGACTAGATATGTTTTGTTAGTTAGAATATGGTTTTAAAAACCGAACCGGGTGCAAAACTGGATTTACCTCTGGTTCTTAATTTAACCTGATTTTGCTCGGTTATTGGGGTTTTTTTTTGAACCGAACTAGTGGCTGGTTCTTGGTTCAACTGGTCGGACTGGTCCAATTTTAAAACCATGAATTAGAATTGAATTGAATTTGGATTGTAATCTTGTTTTTGTTGGTATTGTGCTTTAGTTTGTATTTAGGGATTATATTCTTAATATGAGTTTGGATCGTAATTCTTTTTTTGTTGTTGGTATTGTCTGTTGTGCTTGAGTTTTTATTTGGGGATTGTAATCTTGATATGATTTATTTATAAATTTGCTTTTATTTATGATGATGCAGTTCTAATTCTTAATTTAATTTTAATAATAGTAATTAAAAAAAATTTGTCCAATCCAATCCAACTCGATCCACGTGGGTTGGATTGGACTCTTGTGATAGGGTTGAGTGTTTTTAACCTATCATGATGGGTTGATTTGAAAAAACTCGATAACCAACTAATACACACCCCTACCTATAATCCTATATGAACATGACCGTAGTCGAATTGGAACACGTGTTCAAAACACAAGGATCAATGTAGACAAGGATCAATGTAGACGTGTCTGCATTTAACCATTAGAATTGGATGAAATTGTTGTATTCTTAAAATAGGACACGACATATATGTGTCAATGCTTGAATAATTGTGTCATTTACACATAGGTAACCATCAAAATAAACTTTATCAGTCAACTTCTTATCTTTTTTTATCTTATTTTTTATTTTTAATATGAACAAAAAATAGGTCTTGTGTCACTGTGTCCACTTAAGCCCGAATACAATATGGTGTGAGGCACCCCTGAGTATATTGGAGTTATCCACATCACATCACATCACATCATTTTCCTTCTGAAGCGTGTGACTTGAACCAGCACACTCTTGCAAGCATCACGTGGTGCCAGTCCATGACTTCTACCAACCAACCACGCATCTAGGGGCTCTATGACTCAACTTCAATAGTTAAGAAATGGGGAGATTTTATTTAACTAAGTTACTGTCATCATCTGATAAAATTCAATTTTGCACTTATTCACAAAGTTGTGTTTTTTTTTTTTGGGTTGATAATCCACAAAATTGTATTATTATTTTTTGGTTGTACCCTGTAGTATATGTAACACACAATGTGCTGTTATCAACCATGTAATTTGATCATAATCTTGTAAGTTTTTGTTGAGCAAATTGAAAACCTTTTGCAAATGTTGTTCTCCCCTTGAAGAATGAATAATCATGAAATCATGTAGACCAAGAAATTATAGGTGAAACAAAACATCAAATTGCAGTACAGATGTTATAATTATGTAATTGGTCATACTGACACTTCCATAATTTCAAGACATACATCAAAGTTAGGTAGTTTAATATTCTTAATTCCCAATTCTTTAGATATTACTAATTTCAAATGCAACATAACATTCCTCCGCAGAAGATAATTCATAAGTAGTTAAAGATTAAACCAGAAATTGTCTCCAAGATGTGATTACAGGCTACGGATGAGTATGCCTTCGAAAGTAATGCCTGGTCCAAATGCTAAGGCAAGCCCCCATTCTTCCCCTTGTATCTTCAACTCCTCTCTCATGTACTCCATAACATAGAATATGGTGTTGCTACTAACATTCCCGTAATCCATCAATGCCCTTCTACTACACTCTAGCTTCTCACTTCTTAATTTCAGTGTGTTCTCAAGCCTATTAAGAATTGCTGGTCCACCAGGATGAACAGCCCAAAACAAGTCATTGAACTCTTTTATATCACCCTTTGCCATGAGCTTCTTGCAAAACTTCTCAATGTTATCCTCAATCTTTTGGGGTAGGTCTCTTCCAAGCTTAAAGTTTATACCCTCTTCAGAGAGCCTACCATCAATCACATTATGTGTATCTGGCAAGAATTGTTGGACAGCGTAGTTTAGCTCCATGAAAGGAGACTCTTGACCTGTTAAAGGGTCAGTTCCAATAATCACAGCTGCAGCTCCATCACCAAAAAGTGCAGCCCCTACAAGGTCATAAGGGCGGTCCTTGTTAGGTGGGCGAAAACCAAGTATGGTAGTCTCAGAAGTGGTTAATAAAACCCTGCTTCCTGGATTGTTTTCAGCTATGTCCTTGGCAACTCTGAGGCCAGTGACACCACCATAACAACCTAGAAAATATAGCATGACGCGGCTAACATCAGTCCTTAGGCCAAGCTGACTGGCAAGGTAAAGATCACCACCCGGTAAGCGTATTTCACTTGAAGAAACATAGACTATGTGAGTGATGTCTTGTGCTGGCCTTCCCCATTCCTTGATGCAAGCAAGGCTGGCTTCCATGGCCATTTCCACCACTGCCGGGTTTGCGATTTCAAGCCTTTGCTTGATTGTTGGTGAGCCCTCAGTAACCAGTTCAGGGTATTTGTCTAGGATCTCTTTGGACATCACTGTGTATCTTGTCTTCACAGTGGTAGTTTTGCCTAGCAAAAGAGACGCATGGTGAGTCCAGGGAATCAATGTGAAGAAAGACTTCCCATGGCTGTATACAGCAAAGGTTATATTTCCCAAAAGAGAATTGACCAAAAAAAAAAAAAAACTGTGAAGATGTATTCATTAAAAACATTTGATTCTATGTAAAGAAGATAAAATTAAGGTTAAATGGCATATTTGGTCGTCAACCTTTGATCTTTGTTTCTAGATCATCCTTATACTTTGACATGTTCCAAAAATGCTCTTATTGTTATCCAACAGTTGAAAAATGTTAAGGTTACAAATAGAATTCATGAAACCAAAGTCACTTTGATAATGTGGAGTCTATGGCGAGGCATGAAACATTTTGTTTGTCACATAAGTGATAATAAAGTGGGAGGCAAGTGTCTTTCATCAAAAGTGACAGGTCACAGATTCGAGTTTAAGAATTAATTTTTCCAATAAATTAAGAGTAAGACTACCTATCATAACCTCTTCCATATCTCACAAAAGTGGGAGCTTTGTACACTAGGTACAACATAGGTGATGATAAAGACCACTTTGAAATAATTTTGAAAGTAGAGGAACAAAAGTGAAACATTTTAGAGTGTAAAGACAATTTTGAAACAAAGGTCAAAAGTTGAGTACCAAATGTATAATTTAAACAAAACTAAAAAGGACAATTTAGAAAGCAACAAATTAAATTTGGTCTAAAAAGGTTCCAAGCACAAATTGTCAATAACAATATATTTGCTTACACAGGCGCTCCAATTTCTCCTTAATGGACGAGTCTACACATTTTGTGTCACGAATGTAGCCCTCAACCAAGCATTCTTGAGGAACGAGTTGGCTAGGAAAGGCCTTGCCTAATGCAAGGACTGTTGCCTTTCCTGGTGTGGGAATACGTCTAGTTTGTGCAGAATAGTGGTTTGGGGTGCCATTGCCATTAGTTCTTGACATCTTTTTAGTATTTGTGGCAAGAAGATAAAATTGTGTGTTTGATAGGAACTTACGGAGACTTGTCAATCATATATAATGGGGAGATTGGGCTTGTTCTTGGAGGGAAGTTGGTACCAAGAGAGAATAGCATGAAAAGAGAGGAAATGATTACTTTATTAGGTTTGGTTATCTTTTGGGGTTCATGGGTTGTAAGTGTGAATATTTATTAAGGTGACTATCTTTTTCTTTCTTGGTGTAAGTCCTTGTCCCAATTCTAACTTACCATTCATTTGTGCTGCTTTGTATGAAAGACTAAAAATGAATTTTCTATTTTCATCCAATTTTTCCGACTTTAAAAATCTTCCAAACAATTAATTGTGGCAGTTTCAATCGACCCATAACCCAAAAAAATATAACCCCAAACCAAAGTGGTGAATAGTGAATAGCAGTAACCTATTTGATAACTATTAGAATAAACTCCTATTCTTCTCAAGTCGTCACTTATTTGCAACAAAAGGCCTGCTTTGCAATAACTAACAAGTCATTATAGTGCCAATTTGTCAAGAATAACAATTTCCTGTGATCCTAATTCCTAACCAGGGAAAGCATGCATTGTCAAACTTCAATGTCTAGGATGTGCTCAAGTTATGGAGAACGAGTGTTACCGAGGAAATTTCCTCATCACAACAGTGAACCACTCAAAGAAGCATGGTGGCACAACAAACCCAGCAACTGGGAATATTCAACAAAAAAATCAGATTAAAAACATTTCAGTGCCATCTGCCTCAGACCTATTTGATTCACCTTAGCTTGATTACAACACCTAGAGACATAAATACATAATTGGTTCACTTTTCCCTTAATTTTTAATCTAAAATTCCATTAATAGACTGGAAAAGGGAAACAAAGTAGCAAAGAAAGGATATATGTATGTGTGTCTACATATATATATATATATATATATATATAATGTAATTCTTGAGATTATATAGCACAGAGTGCACATTTTTCACCAAGAGCAAAAACAGGAAAACATACAACAGAACCACCCGTACATGAGAATGTAGACTACAACTGGTAAGTGGATAAAATTTTTACTGTAATATACTGATAGAGGTAACAATAATATTCATTTTTTCTTCCATAACTGCAATGAAAACAATGCAATTCAAATCTCTAAATGTAACACCAGCCATGAGATGGATTTGGATTGATACCTGTAGTCTGCAAACATTAATGGTAGAAATTAGATCAAATTATGTGTGTTTGTAAGTGAGCATGGGTGGTTAGGTGTATGTAAGAGATAGACTAACGTATATTTTCTAAATTTTATTGCATACAAGAAAAATTCTATGCCTCATATAACTAGGCATTCATAGAAGAGACCAACAGATATACTCCATACAAGGCCCCAAATCATGTTACATGGATTTGAGCTTTTAATGAAACCATTTAGGAGATAAAATGTTGTGGTCATGAATGTATGAACTAATTTGTCTATAAATATAAAAATCATATAGAAATACAGACATCTCCTCTAGATTAATACCCTTTACACATACCTTCCCTGAACTCTCTTTTTTGAGTCGTAACTATTCTATATATATATATATATATATATATATATTGATACAAGATAGAAATTCTACTCTAGTCTAACATAAGTGTATATGTGTATGAAGTTCCTTCTTGAAGACTTGAAACCCGGCCGTTGCCCCCCACTCCCCACAAACACTTATACTTATGAAGTAACTATCGTACCAAGGGCATGTGGTGGTATAACTACCCTATATGTAAAACACTTAGACAGGTTGACTCCATTAACATTGGGCATTAAATTGTGACAATCAATAAATAACCTCATAAACCAATCAAATTTACCTTTGCTACCCTCCGAAATCATAATTTTCTTAGATTTATTGAACTTACTGGCAAGATGAATTTGTTACAACCAAAAAAATAATCATAAAATTACTATATAAAACGTACTTGTATAAAATAAGATAGCATTAATGACCATAGAGTCAATTTTGAGGTCGACCTTGCTTTGTTTCTTGAACTGTTACCACAGGGTATAATGAAAGATGGGGGGGGGGGAAGGGGGGGGGGTCAAGTTGATAAATCTGATAGCATTATAAGATAAAAAAAAGTCAATTTACCTGACTTCACTACATCATAATTACAGGAGGAAAATTTTATGTGGTTTTAAAGAACAATGCATGAGGACAGCTCTTAGAGGAGTGGCCTTTTGCAACAAAGTAGGGGCTCCTTTTTGCACATAATATTCAGGTCTTTTGTCTTATAGTGGAATCACTAATTTTTTTTGGCTAACTAATATTTGAATAAGGTTTATTTAGCTTTTCCTTCCCAGATTGAGCACTGTTACTCCCTTTTCTCTCAATTTGAGTGGAGTTATGGTAGTTCAGTCTATAAAGGAAGGACAGTTGATCACACTTGGCACAGAACCACCACTAGTTCAGTCTATAAAGGAAGTGCTTCCAATTGTTTGATTATTTTTTTCCCTAATATTAGAAGGAACAACAGAGGAAAAGGCTGCCCAGCCAACAAAATTAACTGATATACATTTTTTCTTGGGGGACCATTCCCTCAGGAGAAACTAGAGATGATTGCCTCTCAATTGAATTTGTATTCTGGGGATATTGACCCATAGTAGAGGGGACATATCCATATGTTCTCACAAAATCAATTAAAATTAAAATTCTAAGTGCTACCGTCAGAATTATTTTTTGATAATTAGTTTTACTATCATAATTTAAAGGGCTTTCCCATATACAAAGACCAAAAAGAAAAGGCTGGGAGAATGGATTGAAAAGTATGCAGTGTGACCATGACTTGAACACAATATCCACTTATAAATGTGAGAATCCCACTCAAAAGCTGAAAAAAAGCATAGATCTGAGTCAATCACTTAAACAATGAAACATATAGTCTAATTTCACATTTTGTATGTTTCAGCAAGGGGGGAAATGAATCAAATAAAGTTATCCATAATAAAATGCAGCAAAAATACAAAATTGTACAAAGTTTATGCTGGTCCCAGGAACTCATTACCAGGATTTTTGAGAGGCTGAAAATAACTCCCTTGAGAAGCAGTGTTTTAAAATGCGAATAGGAATAGTGATGAGGGGAATTTTGTGCCTTCAATTATACAGTGATGTAACAGCCAAAGTCATACGCTTATGAAAATCATATCCAGACTCTATTCAGCATGCTCCTCTGCAAGGCAACAAATGGGCTGAAGTTCTATAAAAGAATAAAAAATCAAGCGTGTACTATGTATAGTTTCAATGATAAAACAAAGCAAATTACCAAATCACTTCAACGGAAAAAATTATCCAAAAGGAGTAATGCACTCAAACATTGAGCTTGAGCTCTCTCCAGTCTTTCACCATCAACAATGAGCTAATTACGGAGTCCTGATGTTTGAAGCTGACATTTTATGCAAGGCTTCCTGCCCTACTCTGGTGCTCTTCTAGGTTTCCAACCTGCAAAATAGACTAAATAATTTTAAATAATCCTTCAGAGCAGCAACTTTTATGCTTTTAATGCTGTATGAATGCACTCCCAAGCCAGCAAATCTATAATAACTTTAACCAACACTAATCTTACAGGACAAGGTGAAAAAAAAAAAAAGAGAAATAAATATAAAACGCATGCACACACAGGACTTACAATTCTTGAGGTCTTGACTTCTCAGAGCTAGACTTTGGAGCAGGTCTGTCTAAATGCCCCTGTTCTGGAATCCTCTTAGATACAAACTCAGCTTCACGCGATCTTCCCCCAGCATCTAGGGCAGTTTTCAAATCATATAGGCAGGTCAAATTTTGATTTACTCCTTTCTCCACCATTTCATAGTACAAACCAAATGCTTCTGAAAGTTTATTCTTTTTACAAAGGCCCAAAATCACTGTATTGCACATATCTGTGTCAACACTTTGATCCTTATCCAGGGCAAATAGCAACATTTCATGTGCCTCTAACAGTTTTCTATTCTGGCTAAGGAAACCAACCAATTCTTCCATTTTAACTGAGTATCCGTTCTCATAAATCAAGCCAACAATCTGAAATGCTTTATCTCGCAGCCCTCTACCAAAAAGTAACCTGATACATTTTGTTGAAAGGTTTATATTTTGCCTGATTTTTCTCTCTAACATCAACATTATAAAACTGGCAGATTCATGGGCACAATCCATCTCTAGAAGTTCTGTAAGTATAGAATGGAATGTAGATGTTTTTGGGACATGAGAGCTTTTCAGCATCTTCTCAAGTGTCTGCTGGGCAAGAAGAGGCTGTCTCTTCTGCATGAAACCATCAATCAAGGATTCATAGATATCAACATCGGGCTCAAAATCTCTTCTTAACATCCAGACTAAGAGTTCATATCCAGCTTCATATGTACCTTCCCTACTGTGCCCCATGATTAAGGTTTTGTATGATGGAGGGTCTTGAGTTCCCCTTTTCATTAGCTGCCGAAACACTCTCTCAGCCTTTTTAGTTTTCCCATTTCCACACAGATATTCAAACATAGGGTTATATGCAGCCACAAGAGGCTTACAACCAACAGCACTAAACAGGATTTCCTTCTTTGATAGCTCATCAAACAACTCCTCTGCCCTACCATAATCCCCAATCTGACACAAGCTACGTATTATAACACTATATGTAGCTGAATCTGGTTGAACCTGCAACTCAGACATCTTATCAAACATTTTCAATGCTTCATCCAAATTTCTGGCACTGCAATGAGCATGAATTAATGTATTGAATGTACATGTATCGGGAGTAAATCCTCCAACTCCCTTCATTCCCTCCAAAATCTCTTTTATCTTATCCAGCTTCCCTGCCTCACAAAGCCCCTTAATTAGAGTATTATAAGTAACAACATTAGGTTTAAGCCCTTCACTGCTCATCTCTTCAAGAACAACCAAAGCCTCATCAATCTCTTGTTTCATACAGTACCCTCTAATCAAAGTCGTATAAGTAACAACATTAGGATTCAAATCCACACTTCTCTTCCTCATACCCTTCACCACATTATGCGCGATACTAATCTTCCCCACCCTACACAGCCCATCAACAAGCGTATTATACGTAACAACATCCGGTTCACATTTAAAACGTGACATTTCCTTAAAAAACTGAAACCCTTCATCAACCATTGAGTTCATACAAAAACCTCTAATCAAAATATTGAAAGTATAAGTATCCGGCGTGACACCATATGTACTGAGCATTTCATCATACACACTCTTCGCCATATTAGTCCGACCCCGTTTAAGCAAAATTGACAAAAGACTATTGAATGAAACAACCGAAGGCGAAACCCCTAAAGACTTCATTGTTGAAAACAACTTTATAGACTCTTGGAACAACCCGGCTCGACCATAGTTCCTAATTAAGCTATTGAAGAACCTGTCCTCGAGCTTAACCGCCCCATTAGACCGTTTATCGATGGAAAACAGGAAATTCCTTGCTACATTGAGATTTCTATGGCGACCCAAGATTTCTAACATCATGAAGTATGATTGGGCAGTGTGAGAGAAACCCATTTGTTGTACCCACTTGAAGAATTGAAAGGCTTTGGATGGGGTTGTGATGAGGCGGAGAACTTGGAGCACAGTGGTTTTGGATAGCGAGTCAGAGAGTGAGGTTTCAAGGTCATTTGACCAAGGGTTGGAGTTGATGAGCCTAGCCATGGCTTTAGCCTTTTTCTTTTTGGGTTTGAGTTTAACACTCTGGTGGTTTGGTTCTTTTTTGGTGTTATCGTTGTCCTCATTGTGTGTATTGGTGTTTTGAAAGGAATACCACCTGGGTTTTGAGAATTAGTTAAGAAAAAGATCAAAGATACGTATAGAAGTGTAAAGTGGTGTGTGTTGGCTAGTGAGAAAATAGAGAAAGAGAAGAGAAAGTTACCTGGGAGTTGAATGAGGCTGAGAGTTAGAGTTGAAGAATTGCTTTCTTAAGAGTGTCAATGATCGACTTTGTGAATTGAGAATGGCGGCCATGACTTGAAAGTGCCGGAATTTTGCTTCATTACCTGGGAGTTGAGTGAGGCTGAGCTTTGTTGATGATGGTCTGCTGGGGTAGGGAAAGTGGTGGTGACTAGCTAGATTTATTTATTTATTTATTATTTATTTATTATTATTTAATGAATACAATTATGTGGATTGTGAACTGTCACCAAGTGAATTAAAAGTGAACACATATAATTATATTATTGAATGACAGGCCCATTAAGCGTCGATGGCGTAGTCCTTTAAGAGCAAAATATCTTATTTTACTATTTTAAAAATTATTTTATCTATTATACCATATCATTTTATAATATTTTTAACATCTTAAATTCTATTTATTTTTACAACTTTTTTAAATCTAATATTTTATTCTTTTTTATTTACTATTTCTCTTTATCTTCCTCTTAAGCAACCAATAACTACAACCAAGCAAAACAAACACACAGCAAACCCACATTCAAGAAACACACTATTGCTAATCAAACCACCAGGCAAAACACAAACACAAACACACGAGGATATTTGCCATCTAGCATAGTTTTCAGAGACTCTTTTGTTAGTAAGCACAAATTTGAAACCATTTAGGAAACTAGTATCTCAAGTCTGTGAAGCTCGAGTTCGATGACAAACTCAAGCCGTAAAGACTTGAGTTTGGACTGTTGAGGTGGAACAATTTATCCACATGGAACTCGAGTTTCTTAGACACGAGTTCCATAAAACTAAAAGCAGAAGAACCAGATACTAAGAATAGAGGAAGAAGACAATCTGCAGATCTGAAGAAGAACAGAGGAAGAGGAAAACGATCTGGAGCTTCGAAGAAGAACACAGGAAAAAGACAATCTGGTTGGAGAAGAACAGAATTTGGATGGATGATCTGGCTGGAGAAGAACAAGTGCTAGGTAGAGAAGAGGAAGAAGAAGAAAAATAAATGGTGGGAAATAAAATAGTGGAACTCGAGTCTTAAAAACTTGAGTTCCACGTGGATTTTTTTCCACATCAGATGCCACCACCTGCAACTCCAGACTTAGAAACTCGAGTTCTATCTTGAAACTCGAGTTTTAGACACTCGAAATGCTAGTTTGCTGAATGGTTTTGTAAGCTAGACAACTAACTAAAATATTATAAAAATAATGCTAAATGCAAAAAAAAGTCCAAACACACCAAGAAAAACACACCATTGCCAATCAACCACCATAACAAATATGCCTATCACCGCCCAAAAAAGGATAGTTTATAGTGGTGGAGACGAAATAGACCACTAGAAAAAACCTAGCAACCCATCCATGCCACACTGCCACATCCAGCCACCGCCGTTGCTAGATCAATGTTGCCACCACCACACCACAACACACAAAACCCAGCAACCCATAGCCCCTTAAACTACCCACACATCACAATCCACCACCAAACCCACGCCAGAAAAGTCATAACCCAGTAATCTGCGAGGTTAAGCAGCTCATCATTAGCGAGCTTGAGCAACCCATCATCAAAGGCGAGGTTGAGCACCTCCATCAAAGGACCATGCCATCGAAACTACCATATCCATGCTGACGCCAAACCCATGCCGGACCTATGACCCACGCTAGAATATGCCCACCACCGTGAGAGAGGGATGTGAGAGATAGAGAGGCTAGACTGTTCTGGAGAAAGAGAGAGGAGATGAGACAATGAAGAGAGAGAAAGAGGCAGATTTGTTTAGGTAGGGAATAAAAAAAATATTATTTAGGTTTAGAACGCTGTTACAGTACCATTATAAATTTAGGATGGTACCGTAGCACAATTATAAATTTTTTTAGAATTGCAAGACCGAGTAATGGGATGTTTTTGTGCTTTGATGCTAAAATATACCAACATATAAGTGTAGGTACTGATGATCTAATAGTGTGTTTAGATGACATGATTTGGATATTTGGATTTATATTTGGGTGATTAAAATTCAAATATCTTGTAAGAATACTAAATAATTTCTCTTCAGCCTTTAAATAAAATAAATAACTAAAATTACTTCTCAAAATAAATAAAATAAAAAGCTAAAGTCCAAATTACATCCACTAATTTTGGATTAAATGTTAATTTTGTCTCTAATATATATTTATATATTTTACGGTAAATTGCAAATTACATCCCTAAAGTTTAGGGTATTTAGATTTTACTCCTGAAATTTGGAAGTGTTTGGATTTTATACCTTAACATTTTAGAACTTAGATTTTACTCCTAAATTTTAGGAGTGTTTGGATTTTACTCCATATTAAACTTGAACTAGTAATAATATATGAGAGTTATTCGTGATATCTAGTCTACTAACCCGGTAATTTGGGTATGTGGATTCGTGGTTTAGAGTGAGTTTGGTGGCAATAAAGTGTTTACCCAGGCCCGAAGTTGGTAGGCTTCTTTTACTTGAAACTCACCTGAGTTTGATTGTGGCCAAATAAATTTCCTTTTGATACTCTCATATTTAGGAAGGGTAAGTTACAATTAGATCTCTAAGTGGAGGTTGATACAATTTCCAAATAAGTTCATATTTCCAATTTTCTTTGGAGGAATTGAAACAATGTTTTGGATAAAGTTACTTCATTGGATAAAACTACTTCCCTTTGCTTGCATACTTGCTGTTTGATAACGTTGTTTGTATTTTTTGGAAATATGTATGGGTGAAAAAGTGAGTGGAAATATATGTAATATTGTTTAAAAATTGAAAAATGTTGCTTAAACTACCAAATAGTAGTGATGTTGTTCCTCTTATGTGTTTGGTAAGTGATGTTGTTCAACTATTATTTGAGTTTATAGTGTTCAATTGTTGTTCAAATGGTTTTTCACATATTATCGTTTGGGTGAAACACACTGGGCCCACCTGAAGTGACATCTCACTCTTCTCTCCCACGTGTCTGTGCATCAGGTCTTCACGAAGCTCTTCTCCTCTCCCTTTCGCACCAGACCATGTCACATCACCTGGCACATACTAAAGTAGCATTAACCCTTCATTAATCTCACAGACCCACCCAAATCTCCCATAACTCATCCTAACGGCCTTCTAATCTCATTCATAAACACGCGGCACCCCTAAATACCCATCCCTAAATTCACCCAAATTTATCCCCAAATCGTACGGCCCGATTAACTCCCTAACCACCATATTTACTCACACAGCACAGCCCATCCACACCTTTGATCACTGCTTATTGTTAGATTTTGTCAAACCATCATTAGACTTTATCTCAAATCACTTTAATTGCCCTTCACACCACATCTACCATTACACATGGAGCTTGCTGACATTGCTTCGTCCTCCTTGTCATTCCACCATTTTCATCCTTCTCCAACACAGTTCCTGCACCTAAGGTAAATGTTTAATGTTTGTGTTGAAATCAAAGTTCAAGTTTGCTGTTACTGAAATTTGTTCTTAGTTGTTGTTGATTGTTGCTGTCCATGCCCATCTAACTGAACCTAATTAGAATTTGTGAAATAGGCTTCCTGAAGCTAATAAAGGTCTAAACTGTATAATTGATTCCATACTAATAATTTATAAATGTGATTCTAGATTTGGTTTTTTTCCCTAGGCTGTATGTAACTTGTCTGCAAAAGAATGTTTTTTATATATACTTGTAATGTCTTTTTTCCCTATGCTGTATAATTAATCTTCAATATGTGTAGCTCTAGATGTATCACTTTCTTTTATACATAATGTTACAACTTGCTTGGTAGAGTTTTCTGTGCAAACGACCATTTTACTATCCTGCAGTTACTAGTTTAGGGTTTAGGGTTAGGTTCAAGTTGAGAAATCATAAAAATAATTAGGAAAACAGAAACTTGAATTTACTAGGCAACCATTTACACTTTGTCTTGCCTACTATCCATGTTATTCAATATTTATGGCTTAAGTGTGTATCTCTTATTAGATGGCTGCATCATGTGACGCTAAGGATTTCAACTTATGGCCTCCACCATTAGAGAAGCACTTCATTGATATTCTGGTTGAAGAAGAAGCCAAAGGGAACATGCCTTTTAGGCAATTCAAAAAAGGGCTTTGGACAGCTATTAGAGATGAGGGTCACAGCAACTAAGAAAAAATTTCAATAACGGCAAACTTGAACTTTGAATTCAACACAAACATTAAACATTTACCTTAGGTGCAGGAACTATGTTGAAGGATGATGAATATTGTGGAATAACTGAAAAGGATGAAGCAGTGTCTGCAAGCTCCATATGTAATGGCAAATGCGGTGTGAAGGGTACTTAAAGTGATTTGAGATAAAGCCTGATAATGGTTTGACAAAATCTAACAATAAATAGTGATCAAAGGTGTGGCTAGGCTATGCGAGTAAGTATGGTGTTAGGGAGGTGATCAGACAATACGATTTGGGGATAAATTTGGGTGAATATTGTAAATTCTCAGTCATTGGTACCATTAGTAAAACACTACTAATATTTCATATGACATTGCTAACTTTTGCTTTGACACAAGTATTATATTTATTTGTAGTTTACGTAATTATATAATATTTTAATTATGACATAATCACAATCTAAGTCAGGCATTCTAGCAGCTATTCAAGTAGTTAGGGTTGTTGCTATACTGAATTGGTGAAGAACAATATCTTATTATTCATTTGGATACTTATATATATTTTCATGAACATTATCATAATACCATATTTTGTATTGTTGACAACATCTATCACCATGCAATTGTGATTCCACTATGGCTGATTGCTGACATAGATGACGAACTCAGTGACGTAGAACACGAAATAATGACAGCCTACGTCACCATCTGTATTGACTACATCCATAAACACTATTTGAAGACTCCGATGTGCACTAGTATTTTGTCAGGGAAGTTGTACGTGTAGGAGACACTTGACGGACATCCACAAACATGTTATAATACGTTTCGCATGGACAAGCACATATTCCCGCATTTGTGCAGTGAGTTGAAAATGCTGCACTTATTAGAAGAGGACACTGGAATTGTCTCTGTTCAAGAGTCCATTGGCACACTTTTATATATTTTAGGCCATAATGCTGACATGAGGGTCACAACAACTAAGAACAAATTTCAATAATGGCAAACTTGAACTTTGAATTCAACATAAACATTAAACATTTACCTTAGGTGCAAGACCTGTGTTGGAGGAGGATGAATATGGTGGAATGATCGAGGAGGAAGAAGCAGTGTCTGCAAGCTCTATATGTAATGACAGATGCGATGTGAAGGGCACTTAAAGTGATTTGAGATAAAACTTGATGATGGTTTGACAAAATCTAACAATGAACAGTGATCAAAGGTGTGGCTGGGCTGTGCAAGTAAAAATGGTGGTTGGGGAGGTGATCAGGTCGTACGATTTGGGGATAAATTTGGGTGAATTTAGGGCTGGGTATTTAGGGGTTCTGCGTGTTTATGAATTCTGCGTGTTTATGAATGAGATCAGAAGGCCGTTGGGATGAGTTATGGGAGATTCGAGTGGGTGTGTGAGATTAATGGAGGGTTAATGCTGTTTGGTATGTGCCAGGTTATGCGACATGGTTTGGTGTGAAAAGGAGAGGAGAAGAGCTTTGTGAAGAACTGATGTACAGACGTGTGGGAGAGAAGAGAGCCATCGATGACATGACACGTGGATACACAGACATGTGGGAGAGAAGAGTGAGATGTCACTTCAGGTAGGCCCAGTGTGTTTCACCCAAATGGTAATATGTAAGACACCATTTGAACAACAGTTGAACACTATAAACTTAAACAATAGTTGAACAACATCACTTACCAAACACTTTAAGTGCCCTTCACACTACATTATTTTACAAATATCAAGTAGAAGATGATATTTACTCTCTCTCCTTCTCTCCCTATGTCATAGGTTTCCATTCAGTCATTAACATTGAAGACAGTTTTCAGGAAAAACAAATAGAAACAAATACAGAAAAGCCATTCCTCCATAGAAGATAAAGACTTGCAGACATATTTGCAAAAACAATTCCTAAGCTAGATACCATTTTTGTTCCTTAATTGACAAATCCATTCCAGCTGCTAACAAAATCTTAAGACCCAATAGGCCAACATCATTAAAAGATACAATTCACATCTATTGGGTCCCAGAGCAAAGTTTCATCAGTTAAGTGAGACTTACCATTCAAGTCCCTTGTTTGTCCAAAACTATAAAATGATTTTATGGTGCTCACACAACCATAACTTATTTGATGATTACAAATAGAAAAGAGAAATTGTGTAGATACTCTCTCAGCCAGAGTGTGATCGAGAGGAAACATGATAGAATAAACTACTTTTTAACAATAAACTAGTTCTTATATAATAAAGTCAGCAGCAAAGGTAGTTTTTATACAATAAAGTCAGCAACAAAGCTAATTCTTAACAAGAAAAGGTAATAAACATAACAAACCACCAAATAGTACAATCATTAACATACATGTTCAAGTATAATAAAATCATTATTCCTTAGCACATTACAATGTGCCCCCACTAAACCTTTCAAGCTATTGAACAAAATAATGGTTGTAGTGGTCATTAGCTTAATAAATATTAACTATTGAAACTGCTAACCCACAAAAAGTAACCTTTCACTTCCTCCATTTCCTTAGCCAACTCCCTTAGAGTAAACAACTCACTAAATCCATCCAGCTCCATCGTCTTTTCGACCTCATCATGATGAAAGCAGCCCTACTTTTGGGCTCTTCCTTGTTGAGGTGTCGGAGTGAGCTGGCTGCTTTCTAGCACACTTGCTGCGTTGCCCCATAACTTGGGGGGGGAGGGGTAGCTCCTCCACATCATCTGGACTATTGGGTTCAACACTGACATGTATTCCATGCGTTTGGAAAGTGGCATCTAATTCTCGCTCTTCATTGTTGTTAGGGGTTGGTTGGGCAAAGGATATTTTGTAAAAATCTAGTTGCAGTACCTTTGTTGAAGAACTGTCCTAGCAGGTCATAGTGGTCTAGCCCCTTTCTATGAAACTCTTTGCACCTAGGGTTGGCCTAGCAAGATGTTGTATATATGGGATTAGAGACATTGTGGTATACATGGGATTGCTTACATGAAAAATTTACAGAATCAACGACATGCAAATTATAAATTCAACTTATAACACTCACCGCCGACGCCTGTGCTCAAGCCTCGTTACTACTTGTGACGGTGTTGGCAATAGGATCCCTTCCCATTCCGGTTCGACTGATTAGTTGGGCAAACAAATGGTATTTTTTCTTTTACCATTGATATTTTTGGCGTAATTACTCTTTGCGATAGTGTTTTCAGGTTCGTCGGCTGAACTTATCTCGAACAGCTGTCCAAAGCCCTTTTTTGAATTGCCCAAAAGGCATGTTCCCTTTGGCTTTTTCTTCAACTAGAACATCAATAAAATGCTTCTCTAATGGTGGAGGCCATAACTTGAAATCCTCAGCATCGCATGATGCAGCCATCTAATAAGAGATACACACTTAAGCCATAAATATCCACTAACATGGATAGTAGGCAAGACAAAGTGTACACGGTTGCCTAGTAAATTATGGTTTCTGTTTTCCTAATTAGTTTTATAATTTCTCAACTTGAACCTAACCCTAAACCCTAAACAAGTAACTGCAGAATAGTAAAATGGTCGTTTGCACAGAAAACTCTACCAAACAAGTTGTAACATTATGTATAAAAGAAAGTGATACATCTAGAGCAACGCATATTGAAGATTAATTATACAGCATGGGGAAAAAAGACATTACAAGTTTATATAAAAGACATTATTTTGCAGACAAGTTACATACAACATGGGGAAAAATACCGAATCTAGAATCACAATTATAAATTATTTGCATGGAATCAATTATACATTTTAGACCTTTATTAGCTTCAGGAAGATCATTTCACAAATTCTAATTAGGTTCAGTCACATGGGCATGGAGGAAAATCGTGTCCAACATCAACAACAACAATCAACAACAATTAAGAACAAATTTCAGTAACGGCAAACTTGAACTTTGAATTCAACACAAACATTAAACATTTACCTTTGTGTAGGAACTATGTTGGAGGAGGATGAATATGGTGGAATGATCGAGGAGGACGAAGCAGTGTCTACAAGCGCCATGTGTAATGGCAGATGCGGTGTGAAGGGCACTTAATGTGATTTGAGATAAAGCCTGTTGATGGTTTGACAAAATCTAAAAATAAACAGTGATCAAAGGTGTGGCTGGGCTGTGTGAGTAAATATGGTGGTTGGGGAGGTGATCAGGCCATACGATTTGGAGATAAATTTGGGTGAATTTAGGGCTGGGTATTTGGGGGTTTTGCGAGTTTATGAACGAGATCAGAAGGCCATTGGGACGAGTTATGGGAGATTAGGGTGGGTGTGTGAGATTAATGGAGGGTTAATGCTACTTTGGTATGTGCCAGGTGATGTAACATAGTCTAGTGCGAGAGGGAGACGAGAAGAGCTTCATGAAGACTTGATGCACAGACGCGTGGGAGAGAAGAGTGAGATGCCACTTCAGGTGGGCCCAGTGTGTTTCACCCAAACGGTAATATATGAAACACCATTTGAACAACAGTTGAACACTATAAACTCAAACAACAATTGAATAACATCACTTACCAAACACATAAGAGGCTTCATCATCCAAACTACCAAAAGCAACACTTTCAAACCTCTTATTGGCCCAGTGTATTTTTTCATCATCTTGTTATTCCTTCTTACATTTCTCCCAAAAATTAGATTATTGATAGTGGTGCCACTAACCATGTGGTTCACTCTGTTTCCTTACAAAAATAACCTCAGATACCCATATATCGGTCAAACTTCCTACTGGTGAATCAGTTTTGGTTACTCACATTGGTCAAGTTTAGCTTTCTTCTGATTTAATACTTGATAATGTCTTGTGTGTACCTTCATTTTCTTTTACACTCCATTTGTTTCAATATCAAATATTTTTAGGAAAATATTTTCCAATTTTATAGTGTTTGTTTTGCAGTAAAATATTTGGTTAGAAGTAAAATATTTTTAGTCAACAATATCAACTTAAGCAAATTTATGTAAAATATTTTAGCTTGGTGTAGAAAATAAAACATATTTTAGGATTTTTGAGCATCTTATTGTATGTGGGATGGTAGATGAACATATACTTATTCTTGTGTTACATAGCAAAACACTTGCCCAGCTTTTTGAAGACAATCTAATCTCATATTGCTACTTGCCCAACTATTTGAATAAGAAATTAAAGTCAGCTTCACTTTAGAAAGTAAAGGAATTTGTTTGTTGTAAAGTGGGCAAAAACTTTTATAGATTTTGGCAAAAAGTTTGTTCAAAATTAAGTAAAGAACATTATTTTTTACTGGCTCTAATGATCCCTCGTTCGTCTCTATGTATTTTTTGGAAGTTAATAAAAAAAAATGTTTTAATTTTTTAATAGTCTTTTCTTTTTTCATTTTACGTTGTGCTAAACACTGGAAAATATTTTACACAATATTCTCATGTACATTGCCAAACACTATAAAATGAAAATATTTTCCTACAAATATTTTACATCGAAACAAACGGAGCGTTAATCTCATCTCTATTGGTAAATTGATACATAACTTAAGATGTTGTATTTTTGTCTCATTGATCAGCTTCTTTGATACGCAACATTTCTCCCTCAATGGCTGAAAGATGATTTGGGGTATACCTTTATTCCTTTATCCCCTCTTATTCCCACTCACATCTCTCTCATCTTATTTCTTTTTTGCTTTTCTTGTTTTCTCTTCTGCCATGGTTGACACTCACTCCCTTCCCTCACTACAAACATATAACAATCTCTATCACTTTAGCTTTGCTATTCAAGTCTAAGCTATTTTTAAACTTTTGGTCATATGCATTTTCTATAGCTTCTGATCTCATCAATAGGTTACCTTCATTAGTTTTACAATTTAAAACTCCTTAGAAAAAACTTCATTCCACTTCTCAATTACTGAATGTCGTTCCAAAAACTTCATTCCACTTCTCTATTACTGAATGTCGTCCCAAAAACTCCATTCCATTTCTCCAATATTGAATGTCCTTAAAACTTTTGAAATGTACATATTATCCTTACCTTCGACCTCATACAAAAAATGAACTTTAGCCTAAATCCAAAGAGTGAATTTTTTCTAGGCTACCCTCCTTTATTATCTAAAGCTCATCTTTTGTTAGGATCATTCTGCGAATAAAATTAACATCTCCTACTTCACTCCGTCGGTTATGATGAGAAAACCTCTTATTTGACATTAAATCTCCCACTTCACTCCGTTGGTTATGAACAAAAAACCTCTTATTTGACATTAAAAAAGGCGTCTTAAGGATACTTTATTGTCCAAGTTTGGTATCGTAGAGCTGCTAGTTGCTAAACTTTCCAAGTTTGGTATTGTTGAAACTGCTAGTCACTTGAATGACAAAGCGTTGAGTTTTTGTGCAATTTGCAATGCATTCATTATTAATTTTCTCCAATATTTCAATAAATTTTATGGTAAAAAATTGTAATAAAGTAATTTTTTGACAAAATAGAAGACAATAAGTACTCTATTGTTTTAATCATATACTATACATGTGTTTACAAATTTGAAAATTGCATGGTATAGTGATTAATATATGTATAGTGATTAATATATGTACAGGCATATTGCACCTCATCCCAACCTACGTGGAACGAAAAGGGTGTTGTTGACAATAGTGAATCCGGCGTTGCAGCTTCAACTGAGGGAGGCGGCAATGAAATGGTGCAAGAAAATGTTGCGACAGTGCAAGCGGACGTTAAATCAGTTATGGAAACCGAGCTTTTTGTGATTGATTCCTCATTAATGCTGACATTGAGTTCAAAGCTGGCAGTGGTTTCAAGCTCTACAATTACTATGGGAAGTCCACAATCCCAGCCAATCATTAACAAGTTAATACACCTCTTATTTCGGTTGTGGAAGTAAAGAGTAATACATTGGTAGCAAAAATAAGTGATATTAAATCAGCATTACCCATGCATGACAGCTCACCTATTATTGCTCCTATTAACTCTAATTCCCAGCAATCCCAACGGCAAGTGTTTAATATGGTCAATATTCCAAACAAGGAAAAACTCTCAACAACAGCAATTAAGGGTAATGAGCTGGATCAGTCCAATTAGCCTCCACACCATGCCATATGGAAACCACTTCCATGGCTGATCCTGAAGGTGAACTCTGATGATGCTATTTTTCGAGAACAAAATTCTGTGGGTATAGGAGTTGTAATCCGAGATGACAAGGGTCAGGTCGTAGCTTTCATGGACGAGAAAATCACTTTGCCCTACGCGATTACCAGGGGCGGCCCAACATAATTTGGGGCCTTAGGCAAAAAATTTATGGGGGGCATTTAATATGTAAATATTAATTAAACGAAATTATTTAATACTAATCAAATTAAGGTTAATTTGATACATTAAATACATAAATAATACCAACTAGACTAATGTTAATTTCATATAGAGAATTGAATATTATAGTTGAACTATAAATATTAATAAAAAGAAATAAAAATATATTGTGATTGATTGAAAAATATACTTTGTTTTGGATATAAGAAGATGCATAGTTAAATAAAGTTGTAATCTAATTTTAATTTTATATTTTGATTTGAAGAGAGAGAGATAGATATTATTTGGTGTGTGGCTTTGTAGGATATTAGTTTACAAAAATCAAAATCTCAAACTATCCCAAGAGATTAATTTGTAATTGATGATTTAACACATTTACAACATCTTTTTGAAATATTTTAGGGTTTCAATTGAGTTAATGTTCTATTGGTCTCGTATTTTGAGAGCTTTAATAAAAATGAAAAAATGCGCTAATTAAAAGCACTATAAAATGTTTAAAATATAATATGACATTGTCTCTCATTGATAAACTTCATCAATTTAACTAATGAATGTTTATATCACTTTTTTGTGATTAATAACATAGCAATTTGTAAACCAATATTAAAATTTGTAGTATCTTTAACATCACTAATAAAAAAAAATATACAACCTTTAAAAAATATATATAATTTTATAAAAATTTGGGCATTTGAATATGAAAAGTGAGGCCTTTTTACTTAAGCAAAATTTTATTTTTTGGTGGGGCCTTAGGCCTAGGCCTAACTTGCCTAGGCCTTGGGCCGGCCCTGGCGGTTACTACTGTGGAACTGATTGCATCTAAAAGAGCACTCAGATTGGCTCTAGATTTCGGTCTCTCACCTATTGTCCTCGAGGGTAATTCCAAGAACACTATAGATGCCCAAATGTGTGAGGTATCAGTGTAGGCAGACTAAGGACACTTGGTTGACGATGCAAAGAGGTTAGCAAACCAGTTTGAATTCGTGGAGTTTAGTCATGTAAAAAGAAAGGGTAACAGTGTAGCTCAAAACATTGCTAAATGTGCAAGACATGTTAGCGAGTTATTAGTGTAGATGAAGGATGTTCCTCCACACTTCTCCGTTGTAATTCAAGCCGAATCGGCCTTTCTTTAAATAAAATTCTAGTTCTCTTTCTCCAAAAAAGAAAAAGAAAAAAGAAATGCAAATATTGCTTTGGTTAAATAAAAAATGCAAATATCTTTCAATTATTTTTTTACATTATTGATTGTCATTAAATTTTTTTTTTCCTCTTTTGTTGGACTTTGTTTCAACTGTTGGAAAAACAACTAAATTTGAGCAAGAAGTGAATTCACAAATAGGTGCTTTTTTTCTTTTTTGGCTTTTGGTTAATTGTTGTCAAAGTAGCTAAACATAATAAATAATCTCATATTTTGAATCTATCATTATTTTTACAAATAAAAATAGTTTCTCATATAAAATTTATAAAAATAATCTTATAAATTCCTTCTATATAAATCATTAATGCACAACGATTGACAATTAATATATGCATTTATTCCATTGGCTAATTCAAAGGCTAACACTTTGATATAATTAAAAGGTCATACTAATGAGTGCCTTTAGAGCAATGATTAATAATTTATTTTAATAAAGTTTTGACATCATTTTTATGGGAAATAAAAAAACTTGTCAAAGTATTAATTACTTTTTTTTCTTTTTCCATAAAAACTTTTTGTAAATAGACTACTAACTAATTCTCTAAGAGCATCCCTTAGTATTTCCCATAATTAAATACTAACTTTGTTGAGGTGGAAGCCTTAATAATAATAAAAATCTTAATGAATGCATCACATGGAAAAACCTCATACTCTTCCATATGAATATATATATATATATATATATATATATGCTAATTATTGGATGTGTTCTGTTAGATCTGAAGAAATGGTGCTCCCCCAAGCAAATTTATCAAGGATATAGTTGGCTGAAACTGATTCTGTGCAGTAGGTAATTTTCAAATTGGGTGCCTATATTTTTTATTCTGCTTGGAATAAAATTAGAGCCAACCATGAAGAAGAACCATGGTGGAAATTATACTGGCATAATTCTTACGTTCCCGAGCATGCATTCATTATTGGTTAGCTATTTTAAATAGACTATCAACTCGGGAAAGGCTCTTGAAATGTGCTTTTTTATTGTCCTTTTACTAGTAGGATCTGGTCTCAGTTGCTGGCATGGTGTGACATTCATCAGATTGTTTCCTCTTGGTCAGAATGTCTCTTATGGGACCTTAGAAGCTTGAAGACAGGCATGGTGTGACATTCATCAGATTGGTTCCTCTTGGTCAGAATGTCTCTAATGGGACCTTAGAAACTTGAAGATTGGAGGATTTAGAGCAATTGTGTTTAAGCAAATGTGGGTTGCTGCAGTACTATATCACATACTAGTGTATATGGCAGCAGCAATATGCTATCAGAGGAAGCTGTTGTTAGACCACTGTGCACCTTTGGTGCGGTGGTCACTTCACAAGTATAACTGTTTGTGAGATGTGGGGGTAATGACCGGGGTTTAAGTCTTCAGAAGAGAACTTCACATATATATACACTTATATTAAGTTAGAGTAAAAATTTTATCTTGTATTAAAAAGGAGGAAGCTGTTGTTAGAAAAATCAAGAATTTGTAAAGCAACTGTAAAGCAATGCCAAATATCCTATGTAACAAAATTCTGTGTATTATTTGGAATATCTCTTCCACCGTATTTGCCTATGTTTAGAGCAATACTTTTTTGTGGGACACGTCTTGTTAGAGTATCCATAGTGGACCTTTCAAATGTCAAATGTAAGATACATTTGGCATTTAGGCCCACAATATGCCCAGCAACGGAAGGGTCCAAATGCCAAAGGCCAAATTTTTTTTTGGTATAGTGCTACAGTACCATCTTATTTGTGAGATGGTATTGTAGCTGAATGGTATAATTTTTTTATTTATTTATAATTCTCTCTATCTTTCCCCTTTTTAACCCGAAATTTCTCTCTCCTCTCTCATTATTTCTCTTTCTTCCTTCTCTCTTTCTCATCTGCTCTCTCTTCTCTTCAGACCCAAACACCATGCTCCTCTCAATTCACACATCAATGATTAAATTTAAACAAAACCACATCAGAGACACCAACAGGCATCATCCTTCTCCTCTCTCGTGTTTTGTGTTCTAGGTTTAGGAGTTTCGGGGTTTTGTTTTTTTTTTCCCCTGTTGTGACCGATTCCTATAGAAGAGGTGGGTATGGCTGAAATTGGTTCATTTTTTCTAGTGGGTTGCGATCCTCTCTCGTGTTTTGGTGAACGGCGTGTTCATGAGTTTCTGACGTGGTTTGCCAGCATAAATTTGAGATTTGCACACTGTAAGTCTTTTTTTTTTTTTTGGGTGGTGTGTCTGTGTGGGTCACGGTGGATCATGGTGTGGTTGAGGTGTGAGTCACGGTGGTTGTGGGTTGTGTCATTTTGGTGGCACTGGGTGGCAGTGGGTTGTTGGTTGATGATCCGGTTTTGTTTTTTTTTTTTTTGGTGTTGACGGTAGATTATGGGTTGTTGGTGGTGGTGGTGGTTTCAGGTGTGTGTAGTGCAAGCGGTGGTGGTGCTGTGGTTCTTGAACATAAAGAAAAAGAGATAAAAAATAAATAATGTGTTGTATTGTAAATGATGGTAATTGTAAGATATATTATTTTATTGCGTAGAAATATTATTTTAATAAAAAGGTAAAATACTAGAGTTTTGGAATGTTAGAAGTATTGTAAAATAGTATTGTATAATTGATAAATTAGCTTTTTAGGATGATAAAATAGAATAGGATGCAATTTCCAGCTATAGATGCTCTTAGATGAGAAACCAAACCCTGAATACTGCATACAAGTGTTGTATGTTTTATGAATTGTTAATTTATAGTGTCATAAGACTCTTTTCTTTGTTTTTTTTTTTTGTTTTCTCCTGTTGAGATCTTGTAATTTGTAAACTACTACATTAATATAATTGATTAAAAATAAATAAATAAATAAATCTCCAGAGTTTTAGGGCCTCGCTTGAAAATCAGACCAACGACCAAGACCCTTTCATAGTTTTATTTACAAGAAAATTTTGAACATCATCCCAGATGTTAGATTTGCATATTTCACGGTTCCACCATCCCAAAATCCAACTCTGCGTTTTCCCTCCTATTTTCCCAGATCCTCTATTCTGTCCCCAATAAGGCCAAATTAAAAGGGGAAGTTAATTTAAATATTGCAAAACATGAAAGGAGAGAGATGTACATTTTCTATGCTATCAAGCTAGGATTTTTGTCAGCTAGAGATTGATTTAAAACTCAAGCCATGCCTCAAGTTGACCGTCGATAATAATACCTGCAAAATTATAAGGAATTAATTTTCCAAGCATGTACAAAGAGAGAGAGAGAGAGAGAGAGAGAACATACACAAAAATTTTAATGCCATATATGGAAGCATATTTTCGTAGAAGACGTTCCACTGTGTACCAATCTGAGCGATCTGATCCATCCTGATACCCAATACGTGGCATGTGTATTGAAGCTTTTGGAAAAATCAGATAAATATAACATAAGATGATTTCACATATGAAGAATAAACAAAATTTCATATTCTAAATTACCAACCTGAGAATTCTGGTAAATGAGGTGTTTATAATAAATAGAAGAGAATTTTATGACCATGATGACAAGCAATCAAATAATCACCACAGTTAACTACATTCAAAAATTCATGCCTCAAAGCACGCAAACTACAAAGCAAAACTTGGTTACATTTACAAGGAAGCACACAATTCACTCAGAATTTCAAAATAATCAATAGGATGGAAGAGCAAGCCAAGAACATTAAGTTCTGTAATGAACAAGCCAAGTGTGTCTTGACACCTTACCAGAGTTTTGAGCTGCTGAGAACGATGCTTTTGATAAGCAACGTTCCAGGTCAGGAAGAGAGATCTTGCTGCGAGGGATTTTACGCCTGACACTGTAAGACTGTACAACAGCCAAAGCCACCCATTGAGGACTACCACCATCCATATTCTGTTCATCACTGTCCTCTGCATAGCAACCAATTGGTTGAGAGGTGAAAAATTATACGAAAGAAAGAAACCTTACAACCAACCAAAAAAGAAAATTGAATGCCAAAGTTTGGAATTTACAGTCTATATGAAAGGGAATCAATGTAGGCTACAATGGACTGCATCTCACTATGGCCCAAGACATGAGACAATTCATATATTGTTCTTAAGAAAGATGATTTTAGCTAAGTAAACAAGTTTTCCATATCCTCAAAATACTTTAGATTTTTACCTTCCACAAAATAAGGTATATAGAGGTAATAAGTTTGATACAACCGAAGAATATTTATCCAATCAATTCCTCCATCCAAAAAGTAGTTCTATAACACACTTGGGTACTACCCATTGTGTCCTAAACATTTTAAAGGTGAACTTCCACAATTTATAAGCAATGTAACAATATAATAACAGATGATCTACAGTGTGACCACTGCTTCTGCACATGCAATATCAATTTAACAGACTTATCACTCTCTTGATAAGATTGTCACCATTTAGGATCTTTCCTCACGTTGTTTGGAGCCCTTGTGCTCCAAATACATTTCCAATGAAACGTCGCCCCCCTTGTTTAATGCTTCATAGTAAGAGCTAACATTGAATTGCCCATCACTAGTCAATCTCCACTTCCGTCTGGCAGAACCCTCACTACATGGGAAATTTGAGTATAACAAATCAAACAAAGTGTCAATCAACTCCAGTTCCCAGTCATTAACATCTCGAATAAACCTAATATTCTAATAGCATGCCCTCCTATCAATCAGCATTTCCAAACAAGAACTAATTGTAGCATTGTTATGAACTGCAATGTTATGCAATTCTGGATATACAAGTCTTCCAAAGGTTGATGTCCACACCATGCACCATGCCAAATCCACACCCTATTCCCATCTATTACCACATACTGAACATGCCTCATGAATCTATCCTAGCCCACTGTATTACTTCAAAGGCTACAACCATGGGTCCTTCTTACAGGTATCTGCATAAATTAACCCAATCTAACCGATGCTGTGTGGTGTCCTTCATAATCATTTGATTAATAATTAGATGGATCATCTACAATGAGGTAACACATTCTTAAATTGGGAAATCATATAAATAGTACCTACTTGTGATAATCTTCTTCATTTAGTCATTGAGTAGAAGCTGGAAACAGGATATCTAAGGATTTAATTTTTCAATTAGTAAGTTAAACACACAACCAGTGGGTCTTGAACATTGTTTGCATGGGTTGAACATTGTTAACAAATTCCTGTCATCAGTACCTGAACAACTTCTAAAGTGTGCTTGTGTGTCTTTAAACAATACGAAGCATTTTTGGTTATTACAATCTAAAATAAGGAAGAGAGAACACAGAAGCTGACCATTAATTCTAATAAGATGCAGATCACCAACATGCAGGTCCCCAAATTCAGAAGCTTGTTGATATGCATCAGGGATACTTGCAGAAAGTTTGGCCAGTGCATCAAACATTCCTCCACAGCCCCAATTTCCAGAGTCATCAACACAACTGCAAAATCAACATAAAAATCTAAGTGAAAATGGATGACCCTCCAATGTGATGGAACCATTACAAAACATAAAGAGTTGAGATATTAGTGTCATGTAACAGGAGATGAAATCGATTGTTTTATATAAACTTTTACAAATTCAGAATGAAGGCCTTTCTAGAGCAATGAACTTACCTGAAGATAACTGTGGGTTCAGATGGACAAATTTTTGAAGGTTGTGTACAATCTCCATAAACAAAATGAACAGAACCTGAATCTGACATCATATCACTATCCTCAGGAGGAATAGGTTCTTTTACAGACAATGAGCAGTATCCAAGGGCTTCCCACTTAGACAACTTCTTCTCTTCTGCCTTCTTCCTCGCAGCCTCAAGTTTTAGATGCTTTTCCTCAGGGGCTTGCCTTCTAGTTCCTGACTCCATAATTGGGTTACTGCCCGTTTGGGATGCCTCCTTCAATTTTTCAACCCAGGAGAGATATGAATCATCATCAAGACCAGGATCTAAACCAACAGAGGTAGAGCTTTCTCCAATAGCAATATCAGATCCACTTGACAATTCTAATGGGTTAACCTCAAATTTCCTATCATCCTTTGCCGCAGTTTGTTCATAGCGCTTTGCAAGTACCTTCTCAACCATAGCATTCAGGTCAGACATCTGTGTCTCACCCAATTTCTCAGTAGAGATCTCAGTAGGATCAAACCTGTGTAACCCAAATATGATAGAACGCAAATCACCAGTTTCAACTCCTGCAGTTTCTTTACCTTCCCAGTTCATAACATCATCCCCAACAACATTATGGCTAAGCCGCAACTTCCTCTCTGCTCTCCTCATAATAACCTATACTGACACACATGAAACCAACAGTCTATATTATGGTTTTCAACATCACAGGCTGATAGTGATTAGTAAAATCTCACCTCATCCACAGTATGTCTGGTAACTAGGTTTATGGACAAAACATGATTCAGTTGACCAATTCGGTGTGCCCGCTGCAGAGCCTGCTTGTCCACTTGAGGATTCCAATCTTGCTCATAGAATATAACCTAACAATGTGGATTGAAAACAAGTTGAGAAAAATCCATAAATAATATCACAAGGATACAAAGATGTGCTCTGAAGCAACTTCAAGGAAGAACAAGATCTAGGTAGGCTTCTGCATTACACAGAAATAAGGTTTCTTAACCATGATACACACTCAACCACAGTTGATATCATTAGTGATATCATTATCTAAGTCATTAACATCAAGAGAAGTAAAAACCTGCCTTAGAGCCTTTTGAACATGAGGATTACTATACCTCCATTTTTGGGTAATATAACATCCAAAATATGTAATTAGAGTTATTTAAATCATTTTCACTATACAAATTTCAGAAAACAAAACAACTTGCTGAAATAAATGGAAAAAAAATTAAAAAATATTTTACTACATTGTTGATTAGACAACCAACTGAAATTTGAAAACCTCAAAAGGAAGAGATAAAGACTTATGATTACCTCAGGTATTTTCATTTAGCCTTGTCCAGTAAATTTTTTGTGAAGGACAACATATATAGAAACAGAATGCAATTGTTACAACACGTTGCCAAATTAATTTCTTGAACATTGTTAACCAGATTTATGGTAATAATACTATGCAGTATTTCTTTGTTGTATTCTGAAGCAGGTAGTACCTAGCTTGGTAGTACAAATCCATTTCCCACCTTACATCATACATGATACCCAGATTGGCAACCATTGTCACCTCTGAGCTCAACTATGAGTTATCAGAGATCTACTCATGATTGTTTCCACAAGAACTATTCAGATCATCAAAGCCTTCAAGCTTATGTCTGTTATTGATATCTGTAGTCTGTAACATCCCCAGAAAACTATTTTCAGCCACCAGTGCAAGTCCGCTGGAAAATTATCTTTAGATGCGATGATTGATTAATCACCAGATTCTGATATCTGAATCTTCTCCCCAACAAGTAAATAACAATTTCAAATTTTGACAGCCTAGCTACATCCCCCCTCAAAATTGATCAAAGAAGAAATTCATCATATCATGATTTCCTCATCATATGGAATAGGTAAGAGTGTGTGGGGATTTCTAAGACTATGAGAACCATACCAGAATCTGTCAATATTATGTTAATTATCTTTATCATAGTCGTGCACTGACCAGCTTTGAATTCATGCAATCAGGAAGTTTAGCAGTTATAGCATAGAACACATAGAATGCATCAATGCATATCTCATTTCTCAGCCCTTAGCCTCATTAATTACAGGGATGGGTTTCCACACAGTTTCAAGAGTTAACTTTCTCCATGCTGTACATTTTTCATGCCATGTCATAATCAATAGTAGATATGAAATATCTCAAGAAATAAATTTAAAACAAGTAAAACTACGCTTTGGGTAAAAAGACCGAAGAAGTATTTGTATTTGGACAGATAAGAACCATTTCCTTCAAACCACACAAAAATATTAACATGTTCATATACCACTCGAATGAACACAAAAGAAGTCCACAGTTCCTGCTTCAACTCAATTAAAAATGATGATGGCATGGTTGGTTGAGTTTGATAAAGCTCACAGTATCAGCAGCCACTAGATTCAAGCCAACTCCTCCAGCTCTTGTAGAGATCATAAAAACAAAAGCACCATTTTGGTCAGATTCAGAATTCAAGCTTCCTTTAATTGATTGCCCACTGAAGCTTCGTATTGCAGAGAAGCGCTCCTCAGCCCGAACTGATCCATCAAGACGCTCATAGGAATATTTTCGTAACTCAAGAAAGTCCTACATTGAATATGGAGACACTTCTTAAAACAAACTGCACACTATCTAATTTAGCTGAAGAGATTATTAAAGTTTTCTTTGTAAAAGGATAAGAAACCTGTAAAATGTCAAGTGTATGTGTCATCTGAGCAAAGAGAAGGACACGGTGTCCAGAATTATGTAGCTTCTGGAGTAGTTGGTCCAATATCATAAGTTTGCCACTGGCCTGATCAAGAAGCCATAGACGAATACAGGTTTCATTCAAAGGAAACATCATGAGTGAGGAAAAGACGGATTTAATATATATCAACCCAGATATAAAGCACAGAGTTTATCTATTTTGGGCTAAAATAACACAAGCAAGCAACCTTATTATCCCTCTTTCTTTTTTCTCTCTCGCCTTTTGTTTTCCCCTTCACTTTTAAGGAGATTATAGAGTTTTGAGACCAAATAACTTGGTTCCCACCCCACATCAATTACACCTCGATTATATCAAATCAACATAAGAAAGCAGGGCTACCTGAACTAGGTGTTCACCCTCCTCAAATGGTTCAGGCTCAATACCAGGAAAAAGGTAAGGATGGCTACTTGCTTTTCTTAGCTGTATTACCTGTACACAACTTGCAGATCAATGGTCAAATGCTTTATAACATTAGAGTGACACGTACACACACAGAGAGACAAACACATATAAACACATCCAATACAACCATACAGGTTATAATAATATAAAAACAAAAAACAAAAACCATGAATTGAGTTGTAAAAGAAGAATGGAGAAGAGATTTTGAGAAAAGGTTTAGTGCTGGTTGATCAGTCTTTCACCTTAGCACATATTTATATTAGGGTTTATGGAATGATTACAAAAATTCCCTTTTGCTATTGTAAAATAACATAAAAATAATAAAAAGTAATCCAACCTACATGAATTGCAATCAAAGTTAGCAATTAATTATCAACAAATCATTTGAATTTGTAAAGCAAGAAATAAAAAATTACATGATTAAGGGCCTTAGACTACTAAGATAGCAGTACAGACTTCTACTAAAAGTTCACATTCTACACCTCAAAATTCCTAATTACATATGTTTTAAACTAGAAATGGTTTTCAAAGCAGGTTTTGTAAAGAACGATTTTATGATTTTTGAGGCAGTCAATTGTTGAGGAAAATTTTAAGTCGTTGTACTGCCTTGCTAGTCCATATATTTATGTTTCCCTGTATTTTGTACCAAATTTGGAGTTAGTTTTCAGCTCTCAAGCTATGGAAATCATATTGATAAAGGCAGCTAGCCCCTTAATCCAGTCCAGAATGAGCCATAGCACTCCAGTTAAGTACCAGGCTGTACTTTAATATTAATTAAGAAGGTTCAAAAATCATCATATCATTCTTGTCATTTGGCAAGAATATTATGTAGCTTTAGGGGTGGAACCGTGGAAGGCCAACAGGGACCCACCAATTTCCACTTGCCCCTTCTTTAAGTGGCATGCTTCAGCCAATGGACCCAATCCATGAGGCTAACAGTGAGTGAACTTTTGCATAGCTTTTTCCTTTCTTGACTTACAAGGAGCATGAGTAGCCAAACGCATGATTAGTTTTAGGTGAGCACAAGCACCATATATAAGGATGATAAATGGCAGAGTGGATCATGCGATCCATGAACCTGACAAAATCCTCAGATCAGAAACATCAGATATCAATTCCCAAGCCCAATATACTGAGAATCATCTATCAAGTGATTCCATCAATCCACACATTATACTTCAACAAATTTAACAAAAAGCATAAAACATTGGCAGCCCTAGTGTCAGAAGGTTCATCAATATACTATCCTTGATACAAACTTCTTCCACACTTGGAAAATGAGTTTATGTCATCTGAATAAAGTGTTGTCAACCTAGAAGCTACCTGACAATAACATCAAAGCCCAAGTCCCTAAAGTTTGGGATTAGCTATGCATCCTCAAAAGATTAATCAAGGTTGACCATATGTATTCTTCTCCGCCATTCTATTCTATCCAAAATCTGACACCTCCTTAATTAATTCAACCTAGAAGCTAGGTGATATAAAATAATTCTTCCAATGTGGATTTGAAAAAGTTAAGGAACAAAGGAATTTATTGTACTGCAACATATAACTGGAATGAAAATGAAGAAAGGTGCTAAAGGTGAAAAGTTGATAAACTAACGCACAATATTCTGTAAGGATTGATGATTCGATGTTCCTGAAGATAAAGCAAGTAATTTAGGAAGCTCCTTTCTCAATATTGACAAGTACACCTTCTTTTGCAGGCTGAGCAGCGGTGCCATCCTGTCAATATAAGGCATCTTAGAATCATATGATGTAAAAAAGCACACAGGACTTTTGGTTGAAGTAGTTAGTGACGTAAAAAAGAAAGCATACACGGTTATCTCTGTAAGAGCGGGCAGCACTAGATTTCCACATTCAATGAGCTTTGCTTTTGTTCGCCGAAGCATAAAGGCTCCCAATATACATTTTAAACTTTGGAATTGCTCCTTTACTTTGGCTGTATCATGACCTAATCATAATTAACAAATTTAATGTTTATAAATCAAATCATGTTACATTTTCCCCAAAACCTCTTTACCATTAATTAATCACAAAAGCCATGAAGAAAGGAAGCTATCACCACCAAAAAAAATAAAAATAAAAAGCCAGGTTTAGTGATTAGATTGTGACAGTTCCAAACTAAAAGCTGTTATCACATTAAAGGTAGCAAGCCCACACTACTAGCAATGCATATATTCTAAATGTACCTACATGTGTGTTTTTGTGCATGAGTTGGAGCTCTAAAACTTATGGAAGCAAGAGTATTCAAGAAAAGTAGCATCAACAACAATCATGATTATCAAAACAAAGTCCTGTTCTTGACACAAACTTCTCATGATTGAGAAATTTTGTACATAAAATTGGAAAGAAAAGATAATGGTAATATTTTAATTGATTTTTTCAAATTCAAGAAACAAACTTGTAAAACTGGGTAATTGAAGAAATGAGCAAATCAATGTACAGGTTAACACACTCACTCAATGTTTGAAATTCTAAACCAGGAGTATTATGATCTTCAGCAGCTCAGCTAACATTAAAATTCTGAAAAGTTGTGACCCCGATTATACTTAATTAAAACTTTATAGATTGATAAATCTTAAATTGACTCCAAACCGTTTATACCAATGAAATCATTTCTCAACATATTCATAAAATTTTGATTATTTGCACCACAGGCAACTGGCTCGGCCAAATAACCATTCAATTGATGACCTGGCTTCTTTTATTATTTGGGTAAATTTTGAATTAAAATATACTATAATTAGTTATAGCAGAAGTAGAAACTTAAATTATATAAACATAAATTCATAGTTTTGGAAGAGCTAAAATCACTGTGCAACTTACTAATGGCTGGTAAGAGGATAACCTGATGACGGATCTCCAGCTTCCTTGAATGTGAAAAGGAATTGGTCTAGTGTCCCAAACATGGAAGGCATACAAAAATTCATCAAAGCCCAAAGTTCAGTGAGATTGTTTTGAATAGGTGTACCAGTCATCAACAACCGTCTTGGCATCAGGAATCGATCTTTGAGGAGATTGTAAAGAACCTGTTAAGGTTTAAGCATTTAGGTCTGCAATAAGTAAAGGGCAAAAAAATAAATATAAATAAAAAACCATTTTAACTAAAATGTGTTTTTAATCTACTTAAAATTGGCATAAGTATCAAGTAATGTGGTTGCATATTTCAAATATTTATTTGAAGAAAACTTTCAGTATGTCATTTTTCCGTGTTTGCAGTCCAAAAACTTATAGTTTTCAGTAGAAATAGTAAATAAAGAGTGCTAAGTTCTCCTTCCAATTTCTGAAGGAAACTTAATAAAAATGTTCACAATATGATTAATGATGTAATTCACAATAATTATTTTTGATAAGTAAAATAAAAGACTAATATTTCAGGTTATCTTAAGCAATAAACATACACTGGAAGGGTTTTTAAGTCTTTGAGCTTCATCAATTACTACATACTGCCACGATATTTGAGACAGAAAATCTTGATCCATCAATGCGATGTCATACGTAGTCAACAGAATGTCAAAAGGTAACAAAGAGCCCTGTCAATGGATCCAGCTTGGAAAACCATCAAGACATAGATTGTACAGGAAAACCTATTTTTCAAACAAAAGCCCAACCCAAGGAAAATTCTAGAAGGTTATGAATTAATATCATATAATACCAAAGTAACCAAAAAATTAAAAATGATTACATCCATAGCTCGACTCCAATTAATAAACCCACAAACTTACATTACAGGATGAGGACTGTGCTTTCACATGTTCATACATTGTCCAGCGTATACTGCAGCGGTGCTCTTTATCACCTACATATCGAAGAACTTCTAAGTTTGGAGCAAATTTAACTACCTCTGAAACCCAACCATCTGTCACACTCAGAGGACATAGCACCACTGCAAATAATTGAAATAAAAATAAGAATCGAAAGAAAAGTATGAATCCAATCCAAGACCAGAAACAAACGCTTCATGATGTTCAGAATCATACAAAAATGTCCTCAACTTACAAAATGGCCCAGGAGACTTTTTGTGAACCTTCAAATAGCTCAAGAAAGAGATAGCTTGCAAAGTCTTGCCTAGTCCCATCTGTCCAGGACTTTATTAGATACAAAGCAAACTGAACAAGATTATGCATTGATTTCTACACTTTACAGGCGTTATTAATTTCCTTCTTTTCACTTCTGCTTGGGTAGGTAAGGTTGAAGAAGATTAAAAAAAATAAGCACACCACAGTTAGGTTTTCCCATATAAGCAGCTAAACTGCAATTTTCTGACAGTAACCTACCATGTAAAATCTGTCATCATAAATAAGCAACTACAATCAACACTGAAAAGTCACACATAAACCTGTAACAGAAATTTAATACTTGAGACTGTGTTGTCATTCTTTCAAAACATCTCACATTTTTGTGGCCCTCTCCAAGTTACTGATGAAAAAACACAGATGTCTAAGGTGCTCTAAAGGAAACAGATTTGGCCCTCTAAATTTATGGTACATTTAAAATCTTATTTTTCATAAATTCTAAGCACTAACATAAGCTAACTATAGTATGTTACCTTTAATTGCTATGGATGTCTATTTTCATGAAATATTTTGTGCTCTCAGGTTTATCAAGAATTAGTTCATTTGTAGAAATAGACTACAAAGAGGGGTCCCTTGAGAAAAGTATTTCACATGTAACTCGGAAAAGAATTCATTGGTTTACAAGAAGTCCCAAAGGTCAGGAAAGTTCAAAAGCTCTCTCTCTTTGGTAAAGCAATTTGTCTTCAAGAATCTCTAACATAATAAGCGTGCAAATAACAAGTCTAGTGGTACAAAATATTTCACAACTGCTGAGATGGCATATTGTGATTGGTGCAGACTTAAAGTGGTGTAACTGGTAAGTCCATGTGAAAATAATGTTTCATCAATAACAAATTGTCACCGTAGCAAAGTTGTGAAAAAAGTTTTGTCCCTATCATTGTTCGTGTGCAAATCGTAGTAAGGTAAATTCAATTACTTCAAGAAAGATCACGGAAAAGGAAAAATAAAGGTCTAAGTCCCTTTTAATAGGGGAATAGAAATATCATTTCCTAAAAAAAAAAAAATACTAAAGTACAACAACAACAAATCAAGCCTCAGTCTAAAATTGCAAAGTAAAGAACATTTAATATCAGGCACTTAAATGTGCTTATCCTCTACTCAAATATTCTATTCATTTGGTTTACTGAAACTTTTGAGTTAAGTGGTCCAATATTATATTTAGGTCGTACTTAAAAGTTGACTCACAATTTTATCTCCCCGAACTAGTGGTATTAGAGCTAATTGTGGCAGGCAGCAAAAAGGAGCTAGTAGCTCTTATTCATGGCCGATAAAGAGGCCTCCAAACTCGCATAGATGTTAGAATTATGGTTAAGTAATTAAACTCACTATTTCCTGATAGCTTAAACTTTTGGGAGAATTGAAAATTTAATATGGTATTAAAGTAGGAAATCCTAAGTTCGATCTCTGTCTTCGCTCTACCTCCCATTTAAAATGTTAAATTTTCACTTGTTGGGCCTCCACTTATTAAGGGGAAGTTTAGGCTCACAACTGAGGGGGAGTGTTATAATTATGGTTAAGTGATTAAATTCACCATATTCTGATAGCTTAAACTTTTGGAAAAATTGGTAATTTAACAATAGAGATGATAACTCAAACATGATAGGGAGATTGTTAAGTATACACATGCAATTGGAAGTCGCAAATGGGAAAATAAATTAACATGATTTACCACAAAGCCATAGACTTAAGCTTTAGTATTAATTGCGAGTAAGTTGGTATCCCAATCTCAAATCTCGATTGGAGTCTTCCCAAAGTGTTATCTCTCGAGCAATTAATTCGAAGGATCAAATTCTTCATATGTAGTGCACAAATCTCTCACTTTTGCGCAGTCTAAAAGAGGTCTTGGTAGGTAAAAATTATCAACAATCTCCATAATTACTTCAACTATTTTATGAACATACTTAGAATTAGAAACATATCTGAGGCATTCTGATGAATTTAAAGAGAACTTTAAAATTCATCTAAGTATAATATACCGTACCTCATCTCCTGCAAATTCAACAAGGAAATACAATCAATTAAATGTACATTCCAATTATTAAATATGCATGAAAATGAAAATTAATCTGAATTTTATCACTGAAGAATGAGCCCTAATTATGGAGTAAATTTTTAACCGTTATCAGTTTAAGTTGAATTTCACTAACTATAAACTCAATTTTCCAAAACTTTCATTTACTTTTACTCAAGATTTCTCAGCAACCAAACACGGAAAAACGTTGAGAAAGTGAAAATCGTACCGAGAATAACGTTGACGCCGAGATTGTACCGCCGAATGAGCCACGAAACTCCTTCGACTTGGTAAGGTTTCAGCGTCGCCGTGACTCCGAAGCTCGCGGCTTCCACAGGCGCGTCGCTGGCGCGTGAGTCGTCGGCGAGTATTACTCTCGCTGCGGCTTTGAGCCTCTGCTCATAATTCATCTCTTTCTGTTGAAGCAAACTGTGACTCACTGATGAGAGAGAGATTTTGCTGTTTGTGACTTTTTGAATAAAAACGCTTGAGAGGGAGAGTGAGTGAGATTCAGTGTTGACGAAAATGGCCTTCAAGGAGTTCTCAATTTACCGTAAATCGCGTTGTTCTTCTGGTGTGGTGTGTGTGTTATAAAGGTTAGGGTATTATTGGGATTTGATTTTCCACGTGGCGCATAAAGGATGCATGTTGGTTGTAGACGTGGAGACGTGGGAACTGGGAAGTGAAGACCATTGCGCACGTTGATTGCACAGAATCACGAAGCGTAATATCGATTTTAGCTCGAAGACCTCCGATGACAAAAGTGCAAAGGAAAAATTCCTGATACAGTTTGGGCAAAAGTTCTAAAAGTTATATATTTTCCCAATTCATCTTACCTATGTTTTGAATCTTCTAGAAATATTTCCCACATTCGGAAAGCTATTCAACATGGAAAATGACATTTAATTCAAATGACATTTCCTACATTTGTGGGTAAAGAAGGAGAAATTATTAGATGAGGCCTGCTAACATGATTCTCCTAACTAATGAGATAATATTATTTATGTAAATGTGTGAGTGAGTTTACTAGTCAACATAAAGAATAAAAAATAAAAATTACCAGGTAATATCACATTTGTATAAATAATGGCATTTTATTGGTTAGAAGATTAGGGAGGATCATGTTTGCAATTCTCCTAATGAACCTAATAATTTTTCGAATGCCATGTCATCCAGCGGAGCCTAGAAGAAGGTGACTCGCGTAGACAACTGACTCCTTTTCAATAGAAAGGAATAGTCAAACCAACTCAGCTGGCTGGTCAATCTCAGAGATCTTATTGGCCAGCAACTCGGAGACGGACAACCATGGTCCCGACCTTACTAGCATCGGAGGTGTACTAATCAATGAACGCCCGAAACCTACTTTCTTTTTTGACAAAATCAACCAAGCCTAACCGGTCACGACATGTTGTTGATATTGATTGAGTTTAAGGGAGACAGAGTACCGACATTCCCTCCTAGCTTCGGATGACAGTTCAGAGCTTTTGAGAGAACGTTTCCCAGTTGCATTGGTTAGTAGATCCCCATTAGTAGGATGTGTTGATTCATCCTGCCTCTCTCCAGTAGCTGACTGGTTTGCATCGAAGTAGAGAAAGAAAGATTTATAGTTCTGTGCCAAAAGAGATAGATGAACTACAGAGGCTAAGCTGCCTCCTCACCACGAGGATTTTTTCCATCTTTCATAGAAAAGAGCCCCTATCAGAGAAAGCTATTGCGCTCTAGCCTAGCTAGAAATAACGTTTTTCAACTGGCTGTTATGTTAGTTGTAGTGCGCCTTCCCTTCTTCTCTCACTTAGGAAAGATTTTGCAATATTTCTTTATGATGACCTAGTTGAGAGAGTAAGATACATCAGTGTAGAAGATTGAGTGGACTTCTACATGGAGAGAGTCAATAGTCAGTTTTGGATTCGCCTCTGGTGCTTCGAAGGCTGCTTCCAATGGGTTAGAGAAGTCAATTGATTTTTCCAAAGAGCCGGAAGCAAAGCGCTATGTCGGGGTGGGGGGATAGGAAAAAAAATGGCTCCGAAGAAAGAAATTGTCTACTTCTATTTATTAAGGCTAAAATGATTAACAAAATATTTAACAAGCTACTACTATTTATTATATATTTAACAATATACAATTATTTTGAAACTCGAATTCATGAAGCTCAAGTTCTACATAGAATTCGAGTTTATGAAAATTGAGTTTCAGAAAAATATGATATGGTGGCAAAAGCTGATCTGACATTTTATAATTTAAAAGTTCACGTGAAATTCAAGTTTTAAAAATTTTTGTAATATAAAACTCGAGCTCTTGAAGCTCGAGTTCCTTTAAAAATTGATGTGGACTAATGTGCGTGGGACAAACTGATGTGAAGAAAAGCTGCTAATGTGAAGAAAAGTTGAAGGAAAAGAAGAAAAGAATTAGACTAAAGAAAGCACAAGTGTGGGACATGTTGAAGTGAAGAAAAGATTAGACTAAAGAAAGCACAAGTCAGGTATGTGCAAGTGTAGTGAAGGACAGTTGAAGTGTAGTAAAGAAAGCAAGGATGATACTTGTGCCGCGTGACTTGTGAAGTGAAGAGCAGGTGAAGAGACGTGTGTAAAAAGCACAAGACAGTCTTAGTGTGTAGGTGTCTAGTAGTAAGGTGTTGTAAAAGTTTTGTTCAGTGCAGGTTTATGGTAATCAAGTTTTATAAACTCGAGTAACACGTTGCAAGAAACTCAAGTTTCACAAACTCGAGTTCCACAAACTCGAGTTCCAAGTGGCATTTTTTAATTAAAATAATCCAGGTTAGCAGTACTACCGTGGTAGTTGTTATGGAACTCGAGTTTTTGAAACTTGAGTTGCATGTCAAACTTGAGTTTCATGAACTTAAGTTTTAAAAAGGTAGTAGATTGCTAAATATTTCTGCCAAATAGGGTATTTGGTCATTTTAGCCTACAAAATCAATGATATAACTACTGACCCTAGTGATTGGAATTGGATATGAAAAATTCTATGTGCACACAAAATTCAAATTTTCATATGGAAATGTTGACATAATCATCTCCCAATCAGATCCATTTTAGCCAATATCCACCATGATATTGACCCTACTTGTCCTTGATGCAGTCATGTTGAAACAACCTCACATGTTATTAGAAATTGTCCTCAACCTAAAGAATTCTGGATGAATTTACAAGGACAAAGAGAAATTTTTATTCTCCTACTATTATTTGGTTAAAAGCAAATCTTGCCAATACAAACTTTGTAGGGTCTTCTTTTACACCCTCGAACATTATATTTGCTTACGGTCTTTGGCATCTTTGGCTTGCTCGTAATGATAGGATTTTTCGTCCCCCTTCAGCTTGCATTTACTAGACACAACAACTAGCCTCATAATTTTTCTATTTAGCACACTCCTTTGTTCTTACAAAAACTAAAATCACCACACATATTTCATGTTAGCCCCTATAAAATCCTTTTATAGCTTTGAATATTGATGGTAGTGTACAAGGTAATCCAGGATTTGCAGGGGGAGGGGGAGTCATTCGGGATAGCCTAGGGAACTGGATTAATGGCTTTCAATGCATATTGGTTTTGTCACAAATAATGCTATGGAACTATGGGCAGCTATACAAGGTTTGTTAATTGACTAGGAACTTGGTTACAAATTTATAGACCTGCAAATTGATTCTGAAATTGTGATATGTTGGCTAACATCAAATGGGACCATGGCTTCGGCTATGGCTCCATTAATTTGTGAGTGCAGGGCCTTACTAAGTAGAGTGTGGATCGTCCTACCACATCATGTCTTTCATGAAGCTAACAATATTGTAAGTGGTCTGGCCAAGAGAGAAGTAATGCAAAGAAACAACCTAGTGGAATATATACAATGTCCTACTGTTGTAACTTATTTATATATTGGGATCTTTTGAAAAAAAAAAAAAAAGCACTCAAGAAGAGAGTTATTTAACATCCTTGAACTCGTGGATTTCATGAGATCCATGGGTTCAAAAGAACTACACAAACCAGGATAATAGTAAAATGCTTAAATAGCTTTGGACACCCTCGTTTATAAAATAAATAAATAATTTTTCTTTCTAATTTTTCTATGCTATTTTGATGAAAAATTTTAAATAGAAAATCTTAATCACATGCATGCACAAGTTGTTTAATAAAACTTCTTATGTTGTTTTCTTACATTATTCTAGACTTCTTAATTCATGGTGAGTGGTTAGGATAAAGAGACATGAGGAGGTTAGTGTTGATGGTGGTAGAGTAATTCTATGCTAATGGAGGTTAGGACCAATCCTCAAACTTAGGTACTACTATTTATCATTAAATTGTAGATATGGACAATGAGATGTTTTTGTTTGATTGATGAAGAAAATTATAAAAGCAAGAAAAATGAATTTTGTGCAACCAATGAATTGATGAGCCTAAATATGTTTTTATTTATTTTAAAGATGAAATCTCATATGATCTTTACTAACTTTAGTTGTGCATCAGTTGGGAGGAATAAATAAATAAATATTTTGTTGTCTAATTTTTCTATATTATTTTGATGAAATATTGTAATAGAAAGTCTTAATCACATGCATACACAAGTTGTTTAATAAAACTCCTTATAATTCTTTCTTATGTTATTCTAGACTTCTTAATTCATGGCGAGTGGTTAGGACGAAGAAACATAAGGAGGATAGTGTTGATTGTGGTAGAGTAATGATCCCTGGTTCTATGCTAATGGAGGTTAAGACCAATCCTCAAACTTAGGTACTATCATTTATCATTAAATTGGAGATATGGACAATGGGATGTTTTTGTTTGATTGATGAAGAAAATTATAAAAGCAAATAAACGAATTTTGTGAATTGAGGATTGTGCAACCAATGAATTGATGGAGCCTGTATATGTTTTTATTTATTTTAAAGATGGATTCTCATATGAACTTTACTAACTTTAGTGGTGCATTAGTTGGGAGAAATAAATAAATAAATAAATATTTTTTTGTCTAATTTTTTTATATTATTTTGATGAAAAATTGTAATAGAAGATCTTAATCACATGCATACATAAGTTATTTAATAAAACTCCTTATGTTTTTTTTTTACGTTATTATAGACTTCTTAATTCATGGTGAGTGGTTAAGATGAAGAAACATAAGGAGCATAGTGTTGACTGTGGTAGACTAGCGATCCCTGGTTCTATGCTAATGGAGGTTAAGACCAATCCTCAAACTTAGGTACTATCAATTATCATTAAATTGGAGATATGGACAATGGGATGTTTCTGTTTGATTGATGAAGAAAATTATAAAAGCAAATAGATGAATTTTGTGAATTAAGTATTGTGCAACCAATGAATTGATGGAGCTTGAATATGTTTTTATTTTATTTATTTATTTTAAAGATGGATCCTCATATGAACTTTACTAACTTTAGTGGTGCATCAGTTGGGAGAAATAAATAAATAAATATTTTTTGTCTAATTTTTATATATTATTTTGATGAAAAATTGTAATAGAAAATCTTAGTCACATGCATACACAAGTTGTTTAATAAAAATCTTTATTTATCTTTCTTACGTTATTCTAAAATTTTTAATTCATGGTGAGTGGTTAGGACGAAGAAACATAAGGAGGACAATGTTGATTGTGGTAGAGTAATGATCCCTGGTTCTATGCTAATGGAGGTTAAGACCAATCCTCAAACTTAGGTACTATCAATTATTAAATTGGAGATATGGACAATGACATGTTTTTATTTGATTGGTGAAGAAAATTATAAAAGCAAGATAAATGAGCTTTGAGAATTGAGGATTGTGTAACCAATGAATTGACGGAGCTTGAATATGTTTTCAAAAAAAGATGGAATCTCATATGAACTTTACTATTTTTAGTGGTGTATCGCTTGGGAGAAATAAATAAATAATGTTTTTGTCTAATTTTTCTATATTATTTTGATGAAAAGTTGTAATAGAAAATCTTAACCACATGTATGCACAAGTTGTTTAATAAAACTCCTTATGTTTCTTTCTTACGTTATTCTAGGCTTCTTAATTCATGGTGAGTGGTTATGAGTCGAAGAGACATGAAGTAGTGTTGACGGTGGTGGAGTTATGGTCCCTGGTTTTAAACTAATGGAGGTTAAGACCAACCCTCAAACTTAGGTAGTATCATTTATCATTAAATTGGAGATATGGACAATGAATTGTTTTTGTTTGATTGATGAAGAAAATTATAAAAGCAAGATAAATGAATTTTGAGAATTGGGGATTGTGCAACTAATGAAGTGATGGAGCTTTTTTTTATTTTTTTTATTTTTAAGATGAGATCCCATATGAACTTTAAAAACGTTAGTGATGGATGCATCTCCATTTGAAATAGGTCTACTTGGGGAGGGTAGTAATGGGAAGCCTAAGAAAAGTTACATATTGGGCTCACAACCAACTATTTAAAAAGAATTCTATTATTTATTTTAATAATAATGTACTATAATTTTTTTTAAAAATAATTTGGTATTTCGAAATGATTTTATTTTGCCATGTAAATTCAAAGAATTGTTGTTATTTTATTTGTAATATCAATTTTATTATTCAATTTCAATTACATTATTCAAGATAGTATTAGTTTTTATGCGATTTTTTTATTAATTTGTGCATCACACGATAGTACTAGTTTAAATGATTTTACTGACATATAGATCTTAAAAGTTACATAAACTAAAAAGAAAAAGAGCGCTGCATCCCTTCAATAAAAAAATATAACATGATTAACCTCCCTTTTTCTTATAGAAATAATATACCCTATCAAAAAAGAAAAAGAAATAATATATACTGAAAAAGAAACTAAAAATAAAACAACATGGAGGAATTTGAACTCTATTAATATGTGGGCTTGATATGACTAAGAATAAGATCTCATTTGAAATCCATAACATACTATCACAAGTGTTTTTGTTTTGAGTAAAAAGATCCAGAGAATTCACATCATAACCATGTGCTGTTATAATTAAATATATATTAAACAATTCATACAAATAATTGTTCTCCAAATCTCTTGAATCTAAATCATGAAATCCACATGCAATCTTTTAAGATTTTGTTCATGTGGGTTTTTCTTTTCAAGATCTATAGCAAACTTCACAAGTATAGTTTTCTTTAAATTATAATAATATATAAAAAAAATTTCACGCATTACATGCTTGCATTCATATTTCTTTTGTTGTGTTCTTTGATTTTCAAACATAAATGAATGTCACATTCTCATTTAGAACAAAATTTGGCTATAAATTTGGTTATAATTTGATATTACAACTTTATTTAATATTCTTTTTTTTATTGGATATGAATTTTCACAAATTCACCGTTAGATTATGTTTTCTTCTTATATCATCAATTTTTGCAAAATTTTCATAATATATATAATTAATAACTATTTTATCAATCAAATGTTTAAATTTTAAACTTTTACAGTTTAAAATTGTGTATAAAAAATAAGTTTATAGATCAAATAATAAACAACATCCGATTAACACGGAATTTGACATGAGTGTTAAGAACAAAAATAACATATAATCCATCGATTATGTTTTCAAAATACATAATCATGCTAATTTTTTTAGTAAGAGTTGTAATCTTAAATTACTTCTAAATTTGTAACCAAACTTTATTCCGATTAAAACCATATAAGTTAAATTGTGCACTACTTAGAATCCAACAAATGAGCCCACCACCACTCCGACCAAGAGTACAACTTGATCAAAATGGGTGTGATATGGTCAATGACAAAACCATGCATTTTGATGAATTTTTTAATTTGGGGAAACTAACGAATGGTGCTTAGGTGGGATGCGGGGATGAGCTAAGCAGATTCCTCTATAGACGGCTCAACTAAGAAATGAGGGTCCATGCTTTCTCATACCGACTCCGGTAGTATCACACCAAGTACACACTTGGGAATCAAACTCATAATCATTATTTTGTTATTGCCCCCCATAATTTCTTCTTTTAATTTAATCCCACCTTCCTAAATTTCAATACTTTTTAAGTTCACCTTAGAGAATTTCACCTTTTTTTTTGGTTATAAAGACTTACAATACTTAAACCTTCAAAAGGGCCTAACTCTTGAAGGCTTAAGCAATAGAGAATTTCACTTGATTTATTGTTGAATCACCAAAGTGACACCCATTGAGAAGTGTTGGGAGGTTTTGAGGTGATTTCTACCTAATTGCCATATAGATTATTTCTTTAATAATATATTTTACTATTTACATGTTAGTAAGAGTGATATAAGTCAATGATAAATTAAAAAAAAGTACTATCAGTCAAAGGTCTTGTAGCTCAATTTTGTTTTGTTTCATTTTTCTTTAATAAAAAAATAGTTACAACTGAAATGAGATAGCTAAAATGCTATCATGTTTTGTGTTTGTCTCATTTGGGATTGAGATCAGCACCAATATCCTAATCAACTATCTAACATTTGAAAGATATTGGGAAGGAAAAATATTGGCAATTTCTTTGTTGTATTAGACTATTAGTTTAGCCAAAAATAAAATAAAAAAATCATCTGAAATTCTTCAAAATTTAGCATAATATACCAGAGGCATAAAAAAATCTATACATCTACAAAATTAATTGTCCTTAATTTTTTTTTTTTTTTTGGTTAGACCAAGTTTGGTAAGCGAAGTTGAATATCAAATTATAAAATAACCATCTCATAAATTAAATTACCAAGTACCAAAATCTCAATGAATCTTTAGGATATATATATATGGCAGTTGCAATGTCACTTGTGGGCATCAGAACTTAAAAATTCAGTGCACTGCTAGAAAGTCAACTTCAGTTTTCGACTCATTCCATTGTCATAATTTATTGTTTAGATAAAATATTAATAATTAAAGAAAGTAAAAAAAAAAAGCCCAATAATTCTCAACTCGATTCTTCCCCGCTCCCCTTTCTTGACTAAGTAAATTGACAAGATTAGAATCATTGAAGTAATTAATGTCGTTTATAATAACTGTTTTTTTTTATTATAAATAGCACATTGTTAATTTATTGTAAACATACATGTTTTTACATATAATAAGAAAATAAAAAAAGTCCTCTAGTCATTAATTTTTTTTTTGAGAAACAAACACACACATGAGGGAAAAGGAAAGAGTTCTAATACAAAGGCACACCATAACTCCATTAAAAAATTATAGTTCTAGTCATTAATTTAAATTGGTTGAATTTAATAATACATCTTTTACATTTTACCCTATAGTCAATACTTTTATAAAATGTTTTTCTTTTTATAGAGATTTTCAACTTTTAACTAATGATGTTTGCTCCTAATGAATTGCCTTTTATTATTAGAATACGACACCAATTAATTTTTTTTTATACAGACAAGAATCAAACTCCAAATAAAATACATCTATAAAATGTGAACTTATAAAAGGATGCTCTTCTCTAATCACTAGAAGTCAACAAGAAACTCAAAATAAAGTAAAAAAAGTTGTAAATATCTTGTGCAAATGGAGCTTTTTATTGAATGGGTTACATACTCTTTCCATAAGATTAAACGACGAAAGGGAATAAAACTCGAGCATTATGTCTGCCATTCATTTTGTAAATTAATTTCTTCAAAGTCCATTGTCCTCCATGATTGATGAGACGTAAGTATGACGATGGTACCCCACCATGCACATTGAAAGGGCACAAACCATGCAGCGACAAGGATGGCAAATCTGTACTTAAACCAAACATCCAAGGCTAATTATAAATTTGACAAAGTTGGTTGTACCGAACTTCAATTTCATTCCATATTTTTTTATTAAAGGTAAATTTTGATAAATCTATCATTATATTATATTTTTTTTCTTATATTTTTAATGTTTAAAAAAATTGTCAGATGAAAATAAAAAGTAAATAACTATGTTATCGATCAAATGTTTAAATTTTAAATTCTTATAGTTCAAATTTATATATAAAAAATATGTTTATAAATTTAAATAGTAAATAACATTTAATTGGCAAAAAAAATCCGATATGTATCACTCAAAGTTCCATCATTACAAGCCATTAGCTACACTCTTTGTAGCCAAACTTTTCTTTTTTTATAAATTTATACAATCCTCTAGAACCTACAAATTTTCTTATATATAGTATAATTAAGTGTATAACCTAGGTGCCACCTTCATTCAAGACGAAGTCTCACTCAAACCTAAAAATTCTCTCCCTCTAAAAGATGCTAGCCAAACCGACCTACCATATTGTTCCAACAAAATTCCCATCACCAATAAACCTACCTCCATTAGTATTGCTCAAAGTTCCATCATTACAAGCCAAAGCAACCCCAAAAACAATACCAAATGCAATATCCATTAACCCCACTTCAAGTAACCATGTTTCAACCTTAGATGATACGCTAATTGATGATGCTATCTCTGCCTTTTGGGACTACCAATTCTTGTTTGTGTCACAACGCTCTGAAACAACCAAACCCATCACTCTTCACGTTGTGGATGGTTCAATACCACATGACTTTCCTTCTGGTACTTACTATTTGGCTGGACCAGGGCTATTCTCCGATGACCATGGCTCAACTGTGCACCCACTTGATGGTCATGGCTACCTTAGAGCCTTTACGTTTGATGGGGTCGATAGGGAGGTCAAGTTCATGGCTAAGTACGTGAAGACTCAAGCACAAGTGGAGGAACATGACCCCACGACTGACACGTGGCAGTTCACACACAGGGGCCCATTTTCTGTGCTGAAAGGTGGACACAAAGTTGGTAACACCAAGGTGATGAAAAATGTGGCTAACACTAGCGTGGTTAGGTGGGCTGAGAGGGTGTTGTGTTTGTGGGAAGGTGGGGAGCCGTATGAGATTCAATCTGGGTCGTTGGATACGGTTGGGAGGTTCAATCTGATCGACGGCTGTGATTCGGCGGTGGGTGGTGGAAAGAATAGTGGCGATATATGGGACGTTGCTGCCGGCCTTTTGAAGCCTATTTTGTATGGTATGTATTCCATTTACAATGATTATATGAGCTCAATGTATTCTGGACTACATTTTATCACAATTATTTTATGTGATAGATTATCACTATTACATATTGAGTTATAGGAGCATTGTGGTAAAGTGTGTATAATAAGTTGTGGTGGTAGAATTTTTGTTCCAATTATTATGGCTTTATTATGGTACCAAACAAATAATCTTCATAAACACTCGCTTATTCACGTTTGGCACAATTTACACATTTTGTTAATGTGTAAATGAATTATATATTACTTACACATGTCCACCACTAGATATTCCCTTCTTCTCATTTTGCTCAATTCAACTCCACATACAGCAAGGTATTCTCAAAGGGCGGTAAGTGCTAGAGTTTTTGCTTTTTTTTTTGGTTGAGGAAGAGAGTTTTTGCTAATTTATAAAGTCAAAGTTGCACTCATTTTGGAAAGTGACAACCGATCATGGTATTAAGTAAATAAATTTATAAAATTTTGCAATAACTTTTTATCATATTTATCTTAATCTTTTTGAGGTCGTTAATATAAACGAAACCATCTATGTTGTCTTTGTCTCGTACTAAGATACAAAAAGTGAAAAAGCTGACCTCCAAAATTGCAATTTACATTTAGGTTTTAAAACCAATTACTAGTTTTTTTTAAAAAATTTATTTAATTATTTTTTTTTATATAAAAAAAAATCAACAATCATACAATATTAACTAGATTGTAGCTTTCACCTATTAGTCATCGAAGCCTTATAACAATGTGAGATAAAGAGATTAACAGAAAAAACAATGTGAGATAAAGAGAACTTAGCATGGTGCAAGGCTTTTAAAAAAAAAAAAAAATGGAAGATTACTCATGTAGCGTGCTATAGATTGGTATTTAATATAGTCTATAAAGACAATATATTCTTTATCTATTTCAATAGACAACATTTGTAGTACAATCATATTAATACAAACAATTCATTCATAATGGCATGAGAGATGGTCTCCACTCTTATGTTGCCAAATGCATATACATGTATTGATAAATGATAATAAAGTTTTCTCATTATTAAATATAGATTTTTGTGAAATTTTCTGTAAGATTATTATTTTTTTCAATTGTTTGTTTGAGTTGTTATAAATTGTATAATATTTAACTTGTAAGAATGACTAGGAGCGAAACATTTGACGAGGAGCGAAACATACACATTTTACAATGTTTATCCAAAAAGAAAAAAAAAAAAAAAACCTGTTACAAAAAAAGAGTATTTTTGGAAAATCCTTAGAATATTCTCTTTCTTTCATTAATATTTTTTGGATAAACAAGGGTTTTTTTTTTTTTTTTTTTTGTGAGAAGAAGATGGATGAACAAGCTGGTCTGGTTAAATCGTTTAATCTTTCATTAATATCAACTTGGGCTTATTTGAATACCTGCTAGACACAGTGGACTGAGTGGATGGTCTAGTTTCAAACATCTTTGCTCTTCTAAAAAAAAAGGTTTCAATCATATATCTTTGCAATTCTCTGATCAAACAAACAATCAAAAATAACATAAAATAAAAATAATCTGAGATTTCCTGTATTTTTTCTTTTGCCATTATAGTTTTCAACAAGCAGTAGAAGTTTGCTATCATTTCTAATTTTCTTCTAAGTTGGACAAGTTGAAAATTTCAACTTATTTGCAATTTCAACTTATTTTTGCTATTATTTATGAGTTTCACTGCACTTTTTGGTACTATTCATGAGTCTCATTGAACTATTTAGTTAATTTTTACCTTTATTTACAGTACTTTCAGTAAAAAGAATTCAGTTTCAGCTTATAAATAAGCTGTTTCTAAACGAACACTAAATATGTACTGAAAATCAATGTTCGTTGATTTCAATCTTGGACCCTTTAATTATTAATTTATTTTTATTCTGTAAAGCAACCCGGATTAAATCTACAATCCCATGTCACCATTAAGGGTTGAATGTCATCAAATATCATTTAGGTGTCTTTTAGTGTTTTCAGTGAAGATATTTAAAATAATTTTGTTAAAAAAAAAGGTAAGAAGATAGAAGAACAATGAAGTATAATAAAATATTTTGCCATCTTGTCCTAAATGCTATCAATTAATATATACTGATAAATTGCAGATGAAATTTATGTGTCTTATGCCTAATTTATCTTTTTCTTTTTGGTTAAACATTCACAGGAGTGTTCAAAATGCCTCCAAAGCGGCTGTTGTCTCATTATAAGGTTGATGCCAGCATGAATAGACTTATTACAACATCATGCAATGCAGAGGATATGCTACTGCCTCGTAGTTCTTTTACATTCTATGGTACTAATTGAATAAGCCATGCTTAATTATCATTTAATGTTTAAATCAGAGCAAATTTATAACTTTCATCTTATAATTATCTTTTGCAGAATATAATTCAAATTTCGAGTTGATGAATAAGCAAGAGTTCAACATCCCCGATCACTTAATGATCCATGATTGGGCTTTCACAGATACTCATTACATTTTATTCGCTAATCGAATCAAGCTTGATGTTGTTGGTAATTAATTAAATGCACATAAATAGTTATGCAAGTAAATCACTTTTACTTCATTGTTGTGGCTCTTTGATCTCTTTGATTTGTTCTCTAATTGCATTAGTATATACATATATGTGCACCTTTAACATAATTTCAATTGGTCCAAGAGCATTATTAGTTCATAAATGTAGCTAATTACTATTATGACTTGTTTATCATGAAGTATACTGCTAATGGCACTTCCTTTTGAATTGTCAATTGGTCATGGGAAAGAAATTAAAAATACTAGGAAGTTTACAAAAGCCATTTTATTTTCAAATTCTTATAATTAAATTGTTCTCAATTGTACTATTTTAATATGGAAAATGCAAGAATTATAAACTATTTTATAAATTGTTGATGGGATAAGTAGTTATTGTTAAGTGAAAAAGTGTAGTGGGTCCAGATGAGAATTAATAATAATTGGCCACAATAACAGTTTATAAAAATGTTGTAAAGTAATTTATTGCTGTAACATCACTCCCATATAATCATGTTCAAAATTGGCAAACTTAATTGAGTTTGATAAGAATTAATCTAGCTATTTTCTTCTTGGAATAAGAAATTGTGGAAATTAAAAGAAAATGTTGAATTGTAACTTTTTTATTTGGCAAATTTGATGAAGATTTTATAAAATGATAGTGTTACAACAATAAAGTGAGATAAACTGTGTAATGAAAGTGCAGGTTCAATGGCAGCAGTGTGTGGAATATCTCCAATGATATCAGCATTATCAGTGAACCCAAGTAAGCCCACATCTCCCATATATTTGCTTCCTCGATTTCCAGATAAATCTGGTAAAGCTCGAGATTGGAGAGTGCCTGTTGAAGCTCCTTCACAGTTTTGGTTGCTACATGTTGGCAATGCTTTTGAGATTAAGGATGTCAATGGGAATTCAGAGATCAAAATACAGGCTGCCACTTGCTCATACCAATGGTTCAACTTTCAAAAAGTATTTGGTGCGTAGTTTTTCAACAAGTCTAGTTATTTGCTTTGGCAAGTTCTGAATTTTTATCTTTTTTGATCCGTCAAGAATCAAGATCTTTTTTTATTTTATTTTTTTATGCAAGATAAAAATTCTACTCTAACTTAATCTAAATATATATGTGTCTGGAGTTTCCTAGAATTGAACCCTAGCTCTTGAGTGACATAGTTAATATAAGTATTTCTGTCCTTTTAGTGACTTAAGACGCCTAAAATAAGATTTGGGCCAATGTCGAAACTACCACGCGAGAGATCATCCTAAGCCCAAAACTGAGAAACTAAAAGAGACCAATTCAGTCTAATACAAATATAAAGCAAAAAGTCCTACGGCAGTAAGACATATAAAAAAGTTCACAACTGTTGGGGTAGTAAGTTGTTATTGTTAGATAAAAAAATGTATCAGTAATGAGTTTAGATAAGAACCAATAATAACTTGTCAATTCAATTGTTGTAAAAAAATATATGGCACACCAAACGTGGCCGAAACTATGATAAAATGATATTCTAGTACACGCCTAAACATTGTTTAGTTTCACTTTGGAACATATTATTGCTACCATGAGCTAGCCATGTTGCACATCTTTTTGACAGAAAGTATGGACACTTTCGCATTGAACAGGATATAATTGGCAGAGTGGCAAGCTAGACCCTTCCATTATGAACGTAAATGAAGGTGAACATGAGTTGCTGCCTCGTCTTGTTCAGGTACTCTCTCTTTCTATAGGTTATACATCCATAATGTATGTATTACGTATTAATATAACAATTTCATGTAACACTTTCAATGCTTGTAACGCTTACATAAATTTGTTTGAGTTCCTTGTGTCCAAAAAACAAAAAATCGAAGTACATTCTGAGTTAGCAATGAAGTCTCTGAAGGATTTTGTATAATTTCCAATTAGCATATATCTTATTAAATATCCCGTCACATGTGCAGGTGTCTATTCAATTAGATGCTGATGGTAACTGCCAAAAATGTAGTGTGGAGCCTTTGATTAATAAATGGAAAAGGTCAACAGATTTTCCTGTGATTAACCCAGCATTCTCTGGGAACAAAAACAAATACATATATGCAGCAACTTCTTCTGGGTATCGCCAAACATTGCCACATTTTCCATTTGATACCGTTGTGAAGCTCAATGTGTTAAATCAATCTGTCCATACATGGTCTGTTGGTCGTCGGAGATTTATCGGTGAGCCTATTTTTATTCCTAAAGGGGATGAAGAAGATGATGGATATCTTCTTGTGGTTGAGGTGAGCAATGTCTTGATCAATTATCTTATCAACTAAACTACATAATTTTAGTGAATGCTAATTTGCAAGCTTAACTAATGAATATCCACTTGATATAGTATACGCATATATATAGAAAATATCGGTTGAAGCAAACGGAACTAAGAAATATAGAATCTATCTTCTTTGATGAGGCAAATTGTTGTCTCATACTGTCAATGTCCACACTTCATGTGGATCGAACATCAATTTGAAAATATGGATACTTTATATCCATATTTTATAAATGGTTGTCCAATGTGTATGAAGTGTGAATATTAAGAATATGAGATAATCATTGCTCAATAGGTTTTTTGTGAACCACAAAACCAAGTCAACCAATATATGACCATTTTAGCTGTTTTTAGTTATATATATATATATATATATATATATTTTTTTTTTTTTTAATTCGAAAAATTGGTTCATAACGGGATTAGATATATTTCTATATAAAAAGTCAAGTGGCAATTTGGTTCTATTAAGTACATTCCCCCCTACACCTAAATAAAAGGTACATTCCCTAAAAAATTACAGTTTTAAATTTTAGTGTTTTCACATTAATTTATATATTTCCATCAAAAACTAGTTTTAACTTTTAAATTTAACAGATTTTAGTTGTTTTTAGTTTGACAATTTTTTAATCAAAAAATTGGTTCAAAATGGAATTGAATATATTTATATAAAAAATAAAGTGTTCGTTTGGTTCTATTAAATACATTCCCTAATTTACATTTTTGAAATTTTAATGTTTTCACATTTATATATTCCCACCAAAAACTAGTTTTAAATTTGATCGGTTTTAGTTCTTTTTAATTTGATTTTTTTTTTTAATATAGAAACAACTGGTTCAAAATAGAAAAATATATTTATATATAAAAAAAAAATCAAGTGTTGGTTTGGTTATATTAATTACATTCCCTCCAAAATTACATTTTTAAAAATTTTAATGGTTTCATATTTATATATTCCCACTAATTTTTTTTTTAAAAAAAACTGGTTCTATTATGATTTTAGACAAACTACAAAAAATAAAACCAATTCAAAATTAAATTGGTTCTATTTGTTTGTTCAACTTGTATCATAATTAAACCAACTTTGTGGTAACATTCTTCTTTGCTGTCAAAAGTCTATCGTAAGAGATTGATAGGTCTTGGTGAGTGGTGACTATATTATGGATTTATATTGACTCCGCTTAAATGCACTTTTTTTTTTTCTTTCTTTCTTGTATTTCGTAGTATGCCGTTTCAATACAAAGGTGCTATCTTGTAATTTTGGATCCTAAGAGGATGGGAAAAGATGATGCACTTATTGCAAGACTTGAAGTCCCAAAGCACCTGAATTTTCCTCTTGGCTTTCATGGATTTTGGGCCACTGACAAGTAATTTGTTTTTGATAAATGAACTAAAATTCTAAATGAGTCAAAAATACATTTGCTCACAATCTCAAACCCATTTAGGCGAGTGGAAACTATTGTAACAAAGTAATATTTGTAGTGTAATTGAATGAATAGACTTTCATTTACATGTACAGTTTGAATATTTGTATTTATACAAAAACAATAAATTGCTCCTTCTTTTATTGCTGGCTTCATGAATTTAGATTGCTTTATGTGAACACGTAATGAAGTGAGAATCCTAAGAAATTAGACCCCAATTGATTTCATAATGAAATTAATCAACTTGTTAAATTAATCAATCTAAATTCTTTTTAGGTTAATTATTACCACCATCCACGTATTTGCCATATAGATTGCTCCATACCTTGAAGCCTAATCCACTTTTCTCTTTCCACGTTCTTGGAAAGAGTACAGTAGGACATAACTTCTGTCTTAAAGTTTTGTTGATATTGCTTTCATCAATTTAGACATCATTATAACGGAAAAAAAAGGTTACTTTCAAACTCATTATATATTTTTTTATTGGATGTAAATTTTAAATATCTAACCGCTAGATTGCTTGTTATTATTTTATCCTCAATACTTGCAAAATTTCAAAAAGATCAACGACCAATAGATATGTCATCAATTAAATATTTAAATTTCAAGTTTTTGTGATCTAAAATTATGCACAAAAAATAAATATATTGATTGAATAGTAAATAATATCCGATTTGAACGAAATTTGACATGTGTGTTAAGAATATAAAGAGTATGCAATTCAACGGTTAAATTTTCAAATTTTACATTCAATAAAAAGTTATAGGAGAAAATTGAAAAGTTTCTCTCCAAATTAGTTTGGAAAGAAACCTTATCTGTAAGGGCACAAAGTTGGCCTTGGGCCCTAACGCGTGATTGGGCCGGCCCAAGTGGCCTTTATAATAGAATTTGTAGAGAATGGGCTTAAAGCCTAGACCTCCTGGTGCTTTGGAAGGATGCGGTGTAAGGTCCAAGTCTACTTCTGAAAGACGGCTGGCTGATGGAATGGCCTAATTCTCTTCTCGGACGTAAGCCGAGGAGCTTCCGTGCTGATTGGCGTTCTGTTCTTCAAGGGAGGGAGAGAGAGAGAGAGCCTTCTTCTTCCTCTTTAGCCTCCTTTCACCCCCAAAAGTCCTTTTTAGTGATTCTTCTTTCTCTATTTATACTCCCCATCCTTGGTTCCCATCTGTATTTTCCCTGAAAACGCTCCCCAATGCCCTTAAGGCTGTTCACCATCCTCTCAGTAGTCATTTCTCCATTAATGCGGCCATGCGGGTAGGTGGGAGATCTTTAATGCGGGGCAGAAGCCTTATGCAATGCACGTCTCCCTTGTCTCCCACCTCGGATGGGATTTTAAATATTGGGATAACTCACCGAGTTTGTTATTATTATAGCCCCTGCAAAATTTCCCGGGCGATCAATTTGCCACCAATTCTATTTAAATTTTACGTCCGAGGAGGCGTGATCTAAAATTATGCACAAAAAATAAATTTATTGATTGAATAGTAAATGGCGGTCCAGTCAGCTGGCCTTGGGCCCTAGTGTTAGGAGGCCCTGTTCCCGTCTCGCGGCCCCTTTAGCAGAATCCTCGTCTTCGGACTTGGCCCCAGGCCCATATGGCTTTTTGGCGCTTTTGCCCCCCACATTATCTATTATAGTATGGAGTTTGGATTGCATGATTGTTTTTAGAGGAAATGGTTGACCAATAATGGATGCAGTAACTTTCAACGAAAATTCTTTTTGCTTTCTATGTTCATTCTTGACTAATAGAATTTTTTCCAATAGTTTTTAATTATAATCCACTTTTTACATTATTTTTGACTTCAATGTTTAACTATAAATGGTAAGTTGTTATTAGTTTTAATTTAAATTCACCACTAAAATTAATTTTTAACCTACCAATAATAGCAAGTAGCTGCCTGCTACTTAGAGTTGTTGTAAAATTGATGTGAAAATGTTGTGGATATAACATTTCTTTTAACTATAGAAAAGTCTTATATCCACAACATTTTCACAACAAATTATAGGAGTAAGTTATTATTGGTTTATATTTGAACCCACCACTAAAATTATTATTATTTTTCCATTAATAACAGCTAATAACAATCCCCCACTTAGGTTCTGTTGTGAAAGTGAAAATGTTGTGAACATAATATTTCTCTTAAGAATGTCTTACTTTTCACACTTTTGAAAAGAGGAAAATATATAGGACATACTAATACAGATTAACCTTAGTGTGATCAATTCTACAGTATTATTCCAATTTTCCATAGAAAGGGAATGAGCTTCATAAAATTTCTTAAAATTGTGTTTTTATTTATTTATTATTATTGTTGTTGTTGTTGTTGTTGTTATTATTATGAGAGGATTTGAGTAAAAATGCGCGTGAAGAAGTTAAAGGGAATTTTGTGTAATTTACCATATATTTTTTTTAGTCAAACTTAACTTAGTTGTCAAGGAATTTGGCTCAAGAGTAGCGTGAGTCGTGACCTACTTTCTGGGTTCACGAAAGAAGACAATAGGATGCAAAGTAAATCCTGATGACCAGGTATAAGATTCGGTTTACAAGATATCAATTTTTTTCATTTCTGATGACCATGCATAATATTTTGTCTACAAGATATCAATTTTTTCAAAAGTCTGAGCTATTAGGCACAGATGAATTTAATTATTTAATCATTTATTAACACTTCCTCTTACGTGTGGATCTAAACTCCCTCTTACGTGTGGATCTAAACTCCCTCTTACAGTCTTACTAAATAAGATCTAATATGTGGCATTTTTAACACTTTTTACATGGGAGGTAAAGATAGAACTCGGGATCTCCTACTCTGATATCACGTTTATTAATCATTTAACCAAAATTCAAACAAGGATTGTGCACCAATTCTTTTGGCAGACACTTTAAACTAACTCAAATTTGAACATCTCAAACTTACATCTTCACAGCTTAAATGGTTGCATTTTTCGATAAGATAAGTCGAAATTTATATAGCATTGAGCTTTAATCACAAAGAAATACCTAATGCCCATAAAAAAAAATACTATCCTAGAAAATTATGATCCCAAATAGTATATCCCATCACCAAATATTTGACCAAACTTTGTTAAATTAATGTTTAAAATGTTGTGTATTAACCTCCCTGTAGGTAAGAGCAGTTTTCCAAAATTACCGTCCTTTTAGATTTAAAATGTCTAAAAAACCCTTTCTATTAAACACAAGTATACACAAATGCTCTTAAATTTTACTTGAAATACCAAAAATTAATGTTACTATTACCAATGCTAATAAACAAGACGATAGTATAGGACTTGCTGTCTTAGAAGAACTCCCATAAAGGAAGAATAATTTAATTCTAAAATCAATTGTTTAAATTATAGTGTATCATAAAATATTCAGTATGACTTATTATTATTATTATTATTATTATTTTTAACTGGTCGTGAAAAGATTTGTCTCTCCAAAATTTTGGTTCTTGATAAACTTTGTATTTTTATTCTTATTTTATTTACTAATCACGGTATAGAGAATCTTTTAAATATTTAGAACATTTTGTTGCTAATAATAAAAGAAGGAATAATCACTTTCACAGTACCGAATGTTATAAGAGTCTTTTCTCTCCCCAGTAGGAGTCACTCTCTCTCTTCTTCCTTTAGCCGAGTCTTTTCTTCCTCTTGTTAGCAGCAAGGGGCTCCTTCCTAGAGTACATATCTCTACTTCTCCCCTTCACCACCATGGACAACACGGTGGTGGAAGGTCTGTCCAACCTCTGTCTCACAAAAGAGGAAGAAGAGGAAATTTCCATCAAAACGAGATGCAAATCTGATCTACTGGAAGAATGTTCACTCAGCCTATTTGGGCGTCTTTTAGCGGACAAAAATCAGAATCTAAGAGCGATGAAAAACACCCTACGGATGGCATGGAAAATGGGTTCCGATCTGCAGATTGTGGATGTGGGTAAGGGTATTATGCAGTTTAAATTCAGCTCGGAGTATCAAATGAAGTGGGTAGAGCAAAATGGGCCATGGAATTTTGAAAACAACTTGCTTCTGCTGTGTAGATGGCGCAGAGGACTCTCTGTCACTAACATAAGTTTCACACACTCCCCGTTTTGGGTTCAGATATGGGGACTCCCATTCGAACTAATGTCCGATGAAGTGGGTAGAGAGCTAGGAAATAATATAGGTCGGTTTATCGAAGTTGATCGGCGTGCAAGGCAGTCGGATCAGGCGAAATTCATGAGGATTAGAGTGGATCTCCAGCTGGAAAAGCCACTTAGGAGAGGAGGAAAAATTGCTAGCATAGAAGGTGAAAAATTCTGGGTTAGTTTTAAATACGAAAGGCTCCCCATTTTCTGTTTCCAGTGTGGTAAATTGGGACATGATGAGAAGCACTGTAAGGAGCTCTCAAACCAGCAAAACCCAAGGCAATACGGTGATTGGCTCCGGGCTCAGGGAAATCCAAGAATGGGTATGGAAAAATCCCGATCAACCAGCAGTGGAGACCGAGGTGAGGGTAATGAAGACCGGTATGAGGAAAATCATGTCACCGCAACGAAGGTCTCTTCTTCTTCGGTGTCAATTAATGGCGATGGCCCGTCAGGCAGCAGAGAAAACCGGAAATCCCCAAATTCAAATTTTTTTGAACAACCTGGTGGTCTCAGAGAGGGAGACGGAGCCCTGGAAGGTGCACGTGCTCTGTCAAATCTGAGGGAACAAGTTACTGTTGGCACGTCAGTCGCAGGTGATGGGAATAGGGACTATTTTTCAAACTTGCCCGGTGGAATACCAGATTTAGAGAAAGCGCGTGAGGTTATTTTTGATCTGCCGCGTGAAACAATGGGGAATTTGGGTAATGCTCCCACACGTGCTTTGAGTCAAAACCCTTTGACTGTTCCCCCGTGTGGCACTATGGACCCAGTGGGCTCTGGGGATGCTTTTTCTTTAGTAGGCCAACAAGCCCATCCAGGAAAGCAGGAGATGGAAGTGAACAGCCCATCTAAGCCCACTGCTGACCAAGGGAAGAAAAAAGGAAATAAATTGGAGGCCACGGACCAAGGCTCAGATGGAAAGACTAAGGCAACAGCCCACTGGAAAAGACTGGCAAGGGAGAAAGGAAAAATAAAAAGCCCAGGTAAGGAAACAAAATTAATTAGTAGCGGGTCCAAAAGAGTGGGAAAGCTTATTTTTGAAGAAGGAAAATTAGACACCCCTCAGAAGAAGTTACGGCTAGCAAGCACAAAAGATCAACCCCAAACTGATGAGAGATCGGCGGTGGCTGCAAGGCAGCACCGCCGGGAGCCATGAATCCCTTAAGCTGGAACTGCCGGGGACTTGGGAACCCCCGGTCAGTTCGTGCGTTGCACGATATTGTGCGACGGTGGAATCCCAGAGTAGTATTTTTGATGGAAACAAAAGCAAAAAACAAAAGAATGGAAAAAATTAAAAACAGAATCGGGTTGGCAAATGGTCTCTTCGTTCCCTGTGTTGGTCGGAAAGGAGGTCTTGCTATGTTATGGGCGAGAGATATTGACCTGGAAATTAAAAGCTACTCATTGAACCACATCGATGCGGTAATAAACGACTCTGTGAACAGCTGCAAATGGAGACTGACCGGATTCTATGGCCATCCAGAAACTCATAAAAGGTACGAATCCTGGCATTTATTAGCCTTTCTGAACAATCAAATGTATCTGCCTTGGTTATGCATTGGTGATTTCAACGAAATTCTTTCAAACTCAGAAAAACATGGGGGAGTCATTCGGTCACAACAACAAATGGATGGTTTTAGAAAAGTTGTTGATTACTGTGCTTTCAAAGACTTAGGCTATTGTGGTTCTGACTTCACCTGGTGTAACATGCAAGATGGGGAGAATAGAATATATTTAAGGTTGGATAGAGCCTTGGCTAACTTAGAATGGACAGAAAAGTTTGGAGGAATGAAAGCCAATCACGTGATTGATTCTACTTCAGACCACTGTGCTCTGATTATCTCTGACCCAACAACCCGCCACCAAAGCCGCACTAAGCGTTTTCACTTTGAAGCATTATGGACCAAGAATACAGACTGCAAAAATATTATTGAAAATTCATGGGGGATGGACTCGGATCTCAGTACTCCAGAGGGAATTATGTCGAATCTTAGTGGTTGTGCAGCGGAATTATCAAAATGGAGCTCCAGTGTTTTTGGATAGATTCCAAAAAAGATCCAGGAAAAAAGAAATGCACTGAACTCTCTAACTCTACAAGACAGAGATGGATCTTTAAGCACTGAGATTAACGGTCTAAGGAGGGAAATTAATGATCTTCTTGACGACGAGGAAATCTATTGGGGTCAAAGGGCAAAAGCACATTGGCTTAGGGAAGGGGATAAGAACACCAGTTTCTTTCATGCCCAAGCTTCATAGCGTCGCAATCAGAATACCATTTTGGGAATCTGGGATAGTAGTGGCCGATGGTGTGATGAAAAAGATAGTATAGCGCAGGCAGCCATTTACTACTTTGGCTACATTTATGCCTCTTCTTCCCCATCCAGAATTGATGATGTTATTGAGGCTATCCCTACCCGAGTATCGAAAGAAATGAATGAGAGACTGAACAGAAGTTTTACTAGGGAGGAGGTGGCCACAGCCCTCAAACAAATCCACCCTACCAAAGCTCCCGGCCCTGACGGTATGTCTGCTATCTTTTATCAAAAATATTGGAGCATTGTAGGTTGTAGCATCACCAACATGGTATTAAATGTTCTCAATAATAATTTATCTATGGCATGCCTAAACAAAACAAATATTGCTCTTATCCCCAAAGTAAACTCCCCCAAAAGAATGACGGACTTTAGACCCATAAGCCTATGTAATGTTGTTTATAAACTTATATCTAAGACTATTGCTAACAGATTCAAAGTCATCCTCCCTCACATCATTTCAGAGAATCAAAGTGCTTTTATTCCTGGAAGACTAATTACTGATAATGTCTTAGTGGCTTTCGAGTTGATGCACTACCTAAACCACAAAAATGCAAGGGGGGATGGCTACATGGCTGCAAAACTAGATATGAGTAAAGCCTTCGACAGGGTTGAATGGTGCTTTGTAAAAGGGGTCATGGAGAAGTTGGGGTTTAGTCAAAAATGGACTGATCTTGTCATGAGATGCATTTCCTCGGTCTCTTATTCAGTTCTTATAAACGGGGCTGCCTATGGTCATATCACCCCTACTTGTGGGCTTCGCCAAGGGGACCCCCTCTCGCCAACTCTCTTTCTTATCTGTATCGAAGGGCTTTCAGCACTTATTAATAGGGCTGTCCGGAATCAGACTTTGACTGGCATATCCATCTGCAGAAGCTGTCCTAGAGTCACCCACCTTCTATTCGCAAATGACAGCATTTTTTTCTGCAAAGCTAGTGGGGAAGAAAGCTGAGTGTTAAGGCATATCCTCCAAAAATACGAAGAAGCATCGGGGCAGAAAATCAACACCGATAAATCCTCAATTTTCTTCAGCCCTAACACTCCTCATGATGTGAGAGATGAGATTTTGGCTAACCTCGGACCAATGCAAGACACTCGCCACACAAAATACTTGGGGCTCCCATCTTTTATCGGAAGGTCAAAGAAACAATTGTTTGCCACGATAAAGGAGAGGATTGGGCAGAAACTCGCAGGATGGAAAGGCAAGCTTTTATCAATGGGTGGGAAAGAAATCCTCATTAAGGCAGTTGCACAAGCAATTCCCACATACACCATGGGATGCTTCCTTCTTCCTCAAAGCCTTTGTGATGAAATGGAAAGCATGATGAGGAAGTTTTGGTGGGGGCAAAGGCAGCAAGAAATAAAATTTGTTGGATTAGCTGGAAAACTTTGTGCAAGCAGAAATCTAGCGGTGGTCTGGGTTTCAGGAACCTCCTAGCCTTTAACAAAGCAATGCTAGCCAAGCAACTTTGGTGTATCCTCCAAAACCCGAATACTCTCGTGGCAAGGGTTCTCAAGGCAAGGTACTTTCCCACCGGAGACATTCTAAATGCAAGCATTGGCAACTCCCCATCATACTCTTGGAGAAGCATTCACAGCAGCCTTGAAATTATTAGAAAGGGAACAAGATGGAGAGTGGGAAATGGGAAGCTAATTCACATATGGGATGACAAATGGTTGCCAACACCATCCACATACAAGTTCATTTCACCTCCAAACAACACCCCTCAATTCCCAATGGTCTCTTCTCTAATTGATCCAAGAACAAAATGGTGGAAAGTAAACACAATAAGGGCCACCTTCCTTCCTTTTGAAGTGGAGATGATCCTAAAGATTCCGCTAAGTCATGACCTTCCCGATGATAAAATAATCTGGATTGGGAACCGCCGAGGGGACTTCACTGTGAAAAGTCACTTAGCCTATAATCTGCTGGCTTCAAATGACAGAGGGGAATGCTCTGCTGGAGACCCATGTAAACCGATTTGGAGGAAGCTTTGGCACCTAAACCTTCCCCCAAAAATTAAGATCTTCGCCTGGAGGGCCTGCATCAATGGCCTTCCTACAATGGAGGCCATTAACCAAAGAGGGATATCTCATTCTCGGATCTGTCCAGTGTGCAATAATGAAGCTGAAAGTCTCGATCATGCCCTCCTTGGCTGTGCATTTGCATCTTCGGTTTGGAACCTTTGGCTGGAGAATCTGCTAAAAACCCACGGTACTACAAATTCTTTCCTTGATTCTACTGTCTTGTTGCTCTCTCATTCAACACCCCAAAATCTTGAGCTCTTCTTTACTGCTGCTTGGGCAATATGGTACAATAGAAACAAGATTGTTCATAATGGTGGTAGGCTATCTCCTAACCAGGTGTGGCTTATGGCGAATAGCAATATTGATGATTTTAGAGGCTCGACCTTGTGGGATTTCAGCCTCCCAAAAGATCCTCCAACCCGCTGGGCTCCTCCTCCCCAAGGATTCTTCAAAATAAATGTAGATGGTGCTTCCTCTGATTTGGAAAACTCTTCTAGTGTGGGTGTTGTCATCAGAGATAACTTTGGCTAAGTTGTGGCTGCTCTTAGTAAGCCCCTGCAAGCCTGCTTCCCTGCTGATCTTTCGGAAATATTGGCACTGGAAAATGGGATTCTTTTGGCTCAGGAGCTTCATCTCTCACGGGTCATTATAGAATCTGACTCATTGGAAGCCATTCAAGCAGTTCTAGATAAGGCCACGGGTAGCAGCTTCGGGCATATTGTGCAGAGCATTATTCAAATTAGTGACTCCTTTGAAACCTGCCTTTTCAAGCATCTAAGCAGAAATTTCAATGTTGTGGCCCACGAGCTCGCGCAGCTTGCTAGAAGAACCGGTTCCCATCAGCTATGGATTGGAGTCTCACCTCCTTGTGTAGCTTCTCTTGTTAGAACTGATCTGCTGTAATGTGTATTGTCTGTCCTGCCTTGCAGGCAGTTTATGTAAACTCTTTGTTATGGTTTTAATACAAGTTAACCTCCCTTTCAAAAAAAAAAAAAAAAAAAAAAGGAGTAAGAAAATTCATGCACCATTGGGTGTCGTGGAGGCAGACGCCTTAGCACATGAAGTGGGCTTGATATTCACGAAAGATATAGGAATCCACAACTTAATCTTGGAGGGTGACTCGCTCATCATCCACAGAGCCTTATGTGAGACCTCAGACCCACCCTCCTCAGTGGCTACTATTATACAAGGTGTGCAAGAGCTGAGTAAAGAGTTTCATGGGGGTTAGAGTTTTCCCACGTTAGGAGACAAAGAAATAGTCCAGCCCACGGCCCACCTATTAGCTAAACACGCTTTGGGCGTTGTTGATTTTATGACTTGGATAAAGGAGAATCCTTGCTTTTTAGAGCAAGCCCTTGCCCATGATATAATAAGTTTTTCTAGTTCTTAATAAAATTTCAGCATTTCATATCAAAAAATAAAAATAAAAAATAAAGGAAGGAGAACGGAATTACGCCATTTTTTTTTTTAGGGCAATAGTGAGAGTTATCAAGGCCACAGTTGACCAATTAAACTCTTTTTCTAATGCTTATTATGCGATAGAATGCGTTACAAAAAGTTTACTCAAGTTACAGGTGAGTCGTAAAGACTAAAAGTTCTCGCCGTAGTAACTCCAAGTATGCAATGATTACCGCGAAACTCAAAGCCACAAAGTAGCCTGAGCTCTGGAGCCTCTATTTTCTATTTTCTATTTTGTTTTTTTTTTCAGCAACAAAAAGAAAAAAAAAAATTGAGAGAATTCTTGTTTACTTGGTTAGGAACTTAAAACCTTAGTATTAGTACACTAAGCCAAAACTGAAAAGATTTAAAAAAAAAAAGAAAAAAAAGAAAGAGAAATGTCGTGCTGTTTGACTGTTTCAATCACTTAATTTCATCCATAGCAAAATAAAAATGCAATGGGAATAAACCTTTCTCTAGTTAAAAAGAAAAATATGATTGAAAGAGTTTTATATCATTACCTTGTATTTGATAGTATATTGTGGCTGGAAGGTAGTTAAGTCAAAGCCAAGGCTAACAGTTTTGTAGTGAAGTCTGCTCAGTAGCTGCTTGTATATTATTGTAAGCATTTTTTTTTTCTCTTGAATGTAATCACTCGTTCATCCAAAGAAAAATTATGAATTATGGTATGTCACACGGTATTTGATGGGAGTTGCTGTGTCCAATACCCATGTCAAAACACAATGCTTTTGTCTCTATGTCCACAAGATAGAGATCACTTACAGAATTTGGCCTTCAAGGAGATCATTAGTCCTGCTATTGGAACAAACTGGCTCTATCATCTGAGTGCTAAAATCAACTCATAGAGCTTTGCTGTCTTTTTCAGTGTAATGGCCATGTTTGTGCTTTTCAGAGGTCAATACTAATCTGCATCAACTAGGTGACTCAAGATCGAATGCTTGTAAGTGTATGTTGACATAGCAGCCCATCATCAGCAAAGAGTGAGATCAGGTTTACTGTCAAGATTGCCTATATCTTGTTCTGGAGTTATTAAATGCTCCTTATTTCATTGTAAAACTTTCAAGCTACATTACACATAATTGGTTAAATTTCTAGACTAATCACATCATTAAACTTGAAAATAACAAATTATATAGCTCAATGCACTGAAAAATACATTTGAAAAGGAAAAAATAATTCATATGATAATGAGATAATCAATACAAAATATATAAAATGGAAATGGAAATTGAACATAATTATAGAGATGGAAGCAGGAGAACTATACAGGAACTTTCACAGAGACAAATCTTTCCACAATGTCTTAAAATGTTAGTGATTGCATGCAGAAGAGCTATCTAGTAATAGAGTTACAAGCCCAAAAAATGTTAAGAGAGTTTGAAGCAAGAGTAGCCAGGGCCCTAGCTTCTGCAGTGACTCCTATGCACATCATAAGTGTACACCATTGGTGCTCTCATCAGGGCAGCAAGTCGCCAAGGAACCTTCTTCTTTCCCAACTAGAATTCCTCCATTCTTCTACTAACCAGAACAAATCTGTAAAAACCAAGCTGTAGAGCCTTAGTTAATGCTTCTCAAACAGCAAGGCATCTAGCCGCCGTTCAGTTGCATATGACAGAACTGCAACAGCCTGCAAAAATTTTCTTCCCAGCACATGATTTAGCTACATAGGCAAAACAACCTCATTTGCAGCTTCTCTGCCAGTGCCCCTCAACTGTCAGTAATACTGGCAATCCCTCCGCAACTGGACACACCTGCCTTAGTACTCTGCTGCAGTTATTCTGATCCACATGTTGTGCATCATAGGCTTGTGCATACCTACAATACAAAGCTTTACTGAGCATTAGCACACCATAAGTGCACTGTTTTGCACTCTCAAACATCACTGTGTTGAGGTTATACAACAAGTCCCACATGTTAGTTATGATAAGATAATCTAGAGAACATCACATATTCCTGCTTATGAAAATCTAGATCCTTCATTTACTGAGTAAATTACTGCTTCAAAGAGCAAGGGTAAATGACCTCAGTTCTAAGTGTCTAATCTGACCAAAACCATACAGCCCAAGCAAGAATGCACTACAAGAATAAATGATCCAACTTCTCTTCCTTTATGAAAAAAAACACTTGGTTTCACTCACTATGTTTCATGTTTGTGTTGTATCAGGCCATGTCAGATTTTCAGTAATTCCACAGCTTGAGATAGGGATAGCTAAAATTTAATCAGCCACTTCTGGAGAGTACAGCTCTCCAATCAGATTCTGTTTTCATGTAAAAGTGTAAAGATAAGGTTAAATAAATGTTAACAGTTGTAGCTTGTTTCAACTTCGTTAAGGGATTCCTAAAATATATATTTATATATATTGTGTTATTGAAAAAGACTGATACAGAGAAACACAAACTTGAATGTTTTTATAGAAGTGTAGGATCTTCCTACTATGAAATATGACTAAACTTAAATTCTGGACATAACACATCAAAATAAAATTGTAGGATCTTTCTTTCCACTATGAAATATAATACAACAAAACAAAGCGGGAAAATATGACAACTTAAATTCTGGATGTAATGCATCAAAACAACGGTAACAACTAGAGTGGTGCTTACCAATTAACACAGGATACCTTCTCTATTTTTCAACCTTGTCTGCACAGTTGCTTGCCTGCCTGAATATGCACAGAATGCAGAATGGCCCAGAATAATAGGCATATTAAATTAACTAGGTTTACTACTATGTGTTATTTGATTAAGGAAATAGACCAGATGAGAGTTGGAATAAGTGCCAATAATGAAACTAAAGCACAGCTAGCAAAATTATATTTTGAAGTTGAAATAAATTAGGTACAAGCGTCCACAGGAAAAGGAAAAAAAAGAAAGGAGCAACCAACAAAAAAAGATAATGCAGAGCAACCAATAAAACAAAGGAATAGTTTGAATTTTTGACTTTAAAGAATTTCCTATTAGCTTAAGCTTTTAGGAGAATCTGTAATTTAACATAAAATTCATTTTAGTTCATTGACTTTTAGAGTATTTGAACCCATTTTTCAAATTCCATCAACACCTATAAAAAAATCCAATGACTTACAGAGTATTTGAACCGACTTTCTAAATTCCATCAACCTTCCAAGTCACTTTCACTAGATTTCTGCCAATCACCGAGCTCCTCACTGCATTCCAAGTAATCCTCACAATCAGAGTCACCATTGGCCATAAATTCTATGAATCTTTCATTCCTTTGTGGGTGTGGTAGTTCACTAGAGCTTCCTTCTCCACTAGGTCCAGCCCCATCATAACCATCATGGGTTTGCTTTGCTTTGTTACCTTCTGCTACCACCGCGGAATTGTCAAAATTATGACTGGTGTTGCTACTCTGAGTCACAATTTGATTGAGATCTTCTACATCTTTCTTATATACCATACGGAATCTGCATTTCTTCACCTTCATGCCTGAACCTTCAGTTTCAATTTCAATGCCAATCTGACTGAATTCATTTTCGTCACATTCCTGAAGTAATTTTATGTCCTCCTCCTTCACGTAGTATTGAGGAAGCCAATAAAATAGCCACATTTGATCTGTTAAACCAACCACGCTTCTAGGGCCTGCGACATCAGTCATTTCATCTCCGTTGACCTTCAACTGACAGGTTAATTTGCAAGTGCAGTCACCCCTGAAGTGGAGATGTGGAAGACAAGAAAATACCACGCAAACAGCAATGCCCATCCACTCATCACACAAATGAGAAGTTTCAACTTTTATATTCACTTCAGCCCCCATATTTCGATGGCTAAACCACTTCGGAATTACACTTCCAGGAATAACAATGTGATAACTGCTATCATACTCTTCATCATAATATCTATCTTCAAAAGAGAGTCCCTGAGACATACAAAGCAAGTTGTTTATAACACACAGAGAGCGAGAGAGAGAGAGAGAGAGAGAGAGAGAGACCTGAAGGTGCTTTCTTATCACGGTAAAAAACATGTCAATGATAGCTTTACAGTCAGCCAGTTTACTACAATTTGAAAAATAAAGCTCTGGCTCACATATAGAATTTGGTTTTAGTAGATCTGGTATTGTTTCTAGTGAGGTACAACCATATCCCACAATAGTTACGATACTTATTGGAAGCTTTGGCAATGACCGAAGACTCCTGCAATTTTCCAAATCCATGGTTCTCAACTTACATAGACCACCAATGCTGTCAGGAAGACAAACAAAACTATTTTCCCGTAAATCTATTCCAGTTAAAGAGAATAAGCAACCAATGTCATTAGGGATTTCCTTGAGGTTGCAGTCTCTTAGATTCAATTGGGTCAAAGAACACAAACCCAATAGAGATGACAATCCCACAGGATGTGGACTTTTTGACATTGAATACAAAGGGAGGAGATCATACCAAGATGTAGATTTAAATAATGATAACTCCTTACATCCATCAAAAGATAGCACTTTAAGATTTTTTAAGAGACCAATGGAAGAAGGCATCTCTCTTATTGTAGTTCCATCCAAGTAAAGCTTCCATACATATTGCATGTTTTCTCCAAATTCTGGAATTTTTTTAATTTTTGAGCAGCCAGAAAGAATAAGAATTTCAAGAGACTCCATTTCAAACTTATTTGGAAGAGATTTTAGGTTCTTGCAACCTTTTAGACTAAGAAACGTTAGCTTTTTAAGAACTGCAATTGATGGATGCACCTTGGATAAATTCCAACAATCTTCAAGAACCAATTTCTCAAGAAAAGGGACTTCAGTGAAGACTGGGGTTTCAATAAGTTTCATAGACTTGCTTATTTGCATCAATTTTAACCTTTGAAATGGCTGTTAAAATCCATTAAAAAAAATTAGCTTCCACAAAATCTTACATTTCAAGGAAACTTAAAAATAAATAAAAATAAATAAATAAATGTTGTATACAAGTACCTAAATTACCTTTGATTGGAAACTTGATGGAAAATATTTTGAAGGGTAATTGCCCCAATCAAGAACTCTTAAGCCACTAGGAAGATGCTTGGGATCATGCAAAAGGTAAACATTATCAATTATGAGCAATTTAAGATGTGGCATCTTTGAAAATGATTCAGGATTCCAATGTGCTTCTTTGGGTGTACACAACTTCAAAACAATGCCTTGAATTGCTTCTGTTCCCTAATTATCATGAACAAAAGAGATTAGTGATGTGAGAATGTACTATTATAGTATTACCTAAACTACTGTAAGTTTAATTCTTTTGAATAAAATAATAGGGTACATGCCTAGGTTTTCTAAATAACTGCTTACCATATTTTTTGTTAGTACATCGTCAATATCCTCAAACAACCAGAGTTTGCTACGTTTTCCAGGATCTTTTGGGCACTCTTGATAAACAATGTTCCTACCCATTTATTGTAGTAAATCATGCATCCATAATTTACTTTCAACTATTTTTATAAGAGATTTATCTACAAGAACTCCTAAACCAACATCAGGGTAAAGGCCAAGATAATTTAATTTTTCTACTATATCATTTTTTTCCTCATTATTAAAGAAACATGCAATTTGTAGGAATATTTCCCTTTCTACTTCGTCTAGTCCATCAAAACTTATTTTAAGTACTTGGAGAATTTCACTCTTAGGAAATTCTTTAAGCTTGTTTAATGTACATTTCCATTGATCAATATCTCTACTAAACAAAAAAGAACCCAAAATCTCAATAGCTAAAGGAAGGCCTTTAGTATATTGTATAACATCTTTACACAGTTCTAGATAATCTTTGGGAGGATGGTCATTAGTAAAAGCTTTCAAACTTAAAAGATGAAGAGCTTCATCATGATTCAATCCTTGAGCTTCATATATTTTATCTACTTTAAGTATACGAAGTAAATGCTTATCCCTTGTTGTTATGATAACTCTACTACCAGAACCAAACCAATTACGCTTCCCAACTAACTTTTTCAACTGGTCTAATTGATTTACATCATCAAGAACGAGAAGAATTCTTTTATGACGTAATCTATTCTTGATCACGAAAAGTCCCTCGTCCACATCTTGTATACTCATACTTCCATTTAATATATTTCTAATAATTAGTTGTTGCAATGGAATTAAACCATCTTTTTCACAAACCTCCCTAACATTAGGGAGAAAGCAACAACCTTCAAACTTCTTTGAAACCATATCAAAAACAGCTCTAGCAAGAGTTGTTTTACCTATTCCCCCCATCCCCCAAACCCCTATAATGCGAACATCATTAAACCCTATAGCCAAACATGACTCCAATTCCTTCACTCTAGATTTTATTCCTACAAGGTCTTCAGTATCTTCTAAGAATGGATAACTCAATTTATGCCATAACTCTCCCACAACATTTTGGATAAGTTGTGCCTCAGACCTGCAATGAAGAGAGAATAATATCTAGTGAGCACCACCTATAAATAAGACCAAAAAGAAAGTAGACACCCAATGTTTCATTTTTTTGGATAAAACAAGAAAATGTAAATAACTTGGTGCAAAAAATTGAAAGAAATATAAAAGTGTAAAGTAATTAGATCAAGTAAAAAAAAAAGTATGAACATCTATGTCACTTTACTTTAAAGTTCAAAAAACAAGGATTAATAATAAGAGTATTTACTTCACATTTAAAAGTAACTAATATGTAAAATTGGATTACTTATCCAATAGGTGCCACCCTGTGAGATTTGCCACTTCCCTTAAAGCAGCTCTCCATGTGTGCACATTCTCTATGGAGTCCTTGAAACATTCTTCATGTTTAGAAAAGGCTTGGGCAATAGAGCCTGTTTGTTTTCGTACATTGGATGGATCCACATCATAAAAAATTGGAAAGACAGTCGTTTTCTTCTCTTTCATTCTTTCAATGATCTTTACAAGTTCATCCAAACACCATGTTGAAGTTGCGTAGTTTTTTGAGAGAATGACAATCACAAATCTTGATTCTTCTATTGCTTTCAAGAGTTCTGGTGAAATAGATTTTCCTTTCTCAAGTTTTTCCTCATCTCTAAAGGTGATTATGCCCTTTTGTTCCAAAGCAACATATAGATGATCCGTAAAACTATTACGGGTGTCCTCACCTCTAAAACTCAGAAATACATCATAATTCCACTGTGGTGCTGAAGATGACGAAGAGGAGGCCTTTTGAGTGTTAATGGAAGACATTGGAAATATGTTGGCAAATCTTGAACTACAATAAAGATGATAAAAAAAAATCGTGTTCAATTAAAATTGAAAGAAAAATTATAAGGAAAAAAAATAAATAAAGAAGAGAACAATTTGATGTGGAATTTTTATTTCTTGAAGTGAGTGGAAGTATATATACTAAGAAGCAACACATGCTTGAATTTGCAGCAGTGATTGTAAAGCTCACTATTCTAAGAAGCAACACATGATTCAATTCCTATTATATAAGTGCTTGTTTAATAAAGGAATGACCATTAACTGTGAGTTTGTGAAAGAGATGCAGGAGGCATTAATAAAACTAATGTCACAACAAAATTCATAACAATCTCACAATTTGTGATGATTCTAGTATTGTTGGCCATTCACTTCCTCTGTTTTCAATGAAGTCAACATTATTTTTTTCAATTTTTTAACAACTAGTTATTACCCGTGCTTTGCACCTTTTTAAGTTATAACTAGTCGGAAACATATGTGATGTACGGAAAAATTTTGCCTGAAAGTATGTTGGTCATACGTTTTGTAAAAAAAATATAATTAAATTATATTAGTCTCAAACTGAAATAATAAATACTACAGGAACACTTTAATTGGCGTGCATCTAAGTAAAAGTTTCTGTAGTTCTCTCTAGATTCGATTGTGGGATACCAAAATTATTTTGCATCATAGATTTTATACCAAATATTTGTGGCTAAAATCCTATAAATTGTTAAAATATTCATTTCAGAAAGGAAATTAGAATCTACTAAAGTAACAAATGCTATTAGAATCTATTACCGCAATATCTTAATTGTTTGTCAATATCTGAATTTATGATCATCTTTATGCTTATAATGGACTTACCACTTTCATGCATTTGTGTTAAAAAAATAAATAAAAAAATAAAAAAACCTACAATTCAAAGGTACACAAACAATTTGATCCAACTTGTTGTGAATTTCTTAATCAGTTGTAGGAGCATATTAAAAGTCTTTAACAAATTGGTTTTCATACCTAGTACCATAGCATCACATCGACTCAAAATTCAACATGAATAAAGTTGAATGCAATATGACTTTTGGTGACTACGTCATATTACATAACATTTGATTTTTTCTTTAACACAAAAAATTCTTAAGTACTCTCGGAGTATAGTACAATGGTGCTTTTTACATTCATTATGGACCTCATCATGAATTTAATGAGTGAATAATACCATAAATGTGAGATAAGGAAGCAATATTCACCGCGCTTCAAGAGTATCTAAGAATTACTTCTGTAACACATCAAGAGAAACACTCGTTATCGTAGTAAACAATCCTTCCAATGTGTAGCCCATTAGTAAAATTGAATATTATCTTCAATTTGGGGAATCCTAATATAGCACTCAAAATGTGCGTGTGTGTGTGAGAGAGAGATGAGCAAGAACGTTGGTTTGGTCAGATAGGATAAGCGAATCCAAACTATAGACCGTTGTTTGTAAAGAAGTTGAAGAGTGTGTGAAGTTTGAAGGGAATCTTGTACAAAGGAAGAGAGCTTCTAAGTGAATCAGGGTCTTGGTTTTCAAGTTTCATCTACGCATGGGGAGAAGAAAGAAAGTTTGTAAGTGGGTTAGAGTCTGGGCTTTCATCTACATGCGAAAGGATCATGCTTAGGTCATAATTTGTGAGGGAATAAATGGGCGTGGACTTTTTATAAGGTTTGGTTTAATTTTCAACAGCGGCCCATCTTTTAGATAATAGAAAAAAGATGTTAACGTAATTTTTTAGGTAACAGTAAAAACAACTTAATGAGAAGAGGTTAAAAAGGCTAAATGCAATATTGGGTTTTTGGAAGAGGAAGAGAAAATAGAGTGGTGGGATTGTTGAGGTTAGACTGTACATTTCCTTTTTTATTTTTTAGAGTGATTGTATATCTTCCTTGACCATAGATCTACACTTGTTTACACAAAAGGACTGAATTAAGACTTGAGAAATGAGTAAGAATGTTGGTTTGGTCAGATAAGATCAGTGAATCTGAACTATAAACCTTTGTTTGTAAAGCAGTTGAAGAGTGTGTGTAGTCTGAAGGGAAGCTTGTACAAAGGAAGAGAGCTTCTAAGTGAGTCAAGGTCTTGGCTTTCAAGTTTCATCTATGCAGGGGGGAGGAGAAAGAAAGTTTGTAAGTGGGTTAGGGTCTGGGCTTTCATCTACACATGGGAAAGGATCATGTTTAGGTCATAATATGTATGAGAATAAGTGGGCTTGGGCTTTTCATAAGGTTTGGTTTAATTTTCAACAACAACCCATCTTTTAGATAATAGTAAAAGGAAGTTAACGTAATTTTTTGGGTAACAGTAAAAGCAACTTAATGAGAAGAGGTTCAAAAGACTAAATGCAATATTAGGTTTTTGGAAGAGGAAGAGAAAATAGAGTGGTGGAATTGTTGAGGTTAGATAGTACATTTCCTTTTTATTTTTATTTTTTTAGAGTGATTGTATATATTCTTTGACCATAAATCTACATTTGTTTACACAGAAGAATTGAATTAAGACGAGAAATGAGTAGGAATGTTGGTTTGGTTGGATAAGATCAGTGAATCCGAACTAACCGTTATTTGTAAAGAAGTTGAAGAGTGTGTGTAGTCTGAAGGGAAGCTTGTACAAAGGAAGAGAGCTTCTAAGTGGTCAGGGTCTTGGCTTTCAAGTTTCATCTATGCAAGGGGGAGGAGAAAGAGAGTTTGTAAGTGGGTTAGGGTCTGGGCTTTCATCTACACATGGGAAATGATCATGCTTAGGTCATAATATGTTAGAGAATAAGTGGGCTTGGGCTTTTCAACAGGTTTGGTTTAATTTTCAACAACAACTCATCGTTTAGATAATAGTAAAAAGAAGTTAATGTAATTTTTTTGGATAATAGTAAAATTAACTTAATGAGAAGAGATTAAAAAAGCTAAATGCAATATTAGACCGCCACATGGCAGGAGCTCATGCACTCTTACATGAGGTCTCTGCTTATATATATATATATTGATATTGATGATTTGTAAATTTTATACTTTTTAACTATAATTTTTAAATATTAGAAGTGAATATGTTTTTTAAAAAGTCTTATATATTATTACATAGAAATTTTTTTATTAGTCTTATATATTAGCTTAGTTAGAGCACTAGCATTGGGGGGTGTAAACACCCTCCAGTAGCTATTTTACAACCTAAGTCAGCAAAAACCCACTCCATCTGTGTTTGTATACCTAAAATTTTTTTTTAACTTATGAATAGTGAGGTTGCATATATACAACCTTTCTATTCATAGGTTGTAAAGAAAAAAAAAAAAAAATCTTGTTGTTGTGTGTGAAGAGAAAAAGATAGTGGGAGGAAAGAGAGAGATAAAAATAGTTTTTATTATTTTATTAGGTAGTTTATATTATTTTATTGAGTTGTATGTAAAAATAAAAACTGAGATATAGGGTGAGTTGTAAAATAGAGAAAATAGTGTTTGAGGACGCAAAATAGCTTTTTTTTTTTTTTTTTTTTTTTTTTTCATACTTGAATGCTAGTGCTTTTAGAGTTCTGTTATCCACCTCCGTTAAAAATAGGGCTAAATATGTAATTTTGCTTTACTTTGATGTCTCTTTCCTCCAAAAACACAAGATAAAATAAGATAAAAAAGATGTTGATAAAGATAAAAGATTCCTTTGATAAACTAAAGTTGTCATCCAACTCAACTAATTATGGACTCCCATTCTTCAATTCAGTCCACAAAACAAACTTCCTAGACGCAAATCAAAAGCTATTGAATCGTGATGGTCTATGTATCAAAAGCTATATATGGGTAAGAAATCCTATTTAAGATGGGTAAGAAATCCTTATTAAGATAAGAATGATGGGTTTGGCTTTCTTATGAACAACAAGTTGTCAGGTTTTTGCAAATCTGGTTGTAAGTTGTGTTAATGGCGCTTGGGTCTAAAGGTTGAGCCTCTTCCTTCAGGACTTGAAAGTTGTTACATTCGAGATGGCTAAGGAAAAACACCAGAAAGCAATTGCTGCTTTTAACTTTCTTTCATGACCTTGAATTTGGAGGAAGCTCATCAGATGCAAATTCGCTAAAAGAGAGGAGCCTCGTTAGCCTGGATGTCAACAGCCTTGGTTGACACCCTCTAACCCATGTAACTGTACACTACTACACTTTGTATAATGTATTTTCCTCTTGTACTCAGGTCTGGCATTTTGTTTTTCTACCTCGACTTGTCATTTTTAGGATTTTTGTGGATTAGATGTTATGGCTTCATTGGTTGCTTAGAAATTGATGCAGCAATTTGTTTCTTTTATGGTATTTGTTTGAATATGTGCATTTGAAGCAATGAATGTAAAAGCAAGTTTGAAATACTAAGATGAATAAAAAATTTATTTTTACCAACCGGCTTTTGATCTTATGCTCTTTTGCATTTTTATATTTTGTGTTTTTGGAGGAGAGAAACATAAAAGTGGAGCAAAATTACATATTTCGCCCTATTTTTTACGGAGGTGGAAAACAAAACTCTCACTGAACTAACTTTAAGTGGGTAAAGTATCAAATTTCAAATTACGGGTAGGCAACTTAAATTTCAATAAAACCATAGGTGGATAAATTATAATTTTCCCTTGAATATATATTACTTCACCTAAAAATTGTTTTTTTTTTTTTTGGGTGAAAAATTGACTATTTATATGCTCATTTCAAAATTGATGATGACACATACCTTAGAAACTTTAAATACACCCTAAATTGCACTGGAAATAAATTATATATATGGAATAATAAAATTGAATATCATCCACTGATCAAAATTTCAAATATTCTAAACACATTAAGGGTCCGTTCGGTTGGAAGAGTAGAAAAGTGAGAGGATGGAAAATTGTGGGAGGATGGAAAAGTGGGAGAATGGAAAATATTTAGTTTTCCATCTTATGTGTTCGGTTGGAGGGGTGGAAAAGTGGGAGGGTGAAAAACTCTTTTGTTCAGATGGAGAGAAAAATGGAAAAATGGAAAATGTAATTTATATAAATTGACTATTATACCCTTGTTACATAATATGTAAGAAATATATTTATTTGTACTCATTACATAATATAAAATTTATTACATCATATATATAAATTATTATTATTATTATAATATAAAAATTAGATTAGGTCACGTTGGAAAAAAAAAAAAAAGAACGTTCAGGTAACGTTGAAAAAAAAAAAAGGAGAACGTTCAGGTAATGTTGAAAAAAAAAAAAAAAAAAGAGAGAACGTTCAAGTAATGTTGAAGAGAGAGAGAGAGAGAGAGAGAGAGAGAAGAGAACTTTGAAAAAAATAGGTAGGAATAGGATATTTTTGTAAAAGTGCTATCATAACACTTTTCTCTCCAGATTTTTCTTCCGATTTGGAAGGAAAAAAATGTGGGCTCTGAGAGAAAACTCTCACCAGTTTTCTCTCCTTCCTATTTTCCTTCCCCAAATGAACAGTGGAAAACAATATTTTCCACACTATTTTTCTTCTTCTATTTTCCATCCTCCCTATTTTCCACCCAAACAGATGAACCTTAAGATTAATTTGGAGTACACCAGTCCAAACTCAAAAATTTTAAAACATTGGAATCAACCTCAAAATAATAACAACCATTTTTAAACAATTAAAAAAAGTCAATATTTGGCATAATCTCCATACACATAGAATTATAGAAAGCCATATGTGAAATGAAAAACATTAAAGAGAGAGAGAGAGAGAGAGAGAGAGAGAGCTTTGATATTGTAGATTAAAAATAAAAATGCAAAGGTGGAATAAATTTACCCATTACAATTTTTAATTTAGCTGCTATTAAAGAGACAGAGAGAACGTATTTAAATATCAAAATATGTAGAAGAGAAAAAATGTATTACCAATTGAGGGGTGAGGAAGGTGAAAAGGTTGGGGAAAAGGTGGAGACATTGTATGTTTAATTAATGAAAAGTGCTACATCCACATTTTCACAACCACTTACATAACAAATCATAGGTAGTTAATTGTTATTGATTCTAATTTGAAACTGCCATTAAAATTACTTTTCTGCCCCACCAAAAACAATCCGTAACAATATGTTATTTAGAATTTGTTACGAAAGTATTGTAAAAATATTGTGGATATAACATTTCTCTTAATTAATTAACATAGATGTAATTTTAATAGTCAAAATAATGATGTTAAATAATTATAAAAATAAGTCTCACTAATACCCAAAAAATAAATATAAAGAAATATAAAAAGATAAACATAATGGAATTTCCACATATATATATATATAGATATATATTTCTTGCTATAAACGTATAGTTTAGACTTTTGGGTTTTGTCCTAATTATTATATATTTATCTATGGACATAAAATAAACTTTTTTGGATATACGCCACTGACAATCTTCTTAATACCTTTTCTTCTCTCCTCGTGTGTGTGTTAAAAAAATATTATGGACTCAAAAAAAATATATGCACATTTTTTATATAGATGTATAAATTTAAATTAGATGTGTCAAAAAAGTGGGAAAAAAACACTCAATTAAATGTGTGTGTGTTAAAATACTTAGTATTCTAAAAAAAAATTATGAACCAAAAAAATAAATATTATATACACATTTTTGATATAGATGCATAAATTTAAATTAGATGTGTCAAAAAAGTGGAAAAAAAAAAAAACTCAATTAAATGAGACATGTAAGGGTCATATATATATATATATATTTTTTTTTTTTTTTTCTTTTTTGAAAAAGTTTCAACCTATGACGTTTACTTTTGATGATAGCTCTTTATTATCAAACTAAGACATCAATCGATTTTTGGTGTAGGTACGGATTGAACCCGAGATCATATTGGTAGAATTGATAGTGAACATTTAAGAGCCTATTTTTTACAACTCTTGGCGCGATGGTTACTCCACAAGTATAAGTATTTGTGAGATTTGAAAGGAAGGGCCGAGGTTCAAGTCTCTAGGAGGAAGCTTCACATATCTATACACTTAAATTATGATAAGGTAATTTTATCTCAAATAAAAAAAAGAGCATATTTTTTTTTTCTATTTATTATTGACACATGGAAAACATATTGACATGTACAAATAATTCTTTGACACATGGTGTTGTTTGTCCATATAATACTAACTAAATGTAGGAAGTTGCCACATATTATCGTATTATGTTTTAAGAAAGGAACACTTGTCACCACTGCATACATTCTCCAATTTGAGAAAGTCTTTTAAAAAAAAAAAAATACTTATATATATATATATATATAAAAGGGTAAATTACAAAGTTAATCCCCATCCTTTACACTAAATATCAATTTAGTATTTAATCTTTCAATTGTATTAATTTGGTTTCTAATATTTTTAATGTTGTGTTAATTTAATCCCTACCATTATCACTTGGATAAAAAAGTACTGATGTATCAAATGAAATAGTAAAAACTTATTTTCCATGCCATGTCAACTCCTTAATTAGACAAGTCAGATTAAAAAAATAAAACCCCCAAATTAAAATTTGCGCACAGATTTGATTGTTCTCACTAAATAGTTCTAAAACCCCTAAAAGTTTCTCTCTCTAGTCTGTATCATCTCCGTAGCAACCAAATGACAATTTATTGTTTAAAAGAAACAAATCCCATTTAAGAAAGTTGGTCTAGAAACCAGCTCAAAAAATTTGAGAAGTTAGTCCACTAGGATTAAACCTGCACCACCAGTGACGGACCTACAGTGGGGCAGGGGGGGCCATTGCCCCCCCTCACCCCACCCAACAAAAAAAAAAAAAAAAAAAAAACTAGGATATATATATATATATATATATGTGTGTGTGTTGAAATTTTTAAATTTTAGTCTTAATAGCCCCCAATTTTTTTTTTTTAAAATGGTATACATATTTAATTTGAAAAATTAAGATTTGTCTATATATATATATATATATATATATATAAGGATCTCCTTTGAAATAATGTCGAGTTCTATTTTGATAATTATGTTGAAATGTTTAAGAAACACTTATTTTATATGTAGTATTTTGTTAAATATAAAATAGATGGTAGTTTTTATTTTTATAAAAAAAAAAATTTGTTTTAAGCTTTGGCCCCTTTTAGGTTTGAATCCTAAAAAAATTTGTTTTAAGTTTTGGCCCCTCCCAGATTCGAATCCTGGTTCCGTCCCTGTGCACCACCTAGTGCCACAGATCCCTTTGCAAATGACTGATTTGCTACTACTCTTTTTCACTTTCCAGATTTTATAGAATCATCACGTAGACTTGCCAACAAATCTACCATCATTTCAAATTCAATCCAAACTTGAACCCATAGAGTATTATAGAATGGTGTACAACCTTTCTCAAATAAAAAGAAAAAGTAATCCATTTTTTATAAGCTGCCAACAGTGGTTTCACACGGTGCTTTGCATTCATTTATAGCCCAAGCTCCCGAAGCCAACTTGTAGGAGAAATTTAAACAAGCTCTTAAGCAATACTTAACTTTTGAGAAATTTGTACAACGGTAGCTATGGAGATGATCCTGACGAGAGAGAGAAACTTCTAGGGATTTTAGAACCTTTTAGTGGGATGCATCCAATCTCACATATGCAAATTTTAATTTGATTTTTCTTTAATAAAAAATTTGACATGATTGTATAGTTGTCAATTGATGCGACATGAAAAATAATATTTTACTTGTTTGACACATCAGCATTTTTCATCCAAGAATAATGACATGGACTAAATTGACACACATTAAAAAAGTTTAAGACTAAATTGACACAATTAAAAGATTATGAACTATATTGACCTTTAATGTAAAGGACAGAAGCTAACTTTGTAATTTACCCTATAAATAATTAGTATATTAGTGCACACTTATAAATAATTAATATATGAAGTAATTTAATGTAAATTGAACCATATAGATCCCGTTTGGATCTGCGATTTGGCATGGCGTTTGCCTTTTTTTTTTTTAAAGACTAGCGATTGGTGCACTGTTTATGGCACATGAACAGTGCACCAAGGCATATGAACAGTAAAAAAGAGTGAATAGTATTTTTTTACCCATCAAAAAATTATTTTATTACAGTATTTTCAATTTTCAGTTTTTAACAATAATTTCTATCCAAACGGACCCATAACCTATTATTATATATTTTAATGCGTTACTTTCAACTTCCCATGCTACTTTACCTACCTCCCAAAAAGTAACGTACAGTACATCCCACTACAGAACACAAGCTTCCCGCTACACCGCTATGAAAATTCAAATCTACTACAATCACGATAAGGTCTCGCCTAGATTTCTTTTTCTTTCTAATCATATTCAGTATTTTTATTTTCCCTAAAACCATTAACGATCTCTGAGAAAATTATCAATCTCTAATAGAAGTGCCCAAGGTAAAATTTTCATCTCAGATAAGAAAAACCAAAAGCAAAGGTAATCTCTCTCTCTCTCTCTCCAGTCTCCACTCCACTTCACAGTGAATATTTTTTCCTAATGCAAAAACTGTGATGGTTACGCATTTGTGCGTAAACAAACTTTGATAGTTTGTTTGCTTTAATGTAAAATTCAAAATTAGTTTCAATTCCACTAAAATAAATAATACCATTTTCAAGTATTGGCCTTGGTGTAGGCATTTGTGCGTGTGTTCTATTTAGCTATGGGTTTAATTTTGAATTTGATAGTTTTATAGGAAAACAAAAAAAATGGTCGCCGTGCATTTTTTAGTTGTTGTAAAAATTAAAATTTTAAAATTGTTCATCAGTGTCTTTTAACTGTAAATTGAAGATAATAGCTAAAGTAGTGCAAAGCATGGTAATTACTAATTACATACCTACATACATGCATAAGTGATTGAAGTTGTTGGCAACACAATCAAATCTAGATATTTGATTGCTTGGTTTTGTTGATTTGGGTAACTGTTGTTTGTTGCTGTGGGGTTTCACATAACATTTGTTAATAACATTCATACAGTTTTTTTTTTTTGGTGTCAAATATTTGCTAAATGTGTAATTGTGCACATATCATTTGCATCGTTTGAATGGTTCTTCCCTGTCAATACACACTCACAAATAGTGTATATTTTCCCAACTTCTTCTTAAAGGTAATGGCTTATGACACCTACCCAATTGATATGTTTGTGTTCTAATTATGCGTATAACATTTTTTGGAACAGAAATGGAGCAAATTGAATGTTAAAGGCCAAGTCTTCTTTAATGGCTTAGGACATCTACACAATGGATTTTTTTTTTTTTTTTTTGGGGGGGGGGGGGGGGGGGGGGGGGGGGGGGAATAGAAAAGGGGGATATAACACCTACCCAATTAATACTCAATAACCTTTTCAAATCTAAACTTTTATGTGTCATAATTATGTGTACAACATGTTTTTTTTGAACAGAAACGGAGCAAATTGACGTTGAATGCCAAGTTTTTTTTTTAAACTATTGATGATGCCAAAATATTACATTCTTGAACTTATGTCGGATGAAAACAAGTTTATGAAATGTTTAGGTGATTTACTAGGAATGAATTACTCCAAGTTAGAGATGGGAGTTCTGAGCATCACAAGATCAAGGATAACTTTCTTTTGGTTATAGAAACAGTGGGTAATTAGTACATCAACGTTGTAGTAATACATACTAACTCTATATTTTACATTCATTTATTATGTTATGTAAGTGGTACTAATCTTATTCTTGACATCAGTTTGTTAAATTTTTGTAAATAAATATGTAGTAGATTTAACAAATTTTTAGTTATTTTTTATTTTATTTTTAACAAAACCTCTTTGTGCATGTATAATTTATACATTATAGATAGATAAATTATCAATATTTTTTTACAGGACTTGGGATTATCAGGAATACTACTAAACTTCTTTTATCTTTAATTCTTTATAGTTCCGTTATTCAATTTGTTTTCAAATATAACTTTTTCATGATTTGAAGGGAAGGGGGAGACAGTACCATTTTTTTTTTTTTTTGGTACAAACACAACCTTTCCATCATATATATGTTTCTTAGAGAGAAATAAAAAATGTTTCAAACTAAAGTGTGTGAACGTCTTCTTTTTTATGGAGTCCTAACTATGGAGGGGGATAAATGATAAAAAAAAATTTTAGGAAAAATTACTTTGAACCTTATAGATCAAGGATGTAAATTAATTAAACTTAGGTTCTTCGCATGTGCATAGTCAAAGGCTTTTTTATTTTTATTTTTTTCTTTAAATATTAATATTTTTCACTAATCCCAATTTTGGGATTTATGCATTTTTCAATCTCTAAAAAACTTAGAGATGTGCTGAGATGTAGCACAAAATAATAAAGTAAAAAAACCAATACACTTTGTAAGTATTGAAATGGGTATAAATGTCAGTAAATATACAAAAACAAAATATAGACGACAACTACCGTTGTCAGGAGACTAGTCACTCAAAGGCTCTTTCTTCTTTGGGTTTATGTTAAAGTTTGTCATTCATAGAAATTTAAAGTTTTTGTGTTTGTCTAAGTCTAATGGTGTTTTGCATTTGCCAATTACTAATATAGTCACCAGTGTTATGATGAGGTAGCACCCAAAAAATGAACACATCCATACATGAATATATGATTTAAAATTTTTTTTGGTGTTCATTTTTGGAGCCAGCCTCATAACACTCCTAACTATATCAGTAGTTCTTAAATGCATAATATTATTGAACATACACATAAACCTCAAATTGGGATGAATAGAAAATTATGCCACTAAAAAAAGAAAAAAAAAACCCTTAAAGCAAGCATAGAGCGTGTGCGATGACGCTATTATTATTATTATTAGAATCATCATCATCATCATCATCATCATTATTATTATTATTATTATTATTATTATATTGTAGAATTTTATTTAACTAACATTAAATCATTACAAAAACATCCTCTGTGTTTTAAATGATTTATTAACTCCAATCATACTTATCCTATATACAGGATAAACCTTTCTCATGTTAATTAAAATGATGCACCTATCTACTTTTTCCCCAAATAATACAAATGATCCGGTTAATTTATGCCCTTAAGGCATACATTAACTTTCCATAATAGGAAACTTTTATGGAAAATTGAAAAAGTTGTTAAATCAGTTAGTTATTTTTTCATAAAAAGTTTCTTAAAATAGTTTATTAGCATATGCTCTTAAGGTATACGTTAGTAAAACCCTAGCATAAATTATATTGGATTTACAATTATTCCAGAATATGCTTATAGTTAGCTTTTCACATAATTGTATTATTAAGAAGAAAATGTTTGACCACTGCACCCTCTTGGTGCAATGGTTGCTTCATAGGTATAAATACTTGTGGAGTGTGGGAGATAAGGACTAGGGTTCAAGTCTCCAGAAGAGAATTTCACACACATATATTTAGATTAGGCTAGAGTAGAAATTCTATCTTGTAAAAAAAAAAAAAAAAAGAGGAAAACGTTTGTAATTATCACAATGCATTGCATAAGAGGACAAAATCACGACGGTGTAAGAGGACAAAATCAGATATAAAACATCATGAAAACCCCAAAACCCAGTAACAAAGTTTATGTTTTCTCATCATCCAAACAGAAATTGAACACACAATAAAAACAATTTCTTTTTAAATATATATATATATATATATATATATATATATATATATAATAAAACAGAGAATTATCACAATGCATTGCATAAGAGAAGATAGAGGACCTTGAGAGGATCGAATGATTCGTCGGAATAAACCGCCCGTGTGCTCAGTCTGAAAAAAAATAGAGAGATGCTCACAGCTCAGTTGAAGAGGCAAACTGTGGTCGGATTGAGGAAAAGAGAGAGCAATAGAGAAGTAGGTCTGATATTATAATAGCGGAGTAATGTAATGCTCAACAAAATTCAGTTCCTAATTAACTTCCTATTATATAAAGGAATGGCCATTCACATCCTCTGTTTTGGGCACATTTTCAAAAACCAACTACTTCCAATTTGTTTTTTCATTTTAAAGCCAGATTCAGCTCATATTATAACTTTGAAATGAATAAACAAATTGGAAGCAGTTGGTTTTTGAAAGATAATTTAAAACTTTGAAACGAATCTTGCACATGATTCTGAATCATGTGCATGCATGCACATCCTCATTTTGCAGCAAGGACAAAAACTTATTGTTTAAACAAAGCAGGCGTGAAAGTGAGAAACCAACAACCAAAAATAATTTAACTACGTAAATCTTAAAGAAAGATAATTATGAGAGACTAAAATGACAGCTGGGAGCAAAGTTTGTCATCGTCAACATATATACGTGCTAAGGGGATTTCTCCGAACACCCTGATTGTTCTTTATCAAATTTAACACATGCCAAGAACTATTTTACATGGTTTGTGAAATCTGAAGAATGGAAATGTAAGCTTAAAATTCAGTGGATTTCTATTGCGTGTTATTAAAAATTCAGTAAATTTCTGTAAGGAATTCAGCAAGTCCACTTCTTATGTTGTTCCAAACTTTGAATTGAAACTCGCCATTTAATTATATTCTTCTTCTCCTTCTCAGTTATTGAATCTCACAGGACAAAGTAAAATGAAAAGAAGAAAAACGGAGAGAGAAAGCAACCTAAACAGAGGCATTAACAAAATAAAATTCACAACAATCTCAAAACTACACTCAATTTGCCAACTACCTCTCACGTGGGCCATTAAAAAAGAAAAAGAAAAAGTGAAGGGGTGGTAGGGAAATTGGGTATTGTAAATTCTTGTGAATTTTGTGGTGAACCGCATAGCTGGCCATCCACATACTCTGTTTTCAGTGACATCTACACTTTTTTGTTTGTTTGTTTTTGATAATCTGTTTGTTTTTTAAACAAAGTGGATGTGCAAGTCTTTGTTAAGTTATGTGAGTCTAATTGTGTTTGATTCGGATTATGGCCCAACCCAATTCAAAAGTGCTGCGGTTTTTAATGAGAGATTTTTTGAGGGTTTGGTTTGTTGTTTCGCGAGAGAAAAACTGTATTGTCATATCATATATTTTTTTTCAATACAACTCTGTAGACGTAGGTAAATTACCAAACCACACAAATATTGTATTGTATGATTTTTTTTTTTGGCGCATATTTTTTCTATATTTTGCATCTCACGGATCTAAGAATTTTGTGTATATTTTCTATAATCTCCCTCTCTTTCCAGGAATCTCTAACTGAAAATTATTTAAATCCCGCTGTTGTTGTTGTTATTATTATTATTATTATTATTATTGCAGAAATTTATTTAACTAACATTAAATCATTACAAAAGCATCCTGTGTGTTCTTTTATGATGTTTTAAGCATCAATTCTCTTGATCCTATATATACAAGGAAAAACTCTCTCCCTTGTCAACTAAAATGATGTATCCATTTAGTTTTGGCAAAAGAATACAGATTCACAACTATTCCAGAACATGCTTACAGTTAGCTTTTCACATAATAATAGTATAAAGAGAAAAAAAAAAAAAAAACATTTGTAATTTAACAATCACAGTTGGTATAAGTGGAGAAATTCAGATACTATAAAACAAAAGTGAAACACAAAATCCAGGATGAAATCTTTATGTTGCTCCCCTTTCACTCTACTTTCTCATCATCCAAATAGAAGTTGAAACACAAACTAATTATAATTAAAAAAAAAAAAAAAAAAAAAAAAAGAATTCACACCAAGTTTGCAAAAGATAAAAGAGAGGACTTTGACTATGCGGATCACGTTGTCAAGGTCGAGGAGACGAATATATGCTTGGACAATTGGTGGTAAAAAACTTTCCATGTGCTCAGTTTGAGAAGAAAAAAACAGTAGAGAGACAATAATTGAAGAGGCAAACTTTTAGTATGAGTTGGAGAGTTGAGGAAAGTTGTTGGAGAGTTTCGTGAGTGGTTTCGCCTTTACTTGATTACACGACTGCGTTCCTAGCAATCAGTATAAAGTAGAAGAGATAATAATTGAAGTGGTAAACTTTTAGTATTGAGTAGCAGAGACAATAGTTGAGTTGAAGAGTAGAGGAAAGTTGTAGGAAGTTTCGTGAGTGGGTTTGCCTTGACTTGATGACCCGAGCGCGTTCCCAGTGACCAGTATAAAGTGGAAAATAATTTATTTTTTTGGATAAGTACTTCAGTTAGTGGAATTAGACCAGACGAGAGTTGACTAGCGTTAAATGAAGTCCTGGGTTCTGTTAATATAGGGTGTTTAGGAAAATATCAGGAAGTTTTCTGATGATTAATGAGATTTTTTTTTCTTTGATTTCCTAGAACTTACTCCCCTCATAAAAATATAAAAACTATAACTTTATTTCGCTTTTATTATAATTTAATTTAATAGGTGGATAACGGAGAAGAGAGGTGAGAATTGAACCGAATACATGGGACACCATAAATGATATTATTATTGTATTATTAGTCGCAAACTTATGAAATGTGCTGGAATTGATATATTACAAGACTAGAAAAATCAGCCAAACCCTTAGAGAGATAAAGAGCATTTTCTTTGGTTGATGTGGCAGATTGATAAAAAAAATTTGACAAAACATTTTACACTTATTGATGTGGCAGATTGATATTGGTAAGTAAAAAAGTGATGCTAGTGGTTGATCTAGATGAGAACTACTAAAAGTTTGCCTACTCGTGAAAAATATTTTAAATTTTTTGTGTTTTTTTTAGAAATGATACATTCACAACAAAACCTAGGTATTAAGTTGTTACTAGTTTTAATTTGAACTCATTACTGAAATTACTTTTTTAACTCATCAATAATAGTTAATGACAATTTGCTGCTTAGGATTTGTTGTGAAAAATGTTATGAATATAGCATCTCTCTCTCTCTCTTATTCGAAAAAAAATTATTTTATTTATTAGCTAATATTTAGGCTTACTTTTTACTATTACAATAAAAAAAAAATAATCACATTGGTTAAAATTTGGGGGTATTTTGTACTTTGGGGCCTTAGGCGACATCCACATTTGCTTATATTATAAAGCTGTCAGGCTACAAATGCGTTGACCCTTTGTGATAACTTAGATTAATTAATTAGCCCAGTTATTAATTAATCAAATTAACATGTAATATCACGTGGTAGCACAAACAAATCACCAAACTAAGTAATGCAGCGGAAATTAAATGACACGGTGATTTGTTTACGAATGGGGAAAACCTTACGGCAAAAACCCCACCGGGTGATTTAAGGTCACCACTCCCGAAACTCCACTATTATCACAACAAGCAGTTACAAGCAAGGAATCCCAAGTACCTTACCAACCTACAGTTGAACTCTTACCCCAATACCCAATTGGACTTGTTCTGTAGTGACAGTTTCTCCTTTAAATGCACGGCTCTCAAGTACGTGACTAACCAGATGCGCGGATCTGAGTACGCGACTTCAAACACCAACTAGAGAGAGAGAATTGTTGGCTGCAAAGTTCTTCAAAACATCATAGATGAACTAGGACACGAACTTTGTCTTTTAGATCACAAATTGCATGAACAAGAAGTTCTCAATGAATGTGCAACTTGTATCATCTTGACTGCTCTTAAAACAATCCTTATATATGCTTAGGGTTAGGAGAAAAGAAGTCCCAAAGACACATTCACGGACTGGACTTGAAACAGAACTGAAAATCTGTTTTCTTTAATTCTCGACAGATAGAGGTGTCGAGGATCTGTCGAGAAGCTGTCGAGGCTCGGGGCAAAACAGCTTCTTAAAGCTCGATAGATGCATGTGTCGAGGTAGGTGTTGAGCTTTAGTAACTTGCACTTCCTTGCTTGTTTCTTGGACAGACTTTGATGGCTTCAATACTGAATCTTGAAACACTGTTTCTTGAGGTGTTAAACACATCTTAGATCTACCCAATTACAAGTAAAGTGCATTTTGTCTAAGGATAAGCCAATTACATAAAATAACGACATATAGTAACAACCACTTGAACTACATATATCCTAACAATCTTCCCATTTGGCAATCCGTGACAAAACCACAACAAACAAATGAAAATATGAGAGAAGTCATAAATCACTCAACTCATACTCACTTGTTACATACAGTAAAATCTATCCTAACACAAACTTTTGAAAAACTTTGCAAGAAGAGAGTTTATGGCAAGAAGACTTTGACAACCTGTATTTCTGAAACACTTATAAACAAAACACATCAAGGCATCTTTGTGTGAAATAGAAATAGTAGATTGCGTATAAGTAAAGAAACATGTGTATAAAGACAAAAAAGAAACAACACATGTAAAGGTAGGTGAAAGAAAACATACATCATCATATATATCAAGAAAAGAAGTACAATGTATGTCAATACATAATCAATGTATCTCTAAAAAGATGGAAAAGAAGAAAAAAAAATACATATGATCACCTCACTACATCCCTCAATCCACACTCCCCCTATCAAAAATGTCCTATGCTAACACTCCCCCTAAGCATGACTACTCTCATACCAAAACTACTCCCCCTTTTTGTCACGAGTGACAAAGGGTAGAGTGTCATGTAGACATCTCAACAGAAGAGCTCGAATCTCCATCATCATCATCCGCAGAAGCATCATCGTCATCACCATCATCATCAGCCTCAGTCTCAGTCGACACATGAGGTGGCGGAGGAGAAGCCTCTGGAGTAAAGCCGCCCATGGTCGCCTGTCGCCTGGCGATGCAACCAACACGAACGTTCACCTGATACAACTCCGTGGAGAGTGTATCGAGGCGAGCATCCATGCGCTGAAGCTACGCCATGATATCTCCTAACGTGACGTCACTCGAAGAGGAAGGAGCAGACGCTCGAGCTGATCTAGAGGTGGTCGGACGGGAGGAAGGAGTGGCACCGTCGGACTGTCTCGATCTAAACTGTGCCTCGCTACGTTTTACGGTAGTGGCGTCTATGGCAGACATGACATGGTAAGGATCGGACGAAGGGAATGGGACGGAAAAACGGCGAAGAATCCTCGTGATAGCGGAAGGGAAAATGAGCTTATCACGGGTGGCCGTATCTCTATAGACATCTATGATGGAAAAGATAAAGTGTGAAGGAAAGTCTATAGAGAGATCCTCTAGGAGGGACAACAAAAACCGAGCACGAGGCTCTGTGATAGAGTTGTAGTGAGAAAGTGGGTGCAACACAAAAGTCATCACCATGTTAAGGAAACGAGGACCTTTAGCAAAAGGTCGACATGGTGTGTACATATGATCTCCCCAAGAGGAAGGACGCTCACAGAACGCCGAGATCGTCTCGTCTTTGAACACAGTCCATAGACACTCACAGCTAGGGTAATCAAGATGATCCACCCTAGGGACATGAAGCACCTCGGAGACTAACTCTGAAGTGACAGCAAAGCGCGTACCTCGAACGCTAGAGTAGAAGAGAGGTACTGAGGAATCGATCCCGTGGATGTTGGAGTAAAACTCTTGTATCAACACGAGTGGACATGTGACCGGGACGTCACATAGTGACTCCCAAGCCCGACTGTGTATGACATCGGGAAGGTCGGTGTCGGCAAAGTCTGCCAGGACAACGTGGCGTTCCGAATGAACACCTCGTTTAGAAAAGTTCTCTGAGAAGTCCTTATGGGCTTTCTCATCATGGAACCGGATAGAAAGAGGAGTAGAATCAGAGGAAGACGATCCCTTAGAACGCAAAGGGTTCTGGGATGGAATGGACTTACGTTTAGGTGCCATAGACACTACTAACGCAAACATAGAGAGGGGGAAGAAGAAGAGACACACAGAAAAGTTCCAAACAGTTTCAATATAAGTAGAATATACTGAAAAGAAAGAACGTATGCATGGAAAATGCATGAACATGTGACATGCAACATAAAAACATCATGGGCTCAGCCCAATCCAAACCTAACAGCACACAACAGATTTGCACACATCTAAATGCATGACAATACAATGAGAATGCTAATGTGATGCAATGCATGTGGTTTTGAAGATCAAATCTCGAAAACCAACTCAACAATTTCATGAAAACCTCAAAAATTTTGAAAAATCCCAAAAAAATTTCAAAAACACAAAACCTAGGGTTTTAGAAAAGATGAAATGCATGAAAATGAGGGATAAAACGCTTACTAAGTGATGAAGATCGAGAAGAACACTTGAGAAAGCCTTTGAAAGAGGTTTGGAGGGAAAAAGAAGTGTTTTTGAGAGAGAAAATAGTTCTGTCGAGTGAGAGAGATCGAGCGAAGTGAGAAAGAAATCGCGAAGAACCTTCTTATAGACCTTTAGTAATTCTCGACAGATGCAGGTATCGAGAGGTATCGAGCCTGCTATTGAGACAGCTATCGAGAGATTACACTTAGACAGATGCAGCTATCGAGGTTATGTGTCGAGAAGGAAGAATCAACCAAGAAGGAACCTCGATCGATCCAGAAGCTATCGAGAAGCTATTGAGCAGACAGAAAGTTTCTCGATCGATCCACCAGGTGTCGAGACATGTGTCGAGACTGTGATAAGAAAGAGTCTAAGAAGCTCGACAGACGGCTATGTGTCGAGAGGTATTGAGGAGGTGCCGAGATGCCTTTAAAAATAGTTTTTCAAAAGAAGAAAAACACAGACATGAATGCAATTATGCATGCAACTCAACCAAAGATCCAAGCAACACATTAAGCTCTCAAGATCATCTCTCAACAAGAATTTTGATGCACATGTATCTCAAAACACGCATACACACACTAAACACGTCTAACCAATTTTATATCTCAAAAATAAGTTAAAACAGTTTAGAAAGCATACATTAACGCATGTAAACTTCGTGATGGCCAAATCACATTGTACCTGCACATGTATCAAGAATAGCAAAGAATATTGCGTGTTGTGTGTGAAAACATCGCAAGATTGCTTAAATGTCTCAATGTTATGACGATTTGAGATATGAGAAAATCACTTTAACTCACACACAATCATAACTGCTTGATGGGGACTATCACCTTTGAGGTACATCCTATAACTCCCACATCTCCTAGAAAACACGCTTGCAACCATATTTTAAAGCATTTTGATCTTTTTGCTTTTCATTTCTTTGCATATTTTCTTTTAATAAGCATATCACGCATGGGCATACAAGAGAAAGAAAAGAAATACTCAATTATGTTAAGCTTATGACATTAGACTTTTGCTATGCCGAAGCATACAGATGTCATTGACATTGCACTTTTGCTATGCCGAAGCATACAGATGTCATATTATGATTGGCGAGTAACAGTGGTGAGATGGTTATTTATGCATTTCTTTTAGGATTTTCTAGTTCAACCCGTCAAACAGAGTGATACGAGTGTTAAGTACAAGAGATCACTTAACCTTACTCATCACAAACAAAGAGCTACAAAGCTCACTTGCTTAGTTGTGCAAAAGAATGCTCATCTAAGCTACAGGTGATACAAAGTTTAGAAAACTCTGTTTCAATGGCCATTTCAAAAGTTCACATGAACTAATGTACACAACACACACTGTTTTTGTCTTTTTCAATTTTTTATTATTTTTTTATTTTTATTTTGAAAACAAAAATAAAGCACAAAACTGAAAACACACAAACAAAAACAAGCTAAAGAGAGCAAAACAATGCATAAAACTAGACTGACTCAAAACAGTAAAGAAACACACAAGTAATGCAACACACAAAAAACAGGAGAGAGAAGAAGAAGTGACTAAAATCACTTAGATCCTTTTGCCTTCCACACCTTGGAAGTACCTTTCCTTTTTGTCGTCCCTTGAACCGGTGAAGAATATGAACCGTTCAAGTTCGAAAGGAACATGAGGGCTTTAAGGATATCTCCAAGAGGAGCGAGAGAAGACTGAAGCTAATTCTGGCTCCCAGATGCTATCATGCCAATGCTCCGTTGAGTGGCAAGCCACTTGTAGCAATTTGGTCGAGTGTGACCGGTAGCACCACAATGATAACAAAGATGTGATTTCTTCTGTTTGGGCTTTTGAGAAATAGCCTTCTTAGTCCTAGGGTTTCTAGATTCCCTTTTCTCAATTTTAGGGGGTGCTCCTAGGATGGACTTGTCCTTGTCTACGTTCTCACTAGCTAATTCAATTTTAACATTCTTATCTTCATTTTCAATGTTATTAGCAAGTGGAACAAACACAGTAGTACTAGCAGTAGGAGTATTAGAGAGAGAGAATTCATACCCCAATCCAGTACGGTCTGAAGAAGATCTCTAAGCACTTAGCATCTCGTCTAGCTTTGCACTTGATGTCCTCTCCAATTGTGCTCTGACTTAAAACAGCTCCGCTTCAAGCTTCTTGGTCCTCTCAACCAAGAAATTGTTTTCAAATCTCAGTGCTCCAATGGTTTGATTCGCTTCATCAACCTTTGTGGACAGCTCCTCACGGTTGAGTTCCACATCACTGAGCTTCTTGGTGGCCAACCTATAGAGTTTCTCATGCTTCTCAGAAAGCTTGTATAGTTTCTCATAGGCGGTATAGATATCATCTTGATCATCCATAATCTCACACTTGGCATCCACTAAATCCTTCTCTTCATCCACTTCTTCAGTAATCCCATCAGTAGGATCAACAGTGGCAGTGAAGGCATTCAAAATTTCGTCGTCTTCATATTCGAAATTGTCCTCGGGCTCCGTGTCGCTTAAGGTAACAGCAAGTGCCTTGCTCTTCCCTATGCTCTTAAGGTACGTAAGACACTCTTGTTTCATGTGTCCGAAGCCTTGGCACCCAAAACATTTTGGCCCAGCGGGAACAGTGTACTAACCGCCATCCTTGACATCCTTCTTCCCTTTATCAGAATTCTTGAATTGTGAAGAACTGGATTGTCTACGGTCTTTGTTGAAGCCATTTCCATTTGCATTCTTCATGAATTCCTTGAATTGCCTTGTGATGTAGGACTTCATCTTGAAATCTTCATCATCTGAAGAATCATCCGTATCACTGCTCTTGGCCTTTAGTGCCAAGCTCTTGCCCTTACTTGACTTGCCTAACCTAATCAGCCCTAACTCATAGGTTTGCAAGTTTCCAACCAGCTCAGTCAGAGGAATTCTGTCAATATCCTTTGATTCCTCGATCGCCGTGATCTTACCATGGAATCTCTCGGGCAGCGATCTGAGCACTTTCCTCACTATCTTGGGTTCAGGGATGGTTTCCCCAAGATTGAAGGCTGAGTTCACTATGTCCTTGAGCTTGGCATAGAACTCATCAAACGACTCATCCTCCTCCATCTTAATTTCTTCAAAGCGTGTGGTAAGCCTCTGTAACTTTGAATCTTTGACAGCCTTGGTGCCCTCATAGGTTGTCTGGAGAATGGTCCATGCTTCCTTAGCAGTTTCAGTTGAAGAAATTTTCTTGAACTCCTCATTGGTGACTGCACTGAATAGGGCATTCAATGCTCTGTTGTTGAAGTTTGCCGCCTTGATCTTGGCATCATCCTAGTCCGCCGGCGCTTCTGTAGGCTTAGTCCAGCCTATCTCCATAGCTTGCCACACTTTCTCATCTAAAGACTGCAAGAAAGCTCTCATGCGTACTTTCCAGTATGCATAGTTATTGCCATCAAATAAAGGAGGTATAATAAGAGATTGTCCTCTATCCATGACAGCAGGGGTCAAATGGATCACACACAATAGATTAAACCCTAATCAGAGTGTGCTTGCTCTGATACCACTTGTCAGGCCACAAATGCATTGACCCCTTATGATAACTTAGATTAATTAATTAGCCCAGTTATTAATTAATCAAATTAACATGCAATATCACGTGGTAGTACAAACAAATCACCAAACTAAGTAATGCAGCGGAAATTAAATGACACGGTGATTTGTGTACGAATGGGGAAAACCTTACGGCAAAAACCCCACCGGGTGATTTAAGGTCACCACTCCCGAAACTCCACTATTATCACAACAAGCAGTTACAAGCAAGGAATCCCAAGTACTTTACCAACCTACAGTTGAACTCTTACCCCAATACCCAATTGGACTTGTTCTGTAGTGACAGTTTCTCCTTTCAATGCATGGCTCCCAAGTACGTGACTAACCAGATGCGCGGATCTGAGTACGCGACTTCAAACACCAACTAGAGAGAGAGAATTGTTGATTGCAAAGTTCTTCAAAACATCAGAGATGAACTAGGGTACGAACTTTGTCTTTTAGATCACAAATTGCATGAACAAGAAGTTCTCAATGAATGTGCAACTTGCATCATCTTGATGGCCCTTAAAACAATTCTTATATATGCCTAGGGTTAGGAGAAAAGAAGTCCCAAAGACACATTCACGGACTGGACTTGAAATAGAACTAAAAATCTGTTTTCTTTAATTCTCGATAGATAGAGGTGTCAAGGATCTGTCGAGAAGCTGCGAGGCTCGGGGCAAAACAGCTTCTTAAAGCTCGATAGATGCATGTGTCGAGGTAGGTGTCGAGATAGGTGTCGAGCTTTAGTAACTTGCACTTCCTTACTTGTTTCTTGGACAGACTTTGATGGCTTCAACACTGAATCTTGAAACACTGTTTCTTGAGGTGTTAAACACATCTTAGATCTACCCAATTACAAGTAAAGTGCGTTTTGTCTAAGGATAAGCCAATTACATAAAATAGCGACATATAGTAACAACCACTTGAACTACATATGTCCTAACAAAAGCTAGCTTGGGTGCCGTTTATTTTACACACTATCACACATGCACACACAACATAGCATGCACACTCATAAAAAAGTCATGATTTCCCGTGTCTTTATTTTAGTTATTTATTTATTTACTAAGTACCTTTAATGAAGAATTAGTCTTCAACCTTGCCCACTTTCTTTCTTAGAAAGAGTACAGAAGGACATAACTCCTCCGTTGAAGTTTTGTTTGATATTGCTTTCTTCAAATTATATGTAGTGTGGACGGCATAGAATGATTGCTTTCTTCAAATTATTTATTGTTTTGTTAATGAGATATGATATAGAATGATTGTTTAGCTTTAGTATGAAGTACACTTTTAATGGCACCTCCATTTGATTAGTCAATTAGTCATGGGAAAGATATGATAAAACTTGGAAGTTCACAAAGGCCATTTCTTTTTTCAAATTCTTATTAAATTGTTCCCAATTATACTATTTTGATCCATGGATTAGCAAGACAAGAATGAATAAGAAATGACTCGTGGAAATTAAAGGAAAAGAATGAATTGTAACTTTTTAAGTGGCAAATTTGATGAAGATTTATAAAATGATAGTGCTACGAAAATAATCAGATAAACTGTATAATTAAAGTGCAGGTTCAATGGCAGCAGTGTGTGGAATATCTCCAATGATATCAGTGATCAGTGAAGCCAAGTAAGGCCACATTTCCCAAAAATTTGCTTCCTCGATTTCCAAATAAATCTGGTAAAGCTCAAGATTGGAGAGTTTGAAGCCTCTTCACAGTTTGGTTGCTACATGTTGGCAATGCTTTTGAGATTAAGGATGTGAATGGGAATTCAGAGATCAAAATACATGCCGCCACTGGCTCATACCTGTGGCTCAACTTTCAAAAAGTATTTGGTACGTAGTTTTTTAACAAGTCTAGTTATTTGCTTTGGCAAGTTCTGAATTTTTCTCGTTTTTTGATCTGTCAAGATCTTTGAAAGCAGCTCAATTGAATGACATAGTTAATATAAATATTTCTGCCCTTTAGTGACTTAAGAGGCCTAAAATAAGATTTGGGCCAATGTAGAAACTACCAAGTGAGATTATCTAGGCCCAAAACTGAGAAATTAAAAGAAATCAATTCGTTTCCATTTTCTATACCCTTTCCTCCTTGTCCACATGGTAGAGCTCATGAGTTCCAAATACGGGATAAGATAATCTGTATTCAATCTAATACAAATATAAAGCAAAATGTCCATAGGCAATAAGGCATAAAAAATTTCACAACTAATAATGTAGTAAGTTGTTACTGTTAGATAATAAAAAAATGATATTAGTGATGAGTCTATGTGAGAATTAGTAACAACTTGTTAATTCAGTTGTAAAAAATATATTGCACACCAATCATGGCCGAAATTATGATAACATGATTTTCTAATACACACCTTCATATTGTTTAATTTCACTTTGGAGCATAATATTGCTAACATGAGCCATGTTGTACAACTTTTTGACAGAAAGTATGGACATTTGCATTGAACAAGATATAATTGGCAGAGTGGTAAGCTAGAACCTTCCATTTAAGGGTGTTCACCAAACCGCATAAATCGCACAAACCGCACCAAAACTGCCCGCAAAATAGCATTACTGCATCGCACGGCAAGTAATAATGCACCGCACCACACCACACTGCATGGTGCAGTGCAGTTTGTGGTTTTACAATAAGAAAACCGCACAAACTGCACAAATCGCACTGCACCCTCTCTATATATTAATATATTTAATTATTTTTAATATTGAATATATTATTAATAGTTTAATAACTCTAGCTTTCAAAAAAAAAAAAAGTTTGATAACCCTAGCAATTGTTGATTAGGAAAGCCAACCCAAAATAAAGAAAAACTAGCTCAATAGTTTGAAACTTGAACCAAAACAAAAGAAAAAGTTAGTTTTGGACGAGGTAGAAAAAACCCAAATTTTGAAAAATATACAAACTTCAAATCATTCAAACCGCATATTATATACTCGTTTGGATCCAGCTTAATTTTTTTCCGTTTGCGTTTGAAGCGTTTTGCATCCTTTTTTTTTTTTTTTTCTCTTCTGCTGCGCTGCTGCACGCCTCAGGGGGAAATCGGCACTGTTCATGTTACTGTTCATGAACAGTAACATGAACAGTAGTCGATTTTGTTGACTTTTCAATTTTTTTATTATATTTGTGGGTCCCGTTTACTGTTCACGGGACCCACAAATTTTACTTTTCAGAAAATTTTTTATTAAAAATAGGTCCCGCAGTACTATTCACACATTAAAAAATTATTTTGCTACAGTGTTTTCAGTTTTAGATTTTAGTTCAGCAAAAATAAGCTCTATCCAAACGGACCCTATATGTACCACACCGCATATGTGATCGCAAAAATGAGGTGCGGTGCGGTGCGGTTATGGTTTTAGCTAAATTTTAAACCGCACCGCACCGCACCGCACCATACCGCACCACACTGCACCGCATATGTGACCGCAAAATTAAGGTGTAGTGCAGTTATGGTTTTAGCTAAATCGCATCACAAAGTGTGGTGTTAAAATGACCCAAAATCGTTTTGCACCGCACCGCGAACACCCCTACTTCATTATATATGAACGTAAATGAAGGTGAACACGAGTTGCTGCCCTGTCTTGTTCAGGTACTCTCTTTCTCTAGATTATAAATCCATAATGTATGTGTATGCTTATATATATATATATTATTTATTTATGTTTGGGTATAAATATATTAATTAATATAACAGTGCCATATAGCACATTCTACGCTTGTAACGCTTACATAAATTAGTTTGAGTTCCTTGTGTCCAAAAAACAAAAAATCAAAGTACATTCTAAGTTAGCAATGAAGTATGAGAAGGATTTTGTATAATTTCCAATTAGCATATATCTTATTAAATATCCCGTCATATATGCAGGAGTCTATTCAATTAGATGCTGATGGTAACTGCCAAAAGTGTGGTGTGGAGCCTTTGATTAATAAATGGAAAAGGTACAACAGATTTTCCTGTGATTAACCCAGCATTCTTCGAAAACAAAAACAAATACATATATGCAGTAACTTCTTCTGGGTCTCGCCAAACATTGCCACATTTTCCATTTGATAGCGTCGTGAAGCTCAATGTGTTAAATCAATCTGTCCATACATGGTCTATTGGTCGTCGGAGATTTATCGGTGAGCCTATTTTTATTCCTAAATGGGATGATGAAGATGATGGATATCTTCTGGTGGTTGAGGTGAGCAATGTCTTGATCATCTATCTCATCAACAAAACTGCGTAATTTTAGTGTAAGCTAGCTTGCAAACTTAACTAATGAATATCCACTTGATATAGTACACACACACATATAAAATATCTTTTGAATCAAATTAATGGGGCTAAGAAGCAGTGGCGACGCCACTTGGAGTCTAGGGTGTTCCTAGGAACACCCTGGCTTGAATTTTTTTTTTTTTATATATATAATAATTTAAATATTTTTATTTGTTTACACCTAAAAAAAATAGGAACACCCTCAAGCAATATCAGGAACACTCTTAAAAAATGAGGTGTGTGCACACATGAGGTGTGTGCTAAAAACTCCTAATAGTGAGTAAAAAAAAATGAATGAAGCAACTAAATACCAATAATTAATAATTTAATTAACTAATACATTATAAAAGACAAACAAATTAAATTATGTTAGGCTAAACAACAATTAATAATTTAATAATTAATGAAACAACAATACAACAAATTATAGTTTATAAAAGACAAAAAAATTTATGAAACAACTAAATAACAATAATTAATAATTTTATTAATATTTCAAATGAACTTATTGTACAGATACCTTTGTTCATTTCATTTCTTTTTATTATTTTTTTTCCTTTTGAGATTTTTCGGTGTACAGAATGCAAATTTGTTTTGATTTTAAGAGTTTTTTTTTTTTTAAGTACAAACTTCATGCTTGCCAAATCTTTAATTTCGGCCGGTATTTACCGAAACATACCGAAACACCAAAAATAGACCGAAATAACCCAAAAATTTTTCAAAGTGAAATAGGGAACACCTTGAACAAAATTCCTGGAGTCGCCACTGCTAAGAAGTATTGAATTTATCTTTTTTGGTGAGGCAAATTATTGTCTCAAACTCCCAATATCCACACTTCATACCAGGGGCAGCGCTACTCTATATTCAGGGGGTTCAAATGAACCCCCTGACTTCAAAAAAAAAAAAAAAATATATATATATATATATAAGATATATTTTTAGCTTAATACTTTAGTTTATTTTTAAAAATATTTTTTGTGCACCTTTATTACAAGTATTTCTAACTCTAAGAGTAAAGGATAAGTGTTTGTGAATTGTAAGTATCACTCTTTTTTAAAAATATATATTATGTGTGTGAGTATATCTAATATTGATTGTGTGTATTACTTTTTGTTAGAATGCTATTTGTGTGAATTATGACATGTGTAGATGTTTGTGTGTACAATATAAATATAATATAAATTTATATAATTTAATAATTAGGAAATAGAGATGGTTTGTTACATGTGTGTATATTGTTATCATGTTATAATAACTTTTTGTTATAAAGTTAGTAAAATATAAGAAAAAAAATTGTAAAGTTAGTGATTGTCCAAGTATTTGATTGGTTAAGTAGACATATAGTGTATAAGTTTATGTATAAATAAATGTAGTTGTGTACGTCAATAATTAATACAAAACTAATGAGTTTAGTTTAGTCATTTAGTTTAAAATATTTTTATAAAAACAATAACAAATAGATGATAACAATTGCATAAAAATAAAAATGTTAGATAAATTTAACAAAATAAAATGGTTATAGGCTCATAGCTACCCCAATTGGCAATAAATACTTATAATGAACTATCATATAACAATTTAAAATTTGAAAACTTATAGAAGAAAATTGTAAAACTTCATGTTTAATTTTTTTTGTTGATAACTCGATATATTCAAGTGTTTTTTTTTTTTATCAAAATTTATTAATGATCCCCCTAAACAAAATTCCTAAAGCTACCATTGCTTCATACGCAACAAACATTTGTTTGCAAATGTAGATACCTAAAGTCCATATTTTATCCAGTGTGTATGAAGTGTGAACATTAAGGGTCTGTTTGGATACAGCTAAAAACTGAAAACTGAAAACACTGTAGCAAAATAATTTTTAAATATGTGAATAGTATCATGGGTCCTATTTTTAATTAAAAATTGGCTGAAAAGTGCATGTATTGTTCATGAACAATGCATGAATAATACTTGCACAGTGATGAACAGTACTCCTTGTCCCCTGTTGAAACCCGTGCGTAAGAAAAAAAAATAAAAAAGAAAAAAAGCTGGAAACGCTAAATACTGGTCGCGTTCAACTATCCAAGCCCAGCCTAAGAATATGAGACGATCATTACTCACCATAAGTATATTGTGAACCACAAAACCAAGTCAACCAATGTATAACAAGTTTTAGTTGTTTTTAGTTTTATTTTTCTATTAAAAAAAAAGGTTCATAATGGGATTAAATATATTTCTATATAGAAATTCAAGTGTTAATTTGATTCTATTAAGTACATTTGTCCCTACACCTTAAAAAAAAGTACATTCCCTCAAAAATTACAATTTTAAAATTTAGTATTTTCACATTTATATATTTCCACCAAAAACTAGTTTTAACTTTTAAATTTAACAAGTTTCAGTTGTTTTTAGTTTGACAATGTTTTATTCAAAAAATTGGCTCAAAATGGGATTGAAAATATTTATATAAAAAAATAGAGTGATAGTTTGGTTCTTTTAAATACATTCCCTAATTTACATTTTCGAAATTTTATTGTTTTCAAATTTATATATTCCCACCAAAAACTAGTTTTAAATTTTATATGTTTTAGTTGTTTTTAGTTTGATTTTAGTTTTTCTATATAGAAACAATTGGTTCAAAATGGGAATACATATTTATATATAAAAAATCAAGTGTTAGTTTGGTTATATTAAATACATTCCCTCAAAAGCTACATTTTTAAATTTTAATTGTTTCACATTTATATATTCCCACTAAAAAAATTAAAAAAAAAAACTGGTTCTAATGTTCTATCATGATTTTAGACAAACTAATGAAAAAGAAAACCAATTCAAAATTAAGTTGGTTTTATTTTTTTTGTTCAACTTATATCATAATTAAACTAACTTTGTGGTAACATTTCTTTTTACTGTCTAAAGTCCATCATAAGAGATTGATAGGTCTTGGCGAGTGGTGACTATATGGATTTATATGGACCACGCTTAAATGTGCTTTTTTCCCCCCTTTCTTATTTGTATTTTTCTATACTGTAGTATGTCGTTTCAATACAAAGGTGCTATATTGTAATTCTGGATCCTAAGAAGATGGGAGAAGACAAGCAGCACGGACCCTTTCCCCTAGAACCCCAAGTACTTTGTACATGAGGAGGTGCCAAATCAGCTATAAGGCTTTTGACAGTAATATTTGTAGTGTAATTGAATAAATAGACTTTCATTTACATGTAAAGTTTGAATACTTGTGTTAAACAAAAATATTAAATTGCTTCTTCATTTGTTGTTGGCTTTATGAATTTAAATTGCTTTATGTGAACATGTGGTGAAATGAGAATCCTAAGAAAAACTTAGACCCTGATTGATTATAATGAAATTAATCAACTTGTTGAATTAATCTTAATTGAATTAATCAATTAAGAATTTAAATTTAATTTTAGGTTAATTACCACAGTCCACTTATTTGCTATATAGATTATAGAGTGCCCAGTACCTTCAAGCTTAGCCCACTTTCCACTTTCCACGTTCTTGGAAAGACCAAAAGGGTACAGTAGGGCATAACTCCTGCCTTAAAGTTTTGTTGATATTGCTTTCATCAATTTAGATATCATTATAGAGTGAAGTTTGGACTGCTTGATTGTTTTTAGAGGGAATGGATGACCAATAATGCATGTAGTAACTTTCGCTGAAATTTTTTCTTGCTGTTTAATGTTTATTCTTGAATAATAGCATTTTCAGTAGTGTTTAACCATGATCCACTTTCTACGTTATTTTTGACTTTAGTCTTTAACCATAGATGATAAGTTGTTACTAGTTATAATTTGGATCCACTACTGAAATTACTTTTTTATCCACCAATAATAGTATGTAACAATCAACTAGTTAGGATTTTTTGTGAAAATGTTGGGGATATAACTTTTTTTTTTTTTTTTTTTTTTTTTTTTTTTTGAGAAACAACATTTCTTTTAACTATGAAGAAGTTCTACATTTACAACAAATTATAAGAGGTAAATTGTTATTGGTTATAATTTGAACTAATCACGTACTAAAATTATTTTTTCCCCACCAATAACGACTAAAAACAATCCTCTACTTATGATTTGTGGTGAAAGTGAAAATGTTATGGATATAGTATTTTTCTTAAGAATGCCCTACTTTCCACGTTTTTGGAAAGAGGAAATTAGGACACACCGACACAGATTAATCTAATTGTGACCAACTATATAGTATAATTCCAATATATATATATATATATATATATATATATATGTATATATTGCGGAAAGGGAATAAGCTTCATAAATTTATTGAAACAGTACGCATTATTATTATTATTATTATTGTTATTATTATTATAAGAAGATTTGAGTGAAAATGCACGTGAAGAAGTTCAAGGGAAGGTTGTGTAATTGACCATATTTTTTTTTGTCAAACTTAACTCAGTTGTCAAGGAATTCGGCTCAGGAGCAGCGTGAGTCGTGTCCCACTTTCTGGGTTCATGAAAAGAAGACAATAGGATGCAAAGTAATTTCTGATGACCAGGCATAAGATTCGATTTACAAGATATCAATATTTTCAAAACTTATTGGGCATTGGTGAATTTAATTATTTAATCATAATTTAACACTACCTCTCATGTGTAGAGCCAAACTCTCTCTTATTAAGTAAGGTCCAGTATGTAAGATTTTTAACACGTTCTAAATGAAAGGTAAAGATCTAATTCAGGATTTACTATTTTGATATCATGTTAATTTATCAGTTTTTCCAAAAGCATAAATTATTAAGAAATGGTGAATTTAGTCATTTAACCAAAAATTCAACAAGGATTGTGCACCAATTCTTAAGGCATACACTTTAAATAGACTCAAAATTGAACATTTCAAAGTTACGTTTTCACAGCTTTAAACTGTTGCATTTTTCAATAAGTTAAGACGAAATTTATATAGCATTGGGCTTTAATAGCATTGAGCTTTAATCACAAAGAATACCTAATGCACATAAACAAATACTAGCTTAGAAAATTATGATCCTAAATAGTATATCCCATCCATCGCCAAATATTTGACCAGACTTTATTAAATTGATGTTAAAAATGTTGTGTATTAACCTCCTTGGATTATTATTGTGTATTTCAAGAGTATATTTCCTCTCTCTTACATAGGAGTAAGTCACACTCGCCATGGGGCTCACCCGCATATGAGAGAGGGAGCATACTCTCAGAATATCTAATAAATTTCCAACATCCCTTTAGGTAAGAACAGTTTTCCTACCATCCTTTTAGATTTAAAATGTCTTAAAAACCTTATCTATTGAACACAAGTATGCATAAATGGTCTTACATTTTACTTGAAATACCAAAAATTAATGTAACTATTACTAATTCTAATAAACAAGGCGATGAAATATAGGACTTGCTGTCCTAACGCCTAGGAAGAACTCCCATAAATTACGTCCTGTTCTTTTTTTAAGGGCAATCGTAACCAATTAAACTCTTTTTATAATGCGTATAGGAAAAAAAAAAAAAAAACTCTTTTTATAATGCTAATTATGCGATAGGATGCGTTGCAAAAGTTTACTCAAGCCACAGGTCAGCTGTAATTGTAAAGGCGATAATTTCTCGCCTTAATAACTCCTAGTATGCAATTATTACCGCGAAACTCAGAGTCACAAAGTAGCCTCAACTCTGGAGCCTCAATTTTCTATTTTGTGTGTTTTTTTTTCCCAGCAAAAAAATTTGAGAGAATTCTTGTTTAGTTTGTTGGAATTGTGTGTATTTGGTTACCCAATTCATAATTTCTTGATTACTTGCTATATGGTTAGTTCATGTTTTTTGTTATTCGTGGTGGACTGGGTAATTAATGGTTGTTCTTAATTGTTTTTAAATAAATTTGATTTATGCGATACATCATAGACTGTTAATGTTAAAGGATGATTTGGGAATAATGTGAGCTCTGTACAGATTTCCACGTTTAACAAGTCCTAAATTTTACCAGTAGCCTATGTGTTGCAACTTTCAACTCTATAATATTAATCTGGGTTAATATATGATTGTAAGCGTTTTTTTTTTCTCTTGAAAATAATCACTTGTTCATTCAAAGAAAAATTATGAATTATGGTATGTCACACAGTATTTGATTGGGAGTTGCTATGTCCAATACCCATGTCAAAACACAATGCTTCTATCCATGTCCAGAAGATAGAGATCACTTAACAGAATTTGGCCTTCAAAGAGACCGTTAGCGTTAGAGCAATTTTGTGGCTATCTCTTTTTTTATTGTTGAATTACACCGGCACCTAGTGGATTTTTAGACTTACCCTCCATCATGTTCTTATGCGGGATTAAGATGCCATTTTAGCTACAGCTCATTGGCAATGATTGCTAGAAGTTAACTTTGAAGTCCTACTATTGGAACAAACTGGTTCTATCATCTGACTGCTAAAATCAACTCCTAGAGCTTGTCTTTTTAAGTGTAGTGGCCATGCTTGGGCTTTTTAGAGGTCAATACTAATCTGCATCAACTAGGTGACTCTAGATCGAATGATTGTGTTTACTGTTGAGATTGCCCATATCTTGTTCTGGAGTCATTAAATGCTCCTTATTTCATTGTAAAACTTTTAATCTACATTACACAATTGGTTAAATTTCTAGACTTATCACATCTTTAAACTTGAAAATAACAAATTATATAGCTCAATGCACTGGAAAATACATTTGAAAAGGAAAAAAATAATTCATATGATAATGAGATAATCAACACAAAACACATAAAATGGAAATGGAAATTGAACATAATTATAGAGATGGAAACAGAAGAACTATACATGAATTTTCAAAGACACAAATCTTTCCACAATGTCTTAAATTGTTAGTGTTTGCATGCATAAGAGCTATCTAGTAATAGAGTTACAAACTATGAAGCACGGGTGCATTTCGAGATTTGGGTGCAGGTGCCGGTGTAGGACTAGGCGATTTTTGAAAAAGTAGGGTGCTGGTGCAACAGGGTGCAGTGATTAAAAATATTTTTATTTATATTTTTAATATATTGCTAAGCATATTTTTTCACATTATATAAACATATACCAAATTTAAGAACAATAGTAGATAATAACTAAAATATGATGTTCATAAATTCAATTATATAAAAAATTAATAATAACTATTAACTATTAACATCACAGTATATAAATTAATAATAACTACTAACAATTTAACATCACAACATCACAGTTCTAGCATCACAACATCACAGTTAAAAAATCAGATCACAACATTACAATTCACAACATCAATTCACAACATCATAACATCACGATTAAAAAAATTAAAAAAAATCAGATCAAATGAAGATTGGTGAAGAATCATTGATGAAACCTGAGTTGTGCTAGGAAGCACGGAGTGAGGCGAGCTGTGATGTTGTGAGTTATGAGTGGGTTGGTGAGGTTTGAGTGACTAAGTGAGGCAAGAGGTAAAGAGCAGCGAGTGGGTCGGCTGGTGAGGTCGGTGAGAGGCAGAGAGCACAAACAAGTGAGAGAGTGAGACAAGTGAACTGAGAGAGATGAATGAGGGACTCAACTTAGGGTTTGATATGGTAAGTTGAAATGGTGCGTTTTGCACCTTTTTTTTTTTTTTTTTGGCATGAATCGAAGAATAGCTTTGTATCGGCAAAATCACCCTATACGGACCAATACAACCCGAGTCGGCGCGATTCAGCTTGAGTCAGCGCCGCATCAGCGCGATTCATGAAAAGAACCAAAAAAAAAAAAAGGACGTGGCACGGATGCGTTGGCAGCGGCGTCCCTCGAGCATCGTCGCGTCGGGCCGCATTGAACGCGGGTGCGGTGGCCGTTTTGCCGCATCCGTGCTTCCTACGATACAAGCCCAAAAAATGTTAAAAGAGTTTGAAGCAAGAGTAGCCAGGGCCCTAGCCTCTGCAGTGACTCCTATGCACAGCATATATGTACACCACTTGTGCTCTTCAACTTCGTTGTATTTTTTTGCCTTCAATCAGGGCGGCAAGTTGCCAAGGATTCTTCTTTCCCAAATAGAGTTCCTCCATTCTTCTACTAACCAGAACAAATCTGCAAAAACCAAGCTGTAGAGCCTTAATGCTTCTCAAACAGTAAGGCAGCTGCCATTCAGTTGCATATGATAGAACTGCAACGGCCTGAAAAATTTTCCTACCAACACAGGATTTAGCTACATAGGCAAAACAACCTCTGCCAATGCCCCTCAACTGTCAGCAACACTGGCAATCCCTCCACAACTGGACACACCCACCTTGGTACTCTCTTGCTGTTATTCTGATCCACATGTTGTGCATCATTGGCTTGCGCATACCTACAATACAAAGCTTTACTGAGCATTAGCACATCATATGTACACTGTTTTGCACCCTCAAACAACACTATGTTGAGGTTATACGATAAGCATAGTTATGATAATATAATCTAGAGAACATCACATATTCTTGCTTATGAAAATCTAGATCCTCCACTTATTGAGTAAATTACTGCTTCAAAGAGCAAGGGTAAATGACCTCAGTCCTAACTGTCTAATCTGCCCAAAACCATACAACCCAGGCAAGACTGTGCTACAAGAATAAATGATCCAACTTCTATTCCTTATTGAAAAAAGACACTAGGTTTCACTCATTATGTTTGTGTTGTATGAGGCCATGTTAGATTTTCAGTAATTCCATAGCTTGAGATAGGGAAAGCTAAAATTTAAGCAGCCACTTCTGGAGAGTACAACTCTCTAGTTAGATCCTGTTTTCATGTAAAAGTGTAAAGATAAGGTTAAATAAATGTTAATAGTTATAGCTTGTTTTGACTTCGTTAAGGGATTCCTAAAATATATATTTTGCGTCATTGAAAAATACTGGTACAGACAAACACAAAGTTGAATGTTTTTATAAAAGTGTAGGATCTTTCCACTATGAAATATGACTAAACTTAAATTCTGGACATAACAAATCAAAATAAAATTGTAGGATCTTTCTTTCCACTATGAAATATAATACAACAAAACTGTTGGGTTCTAAGACTTTAGGAACTAAAATGTATTAGAACTTCATCTTGTAATGTGTTGGCAAACCATGATCAAAACTAAGAGCCTAGGTTTAGGCTTGCTCAAAGTTTGTTTAAATGTAAGTTTGAATCGAGTGTTTTGCAAAAATTTATTGTGTAAAATTGCAAAGCTCATTTGATCGAAAGTAAGGCTCAATCGATCGAAACACGCAGTTCCAGAATTTTGTAGAAAAGTTTCAAATGTAGCCCAAGCCCATATGGGTAGGATTAAATGTTTCACTCCTAGTATAAAAGGAAAAACCCTAACCACGATTTAGAAGTCTCTGAATAGTTGTGTGTTCGCTCTTGTGTGAGATTTAAGAGGTGTTTACCTTAGAACACATGGAAAGCTCTACCAATATCAAGATTTGCAATCAAGATTTGGTGGTGATTCAGTTGTTGCATAAAGAACCTTCAAAGAACAACAAACCTTTGAGAGGTGTCTCAAAGTCACAAGTAGGAAAACTTCTGTTGTAGCAGATACAAGAAAGAAGTAGTCCGTGAATTTGGAGCTAGTACATGGTCGTGGTAATAAGTTTTTTACTTGAGGTAGCATTAGGATGTTAGTGTTCTAAGTCCTTTTGTAAAATTTCAATTCTTTCTATAGTGGATCTGTTTTTACCTTGAAGATAGCTAGGTCAAATCCTCCCCAGGTTTTTTACCACTTTGGTTTTCCTAGGTCATCAGTTCTTTGTGTTCTTTATATTTTCCGCTTTATGTTTATTTGTGTTTAACCTAATCTTGAATAACAATCTTGTTAATCAATTTAGATTAATATTAGGTTAAGCATATTGTGACAAGGGGTCTAAAAACCTAACAAAAACCAAGCGGAAAAATATGACAAAACTTAAATTCTGGATGTAATGTATCAAAACAATGGTAACAACTAGAGTGGGGCTTACCGATTGAAGCAGGATAACTTCTCTATTTTTCAACCTTGTCTGCACAGTAGCTTGTCTGCTTGAATCTGCACAGAATGCAGAATGGACCAGAATTACACATATATTAAATTAAGTAGGTGTACAAATATGTGCTATTTGATCAAGGAAATAGACCAGATGAGAATTGGAATAAGTGCCAATAATGAAGCTAAAGCACAGCTAGCAAAATTACATTTTGAAGCTAAAAATAATTCATTTAAAGCGTCCAAAGGAAAGGAAAAAAAATATAATGCAGTAATCAACAAACTTTAACAGTGACTTATGTGTGGGTAATTAAGAGAAAAAATTGATAAAGAAAAAAGACTACAAGTTCAACAATTTTCAATGATGCCGTTGTTGGAATAAGTGCCAATAAGCAAGATAAGCTTTATCTAGCAACATATTGTGGGTAAATTACGTATTTGGTTCATATTATTTACACCATATTTTAATTTGGTTCATAACTTTTTAATTGTGTCAATTTAGTCTCTAACCTTTCAGTGTCATGTCAATGTATTTCTTGTTGTTATTTTTTGGATGAAAATTGCTGATGTGACAAATAGCCAAAATAAAAAATTAGTTTATTGCCACATTAATAGAAACTAATTTTTTATTTTAGCCATTAGCCATGTCAGTAATTTCCATTCAAGAGATAACAACAATGACTAAATTGACATGACACTGAAAGGTTAGGGACAGAATTGACATAATTGAAAAATGAGGAATCAAACTGAAATCTAGTGTAAAGTATAGAGACCAAATACTAGTTTATCCAAATACTATATAAAATTTACAATTAAATCAAACAAAAGTACAAGTATATGCCAAAGGAAAGGAAACAAGATAATGCAGCAACCAACAAAACAAAGGAATTCATTGACTTTCAGAGTATTTGAACCCATTTTTCAATTCCATCAACAATAATAATAATAAATCCAATGACTTACAGAGTTTTTGGATTGATTTTCTAAATTCTATGAACCTTTCAAGTCACTTTCATTAGATTTCTGCCAATCATCGAGCTCCTCATCGCATTCAAAGTACTCCTCACAATCAGAGAGCTCCTCATCGCATTCAAAGTACTCCTCACAATCAGAGTCACCATGGGAAATAAACTCTATGAATCTTTCATTCCTATGTGGGTGTGGTAGCTCACTGGAGCTTCCTTCTCCACTAGGTCCAGCCCCATCATAATGGTCATGGGTTTGCTTTGCTTTGTTACATTTTGCTACCACCGTTGAATTGTCAAAATTATGATGGAGAACACCCAAGTCCTCATAAGGAATGATGCTGGTATTGCTACTCTGAGCCACAATTCGGTTTAGATCTTCAATGTCTTCCTTGTATACCATACGAAACCCGCATTTCTTCACCTTCATGCCTAGACCTTGAGGTTCAATTCTAATGCCAATCTGATTAAATTCATTTTCATCACATTCCTTTGATAATTTTATGTCCTCCTCCTCCTCATCGTAGTAGTATTGAGGAAGAAAATAAAATAGCCACATTTGATCTAACAAACCAACCACGCTTTTAGGGCCTGTTGGAGCATCCATTTCTTCTCCATTGACTATCAATCGACTAATTATTGAACAGGAGTAGTGATTGGTGATGTGGTGATGTGGAAGACAAGAAAATACAACGCAAACAGCAATGCCCATACACAAATGAGAAGAAGGTTTCACTTTTATATTCACTTTTGCCCCCATACTTTGATGGCTAAACCACTTCGGAATTACACTTCCAGGAATAACAATGTGATAACTACTATCATACTTTTCATGGTAATATCTGTCTTTAAGAGAGAGTCCCTGAAACATACAAAGCAGGTTGTTTATAACAGAGAGAGAGAGAGAGAGAGAGAGAGAGAGAGAGAGAGAGAGAGAGACCTGAAGGTGCTTTCTTATCACTGTAAAAAACATGTTGATGACACCTTGATTGTCAGTCAGTTTACTGCAATTTGAAAAATAAAGCTCTGCCTCACATATAGAGTTAGGTTTTAGCAGATCTGGTATCGTTTCCAGTGAGGTACAACCATATCCCACGATAGTTATGATACTTAATGGAAGCTTTGGCAATGATTGAAGACTCCTGCAATCATCCAATTCCATGGTTCTCAACTGACATAAACGACTGATGCTATCAGGAAGACAAACAAAACTATTTTCCCTTAAATCTATTCCTCTTAAAGAGAATAAGTAACCAATATCATCAGGGATTGCCACAAGATTGCAGTCTCTTAAATTCAATTGGGTCAAAGAACACAAATTCAATAGAGAGGACAACCCCACCGGATGTGAACTTTTTGGCATTGAATTAAAAAGGGGGAGATCATACCAAGATGTAGATTTAAATGATGATAACCCCTTACATCCATCAAAAGATAACACTTTAAGATTCTTTAACAGACCAATGGAAGAAGGAATCTCTTTTATAGCAGTTCCATCCAAGTAAAGCTTCAATACACGTTGCATGTCTTCTCCAAATTCTGGAATTTTTTTAATTTTTGAGCAGCCGGAAAGAATAAGAGTTTCAAGAGACTCCATTTCAAACTTTTTTGGAAGAGATTTTAGGTTTTTGCAACCTTGTAGACTAAGAAAAGTTAGCTTTTTAAGAACTACAATGGATGGGTGCACCTTGGATAAATTTAAACAATCTTCAAGAACCAATTTCTCAAGGAAAGGGACTTTAGTGAAGATAGGGGTTTCAATGAGTTTCAGGGGCTTGCTTATTCGGATTGATTTCAACCTTTGAAATGACTATTAAAGCCAAAAAAAAAAAAAAAAACAATTAGCTTCCACAAAACCTTACATATTAAGGAAACTTAAAAACAAAAAATGTTGTATACAAGTACCTAAATTACCTTTGATTGGAAACTTGATGGAAAATATTTTGAAGGGTACTTGCCCCAGTCAAGAATTCTTAAGCTATTAGGAAGATGTTTGGGACCTTGTAGAAGGTAAACGTTATCAATTATGAGTAACTTAAGATGTTGCATCTTTGAGAATGATTCAAGATTCCAATGTGCTTCTTTTGGTTCAGTGTCTGTAGACAACTTTAAAACAATGCCTTGAATTGCATCTGTTTTCTAATAATCATGAACAAAAAGGATTAGTGACATGCGAATATACTATTACAATATTACCTAACCTATTGTAATTTAACTCTTTTGAATAAATCAATAGGGGACATGCTTAAGTTTTATAAATAACCACTTACCATATTTTTTGTTAGTATAACTTCAACATCCTCAAACAACCACAATTTACGACGTTTTCCAGGATCGTTAGGGAACTCTTGATAAACTATGTTTCTACCCATTTCTTGTAGTAAATCATGCATCCATATTGTAGTTTCACCCATTTTTACAAGAGATTTATCCACAAGAACCTCTAAACCAATATCAGGGTAAAGGCCGAGATAATCTAATTTTTCTATTGTATCATTTTTGTTCTCATTATTAAAGAAACATGCAATATGTAGAAATATCTCCTTCTCTGCTTCATCTAGTCCATCAAAACTTATTTTAAGTACTTGGAGAATTTCACTTTTAGGAAATTCTTTAAGCCTATTTAATGTACTTTTCCAGCTATCAATATCTCTACTAACCAAAAAGGTACCCAAAATCTCAATAGCTAGAGGAAGGCCTTTAGTATATTGTACAACATGTTTACACAACTCTAGATAATCTTTGGGAGGATGGTCATTAATAAAAGCTTTCAAACTTAAAAGACGAAGGGCTTCATCATTATTCAATCCTTTAACTTCGTATATTTCATCTACTTTAAGTATACGAAATAAATGCTTATTTCTTGTTGTTATGATAACTCTACTACTAGAACCAAACCAATTACCCTTCCCAACTAACTTTTTCAACTGATCTGATTGATTTACATCATCAAGAGCGAGAAGAATTCTTTTATGACATAATCTATTCTTGATCATGAAAAGTCCCTCATCAACATCTTGTATACGTATACTTTCATATAATATTTCTCTAATAAGTAGTTTTTGCAATTGAATTAAACCATCTTTTTCACAAACCTCCCTAACATTATGGAGAAAGCAACGACCTTCAAACTTCTTCGAAACCATATAAAAAACAACTCTAGCAAGAGTTGTTTTACCAATTCCCCCCATCCCCCAAACTCCTATAATGCGAACATCATTAAACCCTATAGCCAAATGTGACTTCAATTCCTTCACTCTAGATTTTATTCCTACAAGGTCTTCAATATCTTTTAAGGAATCATAACTCAATTTATTGCATAACTCTCCCACAATATTTTGGATAAGTTGTGCCTCAGACCTGCAATGAAGAGAGAATGATATCTAGTGAGCACCACCTATATATAGGACCAAAAAAGGAAATAGACACCCAATGTTCTATTTTGTCGGCTAAAACAAGAAAATGTAAATAATTTGGTTCAAGAAATTGAAAGAAATATATAAATGTAAATTAATTAGACCAAGTCAAAATATTTAAAAAATGTGAATAACTATGTCACTTTACTTTAAAGTTCAAAACAAGGCTTAAGATAATAAGAGTATTTTTTTTTTTTTTTTGAATATTTAGAAGTAGCTAACATGTCAAATTGGATTACCTATCCAGTAGGTGCCATCCTTTGAGATTTGCCACTTCCCTTAAAGCAGCTTTCCATGTATGCACAATCTCTATGAAGTCCTTGAAACATTCTTCATGTTTAGAAAAGTCTTGGGCAAAAGAGTCTGTTTGTTTTCGTACATCGGATGGATCCACATCATAAAAAATTGGAAAAACTGTCGTTTTCATTTCTTTCATGCACTCAATGATCTTTACAAGTTCATTCAAGCACCATGTTGAAGTGGCATAGTTTTTTGAGAGAATGACAATTGTAAATCTTGATTCTTCTATTGCTTTCAAGAGCTCTAGTTTAATAGATTTTCCTCTCTCAAGTTTTTCCTCATCTCTAAAGGTGATTAGGCCCTTTTGTTTCAAAGCAACATATAGATGGTCCGTAAAACTATTGCGGGTGTCCTCACCTCTAAAACTAAGAAAGACATCATATTTCCACCGTGATGTTGAAGATGAAGAAGGGGAGGCCTTTTGAGTGCTAATGGAAGACATTGGAAATATGTTGGCGAAACTTGAACTACAATAAAGATGATTAAAAAAAAAAGCACGTTCAATTAAAATTGAAAGAAAAATTATAACGAAAAAAAATAGAGAAGAAGAGAACAATTTGATGTGGAATTTTCAATTCTTGGAGTGAGTTGAAGTATAGAACAAAAGAGATGAACATGTGCAAAAAGTGAAAAACTAACATATTTGATAAATGAATTTGTAGCAGTGATTGTATAGCTCACTATTCTAAAAAGCAACACATGATTCAATTCCTATTACATGATTTCTTGTTTAACTAGTCGTTAACTCGTGCGATGCACGGAATAGTTTCATAAAATTACATATATGATTAGAAAATGAATTAAAAAAAAAAAAACAAAAAAAATTCCTAATCTATTTAAATTAAACTGCATAATAAAAGGATATTATTCTTAGTAATACCATGCTTTACAAATCTCTCAACAAAATTCACAAAATATATTACATACATTTATGCAAATCAAATTTATAAAATCAAATGAGGCTAAATAAAATCTTCAAATAGTCAAGATGACTACTATAACTACATACACTATTCGGAAAGGAACTTACCTGCTCCAAATGAAAAGAATGATACAAATATAAATATGAACCAAAAGAGGAGGTGTAGGTCATAAGAATAAAAAGTAACAAAATAATCAGAAAGAACTATTAAAATATTTAAAATATTTCAGTTATAAACAATTATAAGTATGAAGTTATAGCAGTATAAAAAAGCTATAAATTCTAAAATTACAATTTAAATTTGTCGATATCAACCAATTTGCAAACTCTAACACAAACTCTAATAGTAGTATAAAGTCAAGTTAACGTAAAAATTATATATATAAAAGCACTTAGTCAATTTCTTTATGCTCCTTTGATGCTTTTGGTGTAGTTTACTTGTGGCAATTGCAAAGCATTTGGCTATTTCCTTACTTTTTTGGAGCAGTAAACGTTATGGGAGAAGTAAATGAAGAATTTATAGCTGAGGTTTTTGCTACTTCTATCTGCTGATTGTTGATGGATTTGTCAGTCTTTTGTTTTCCTAGAAATTTTTTGTTTCTTGTTTGTCAAATGTTTCAGCAAAAAATATGCAAAATACATTCATACACTCAACTATCTAATTTTTCATAACTAACATAGCACATGTAGCAGAAGGCGAACAAATTTTGTTCCCGGCTAATGAAGATATTGATATCATACCGTGCAGATCTCTTTTTTTTTTTTTTTTTTTTTTTTTTTTTTTTTAAGAAACAAAAAATACTATACCGTCTGCCAAGAGTTTAAAGTAAAAATTACGTGTGATGTATTCAAAGCTGGCAAAAAACAGAGAAGTTCACAAATATAAAAAAATTAAATGATAGACAACACAAAACAAATTTTAAAAACAGGTACAGGGAAACAAAACACAATTAGTGAAAATAGAAAATGCTCTATACCACAAACTTTTTTTGGAAACCAGTTTGAATTTGAAATCAGTAATTACAGAAGCATCAGTATGTAAATTTTAAATTTTTATTTGTTTTTATATGTCTTCAGTACCAACCTGCATCTGTATATATGTACAATGTAGCTTTTCAATTTTCCCTTGTTTCTATATGTCTTTAGTACCAACCTTCATGACTCTTTTACAATTTTTTTGGAATGTGTAATTCAATTAATTCCTCTTAATTTTAAATACACAACTATTGGGTCTCAATTACATACCGATGGACCACAAATATTAATGCAGGAATTTGAAATCAATTTAGAAACATCATGTAGTAACAATGCATGCAATTACTAATTACTTTAAATTAAAAAAATAAAATAAAATCTTATTTAAACATGATAAGTTACAATTCAAATTGAGTCCCATGAGTTCTTTTAATGTAAAGTGAACACTACAATATTTGGAAATTAGTTGTACCTAGCAAAACAGTTAAACCTATATGAAAAAAAAAAAAATCAGAAATTTATTTCAGGGGAAAACGGGGAAAAAAATCTAACAAAAAAAAGTGCCAAGTAGGAAAAAAATTCTAACCAAAAAACAAAAATCGACAAACCAAACCCATGAAATTGGAAAATTTTAATTGTAAATTAGCATACCTTTAACCTTTATTCTTTTTTTTTTTTTGGCAGAAGGCCCAATCTTTGGAACATAAATATTGTATAACTGTGAATGAAGAAAAAGACTGAAGAGAAAGGCAATAAAAAAGGAGAAATTAATCATGAATATTAAATTTAAACAAAAGTGAATGGAAGAACAAAAATTAAAAATTGAACTTGCTTTGTTGTAGGAGAAGCAATTGTAGTTGACAATTACAGGTTTAGAGTGAAAACTGAAATAGAGATTAGATGTTGTTTTTAATAGGAGTAGTAGACTCTGAATCTCCCTCGGTTTTCTTTTCTCAGATATTTTTCGTTGCTTTGTTAACAGGCTCTGTTGTTTTCTAAAAAGTAGAAAAGAAGTCTTGCTTGTGAGTATTCCTGCAAATAGGGAAAAATTTATATGGAAAAGAGCGTAAAGAGAGAGGAAAAAGAATGAATTTTTTTTTTTGGGTTTTGTCTTGGGAAGAAAATATAAAACGCACACAACTTGTAAATACTTTATGGCTGTTGGATGGCAATCTTATCTAAAAAAGTTAATATGGAGAGTTTGGGGCGCTAAATTCTTATTTGTTCAAAACACACTCTTAGTGAGATTTATTTTCATTCGGCTATTATATGTTCTGGAGATTGCCTCTTCATTGTGTCTATCGGTTTGGGTTTTGAATGAGTATAATTGATGTTTTAGATTATGAGAGATTTATCGTAGAAGAATCAGAAGGGTTAAAAGCATTGTAAAATAAGAATGAGAAAAGGTATTTAATTCCCATTAAAAAAGGAAAAAAGAAAAGAAAAGGTATCTAATAACTACCACCCAACCCAAAAGACAGAACATTGCGTCTCTAAATTTATGTAGGGAACTAAACACCAATGGTACTAAGAATATTTTAACTTTTAGCATAAACCATCAAACAAAAAGGCACAATGTTTAGGTGTTTTTAAATGTAAATGTGGCTACAATTTATTTAGTCATGTGGCGCAATGAAGAGTGGTCAACAAAAAGTCAAATGTTTCGGCTATCAGTTATTATATAGATTATATCCCATTAAAAAAGAAAAAAAAAAAAAAAAAAAGAAAAGAAAAGGTATCTAATAACTACCACCCAACCCAAAAGACAGAACATTGCGTCTCTAAATTTATGTAGGGAACTGAGCACCAATGGTACTAAGAATATTTTAACTTTTAGCGTAAACCACCAAACGAAAAGGCACAATGTTTAGATGTTTTTAAATGTAAATGTGGCTACAATTTATTTAGCCATGTGGCGCAATGAGGAGTGGTCAACAAAAAGTTAAACGTTTCGGCTATTAGTTATTATATAGATTAGATCCCATTAAAAAAGAAAAAAAGAAAAGAAAAGGTATCTAATAACTACCACCCAACCCAAAATACAGAACATTGCGTCTCTAAATTTATGTAGGGAATTGAGCACCAACGATACTAAGAATATTTTAACTTTTAGTGTAAACCACCAAACGAAAAAGCACAATGTTTAGATGTTTTTAAATGTAAATGTAACTACAATTTATTTAGCCATGTGGCGCAATGAGGAATGATCAACAAAAAATCAAACGTTTTGGCTATTAATTATTATGTAGATTAGATCCCATTAAAAAAGAAAAAAGGAAAGAAAAGGTATCTAATAACTACCACCCAACCCAAAAGACAGAACATTGCGTCTCTAAATTTATGTAGGGAGCTGAACACCAATGGTACTAAGAATATTTTAACTTTTAGCGTAAACCACCAAACGAAAAGGCACAATATTTAGATGTTTTTAAATGTAAATGTGGCTACAATTTATTTAGCCATGTGGCGCAATGAGGAGTAGTCAACAAATAGTCAAATGTTTCGGCTATTAGTTATTATTATATAGATTTGTAAATATTAGAAGTAAATATGTTTTGTCTTAAAAGTCTTATATATTATTAGCCTTTGAGCATGCGCAATGCTCTTCTATTTTTTGGATAAAAATTAATAATTTGTATTTATTATAATTTGAGATTTTTACTTTTTCCAAATCACCAAAAAAAAAAAAAAAATCTAAGGGTGTGATGAAGAAAAAGGAAAAAGAAAAAGAAAAAGAAAAAGGAATACATGGGTTGAGTTTTATAGATTAGAGGAGTTTTAAAACTAACAAAAGAGTGAACCTATTTTGTAGGGAATTAGTGAGTAGAAGTAGGAATTTTAATCAACGTAAAAGGAAGAGTTTATTAGAAGGAGGAAGGCATTTCAACTTAGAAGTAAGAATTTATTATTTTTGTCAATTTACTATTTTAACCCTATTTTTAAGTTTTAGGCAAGGGGTATTTTTGACAGTAAAAAAAGCAATAACCAACTTTCTGTTGCCAATTTACTATTTTAACCCCATTTTTAAATTGTTGATTAATTAATTTAGGAGTATTTTTGATAGCAAAAAAAGAATAATAATAACTAACTTTCTGAATCTTCTTAATATATACAAATTACATAGAATTATTTTTTTATTAGTATTTGTGTAGGCCTCTTTTATTTTGTGGTTGAATTTGATTATAAATTGTATATTTATATAAAAGTTATAAATTGGGTTGAGGAATAATGATTAAGAGTTATCCCACTATAATATTGGGTTGAGGAATAATGATTTAAAGAGAGAGAATATCGTTCATAAAAAAAAAATAATAAAGAGAGAGATTATCTTCATATATAACATTGAAAGTTTTTTGACTGAAACATTGAAAGTTGAAACAAAGTCATTTTCTTCTCAAAAAAGAAAAAAGAAAAAAAAAAGAAACAATGTCATTTGTGATACCTATAAGAAGTTTGAAGGTAAATGATTTAGGTAAATTGACCCAATCATCCGTAATCAAGGGTTAAGAAAATCAGTAAACAGAAATAATTAGTAAAAAAATTATTAGAGCAATTTAAAGGTCATTTGTGACACTTACAAGAAGTTTGAAGGCTGATGATTTAGGTGAATTGAACCAAGCATCCGACATCAAGGGTAAAGACAAATTAGTAAATGGAAGTAATTTGTAAGCAAATTTATTAGAGCAATATAAGGGTCAATTGTGCACATTTAACATATATTTTGAGAAACACACACACACATATATATATATATATAAATATAAAAGGAATGTTTTTTTTTTTTTGGAGAATATATAAGGAATGTTTGTGAGGCATTTTTGCATTTAATTGATATAAAGACATTAATTTTTTTTAATATCATATAAAGGCATAGTAAATTGAATATATATACTTCAACTTTTTTTCTTGTTGAAAATTTGGCTATTTATATGTCCCTTTCAAAATTGATGATGACACAAACCTTAGAAACTTTTATATACACCCTAAATTGCACTGGACATAAATTATATGGAATGATAAAATTGAATATCACCTAGTAATCAAAATTTCACACATTATAAACACATGAAGATTAATTTGGATTACACCAACCCAAACATAAAAAATTAAAAACATTGGAATCGACCTCAAAATCAAAATAATAACAAACCATTTTTAAACAATTAAAAAAATGTCAATATTTGGCATAAATTCCATATACATAGAAAGCCATATATGAAACGAAAAACATTAAAATAAATTAGAGAATAAGAGGGAGGGAGGGAGGGAGGGAGAGAGAGGTACCTCTAGTAGTGGAGATGGAAATTGAATATCACCCACTAATCAAAGATTAACCTGGAGTACGTCAATCCAAATGCAAAAATACAAAACATTGGCATAATCTCAAAATAATACTAACGATCTTTTTTTTTTAAAAATCAGTAGTTGGTGTAAATTTTGTATACAAAGTGTCTTATGCAGTTTTGGTGTTGGAGTGTGAGTGTATTCTCTTATCTCATCTTCCTTCCCCTGTATATGTGTGTGTGTATGTTTCTCAAAAAAAAAAAAAACACTATAAAACAAAATGCATTAAAAAAATGAGAGAGAGAGAGAGAGAGAGAGAGAGAGAGAGAGAGAGAGAGAGAGAGAGAGAGAGAGAGAGAGAGCTTTGATAGTGTTAGATTAAAAATAAAAATGCAAAGGTGGAACAAATTTAACCCAACACAATTTTTAAGTTAGCTGCTATAAAAGAGACAATGATAGAACATATTTAAATATGAAAATATGTAGAAGAAAAAAAATGAATTTCCAATAGGGGGGTGAGAAAGGTGAAAAGGTTGGGAAAGAGGAGGAGATTGTATGTTTGATTAAAGAGAAGTGTTACGTTCACAACATTTTTATAACAAATTATTGGTGGCTAGTTGTTATTGGTTCTAAGTTGAAGCTATCACTAGAATTACTTTTTTTGCCCTACCAATAAAACTCAAAGAAAGTTCAATTAGAATTTGAAATTAGAATCCAATTTTGTGCTATGTGCCTAAATTTATGTAGGGACCACAACATAATTATTCATTTAAGTTTTTTAATCTTTATGCCAAGTAAGTTAATGAGTGCATAATACAAAAAATTTAATATTAATGAACTATAAAAAAAAAAAACTAATCACATATACTTAATACAAATCATCACATAATAAAGATCACCACACATTCAATCATATTAAAAATTAGAAAAAAAATCACACATTCAATCATATTAAAAATTAGAAAAAAAAAATCATAAATAGTATTAAATTTGGGTAAGAATTTTAATATATGACTAATTACGTTTACTTTTTGAAAAAACTATTTTGACTAATTATTTATATTTTTATAATAGAAATTAAGTTTAATTTTAAATGTATCCATACATATGCGCGTGTTACATACTATTTTTTTTCTTTAAAATAATTTGACTAATTATATATATATTTTTATAATAAAAATTGTATTTAATTTTAAATATATCCATGCGTTTGCATATGTTACGTGCTAATACTAAATAAATGTAGGAAGTTGCCACATGTGTATCATATTATGTTTTAAGAAGAGAAAACCTGTCACCGTTATATGCATTCTCCAATTTGAGGATCCAACTTTTATAATATATTATAAATTTCTATTATTTCTAACACATGGCAAATATATTGACATGTATAAATAATTCTTTGACACATGGTGTTGTTTGTCCATATAATACTAACTAAATGTAGGAAGTTGCCACATGTTATCATATTATGTTTTAAGAAAGGATTACTTGTCACCGCTGCATCCATTCTCCAATTTGAGGATCCAACTTTTATAATACATTATAGATATCTAGATAGATAGATAGATGTAAGTGTAAAAATTATTTAACTCATGTTGTTATCTCTATAGAAGTGGATTCGAAAAAGTTAGTTATTGTCATTTGTATTTCCAAAAATACCCCAACCTTTTTTCCAGAGCATAGAAACACAAAAAGTGAGGCTAGAAAAGGAATTTAAAGTAAATTGATGCATATACCCTATCATTATTGTGCGTACCCAAATGTGCGTTATTGGGCTCACCATCTATTTGTATCATGAGCTTGGGATTTTCTACTATGAGTGATGCTGTGCTCAGTGACCTAAATGATCTCTAGTTTCTGCAAGCCCTCCTCCGCAAGGTTGCTTTCCTTTCTTAGTTTCCTCGCTCTTCACTATCAACCCTCTCTTCCCAATTTTCCCAACCCCCTTCCTCCTCATCATAGTCTTTTATTTATAGTGTAAGGTTAGTGGGAACGTCTTTATTATTCCTGATTATTAATGGAGATGGGGGTCCAATTCCATTGTTTCGAAGTGGATGTTTGTTGGGAGTGGCAGTAGTGGCATTGGAACTGGTTCCCACCTCCTATAGGTTGTTCGGTGGTGATATTTCCCAAGGTCCTACCGAGCAACCGAGATGAGTACCCCGAACAATCACGTTCCCATCTGAGACGCAGTTGACCAAGATCACAGGCTCGACGTGTCTTGGGCCAAACACCGCGGCACGAGGCTCGGGCTTATGGTTTTGTGGGCTTGGGGCTTTATCCCGTATAAGGGGTTGGGCTGAGAGCTGTTCCATAGGGTTGGGAACCGTTCCATAGGGCTGGGGTTGAAGGCCCAAAGGTCTCAGTGATCCCATACCGTACATTAGCTCCCCCTTGATTCGTGTCCAGCAGCCGAGAACGAATCAAGGATGCCAAGAGCCAAAAGCTCTTTGGGAAGTTTGATAGTCATTCGCTGAATGGATGGAACGTTCTTTAATGTGCCCTTAAAAGATGCGTTGTGCCTGACCATCAAATCCAATGGTCATCATAACCTAACGGTTCATGAAACGAGGCAACGCGCATGGCAGTTAGCAAAAGAATTTGTAAAGTTTTCCCGAGCCCTCCGTTTTCATTAATTGCTTATACCCCCGCTTTTGGCCTTATGAATAGTTCCCTCTGATTTCTCCCAATACTTTTTGCATCCTCACTTCCTGAAATTCCTTCTCTGCCAAGCATACTTCTCCCGTGCACATATTATTCAACCTAGATCATCGTTTCCTAGAGCCACCAGTAAGTTTTCTTTACTTTTCCATACTCTTTCAGTTTTTCTTCACTCCATAGTTTAGAAATGGGTTATTCTCATCTTCTCGCACCTGGGACTACCTTGGCTAACTTTAGAGCAGCCTATGGCGTCCCTAGGGACGTCAATATCGTCTTTTGTCATGAGGGCGATACCACTCTCGCGAGGGGCTCTAGGCCAAACGTAGCATTTTTCCCTTTGATGGCAATACTAGAGGATGAGGTTAAGTTTCCCATAGACCCCCTCATTATAGGCACCCTTAGGTTCTATGGCCTGTGCCCCGACTAACTCCCCCCCAATTTTTACCGAGTGGTGAGTTGCATCAGTAGATTAAACCAAATGTTCGGTCTACAATTAAACCATCCCAATATCAATTTTATGTATAGCTTATGCGGCAACATTAAAATCGATTATTATTTAAAAGTAAAGGATGTGCGGGTATGGCTTATATCATGCCTTCTCGACTCAAACAGATGCTCGGTGGGAGAATTCGTCCGGGTGAGCGGCAATTGGCTTGCCGATGAGCTCCCCTGTCCGCTTTCACCACGCAATGTTGGTCGGTACTGAGTACTTGTTTTAAATTTGATACTTTTGCTCAGTTTACTTATATAGGTACTAATCGGCCCATTTATTAATTCTTTGCAAAAAGGAAAAGATTTATACCGAACATTAGGGTCGTGCACGTGAGGGACCTCAACTTTGTCCTAAGGTCAGAGATCTTTGTGCATAGGGACGAACAGCTCCGAGCATCCCATCTAATACTTGGCTGCAACCCTATGTACTCTACTTGGCAGTCGTTCAACTAGGCTTTGTTGGTGGACAGCCCACTTCTGTCATACATCGATGTCCGGCACGATAATTTTCTTCCGCCCTCCTTAACGGTTGGTAAAGCCTGGGACCTTGGCCCTAGATATACTACGGTAGAGGATCTTGCACCGGTGAGGGACGAGTCGGCTGAACGTGTGTCTCAAAGTCGTAAAGTCCACATTCCCATTGAACAGCCCGAAACTCAAGCCCGAGCAACCGAGCCAGAAGTAGCCGAGGCTGAATAAGACGCAGATATGGTGACCAAGCAAAAGATGACTGCTGACCAATTCCTACCCGTCACTTGTCCTATGGCTCAATCTCAACAGCCTCAAGGCAAGGACCAGATTCCTCCTTCTCCCCTTACCGATCAAGCCAAGAAGAAATAACGAGTTACAGATTGACCGACCGAGATTCTGAGTGGTGCTCCTACGAAGATCCTTCCCCGAATAACGAGCGGGATTGCTATCCGGGAGTCGGTGGGTGACATCCAGCCAACTCCCTAGATTGGCATTGACGTGGCATCCTTATCTCGGCCCAATTTGAGTTGGCAACCCACTTTCAAACTTGGCAGCGGTCCTCTACCAGCATTTGCCAGCCTAAGGACTTGGGCCCAAGGTTAAGGGGGACGAGTGGCCCAGAGCTTGGTGCACAGCCTGTTACTGCCTGAGGACATTCACTTCTTCTTAGATGAGGACGAAGAATCCTTCCCTAGGTGGTTACAATGGCACACCGTAGCGGTAATCTTCTTTCTCATTTACTTTAATGCATGCGTATTATCTTGATCTTCATATTGACCGCTAATGAAATATCTAGCCGTGAAACTGACCTGCATTCTCGATGCAAGGCTGAAGGAGCTCGCTGAGGACGCTGAATGAGAGAAGGCCCTGAAGGATGTCGCTAATACTACTGCGAAGGAAAAGGGCAAAGCTGCTGAGGCTGTCGAGGAGAAGGCTCGGTCTTCAGAGAAAGCCCAGTTGGCGACAGAGAAAAAATTGGCCAAGGCGGAGGACAAGCTGGGGGAGGCCTAGCTTAAACTGGTGGAGGTGGCCAGCCTGAACCTGGCCTAAGCTGATGCTATAGTTGATCTGAAGGCGGCCCTTGAAGCCTGTGAGGATAAGTGGTACGATGAGGGCTTTCACGGATGCTGAGAACTCTGTGGAGCTCATTGTCCACGAAGCCCAGGTTAATAGGTTTGGGGAGGGATGGCTGGCAGCCCTTCAAGCAATGGGAGTACTCGAAGATTCCCCCATAAGGAATCTAGAACAGATCTCGTACCCAATGGTGGTGACTCTATAGGGTCCTTCCTAAGTCCGTGCTAGCTTTCATGTGTTGACATCTCGCATGTTCCCCATTGCCTTCCGAAGTACCAGATCTCCTGCTCCAAATTCTCTTTTCCTCACATCCCTATTGTATCTCTAGTTAAGTTTTTGTTGATATTCTGCCAACTGTATAGTCACCGATTCCCGGCACTTTTCCAACAAGTTCAGCTGCTTCAGTATTTATCCCGAGTTCTTGGTGGGGTCAAATTCCGAAACCTGGGCACTACACAAGTTTATCTTTGCCGGTATAACTGCTTTCGCTCTGTATGCTAAAGAAAACGGAGTTTCCCCTATGGACCTTCTTAGAGTTGTTCGGTATGCCCATAGAACACTAGGTAACTCCTCTACCCACTTGCCCTTAGCACCTTCTAATCTCCTCTTCAACCTATTCACGATGGCCTTATTGGTAACCTCGGCTTAGCCATTGCTTTGCGGATATGCCGGAGTGGAATACTGATTTGTGATGCTGAGACTGTCGCAAAACTCGTGGAAAGTTCTGCTGTCGAACTACAACTCATTGTCTGATGTTAGAGACTCTGGTACCCAGAACCTCATCACTATTTTTTTCCATACAAACTTCTTAACATCCACATCTTGGATGTTCGCTAGCACCTCGGCCTCCATCCACTTGGTAAAATAATCGACGACTACTAAAATGAACTTTCGGTTCCTTGTAGCTCGAGGGAATGGATCAACGATATCTAGCCCCCATTGCGCAAAGGGCCAAGGGCTATCAATGGGATTTAAGTTCCCCGCCGGTTGGTGGATAAATGGGGGATGCTTCTGACACCGCTCACATCTCCGTGCATACTCGGTAGCATCCTTTTGCATTCACGGCTACCTAAATCCCTGAGTCATTGCTCGGTATGCTAGTGACCGTCCTCCCACGTGGTTGCTGCACACTCCTTCCTGTAGCTCGGCAAGGAGTTCTTCAATCTTGCTAGGGTGCAAACATTGTAGGCAACGCCTCTTAAAGGATCTTCGATACAGCTTACAATTAGCTGACAACCAATACTGCGTAGTTGTTCGGCGTACTCTTTCTACTTCCTTTTCTTCAACAGGCAAACGATCTTCGGCTAATTAGTCGATGATTGAACTCATCCAGCATGGTTCAGCTGTTGTCACATGTGAAACACCTACCTTCACATTGATGCTCGGTTCTGCTACTAATTCTACTTTTATCAATCGAGGAATCTCTTCGGTTGATGATGACGCCAATGTGGCCTAGGAGTCAGCATGCCGATTCTGTCCCCTGAGTACCTGAACCACTCTAGCTTTTAGGAAGTGGTCCATAATTTGTCACACTGTTCGTAAGTACTCCACCATTCGGGGATCCTTGGCCTCAAAGCTCCCATATACCTAATTGACTACCAACCGAGAGTCTGAGTAGACCTCTACTGCTTTAGCACCTAGGTTAGATACAACTCTTAGTTCGGCCAGCAGGACCTCATACTCGACTTCGTTATTAGAGGCCTTAAAGCCTAACCTAAAGGAATGCTCCAATTTTATTCCTTCTGGAGTGATGACTACTATCATAGCTTTGGCCCCTAAAGCGTTGGAAGCATTGTCCACAAATACCTTCCACGGGATTACTTCTATAGAGGAAATGATCTTCCCCCCCCCCTCCCCTTCGGGGAAAACTCTGCAACAAAATCGGCAAGGACCTGACCCTTAACCGAGCTTCTAGTCCTGTACCTAATGTCAAAAGAGCCCAGCTTCGCTCCTCACTTCGCTATTCTACCCGTGAAATCAGATCTTCTTAACAACGACTGCTAAGGATACTCGGTCAATACATAAACGATATGAGCCTAAAAGTAGTGGGGTAGCTTCCTTATGGCGTGGACTAATGCCAGCATTAACTTCTCCAAAGGCAAATACCTTGTCTTGACATTGACTAAGGTCTTGTTAATATAGTATATAGGTTGCTGCACTCCCTAATCTCTCAGCAGCATGGCGTTGACAGCATGCTCGGACACCGAGAGATACATGTATATGTCCTCCCCATACTCTGGGACTATCAGCATAGTATGGGACTATCAGCATAGGGGCCCACATTAAATAGCCTTTCAAGCCTTGGAAAGCCCTTTCACACTCTTTGTTCCATTGGAATCCCTTTCATTTTTTAAGAAGTTGATAGAATGGACGGCATTGATCGGTGAATTTGGAAATAAACCAGTTAAGGGCAATTAACATACCGGTCAATACTTGAACTTCCTTCGGATTGCTCAGTGATTTGAGGCGTTCTACTGCTTTAATCTGGTCGGAATTGACTTGTATTCCTTGGGTAGTGATCAAATATCCTAGGAACTTGCCGACCCCTACTTTGAAAGCACACTTGTAGGCATTGAGGCGTAGCTTGTGCCGTTGAAGTACTTTAAACACTTCTTTGAGGTTACCAATATGTTGTGTTTCCTGTTTGCTTTTTACAACCATATTATTAATATAAACCTCGACTGTGTGCCCAATCTTGTCTCTGAGCATCATCATCCGTTGATATGTGGCTCCAGCATTCTTTAACCCAAATGGCATCATGGTATAATGGTAGTTAGCATTAGGGGAAATGAATGCCGTTTTCTCCTGATCCTCGGCAGCCAGGGCGATTTGATGATAACCCTAAAAAGCATCCAAAAAACTCATCCTCGTGTGTCCATAGTTGGTATCTACCAGTTGATCTATCTTTGGCATGGGAAATGGAACCTTTTGACATGCTCAGTTTAGGTCAGTGAAATCAACACAAACCCTCCATTTGCCATTTTTCTTTTTCACCACCATGGTATTCGCTAGCCAATCTGGAAAAAATATCTCCTTTACAGCCTTGGCTTCCTTCAATTTCTTAACCTCTTGCCTGACAGAATCAACGTGCTCTTTAATCGATCTCCTTGGCCTTTGCTTCTTGAGAGAATACAAAGGGTCTACGTTAAGTTTGTGAACTATGAACTCGGGGTCTACCTCGGGCACCTAGTACGAGCTCTAAGCAAATACGTCCACATTCTGCACAAGGAATAACAGCATTATCACCCTATCCTCATCCTTCATACTTGCTCCTATCTAGAAACTTTTATTATAGTCCGGTAGTATCCTTACCTTTACTAGTTCCTTGGCACCATAAGCCCCCTTGTCCTCTTGAGCCCCAGTGATTGCTATAATGGAACTTCCTTAGTTGACTCCTGCTTGATTTCCCAGTTAATGGCAGCCACCAAGCACTGCCTAGCCACTTGTTGACTTCCTTTAATTATGGTAATACCCTGCTTGGTGCAAAATTTAACTTTCACATGTAGTGTGGATGGAATTGCCCCCATTGCATGAATCTAAGGCCTTTTGAGAATTGCTATGTACGGCGAAAATGAGGCGACCACTATGAAGGTTACCGTTACCTCCTTACCTTCCATGTTCACGGGAAGTGAAATCTGCCCCTTTGGGATCACCATTTGGCCATCGAACCCCACTAAGGCTGTGTTGTATTTAGTGAGATCCTTGTTCTTCGACCCTAGCCCCCTGAATAGGTCGGGATATATCACTTCAGCACCACTCCCTTGATCTATCAATGCCCTCTTTACTATGAAGCCATTTATCCTGGTGGTGACCACTAGAGCGGTGTCATGTGGCTGGATCGTTCGTTCCAGATCATCATCATCAAAGGCAATGGCCTCCCGAGTGAGCTTTAACTCCTTCTCGGATGGTTGTCTTCCTGGGAAACCTTCTGCATGGACCACAGTTAACACCCCTCTCCTTCCGGACACCATAATACCCTTTGAAGCAGCATGAATCACCTCTATCACTCCCAACGAGGATGGGAGAGGGTTTCCTCGAGGTCTAGCCCTCGATCTGGTGTCTTCATTCCTCAAGTCCACCACAAACTCTTTCAAGTATCCTACTTTTACCAGCAGCTCTAGATGGTTTTTCAGCACTCTACATTGCTCAGTGGTATGCCCTAATCATTATGGTAAGTACAGTATAGGTTTTGGTTTCTTCTCGATGGGTTGCCTTTCATCTTATTCGGCCATCGAAAGTATGGTTAATTCTTTATCCGATCCACGATTCTGTGTACCGGTTCTTTGAATGTCATGTTTACCTCACCCATATGTTTGGTTGGCTCCCAAATCTTCAAATCCCTCTAGGGCCTTGATTAAAAACCCCCTAGTGAGGTTGGCTCACGATTAGAGCTTTACCTTTGTTCTGCTGCTGGTTGTCCTCTAACCTTTTGTATTCCTCAATGCGCCACATCAGTTGCCTCATATCCTTGGGTGGCCTCCTCGTCAACGAGTCTTGTAGTTTGAAATCCTCAAGCAACCCCAACTGAAAGGTACTCGTTGCAATTTTCTCATTAACTTCGCCAATCTCATTATACAGTTCCCAATATCAGTTAGCATAACTGCAGAGGGTTTCCTTAGCCCCTATCTTCATCGATAGTAATGCATCTACAGGTTACAGAACTCGGCTATGTATCGAGCCTTTCCTCAACTCAGAAAAGTTATGTATCGAGCCTTTCCTCAAACCATTGAACCACCTCAAAGAAGTGGGACCAAGACTTAAAGGAAATACCTTACACATCTGTGCGTCATTATAAGTGTGTAAAGACATCATCTAAATGTAATGATTTACATGTTCCACTGGGTCCGTCTTCCCATCGTAAGAATTGAACGACAGCCATGTAAATTTTCTCGGCATAGGGGCTCGTTCAATTTCCCTTGAAAATGGTAATCAGACAGCTTGGCATAATGCGCAACCCATAGCGTCCATGGTGGCATTTTGGGGTTGTCGCTCCTCCAGGGAGATCAAGTCCCAGTTTACATACTCCCAGGTGTGATCCCGATGTGGATGAGATTCAGACTGGTGGGACCCGGCCCTATAGTGACCTTCTACACTAACCGACCCTTCTCTTCGCTCCTCATGGTCCTTTCTTTGAGGCCTACCTCTTGCTTCGAACTCTAAATCCCTCACCAACCCACGCAAACGTTCAAGCTCTTCATCCCTTCGCTCGAGTTCTTCATCCCTTTTGTCGAAACGATTATGCCCTAAAGCACCAGACATTGTTTGGTGCATTTGAAACGATCCTTCTCCGAGGCCTGACTGCCCCTCTTCCTTATACTCCCTATCTTCACATCCCCTCTGCCTTCTTTCCCACCAAGTGGATCCCCGAGAAGACCTCTCTGAGCCACTCTCAGCATAACTCCCTGATTGACCTCCAGACATTTTCTCATTTACATCTTGGTAGAACCACAGCTTTGCAGAAAGGCCCCACGATGGGCGCCAATTGTGCGTACCCAAAGGTGGGTTATTGGGGCTTACAATCTATTTGTATCATGGGCTTGGAATTTCCCACTATGGGTGATCCTATGCTCAATGACCCAAATGATCTCCAATTTCTGCAAGCCCTCCTCTACAAGGTTGCTTTCCTTTCTTAGTTTCCTCGCTCTTCTCTATCAGTCCTCTCTCCCTAATTTTCCCAACCCCCTTCCTCCTCATCATAGTCTCTTATTTATAGTGTAAGGTTAGTGGGAACGTCATGATTATTCCTAATTATTAGTGGAGATAGGGGTCCAATTCCATTTTTTTGAAGTGGATGTTTGTTGGGAGTGGCAGTAATGGCATTGGAACTGGTTCCCACCTCCTATGGGCTGTTCGGTGGCGATATTTCCCAAGGTCCTACCGGGCAGTCGAGACGTGTACCTTGAGCAATCACGTTCCCATCTGAGACGCAGTTAACTGAGATCACAAGCCCAACGTGTCTTGGGCCAAACACAGCGGCACGAGGCTTGGGCCTATGGTTTTTGGGCTTGGGGCCTTACCTCGTATAAGGGGTTAGGTAGGGAACCATTCCATAGGGCCGAGGTCGAAGGCCCAAAGGGCTTGGGGATCCCGTACCGTACAACTATATTTAAACGTGTTCCTTTCAACTTCTCACGGTGTCATAGGGTCAATTTTTTCACTTAATGTTTCTGTTTGTGATGGCCCCAAGTTCCTTGACTTAGTCTTAGCCAACACCACACACACACTATAGTAACACTTAGAACAGATTATTATAGGGACACACAATCACACAGCACACACTATGTTTACAAGGAACCCACCCCCAACTTTTATTACTTAATCTCAAGTACAAAGGAAAACCTTACAAGCCTAGAGAAATACACGGAATTCTCTCTAAGGCAAAATACACTATCCGCTGTTGACACCCCTAAAAGCATTAGGGTCATATACACAGAAAATAACTATTATATGGTAGTTATTGCTTATTTAGTATTAGGGTTAGATTTCTTTTTCTTTCTAAGCATATTCAGTATTTTATTTTCCCCGAAACCATTAACAATCTCTGTGAAAATTGAAATATCAATCTCTAATAGAAGTGCCCAAGGCAAAATTTTCATCTCAAATAAGAAAAAGCAGAAGCAAAGGTAATCTCTTTTTCCTGAATTTGTTTTTCCTAATGCAAAAACTTTGATAGTTACGCATATAGTTTGTTTGCTTCAAAGTAAAATTCAAAATTTTGTTTCAATTCTATTGAAAAGGAATAATGCCATTTTCAAGTATTGGCCTGTGTAAGCATTTGTGCCCTGTGTTCTATTTAGCTATAGGTTTAATAAGCATTTGTACGTGTGTTCTATTTATCGGAAAAAAAGAAAAGAAAAACCGGGTCGTAGTGCATTTTTTAGTTGTGAAAATTAAAATTTTAAAATTGTTCATCAATGTCCTTTAACTGTAAATTGAAGATAATAGCTAAACTAGTGCAAAGCATGGTAATACATACCTACATACATGCATGTGTGATTGAAGTGGTTGGCAACACAATCAAATCTAGATGTACCTACATACATAATAGGAGAGTTACAGTGAGGAATTGCCCGGCCAAAAATTGAAGCAGGTTCCTATTATTCTCTCTTTTTTTAATCTCGTGATTTCTTTTAAAAGATGCTTCAATACTTGATTGCTTGGTTTTGTTGTTTTGGGTAACTGTTGTTTGTTACTATTGGGTTTCACATAGCGATACATACTGACTCTATATTTTACATTCATTTAATATGTTATTTAAGTGGTACTAATCTTATTCTTAATATCAGTTTGCTAAATTTTTGTAGTAGATTTAACAATCTTTTAGTTATTTTTTATTTTATTTGATTTCTTTTAGAAACCTCTATGTGCATGTATAAATTATACATTATAGATAGATAAACTATCAATATTTTATTATTTTATTACAAGACTTGGGATTATCAGGAATACTACTAAACTGCTTTTATCTTTAATTCTTTATAGCTTCGTTATTCAATTTTTTTTTTTTCAAATATAACTTTCTCATGATTGAAGGGAAGGGATAGAGAGAACCATTTATTTATTTTTTTGGCTACAAGGACAACTTTTCCATCATATATATGTTTCTTAGACAGATAGATAAATAAAAGAGTTTCAAACTTAAGTGTGAACGTCTTCTTTTTTATGGAGTCCTAACTATGGAGGATAAGGGCCAAAAACGTAGTTTATCATAATATTTTTCGCTAATCCCAATTTGAAATTGACAGGCCACAAACGCGTTGACCCCTTGTGATAACTTAGATTAATTAAATTAGCCCAGTTATTAATTAATCAGATTAACATGCAATATCACGTGGCAGCACAAACAAATCACCAAACTAAGTTATGCAGCGGAAAATAAATAACACGGTGATTTGTTCACGAATGGGGAAAACCCTTACGGCAAAAACCCCACCGGGTGATTTAAGGTCACCACTCCCGAAACTCCACTATTATCACAACAAACAGTTACAAGTAAGGAATCCCAGTACCTCACCAACCTACAGTTGAACTCTTACCCCAATACCCAATTGGATTTGTTCTGTAGTGACAGTTTCTCCTTTTAATGCACGGCTCCCAAGTACGTGACTAACCAAATGCGCGGATCCCAGTACGCGACTTCAATTACCAACTATGGAGAGAGAGAGAGTTGGCTGCAAAGTTCTTCAAATCATCAAGGATGAACTAGGGCACGAACTTTGTCTGTTAGATCACAAATTGCATGAACAACAAGTTCTCAAAGAATGTGCAACTTGTTTTTTGTGATCTCTCTTTTTACGGCCCTTAAAATAGTCCTTTTATATGTCTAGGGTTAGGAGAAAAGAAGTCCCAAAGACACACTCACGGATTAGACTTGAAACAGACCTGAAAATCTGTTTTCTTTAATTCTCGACAGATAGAGGTGTCGAGAGGTGTCGAGATAGCTGTCGAGGCTCGGGCAAAACAGCTCCTTTAAAGCTCGATAGATGTATCTGTCGAGGTATGTGTCGAGCTTTAAAATCTTGCACTTCTCAGCTTGTTTCTTGGACAGACTTTGACGGCTTCAACACTTAACCTTGAACTGAAGTGTTAAACTCATCCTAAATCTACCCAATTACAAGTAAAGTGCGTTTTGTCTAAGGATAAGCCAATTACATAAAATAGTGACATATGTTCACAGACTTAAACCACATATGTCCTAACAATCTCCCCCTTTGGCAATCCGTGACAAAACCACAACATACAAATGAAGATATGAGAGAAGTCATAAATCACTTAACTCATATTCACTTGTTACATACAGTAAAATCTATCCTAACACAAACTCTTGAAAAACTTTGCAAAAAGAGAGTTCATGGCAAGAAGACTTTGACAACCTGTATTTCTGAAACACTTATAAACAAAACACATCAAGGCATCTTTGTGTGAAACAGAAATAATAGATTGCATACAAGTAAAGAAACATGTGTATAAAGATAGAGAAGAAACAACACATGAGAGGTAGGTGAAAGAGAAACATACATCATCATATATAAGAAGAGAATAACTACAATGTATGTCAATACATGATCAATGTATACAGATGAGAAAGAAAAACATATGATCACCTCACTACATCCCTCAATGCACACTCCCCCTAACAAAAATGTCCTATGTCCTATGCTAACACTCCCCCTAAGTATGACTACTCTCATACTAAACTACTCCCCCTTTTTGTCACGAGTGACAAAGGGTAGAGTGTCAAGTAGACATCTCATTTGAAGAGCTAGCATCTCCATCATCATCATCGGAAGCATCATCATCATCGCCATCATCATCAGCCTCGGTCTCAGTCGACACATGAGGTGGCAGAAGAGAAGCCTCTGCAGCAAAGCCGCCCATGGTCGCTTGTCGCCTGGCGATGCGACCAACACGAACGTTCACCTGATACAACTCCGTGGAGAGTGTATCTAGGCGAGCATCCATGCGCTGTAGCTGCGCCATTATGTCTCCCAAGCTGACATCGCTCGAAGCAGTAGAAGCAGATGCTCGAGCGGATCTGGAGGTGGCCGGACGGGTGGAAGGAGTGGCATCGTCAGTCTGTCGCGATTGGAACTGTGCCTCGCTACGTTTTATGGTAGCGGCGTCTATGGCGGACATGACGTGGTAAGGATCGGACAAGGGGAAAGGGATGGAAAAACGACTCAGAATCCTCGTGATAGCGGAAGGGAAAATGAGCTTATCACGGGTAGCTGTATCTCTATAGACATCGATAATACAAAAGATGAAATGTGAAGGAAAGTCTATAGAAAGATCCTCTAAGAGGGACAACAAAAATCGAGCGCGAGGCTCGGTGATAGAGTTATAGTGAGAGAGAGGGTGTAAAACAAAAGTCATCACCATATTAAGGAAACGAGGACCTTTAGCAAAAGGTCGACATGGTGTGTACATGTGATCTCCCCAAGAAGTAGGACGCTCACAGAACGCCGAGATCATCTCATCTTTGGACACAGTCCAGAGACGCTCACAGCTAGGGTAATCGGGATGATCCACCCTAGGGACATGGAGAACCTTAGAGACCAGCTCTGGGGTGACACAGAAGCGCGTACCTCGGACGCTAGAGTAGAAAGAAGGTACTGAAGAATCTATCCCGTGGATGTTGGAGTAAAACTCCTAAATCAACACGAGAGGACAAGTGACCGGGACGTCACACAGTGACTCCCATCCCCGAGTGTGAATGACATCGGGAAGGTCAGTGTCGGCAAAGTCTGCCAGGACTACGTGGCGTTCCGAATTTACACCGCGTTTAGAAAAGTTCTTCGAGAAGTCCTTGTGGGCTTTCTCATCACGGAACCGGACAGAAAGAGGGGTAGAATCAGAAGAAGACTGTCCCTTAGAACGCAGAGGGTTCTGGGACGGAATGGACTTACGCTTAGGTGCCATAGACACAGCTAACGCAACCATAGAGAGGGGGAGAGAAAGAAAACACACAGAAAAGTCCCAAACAGTTCAATATTAGCATAATAATATTGAAATGAAAAGAACGTATGCATGGAGAATGCATGAACATGTGACATGCAACATAAAAACATCATGGGCTCAGCCTAATCCAAACCTAACAGCACACAATAGAGTTGCACACATCTAAATGCATGAAAGTACAATTAGAATGCCAATGTGATGCAATGCATGTGGTTTTGAAGATCAAAACTAGAAAAACAACCCAAAAATTTCATGAAAACCCCAACAATTTTGAAAACTCCCAAAAATTTTCAAAAACACAAAACCTAGAGTTTTAAAACAATGAAATGCATGAAAAAGATGGATAAAGTGCTTACCAAGAGATGAAGAACGCAAAGAAACTCTTGAGAAAGCCTTGGGAGAAGGTTTGGAGGGAAAAGGAAGAGATTTTGAGAGAGAACAGTGAGTTTCGAGCGAGAGAGATCGAGCAAATGAGAAGCAAAATCGCGAAAATCCAATATATAGCTTCCCATTAAATCTCGACAGATGCTGCTATCGGGAGGTGTCGAGACTGCTATCGAGGGTATGTGTCGAGAATTACACATGGACAGATGTAGCTATTGAGATCAGCTATCGAGGAAGAAGAATAAACAAGGAAGAACCTCGATCGATCCAGAAGCTATCGAGAAGCTGTCGAGCAAACAGAAAGTTTCTCGATCGATCCAGAAGGTGTCGAGGTATCTGTCGAGACTGCGATAAGAAAAGGTCTACGGATCTCGACAGATAGCCTATGTATCGAGAGGTATCGAGAAGGTGTCAAGATGCCTTTAAAAGCAGTTTTTCAAAAGAAGAAAAACACAGACATGAATGCAATCATGCATGCAACTCAACCAAAGATACAACCAACACATTAAGCTCTCAAAATCATCTCTCAACAAGAAAATTGATGCACATGTATCTCAAAACACGCACACACACACTAAACAAGTCTAACCAATTTTATATTTCAAAAACAAGTCCAGACAGTTTAGTGAGCATACATTAAAGCATGTAAACTTTGTGATGGCCAAATCACATTGTACCTGCACATGTATCAAGAATAGCAAAGAGTATTGCGTGTCGTGTGTGAAAACATCGCAAGATTGCATATGTGTCTCAATGTTATGACGATTTGAGATATGAGAAAATCACTTTAACTCACACACAATCATAACTGTTTGATGGAGACTATCACCTTCGAGGTACATCCTATAACTCCCACATCTCCTAGAAAACACGCTTGCAACCATATTTTAAAGCATTTTGATCTTTTTGCTTTTTATTTCTTTGCATATTTTCTTTTTAACAAGCATATCATGCATGGGCATACAAGAGAAAGAAAAGAAATACCCAATTTTGCTAAGCTTTTGACACTGCACTTTTGCTATGCCGAAGCATACAGGTGTCATTGACATTGCACTTTTGCTATGCCGAAGCATACAGATGTCATATTATGATTGGCGAGTAACAGTGGTGAGATGGTTATTTATGCCTTTCTCTTAGGATTTTCTAGTTCAACCCGTCAAAAAGAGTGATACGAGTGTTAAGAAAAAGAGATCACTTAACCTTACTCATCACAAACAAAGAGCTACAAATCTCACTTGCTTAGTTGTGCAGAAGAATGCTCATCTAAGTTACAGGTTATACAAAGTTTAGAAAACTCTGTTTCAATGGCCATTTCAAAAGTTCACACGAACTAATGCACACAAACACACACTGTTTTTGTATTTTTCAATTTTTCAATTTATTTATTTATTTATTTATTTATTTTTATTAGAAAAGCAAAAATAAAACACAAAACTGAAAACACACAAACAAAAACATGTAATGCAAAACAATGCATAAAACTAGACTGACTCAAAACAGTAAAGAAACACACACACAACAACAGGAGAGAGAAGAAGAAGCGACTGAAATCACTTAGATCCCTTTGCCTTCCACACTTTGGAAGATCCTTTCCTTTTGGTCGATTCTTGAACCGGTGAAGAGGGAGAAGAACATGAACCGTTCAAGTTCGAAAGGAACATGAGGGCTTTTAAAATATCTCCAAGAGGAGCGAGAGAAGACTGAAGCTGATTCTGGCTCCCAGATGCTATTGTGCCATTGCTCTGTTGAGTGGCAAGCCACTTGTAGCAATTTGGTCGAGTGTGACCGGCAACACCACAATGATAACAGAGATGTGGCTTCTTTTGTTTGGCCTTTTGAGAGTTAGCCTTCTTATTCCTAGGGTTTCTAGCTTCCCTTTTCTCAATTTTAGGGGGTGCTCCTAGGATGGACTTGCCCTTGTCTACATTCACACTAGCTAAATCAGTTTTAACATCATTCTCCTCAGTTTTAATGTTATTAGCAGGTGGAACAAAGACTGTAGTACTAGCAGAAGGAGTATTAGAGATAGAGAATTCATACCCCAATCCAGTACGATTTGAAGAATATCTTTGAGCACTCAGCATCTCGTCCAGTTTAGCACTTGACGTCCTCTCCAGTTGTGCTCTGACTTGAAACAGCTCTGCTTCAAGCTTCTTGGTCCTCTCAACCAAGAAATTGTTTTCGAACCTCAGTGCTCCAATGGTTTGATTCGCTTCATCGACCTTTGTGGACATCTCCTCACGGTTGAGTTCCACATCACTGAGCTTCTTGGTGGCCAGCCTATATAGTTTTTCATGCTTCTCAGAAAGCTTGTATAGCTTCTCATAGGCGGTATGGATATCATCTTGATCATCCATAATTTCACACTTGGAATCCACCAATTCTTCTTCTTCATCCACTTTTTCACTAACCCCATCAGTAAGATTAACAGTGGCAGTGAAGGCATTCAAGATTCCGTCGTCTTCATCTTCGGAATCATCCTCGGGCTCTGTGTCGCTTAAGGTAACAGCAAGTGCCTTGCTTTTCCTTATGCTCTTAAGGTACGTAGGACACTCTTGTTTCATGTGTCTGAAGCCTTGACACCCAAAACATTTTGGCCCAGCAGGAACAGTGTACTCACCGCCATCCTTGACATCCTTCTTCCCTTTATCTGAATTCTTGAATTGTGAAGAACCGGATTGTCTACGGTCTTTGTTGAAGCCCTTTCCGTTGGCATTCTTCATAAACTTCTTGAATTGCCTTGTGATGTAGGACTTCATCTTGGAATCTTCATCATCTGACGAGTCATCCGTATCACTGCTCTTGGCCTTTAGTGCCAAACTCTTGCCCTTGCTTGACTTGCCTAACCTGGTTAGCCCTAACTCATAGGTTTGCAAGTTTCCAACCAGCTCAGTCAAAGGAATTCTGTCAATATCCTTCGACTCTTTGATCGCCGTGATCTTAGCATGGAATCTTTCGGGCAGCGATCTAAGCACCTTCCTTACTATCTTGGGTTCAGGGATGGTCTCCCCAAGATTGAAGGCTGAGTTCACTATATCCTTGAGCTTGGCATAAAACTCATCAAACGACTCATCCTCCTCCATCTTGATTTCTTCAAAGCGTGTGGTGAGCCTCTGCAGCTTTGAATCTTTGACAACCTTGGTGCCCTCATAGGTTGTCTGGAGGATGGTCCATGCTTCCTTAGCAGTTTCAGTTGAGGAAATTTTCTTGAACTCCTCATTGGTGACTGCACTGAATAGGGCATTCAATGCTCGGCTGTTCAAGTTTGCCGCCTTGATCTTAGCATCATCCCAATTGGCCGGCGCTTCTGTAGGCTTGGTCCAGCCTATCTCTACAGCTTGCCACACTTTCTCATCTAAAGACTGCAAGAAAGCTCTCATGCGTACTTTCCAGTATGCATAGTTAGTGCCATCAAATAAAGGAGGTATAATGAGAGATTGTCCTCTATCCATGACAGCAGGGGTCAATGGATCACACACAATAGATTAAACCCTAATCAGAGTGTGCTTGCTCTGATACCACTTGACAGGCCACAAACGCGTTGACCCCTTGTGATAACTTAGATTAATTAAATTAGCCAAGTTATTAATTAATCAGATTAACATGCAATATCACGTGGCAGCACAAACAAATTACCAAACTAAGTTATGCAGCGGAAAATAAATAACACGGTGATTTGTTCACGAATGGGGAAAACCCTTACGGCAAAAACCCCACCGGGTGATTTAAGGTCACCACTCCCGAAACTCCACTATTATCACAATAAGCAGTTACAAGTAAGGAATCCCAGTACCTCACCAACCTACAGTTGAACTCTTACTCCAATACCCAATTGGACTTGTTCTGTAGTGACAGTTTCTCCTTTTAATGCACGGCTCCCAAGTACGTGACTAACCAAATGCGCGGATCCCAGTACGCGACTTCAATTACCAACTATGGAGAGAGAGAGAGTTGGCTGCAAAGTTCTTCAAATCATCAAGGATGAACTAGGGCACGAACTTTGTCTGTTAGATCACAAATTGCATGAACAACAAGTTCTCAAAGAATGTGCAACTTGTTTTCTGTGATCTCTCTTTTTACGGCCCTTAAAATAATCCTTTTATATGTCTAGGGTTAGGAGAAAAGAAGTCCCAAAGACACACTCACGGATTAGACTTGAAACAGACCTGAAAATCTGTTTTCTTTAATTCTCGACAGATAGAGGTGTCGAGATAGCTGTCGAGGCTCGGGCAAAACAGCTCCTTTAAAGCTCGATAGATGTATCTTTCGAGGTATGTGTCGAGCTTTAAAATCTTGCACTTCTCAGCTTGTTTCTTGGACAGACTTTGACGGCTTCAACACTTAACCTTGAACTGAAGTGTTAAACTCATCCTAAATCTACCCAATTACAAGTAAAGTGCGTTTTGTCTAAGGATAAGCCAATTACATAAAATAGTGACATATGTTCACAAACTTGAACCACATATGTCCTAACAGAAATTTATGCATTTTTCAATACCTGAATAACTTAGGAATATGATGAGATGTAGCACAAAATAACAAAGTAAACAACCAATACACTTTGTAAGAATTGGACTAGGTATAAATGTCAGTAAATATACAAAATATAGACAAAAACTACCGTTGTCAAAGAGACTAGCCACTCAGATTAATAGTTCTCAAATACATAATATTTTTTAATATATGCATAACCTCAAATTGAAATAAATAGAAAATTAGGACACTAAAAAAAAAAAAAAAAAAAAACCCCTAAAAGCATGCGCATAGCTCAAGCAATGAGGCTATTATTATTATTATTATTATTATTATTATTATTATTATTATTATTATTATTATTGCAGAAATTTGTTTAACTACCGTTAAATCATTACAAAAATATCCTGTGTGTTTTAAACGATTTTTTAACCTCCAATCCTCCTGATCCTATATAAAGGATAAACCTTTCCCATGTCAATTAAAATGATGCATCCATTTACTTTTATTGGGTATTGTAAATTCTTGTGAATTTTGTGAAATCTACACTTTTTTGTTTGTTTGTTTTTTAAACAAAGTGGATGTGCAAGTCGGCTTAGTTGTTTGATCCAAATTATGACCCGATCCGATATAAAAGTGCTATAGTTTTTAATAGGAGATTTTCTAATGGTTTGGTATGTTGTTTCGAAAAACTATATTGTCGTATTTTGTTTTTGTTTTCCACTACAACTCCGTAGACATAGGCAAATTATCAATTCACGTAAATACTGTATTGTATAATTGTTTTCTTTGGCACATATTTTTTCTATATTTTGCATCTCTTGGGTCTAAGAATTTCTTGTAGTCTCCCTCTCTTTCCAGGAATCTCAAACTGAAAATTTTTAACTCACGTTGTTGTTGTTGTTGCAGAAATTTATTTAAATAACGTTAAATCATTACAAAAGCATCCTATGTGTTTTTTTTTTTTTTTTTTTTAATTTTTAATTTTTATTATGATGTTTTAAGCATCAATTCTCTTGATCCTATATATACATGGAAAAACTCTTTCCCTTGTCAACTAAAATGATGCATCCATTTAGAGTTTTGGCATAAGAATACGTATTCATAACTATTCCTGAACATGCTTACAGTTAGCTTTTCACATACTAGTATAAAGAGAAACAAAAAAAAACGTTTGTAATTTAACAATAACAGTTGGTATAACCGTATAAGTGGAGAAATTCAGATAAAAAAAACAAAAGTGAAACACAAAATCCATTATAAAATCATTATGTTGCTCACTCCCTCTACTTTCTCACCATCCAAATAGAAATTGAAACACAAACTAAATATAATTAAAAAAAAAAAAAAACAAAGAATTCACACAAAGCATTGCATAAGACAAAAGAGAGGACCTTGAGTTTGCGGATCACGTTGTCAAGGTCTAGGAAACGAATATAGGCTTGAACAATTGGTGGTAAAAACACTTTCCGTGTGCTCAGTTTGAGAGGTAAAAAAAAAGTAGAAGAGACAATAATTGAAGAGGAAAACTTTTATGGCCTGTTTGGGAATTAAAAAAAGGAGGGGGAGTAGAGTAGAGGGAGGGAGAGTAGTTCAATTACTTTATTTGGGAGTTTTTTAAGGGAGGAGGGGGAGGGGTTTGGAGGGGTTTCAACTCCCTCCAACCTCTCATTTTTAATTCTCCCAAATTGGAAAGATTTGGAGGGAGAGTGGAGAATAAAAATGCTTGACCAAATGAATTACCAAATTTGCCCTTATTATATTAACAAAATTACAAATGAAAAGACTAATTACTCTCCTCCCCCTTACTTAATTTTAAAAACATCCAAACAAGGTGGAGGATAGTCATTCCCCTCTACTCTCCTTCCCACTACTCTCTTCCCTTCTACTCCCTTCTACTCTCCTCCCTCTCTAAACTTCCAAACAAGCCATTAGTATTGAGTTGGAGAGTTGAGGAGAGTTGTTGGAAAGTTTCGTGAGTGGTTTCGCCTTTACTTGATTACACGACTGCGTTCCTAGCAATCAGTATAAAGTAGAAGAGACAATAATTGGAGAGGTAAACTTTTAGTATTGAGTAGAAGAGAGAATAATTGAGTGGGTGGGTTGAGGAAAGTTGTAGGAAGCTTCGTGAGTGGGTTTGCCTTGACTTGATTACCCGAGCGCGTTCCCAGTGACCAGTATAAAGTGGAAAATTATTTATTTTTTTGGATAAGTACTTCAGTTAGTGGAATTAGACCAGAGGAGAGTTGACTAGCTTTAAATGAAGTCTGGGTTCTGTTAATACCAGGAAATTTTCTGATGATTAATGAGCTTTTTTTATTTTATTTTTTTATTTTTTATTTTCTAGCACTTACTCCACTCAAAAAAATATAAAAACTATAACTTTATTTTGCTTTTATTATAATTTAATTTAATAAGTAGATAACGGAGAAGAGGGGTGAGAATTGATCAAAAACATGGGACACCATAATCGATATTATTATTGTATTACTAGTCACAAACTTATGCAATGTGCTGGAATTGATATATTACAAGATTAGAAAAATCAGCCAAACTCTTAGACAGATAAAGAGCATTTTCTTTGGTTGAAGATTATTTCCCAACCATAGAAAACCTTCTATGAGGTGGCTATATGCTATGTCTTTGAGGAGGCTACGTGCTATGTCTTGCCAGACTAATCATTCTAATTGTGACCTATACATGAGTTCACACATATAATATGTAACGACATAAGAATTATAAGATTTGCAGCAGCATGCATATAGGCAATACGGGCTATCTATTAAATAGCGAAAATCAGAAGCATACATGGTCTGTACTTGTCTTCTTCTCACTTGGCCGGGTGACTGTTTCCTAATGAACGAGTCCAACAATCCTACATCGAGGGGCCAACCAACATATATCACTGAACAAAAATTGGCCTAATCATTATTTATTTTATAAAACTTTTTTTTTTGGGATTAAAAGAGTAGCTTCAAGAATGGGGCAAAAATTGCTAAATAGTACATTTTAAGGAAAATTTTAGGTGGATAGTACGATGGTGAAGTTATTTAGTTGTTTAGACTTTTGTTTAGAACTCGAGTTTGTCAAACTTAAATTCCAATCCAAAATCAAGTTTATCAAACTCGAATTTCAATTAGTTTTAGGTTGTGTGGCAGTCTGATGTTGTATAACAAATTGGAACTCGAGTTTGCTAAACTCGATTTTGGGTTAAAACTCGAGTTTGACAAATTCAAGTTTCAAAAAGAGTTTACATAACTAAATAACTTTAGTCAAATGCTATTCTCCTAAAATTTTCCTTAAAAAAAAATACTATTTAGCAAATTTTGCCTCAAGAATGGGCATGCAGAGAATGCTACAGATACAAACATTTTTACAAATTTTTTTTTTTTCAGATTATTGATGTTATAAGTGGTTATTAATAAATGAAAAAGTGATGTTAGTGGTGGAGTCAAATGAAAACCAATAAAAACTTGACCACAACATCAATTTGTAAAAATGTTATAAAATAATTTGTGACTCTATCATTACTCTTTTTTTACAAATTGTATCGATCCATAAGATTTAATAATACGCATATTAAATTAACTAGGTGTACTACTATGTTTTATTTGATCAAGGAAATAGACCAGATGAGAGTTGGAATAAGTGCCAATAATGAAACTAAATCACAGCTAGCAAAATTATATTTTGAAGTTCAAATTAATTAAGTAAACGCATGAGTCCAAAATTATATTAGTTTCCGATTTTTACTAATTGAATCAGCAGTTTTTACATTTGAACCACTGATTTTTACAGTTTTTATCGGACCAGTCAAGGATCCGGTTCCTGATTGAATTAACCATTCTGATCCGGCTCTTAAAACCATGGCCATGGTTACCATGGGGCATGGGCCATAAATTCTTGGAGTCTTCTTGTTCTTTCCGGGTATGGTACATCATCAGTGCTTCGTTCTCCACTAGGGCCAACTCCATGATAATCATCACGGCTGCGATTGACTTTGTGACATTCCACTACCACTCCCGAATTGTCAAAATTATGATGGAGAACATCAAAGCTCTCGTAAGAAGTGATGCTATTGTTGCTATACTGGGCCATTGTTCAGTCAATATCTTCTGTCTTCCTTGTATATCATACAAAACCCGCATTATTTTTTATCTCCAAGCCTAGACCTCTGGTTTTAATTTTAATTCCAATCTGACTGAATCCATTTGCTTCACCATCCCTCAAAAATTTATTTGATTTCTCGTCGAAGAATTGAGGAGTCATATAGAGTAGCCAAAGGTGATATGATAAAACATTAGGAATTGTGCTATGTCTGGTGCAGGAAACATTCTTCTTCACCCAATTGTGTTTTTTCTCCCCCTTTTTTTTCCTAGTAGTTTTGACGTAAGTCACCCAACAGAGTTAAAATCAATGTCTGCGTGATATCTCATATTGAAAATCTTCCACAACTATAAAATTGGAAGTGAATCTGAAAAAATAATGAAAATTTCCCTCTTTAAAATCCAAAATCTGAAGTAACAAAAATTAAGAAAATAGGAAAAACATATGAAAAGTGTTACATACACAATATTTTCATAATAAATTTTAGGTGGTAAGTTGTTATTAACTTTAATATAAACTATATATATATATATATATATATATATATATATATATTAGAAAGTCTATAGACAAAAAAAAATTGACAGAATTTTTCGCACCTGTTGATGTGGCAGATTGATATTGGTAAGTAAAAAAAGTGATATTAGTAGTTGACCTAGATGAGAACTAGTAAAAGTTTGCCAACTCAACTATTGTGAAAAATATTTTAAATTTTTTGTGGTTTTTTTTTTTTGAGAAATGATACATTCACAACAAAGCCTAAGTGTTAAGTTGTTACTAGTTCTAATTTGAACTTACTATTGAAATTACTTTTTTAACTCACCAATAACAGCTAATGACAACTTGCTACTTAGGATTTATTGTGAAAAATGTTATGAATATAGTATTTCTCTCTCTTTCTCAATAAAAAAATTATTTTATTTATTGGCTAATATTTAGGCTTACTTAATACTATTAAAATGAAAGAAATAATCACATTGATTAAAATTTAAGGGTACTTTGTACTTTGGGGCCTTAGGCGACCATCACATTTGCCTATATTATAAAGCTAGCCTGAGTGCCGTTTATTTTACACACTATCACACACACACAACATAGCATGCACACTCACAAAAAAGTCAAGATTTCCCTTGTCTTTATTTTAGTTATTTATTTATTTGCTGAGTACCTTTAATGAAGAATTAGTCTTCAGACTTTCCCACTTTCTACTTTCTTAGAAAGAGCACTGAAGGACATAACTCCTCCGTTGAAGTTTTGTTTGATATTGCTTTCTTCAAATTACATGTAGTGTGGACGGCATGACTGTTTTTAGAGGAAATGGATGGCAAATAATGCATGCAGTAACTTTCACTAAAAGTTTAATCTACTTTGTACGTTCATTCTTCACCTTTATAGTGTTTAACCATGGTCCACTTTCTAACTTCTAAGTTGTTTTTTTGACTTCAAAGTTTAACCTAATGGTGACCATCCCACTTTTCTTGCTTTTGAAAAGAGGTAGATACGACACACCAACACAGATTAACCTAATGGTGACCATCTATATCATATAAGCAAGACAGCAGTAGAATGCAAAGTAATTTCCGATGATCAGATCCTTAGAATATTCTCTTTCTTTCATTAATACTCTTTGGATGAACAAGCTGGTCTGGCTAAATGGTTTAATCTTTCATTAAAATAAACTTGGGCTTAGTTGGATACCTACTAGACACATTGGATGGTCTAGTTTCTATCTGTGAAGCACTGGTGCCTTTCCAGATTCGGGTGCAGGTGCGGATGTGGGACTCGACAATTTTTGAAAATGTAGGGTGCAGGTGCGATAATTAAAAAATTATTAAAAATATTTTTATTTATATTTTTAATATATTACTAAGCATACTTTTTTACATTATATAAACATATACCAAATTTAAGGGCAGTAGTAGATGAGAGAACCCAATGAGTAACAACTATTAAATAAATAAAAAATCACAAATCACAATGAGTAATAACTATTAACTAAATAAAAAATCAAACCCAATAACTATTAACTAAATAAAAAATCAAACCCAAGTCATAACATTATTACGTTACACTATTACAGCTTATATAAAAAAATAAAAAATAAAAATCAGATCACAGGGACCTAAGATTGAAAAGCTAAGAGTGTGAGAGCTATGGAAAAAGTCAGAGCATGTGAGAGCTATGAAAAACTAAGATTGAAAGCTTGAGATTGATACCTAAGGGGAGACGAAGAGCAGGGGAGACGAAGAGTGAGATTGAGTTGAGACTTGAGATTGAGATTGTGTGAGAGAGGGGAGACGGAGATAGGGGAGATGCCGTGGCGTCGAGCATAGAGACCAGAGAGGCAAAGAGTGAGAGAGAGCTGAAGTCTGAAGATGAGAGAACTGAGATACTGAGATATAGGGTTTTTGTGATTTTGTCCAAACAGTGCGTTTGGCACCTTTTTTTTTTTTTTTTTTTTTTAATTTTGGCTTGAATCGGCCGGTTCGGCGCCAGTATCAGTGGTTGCAGCTGATACGGACCGATTAGGCCAAAATCAAAGCAAATCGACCTTATTCCGCGCGCGTCGGTCTGACTCGGTGCCGTGTCGGCGTGAATCAGTGTGTATCGCGTTGAGAAAAAAAAGGGGCACGGCATCGATGCGCAGGCAGCAACGTCACCCACTGCACCCCGCGTCGGACGCGGGTTCAGCAGCCGAAATACCGCGTCGGTGCTTCATAGGTTTCTATCATCTTTGCAATTTTCTAAGATTTCCTGTATTTGTTCTTTTGCCGTTATAGTTTTCAACAAGCAGTAGAAGTTTGCTATCATTTTTAATTTTCTTCTAAATATGTACTAAAAAGATTTCAGTCTAGGACCCTTCAATCATTAATTTATTTTTATTATGTAAAGCAACTTAGATTAAATCTACAATCCAATGTCACCGTAAGCGTAGAATGTCATCACATATCATTTAGCTAACATTTTCTAGTATTTCTAATTGAGATATTCGAGGTTCAAATCTTTTTCACCCTATTGTAATTATCAAATTAAAAAAAAAAAAGAAAAAGAAAAAAAAAAGAGGTTGACAAGAGACGAAGAAGTATAATAGAATATTTTGCGATCTTGTTCTAAATGCTATCAATTAATATATAATGATAAATTGTAGATAAAATTGATGTGTCTAATTTATTTTTTCTTTTTGGTTAAACAATCACAGGAGTGTTCAAAACGCCTCCAAAGCGACTGTTGTCTCATTATAAGGTCGATGCTCGCATGAATAGACTCATTACAACATCATGCAATGCAGAGGATATGCTACTGCGCCTCGCAGTTCTTTTACATTTGATGGTCCTAATTGAATAGGTCATGCATAACTATCATTTAATGTATTATTCACAACAAATTTATAACTTTTATCATATAATTATCTTTTCCAGAATATGATTCAAATTTCGAGTTGATGATGAATAAGCAAGAGTTCAACATCCCCTATCACTCAATGATCCATGATTCGGCTTTTACAGATAGTCATTGCATATTATTCGCTAATTGAATCAGTCTTGATGTCGTTGGTAATGAAATGCACATAAAGCAAATCGCTTTTACTTCATTGTTGTGGCTCTCTGATCTATTTAATTTGTTCTCTAATTGCATTAGTACATACATATGTGCATTTTAAAGTTAATGAGATAATGATGTAGAATGATTGTTTAGCTTTAGTATGAAGTACACTTTTAATGGCACCTCCATTTGATTTGTCAATTAGTCATGGGAAAGAAATGATAAAACTTGGAAGTTTACAAAGGCCATTTCTTTTTTGAAATTCTTATTAACTTGTTCTCAATTATACTATTTTGACATGGATTAGCCAGAAATGATGAGTGCTAACTTCTTTTAGACCCCCCCCCCCCACCCCAAAAAAAAAAAAATGAAGATGTACAAGTAGGCATGTTGTGCACTGTATAATCATGTCGTACTCTGTATAATCACATCCTTAATCTCAAAAGCATTGCCACCATGTAGCAACCAAAACTATGAAGGAGCTTCAACAGGCACTCTCCAATCTCGAGCTTTACCAGATTTATTTGGAAATAGAGGAAGCAAATTTTTGGGAAATGTGGGCTTACTTGGGTTCACTGATAATGCTGATATTATTGGAGATATTCCACACACCTGCTGCCACTTGCTCATTCCAGTGGTTCAACTTTCAAAAAGTATTTGGTACGTAATTTTTTGACAAGTCTAGTTATTTGCTTTGGCAAGTTCTGAATTTTTCTCTTTTTTGATCTGTCAAGATCATTGAAAGCAGCTCAATTGAATGACATAGTTAATATAAATATTTCTGCCCTTTAGTGACTTAAGAGGCCTAAAAAAAGATTTGGGCCAATGTAGAAAATACCACAAGTGAGAATATTCTAGGCCCAAAACCGAGAAACTATAAGAAATCAATTCATTTCCGTTTTCTCTACCCTTTCCTCCTTGTCCACACGGTAGACTCTACGTTAACAGTTGTGAAATATTGCCTATTTGTAGAGTCTACCGGGTAGAGCACATGAGTTCCAAATACGGGATAAGATAATCTGTATTCAATCTAATACAAATATAAAGCAAAAAGTCTATAGGCAATATTTCACAACTGTTAAGGTAGCAAGTTGTTATGATTAGATAATAAAAAAATGATATTAGCAATTGATTTAAATGAGAATCAGTAACAACTTGTTAATTCAGTTGTTGTAAAAAATATATTGCACACCAAACGTGGCCAAAATTATGATAACAAGATTTTCTAATACACACCTTCATATTGTTTAGTTTCACTTTGGAGCATATTATTGCTACCATGAGCCATGTTGCACATCTTTTTGACAGAAAGTATGGACACTTGCACTGAGCAGGATATAATTGGCAGAGTGGTAAGCTAGACCCTCCCATTATGAAAGTAAATGAAGGTGAACACGAGTTGCTGTCCTGTCTTGTTCAGGTACTCTCTCTTTCTCTAGATTATACACCCATAATGTATGTGTATGCTCATATATATATATATATATATATATATATTTGGGTATAAATATATTAATATAACAATGCCATATAGCACATTCTATGCTTGTAACGCTTACATAAATTAGTTTGAATTCCTTGTGTCCAAAAAAACAAAAAATCGAAGTACATTCTGAGTTAGCAATGAACCTTGTGAAGGATTCTGTACAATTTCCAATTAGCATATATCTTATTAAATATCCTATCACATATGCAGGAGTCTATTCAATTAGACACTGATGGGAATTGCCAAAAATGTTTGTGGAGCCCTTGATTAACCAATGGAAAAAAGGTCAAATGATTTTCTTGTGATCAACCCAGCATTCTCCGGAAACAAAAACAAATACAATTATTCTGGGTCTCGCCAAACAATACCACATTTTCCATTTGATACCACGTGAAGCTCAATGTGTTAAATCAATATCTGCCCATACATGGTCTGTTGGTTGTCGGAGATTTATCAGTGAGCCTATATTTGTTCCAAAAGGGGACGTCGAGGATGATGGATCGATATCTTCTTGTGGTTGAGGTGAGCAATGTCTAGATTATTTATCTCATCAACAAAACTGCATAATTTTAGTGTGTACACACACGCACACACACATATGTATATATCTATACTACTATTTAAGCGGCTGTACCTGTTTCAACCGGATTTTTTTTGTTCCAAAACACCCCTATATCTCTAGGTTTAAGTAGAGACAAAACTAAAGGATAGTTTCGTAAAAATACATGTTTAACTTGCACTAAAATACATGTTTAACTTGCACTAAAATATTGCCTACAAAATAGGAACACTCTTTCACTAACCCACTTCTTCAAAGTAACTATACGTTTATAGTTTTTTTTTTAAATAGAAAAATAAGTTAAACACTTCACGTTTATCTAAAAACAAATTTAAATATATAATAAAAAAAACTAAAGAACAATCAGGATTTTTTTTTGTTCTAAAATACCCTTATATTCCTATGTTTAAGTAGAGACAAAACTAATGGACAATCCGGTAAATCCAGTAAAAATACAACCCTAACTTCTACTAAAACATTGCCTAAAAAATAGGATCACTTTCCTATTGACTTTCAAATTTATTTATTCACTTATAAATTATAAATAAAAATTATATATATAATAAAAAAAATATAGATTTTTTTTTGTTACTACCACTTAAAGAAATAAAAAAAAAAAAAAAAAAAAGCCTCATCTCACGCGCGAAGCACGTGTGATGAGGCTAGTATATATATACCTAATGTCCACACTTTATAGTTGATTGTCCAATATGTATGAAGCATGAACATAAAGAATGTGAGACAATCATTGCTTACTAAGTATTTTGCGAACCACAAAACCAAGTCAACCAATATATAACCAGTTTTAGTTCTTTTTAGTTTGACATTTTTTTTTTAAATTCGAAAAAAAATGGTTTATAATGATATTAGAAATATTTCTATATAAAAAGTCAAGTGATAATTTGATTCTATTATTTCCCCCTCCACCTCACAAAAGAAAAAAAAAAGTACATTCCCTCAAAAATTATAGTTATGGTTTTAAATTTTAGTGTTTTCACATTTATATATTCCCACTAGAAACTAGTTTTAAATTTAACCTGTTTAAGTTGTTTTTAGTCTGACAATATTTTATTCAAAAAATTGGTTCAAAATGGGATTGAATATATTTATAAAAAAATCAAGTTTTGAAAAATCAAGTATGCTTTTAGCAAAAAGCTAAGTAAACTGATGTCAAAGGCACACTTAATGTGCCTCCAAATCCTTGGATTCTTCGATATATGAACTCTATTGCACGTGAACATTTTGCTCATGACTTCAAGTATCCATGTGAAGCTTTGATCTCCATAGCAAACCCTGAGATGGCTCTATGTCTTTAAACTTAATCCATATTATGACAGAAACAACACCGTGGAAGAAGATTCTCTATTTGCTTCTGAATCAACGGGCTGAATAGGTGAAGGTTAGGATTTTCTCTTTTAATAATACAAGTTACGCACACAACCTGCTAAAAGTCATGCTTAGTGGGCCTTTTATACAGGCAATACTATTAGGGTTACAAAAACTCATTTGCAAAACTAGCTTAATGAAAATCGCATCAAATCAAATTCTGATTCTACGATTCTCAATTGATCAAGTATGTGTTGAGAATGTGTCAAACTTAAATGTTGATCGATTGAGGATGCATTGAGATTCCATACAATAATTTATTTTTGTCAAACATTTTGTATATGCATATGTATATGGTTATGTTTATGGTTGGTTGAATGTATATGTACACATGTCTATGTTCTTGTTTATGTGTGTATCACATAATTTACCATCTAGAGTTAAGTCCTCACTCCTTCTAATTGATTGAAACTTGAAACCATCGATAATAAAAGCAAAGTTAGGAGGTATAGAACATGTATCACGTGATTTTGGAAAGGTACAAGAATCCTAGCCTTAACATTAAGCTTTAAGTGCAAGACATTTCTATCTTCATAGCATGAATACTTCCTAATTGGATCTACTAGGAAAATGGAGAGACAGATTTTAGGAGAATTAACCATGTGCGAGTATTTAATGATGGTATTATATGAAGAAATTCAAACATTTTCCAACTAAAATACAAATAAAAGTATACTAAAATACCTATTGTAACCATATATATACAAACAACTTTTTGGAGGGGAAAGTATTGATGGAAATGTCCACGATATTAATATGAATATGTTGCTCCTAGGATAATCAACTTTTGAGATTTTCATGTATTAGTCCTATTGTAGGAAAGCATTATGCACATAATCATTTTTTATTCACTTAGTTCATTGATCTTATATTTTGTTTTTCGAATAATAAATAAATAAACTGTTGATAGTAAACTGTTACTTATATGGAAAGTCATTACAAGCAGTATATGTCTAATAATATTTAGATTTTGAGATCTCTCTACGAGGACAGTAAAGAGACAAATTTATCACATCCATAATTTGGGTTTTTTTTTTTTTTTTTAATAATGCATATACATGTTTGTTGCAATCTCTATTTGGAGAAGTAATAATGTGAAAGTTATAAATGCTAGTATTATGTAAAGAAAGTCCAAAGTTTATTGGCTAAAACATTGAGCTTTTACAATGATTCACCATTAACCTTTATTGAAGATAGAGGGAAAAATGATAGTAAACTTAGTGGAAAAAAAGGGTAAATAAGAAGCACTATTTGAAATTAATGATAAAAAAAATTTCCAACTACCACTTTTTTTGTTTGTTTTTGTTTTTCTTTTATTTCAAAAACACACCCACAATAAGGGAGAAGGAATGGAGTTTTAATGCAAAAGCACATCATAAACTCTACTCCAAGCCATGATAATTTTTAACTTATTATTATTTTATTTTTCTTAATTTTTGTACACAAAAAATTAATTTATTAATTTAGTTGTTTTAAAATTTAATAAATTATTAGTTGTTGAATTTATATTTTTAATCTGTGTATTTGTATATGCATATCCATATGTATACGTTTATGTTTGAACGTGTGTGTATATAACTATATATAAAGACACACACGTGTATACATACTCGGTTATGTTTGGATCACATAATTTACCATCAAGAGTTAAATACTTACTCTGTCACTAATTTGAAACTAATACAATTGTTAATAGAAGTAATAAAGTGCAAAAAATGTTGATTTCCTTCATATGTATTTGGAAAAAAAAAAAAAAAAACCTACTTCGGCATCATTTTGGACCCATAAATGATAAAATGAATTTATAACTGTGACTTATTGGTGATTGAATGTATAAACAAAGTTAGGAGTTATTAAACTCATATCACTTGATTTTCAATGATACACCACTAACGTATTTAAATCATAATTTATCATCGTTTATAGAAGCAACGATATATGTTTGCATCATTAACTTATGTACGACATCACTATGACAAAAGGCCAAGGTGTATTACTATTTTGTCTTGTTTCGATAATATGGATGAAGTAAACACAAGAAATCTAGTGGGTTGTTATGAAATGTTATTGTTTCCCATAGACTTTAGATAATAGAAAAGATGAGAAAGGAAAATATGTTTGGATTTAATTTTCTTTAAAAAAAAAAGAAGGAAATATATTTTACATGTGTATAAATTTTGGGATTACAAAAAGAGTGGACCCTACAAAAACTTTTTCCCTCCCTGTTTTTTTGGTGAGACTATAATATTGGTCTTTAAAGTTTATCTTGTGAGCACAATTGATCTCTCAAGTTTTAAGTAAGCATTATTGGTCCCACAAATATATATATATAGGGTTGGGTTCAAGTTACACCTGGTGTAACTCTAAGCAATGTTACACCACTCAATAACTTATTATTGAATTCATATTTTGAAAATCTAACCATTGAATTATATGTTTTATGTGTTCTTAATATGCATGCCAAATTCCATGTCAATCAAATGTAATTTACCATTCGATCTACAAACAAATCTTTTATGCATTATTTCAAACTACAAAAACTTGAATTTAAATAATTGATTGACAACATGGCTATTGATCTTTGATCACTTTGAAATTTTGCAAGTATGGAGAATATACGAAAATAATGTAATCTAATGGTAGATTTGTCAAAATTTGCATCCAATTAAAAACTATTGGTTGGTGTAACATTCTTAGAGTTACACTAAGTGTAACTTGAACCTAACCCATATATATATATATATAAAGCATTGTTAGTCCTTCTATTAACCAATGTTAGTATTATTGCTTATATGACTAACAAAATAGTGAAATGACATCTTTCTCGCTTATGTGGCATTATTTTATTAATAAGTTTTAAAAGTAAATTTACACATCATAATTCATAATCTCACATCACAGCTTGTTCAAATAAGTAATACCCAAATCAAACCAAATCAAATTTGAATGTCCAAATCCACAATCAATGATACTTATAACAATGATTTAAATTTGTCCCCATCCCACTTTACGTCATCGACGTCCATCAATGGCAAAACATCCTCATCACGGTACCAGAAAATTTTCCAATTTTGTTAATGAATTAATAATATAAAAAAAAAAAAAAAACCCTAAATTTGAGAGAGAGAGAGAGAGAGGAACAAGGGTCTCATACGGTAAGGATTGGGTCTTATACCAATTTGAATCTGTAAAGCATAAAGGTTGGTTCAGGTTTGTATGTTCAATGATCAAAGCCATGTTAGGGTATAAGATTAGCAAGTCTTTTGATAACAGATTTAATTATTTATTTATCTATAGGTATAGGTATTATTGCTATTGATTGTGGATTTGGAGATTCAAATTTAATTTGGTTGTTACTTATTTGATTGAGCTATGATAGTGAGATTATGAATTTATGATATGTAAATTTACTTTTAAAATTTGTAATTAAATAATGCCAAATAACTTAAAAAGATGTCATGTCACTATTTCGTTAACCATATAAGCAATAATACTAACAATAGTTAACAAAAGGACTAACCGTGCTTATTTTTTAAATTTGAGAGACGAATAGCACTCAATTGAAACTTGAGGGACTAATTGCGCTCACAAAATAAATTTTGGGAACCAATTTTCCCCATTTTCAATTTAACCAAAGAAAAAGCTAGAAGGGATGGCAATTACCATTTAGCCCCCCTAAAACCAAACTTCAAAACCCTCAATTTTTTTTTCAAAACCCCAAATCAAATCACTTGCCCAAAACTAGAGTGAGTGAGCGAGTAACCATGTCAAGTTTCACATTTGAATGCTCTGTTTCCAACTCCTTCTCCTCCTCACAGTCCACACCTTCCCCCTTCTCCTTCTCAAACCCACCCACTGCCACTGTCTCCGCCTTTTTCCCCTCATCCTCCTCGCCCACCACCACCATCACCATCTCAGACCCTATCTTTTCTGCCCCTTACCCGACTCTATCAGATTCTGATCCTCCACCTCTTCCTCAACCCATTCCATTTCTTTCCCTTTCAATTTTGGCTCATCTTTCGCCGCCACCTCATCTTTATTCACCATACCACCGCTAACCTCCTCAATTGCCATAGCCACTGCTTCACCTCTCTTCGCAATGACGTCGTCCACAACCATAACATCTCTTTTCGGATCTTCAACCACTGCCACTTCCCCCCTATTTGGATCAAGTCCATATCTATCCCCATTCGGCAGATTGCTATCCACAACGAGTTCAACCTTATCCCCTTTCCAAATAACCTCATCTCTCTATGCACGAATGACTTATCTATGTTTCATGGGTTTTGGAGCAATGGTATATTTGAGAAATGCTAATTAAATCATTCAATTAAAATTTTAATATCTTTGTACACAAAGATTCCTTCTTGTTTAAATTCTCCAATTCTCTCTATCTTTTAGCCAAATTTGACACCCAATAGTTTAGAAAATCTATGTAAATCACACAAAATCATATATACTAGGGTCAAGTTTTTTTGGGGGGGGGGGGGGTGTGTGGGGGTTTAAAAAATGTCACGTGTCTAAAAATTAAAGTGAAAATTGTATGATTCTAAATGGAAAAGGAACTTAACCAAACTTTTATACTCCATTTCTTTCCAATTTTTAACTAAATTTGAGACATGAAACAGGCAGAACCAAAGGAGCGAGGGTGATGATAATCTAGAGATGACCCAAAAAGGCGCTTATATAGAGTTTGATTTTGGATGACAAGACTGGGAATGCGATTGATAGCATGAACAATATGAAGTATAGCTTTGCCCCAAAAATGAGCAGGAACTTTGGCAGAGAGAAGGAGAGTACGAATAGTGTCAAGAATATGACAAAGTTTTCGTTCGGCTCTAACATTTTGCTAAGAGGTACTTAGACAAGTTAGATGATGAACAATGCCATAGGAATGCAAAATAACTTGGAAAGCTTATTGAGTGTATTCAAGGGCATTATCAGATCGAAAAATTTTGATGCATTTGAAAAATTGAGTTTCAACCATTTTTGCAAAATTACAATATACTTGCAATAATTCAGAACGATGTTTCATATGAAAAATCCAGCTATAGTGAGAGCAATCATCAACAAGGACAACAAAATATCAAGATCCACCAATATTAGAGACAGAAGAAGGCCCCCAAACATCAAAATAAATAAGGTCAAAGATATCAGTGGATATTAATTTACTAGTATTAAAAGGCAAAGCTAGTTGTTTTCCTAACGAACATGAAACATAATCAAAATTTTCTGTAGACACTAAATCTAACAAACCTCTAGAAGCCAATTCTTGAACCCAAAAGGAAGATGCGTGATCAAGTTGGGCATACCAAAGTGCAAGGGAAGGAATAGAAGAAAAAGTAGTAGCTGCAGCAACAGAAATAGGAGCAATAAGTGGAAGATGAAGGTTGTCCACAGGAAACATATGCCCAACTATGGGACTAGTCCTAAGCTCTTGTTCCGTCCTCAGATCTTGCACAATACACCCAGAATAATCAAATATAATGCGATAACCAACTCAGCTAATTGTCCCACATAAAATAAATTGTAAGAAATGTTGGAAACATTAAAGACCCCAGGAATCGAGAGGTTTGAGGTTGAAACGAAACCTATATTATGACTAGACATTGTGAAACCATTTGCTGTGCGAATATTAAGAAGGTGCCGTGCAGGTTTAAGGTCAGAATATAAGGACGAGTGGGGTGTCATGTGATTGCAACAAGCAAAATTCATAAGCCAAGAGGTTGGAGACATACCAGATAAAGCTAGGAGAGAAGAGGAATAAGATGCATTACCAACCATACGAATGACATTAGTGATGATGTTTATAAGGTCATCTCTGAAAATGGTGAAAGTGGATCCAGAAGACTGAGACTGTGCAAAAACGTGAGCCATGGGTGGGACACTCTTACTGTTAGCAACCGTAGCAGCAACTGATTTGTTGCGTTAATAAGCAAGTCTCAATATTATGGCCAAAACGTTTACAAAAATTGCAAAAAAATTTGTTGGATTGTTGGCAACGATTGTTGCAAAAGGAAGAAGACTTGTCTTTATTCTTCATTTAGAAGCAAAATATGCAAAAATAGACTGCAAAAATGAAATCTATGTGAAAAACTAGGTAATGAGCACTTAGACTGCAAAAAGTCAACCCTGAGAAAAAGTCAACAGTCAACGCTCAGTTAACAGTCAACGGTCAGAGGTGATGACGTTAGCAGATGAATGGATGCTGACGTAAGCTAGGGCTGACGTGGCATTGCTGACATCACAGGTGACGTCAACCTGGAGCAATTGACGGCGCATGAGCTTTTTCAAGGATGTAGATAAAAAAAAGACTATTCCGATGGTGGCAGCGGCAACAAGATCAGAGCAACCCTGGTGGCGCGTGAAGCGCATGGAATATTTTGCCGAAAATTTGACTAGGGCGTGGCGGCACATGGTTGGTTAGATGAGGATTTTTTCGACGGCGTTGTGTAGAGCGATTAATAGTCTACATGATGATATGTCTTATGTCCTAATCGGAGGTTAGAGGTGATGGATTCGATGATGGTAGTGGTCTTGGCAGCGAAGGAGACAGGAGCTTCTAGAGGCGGAGATTCAACCCTGAGGACCTTTGACGGTGGCAAGGCAGTTGGGAGAGGACACTAAAAGGGCTTACTGGCCACAGAAGGTGAGGCAGGAGAAAATATCGACAAAGAAAAGACTGCAAGACACAAGAAAATTAGAGCATTGGCTCTGATACCATGTTAAAAATACTGAATAAGTGTATGTTGTATTTCTTACTGAAAGAATATACATGAATGCCTTTATATAAGAGGCATATAAGTACAGTACAAGAATATGTGCTATACAAGTAATCTAGTTGGGCTTAAAGCCTACAATACTATGCACATTAACAATTTACAATCGTATGAGATTTGCACTAGGGATATAATTTTAGAAGAGTGATGATGCGATTGAAACTAGATTTGGCTAATGAAGTAGAGGAAGTGACCATACTCATCAATCATGGTTGAGTTAAACAAACCGAGTTAACTTTGTTGTGCTGTTTATGTTATTTTGGGCTTCATTTTGTACCAATTTTGCAGCTTGAATGACAAACATTTGAGCTTTGGAATAAGAATACATCTGAATTATTTGGACCCATCTCGATTTGGGCCTAATCCATGTACATTTTTTTTCTTTAAAAAAAAAACACCCAAATAACTCCTTATTTGAAGGCCAATTTCTCGTGCAAACATCATGATAAAGTAAAATTTCAATAGAGTTTTAACACCTCCTAAGATAAAGTAAAATGTCAATAGAGTTTTAACACCTCCTAAAAAAAGTCAACCGAGTGCGAATTTAAATTCATGTGATTTAAAGATTAAAGTAGTCTAAATCTATACACTAGGAACTACAAAATCAAAAATTTAAATGTAAGAGACAGATTGACTCACCTAGATTTCGAGTATATTTTCAAACCAAGGTATTTCATATTCTTCTAATTCCAATAGTGTATATATATATATAATCTAAGGAATTGTGTTTGAGGATTTGAAGCCAAAAACAAATAAACATATTCCAAAAAAGAATTTGAATGAAAAAAGATAATATTATTAAACAAAAAAGAAAATGGACAAAACTTAGATACAGTATCTTAAGTATCATTCCTAAAATTCCTCTCTTAAATATTTGACATTTGTGCATTTTAACAGCTCTATAAACCGCGTTAACAAAATCCTATCTCTTTATGTTTTAATATTATTGTTTTCTTCTCTTGGATCGTGAGAAGAGAGAGATCTTTTTCTTCAATTAAAATAAAAATATCTCCAACTTCTCCTAATCCCTCACGTTCTCTCTCTCTAAACTCTCCTTATTGTTGTTTCGTTTTTTTACCCTCTCCAAGAACAATCGTTCACGCTCTGGTGCAACAACCTCTGGTTCAAAACTTTGTTTGGTTCCCAAGAAAACAAAGGAAAAAAGAAAAATAGTTCAAGGATTGTAGTTTTTAGTTTCACTGAATCTAGATTTCTTCTTATGTGATTTAATGGGAGAAGTTAGAGAGATCTACTGGAGCCATTTGGCTTTCTTTTTCAAAGATTTAGTGGATGAAATTTAAGATCTTCTGAGTAATTTTCTGAATTTGCGATTTTCATTTGATTTTCTTTTGTCTCAAGCTTTGATTTATTTGCAAATCAAAATCTGGATCAAAGCTTTGTTTGGTTCCCTAGAAAACAAAGGGAAAAGGACTCAGCAGCACCTAGTAGCAAAGCTACAAACAAATTTCAGCCCACAGAAAAGGACTATGCAGTCCTAGAACCCCGATGGATGGTACCATACACAACCAAGGTCAAGCTCCAACCAGAACTGAGCCTACCAACTAGAATCCTTAACTAAGATTTATCGCAAGGCTTATAAATCAAGACCAAAATAAGTAAAGCAGCCCAAGAACCTGGCTCAACATGGATTCTTAACAAATCACAAAGCCCTCTGTATCACCCTACATCATTCAAGATGAATTCCTCAGACACAAACTCAATTATTCCTTTGCCTCCAAATATGATATCATATTTTAAATCTATCTATAAGAAAGAAAATTGCTCTGCACATCTGATATACTAACACTTCCTTCTCACATAGAATAGTAGTACACCAAATGAACTAAATTAGAAACTTGTGATCTCCCTAGACATTATTTATTGGTCCAACCACATTGGGAGTAGGCATCGAGGATTCAGTGGATGCTTGTGAAGCTGTTGTCCAGACTGATTGGAAACTATGTTGGAACCAATCACATAAACTGTGGAATGCCTTTGGAGTGGAGTGCCACATTGGTTCAAGAGTTTCTTGACAGCATTGGAGAATCTGTTAGCATGAGTGATAAAGTAATAATACTAGAAAAAATGCACATATAGTGAAGATGAACCACCCAAAAGGAGGAACAAGCATCAACAAAATTAAGTCACAGGCAAAAACTCCAGAAATGAGAAACACACCCTTAAAGAAAGGGTGATGGGTTCTGTTGAAAGTTGGTAGTATTGTCACTGCCATTGATATAGTGAAGATACATACATCTATTATTAAGAGCAACATGAGTGCACCATGTATGTCGAATAAAGATATATCTGGGCTTTGATACTTCCATCTGATAATGGTAAGCAGAATTCCAAACACAAAGCCAAATACAGCAAGCCATTTGGTGTATGAACGGAGTTCTTGTTCATTCCTAAAAATAAAATATAAATTGCTTCAGAATACATACACCACCTAGTTTAAAATGGAATTAAATCAAACTCTCTCACAGTGCATTTGCATTTGTATGCCATGTATTAAGACAATGAGATACTTATTGTCTCAATTTTCTACAAAGTTGGACTTGGAATGGACTAACCAAATATTTGTCTTATGCTTAAAGAAGCAGCTATCTTATAATCGTACCAAAAGTAGCGAAGTAAATCACATATTGCTAACTAATTGGAGTAATGTTACCTTCAATCATGAGTTACATTTAATTCATGCTTTAATTTTATATATATTTTTTTTTCGATAATGGGATGAAAAAAATTCCCCAACTAAATTTTCATCTAAAAAATTTAACATTTATTATTAGGTAAGTTAATGGCCAGGGATCATGAAATCTAAGATCTTTTGGATCCTTGGATTGACAATATAGAAGAAAAAAATTCATTGCAAATATCAATTCAGAAACTCAAAGAATCAACAAAGTTACAAACTATTGATGGGGTTGACCCTCAAAGAATCATCCATAATTTGATCAATCCCAAATTTCAACAATTTCCCAGAAAACAAAATCCTTTTACAAGATCAAAAACTTTCATTACTTCAATTCTTATCCTCAACTTCTTGGAAGCCTAAAGTTTGGATGAGAGCCAGCATCATCATTTTTTTTTTTTTTTGAACAAAATAATGTCCATAATCTATATTGGCACCTTAACCAAAAGTTTCCATGTCCAAACCAAAAAAAGACTGATCTTTTTTTGGGTGATCTGAATTCAATACATTGAACAGGCCTTAATGTCCTACAGACACAAACAAAAATTAAAGACGGATTCTAGATTTTGTGCCACAATCTTCTTGGCTATATATATACAGTTTAAAAAGACTTCCCCCCACCAAACTGTACTTGAATATGCAAGATAAATGGAACATTAATTGAAGTCACATAAGCTGATAAGCAGTTGTTATTTATTAAAGCACCAAAATAAGTAAATGATTAAGGCACATAAGCAATGCATATGTAAGTAAAACAGCAAAACGTTCTTGTTTAAACTTTGTCTGCAAAGAACTTAGCACAAAAATGGACTTGAACTATTAGTAGAATTCATGACAAACTCAGAACAAAAAACTAAAGAAAAAGAGATAGCTATGTACCCGTCGGGACGAAGATCAGCGTAGTTGTTCATGTCCATTCTTCTAAGGAGAAATGAAGTGGCAGCACTTGCAGCTAGCTCTTTGTGTGTTGTTCTTATTGCTTATGCAGAGTATCTCTGAGAATGGAACTCATTTATATAGTATAGACTATAGACAACGGAGTTGGAAGTGTGGAATATATTAATCTATCTTTAGACTTTAGGCTTTAGAGGCTTTCTTTAAAATAACAAACATTGGTGGCAATTAGGCAAAGCCAATGATACGGACCGTATTGATCGGCTTGGCCGAATTTTGAATCATTCGGCTAAGGGAACTTACATTACTAATGTCAACTGGACCCACTTACATTAGCTGTTCACATTTGAGATCCTTGTCTTAACTTGTAACTCTCTCTCTCTCTCTCTCTCTCTCTCTCTCTCTCTCTCGATCTCTCTCTATATATATATATATACACACATATATTTACACTATTGAGATACAAAACTCTTAATATAGTTATAATTGAATATTTTTGGCCTATTTGTCAGTTTGTACCAATACTATTTGCCTTTTTTTTTTTTGCTTTTTTTTTTTTGTTATATTTTCAGGTATAACAAAATATATATACAACTTACACTTTCGAATGAGTTTTAGTTACTTCATTCTCTGTTTTTGGGTAATTGTATTTTAAAGGTCCTGTTAATAAGTGCCTTTAAGGCATTTATTAATGAACTATATTAGGAAAGTTTTTATACCACTTCAATGAAAAATATAAAAAAACTGTAAAATATATACATACATATATATATATATATATCGAAAGTTTTTTCTTTTATCATAAAAAATTTCTAAAAGTATTTCATAAACCAATATCCTTAAGGCATCCTTTAACTCTTTTCATCTTTGAAATCTTAGAAAGATTTCAAATTTCTTTTTCTGTTTTTACCTTCTATTTTTTGGCTAAGTGGCAGATTTACTAATTTTCTTTGATTTCAAGCCAATGTCACCTATACATTCTTAAGTGCATCAGTTGAATTTATCAAAAAGGTATATTAACTCAAAAACTACAAAAATTTCTTGATGAAAATGGCATCAATGGCTCAAATAAGAATCGGCTGGTTCTTTTTTTTTTTCTTTGAATTTAGCCCAAGGCACTGCCTTACCAAAATACAAACGCTAAGCCAAGTTATTACTTATGTAATTGTATGATTATATGGCTAGCAAAAGCATATTTATGACATTCAAACACGGTTTGGCTCCTGTGCACTAGACCCAATTGGATGTGGACACATGTCCAAAATTGATTATATACTTGTATTATGTTAATTCTAATACATTAGAGTATTGGTCCCAAGCTTTGTCAATGTATTTAAATCTCTATGTCGAAGATTTATTTTCTTAATCAATAACATCCAATCTTAATATCTATCCAATTCCACACTTGCCCTTACTATGTAACTAAATTGATTTGTTGATTTTGTATTTCTTTGGATAATTTGGGATCAATGTTGCAAGAAATTCTGGGTTTTTTTTTAATTTTAGTGATCACGACACAAAAAAGAGCTAAGGGATAAAAAAAAAAAAGAAAAATCTTAAAATATTATATTTGATTTGTTGTTAAACAATGCCTATTTAAAATAAAATAACCCTTGAGTTAAATCACAAAGGGTAAAGCTTGTGTCCAGTATATATATTGCTTTACATTTTGATTGCCTATTTAAAGGATCCAAAGAACTTAATCTTCACATAAAAATATTCTAAAAGAGATCATACTTGATACACTATCATAAACGAACTCTAATTTGACTAGAAAACCCTCAAAAAACCTAAAATCAAGAAAATAAACTCCTAAATCTTAAAATATTGAAAATTACATAAAAATTTAAAAGTGAACATACAATAAAAATTAAACCTCATATCTTGTCCTAGATCAACATATAACAATAATCAATGGCTTTTTCCTTGGTATTGGCATGCATGAACGTACGTAGTACATACAAAATAAAAGAAAATTATTTAAAGAAAATTGACATAATATTTGATTAGATAGTTACAATTACTAAATCATAAATCTTAAGATATATGTTGGCATACTGAATCACAGATACATAGAAAGTTCACTAAAACAAAGGCAAAGAAAAAGAAAAAGAAAAATAGATGTTGGTTATTTTCTGGACATAAATAATTGGGAGGTGAAAAAAAGAAAATATAGTTTGATGTGGGACGCGGAAGCATTAAGAAGAAAATTTGACTGACAATAAAATATATTCTAAAATAAATCATAATTAATACCTAATCATAATTTGACCTAAAAAACATTAAAATTAAAAACAAAAGGAAATAATAATCATAAACCTAAAATTCTAAAAATTACAAATTAAATACCAAAATTAATGAATAACGAAAGTATAATTGTAAGTTTTGTCCAACCCTCCACATGATTATGTACTACTAAGCAATGAAGCACAGCCAAGATTGATGTTTCTTTTTGGTGTTCACGTTCCCGCTTTGATAAGCCGTGAAATCATCATACGCCATAGCCATATTTGGGCACTTAGAGTTTCCAATACATGATATGTATCCGTTCAAAGCCAATTCAACATTCAGGATTCCCACATTCTTCGAACCCTTGAACACCTCGAGAGAAGTTGATACCTTCAGTTCTGCAGATTCCTTTTCTTCATCAATCCCATCGGAATTACTGTGATCATTACTCTCACTCGTACCATCATCGATGTTACAAGACGAAAGGATCTTCATCAGCAGTATCATACCTAAGATCTTCATTAGCAGTATCATAGCAAGGATCTTCATCACCAGTAATATACTTGCACTCTTCTTCCTTAATCTTAATGCTTTCAAATAGTGAGTGTAGGTCACACTTAGCCTTCCCTATGAACGAGTCTTTACGCCATCTACGTGCCTGATAAATCTCACATAGCATAGAAAGAGTTATCAGAGATTGAAAACACAAACTTCTCGTCCCATATGGGATTTGAGCCTCTAGTGGAATCAACCTTGGTTTGGATCTTCGCTTCTGGGCAGATATATGCATCCACATAAGTCTTTCTGATCTTTTTAGCCTTTAGATAAGCAGATTGAAGATTAACCTCCAAAACTCTAAATTTTCCACTCACAGAAGGAGATGGCTGAACCATCCTGTCACAACCTTGAAAAACAAATTTTACGAATTACAGAATTTAAGGAATCGTATATGTAGGTCTAAGTTTTGTTGATAACAAAAAAAAAAAAAAAAAAAGGTTTTGTTTTGTATTTAATTTAGGACTAAACTTCTGCACAGTCAGATAATAGACTAACCCCATAAACCAATCAAAAGCTTCTTGTTCCCAATCTTGTGCTGATGACGAAATTGCACATTCCAATGAAATCCTTCGAGCAGACCAACCCATAACTTCAGCCACCAAGGAGTCCTTTGACCTAAGAGTTAAGACTAAATGATTTATATTATTTCATATTTAGTTATTTATTTATTAGAATTGACAATTTTATGTTCTACAAGGATATATATAATTTAATTTTTAGGAACCCCGAAACACCCTAAAACGGTACGCCGATATCGGCCGGTACCGAAATATTCCATTCCACTAGACAAACCGAAACGGGGTCCTAAACGGTATTAATAACTTTGGTATTTATAGAGTTGTGTTGTCGGTTTTATGCTACTCCGAAAAGGAGCAGGATTAGGACTGTTGATGTGGTGGCTTGAATAGTTCGCCTCTTGGAAGGACTTGTAAACCTAGTCCTTGTTGGTCTATTCTGCTGACTTAAGGAATTCAAGTCCAACTTGGAATCTGTTATTGTACACTACGGCTCAACATTAATTAGCCAAAAATTGTGGTATCTTGCGACAACCCTAATACACAAGCAACAGAATATATATGCTATGCGGTAATCGATGTATTGATGATCAAAGGCAGCCGCAACTTTGATTATTAGAATAGGGCTTTCTCTATTCTCTGGTGATTGTGAGTTTTTTGAGTGTATTTGAGGCTTGGAATTTTGGTACCACCTTTGTAATCTCTTTATTTTGTTAGTGAAACTTTCACCTCAATCTTGCCCGTGGACATAGGCCAAAAGCCAAACCACATAAATTTTTGTTCTCTCCGTGTAATTGTTTGTTCAGTTGTCTATTTCTATTTTTTATAAACCCACTATTATTTGGCTACATACAACGAATAAATATTTACACTTCTGCTATTCTCAACAAGGATTGTTAGTATTCTTTTCCACCCTAAAAAAAAAAAAAAACTGATTTTGCAAAAATAAGATCTCACTACCTTTAATATATTGTTTACTAGCATTATTCTCGTACTATGCATGGCTTGATGAAGATTCATATGTAAGCTAAATTATTTAAAAAAATATATTTAAAACTAAATTACTAAATAAATAGTAATGATAAAATAAGTAAATAAATTTAATTAAAAAATTACTTTTAGAGTTTAGACTTTATTAGTGTTTATCTATATATTTTTATATTTTAAAATTATTTTTGTGCTTTGTGTTAATTTCTTAATATGGAATAATGAATGAATTTTACTTAAGTTAAATAGTTTTTAAATATTATTGCTTAATTTGAGGAGATATATCCTAACAAATAATATAAATTAATTTACTAATTAGTGAGAATAGTTTTAGCACAACCACAACTTCTAACTTTTATTATATAGTATATGATTTAACTCTAAAATCTTATTAGGTTTTGCAAAGAAGACAGTGTTTATAATAAAAAAAGAGTAAATTTCACAAACTTACCCTGCGGTTTGTGATAATACCAACTAGGTCCAAAATATTCTAAAATCTACCAATTTGGTCCTTAAAAAGCAACTTTGTCCTTGATAGCCAAACACCGATAATTTCATTTTCTCATCTTCCTCTCTCTTTCCTGTCTTGTTCCTTTTCCCTTCTCTCTCTGTTGTCTGAGTTCTCTTTCTCAGAACTCTCTCTAACTGAACCTTAGCCTTGGTGAAACTCATGGCTTGGTCATCAGCATTAGCAACACTACCATGCAAAGATCTTCCCGATTCCCACTGCAATCAATGTCGTCAACAGACTCTCATCCCTCTCTCTCACGGCGGCGTCATAGATTGTGGCATGGCCGATCTTGTGATGTAGTGTGTTTTTTCTGGTTTCTCTTATGAAGATAGTTGGGATTGTGCTAGTTTTCTGTGTTGTTTTCTTGTGATTTTTGTTGGCTTTTTTGGGTTTTTGTTGGGATTTTTAGGAGATTTCATTAGGAATTTACAAAGATATTTATGTGTTGTTTTGCTTGGATTTTTGCTGGGTTTTTTGGGCTTCTATTGGTTTTGAAAGATATATATATATATATATATATATTTTTGTAGAGATTTTTTTATATATTTTTTTGTAGAGATTTTGATACTGCTTTTTATGGATTCAGAGATTTTGGTATTGTTACTGTGCTGATTTTTCTGATACTTTGGGATTATTTGTAAAGGGTATTTTGAAAGTAACGGTGTTTGGCTGTTAGGGATTATAACCACTCAAATAAAATCAATTTCTGACAAGATTTGCTAAACAATTAGCCTAAGGCTAGAAAGAGTTTTTGAGAAAGAGAACTCAGAGAATAGAGGGTGAATAAGGGGAAAGGAACAAGACAAAAAAGAGAGAGGAAGAAGAGAAAATGAAAGTAATGGTGTTTGGCTGTTAGAGACAAAGTTTTCTTTTGAGGACCAAATTTGTGGGTTTTAAAATGTTTTGAACCTAGTTGATATTATCACAAACTTCAAGGTAGGTTTATGAAATTTACTCAAAAAAAAAAAAAAAAACTCGGTTTATTTTCTATAAAAGTAGGTATCATTCTCCTTTGCTATTAATCCAAAAGTTTTATTACATCCTGTGCCAATGAATTGCAATTGTTTTTCTCTACCTCTATCCAAACCAATCAAAGAATGATTCAGTTGAACTAATTCCTGCAGGCTTAGAGTCCACATGACCAATGGCCATACATCAGACCCAGGATTTTTGATTCAATGTAAACCCAATTAGAGTATTCATATTGGTCCATGTATAATAGAAATATGTGTAAAATTTACACGGTTTTTCCTAAAAATGACCTATATCAATTCGTGTATAATTGTGTAAATTTACAAGTTTGCTATAGTATCTATATAAATTTACAGTGGCACTATTCATTTTTCATTAAATTGGTTATTTTTTTTCTTTACATATCTCGAGAATGAAATATAGGAATGGAAAAAATTGCCCGACCGGCAAGTACCCAACCTAACCCGCAAAGCAAATAGGGTAGGTTTGGGTTTTAAAAACCCAACCTATAGTGCCTTTAGGTCGGGTGCAGGTATTCTGTATACCCACCCCGAACTCGACCCGTATACATATATTATATTAAAAAAATTTTAAAAACCCTAACTATAAATACTAACTCTCTCATTTCTCTAACCTTAATCCTTCATTCTCATCACTCACTCTAAAGTCTCAGTCGCCCTTCCTCTCCCTCACTCTCACTCTCACTTGCTGTCGCCACCCTCCTCCCTGCCTCCCTTACCTCGCCATTACCAGTCCCTCCTCTAGCTCACCGGTCCATCCTCTCTACCTCCCTCACCATGTCGCTCACTCCTCCACCTCGCTGTAGACGCCGCTCCCTCCTCCCTGCCTCCCTCACCTCACCTTGATTGGAAAAATAAGGGATTTTTGTTGGGATTTCTAGGTTTGTTGTCGTTTTTTTTTTTTTTTTTTTTTTTTTTGGGTTTTGTAGGGGCTGAAATAGTGGTAGATTTCGGGTTGTAAAGGGCTAATCAGTTGCTGTTTTGTGAGTCATGTGATATTATAGTGTTTTAGTGTTTTAAATTTTTAAATTTATTATTTCATCTTGAAAAATATTTAGGATTTCTGTATTTAGGTTTGTGATTTTGAAAGGAAAAAATTAGAAATCTAAAATTAAATTATTTTGTAGATTTGTGTGATACATTGATATTGATTTTTTATTATTATTATTATTATTTATAATTTGGCCACAGTTCAGAGACTTTAGATTAGGCCTTGAAGGGGCATAGCCAGTGGGGCCCACGGGGGCTCGTAGGGGCAAGAATGGGGGTAAAAAAAATTGTTTAGTTAACAAGGCGGATTCGGGTCACAAGTGGTGGTGCAAGTTCAGGGATAAAGAAACCCGGACTTGTTGCCATTCCTAATGAAAGAAGATGGTAAATGGTGGTTGTTGTGTGTGAAGAAAGAAAGACAATTAAAAAAATTAAATTAAATTGATATTTTAATAAAATATAGTGTGAAATAGGATGTAGGGTGTTTTAAAAAGTGAGTAAGTAAAGTTTATCAAAAAAAAGGTGAGTAAGTAAAATAGAAAAAGTAGTTTCCGAAGTTAAAATAGATAGAAGTCTTTCTATGAGCTAATGCAAATGCTTCTATTCAGCTATTAAATTCTTATTGATTAACGGGTTTTTTTTTGGAATTTTTTTTTTTTTTGGTGTAGATAGGAATCGAGACCGATATTTTTTATTTGTCAATAAAAAAAATTTACTAGTTGAGTTAATTTCTTCGTATTCATTCTATCAATCTTCTTTTCCTTTTTGAAGTTATTCTTCTATTTTTTTTTTTTTTTATAAAAAGTTTTTCTACTTTATTTGACAAAGAAAATAAATAGAATGTTAAATTGCAAAGTACACCCTTAAATATTGGAGGTCTTTAAATTTTACACCCTAAAATTTCAAAATTTAGATTTTACCCCTAAAATTATGAACTGTTTGAATAGTTAGCCCCTCTATTAGTGTTGTGCTGATATGTCCATTAAGTAACATATAAGCCAACCATTTATGCTAGATGGACCAATCAAATTGTGCCACAGGGAATTAGTTTATTCTATGTAATTAAGTAACTAAAAAAAGCTTTAACAAGTCAAAGTAACTCCTAAAATTTAATAAAATAAAATTATTTATTTATTTATTTATTTATTTTTCATAGCTTGCTCTCGTAATAACATTGATGAACAGAATATCAAGCAAATTAAAATCCAGATTGATCAAATACATATAATTTGAACTAGGTGATTAATTGGAAATTCCTTTGGTGGTTTTCTTATTCTAATATTTAAAAGGGCAAAACTTAAGTACAATTCTTTAAGTTTCCTCTTTAAATTTAAGTCACATGTCCAATAAAGTTAACTCAGCAAAGCTGTTTAAACTTTAAAGTTATTACTCAATGAATGTTGTGTAGTAATAACTCAACCAAGCTTTTACCACTACCACACCTCAAAAGAAGAGAAAGTGTAGAAATTTCATTTTGAAGAAGGAAATATCAAGAAAGTAAATAGACCCATCAATATAACTCAACCTGCCAGAAACACCAGATGGCTTCAAATGCTTTCACCTTCATTTTCCAAGAAACAAACAAGTTCCAAATTAAAATTTTGGCTGAAACTCAACAAATTTTTTACAAGAACCCTTCACAACCACACCTTGCATTCATTCTAGCCACCATGTGAGGAGGCAAATTGGTTTTCACCCACATGAAAACCCCATAATAGAAGCTTTAAGAGATAACTAACCTAAGAGAGAAATGAAGAAGACAATGGGGCATGGCGATTGCGTAGGAATTCACAGTGGACCTTGATTTCCTTGAATCTAGTAAGAATCTTTGGTCCATGGCCTTGCCCTTTAATTTTTTTGATCTGTTGCTAGGTAAGCCATAAAAGAGGAGAGGTTTTGAGAAAAAAAAAATATATATTAAAAAGAACATAAAAGAAACCTAATGTCTCTGGAGGAGGAGACTTTAGTAGAAGAAATCTGAAAGAGGAGACTTAGTGGAAGAAGTCAACTGGAGAAAGATTTGATATCTAAAATTAAAATCATCGATTGCAGGCCAGTGAGGAAAAACACAAAAACCAAAGGAAGGAAACAATGTTGTTATCTTTTAACGCCTGTTTGTTAAGTTAACTTTATTGGACACGTGGCTTAAATTTAAAGAAGGAACCTAAAGAATTGTACTTAAGTTTTTTCCTATTTAAAATAATACATTTTATTTTAAATGAAAAATACTTTTTAATAACATGTCTATTTATAAAGTTATAATATTTATAAATTGATAAATTAAGGCAAGAACTAGTGTACTATCAATTTGGATGTCCATTGTTGGCCTAACTACTAATGGGTATTGCTTGGGTTTGTTACTTATGCAAGGAGCCACATTAATAGTCGGTTCTACTCATTACCATGTCTATCAAATATTTTATGCTTTTAATCTTTTTTATTTTTTTTTACAGAGAACTCCAACCTATGGCGTTCGCTCTTGATAATAGTCATTTATCATCAAATCAAGACACTAATGGGTTTTTGATATAGATGAGAATTGAACCACAAATTTCTTATTCAACCATTAGAGATTTTACCAGTTGAACTAACTAGAACTCACAGTATGCTTTTAATTTGAAATGACGTTTCGGTTACTTTTCTGCAACAAACCTTTATATATCTCGAGCATGACTACTATCTTGTGAATTATTGTTGGTCCTTATTCTAAATTATATAGAGAAAATTAACTCTGAATTAAAGGTGGACGTATTTTTATGGTCGTTTTCACCACATATTCTACATGCCTGACCACCTTGTAAGCCCAATTTCATATGTTATAATATATTATTTTTATTCTTTTAAGTATGGCCCAAGCCCAGGCAACATATCATGAAAAATAAGAGTGTAGTTTTGGAGGATATGACTCAGTTTCTTTTGTACCTTTTTCATCAGTCTAATCAGTATGTGCTGCTAAGTGAGCAAGGGTCATCGCTAGCATCTCAGGCTAGTGGATTTTACCTGGAATTTCCACCCCAAAAGAGTTGTTATGCTTTGGCTGTCTTGACCCAAGTTTTCTGATCTACCTTTTTTTTGGCCTTAAACAAATAGCTGACCCTAAGTGGCTAGCTTTGTCTTCTACACCAACCAAATGCAGCCTCCAAGGACTTGCCATTACTTGGAAACATTAGCCCAAGGATTTAGGCCACTTCATCTCCCAAATTATGTATAAAAAAAACATATCAACCCTTTTGCCCAATTAAAGCAAATATGACCATAATCTCTTTGATTAACATCTTGGAGTACAAAGATTATATTGACCAAAAACTAATAACTAAGAGCACCCGAAACTCAATAGAAAAGCCTAAATCAAATTCAAAACAAACTAGCCACTTGTTACCCTTTAGAGCTGAAACTTTGGAGTACAAGCCTACTCAACCAGCAATGATTCTCAATATCCTGAAACTTGGGGGGGGGGGGGGGGGGGGGGGGGGGGGGGGGGGGGGGGGGGGGGGTGGGAACTGCTAGTGTAAAGGAACCTACTCTCTCTCCCTCATGACATTTCTTAATTTCCTCTTATTACTGTTTGTGAGTCAAAGTTTTCAGACCTGATGTTCTAAGTGCATTTCCTACATTTTTGCTATTATAATTCTGATCTCTCTTGTTAATGCACCATTCGCTTTGTTCATCATATTATAAATTTCTAATTTGACTCTCCACAAATAATCATTTCTAAATAACCCAAGGAGAGATTTTGGTCATTTTTGCATTTTTGGCCCTCGTCACAAAATGTGCCCAACAAAGTGATATAGTCATATTATTGTTTAATATAAATATTTCTTATAGTGATTTACAGGATCCTGCCTAAAAAAGCTAGCTATAGATGAAGCGGCACTCTGAATTATTTTTTTGCTAAAAAAAAAAAGTATATATATGACACCAAAATATACGGTACAATAATTATAGAACAGCCTCTAGAGCAACTTGAAGCTAAGAGAGAAACAAAATGGACCTCGAGGCCTCCAAGCTAAGGCTTTAAGGATGGCTGTAATTAACTCAGGTACATGATAACAGACTACGGGTTGCATTTCATCTAGTAAAAGAGAGGACCTCTTTATAAGCAGTTCCAGCTTCCAGTCAGACTTGCCGTGCTTCTCTCCCAATAAGTAGACTTCAGTATTCGAAGCAAGTAGCATCAGGCCTTTCATCTAGTTTGATTGCCTCTCAGATGGTGAGGAAAAAGGCTGTAGTGCGATGTTCCTCTCCATTGATTTTTATTGTTTTCAGTGGCTTCCACTATTATCAAAAAGATTGCCAAGCTGCAGGAGTTAGCTTTCTATGGTAGACATAAGGTTGATGCGTCAGTAACTTTACCTCTTCTCTTCTCAGCTCTGGTTGCAATAAACGAACTACACTAATAATTAGCACTGGATATCAAAGGCATTAACTGAACTATTCTAAAAAATGATCTAGTTTCTGTGCAGCCATATTGAACAAGATAAAGATTAATGTGTTAAGGGGCATTCTTATTTATTAATGCAGAGATTGTGCAAGCATATGGTTCACAAATAAGCACATACAAAATATAAATAGCTTCCATTAGCATAGAAAACGGCCGTCTGATTTATATCTATTAGCAAATATACAAAAACATGATATGTTTAAGATGACAAACTGAATCAATCTTGTGTCATAGAGCCAACAAATTATGAGCGGAATTATTAAACTCCATTAGTAAATATACAAATATATTTTAAGTTCAAGACACAATACAAAGCAATTCAACCCAACACAACCTTAGCATCACGTGGACATAGTTAAGTTACAACTCCTTTTGAGAGCCAGAGACACTACATTGCAACACCAATAGCCCTCTCCTTAAGGGCTTTATTAGCTGGTTTGACACAAGAAGATCTAGATGAGGCTGGTTTTCTCCTCAGTTTCTTCTTCCTAGCCAACTGTTTCTCCAAGTCTCTTACTCTTCCAATCAAGTTGGATATAACAGTCAACTGCTCTTTTCCTGCTGCAATCAACTCCTCCATCATCTCCCTCAATTTCTTGTTCTCTTCGATAAGCTTTTTATCACTTTCCACACCTATGTTGCACTCATCAACAGAAACCTGGCTGGCAGTAGGTGATAAAGGTAATGGCTCTCCTTCCCCTTCAACTTTCTCTAAATGCAGTGGAACCTCCTCACTTTCAATTTCAGACCCAATAGCCTGGTCAATCAGCACTTTATTATTCTGGCTTTCATTTTTAGCCTCTTCTGCCTCTTTCTTCTCCTCCCCGATTGCTACAACAGGCTGCTCATCATTATCTTCCACAATTTCAAATCCAATAACCTGGTCAATCAGTGCTTTTTCATCTTGGCTTTCGTGTTCTGCCTCTTCCTCCACTTTCTTCTCCTCCCCGATTGCTACAAGATGCTGCTCATCATTATCTTTATTCTCCCAAGTTGGCACTTCATTGCTTTCTCTTAGTTTTGGTGGTGATTCCACTGCTAGTTCAAGTGTTGCCTCGCCAGGAATAGACTTCTCCTCTTCATGGATGTCCGGTGCCTGCTGCTCCAATTGACTTACAGTTTGAGTTTCATCATCTGGTGAGATCACATCAACTGTGACATTACATTTCCCCTCTCCACCAGTTTCAACTTGTTCATGCCTCTCAAATTCAGAAGCAGCAGGGCCATCATCAAACACTCCACTCCTTTCATCTGTTCCCATCAAATCAACCTGAGTTTGCGAAGCAGCATCCACTGACATGTTAGATTCTACTTCACTCTGTTCAACTTCACTTTGTCCCATTCCAATTTCATTGTCCTTGTCAGACTCATAAAGAGTATGGTTCTCATCAGTTCCTCCTTGTGTAAATTCCATCTCAGATTTGATCTTCTCCTCTTCAACCAAAGGAAGTTCACTGGATTGCTCAGAGTATACAATATTTTCATTTTCTACATCCTTCAATGCTTCTGGACAAATATTTAGCTCACAATTAAGTACCTCATCCTGTTGTTCCATAATTTGCTCTGGCTCAGCCTCTTTAGGCACAACAACACTTGTGTCAGTAAAGGTAGACCCCGAAGTTTCCTCACTTTGGAGGCTTGACACAGGGCAAAGCATGCTTTCGTGTGCCTCTACCATTCCAAGCTTACTATTGCAGTTTCCCTCGAGAGAGCTTGTACCAAATCCTGCTACTTCCTCTGCTTCCTCCTCTTGCAGGCACAAACTATTTGAGGTCTCAACACTGTGCTGTTCCATATGTTTAGTAGTGGCTGTGGACACCTCCTCAATGGATTCTTCAGACTTGTTAATCATCAGAGAATCAAGCTTATCCTGTAGGCTTACAAGCTCCCTTGCCAAGGATTTTCTTAAATCTCTAACAATTGGGTGCAAGCCCTGATATATGGTAAAAAAAACAAATTATAAACTACAATGCAAAACAAATAGTCTAGCAATAAAGAAAAACATAGAATGAGATTAAGTTGATAAAAAAAATAAAAATAATAAAAACTGTCTTTCATATCTACTATAATAACAAGTTTAATTTTTCCTCTAAAGTCCATTCATTAGGAAAATAATACAAAAAATAGTTAAGGACTAAAGTACACAAACCTGAATTGTGTCCAATTTTAGCAGAATCCTCATTATGGTTTCTCCAATTACCACTTTCTGCTTGTCATCTCTTTGGAGATCAGAAGAAGACTCCAGGACCTGAATCTGATTCTGAACATCAGCCGCCTGCTGACAAACTTCAGCTAGTCGCCTCAGTTTCTTCAGCGGTTCCCATTTTCTCACCTCATACCCATGATAGGCAGACTGTATAAGCACAGCAGCTTCTTCCTCTGACAGGGTCTTTTTCTTGAATTTACCTTCATCACCAGTTAATTTAGATGAATCTATCTCTTTCTTTGCTTCAATTTGTTCCTCAGTTGTCAAATCCTCTTCCTTTCTTGATTCTTGAACCTTGCATTCTTTACCATCTTTTTCAGATTTCTCTTGAGAACCCATCAAAGGATTAAAAGGAAACTGAGTCTCAGACCCATCTCTTAAATCCCTATCTTTGTCTTCACTGGTTTTCCTTTCCACCACCTCTATAACCTTTATGTTTGGCTCCACCTCCTTGCTGCTATCTTGAGTTATTGGAACTTGAGGAGTCTTCTTTTTAAAGCTTGATGCTACAGTTGCCATGGAAGTGTCATTGTTTGATGCCTCTTTTGAATGAGCAGGAGGACTAGGAGATCGGGAACCGCTATTTCCATTTCTCTTCCTTGGTAAAGGATCCACTCTCAAACAAACTGGAGGTAACTTGGACGTCTTTGACGGGGATGATGTTTGCTTTTCACTTTTGCTACAAGGAGGCTTGTCCATGGTATTGGCACCGCTTCTTCCTCTGCTCTGAGTGTCCTCTGAACTTTCCTCCTTACGCAATTCCACTTGCTTCACTGGAATATTTTCCTGATTAGCCGCTTTCTCCCCCAATGACACCTCTGAATCACCCTGACTCTCAGAAATCTCTTCATTTGCCGTAGGTGCATTTGTGAGTTCATGACTTTGAGGAGGATTTACTGGAATGAACTTGAAAGTATAAGGTGGCTCTTTTTCCTTATTTCCAGCTTCCTCCTTATCATATGGCATCCAGATAATGGGAAATGGGAATTGTGTCCTCTTCTCCTCATTTTGCTGATTCTGAGTCCCCTTTCCATCTCCACCATTCAGCCAAGTTCCAAGGCTATTCATGGCAGGTGGAGCTAGAACCTTATCAGACTCTGCAGTTTTTGTCTCATATTCAAAAGGCTTTTCTTGCTCTTTTCTTTGCATGGACTGTGGCGGAATCCACACAATTGGATAGGGGTAATTCTTGGCCTGAACAGGAACCATAGATTCACTTTCACTTCTTTTCTTTTCAACCTCCGGCTCCTGCTCCACAATCTTCACAATTCTATCATCCTTCTGATTGTGCGCGTGATTCGGACACCCACAGCAATGATAGTTTCCAGCGGGCACATTCTTGTCGTACTCATATCTAGGCATCTCCATCGAGTAGTGTGGAGGGGGTACATAATGAATAGGGTAGGATTCATGATATGTAGGATAACCCCCACAACAAGACATAGGTGAAGGTGGCGGAAAATGAGGATAAGGAGGTCTAAAACTATAATAACCCGGGAAGCTGTTATGATTGCAGCATGAATGCCATGGCATTGGGTAGCCATAGTTGCCACCATGAGGCCAACATTCACGTGGAAGGTTGGGGTTGCTTGGATCACTCTTCATAGCTTCCAAGCCCGGATGATGATACTGAGTAAACTGGTGGGGTAGTGAGTCCATGTATCTGTATACAGGCATCATTTTTGTCCCAACCTTTATAAAAGGTTGAACCACCCCGGCAATGCTTGGTAAAAGTTGGAAATTTCTTGCTCAGAAAAGTATAAGCAAGACTAAAACACAAAACAAGGAGAAATCAAATTAGCCCAGAAACCAAAAAAAAAAAAAAAGTGACTCGATAATGCTCATATGATGGTGCATTGTTTACAAAAATTTCAATCAATGGAGGAGGAAATTTATGACGAAAGTTCTATGCTATAAAGAACAAAATTCAGTATATGCATGTAGAAGAGAAATCCAAGTCCAAATTAATCAATTCTTTTGTAGAAAACAAGAAATATGGATAAAAAATTCTGTATGTTGACATCTAATTCCAGATCATAATAAATATGCAGGTATCAACTGGAATTGTCCTAAACAACAACTTTTTTTTAGCAATTGAAGTCATCGGAGTTCATTTTTCCTTTAAGAAATTATAAATAAACAAATAAGAAGAAAAAGTCTTTCAACTTATTATTAGTTATGTAACCAGCATATTCGTTATGCGACCACAAGTCTAAGAGTTGAGTTCCACTGTGAAGAACTAGAGTCCCTAAAACTCAAATTCCACCGGAAACTTTAAAAAATTAAAAATTAAAAAACCTTGAGACTCGAGTTCCAAATGTGACCACATAACTAATACGTTTGCAAAATTAACTCTTAACGGGGAAGAAATAGGCCCAAGTACAGAGAACACAACACATAAAAACAGCTAAACTGACCTTAATTGATTGCTACATTTTCAAACGGACCAACCAAGCACACAATTTGCAATGTTAGGAAAACAGAAATTCAGAATTTACACTTAAAATGATTGCAAAACCAGCTATCAATTTCATTAATTTCCTTATCTACATTACATTACCTCAACTAAACAAGTAAGAGCATTTTAACATTAACAACGTTTTTTAAATAGCATAATTTAAGGAATAATTTAGAGCTATATAAATTATCTGACATTTTTTTTTTTTTTTTGAAACTCAAATTTGTCACACTCAAGTTTACCGAACTCATGTTCAAAAAAAGGAGCTATATAACTAAAATAAGTTTGGTTAAGTGTTAGATAGCAGATATTTCCTAAACATTGTAGCTCTTTTAATTAGTTATAAGCAGCTACCAAAATAAATAAATAGAGAAGCAAAGAGGAGAAGTGAAAGCATTGACTTACGGTAAACAAATTTATTAATTTCCCCGAAGAAGATGAAAACTGGTTTTCAGCCAAACGGTTCCACACAATCCTTAATACAAATGTTTTCGGCGCCCGAATCAATCCACAAACCCAGAAAAACCACGATTCAAATTCTTGAGCTTTTCTGTCTCTCTTTTTAGTTTACACCAATTATTTTTCTCTGATACGAATGTCAGATATGATCATATGAGCCTTTTATAGACAGCCGTTAATAATGTTTCTGTTCCAGATCTTTCTGCGCTTGAAAGAACTGTCTGGAATTTTCTTGCCACGTGGATCGAGTTAGGAAAAATTGTAGTAAGAGTAACGTGGCGCTTTGTGATTGGGTGGTGGGTTGGAATTTGCAAGAGATATAGAAAATTCTGGTTGCGGGGAAGTTGGTAGAGCCTTCGGGGAAATCTAGATTCAGATGCTGACGTGGCAAGTGGGTCTGTCCAGATGTTTCTGGCGTTGTGTGGTGATTTCCTAACATCACGATTTAGAGATTTGAGCTGCTACGGGCTAGCCAGCCCAATAATGTCGGTGCGGGTTTGGTAATTGTTAAATCGGCTATGGATCAAAATTTGAGAAAAGCTAGATAAAATACTTATCAAAACATAGAAGAGATTCTATATTACTTTTTGGCATTTAAATTTTTAAGAATGTAATCTCTTATAATCTGGGCGCTTAAAAATATAATTATTCTTATATTTGTATTTTTATATTTGGTTTTATTGGAAATCTTTTAAGATTATTAAGGAGTATTTGGGAGAATAGTTTAAGTTTTGTTGTTTAGGTGTTTTTGATATACATATGAGTGAAAAAGTGAGTGAAAATGTATGTAATATTATTTAAAATGTGTGAAAATGTGTTATAACTTGCTTGTCAAATAGTTCCTAGGAATGTGAGATAATAATATTTGGTTTATTCCTAAGAATCTTAAATGAATTATTTATTTTTCTCATTTTATCATTTGATTTGAATGTGAACTACCAAGTCTTAAAAAAAAAATCTTCCTCTAAGGATCTATTTAGATACCGCTTATTGTTGAAAATATTATAACAAAATAATTTTTTAATGTATAAATAGTGCCATGGGACCCAGTTTTAAAGCAAAATGTGCATTTTTCCGTACTTGCGGATCTCGTGAACAGTGCACGGGACCAAGGGAAAAAATGTCAGACACAGATGTGGGTTGTTTTCAGTGGGATCCAAACTCACACTAAATAATTAATGAAAAACAAAATATAAACTATTAATAATTTGTTGAGCAACACACGCACAATAGCAAGAGTGAACACCGAGCAATAGGGGAATGTCCCCTTCAAACCTTTTTTTTTTTTTTTCTACACATAAAACCTAAATAGAACTTTGTTAAAGAATATATCAACATAATTGTCTATCTTGTTTATGTTATTTATGTGGAAAAAGATAACGATAAGAGAAAAGATATTGATGATTTGTTTTATATTTTATCTTAATTACTTAAATGATAAGGAAAAATGGTTAAAATTGTCAATTTATAAAAAATATAATTTTTGTTAAGCTTAAAAATCTGGATACTCACATATTTTAAAGGACATTCACATTTTTACTAAGAAAGGTTTAAAAGGGAATCCAGATTCCCCTGACATTTGATTCTTTGACGTGATTTGCAACCAAATATGAGAATATTTAAACATTCTTGAGAATCCTTGAACATAACTCCATACCAAATGCCACATTAGGGTGTGTCTGTTTGGAGTGAAATAGGGTGAATAGAAAATTTTGGAGAGAAAATAAGAAGAAAATTTTTTTTGGAGTGCGTTTGGTTGGGTGGGGAGAAAGGAAAATATTGGTGGGACCTAGGTGTTTTCTCCTTGGACCTACCAAAAAGTTTTCTTCCCAAAATAAAGAAAAAACTGAGCGGGGATGAATTTTTTCTTAATTGACAAAAATGTCCATATGCATGTGCACATGAGCAGATGAGCTTCTTCAAGTTACCCTTTTTTTTTTCTTCTCTAATATTGCCTTGTTGCCTTTTTTTATGCTTTTTTTTTCCCCCTCTTAGGCAACGTTGCCTCTTTAATTTTTTTTCTTTTTTTTTTCTTGGGCAACGTTACTTTTTTTTCTTCTTCTTCTTTTGATTTTCTAGGCCTGGGTTTTATTTTTATTTTTTTGTGGCTATTTGTCACTTTTTTTGTTTTAATTGAACATCATTATTTAACAAATGTATATGAATAAATTTATTAAAACTCATTTTTTTATCCCTCCACTTTTTCACTCTCAACCAATCAAATAGGAGAGAAAATAAAATTTTTTCTATCCTCTCACCTTTCCATCCTCCTACAATTTTCTATTCCCTACTTTCCCAACCCTCCAACCAAACAGGACCTTTAATAAATATAAAGTTGAACACAAAAAGTGGTATAAAAGATTTGTATTTGAAAATAAGTTGCTGCCTTATCTTGTTGAGTACTCTCTCTATCTCTAGGTGGTATTATTGATTAATGCATCCATGCATGTGTATATTTCTGTGCTTTCGCTATAAATACATCAATATAACAAACCATATGGCACATTCTACGCTTGTGACGCTTACATAAATTAGTTTGAGTTCCTTGTGTGAAAAAACAAAACTACATTCTGAGTTAGCAATGATCCATGTGAAGGATTTTCAAGATGGCTTAAAGGAAAGCTCTAAGCAACTCTAATGTAGTACAGTGAGGAAGTTCTTGAGAAATCATGATAGCAATATCATACTCAATATGAAATTGTATAATTTCAAATTGGCATATATCGTATTAAATATCCCATCACATATGCAGGTGTCTATTCAATTAGATGCTGATGGGAACTACCAAAAATGTTATGTGGGAGCCTTTGAATTATCAATGGAGAAGGTCAATAGATTTTCCTGTTATAAAACCAGCATTCTCCAGGAAAAAAAATACATTTATGCAGCAACTTCTTCTGGATCTCGCCAAACATTTCCACATTTTCCGTTTGACACAGTCGTGAAGCTCAAGTGTTAAATCAATTTGTTCATACATGGTCTGCTGGTCGTCAGAAATTTATCAGGGAGCCTATTTTTATTCCGAAAGGGGATGAAGAAGATGATGGATATCTTCTTGTGGTTGAGGTGAGCAATGTCTTTATCATTTATCTCATTAACAAAACTGCATAATTTTAGTGTAAGCTAATTTGCAAGCTTAACTAACGAGTATCCACTTGATATAGTATGCACATATTTATAGAAAATATTGATGGAAGCAAATGAGTCTAAGAAGTATCGAATCTATCTTCTTTGATAAGGCAAATGATTATCTCACACTTCCAGTGCCCATATTTCATACACACCGGACATTAGTCAAAAAATGTGAATACCTAATGTCCACACTTTATAAATGGTTGTCGAGTGTATATGGAGCGTGTACATTAAGAGTGCGAGACAATAAGGGCTTGTTTGGATTGCATGAAAACTGAGTGATATCACTCAGTTTTCATGATCCATCATCCAAAACAGGTAGGGCCCACAGAGAAGTATTTGTTTGGATTCCATTACTCAGTTTCCATCACTCAGTTTCCATCACTCAATTCTCTGATTTTTGAGTGATGAGTTATGGAAACTGAAAACACATTTTAGCTGTTTTCAGTTTCCATAACTCATAACTCAATGGCATATTTGTAATTAAACACACTTAGAGGGACCCACAGCCGCAACTTTTGACCGTTTGACTTTTTTTTTTTTTTTTTTTCTGGGTTCGGTCTTCAGCTCCTCTTTTTTTTTTTTTTTTCTTTTCTTTTACTGGTTCGTTTCTTCAGCTCTTCCTCCCTTTTTTTTTTTTTTTTTTTTTCTTTTACCGGTCCAGTCTTTAGTTCTTCCTTTTTTTTTTTTTTTTTTTTTCTTACTGCTTCGGTCTTCAAATCTTCCTTCTTCTTTTTTTTTTTTTTTTTTTTTCTTCTTCTTCTTTTAGTGGTTCGGTCTTCAGTGTTTTTTTTTTTTTTTTTTTTATTTACTGAATTCAGTGCGTTTAGGTACTTGGAAGAAAAAAAAAAAAAAAAAGAACTGAACTAAGTGACAGGTATGGGGCCCACAAAAAGTGTGAAAAATATTGAGTGATGACAAGTAAGTGATGGTGCCAAACAAGTAGGGTATTTTAAGTGATGAGTGATGAGTAATGAGTGATGAGTGATGAGTGATGAGTGATGAGTGATGAAAATTGAGTGACAAGTTTTTTTAAACCAAACAAGCCCTAATTACCCACTATGTATTTTTGCAAACCACAAAACCAAGTCAACCAATATATAACCAGTTTTAGTTGTTTTTATTTGATTTTTTTTTTAATTCGAAAAATTGTTTCATAAATCATAATGAGATTAGATATATTTCTATATAAAAAGTCAAGGGGTAATTCGGTTCTATTAAGTACATTTCCCCCTTCGCTTTCAAAAAAAAAAAGAACATTCCCTCAAAAATTACAGTCTTAAATTTTAGTATTTTCACATTTATATATTTCCACCAAAAACTAGTTTTAAATTTATCTAGTTTTAGTTTTTTCTAGTTTGACAATTTTTTTTATTCAAAAAATTGGTTCAAAATGGGATTGAATATATTTATATAAAAAAAATCAAGTGTTAGTCTGGCTCTATTAAAAACATTCCCTGAAAAATTATAGTTTTAAATTTTAATGTTTTCACATTTATATATTTTCACCAAAAACAAGTTTTAAATTCGATCAATTTTAGTTGTTTTTAGTTCGATTTTTTTATATATAGAAACACTCGATTCAAAATGGGAATATATATCTATATATAAAAAAGTAAGTGTTAGTTTGGTTCTATTAAATACATTCCCTCAAAAACTTGAATTTTTAAATTTTATTAGTTTCACATTTGTATATTCCCACTAAATTTTTTTTTTTAAAGCTGGTTCTATCATGATTAAACAAGCCAAATAAAATAAAATCAATTCGAAATTAAATTGGTTTTATTTTTTGTTTAACTTGTATCATAATTAAACCAATTTTGTGGTTTGCCAAACATTCCTTTTTTACAGACTAAAGCCTATCATAAAAGACTAATAGGTCTTGGTAACTATCTTATGGATTTATATTGACTGCGCATAAATGTATTTTTTTCCTCTCTTTTTTTTGTATTACTCTTTATTATAGTATGCCATTTCAATACAAATGTGCTATTTTCACTACAAAAAAACTGGCCTATTGCGGCGGACCTATTGCGGCGGGTGGAAAAAACGCCGCTATAAGTCGCCTATTGCGGCGCATTTTTGGCCCGCCGCAATAGATCTAGTATATTACGGCGCACTATTGCGGCGGGCCAATGACCCGTCGCAATAGACCTGCTATAGCGGCCTTCGGCTTAGATACAGCGGCGGGTCATTGACCCGCCGCAATAGACCCTGAAATTGCAGCAGGCCTATTACGACGGGTGCACAAACCGCCGCTATATGTCGCCTATTGCGGCGCGTTTTTGGCCCGCCGCTATAGATGAGATCTATTGCGGCGTTTTTTGTGACCGCCGCTATAGGTAAGATTTTTGCATAAAATCAAGTTTTTGTAGTTTACAATATAGCATAAAAGATGAGTTTAAAGATCAAATTGTAAATTACACCCGATTGCATGAAAATTGGCATGCACGTTAAGAACATATAGAACTTGTAATCCAACGATTAAATTTTCAAAATATGAATTCAATAATAAATTATTAGTTGGTGTAATATTTTTTAGAATTATATCAGATGCAACTTAAACCCAACCCTATATTTCTTAATTCAATGTGAATTTCGATAAATCTACCGTTAGATTAGATTATCTTTGTATATTTTTCATGCTTAAAAAATTTCAAGGTGATCAAAGATTAATAGCCATGTCATCAATCAACTGTTTAAATTCAAGTTTTTGTAGTTTAAAGTAACACATAAAAGATGAGTTTAAAGATCAAATGGCAAATTACATCCGATTAGCATGAAAATTGGCATGCATGTTAAGAACATATAGAAAATGTGATCCAACGATTGGATTTTTAAAATACGAATTCAACAATAAGTTATTAGTTGATGTAATATTTTTTAGAGTTACATCAAGTGTAACTTGAACCCAACCTTATATTTCTTAATTTAATGTGAATTTTGACAAATCTACCGTTAGATTACATTATCTTCATATATTTTTCATGCTTAAAAAATTTCAAAGTGATCAAAGATTAATAGCCATGTCATCAATCAACTGTTTAAATTCAAGTTTTTGTAGTTTAAAGTAACGCATAAAAGATGAGTTAAAAGATCAAATGGCAATTTACATCCGATTAACATGAAAATTGGCATGCATGTTAAGAACATATAGAAAATGTGATCCAATGGTCGGATTTTTAAAATATGAATTCAACAATAAGTTATTAGTTGATATAATAATTTTTAGAGTTACATCAAGTGTAACTTGAACCCAACCTTATATTTCTTAATTTAATGTGAATTTTGACAAATCTACCGTTAGATTACATTATCTTCATATATTTTTCATACTTAAAAAATTTCAAAGTGATCAAAGATTAATAGCCATGTCATCAATCAACTGTTTAAATTCAAGTTTTTGTAGTTAAAAGTAACGCATAAAAGATGAGTTTAAAGATCAAATGGCAAATTACATCCGATTAGCATGAAAATTGGCATGCATGTTAAGAACATATAGAAAATGTGATCCAACGGTTGGATTTTTAAAATATGAATTCAACAATAAGTTATTGGTTGGTGTAACATTTTTTAGAGTTACATCAAGTGTAACTTGAACCCAACCCTATATTTCTTAATTCAATATGAATTTTGACAAATCTACCGTTAGATTACATTATCTTCATATATTTTTCATGATTAAAAAATTTCAAGGTTATCAAAGATTAATAGCCATGTCATCAATCAATTGTTTAAATTCAAGTTGTTGTAATTTAAAGTAACCCATAAAACATGAGTTTGAAGATCAAATGGTAAATTACATCTAATTGGCATAAAAACTGGCATGCATGTTAAAAATATAGAGAAAATGTGATCCAACGGTTGGATTTTCAAAATATGAATTCAACAAAAAGTTATTGGTGTAATGTAATATTTTTTAGAGTTACAACAAGTGTAACTTAAACCCAACCCTATATTTCTTAATACAATGTGAATTTTGACAAATTTGCCGTTAGATTACATTATCTTCATATATTTTTCATACTTAAAAAATTTCAAGGCGATCAAAGATTAATAGTCATGTCATCAATCAATTGTTTAAATTCAAGTTTTTGTAGTTTATAATAACACATAAAAGATGAGTTTAAAGATCAAATGGCAAATTACATCCGATTAGCATGAAAATTGGCATGCGTGTTAAGAACATATAGAAAATGTGATCCAATGGTTGGATTTTTAAAATATGAATTCAACAATAAGTTATTGGTTGGTGTAACATTTTTTAGAGTTACATCAAGTGTAACTTGAACCCAATCCTATATTTTTAATTCAACGTGAATTCACACAAATCTACCGTTAGATTACATTATCTTCATATATTTTTCATGATTAAAAAATTTCAAGGTTATCAAAGATTAATAGCCATGTCATCAATCAATTGTTTAAATTCAAGTTGTTGTAGTTTAAAGTAACTCATAAAACATGAGTTTGAAGATCAAATGGTAAATTACATCTAATTGGCATAAAAATTGGCATGCATGTTAAGAACATAGAGAAAATGTGATATAACCAGTGGAGACAATACCGTACCGTTCCGGCCGGTACAGCCGGAATTTTTCGTACCGGCAACTTGGCCGGTACAGAAACATGGCTATTTCGTACCGCCTTTTGTACCGGAGCTTACCGGGTTGTACCGGAAAAACCGGGAAAAAAATCGGATACCGGCCGGAAAAAGAATACCGGACGGTAAAAGAAAAACAAGAAAAATGAAAATTTTGTGATTAAGAGTAAAAAAAATACCATGTAAACCATTAAACCACCATCGTCAGGGCTGTTTCTTCTTCTTCTTCTTCTTCTTCTTCTTCTTCTTCACGCGTATCCCTCCGTCCATTTACCCCTCTCAGTTTCCAGTTTCATGTTTTTTTTTCTAAAGCTAGTTTCCTTTGTTGTGACTTTTAAGAGTAAAAGAAAGCTAAAGGGGGTGCTTTTATTTTCTAACTTGTGGCAGTGTGCCTTCTGACACACTCACGTGAATTGCAATAAAATTTGACCTTTTTTTTTTTTTTTTTTTTTTTAATGCAAAGAACTTAAAGAAGTTTCAAACAGCATTTTTAATAAACTTGAGGTAGTGTGCCCTCCGACACACCCACCTGAATTGTTTTAAAATTTTGACTTTTTTTTTTTTTTTTTTGTTCTTTTTCTTCTAATGCAAAGAAGTTTCAAATAGCATTTTAGGTAAAAAATGAGTTTTTGTACTGTCAGTAAGTGATATTATTATTATTATTATTATTATTATTAAAGAAGTAGGAACATCAATTCCTTATTTTTATTAATATTACCTATTTGAAATTTTAACTAGAGATTAATATATTAAATGAGATAAAGATTTATAAATTTAAACTTTTTAATAAATTATATGAATTTTGGTTATATATATATATATAAAAATAAAATAGCGGTAAACCCGAAACGGTACACCGGTATTGACCGGTATCCGAAATATATCGTACCGCTGATCAAACCGGTACAGCTTCCGGTACGGTATTGACTTCCTTGGATATAACGGTTGGATTTTCAAAATAAGAATTCAACAAAAAGTTATTGGTGTAGTGTAATATTTTTTAGAGTTACAACAAGTGTAACTTGAACCCAAACCTATATTTCTTAATTCAATGTGAATTTTGACAAATCTACCGTTAGATTACATTATCTTCATATATTTTTCATACTTAAAAAATTTCAAGGTGATCAAAGATTAATAGCCATGTCATCATTCAACTGTTTAAATTCAAGTTTTTGTAGTTTAAAGTAACGCATAAAAGATGAGTTTAAAGATCAAATGGCAAATTACATCCGATTAGCATGAAAATTGGCATGCATGTTAAAAACATATAGAAAATGTGATCCAACGGTTGGATTTTTAAAATATGAATTCAAAAATAAATTATTAGTTGATGTAATATTTTTTAGAGTTACATCAAGTGTAACTTGAACCCAACCTTATATTTCTTAATTTAATGTGAATTTTGACAAATCTACCGTTAGATTACATTATCTTCATATATTTTTCATGCTTAAAAAATTTTAAAGTGATCAAAGATTAATAACTATGTCATCAATCAACTGTTTAAATTCAAGTTTTTGTAGTTTAAAGTAACGCATAAAAGATGAGTTAAAAGATCAAATGGCAATTTACATCCGATTAGCATGAAAATTGGCATTGATGTTAAGAACATATATAAAATGTGATCCAACGGTTGGATTTTTAAAATATGAATTCAACAATAAATTATTGGTTGGTGTAACATTTTTTAGAGTTACATCAAGTGTAACTTGAACCCAACCTTATATTTCTTAATTCAATGTGAATTTTGACAAATCTACCGTTAGATTACATTATCTTCATATATTTTTCATGCTTAAAAAATTTCAAAGTAATCAAAGATTAATAGCCATGTCATCAATCAATTGTTTAAATTCAAGTTTTTGTAGTTTAAAGTGACGCAAAAAAGGTGAGTTTAAAGATTAAATGGCAAATTACATCCGATTAGCATGAAAATTGGCATGCATGTTAAGAACATATAGAACATATGATCCAACGGTTGGATTTTCAAAATATGAATTCAATAATTAGTTATTAGTTGGTGTAACATTTTTTAAAATTACATCAGATGTAACTTGAACCTAACCCTATATTTCTTAATTCAATGTGAATTTTGAAAAATCTATCGTTAAATTACATTATCTTTATATATTTTTCATGCATACAAAATTTCAAGATGATCAAAGATTAATAGTCACGTCATAAATTTAATATATAATAGTTATGATCATTTTTTTTTTTAATTTTTAATAAGATAGAACATGTGATAATTTTTGTTGTGTGGTATTTTTTTTTTTTTAAAAAAAGTTGTGTGGTGATTTTTATTGAGTTTATGTGATTTTTTTTTTTTAAATTTTATTTCATAGCTCATTAATATTAGATTTTTAATATTTTGCACTCATTAATTCACTTAGATATATAGATATGTTTGATTCATGCACAATTACAAAATGCATGACAAAATGGTAATTGCGAATAAAAAATGGTAATTTATTTACTATAATAATTTATATATTTATTATTATATTTTGTATAAATTAAAAAATATATAATTTATATAAATTATTATAATATATATAAATTATAATTATAATAATATATAATTTATATATATTTATTATAATAATTTATATAATAATAATTATATATTTTAAATTATATTTATTTAAATTGTAATAAAATATGTATATAATTTATTATAATATTATAAAATATATTTATTATATATTTATTTATGTAACTTTAAGATATTCTAGTATTACTAGCTTAGTGGTGTGCAGCCCGTGTTTTGCCCAAATGGTCTCTAGTTCGAGACCTAACTTTGCTTATAATTTTTTAAAAATTTTAAAACTCTTATTTCAGATTTTAAAACCCTAGATAGCATCATATAAATATGTCTTTTCATTCTCTCTAGCCTCTTTGCCTCATAAAAGAAAAAGAAAACGAAAAAAAATTCTCTTCTCCCTTCAAACCCCTCTTCAAAACCCTCACCGTCTCCTCTGCCGCCACTCTCCTTTTCCACCTCCGCTCCCTTCCCTCTCCCTTCTCCAGAGGTGGTGGTGGCGGCAACAACAGTGGTGGATTTGGAGGCAACAGCTTCGACGGGACCAGTAGCGATGGTTTCAACGATTTCTGGAACAAACTCTTGTCTCCGGCGACAACCAACACCGACAAGCCCCAAAACCAGGTATTTACATTTTTTTTGTTCAGTACTTTTGGTTAAGATATGTAATGGGTATTTGCCTAATTGGTTGTTTTCTTGGATTTTCGTATGAAAACTATGCAATTAGAGTTGGGGATTTTTTTTATTTGTTTATATATTCTTGTGTAATGAGTAATTGCCTAATTGTTGGTTTTAGATTATATATGTGTGTTTCGATTAGCCAATGAACGGCAATGCACTCACCAGTGGTTCTATTCAAAATGATTAATTTTGAGTAGTAAAAATGTGAGATTTTAAATAATGGGAAAATTGGGTATTTCAAAGTTTCCTTATTGTGTGAAGTCTGTGTTGTGTTAATGAGTTTGTGCAAGTTTCTTGTATGAAGGATGTTTGTGCTCTATCTGATGAAATGGTTTAAAAATGTGTAACGAATGTTTGTGGACATTGGTTTGGTTTTTGTATTGGATACATGGTCAGTTTTGTTTTCTTGTGTTTTTTTATTGTGCTTTATAGGATAAATTTGTCTTGTTTGTGTAATGGTGAGTGACTAGGAATAATTGGAAATTGCTTTTGGTTGCAATCCAACATGGTTTATCAAGTTATAAAAATTATATAATTTTTAATGCTTTATATCCAATCTAACGTCAATCAGCTGCTAAAGTCATGGAATTTAAATATATTATTATTGTCATACTTTCTTGCTTATGAAATATATTCTATTTTAAAGTTTTTTTTTTTTAAAAAAAATTAGTGTTCAAATTTTTTCCTATTGTTTATGCCAATTTAGGTAAAACAATTTCTTTAGGGAAAGGTTAAAGACCAAAAGCACACTGTATGAAATATTTTCCTAAATATTTACAAAAGAAAATTTGAAAGATTTTAAGAAATCAATCAAAGAAGTGAAATGGACGCTGCCTAATGCAGTCATCCAATCATGCAATGATATTAAAGATAAAGGCTCAATCCAACTTTAATATTCGCATGACAACCAACTGTCCCTTGCCAACTTTCAAGCAGATCACCATAATCTAAGATACACTACAAAAAAACCCAACTGTTGCGGCGGACCTATTGCGGCGGGTTTCGGCAGGACTATATGGCTAAGTTGAAGGACACCTCAGCTTCTGGTGCAATTTTTTTTGCTGTATGTCGTGGGAAGGTATGTTTTTGACTTGGGCTTTAAGGAAAATGTTTCTTTGTTATGCATTTGCTGACTTCTAAATTTTTATGTGGACCAATTGGATTGGATGAAATTTGCTATGCATGTTTTTGACTATCATACAACCACTAAGGGGTTTTGGAAGTTTCCAAACTTTATGTGTATACAATGTTTTAAAATTGTTAAATAGAAAGCCTGTATGTCACTCATCTGGCTTAAATAGTTCTGCCATGAATCTTATGCTTATTTTCACATATTAGCTTTGCTCAACTGATCATTGAAATATGGACAGCAAGGCCTTGGCTCTTTTATTGTCACTAAATTTTAAATATAAAAGAAATTGCATTTTACAATAGTTGTTTAATACCAAGTGCTCACATGTGCATCTTATGGAGGCTTGTAAGATAAGTATTTAGAGTCCTATGCTCTTGCATAAGCTTTTTAATGAAACATATGCAAAAGTCCAATCCTAATTTTCCACTAATTAAAAAATGTAGTCTGAGCTAACTTATGGCTCCAATTGTATTGTTTGATAGAGGTTTCAAAATTTTTGTTTTGTAGGTGTCTTTGACAATGTAGGAATTGAGCCAGAAGTGCAAAGGTTTGGCAAATACAAAAGTGCAGGGGATCAACTTATATGCAAAACAATGTCTAAGGAAAATTGTGAGATGCTGACTGCATTGCTCGAAATCATCTATGGGAATTGGCTGGATAAAGTTTCTTCAACAAAAGGTAGCTTTGCATCTGATGATTTTCTCAATCTTCAAGTATTAAATAAACTCACAGGCTTCTGCAAATTCTGCAGGAAAGACAAGGGAAGATCTTGAGAACTTCATTAATGATGGTGTTTACCAAGTAGAAAGGCTGAAAGAAGAGGGCTGGATAACAAACATACGTTATGATGACGAGGTATAGAATTCTACTCCTCTTGGCTTAGAAGTCTGGGCTTGAAGTTTATGTGGAAGAATCAATATCTGCTACTGCACTTAAGAATTTTTAAAAATATCTGGACAGTGAAGTTACTGTGGTAGCATTTTCATTTAGTGTTTGGTCTACAAGATTTTAATGACGTTATACTAACAGCCAGTTGAGAAGGTTTTCTAAAACTTGGTGCCCCTCCATGCTCCTTCAGATAAGTTATAGGTAGAGCTTCTAATGCATAGTAATTATCAAGTCTAAACGGAACCTACAAATTTTCAGACAGGTATATATCATATTGTTGTTAAATTTAATTGTATGTTGGCCATTAATACCTGTTCAATAGTTTCTGTTAAATAGTATGAGTGTGACAGCCATTGGTATTGGGAATGGTTTGTGTCCTTAAAACTGTAATGCTTTTTTTTCCCACTTGATTGATATGATGATTTCAGGTGGTTTTTAGTAACATTTAGTCCTTGCAGGTTATTTCAATGTTGAGGGAGAAACTAGGATTACCTAAGGATAAACAGGTCCCTATGATTGATTACAGGTAGTCAACTTATTATTGAAGGCCTACAAGTGTGTTTTAATGGAGTTTATTGTTTCCCAGAGTCATTTTTGGCAAATTGACAACCCCTTCCTCCCAAGTAAAGCTGTCATTTTCTTTAATTAAAAAAAATGCCTGTTACTTGCTGTTGTTTAGACATCTAATCTGTCGATTGTTCATCCAACTGTACTTGATTGCTGTATCATAATCTGTCATGTAAAAAATAATTTCAACATCCTGCTGTTTTAGCTTTTAAATATTTTGGGTGAATACTAGTCATGAGGCTTCACTTACCTCTTATTTGAATTTTCAATTCTTTTACGATTTAAATTTCTCTACAAGTTGTCTGAGGAATAATTATCTTGTTTTGTATTTCCATATATATTGTTAAATTACCGATTGTCCCAAGAGATTAAACTATTAGGAATTGATAAATTTAATCACTTAACCATTATCCTAACTCTCCATTACTGATTGTCCAAAATCTTAAACTATAGGTAACGGTGAATTTAATCACTTAATCATTATCCTAACATGATGCGACTTTTTTTTTTTTTGTGGATATGTAAGCATTATTAATGATTTAGATTTACACTGCAAGGTGCATTAAGGTTTTTTTTACAGCAATTCATAGCACTCTAAGAGCTAACTTTCTTTGCCTCACACACACTGACACGTGTGCAATCGTTGTTGTCTTATCTATTTTGTATTAGTGATATATGAACATCTTCATTTTTCTGTGTGTGACTTGTGACCAATCTAAGACTTCCATTGGTTCAATCACTTGGATGTTTAAAGATGTGAATATTAACCTTACAGAAAATACTCTAGAGTTAGAAAATGGACTCTCGGTTTATCTGGTGGTAAAGACCAAATAGCCGTAATCAGAGCCTCAGGGAGCATTAGTCGTGTACGAAGTCCATTAAGTGTCTCTGGCTCAGGAATTGTTGGGGAGCAGTTCATTGAGAAGATTCGTATAGTGAGAGGTAATACATTATCTTATATTTATCAAAAAAAAAAAAAATACATTATCTTATAATTCCACTTTGCTCTTTTTCTTTCTTTGGATGATCAACTTGATCTTAAGATGTGACCTTGCCTTTTGAGATGGTGGCATGCCAATTATGTTCATGTTAACAGTTATCACATGTTAAATAGAAACTATGTGACAGTATACACTTATTCCATGCTATACGTTGTGAAAACATGGGGAACCATTCGAAGATACAATGAAAGAAAAACACATAATGTGCAACTTGACTTTGAGAAGACCTCTGGTTATGTATCTAAAAAACTGCTAATGTAAAAGAAAAGAACAGAGTGAGTTAGTTCTATTCATTTGAATAAATGGTAATGTCCATATGCATCCACAACATTCATCTATAATTTTTGCTTTTGGAGGCCTAAGAGCAAAGCATAAAGTCTACAAGGATCATGTCTTCTCCACTTGGGGTTGCTTAGTGTGAATTTAATGTCTGTATTCTTGCTTTCTGTTTTTAGTTACCCGATATTTGCATAGTCATAAATTATTTTTCCAGTCATCTGTTTTTCCCCCCTTTGCCTCACCTTCAGAGTCTAAAAGATACAAGGCAGCAATAATCCGAATTGACAGCCCTGGAGGTGATGCTCTTGCTTCTGATTTGTAAGTTCTGGAATATTTTACCTCTATATATGTGTTATGAATCCATTGATACATGAACTAAGATAGTGGCCATTTCGTAGACAAGTTGCCTATTATGTTTTGTTTTCTTTATTATCTACTCTTTGGTGATTCATTATTCTCTTTGTTTTCTTTATTTCAATTTTCAATATGTGAGAAGGAAGCCTGCCCGAAACCTTAAAACCTCTGCAAGACCTCCTCCTCTGGAGCACCCACTGAAACTAATACTTTTTTCTCAAAAATAATCCTCATATTTGTAACTACTTAAAAATGTATGAGTAGACATCTTAGAAAATTTATATCAGCCACGAAATAATAGTAGTGTCATCTGCACATAGAAATTTGAAGTCACCAGCACTCGATTTGTATTATTATTACCAAAGGTAAAACTTGATATAAACTGTCCTCTACTTTTCTAGCCAACATATGCTGAATACTTTCATAACAAGAATAGAGAAAAGCTGCGAATGTGGATTACCTTGCCTTAGTCCTATCAAACTGTTGAAGAGTGACAGTAGTTCTGTTTGCAAGAAATTAAATCTTCTGGTTAATTACAGTTGACCCACCTGTCGTTAGGCCCACTTTAATAGTGCCTACCCATGGTTTGGACTGTGTCACTTTACCCACTTGAAGTGGCCTCCGTTAGGTTTCTATAATCCACCTCATCACTTCACCTTTTAAAAGGATCTAAATGTAGGGTCTGGTAAAAATTAATATCCCTAATTCAGTAAAGCCTCAGCAGTGTTCTGAGGGCAGTGTTCTGAGGTTCATAGGATCAGGAGCAGCAGGTTCTACTATTTTTGACAGCATAGAATCAACATCCATGTGTACAAGTGTACCCAAGAAGCATAATAGTTGCCGTTGCAGTACCATCTCCATCTCCCCCTCCATTCCAACGCTCTTCAATGTTAGGACATTGGGCTTCTTCACAAACTGTGTTGAGTTTCAAGCATGAGAGTGAGCCTTTGACCTCATTGAATCATATTGGTGTTAATATGAGAAAGGAGAAAAGTGGCAATTGGGGTATTGGTTTCTCTGTATGGCTTTTTTTATTGGTGGATTCGGTAGTTTCAAGTTTTAAATTTATTTCTACTCCAAACCAAAACACTTTTTTTGGTTGCTAACAGAGCCCTAACAATCTGTCTCTACCACTATTTCTTCCATGTGTAAAGTTAACCACTGTCAATCTGTTCTCTCTACACTTGACAAAGGCATCTCTCTCCACCAAATCAGAGTAGCTTAATATGGGATATTTCAATATGAGTTTTGCTTAAAAAGTGGGAAACTGGGCTGTGCTCCTTCTAAAGTGTTGGTGGTGCCGCTTGAACCAGTTCCATCTTTCTCTGTTTTTCATAACAAAAGACCCACAAGTTCATTTCTCTCTCCACCAATCTGCCATGGCCGAATTCAAGTTCAGTTCTCCACAGGTGGTGGTTCGTTCCTTTTTTTCATCTTGATCTCTTCTCTAGAGCTTCCTAGCCAAAACCCCCCCTGAATTTGTGGGTTGTACTGTTTGACTGGTGGTGTGGATGGAGGTTGGTAATTGAGATTGGGGGTTCTTTTGGTTTGGGTTTGGTGTCGATAGAGGTTGTTGTTGCTTCTTCGGTTTGTGGGTTGTTGTTGTTGCTGTATGGGTATTGTAAAGTAGTAATCATATTAACTTGCTGTAGAACTTCACAAAATGATAAATATTAAGTGCGTGTCTGAAGCTCTAGATTATGTCAATAAGGAATCAATATACATATTACATGTTTACTGGACTACAAAATTTTGATTTGTTGTCTCACAATGTTTTTATTGGCTTCGTTTTCTTTGTGCATTTTGATAATGATAAAACTCTAGTCATAAACTTTAGGCTTTCTTTTTTAGCATAATTATTCTCTTCAAAATGCAGGTTTTGGAGGCGGAGGCAGGATTTTATGAAAAACCGATTGCAACATTGGATTTTGCATCATTGTATCCATCTATTATGATGGCCTATAACTTATGTTACTGCACTCTGGTGATTCTCAGCCATTGTTTTTATTTTCCACCATGTTCTTTTTGTTTGAAAACTAGCCTATTTGATATAAAATTAGCTCTAATGTAGAAGCTTTAAGGAGCAAAATTTTATCTTTTATGGTCTTTGTGTAGGTGACACCTGAGGATGCTCGCAAACTCAATCTTCCCCCAGAATGCGTCAACAAAACCCCATCTGGTGAAACATTTGTTAAATCAAACTTGCAGAAGGTTAGGAGTTTTATTTATTTATTTATTTGAAATAATTTTATTTTATCATTTGCATATATATAATGCTAGACATGACTAACTTATAGAAGTTGATGAATTTCTATAACATTTCATGCCTATAATAATGGAATAATGAGAATGTATCCGATATAATCTCAGGGAATACTTCCTGAAATTCTTGAAGAACTAATAACAGCTCGTAAGAGAGCAAAAGCAGATCTGAAGGTAATCACATTCTTAATGTTTGTTTCTGCCTTCAGTTTTATAATAGCTGTGAAATCATCTAGTTTCCAACTTACTTTAATACTTCTTGGCCTTTTGTGCATTTATATTAATAATGTTTTCTTTATCCTAGGAAGCAAAAGATCCACTTGTGAAGGCTGTACTTGATGGTAGACAGCTGGCCTTGAAGGTATGCTTTGCACTAATAATTTATTAGCTTTGGTTCTCTAGGGTAAGTTCAAGTGCTGACTATTCAAGTATGGAATTACATTGGTTCCTTATCTATTTTTTCATTGTTTTTCAGATAAGTGCAAATTCTGTGTATGGATTTACAGGAGCTACTATTGGGCAGTTACGTTGCTTAGAGATATCTTCAAGTGTCACAAGCTATGGTACAGTTCTGCAAAAGTAGTTATGATTCATTGTTCTTGCTGTATGATAAATTTTCTCTAGATTAGTTGAAACATTCTTCATTTTGAGTTCCTATTGATTGCACAAGTTTGCTTCTGTATAAAGGTCGAGAAATGATTGAACACACCAAAAAACTTGTGGAAGATAAATTTACGATGCTTGGGGGGTATGAACACAATGCTGAGGTATGTCATGCAGAATTCTCTTTTCAAGTGGTGTATAAAATGCTAAACAAGGCTTTGCATGGTATTGCTGTAGATGACGTAGCTTAGGTTCCTAGTGTCTCCTATATAAGCTAATTCAATTTTTTTGTAGGATAGAGTTAGCCCAAAAAAAAAAAAAATCTTTTTAGTAAATGATAATCAGCTTAAGGTTGTGCCTTCCATGTCCTTATCAAGTGCAGTATCTATGTTAGCTATTTAGCATGTTCTTACCAAAATTTTATAGTTGCCTTAATCGATTGCCATTTTCTAGTAGTGCTCTTTCATATTCCCTTTTGATTTAGGAACTCTAGGATAATCAAATGGTATTGTGCCTTTTTGTCTGGAATCATGTCGGGGTTTTTGTGTGTGTGTGTGTGTGTGTGTGTGTGTGTGTGTGTGTGTGTGTGTGTGTGTGTTGGGGGGGGGGGGGGGTTCATGAGTGCTCTCAGCCCTTGTCAGATGAGCTGCTCCAGAGCTGGTCTTAGGCATCCTTGTTCCATGAGGGAAGAAGATGCTCTTGAATTTTTTGGTTCTTTAATGGTGTATCTGAGATAGGAACTCAAGAAATATTTGAGTGAAATGATTATGACAACATTAAGGTTTTGATTTATGCAAATGCTGCTCTTTTTGGTTTTAAATGATTATGTGGACCATAGAAGGCTGTAGAATCCATCTTATAGCTTGGAGCAACTTTTTGTCTTTCTTGGTCTTTGCTAGTGCTTGCTATTTTTATGGTGTGTGGGAGAGGGGGGGGGGGTTGTCTTGTCCTGCTCCTGACTTCATATGTTTCATTATGAACATCAATAAATTGCCTCACATTGTATTTATTTTGGGATCTGAAGTTTTATAGTTTGAATGCATGATTTACATCATTTTTATAATATGGATATGAATTTCTACTATCCCTAATTTTATTAGATAGTTATTATTTCCAAACCATTTTTTTTTTTGGCTAAAATTATTTCCTATCCTTTTTTTTTGGCTAAAATTATTTCCTTTTTATTATTTGCATATATTATTATTACTATTATTATTGTTCCGCATTTGGTTTTTTGGCATACCTTGTTATCTCTAAAAATTTATTAAAGTAACAGTAATTTTATTGTATCAGGTTATACATGGGGACACAGATTCAGTTATGGTACAATTCGGTGTTGAAAATGTAGAAGCAGCCATGAACTTGGGGAGAGAAGCTGCTGAATATATTAGTGAAACTTTCATAAAGGTAAGGCTTTATAAATACTGTACTAGATCTTGAATCTTCTTTTATTCTATACTCATATATGTATATCTTATTTTGTTTCTAGTTTGTTCTAATAGATTCTCAATTTCTATCTCAAAATAATTATCTACAAATCCTTATCAAAGTTCAAACAACTAAAGGTACTTATGCTGATGGTCTAATTTGAGCAATTATTATGTTGCCTATGACTGTAATCTTGACAAGCTTAGTCCGTCAGTTAATTGTTTTGAATTACCGCATATATGAATACAGTGAACAATTGAAAAGGTGGCACAATCTAAGTGAAGTTGGGTGATATTTATTTTTAGATAAAGAGGAATTGATTAAAACCTCTTATTTCACTGTTGCTTGAACCTAAATCCTTGATCAGGAAATACTCAAATAATTTTAAGATACTGATTTGTACTAAATAATTTGTTTCAAAAACCGTAGTTAAATAAATTATATTAAATAGGTATGTAGCTAGTTAGCTACTGTAATCCAATTTATGAATTAAATTTTTTTAATACTTAATCTGAATAAAAATTATAGCGGCGTTTCTACCCGCTGCTATAAGTGCACTTCCTCCACTTTCATTGATTAGCTATAGCGGCGCTTATTTACCGCCGCTATAGGTTCAAACATATAGCGGCGTTTCTACCCGCCGCTATAAGTTAACTTCCTCCACTTTCATTGATTAGCTATAGCGGCGGTTATTAACCGCCGCTATTCGTGTCCACCTTTAGTAACCGCCGCTAAAAGTGCAATTGGCCCGAATTCTGAGCTCCTATAGTGGCGCTTGTTCCCCGCCGCAATAGCCCTTTCCCCGCCGCTAAAGGTACATCTATAGCGGCGTTTTTGGTGACCGCCGCAATATACCTACAGCGGCACTGGAGCACTGGCGGTTTTGCCCGCCGCAATAGCACCCGCCGCTAAAGGTTACATGTACTTTTAGCGGCGCTTTTTTGGCTTTTAGCGGCGCTTCTGGCCCGCCGCAATAGCCTGTTTTTTTTGTAATGTTTGTAATTGTCGATCCTAAAAGCATGTGAGAAGATAATGGACTTATTTCAAGATTTGAAGTCTAGAAGGACCTTAATAAATAAACAAACAAACAAATGACAAAACATATGATGATCCAAGGAACTGTTCCAAAGGGAAAACCGTTGCAGGGTTTAACCACCAATCCTAAGAAAAACATATTCACTATATAGAATTGAAGTTTTACAATATATAGTAATCATATTTTAGTTTGCAACCACTTGTAGAACTTATTGGCATTACTTAGTTTCCGTTTGTGTCTAGTTTTTTGTTTACCTTTTAGCATTTTTTTTTTTTTTTTTTTGCTTATGAACGACTTTTTAAAACCTCACATCTTTTCTCTATTTATTTTTTAAAAGTACAAGTATACTTTTAGCAAAATTCCAAAGCTAATGTTAAAGGCACACTTAATGTGGCTCCAAATCCTTGGATTCTTTGATATATGAACTCTTTTGCAAGTGAACTTCCTGCTCATGACTTCAAGTACCCATGTGAAGCTTTCATCTCCATAGCAAACCTTGAGATGGCTCTATGGCTTTAAACTTGATCTACATAATGGCAGCAACAACACTGTGTAAGATGATTCTTTATTTGCTTCTAAATTAACAGGTTGAAAAGGTGAAGGTTAGGGTTTTCTCTTTTTATAGCATAAATTATCTACAACTTGCTAAATGGGTGTTTGATATAGACACACCTATTAAGGTTACAAAAACCCATTTGCATAGCTAACTTAATGAAAATCGCATCAAATCAAATTTTGAATCTACCATTCTCAATTGATCAAGTATGTGTTGAGAATGTGTCAAAATTAAATCTTGATCGATCAAAGATATGTTGAGATTCCATAAAATAATTTATTTTTGCAAAAATTTTGTATATGCATATGTATATGGTTATGTTTATGGTGTTTTTTTATGTATATGTACACACGTCTATGTTCTTGTTTATGTTTATGTCACATAATTTACCATCTAGAGTAAATCCTCACTCCTTATCAATGATTGAAACTTGATACCTGTTGGAATAATGTGGCCCAACATAATATATATGATGCCTTTATTATTAAAAAATAAATATTCAGCCTCTTGTGAAATTATGCAATACGTATATGATGTAAGATATTGATATCTTGAGATAGGTATACTTAGTTTAGTAGACTAAGATTTTGAATGCATTCATTGTAGTCCTTGACTTGACCATATCCTTCATGATGTAGCCTATTCTGATAGGTACATTGTTGGACCATGATGGAAAGGAGGTGCAAGTTAAAATTTCTCAGACTATGGAAGATAATGAGGGCTAGTCTTTCGATGGTTAGTGCATAATAATGTCGGAAGTCCTTCTATAATGAGATTCATGCACGTTAAGTGTTGGCTTTAATAAATCTATCGTATCATTACCAGTAACTTGAACTCCTATTAAAGGTGTTGTCATTATAATAGTTCTGGATATGAATGATAGATGAATCCATGTATTAGCATGGATTTACAAAAGTAATAACACATTAATGAACTTCTTCATTAATAAATCTAATTAATAAAGTTGTTTATTAACAAATGTAACATATCTGTTACATGAATTGTTATTACGATAGGAAGGACTTTATGGCTGGTTATGTCCTTTCTGAATATTATAAATATTGTCAAGGCCACACTTGCAAGAGGGTGTGAAAAGAGAAAATAGAGCTCTTGTTAATCTTGATCAGTTGGGGAGAGCATCCTGATTGCTTGTGAGGTCCTTGAATAACGTAATCTAGTATGTATATTACTCACATTTTATTATTCAATTTTATTACATATGCACATGATATAATTGTTAATTGATAGATGCATTATATGTGTTTCTCTTGAATTATTACTTTTTAAGTATAATTCCAACAATACCACTATTAATAGAAGCAAAGTTAGGAGATATAGAACATGTATCGCGTGATTTCGGAAGGCTACAAGAATCCTAACCTTAACATTAAACTTTTAGTGCAAGACATTTTTATCTTCATAGCCTGAATACTTCCAAACTGGGTCTACTAGGTAAATGGAAAGACAAATTTGTAACAATCCTAGTTGGTTATCTTTCTATTCACACTACACTCGTTAAAGTTTTGTGTTAAACCTATTAGGCAAATTAACCATGTGGGAGTGATTAATGATGGAATTTTATTAAGAAAATCAAATGTTTTCCAACTAAAACATTGACCTTTCACACTAATACACTGTTTAACATTTATACTTGTAAAGTTAGTGGAAAAATGACAAATAAGGAAGAATATTTTAAATCGAAGATATAAAATACAAATAAAAATATACTTCAAAAATACGTTTCAAATATATAATTGGATATATATGCTCTACTCCTTCTAAAACGTTGACAGTTATTTGTTAATTATATGAGAATTTATTCAACACTAAGCTATTCTTGGTGTTCTCTTGTCATATCTCTCTCTAAGGATAGTGAAAGTCGTGATTTGGTTCATTTTCATAATATCATTAACCATTATAGCACCATTAACCATTAACCATTATAGCATTAATGTTAGAGGGAAAAATTAGAGTAAAGTTAGTAGGAAAAAATGGGTAAATAGGAAGCATTATTTCAAATTAATGATTAAAATAAAAAATTTCCAATTACCACCTCTTTTATTTTTTCTTTTTCCTAGAAATACACACATAGCAGGGAGATGGAACGAAGTTCTAACACAAAAGCACAACATAAACTCCACTCAAAAGTCATGATAACTTTTTTAAACTTATTTATTTTTTGCAAATTTTTCTATAAAAACAATTAACTTATTAATTTCGTTGTTTTAAAGTTTAATAAATTCTTATTTGTTGATTTACTCTGTGTATTTGTATAACATGTATATGTTTATGTTTCAGTTTATGTTTGACACACATGTGTATATATATATATAGACACACATGTATATACATTTTTTTTTATGTTTGTATCACATAATTTATCATCTAAAGTCAAATCCTTACTCTATCACTAATTTGAAATTAATACCATTGTTAATTGAAGTAACAAAGCGCAAAATGTTGATTTCCTTCTAATGCATTTGGAAAAAAAAAAGACCCCACTTCCATGTCATGTTGGACCCATAAATGATAAAAATGAATTTATAAATGTGACTCATTGGTGATTGGATGTACAAACAAAGTTATGAGTTATTAAACTCATATCACTTGATTTTTGGAAGAATACAAGAATCCCTTCATAATGATTCACCACAAACATTTAAATATAAGCAGACACTATGACAAAAGGCCAAGATGTTTTAGTATTTTGTCTCTTTGTGATTGTATGGATGAAGTAAACACAAGAAATCTAGCTATTTGTTATGAAATGCTATTGTTTCCCATAGACTTAGGGTTCGTTTGGTTGAAATGATGAAAAGGCGAGAGAATAGAAAATGAGAAGATGATGGAAAAGTGGAAGGATAAAAGAAATTTTAGACAAAGGAAATTTTGTTTTATTTTCTTGCTTTTCGTAGCATTCCCATCCAGATAAGGGTTGGGTGATTTCTCTCACTAACTTCTATGGCATGCACCTAATGATTCCAACTCATTTTTCATTTTTTTTGGGTGGTATATCATCCCAACAGGACATTTCCTCAAAAAGAGCTTGAGCGGGAATCCCAGAATAGACCTTTTTTTTATCTCCATCTCCAGACCATACCCTCTCTTACCTTTGACCCGTGGCTCATCGCGCATGTATTGGCTAGGTACAAGTGGGTGGTGCTTAAGCCTTGTGCGTGCTCCACTCCCATGTGAGTCCATGGCTCATCTGCCATTCATGCGTTTGACATGGCCTGTGGGTTTGTCTAGTCTCACTGTGCATTTTTGTTGCTTATTTTTAACCCTTTGTTGTGTAGATGAGTCTGGGTCTTCATTCTTTGCATCTTGTTTCTTATTTGGGTTGGGTCTTGCTTGGGCATGGGCCCTTTCTTCTTCAATTTGGCCTTCCTGACTAATATCTCTGCCACGCCACTATATTGTTTCTACCATGCATCACTTAGCTGTGCTTGCTGGGTCTCCTTTGGGCTTACAATGTATTTGTTTTTTCCTTACTTTATTTGTGTTGTCCAGTACTTCTACTAGGTTAGTTTTCATACCATCTTGGGTTTCCTTGGCCCATATTATTTCTCTAGGCATCCTTGGCCCGCTTCATTCCTTTGGGCATCTTTGGCCGATTCTATTGTTACATACCCATGGGTTTTTTTTGCTAAATCTTTCGGGCTTCCTCGGCCCAATTACCATATCCTTTACTCTTAGGGTTTGTTGGCCTTTGCACCAACCCCTTTTGCTAATTCATTTCTTTGGGCTCCTCCAGCTCATCTTTGCTTGTTTTCCACTTCTTACAATTCTCATGATCTTACTATTTCTTTTTCTGGGGCTTCCTTGGGTCAATTTGCTTTCTCTGGGGCCTTTTTACTATTTTGTGGGCCTATGTATCGCTATTCCTGCCTAATGGTTTTTCTTACTTTGCTAATTCATCTTTCTTCTCCTTTTGTTATATTTTTGGGCTTCTTCTTGCCATTGGTCCTTTGCAAAAATAGGCCTCAACAATTTTAGAAAATTACATCCCGTTAAACCTTTCTTTAATCTCTATGATTGATTCACAAAATAGTTGTTCAAGTTTGCTCAACCTTACTTGATAGTTAATATATCCAAAGAAAACTATCTATTCTCTAGCTTGGTTTTAGGGTTTCTTACTAAGTCGAGTTAAGGATTAAGGTTCTGCTCATCATTGCCACATCATCCAGTTAACTAGTATAAGCTCTTTTTTTAATTAAATTTTTTTATTGATCCTAGAGAAACTAGTCATATTTGTTCCACCAACATGGGAATATGGCCTATTTGTTAATAGAGTTACGCAAATTGTGTTACGTGTTTGATTTTAGGGTTGATAGGTCTGAAAATCGTTAATAAAGGGGTTATGTTCAGGTTGACTTATATAGTTGAATAGAAATTGCCACTCTTACGTAAAACCTAATCATCCTTAATTTTACTATTACATATTTGAATATAGTACTCAATATTTTCTTCGTGGAACTTAATTTTGAATTAATTTTTTAAGTCATTAATATGATTGTGATTACAAGGTTTGTAGTGTTGTGTTTAATGGGGCGCTCAAGATTTGGCTAACCAATGCTCTTTTTTTTTTTTCTTTTTCTTTTTTTTGTAAGGATTGGGCAAAGGTGGAGGTGGAGGTGGGGTGGACAAAACTATGTCCGCCCTAAACCTAACTTGTTACATTCGAAGGGAGCTTGAAGAGAATTCTATTATAATTATTTTTTATTAATTTTTTTTTTGAATCTTTGGTACATTCACTAGAAATATTGAGAGATGCTAATTAAATTACTTTAAAACACTTTATCATATATATCTTTTAAAATTGATATATTTTTTTAGAGGCTTCTTTCAAATTCGAATATCTTTTAAAAACTAAAGAGTAATAAAGTATATAGAAAAATATTATTATTGAATTGAGTTGCACTTTGGGTCCATTTGAAAACACAATATTCAGAATCACAACTAAACCATTGGTAAAAAACTTGTAAAAAATGCAATTAGAAAACTCTAAAATTTTTGTTGTGTTTGCAAATTACAAAAATGGACTTTAAATTGCGATGTTAAGGCTATACTATCATTTTAAATGTTAATAAATTTGCTAAACAGGTTATAACACAGTAAAGCATCACTTCCCCAGTGTCCCACTACAGAGTTTTATTTATTTATTTTTATATGATCCCAACTACAATGCTAAAGACAGCCAATAATGTTATATATAAATATGTAGAGAGAGAGAGAGAGAGAGAGAGAGAGAGAGAGAGAGAGAGAGAGAGAGAGAGAGAGTCATGGTTTGCCGAAGAACTCGCTCTTGTAGCACTTGAAAGTTAGACACGTGTGAGAAATTTACAAGCCCATAAATTTGTAATTAAGGTCCGTTGAGTTGGAAGGGAGAAAAAAATGAGAGAATAAAAAATTGTGGAAAGAGTAAGAATATAAAAAAGATTTTAATGTTTCTCATTTTTGTTTGGTTAGAGTGAAAAGAAGAGGATAAAAAAAGTAAATTTATTGATCTTGTTAAAAATGATGTCCAATTAAAAAAAAAAAGTGACAAAAAAAATACAATCATCCGAATTTATTAAAAAATAAAAATCACGTCCTAAAAAAAAAAAAGAAACACGTCTAAACATAAAAGAAAGAAAAAAAAAAAAACATTGTCACGCTCACAGCCAAAAACATAAAGAGAAAAAGAAAAAAAAAAGAATGAGAACAAAATGCAAACACTGCGTTTGTTTCAGCTGAAAACTAATAAGGGAATTACTTTTACACCCTTATCTGTGTTTGGCTCCAACAGAAGATGTGATGATATGGAAAATCAATTACACGTGGACCCATGTCAGCAATGCAGCCCTCGTTTTACCTTCAAATGATTTCCAGGACTCAGAGAGAGAGAGGGGGAGAGAGCAAGAAGAAAGAGCACAGGTGGCCGCCCAGCCAAGCTCCGGCCAGCCCAGATCGTGCCGGCCCCACCGCCCAGATCGCGGCGGCCAAGCTTCCTCTTTTTTCTCTCTTCTCCCTCAACTCTTCTTCTCCCTCTTGCACATGGGCATTTTTTATCATTAACTATCAGATTTTCCCATCTGTTTTCTACCTATTTGGGAGAGAAAATTGTTTGGTGGGGCTTTGAGAAAACACCCAGGTACCTTTCTGAGACACACGCACAGAGATTTCTGAAGACATGGAATACAGAAAACTCAAAGATCAGGATGAAGACGGAAATGGTGGTGGGGATGACATAGAAAGCCGGAAACCTCTTTCAGTGACTAATGTGCCCACCTTGGGAGGTGCCACCGTTGACTGGTCCAAATGGAAGCTCAAGTATGAGTTCTATTTTTTTCTTTTTCAAATTCTAATCAAAACCCATGTTGTAATTAAGAGAGATTAGTAGGTAAATTCTATAATTTTGTTTGTTCTTGTTATAGGATCGTTGTGGTTGTTGCATTGACACTTCTTACTAGTTCGCAAGGCATACTTATTGTGTGGTCTAAGAGGAATGGCAAGTACGATTATAGTGTTACCACTTCTAATTTTATGGTAAGCATAATTATAATTATAAAAAAAAATGATGTTATTTATTTATTTATTTTGATAAGTAAAGGAAATTTTATTCAAGAACTTAATAACGAGTCACCCGAGTATATAAGAAGTGTACGGGGGACCAACATAATCAAATACATAAATTATTTATAAGCATCTATCAAATTATAGATCGGAGAAATAGAATGACTTCCTATGATAGACTTCAAGTCTGGTAGAGTTTTAAACAAGAAAAGTTTTAAATCAGTTATAGTCCTTTCAGAATCTTCAAAACACCGGTTGTTTCTCTCCCGCCAAATGCACCACATCAAACAATGAGGGACAGCCATCCAAATAACACCATTACGATGATGACCAAAATTTCCTTGCCAACAAGCAAGGAGCTCAACTACAGTCTTTGGCATGAGAAAAATTGACCTTGTGACACAAGGTGAACCCTGTAGATTGCGACTCAAACAATAGGACACTGTAGTAAAAGACGGTCTACCAATTCTCCATTACTTTTGCACATATAACATCAATTTAGAATCAACACCTTCTTCTTACGTAAATTATCAATAGTCAATATCGTTCCCAAAGCTATAGTCCAAACAAAAAATGCAAACTTTGGAAGGAACCTTTTGCTTCCAAATACTTCTCCAAGGGAAGGATTGAGTACATACACCCAATAAAGCTTGATAGTAACTGCTTATCTCAAAACTCTTGCTCTTAGCAGGTGTCCAACACATCTTATTCTCACCAATACCTCTCAATGAGACTCCATATATAACATTCCAAAAAACAGGCAAAGAATCTGATTCCCTATCATGAATTTCTCACAAGAATTCTAAGTCCCAAAACAAAACCCCGTTAGGAAACTGCACGAGATCAGCCACATAAGCCTTCTTATCATTATTGATTTTGAATAAATCTGGAAAACACATACTCAAAGGATTATCCCCACACCAAACATCATGCCAAAATTTCACTCTAGTCCCATCTCCAATCTGAAATTGAATGTAGTGAGAAAGAGTAGACCAACCACTACTGATAGTTTTCCATAAACTCACCCCATAGGAGCTTAGAACAAAATTCGAGCACCAATCTCCCTCCTCAGCTACATATTTAGCCCTTATAACCCTTCTCCATAGCGCTTCTCTCATACCCAAATCTCCACAACCATTCTGAATCGACGTCTATGTCTCGCATTGACAGGACGTTGGTCACTGCTGATTGGGAGGATCACTTTGGAAATGTGTCCCAAAGGGTGCTTCCCCGTGTTATCTCGGATCATTGCCCGATTTTGGTGGAAGCTGGTGTTGTGGGGAGGGGTCGTTGTGCTTTTAAGTTCGAGAATATGTGGTTAAAGGCTGAGGGTTTTGTTGAAAGGGTCCATCAGTGGTGGGATAATTATTTCTTTACGGGATCTCCTAGCTTTGTTTTGGCTCAAAAATTAAAGGCTCTTAAAGTAGACCTTAAAAAGTGGAACAAGGAAGTTTTCGGTGATTTGGCTTTTAAGAAGAAGAGCTTGTTGTCTGAATTATTGGGTTTGGATGCCAAGGAAGATATTCTGGGCCTTTCGCTTGAGGATCAAGCTCGCCGTATTCAGATTAAAGGTGAGATTGAAGTTATAGCTTCCATGGAAGAGACTTTTTGGAGACAAAAGTCCCGGGCTTTGTTTGTTAAGGAAGGGGATAATAATACTCGTTTTTTTCATAGATTAGCAAATTCTCATAGAAGAGCCAATCTTATTAGCAGTGTTGAGGTGGATGGTGTTTTATATGAGGACGAACCTGCGGTGAGGTCTCAGGTGGTCCAATTTTATCAGGATCTTTATACTGAGACTGACTCGTGGCGTCCAACTATGGACGGGTTGGATTTTGCTAGTATTGGGGAGGATGACAGGCTGTCCCTTAAGAGGGAGTTCTCGAAAGAAGAAGTCTTCCAAGTGCTGGCTGGGATGGAGGGGGATAAAGCCCCTGGTCCGGATGGGTTCACCATGGCATTTTTTCACAAATGTTGGAGGGTGGTGGAGGCTGATGTGATGGCTGTTTTCAAGCATTTTCATAGGTATTCAGCTTTTGAAAGGTCTCTTAATGCTTCTTTCCTTGCTCTAATTCCTAAGAAATCTAATGCGGTCAATATTAAGGACTTTCGGCCAATTAGCTTGGTGGGCAGTGTTTATAAGCTAATGTCTAAAGTGTTGGCGAATAGGCTGAGGGTGGTGTTGGATAGTTTGATCTCAGAGTCCCAAAATTCCTTTGTCGGTGGAAGACAAATTTTGGACTCCATGTTAATTGCGAATGAATGCCTGGACAGTAGATTGAAGTGTAATTCCCCGGGTGTAGTTTGTAAATTGGATATCGAAAAAGCCTACGATCATGTAAATTGGGATGCCTTTCTTTATTTGTTGGATAGGATGGGCTTTGGGACGAAGTGGAGGGAGTGGATTAAGGCTTGCATTTCTATTGTTCGATTCTCAGTTCTTGTGAATGGTTCTCCCTCAGGTTTTTTTGGTAGCTCTCGTGGGCTGAGGCAAGGGGACCCGTTGTCCCCTCTCCTGTTTCTCTTGATTATGGAGGTTTTATCTCGGATCCTTAAGAAAACTGAGGAAAGTGGGCTGCTTTGTGGTTTCCAGGTGGGTCCAGTTAACTCTATCGGGGTTCGCATATCTCATTTGCTTTTTGCAGATGATACTATTCTTTTTTGTGATGCTTCCAGAGATTAGCTGTTGGCTATTAGACTGGCTTTGTCTTGCTTCCAAGCCTTTACTGGTTTAAAGATTAATGTGGGGAAGAGTGAGATTGTCCCGGTGGGGGAGGTTGGAAACATTGAGGATTTGGCTAATATTCTTAGCTGTAGGGTGGGTTGCCTTCCCATGAAATACCTGGGCATGCCTTTGGGCTCCTCCTTCAAGACTCCATCCATTTGGAACCCTATTTTGGAGAAGATGGAGAAGAAGCTGTCGGGTTGGAAACGACTTTATTTGTCTAAGGGCGGTAGACTTACTCTCTTGAAGAGTACTCTCTCTAGTCTTCCCACTTACTATCTATCCTTATTTACTATCCCGGTAGCCGTGGCTGACAGATTGGAGCGTATTCAGAGAAGATTTTTGTGGGGGTCTTCGGAGGAGTGTTCCAATCGTTCTTTGGTGGCTTGGGAGAAGGTGTGTTTACCTCTAGAGATGGGTGGTTTGGGGGTTAGGAAGTTAGTTCATTTCAACCAAGCTCTATTAGGGAAATGGTTATGGAGGTTTGGCCTTGAAGGAACTAGTCTTTGGCAGAGGGTTATTGCCACCAAATATGGTGAGGGTCAAGGGGGGTGGACGTCTAAAGCGTGTAGAAGGGCCCATGGGTGTGGCCTTTGGCGTGGTATTAAGTTCGGGTGGGAGAGGTTCTCCAAGCACTTGGCCTTTGTGGTGGGTGATGGTTCCCGTATTCGTTTTTGGCATGATAGGTGGGTCGGGGATGCCTCCCTTAAAATGCTTTATCCTCAGTTATATGTGTGTTCCAGTGACAAGGAAGCTTGTATTACTGATTTGTTGGATAATCAGGAGGTTGGGAGTAATAGATTTTGGAATGTGAGATTTTATAGGAATTTCCATGAGAGGGAATTTGAGGCTGCCTTCTCTTTCCTAAATCTCATTCAGTCTCGTATCCCAAGAGGCATTGGGTGTGATAGACCTCATTGGTGTCTTAATGGGAATGGGAAGTTCGATATTCGGTCCTTCTATTACAAGATCAGGGGTACATCCCGTTCTTGCTTTCCTTGGAAGGGGATTTGGAAAGTCAAGGTTCCTAAGAGGGTGGCTTTTTTCTTGTGGACAGCTGCCCATGGTCGTATTCTTACCTTGGATAATTTGATGCTCCGAGGCCTCCCTTTGGTGAATAGGTGTTGTATGTGTCGCAGCTCGGCGGAATCTGTGGACCATCTTCTCATCCATTGTGCTATAGCTTATTCTTTGTGGGTGCATATGTTGCAAGCTTTTGGGATCCAATGGTTCATGCCAGGTTCAGTGGAGGGTTTGGTGGCTAGTTGGAGTAATTGGTTGGGGAAATTTTCTTCGGACATATGGAATATGGTTCCTGGCTGTTTGATGTGGGTTGTTTGGTTGGAAAGAAATAGGCGTTCTTTTGAGGATCTGGAGAGAACGCTTGATCAATTACAAGCTCTCAGCCAGAATACTCTCTTTGATTGGGCTAGGTGCTGGGGTTCTTCAAACGGTTCTTCGGTTTTGGAGTTTCTTTCTTCCCTCAGAAGTGCCCCTTAAGTTGCCTTCTTTCTTTCTTCATTGTTGCCTTTTGTCTGCTGTTTCTTGTGTGTTCACCATCATGAACACTTGTATTTGCTGTTTATTTGTTTTGTTCTTGCTGATTGAATATAAGTCTTATTACGTATAAAAAAAAAAAAAAAGTCTCCCCCCTTTGGATAGATGCAATCTTTTCCATCTTACTAACCTCCTTTCCACCTTCTCAATGATGGGATTCCAAACTGCTCTATCTTTCCATTTTGCACCCAATGGAAGGCCTAAATATTTCATAGGAAGTGAGCCTTGCTTAGAACCCAACGCATCTACTAGCATCTCAAAATTTGGAACCACTCCCACAGGAACTAGTTAAGACTTATCCTAATTAATTTTCAATCCCGATACAATCTCAAACGATGACAAAAGTAAGCGCAAAAACAGCATCTGGTCGATATCAGCATCGCACATGACCAACGTATCATCTGCAAAGAGAAGATGAGATACCTGTAAGTGATCACTTGTGGAGGTACCCACACTAAATTCGGACAATCGACCTTTCGTCACCGCCTTATCCATCATTTTGCTAACTGCATCCATAACAACAACAAATAATAATGAAGACAAAGGATCACCTTGTTGTAAGCCTCTATAATTCTCAAAGAAACCACATGGAGCTCCATTAATCAGAACTGAGAATTTGATTGTGAATATACAGTAAAAAATCAAATTTTTCCATTTTTCTGGGAACCCAAGCCACTCAAGCATATACATCAGGAAACCCCAGTTCACATGATCATAAGCCTTCTCCACATCCAACTTGCATAACACCCCTGAAATTCCTGATCTTAGCCTACTGTCCAAACATTTATTTGCAATGAGACATGAGTCTAGAATCTACTTGTTCTTAACGAAAGCATTTTGAGACTCCGAAATAACATCCCTGTTCACCTCTTTCAACCTATTAGCCAATACTTTAGCAATAATTTTGTAAACCCCTCCTATTAGACTATTAGGTCGAAAATCTTTCACCTCTACTGCATCTAACTTTTTGGGAATTAAGGAGATAAAGGTTGCATTTAAACTTTTCTCCAACTGACCTCTCTAAAAAAAAAACTTGAAAAATCTCCATGAGATCTGATTTGATAACATCCCAACAAGCTTGGAAAAAAGCCATAGAGAAACCATCTGGGCCAGGAGCTTTATCCCAAAAACTTCTACATCATCAAAAGGCCTCACCAACCAGCCAGCCTTGTCATCAGAGATATTAGGAAAATTCAGCACATCTGGATGTGGGCAATAGCCTTTATGTTCCGTAAATAAATTTTTATAAAACTGAATAATGCAATCCTCTATACTTTTTTGATCAAAAGTCAGGACCCCATCAACCTTGAGATTAGTAATTGCATTGTTTCTTCTATGTGAGTTAGCCATTTGATGAAAGAACTTTGTGTTGTTGTCCCCTTCCTTCAAGTAGAGCATTCTTGATTTTCGCCTCCAACTAATCTCTTCCAAAAGGCTGATTTTTTTTAGTTTTGTTTGAAGCCTTGCCTTCTCTAACTTCTCCTCTTCTCTTTTGCATCCAAAGCATTCAAATCACTCCACAATTGTATTTTTTTTACAGCCACAATTCCGAACTCCAATTCATTCCACTTCTTCAAGTCGGCCTTCAAGGCTTTTAATTTCATGGCCATTCTTTAGCTAGGTGTACCTTGGAATTGATAAGAATCCCACCAATCTTTCACCTTCCCCACAAAACCTTCCACCTGGAGCCACATATTCTCAAAATGAAAAGGTCTTTGTCCCTTTTGAACTGCACCACCCTCCAGGATAATTGGAAAGTGATTAGATAAGACTCTAGCAACCTCCTCTGTGACATATTGGGATAATGATCTTCCCAATCAGGAGAAAAAAGGAATCGATCTATCCTGGATCCAGAGGTGGAATTGGACCATGTATACCTGCCACCTGCCATAGGGATATCCAACAAACCATGCACAGAAATGAAATCTGAGAAGTCATGCATTGCTTGATTAACAGCCCCTAATCGCTCCGTTGGGAAACGAACAACATTGAAATCCCCTGATGCACACCAAGGCATGTTCCACCAACTATGAAGACCCGACAATTCCCAATTAATGTTTCAAGAGTAATTTGTGTGTAACTTTCAGTTTGGTAGGTCTTTCTAGGTGATCAAAGAAATGGGTATTGATTTATTTCTTCTTTTGTTGAATCAGGTGGAGGCTTTGAAATGTTTGCTGTCTCTTTTAGCTTTGGCAAGAATGTGGAAGAGTGAGGGTGTTACTGAAGATAACAGGTTTTTTTTGTTTGTTTTATGCTAAGTTTTTATAAAACTTGTGATTTAATGCTCTCATTAAGTTGGAATTATCATATTCAGGAGAAATTATTCTGTGCACTTGATGTAATTCACATAATGGTGGGTCCCATCTGTAGGAACCACATGTAGAGCTCTCACTCTGACCTGCGAGCAGGGCATATTACATAGCATGCACCAAATGATTTCACCATATCTAGGGTATAATTCCTTTGACACAAAGATATCCCTTTTGTAGTTCTTGCAACTTCAAGACCTAGGAAATATTTTAAAACTTTAAGGTCTTTAAGTTTGAGTTTGTTGTCCAAGAACTTCTTGAAATCATCTACAGCTGCCACATTGTTGCTTGCTATCAAGATATCGTCCACATAGACAAGCAAAATGATGATTGAAGACTTCTTAACCTTAGTAAACACTGAATAATCTGACTTTGATTGGGTGAATCCTTGCTGAATGATAGTAGAAGAAAGTTTAGCAAACCATTGTCAACTAGCCTGTTTGAGTCCATATAAGGACTTAGTCAGCCTATGCTCCACTTGATTGCACTCCCCCTTGCTGCCACAACCTGGAGGAGGAAGCATGTAAACCTCCTCATCCAACTCCCCATGTAGAAAGGCATTGTTGACATCTAGCTGGGCTAGATGCCAACCATTGATAGCTGCCAAGGCAAGGATAGTTCTGACAGTAACAAACTTCACCACAGGAGAAAAAGTTTCATAGCAATCAACCCCTTCAGTCTGAGTATACCCCTTTGCAACTATCTGGATTTTTGTCGCTCAATGTAACCATCAGCTTTGAGCTTTATTTTGTAAACCCATTTGCAGTCAATGGGCTGCTTACAAGGTGGAAGTTCAGTCAATTCCCAAGTATGATTTGCTTGGAGAGCATCAATTTCAGCTGGCATTGCATCTAACCACTTAGGATCTTGTAGAGCTTGGGCATAAGAAGTAGGCTCTCTATGAGTAGATAAGGTAATGGAGAAAGCTTTATGACTAGAGGAAAGGTTAGTGTAAGAAAGAGTGGAAGAGAGAGGATAGAGCTTACCAGAACAGCTTACAGAATTGGAATCAGTGGAGTGGGTAAGAGCAGCAACTGAAACTGATGGAACATCTGCAGAAGCTAAATAGCAATGGTAATCCTGAAGATAACTAGGAGTTTTGTGAGGTCTAGAGGAGCGTCTAATGGGATCAGGAAGATGAACATGAGGGCATTAGGAAGGGGAGCCTCAGGTTCATCATATTCAGGAAATTGGTCTGGTGGGACAGCCATTTCACTAGAATCAAGAACAGGTTCTGTAGAGAGGTAAGGTTCTGCATAAGTGGGATTGTCAGAATCAGGAACAAAGGGTTGAGAAGGGAAAAGAGTATGATTGGGCTGTGATTTAGTTGACCAATGCTTAAATGGGAAGATGGATTCATGAAAAACAACATCCCTAGATATCAGAACAGATTTGGTAGTCAAATCATAGAGTTTGTAACCTTTGATGCCATTGGGATAACCAAGAAATATGCAAGGTTCGGCTCTAGCATCAAATTTGGTTCTGTTTCTAGTGAGGGTGGAAGCATAACAAAGGGGGTGGAATCATAACAAAGGCAGCCAAATATTTTCAAATGAGTATAGGAAGGTGGATGGCCGAGAAGCGTCTCAAAAGGTGTAAGATTATGAAGTATGGGACTAGGTATTCTATTAATAAGGTATGTGGCTGTAAGAATACAATCTCCCCAAAACTTTAATGGTAAATTGGCTTGGAACCTAAGTGTTCTAGCCACATTTAGGAGATGTTGATGTTTCCTTTCAACTATAGAGTTTTGCTGTGGTGTTTCAACACAAGAAAGTTGATGAAGTACACCTTTTGAAGCAAAGAAAGATGACATTGCGAACTCAGGTCCATTATCAGACCTTAAAACTTTAATGGAAGCATTAAACTGAGTAGTTACCATTTCAAAGAAATTTTGAATTAAAACAGATGTTTCAGATTTGGATCTCAACAAATACACCCAAGTGCATCTGCTATAATCATCCACAATTGTCAGAAAATATTTAGAACCATTCAAAGAAGGTATAGAATATGGTCCCCATATATCTACATGAATCAATTCAAAGCTAGACTTAGGAATATGAGAAGAAGAAGTAAATGGCAACCCTCTTTGTTTAGCAATGGGACAAACAGGACAAGAAAAAGAAGTTTTATTGCACAGATTGGAATCATCCACAACAGAAGTTTTATTACAAGAAGAAACAAAAGTTTTAAAAGAGGCAGGTACAAGTTTAGAAAGAACATTAGAGCTGGAAGCAGGCAAAGCAGCTGAAGAATTCTGCAGAATGTAGTCCACAAAGCTTCTTACCCAACCCAATCATCTTCCAAAGCTGTAAGTCCTGACTGAAGCAGAAATTGGAAAGGAAAAAACAACACCAATGGATTATTTTGGGTGAGTTTACTGATGGAAACAAGATTAATGGCTTGTTTGGATGGAGAGGGGAAAGAGGGGGAGTGGAGGGGAGTAGAGTAAAGTTGGCTAAAAATAAGCTAATTTTGTACTAAATCTACTCTAATTTACTCTACTCTCCCTCCCTCCCCTCAATCCAAATGGACCATAAAAGAAAAGGTTGGAACACAAAGAACATTTTCTAATGTCGATGTGGAGCTTAGTTTGACAGTGCCTATATGGGTGACTTGTGCAATGTCACCATTAGGTAACTTGACAGAAATATGTACTAAAGAGGTAATAGAGGAGAGAAGATGAACAGAGTGGACCAGATGATCAGCAGCTTCACTGTCAAGAATCCAGTCAGTGGAGGTAATGAAAGTAGTGTTGGCATGTGAAGAAAAAACAGAATTTCCCAGGGAATTAATAGGTAGTTTAGAAAGATTTTGGAAAGAGATACCTGACATTTCATGTCCAGCAAATCCCATGGTAGGTTGAGCAGTGATGTTAGCTACTTGATGATCTCCTGAAGCCAATTCTTGAGGACCTTGTGTGCCAAAGTGAGCCTGAGAGTTGAATAAGCTCAAGAGCTGCTGATACTCAATACGAGTAAGAGAAACATTGTCATCCACCATGTGATCAGTAGCAGAAACAGCAACACTGTTGGCAGAGGCTTGACCTTTACCCTTGGACTTATATCCTGGAGGATATCCATGCAATTTGTAGCATTTATCTACTACATGTCCCATCAATCCACAATGTGTGCACTGAGGTCTGCCATTCTTGCTCTTGCCATAAGTGGAAGTGGATTTCTGATATGTGTTTGCTGTTTTGGAAACCAAAGCTGCAGATTCAGATTGAAGTACATGACCAGATCCTTCTTTTCTTTGCTTTTCATCTTGAAGCAAAAGAGAAAACACCTTAGACAAAGGAGGAACTGGATCCATGAGCAAGATCTGTCCCCTAACTCCTGCTTAAATCTCATTAAGTCCCATGAAAAATGCCATAGTACATTCTTCATCTTGATGACCACAAGTACAGGTCCTATAGTTAGAAAATTCATCCCAAACACCCTTAAACCTGGTGTAATAAGCATTGAGGCTTGAGTCCTCTTGAGCTAAAGAACTCACAGCTTTCCTCAACTCAAAAATCCTAGGACCATTGCCTTGAGAATACCTGTGTAACAAATCAAGCCAGACCTTCCTAGCAGACTTAAAGTAGATCACACTAGCTTGAATATCCTTTGTAAGAGAGTTGAATAACCAAGCCAAAACTAGGATCAGATTCAGACCGAGGTTTTGGAATTGATCCATCAATGAAACCAAGCTTAGATTTTGCATCCAAAGACACTAGTATAGACCTACTCCAAGTATTATAATTTTCTTCAGTCAATGGTTGAGTCATGAGAGTCATAACAGGATTATCACTGTTAGGAAGAAAGTATGGGCTTGAAGAAATCTCCCAAAGTTGAAGTTTAGGATGAGCAGGTGCTGCTGTTGAAGTTGAGGCAGATTGATTGCTCATGGTGATCAATCAAGTTTGAGGAATCAAGGAAATTCAATCAAATCTTGAAGAATCCTGGAGAAGTTGGAAACTGAATTGACTGAGAAAACAAGGAAGATTTCGTGCAAATTCAACTCAGAGAGTATTGAAACTGAATTGACTGAGAAATCAAGAAAGATTTCATACAGATTCATCTCAGAGAAAACAAAATTCTGACCTAGAATCAAAGGAAAATTGATCAAGAATCAAAAGAAGGATGAAAAAGAAAGCAAGAGTTGAAACTGGGATAACAGCAATGAAAAACTGAACTTGCTGAGCCAGTCAGCTCTGATTCCATGTCAAAGATTCAAGCTTTGGCTATGGAGGTCACAACCGAGAGAAAGAGAGAGAGAAAGAAAGAGAGAGAGAAATTGTTTTTGTGAAATGCTTGAATGAATATAATTACACTAAGCTCTGAGTTTATATACACTAACAGAGCGGGAAAAAGCTAACAAACTCTCTAACTAACAATTAATCCGGAACCAATCATCAATTAACACCTGTCACTATTAACCAACTAATTAAATACAACTAAACTACAAGCAGCTTTACAAGTATTTATGCTAAATGACTGTAGTTTATGGAGCACTTGATTCTGCAGTTTAAGCCTCTGTCTTCACCTTGTACATTACTTCTTCAAGCTATAGATCACCTTCACAGCACAGCACAGCTCCTCATATTTCAACCATGCACATTTTGTTTCATCCCAGTTATTTAACTGTGTTTTACTTTTAAGTTCACATTCTTATTCAAATCATATGTAATTATTATTGTTGCTTGTTCTGCCTTTGAACTAGGTTGAGTACAACATTGGATGAAGTTATTGTCTACCCCATTCCTGCATTACTTTACCTAGTCAAAAATCTGCTCCAGGTTTGTTGTGGTAATCATGTTTTTATATTTGGGAGTCACAATTCCATCGATATTCTTGCTTGCTGAAATTTGATTAATGTGTATTCTTCACTTTTATGTTGCAGTACTACATCCTTGAACATGTGGATGCCCCGGGTTATCAAATACTGAAAAATCTGAATATTATCAGTACTGGTGTTTTATATAGAATTATACTTAAGAAGAAGTAAGTCCTTGCCAGTTGCCATCATTTACATTGGATTTTTTTTTTAAATATTTCATCATGGAAAATGTTTGCAAAAGCGTCTTAACAAATACAATGAAGATGGGAGAGTCATAATAATTCATTTGGTTTACATGTCATCTCATTGATACTCTTAGAAATATTTAACTTTAAGATTGTTGGCCCAAATAGGAGAAAAAGATCAAACTAAATTGGTTCCTTTTTTCCTTTTTCTTTTTCTAGTTTATAAATTCAAGAACATATTGGGAATGTGAAAAGCATCCATGAGCATGAACATATGTACTAATTCAGCTGCTCTTGGGCTATGTGTCTGAGTATAGAGAGTGAAAGATTTAAGGAAAAAAGCTAATTTAAACTAATTAAGAATTTAAGCTAAACCAATTAGGACTGCAAATTTTTTTTGAGCTTTGTGTTCCAATTATATTTTCTTTCAGGTTAAGCAATATTCAATGGGCAGCTTTCATTCTACTATGTGTTGGGTGCACTACAACTCAGCTAAAAACGAAGTAAGATTGCTCACACATCTTATTTATGGACTGTTTCAGACTCAGTTGTGTTTTGAGTTTTGGAATGTTGAGCTTAAAGATACTATTGGAATTTTCACATGTACAATCCATACTGATTGATGTGTGCTTCTTGTCTATTGTACAGGATAGGATGTAGTCTACTAATGAATGAAAATATTATTTACTAAATCTTATATCACTTTTAGGAAGTGATGATATCTTGGTGGATGTAGCCATGTACTTGAGAAGTAGGAATTAGTGAACATTGTTTCTAACTATATTACTTGTATAATCCTTTCTTGAAATTCAATTTTTGTCTACTTTGAACTTATTGTCTGTGCCTTAGAAAATGACATTGTTTTTGCAGTTCTGATGATGTATTACAAACACCTGTTGAAGGTTGGCTGATGGCCATTGTGAGTTAACCAAAACTTTAGACACTTTTAATACAACAATGAAGAAAAAAGAAAAACCAAAGGAAAACATTTTATAGCTTAAGGTTCTTGTTATCATAATGGGGTCTTTGCAGGTCATGGCACTCTTAAGTGGTTTTGCTGGAGTGTACACTGAGGTGAGTTTTTTAAGTACACAGTTTGCACTCTAGTTCTTCAGAACTACAATTCATGGCCGTCATTTAGTCATTTACTGTTTGAATCCTAACCCAACATAACTTGATCAATGATTGGGTTGAATTTTGTTAATTGATGGATTTTGCAAGACTGATTGAAGTTTTTTAGTGATCAAGAGTTAAAAAAGTGAAAACTCTCATTAGAATGATCTAGATATCTGTTCTGTTAATTATCTTGCTTATGATTTTTACAGGCTATAATGAAAAAGCGTCCTTCAAGAAACATAAATGTGCAAAACTTCTGGTTATACATCTTTGGTATGGTGTTTAATGCTGTTGCTATAGTGACCCAAGATTTTGATGCGGTGATGAACAAGTATGCATTTCTCTGTTTCTGATTCTCCTCACTGTCTTAGAAGTGGGATATTCTTCTTTTCTGATTAGAATTGAAGAAGTTTTAGTTTTGAAGTTATTGTTTCTTTTGTTCAGGGGATTCTTCCATGGATACTCATTTATTACCATCCTAATGATTCTCAACCACGCACTAAGGTATCTTTAGGAGTTCAATTCTACTATAATTATGAATTATCCGCGTTTGTTTGTCACCTCTCCTATTGTCCTTTAATACAATGCGTTTAAATTGTCTCTTGTGCAGTGGCCTTGCTGTATCTATGGTAATGAAGCATGCTGACAATATTGTGAAGGTAAGTTAGGATTAACTTTATTGTTGCAAATTTAACATTTATAGTTCTTGCTAAAGTACTTTATTTTTTTTTTTATAAGTAAGAAAGATAGTTCTTGCTAAAGTACTTGTTGGTCTTTGTATTCTTAGCCCACGTTCAACCTTAATGGATGTCCAGCACTCTTTCTGAAGGGTGTGAAAGATTGGTACATGACCTGAAGCTGTTTGATGCAGGACAATTAATAGAGAAAAAAAATAACAAGAAAAGTAAAGGATAAACCTAAGAATCAGCACTTAGGTTGCTTGGAATCAGCACCAAGCTAAACCTTTAGGAATCAGCACCTAAGGCGTTAGGAGTTAGCACCTGCACCTAACAACTGGAAAAATATCCAATTTGAATTTTCATTAATCAGTCTATTCTAAAATACAAATAAACTAGACTTTGTCAGAAACCTAGTGGTTCCTAATGGGATTGGATGGGAATTGTAGGGGAATGTATGTGAGTTGTAAGGAAATTGACTTAATTCAAGGTAGCCAGCCTCCATAGAGAAAGAAAGAGATTAAGAGAGAGAGATGCACTATGACACTAAGCAATTAACTGGTTTATTCTTCAATGATGGAAATATGATTACAAGTAGGTATTTATAGAACCATGAAACTATCCTATTGGCCCACATGGCCTTATCTTAATGGTCTTATTATTCTCTATGTGCATTAATAATTCCAACATATGTTAAATGTGATTAACATGCTTGAGATTGTAACTAACTAACTAACTAAATGCATTCTAAACCCAAATGTGGATTCCTAACATTTCCCTCTCCTTCAAAACACCTTGCCCACAAGGTGTTGTTGTCATTGACATCTTCATGAAGGGAGACCGGCCACTAAGCCAATACTTCCATGCATCTTGATTAATGAACACGCCAAATACTTCCAAACATTTAATCACAAGCTATAACTTGAACAAGGGCGTTCCATTTTGAGAAAGTCCAGTAAATGGACACCCTAAAAATGTACCAAAATCAGTGAAAAACTCTATAGCTCCCATATTGCTTGCTCTGTAACGTTGACAATCAATTGAGCCAATTTTTAATGCTGCACATGGACTGATCGCAATGAATTTTCTGGATGTTGCTTGTAGGCATCTAATTAACTCCAAAAGATGAATTGAGTTACCAGAAAGACCTTTAGGTCCCCACCTAGATGACCATGTAACCGAACCAATCTTGATATGAGCTAAAGATATTTCTGAATTATCCACATAAACTGTGACATATTTGATGACACCTTTGCTTTTCCAAGGTCCAGTATCCTTCTTGATGTAAACATTAAGATGAGAAAGTTGGCCAAGCTTAACAAGTGAATGACTAGTATTGCCATATCTTGTTCTTTTAAAGAATTGACATGGTGTCATACGATTGACATTGAGGACAAAGATCATCCCATTACGGCATTTTATTAACTTCGAAAATAGCAATCTGGGTGAGCAAATCAGAAATGGAACATCTAGTGTCTTAGCTTGGTGATTAGCTTTATCCAATATTTCATAAAAGAAATGGTACAGGCAGGAGGCCCGGCTACCTCAAATTATCCAGAAAATTTTGTTTTGTTTTCTTTCCTTTATCTGATCAGTACGGGTGGTTCTCGAAGTTTTTTTTATTGAATCCAAGCTTTTTCAGTTAGTGGTAGAGGAAGGGGGAAATTTTTTCTCTCTAAGGATTTTTGAAAGGGGTAAATATTTCACACAACCCGTTTTCATGAGCAAGAATGCGGCACAATGGCTTATGAATAATATTTAATACACTGTGATTAGAGTCAATCCCAAGCAGTTTTTTACACTCAGGGAAGGTGATACTGCTTACACGTTGCAACGTGATTCCAACACCTATGGTCAATTCTTAGCAGTGACAGAACTCAGAGTAGGCGGGCAAAGGAGAGCTGTCATTATCCCTGCAGGCAAAACTCAACAAGGTTGGAGGGCTTTTGGGCTTGAATTAAGAAGGATGTTGGCACCCGCACAATATGCTTCGGGTGGTTTGAAATTTATAGCTCAGCCACATAAGCGAAATTCAGAGATTCAATCCTCTCGGTCTTTTGTAGAAGCAGTGAAAGGTCATGTGCTGACAAGGGATATGAAGCAGATACAGCACCGTATAATCAGTGATCATGAGAAGCCTCGAATAGTGGAGAAGATAGCGGACACTCCGAGATTGATCATACTAAGTTGTTAGCAATCAAATATCCGGTTGGCAAACCATGTGAACAGGTGGTGGAAGATGATTTTCAGGTTGGTAAAGCTTGGCCGACAGCCGTGGGTGCTGTGAAAGGGAGGTTTCGGAGCATTGATGTGGGGAAGAAATTAGAGGAGAAAATTCCAGCAATGAATAAAAGCAGATTCCCTTTAAGGTTTAATTTGAATTCAAATGAAATTAATGCTGGGAAGGGGCGAGAAATCAGGAATTCATGCTGGATCACTTGTATTCGCACCAACAGTGTGTTCTTGCGCCACACTCACAATAACAGGTTCATGCATTGTGGATTCTTGGTCAGTCAAATCAAGAGATTAGAGCTCCTCTTCCATCATGTTTTCAAGATCCTCTTGCAATCTTGAGAGCTCTTCTTTCATGGCCTTTTTAGATTCAACCAAGGCCTTGACCTTTGCTAAAACTTCATTTACCATTTGTTGTGAGTCCTTCAAAATTTTTTGTCGGTCATATTCACCCGTCTCAAGATTAATGGCTTTGATACCAAATGTTAGGAGCCTAGTGGTTCATAATGGGAATGGATGGGAATTGTAGGGGAATGTATGTGAGTTGTAGGGAAATTAACTTAATTCGAGGAAGTCACCCTCCTTAGAGAAAGAAAGAGATTAAGAAAGAGAGAGATGCACTAATGCACTAAGCAATCAATTGGTTTATTTTTCAATGATGGATATATGATTACAAGTAGGTATTTATAGAACCATGAAACTATCCTATTGGCCCACATGGCCTTATCCTAATGGTCCTATTATTCTCCATGTGTATTAATAATTCTAACTTGTGTTAAATGTTATTAACATGCTTGGGATTGCACCTAATTAACTAACTAAATGCATTCTAAACCCAAATGTGGGTTCCTAACAGACTCTCATATAGAGCTAGAACTGGAAAATAAAGAAATAAAGATAACAACATACCAAAACTAATCCTAATTGAACTCAAATACTAATCCTTATCTAATCTCAAATCTAATCCCTATCCAAATAAAAGCCTATAATTATTCAATTTCCTTTAAGGTAAATACAAAAATCTGAAAATATAAAATCTAAATAATTTTGGTTTTGCTCTTGCATCACTGTTATTCCTCAAAATTTGTTTGAGTGGATAAATGCTTCGGGTGTATTTTCTTTTGCTTCTTTGCCTGATTTACTTGATCATACTTTCCATATTTAAATTTGTGTGCTTGTTGTATACCCCTTGTGTACATTAGGTAGAACTCTTTTACTTATAGATATATTAAAATATTTCTAGCACTTTTGCAGTTAAATTGATCTTTATAATTGCATTACTCGTTTATAATTGCATTATTCAAGAGAAGCATATGTTACCATCCTGCTGCAAACATTTTCTGCACTTTGTGATTGAAGTTCCCATTTTAATTAGCTTCCCCATGTTGTGCAGGTGTATTCTACTTCAGTGGCCATGCTTTTCACAGCATTTGTTTGTTATTTTTTATTTGGTTTTAATCTTTCACTTACCTTCATCCTTGGCACAATGTAAGTTACTTCTATTTACACGGTTCATCTCGTTGTTCATTTTTCTGTTGTTCTGGCATGCATTTATATAATGTTGGGATTGATGAGTGATGATGCCATTATTACTTGTTTTTAACAAAAATAACCATTGAAAGCATGATAACAGTTATGTTTAATTACTTTATTTCTCTTGCTTCCAGCATTGTAGCGGTCTCGGTATATTTGCATGCTGTTGGGAAGCAAAGATGATTCCATACCAGCTCTGCAGTGTAAAGGCTCTCATCCTTCGCCTCACCTCTCGTCTATGATGATTTTGAACAGATTATAATGAAATCAGTGATATACCTGTATTTGTAATGTTGGTATGTGATTTGACAGCCTTCATCTGTAAAACATTTTTGATCAATTACATCTATGAATTTTGAGGCTTCGGCCTTCGTTTTGCTTGTTTTGCCAAACTGACTTGCTGATTGAGTCATGCTTGAGATTTGGTTTTAAGGTAGGACTGTGAGATGGAAAGCTAAAAGCAATAAAAATTCAAGCAATCAATGATAATATTGACTGACAACTTGCCTTTTTAATGCAAAGAAATTGATAAGACTTTTTTTTTTTTTGGGCAGTAAAGCAGTAAGTCACTTTTATTGATGCATATCAATAAGCTTTACCATAGAAGAGGGGGTTCCTCGAACCGCACCATATCAGTAACATAGGATTCAGTAGGCTTAGGTGAATGCATCTTGTTTAATTAATCTCAAATGCATGGGCAGAGTGGAAAAGAAGTTGAATACAATGAATGGAACTATACCTTGGTTGAACAGTAGCTCTCTGTAGACTTAAATGGCAGCTACAAGGAGAAGCAAATTAGTTATGAGTTAAGACTTGTGACAATGCATTTCGTGTATCCATTTGAAGAATACAGGTGGTACGTAGTGCAGTAGAAGTTCCCTACATATGGAAAATACCACAAACTTAATCTATAAATTGGTATAAAAAAATTATAAAAAGTTACAATCAATATTATTATAAAAACTTAATGCTTGGTTTGGAAGTTTGGAGGGAGAGGAGAGTAGAGGGGAGTAGAGGGGAGGGGAATAGTGGGGAGGAGAGTAGAGGGGAATGATTATCCTCCACCTTGATTGGATGTTTTTAAAATTAAGTAAAGGGCATGGTTTTAAAAACCGGTCTAGTTTAAATGGGTTGGGTAGACAATGGACAACAATAAATAGGTGATCCTGACCCATAATGATCCAACCCAAAACCCGTCATTTGCCACTTCCCAGGCCCTCTCAATCTCACTGATATCAATATATCACTAACCACAGCAACACTCTATTATCTCCCTCTCATGCTCTCCAGCATCCCTCACCGTAAGTTTATTTTTTTGACTTTTGAACTTGTGTTTTTCTCTTTAAATATGGTTTAATGTTGTATAGTTGATTACATTCTGTGGAAGAAGCATGATAATGAGAATTAGTGTAAGAGTGAGAATGAGAGTAGTATTGTATTGTTATTATTGAGGAGAATATGCTTGTTTTTGTGGCCACCTTCAGCTTTCGTGGGTGAACTGAATATGGTTGTAATATGTATAGTATAGTATAGATGCTGTCCCACTTTCAGACCAAGGGGGACGCCATGGTTTGCTTAGTGCTATAGTGACGATAAGTATCATATTCATAGGATCCTATCTAAGTGTGCTTTGTTTATTGATTTCATGTGGAGTTTGTGTTGTGCTGCTCTATTGGGGTTTTAGCATGAATTTGCTTACTAAAAGAAAGAAGGAAATTATGGAGATTTCCTTTTGTGCTATACCTTTGTCCTACCTTTTATAATTACTTGTCAATGGTTTGCATTGTTCTTATTGCTAGTTGTTGAAAATTATGCAAGTATTATCATAGACATGATGGTGGGTGTTGCTGATGGCGGCAATTAAAATGAACTAATTTTCATGATATCAACTTGTTTAAGTGAATCATTATTGACATCTTAGAAAATAGCATATATATGTTAGAAGTATGTGGTTAAATGATTAAATTTACTATATCTCAATAGCTTAAGCTTTGGTGACAATTGATAATTTAACATAGTATTAGAGTGGGCGGTCCTAAATTTGGTAATTTAACAATATACAATTCTGTCATAGTACTTGTTTCCATACTAAGGGTTACAAGGCTAGATTCACATAAAGGTTAAAGAGCAGCAGTGTTGCCACCTACCATAGTAGAAATTAGCTAGAATGCTTAATAGTGTAGAGAACAAGATTACTTGTGTGTAACATGTTTGCTGGACTTAGTGTGCATTTGGGTAAGAATGAAAAATTAAAATTATTTCACTATTCAGCTTATTCTTGCTACTATTTATAGGCCTCATTGCACTTTTTGGTACTATTCATGGCCCCCCACTATACTATTTTAACTAACTTTTACCTTTATCTATAATATTTTCAGTAATAAGTTTTCAATTTCAGCAAAATAAACAGTATCCAAACAGACTCTTAAACTCAAGTTTCTTTATGATGAAATACTTTCTTAAGAAGATATTTTCTTGATATAATATTCAAAAAGCGCTGCTAGAACCCTCTAAAGCTCTTGGTGGAAACAATTACACATCTGAACTATTGAGTTTGTACTTTTTATTTGTTATACTTGCTTTTGCGGATCTAATAAGAAATAAGGGGTCAAGTTTATGATTAGTTTGTTCACTTATCCAAGTGCATCAAATACCCTAATCATCTTCTAATCCATACCTAGGTCTTGTTGGCTAACTTGAGAAAGAGCAAAGCTATGTTAAGTGAATTCTTTTATGGTTTAGTCTAACCTTTGATTGGTCTCATGCATGGGTGGGTTTAACTATTAGTAACTCCATCGCAAATTTTATAGAGTCGTTGCTTTTTTTGCATAACACTCTTTCTTTGCACTTCTTTAGATTCCTCTATGTGATATCAAGTGGTAAAGTTTATCATCAATTCAACCTCTGTCTCTTTCTAGCACAAGATTCTTTCTTGTTTTCACTTTCTAGAATTTACTTTTGGTTGACAAATTGAGATTTATCAACAGACATAATATATATATATATATATTTGGAACTATACCTGTAATGTGTTGGCATTCCTCCAATCTCATGTAGCTCCTTCTCTATCTTACAATTTTCTCTAAATCAAGTTTCAGCTGGCACCATGTAAATTCACATACTAGAATGTTTGGTAAGATAGCCCACTAGAACTTTAATTTTCATTCAAGAAAAAAGTTTATTGCAACATATTGCATAAGAGCTTTTCAAATATATTATTGTATTTTGTGCAATAAATGAACTGTTCAATTGTATCTTACTTTCATGAGTTCCTTGGTGTTAGTCACAGAGGGGGTGATGTAGGACAACTTAGGGATTTGTCTACGTTTAGTTGTGGCGGGTTTAGGGTTAGGAAAGAAGAAGAATTAGAGAGAAGTTACGGCTGCTTAGGAGTTGTGTGAACAGTACCCCTGAACAGTAACCCTAGAAAGAAAGAAGAGAAAATAAAGAAAAGAGAGAAAGAGAAGAAACAACAAAGGACAACGTGCCTATTGCTCAAAACACTCAAATTTATTAATCAACTCATTCTACTCGTTTAATACATTGAGCACCCTATATATATAAAGACTTTTACTTGTACCATTAGTATTAGGATTCCTAATAGCACAAGGACTACTATATTTAACCCTAAGAAATTAAACCAAAGCCCATACATAATGACCCATAATTAAATGGAACTCATTAATAAAAACTATGGCCTATAACTATAGCCCATACCCAACAATTGTAAAATTACTAAAATACCTTTGACTTAAGAATAACCAAATAAAATTAATTAACTACCATGGACACTTATTCTTGGGCTTTGCCTTATTTTTAGGCTTCCAAAGAGAATATCCTTTCTTTAACCATGTTATGATTCTGCCATCAGGGGGGAACCCCATTGTTTGCTTAGTGCTATAGTAAGTACTAAGTAGTAACTGTAAGTATCATATTCATAGGATCCTATCTAAGTGCTTTGTTTTATTGATTTCATATGGACTTGTATTGTGCTTTATTGGTGTTTTAACATGAATTTGCTTACTGAGAGGAAGAAGGAAATTATGCAGATTTACTTTTGTGCTATACCTTTGTGTCCTACCTGTTATAATTACTTGTCAATGGTTTGCATTGTTCTTATGCCAGTTGGTAAAAATTATGCAGTATTATCATAGAAATGATGGTGGGTGTTGCTGATTGCGGCGATTAAATGAACTTATTTTCATGATATCGGCTTGTTTAAGTGAATCACTATTGACATCTTAGAAAATAGCATATATACAACTCTGCCATAGCACTAAGTTCTTGTTTTCATACTAAGGGATCCTAGGCTAGTTTCACATAAAAGTTAAAGAGCAGCAGTGTTGCTGCCTACCATTGTAGAAATTAGCTAGAATGCTTAATAGAGAACAAGATTACTTGAGTGTAAAATGCTTCCTGGACTTAAGCTCAAGTTTTTTTGTGGTGAAATACTTTCTTAAGAAGATATTTTCTTGATATGACATTCAAAAAAGCGCTGCTAAAACCCTCTAAATCTCTTGGTGGAAACAACTACGCATTTGAGCTGCTGAGTCTGTACTTTTTGTTTGCTTTACTTTTTTTTTTGAATCTAATAAAAAAGAAGGGGTCGGGTTTGATTAGTTTCTTCACTTATCTAAGTACACCAAATACCCTAACCATCTTTTGATCCATGCCCAGGCCTAGTTGTCTAACTTGAGAAAGAACAGATCTTTGTTTAAGTTAGTTCTTTTATGGTTTGGCCTAACCTTTTTTTAGTCTTGCACGTGGGGTTTCACTAGTAGCAACTCCATTGAGGATTTTATTGAGTCGTTGCCTTTCTGTACATAATACTCTTTCTTTGTAATTCTTTAGACTCCTTTGTGTTTTATCCAGTAGTATAGTTTGTCATCAATTGGACCTCTATCTCTTTCTAGCATAAGATTTTTTCTTGTGTTCACTTTCTAGATTTTTTTTTTTTTTTTTGTCCTTGAAAAATTGAGATTTATTTATCAAAAAATATGTTTTCTTCTTTTTTAGAACTATTCTGCAATGTGTTTGGCATTCCTCCTTCTCATTCTCATGCCTAAAGCAAGTTTTAGTTGGCACCATGTAAATTCACATAATAGAATGTTTGGTGAGGTAGCCCACTATAACATTGATTTTCATTCAAGAAACAAAATTTATTGTAACATATTACGTAGGAGTTTTTCAAATATATTATTGTGTTCTATGCAATAAATTAACTGTTAATATGCATTTGTACTTTCATGACTTTCTTGGTGTCTGTCACAGAGGGGGAACCCCATTGTTTCTCTACTTTTTATTCTTTTACACTCCCAGGTAAATTTATTATATATTGATGATTGTTTCAGTAATGAATCCATCTCCCATGTGGGACAAATTGGTATTCAATAAGATAACGGAAAGGTTTGGTATTGTCTCCTTATGTCCTGGACTTTCTAACATGGATATAAATCTAACATGGAATAAGCCATTATGCTGCTGAATGATTTTTTGTTCTTAGGACTATGCATGTGCCCTTGCTTTTTCTTGTCTTAAAGAAGTACTTGGGTTTGGACTGTGGAAGAAGGGAGGAGAAGAGGATCTGTTCTTTTTTTTTTGGGGGGGGGGGGTGGGGGGGGAAGGAAATAGGAAAAAAGAACAAAATAATGCATAATAACTTGTGATTCTCAATGTATTAATGCAATATGAAGATGGAAAAAACTTAGGTTCAATTCCTTAAGTGCAACACTTAAGGTTTTTTAATTAAATTTAGACATCTGACTATATTGATCAATGCACAGCACAAACAATATTTTCTTTCTTGAGGAGAATTAAATTCAATACATTTATGTGTTTGAATATAATTCGAAAAATCTGTTGTATATCACATAGTTATTGTACCTAAGTGAAAGTGCTGCTATCTTGGCTGACATGGTTGTTATTGGGAGAGATCTTATACAAGATTTCTCAAATATTACGCTGCTCTGGCTTTCTGATTTTACCTTCTTTAGATTTTTGACATATTTTTTTTAAATGAATATGATTTGCATCTGAGAGGTCATGAATTTGCAAAAGCTGACTACGGTGCATGAACCATTGACTCTGGAGAAAAGGTCTGCTTTCTCCCACATTTACTGCCAAGTGTTCAATTTCAAGAACCTTTGAGCAATTCTAAGGGTTAAATTAACACCGAGTCTCTTTATTACTATTTTCTTGTATTCCACCGGATATGTAATTCCAAGAGGCCTTAAGCAAAGGAGTTTTTGCAAAAACAATATATGATATGTTTGCAGAGAAATCTGTGTTGGACTCCTCTCACAAAATGCTGTGAAGTTAAGAGTTTGTAGAGAACTAAAGAACTGAAAAATCATGCCAAGCATTCTTAACGTAGGGTTCCAAGTATCCTCCACGCAATAAAGAGATTCATAGTTGATTGCATGATGGAATGGTTGAAGCTGTCATTATCTACTGAAGCATCCTGCATCATTTTTCTTCTTTTCTTAAAAAAAAAAAAATTCTAAATTAATTTATTATGATGTTCCTTGGATCATTGGATTACACACACACACACACAATAAGAAGCAATAATGATGGAGGATGTTTGGTCTCTGCATAATTTTGTTTTGGAGTGTTTTGATCCTCTTAGTAGGCTCCAAGCCTTTCGTTGATGCTATTTCGCAGGGCTAAGTTCTTAGGTTTTGCTATATAATAAAAACTTGTGTGTTTAAAAAAAATGATAATAAAAAAAATGTTAACAATATCGAGTATCAAGTCTCTAGTACAAGAAAATTTTGTACAAATGAAATGGTCAGGATATTCAATGAAGCCTAGTATTTTGTTGAAGTTCCACTAAGGGACCGCAAAATCATGAAGGCCTAGGTCAAGCTAGACCCTGAACAAACCCACAAGACCAGGCTTCAACCTAGGCGAGTCTAGCCCAAGACCATGGCTACAGGCAATCTCATGACGTCCTTGTGCAATGTATCCCACACATTAATAGGTGAGACCTGAGACCCTCGTAAAGAGGGAGCATGTAACATAAGGGCCAAACACTTAAAAAGTTAGGAGCATGCTTATATCTTTGTTTGAAATGCCTAAAGCTTGGTGACTGAGCGTCCTAACCTCAAAATGAACATTGGGGAAGTTTACTTATGCTATTATGTCAACGTTAATTTCCCTAGCTAACGTTACTCCTTTTGCATTAAGTGCAACAAGACGTGTCATTACTTTATAGCATTGGAAATCATATTCTAGGACTATATTTTCTTAACCAACCTAAGGGGTGATGTGTTGTCAGGGATCTCCTCACTTTATAGAGAACTGGTTATCAACCCTACCCACAAAAGCTTTATAAAGACTCTCAAACCAATACAAAAGGTATGTGTTTCAAATAATCATGGTTACAAAGCAACCTGATAACGCCCTATCAATATAACCCGCACATTGATAGGTGAGACACTTGTAAAGAGAAAGCATGTGGCATAATTGGGCTAAACACAGAAAAAGCTAGGACCATGGATAGATTTTGGTTTGAAATGTCTAGAGCTCAAAATTTACAGAAGCAGGCTTGCGAAATTAATAAACACAAAATCACAATCCTCTCTAAGATACGAAATCTCAATAGAAAATTCTAGGCCTATCATGTCCAAGGCTAACAAACCTCAACGGCCCAACCTCCAGGAGAATTAACTATGGCCTCGAATAATTTAGTAAATTGAGTCACCAACCAATAATAGCATAAATCTCTCAATTAGCACAATGCTCCCATCACCACCAATAAAACAGGCTCCATGCTCGAGGTATAGCAAATTTATTTGAAAACTGTTGAAGAGTGGGATGAGCTAAAGTCTAGTAAGTAGCATAATTAATGGGAGTAGGGGAAATGCAAGTTTCATTTTCAATAATAATAATATAACAAGAATGATAAATAATGAACACAGTTTCTCAAAATAATACCATGAAACTATATACTATAATCTATGAGCACTACCAATATACTTCCCAAAGCCATAAAATCTAATATACGGTAATTTATCACAAATATATCACACTACCACATAGACCGGTCAGGAGATTCACCCATCCACAACTAGTATGATATTGTCCTCTCTGGTATGCAGACTTTTAGCCCCATGGACAACAGCCGCACCCCATACCCTCAAGGTTTTTCTCTCCCCCCATGGACAGCAGAGAGAGCGCATCAAATAGGACCTCTCTTGCATGTGGTTTCTTGGCCCTATGGGCAGCAGCCTCATCCACACACAATCAAAGAACCTCTTCCCCCCATTAGCAGCAGGGAAGAACGCATCATCCAAAGTGAAAGGGCACTGACCTGGATTTGATTCCGTTGTCACAAAGACTACGGAAACCAAATCAGGTGATCATCGAGAAATCACACATGGCATAGGGCTAAAATAACATAAAGCTCACAGGTTACATATATTTTGAAACACATAGTTTATATCCAAGTAGTTTCAAAAAACCTTACATAATCTAACTTCCACAAAGTTTGTAAGGTTTTTAACTTCATTCTTGTCAAAAAGATTTTCTATCTTTTTCTCAAATAACAAGACAAGATAAGCATCTTTAAATTTTTCAATATACCATAAAATCAATGAATTCCTTATCAAAGATTTAATCAAAGATGCTCATATTTTCCATATGAACAATTCATGCATTTCCCCAAATGCAATACCAAAATGATGCAATTTTCATATATAATAATATATAATAGGGTCACGACACAATAGTTTTAAGTTAACATATATCTATATATAATTTTTCAAAATGTGTTTGACCCAAAAACAACATTTATGAAACATGATTATTTTTCAAAAATCCCATTAAAAAGCTACTTATCTCAGCAGTCCATTCCAAATTTAACTCAACCGAGCACCACATTCAACCAATCAAGTTACTAGTTCCATCACCAAGTACCTTGGAATCTAGAAACACAAGTATCAAGCCTATTAATAACAAGGCCTACTACAAAATTACGCTATCAAATATGTCTCCATAAATTAGAAATAATTCCCTTAAAAATCAATCCTAAGGCTCTAAAGCCTAGCTTGACTAGCCCAAGACAAGTACCCCTACCCAAAAGGGAAGCAAACAAGCATACAAAAAACTCATAGGACTACAACACGACCAAAGTCTTTAATTTCCCTTCCACAAACAATGTGCATGTACCAACCTGATACAACATACGTCACTATCAAACCATGATAAAATTATCCAAAGTAAAACACTTGTCAAAGAAAGCACATATGAACTTACAAGCTAAACCACAGAACAAAAGCTTGGAGTAAATTCCTTAAAGTCTCAGCATCCTAATCACACTTTCAGAAAACTTCCAACAGGTCAGCCCTTTTTATAAAATTCGTTTGGTCCACTTAGTGTTATCCAAAAAGCTTAAAATTAAATAGGAAGAAGCTTTTATATGTCTAGTATGTACCACCAAAACTTCAGCTCAAAATGATTTTTCTATAATTTATTAAAAATCACATAATTCAGCTTACTCAAATATGTCAGGGACTGATTTACAGTCCCAAAAGAAAAACCATTATAATTATTGCACTAGCCCAAATGCTTCGAGACTTGAATTAGGTAAAAGATATGTGTATTAGCTTTCATTATAGCCATCTTAGGCTTCCAAATTCAATCCATGGTAGTTATTATGAACTTTTAACTACAATGTGTGTAGAGTTTCTACAGAGAACAAATTGAGTATTAAGTATTGTCAGATGGTATTTTTGAACACCAAACTCCATATCACCTTTTGAGAAATATCATATGTTCATCCTCAACAAACCATTTTATCATTGGTAATATACATAAACACCTGAATTTTAAGAAATTGACACAACAAGCGACCACAAACAAAGTTTAGAAAAACTCATACAAAACCATAAATTGTACAAAACTAAAAGAAACATCTCACACAACCCATATCTAAAGCTTGCATTACCCACTTTTTAAACATCCTCAAGAATAAATACCCATATCAAAATGTCATCCCCACCTAAGAGATTGACTCTACACAAGCTTTAGACCATAACCAAAACAATAAGGAAGTGGATCCAAGAAAATTTCACCTTTACACCACTGTTTCAGCAACTCAAGGAAAACACTTGCTGCCTCCATTAAAATGGAGCAATGCTGGTGTGGTTTAGGTTGCTTTAAGTGGTGATAATGGGTGGTTGTGAATAGAGGAAGCTTGCAATGGGTCGGCCATGGGGTAGAGAAAACGAGAATAAAAGAAGAAGCTAGAGAAGAACACAAGAAGAGGAAGAGAAACATGTGGATCCAAGGTAGGGCTGTAAATGAGCCAAGCTTTGCCGAGAAGTGTGTGTTTGAGCTTGGCTCGTCAATAAAAATCAAATGCTCAAACCTGGCTTGAGCTTGAGACAAGCCTAAAAACAATTATTGAACTTGAGCTTGTGAGAATGCCAAAAAGCTTGAGCTCGACTTGGCTTGGCTTGGATAATTAGTCTAGTCAAGCCAAGCTCGAACTTAATATCAAACTCAAACTCGAGCTCAAGTTAAGTTTTTTAGCTTGGGATCCAAAAATATTGCATCATCAAATGCTTATATCACCAAAAATCAAGAAACAAATATACATACATATATATATATATATATATATATATATAATATACTCATTTTATCATGCTTCTAACACTCGTGATTAGAATTTGTTCACATTACAACTTTGCATAATTAAATCCATCCATCATCATTTATTGTTTATAGCTTGAATAACTGTTCAAAGTACAATTTTCACATCCACATTTGTCATTTATACAATTATAATCTTCACAAATCTAAATAAAGTAACATTCTAAAACATATATGAATAAACAAGGTATAAATTAACATTCCAAAATATATGTGTAATGTTATAATAATAAGTTTATTTAATAAACATATATCAAGTTATAAACAAGGTTAAGCTCGGCATGTTTTGTATCGAGTCCTATTGTTCACGAACAATTTTTTTTTTGCTTGAGCTCGGCTTGTTTATCAAACAAGCCTAAAAATAAGGCTCAAACTTGGCTTATTTGTGAACAAACGAACATAAACGAGCTTTTTATCGAGCCAAGCCTAAATTACTCATGAACAACTTGGTTCGTTTACAGCCTTAATCCAAGGAGAGGGGGCTGTGCTGGTTGTGGACAATTAGCTACATATATCTTGAGGAGATATTTACCACTTTACCCTTAGGTTTCTTCACTTCCTTAATTTTCACCAAGCTCATTACCACAAATCACATAAATGCCATTATATGCTTAAGATATTCAAAAGTCCTCTGCAAAAATAATTAACCACCTTAAAGGAAAATAAAATTCATTTGAGATATTATTCACACCTAATATTTGCTTAAGAAAAAGGCTTGGGGGTATGATAAGTATCCTCTCTCCCACTTATAACTTTAGTTTAATTAATTTTTGGGTTGATACTTAGTCATTTTGGAAGCTAGAATTTGAATATATATCAAAACACAATCTTGACTATGCATTTGAATGTGCCTATTAATTATTTGAGTAGTATCAAGTGTATTTTTGTGATGAGTTTAATTATCATGAAATCTCCTTTAAGAGAATGTGAAATTTGAATAATGTATTTGAAACTTAAAAAGTTAGTTGTAAAGAAAAAAAAGAAAAGAAAAGAAAGAGGAAACATAATGCACTGAATAATATGGACTACTTAAAAAATGAATAATATCAATCAAATACACCAAAAATAATAGAATGATATATTTGCAGAAAGAGATAGATGAAAAATAATTTTAGAAATTGTTTACTTTTTTGGGAGAGTAAATTATCTTCAACAAATTTTAAAAAATAAATTATACATTATACCAAAATTGCCAAATAATTATCTATTTTTACGCGTGGATTTACTATTAGTTCTAATTAATTGTGAATAAATGGTCCACATTGGATGATGTATTTTAATGGGGGCAAAGAGATATCTGGGATAGTTGTGAATAGATGGTCCAAATTGGATGCTGTACTTTAAATGGGGCAAAGAGATGTCTGAAATAATTGTGAAAAATTGTTAATAAATGGTCCAAATTGGATGATGTATTTTAATGGGCCGGGGCAAAGAGATATCTGAGATAATTGTGAATAATCGGTCCAAATTGGATGTTGTATTTTAATGGGGCAAAGAAACATTCAGATATCTGAGTTTCATATCAAGTTTCCTCCAAAAAAAAAGAAAAAGTAAACCTGTGCATAGGGACAAGCTGTACGTCCATTATTTGAGGACTAAGGGTCCGTTTGAATAGAGCGTTTTGCTGAAAATTGAAAACATTGTAGCAAACTAATTTTTTAATGTGTGAATAGTACTGTGAGACCCATTTTTAATAAAAAATTGCTAAAAAAATACATGAACAGTGCGCGCACAGTATGCGCACAGTGCGCGCTATCCCCCCAGCAGCAGAAACGAAAAAAAAAAAAAAGAATAAGAAAACGCGCGTCCAGCTGCTCTATCCACACCCACTCTAAGACGCTGGCGATGAATTATTTAAGCATGCTTATCTTTTAGACTATTATTACTGGGTCCAACTTCTTGTTCTCACTCATAAAAGTAGGGGCATTTTTTTTTTTTTTTTTGTGAGAATCAAGACGAAACCGTTTTATTAAGCCAAAGCAAAATCAGAAACAACAAAATCATAAATATCCGGAAGAATATGCTCCATCCAAACTGACAAAGGAAAAGACCCTCTTGCTCTCTTAGCTACGGCATGAGCTACACGATTGCCCTGCCGCTTTGTATGAGAAAAAGAGAAAGTTTTAAGAGAACTCACAATAGACAAAAAGTCTTTAACAAACTGACCAATAGGGTGGCCACCATCAGCTGCCTTCAGCGCGTTGCACACCACCTTCGAGTCCCCTTCAAACACAGATTGACATATACCCACCTCCACTGCAAACTGAGCTGCCCCTCTTGCAGCCAGGGCCTCCAAGACCTCCACAGAATCTGGGTAAGGAATTTTCTCATATAGAGTTGCTACCACCTCGCCATTTGAATTCCAGATAACAACTCCAATTCCTGCCTCTCTAGATTCAACAAAGATTGCCCCATCATAGTTTGAGTTGTAAATCTTCCCCATCGGAGGTCTCCATTTGGTTCTTCCAAGTATAGTTTTCGGTTTGATCAACGGAAATTTCTTCTGATACTCAGCGAGATAGTTGATAGTTTAATAAGTAGGGGCATTTGTAGCGACTACCACGACCTTTTTTACGTTAATAAAAATCTATTATCAAATGAGTAGTCAAATTCTTGTATGATTTGGGGCCACACATGTGAAGCAACGCTTCTAGTAACATTGTTTGTATTTTATAAAAATATATATAAATAAAAAAATAAATAAAAATACATGTAATATTTAAAAACTAAAAACATATATTGAAACTCCTATACCAAATAGCTCTAAATCATTTGGCCAATTAAGGCTCACAATTATATATACACTTAATCCCTACACATTTTCATCATCACCTCTCCAACAATCAATCAATCATGGCATCTCATCATCACTCACTTCTTTCTTTTGCTGCATTGGCAACTACGTTCTCCATTATCTTGCTCTGAAGCTTCTCTCCCATTGAGGCTCTCAATGGTGGCTTTACCGTGGATCTCATCCACCGTGACTCCCCCAACTCTCCCTTCTACAATGCTTCAGAAACTCATTGGCAGCGCGTAGCCAAGGCCTTGCGCCGTTCCATTAACCGTCTCAATCGTTTTAAGCCAACTTCTTCAGTCCATCATAATTCACTCCAAACAGATTTGATCCCAGATTCCGGCGGATTCCTACTCCGTTGGTACACCACCAGTCCCAAAACTAGCCATTGTGGATACTGGTAGTGATTTGATTTGGCTACAGTGCAAGCCTTGCATTGAGTGCTACAATCAAACAGCTCCACTTTTTGATCCTGAAATGTCCACAACCTACAAAACCATTTCCTGCACTTCATCACTATGTAAGTCTCTATATAATTCCTGCTCGATCGATGGAACACGTTGCCAATATTCAGTGGAGTACGGGGATGAATCATTCTCAAAGGGAGACATTGCTGTAGAGACTATCACTCTGCGATCGACTACAGGCCACTCTGTGATTCTTCCTAAAACTATCATAGGGTGTGGACACAATAATAATGACACTGTTGAAAGCAAAGCATCTACTGGCATTGTTGGGTTTGGAGGCGGCAAGGCTTCCCATGTGTCCCAATTGCATTCTTCAATTGGTGGGAAGTTCTCATACTGCTTGGTGGCATCTATTTATTCCCAAGACAATAATACCTCAAGCAAATTGAGTTTCGGTAGCCATGCGGTGGTTTCGGGTTTTGGAACCGTGTCGACTCCCTTAGAATACAAACGCTCAGACACCTTCTACAACCTAACACTCGAAGCAATAAGTGTTGGCAGCAAAAGATTGGAGTTGAGCGGTTCTTCTGGCTCTGTAGGTTCAAGGGCAATATTATCATTGATTCAGGTTCCACATTGACATCGTTCCCAACCTAGAATGCACGGACGCGGCTGGGAGGGTGCCGCACCGGCGTCCGACGCGGTTGCCCGCGCGTCGGTGCCGCGTCTGGCTTTTTTTTTTTTTTTTTTTTTTTTCATGGATTCACGCCGACTCGGCTCGATTCGCGCCGACGCGGCTCCGATTCTGGGCCGACTCACGCCGAACCGGTCAGTTTCGGCCAGAAACAGGCCGTATCGGGCAATATCGGCCGGCGACCGAAACGACCGATACAGGCCGAAACGGCCGGAACAGGCCGAAATCGGCCGAAACAGGCCGAAATCGGCCTTGAGTGATACCGGAATGGCCGAAATATGCTTTGAATGAGGCCCAAACACCCTAAATCTGTCTTCCTTAATTTTATTTTGAATATTTATTGCTCCTTTTGTGTTTTCTTTTTGGTTTTGTGTTTTGTTTTGTGTTTCTTGCCTCCTTCTTTCTTTGTTTTGTGAATTAAGACATAATAATATGTTTTTTAAAAATATTTTAATAGTTCAAATATATAAAAAATATAAATAAAAATATTTTTAATAATTTTTTAATTGCCGAGTCCCGCCGCACCCGCACCCACATTTTTCAAAAATTGCCGAGTCCCGCACCCGCACCCGCACCCGCACCCGAGTCTCGAAACGCACCCGTGCTTCTTAGTTCCCAACAGAGTTCTACTCCAAGTTCGAATCAGCAGTAGCAGAAGAAATTAAAAATGAGCGCATTGATGACCCAAATCACCAACTTAGTCTTTGCTACAACTATTCAGATGATATGTATTTTCCAAATATCACAGCACATTTTAGCGGTGCAGATGTGAAGCTGAATTCAGCCTCCACATTCATGACAGTTACATGTGGAATTGTGTGCTTAGCTTTCGCTGCTAGTGAACAATCCATCTTCGGTTACTTGGCCCAGTCCAACTTGTTGGTAGGCTATGACCTTGTGGAGAAAACAATATCTTTCAAGCCAACGGATTGCACCAAGCTCTAAGCTGAAAATTAAAATGCATGCATGTATCTTTTAAGTATTTATATGGTTAATAAGCATGCATTTCTTGAGTTAATTATTCCATGTCCCTGTGTGTGCGCGCGTGCGTACGTGTCTTCTTGGCTCAATGGCTTTTGCTGCAGATTACATTTGCCCTTGTTTGGTTGGTATAAACAGTTATGGAATGAACTATTTATTGCACACACATTGTTATAAAGGGTAGTGTTTAACTATTTATTACACAAACCTTGCCCCAAACCCAAAGGGGTCAAAAGAATGAGAAATACATCCCAAAATTGCTTATTCCTTTGTTGTTGGCTTCATTGAATTTAAATTGTTTTATGTGAACACGTGGTGAATGAGTTTATTAGGAAAATTTTAGGCCTCGATTGATTTTATAACGAAATTATTCAACTTGTTAAATAAATTGGTTAAGAATTTAGGTTGATTTTTAGAATAATAACTACAATTTACTAAGAAACATACATTACACTATATGAAAACAATAGTGTCCGTTTGGGACAAACTGAAAATTTCAGCTTATTTGCAATTTCAATTTATTTTTGCTACTATTCATAGATTCTACTGCACTTTTTTATACTATTCATGAGTTTTAATGTACTGTTTAACTAAATTTTATCTTTATCTACAATATTTTCAATAAAAAGTTTTCAATTTTAACTAAATAAGTTGTTCTCAAACGGATGCTAAACAACCAAACAAATAACACAACATATGATGATGCATGGAACTATTCCAAAGGAAAAACCATTGCATGGGCTTAAACACCAATCCTAAGAAAAATATATCCACTATATAGAATTGAAGTTTTACAAATATGGTAATCATCTTCTAGTTTGCTACCACTTGTAGAACTTACTGACATTGCTTAGTGTCCATTTGTGTCTAGTTTTTTTTTTTTTTCGTTAACTTTTAACTTTGTTTGCTTATGTATGACTTTTTAAAACATTACATTTTTTTTCTTCATTTTTTCAAATTACAATGTATCAAAATAAAATATTGATTGATCCCAGATGTTTTGAGCATGTGTCAAGATTCCATATAAAAATTTATTTTTGTCAAACATTTTGTATATGCATATTATATATTGTTATGTTTATGTTTATGATTAGCTGTACGTATATGTACACATGTATCTATGTTCTTGTTTATGTTTGTATCACATAATTTACCATCTAGAGTCAAATCTTCACTCCTTGTCATTGATTAAATCTTGATACCGCCGTTAATAGAAGCAAAGTTAGGAGATATAGAATATGTATCTCATGATTTTGGAAGGGTACAAAAATCCTAACCTTAACATTAGGCTTTTAGTGCAAGATATTTCTATCTTCATAGCTTGAATACTTCCTAATTGGATCTAGTAGGGACATGGAGAGGCAAATTTGCAACATTCGTGGTTGTTTATTTTTCTATTCACATTGCCAACTAGATAATATATACTCATTAAGGTTTCATGCAACACCTACTAGGATAACTAACCATGTGGGAGTGTTTAATTAATGATGGTTATATATAAACAAGTTTTTGGAGAGCAAGTACTGATGAAAATGTCCACGATATTAATAAAAAAATGTAACTCTTAGTAATAATCAACTTTTGAAATTTTCATGTATTGATCCCAATGTAGCAAAATATTTTGCACAAAATCATTTTTGACTCACTTGGTTCGTTGATCTTGGATTTTGTTTTTTCAAATAATGAATAACATAGTTGATGGTGTTATATGGAAAGTTCATCAAAAAATTTCTTTATAGCGCTTTTGAGATCTCTCTCCAAGTAGAGACAGATTTGTCACATCCAACATATATATATATATATATATATATATTTATAATATCATAAATGCTTTTTTTTTAGAAGAAGTAATAATGTGAAAATCATAAATGCTGGTATTACGTAGAGAAAGTCCAAAGTTTATTAGCTAAAGTATTGACCTTTTACATTGATTCACCATTAAACTTTATAGTATTAAAGTTAGAGGGGGAAATGATAGTAAAGTTAGTGGAAAAAAAGGGTAAATATGAAGCTTTGTTTCAAATTAATGATTAAAAAAATTCCAATTATCACTTCTTTTCTTTTTCTTTTGAAAAACACACACAACAAGGGAGAAGTAATGGAGTTATAATACAAAAGAACACCATAAACTCCACTAAAAAGTCAAGATAATTTTTCAAACGTATTAATTTTATTTATTTTTTTTCAAATTTTTTTACACAATCAATTAACTTATTAATTTATTTATTTTAAAGTTTAATAAATTACTAGTCGTTGAATTTAGCTTTTTACTCTGTGCATTTATATATGCATATCCATATGTATATATTTATATTTATGTTTATGTTTGAACATGTGGATATACATAAACACACGTGTCTACACAGTTTGTTATGTTTGTATCACATAATCAACCATCTAATATAATCCTTACTTTATTGCTATTGCTAATTTAAAATTGATACTATCATTAATAGAAGCAACAAAGCACAAAATGTTGATTTCCTTCCAAAGTATTTGAGTAAAAAAATCCACTTCCATATTATTTTGAATCCATATAAAAAGAAGCGTAAATGCATTTTTAGTCCCTACATTTTGGCCTCATTTCTATTTTGGTCCATACTTTTTTTATTTTACCACTTTTAGTCCTCAAAATTAAAAATGTGGATTATTTTGGCCCTTATCATTAGCCCACCAATGGAAATTGCTTATGTGGTGAACTAAGTGCATTGCTGTCACATTAAACGTTGACGTGACCATTAAAAAATTATTTTAAAAAATAATTTTACATTTTTTTAAATACCATGTCAGCATTTTTTTTCTTTGAAACCAGAATTTTAATTTTTTAAAAAATACATCTCAAAATTTTTTGAAAAAAAAAATAATTAAAAACAAACGTTAGAATCTAATTAAATTAAAAAAAAAAAAATCACAAGTCTTTCCGAAGAACATGACTAGTCATGTTCATTATGTTCATTTTATAATTTTTTTTTAGCTTTTCATTATTTTTATGGGGAGAACATAAGAACCCAAATCCTGAACATCAACAATGTACCTCTCTCTCTCTTGTTCAAACACTTCAAAACTTATATAAAATGCATCAAAACTCATATAAACAAATAACATTTTGCTAAACATTTTCTTGACAACCAAACACAACACTACCACTTGCGAACCTAGAAACCCAACCACCTGCAAACCCAGAAAACCCAACCAACACCACCAATCTGACCCAACCACCACGATCTCCACCTCCACCGATTTGGCATAGCCATCAAACCCAACCTTCTCTCTCCACCTTTGCCGTCGATCTCCACTGATATGAGCCCTTCTCTCCATTTCCATCGCCACCTCCACCATCGATTTGAGCATTTTTGTAACACCCCGACCCCAATTTTATAATTAACCTATGTGTTCAAGTGCTTAATTATTATTTGAATTCCTTACTTTCTAAAATTAATATAAGAGTATTTAATAAAGATATTATTTTATAGTGTCATTGAATAAGAGTTGTAAAGATTATAAATAATTGAAATGGCTAATTGTATTATAAATATATACTAGGTATAAGTATGTACAAAACTATATTAAGTTGTTAAGTTATTAAATACATAGTTGTTGATGTTTAATTAAGTGTTTAAGGAAAGGGTTAATATGCAAAGTTATTGTATACTTTGGGCCTTTATAGAATATAAGGTTATGTAGGGGTGAAAAGTGAGAAAAAAAAAAGTTGCAAAAGGTGGACTCACTTTTCCTTAGCAAGTACGTGTCCCACAAAGTTTATTTTTTTTACCTTGACTTCTTTGGCTGAAGTTTCAGCCCTTATTCCTCTTTCTATATGTGCGTTTGGATCCAGCTTTTCAGTTTCCGTTTGCGTTTCACGTTTCACCTTTTTTTTTTTTTTTTTCGGTTCTGCTGCGGGACAGATGCTGCGTGCACTGTGCGCGCACTGTGCGCACACTATGCGTGCACTGTTTGCGCACTGTACGCACACTGTTCACGTCCTTTTTCAGCAATTTTTAATTAAAAATGGGTTCCACAATACTATTCACGCATTTAAAAATTATTTTACTACAGTGTTTTCAGTTTCAATTTTCAGTTCAGCAAAAATAAGCTGTATCCAAACGGACCCTATGTTTACTTTTCCTTGTTCTTATCTCTCTCTATTTCCCTTGTTCACACCTCATCCCTTCTTTGACTCTTTCAAAGCAACTACAAGAATCAAAAACCTCTCTCCCTCTTTCATTCCCACGGATCAATACCAAAAGAAAGAAAAGCTCTCGACTCTCTACTCCCTTTCACACCTAAGGTCCAGCAGCAACAAGAGGTTCTCTCCATTCCTCCCAAGCTCTTGTTCCCAAATTTAAAGCTAGAGTGACTCTAGCTCTATCACTCCAAGAATCCATGTCTAAGGTAAGGAGAAAATCTAATTCTTTTAGTCTATGGTTCATTTTAAACTTGAGTGATGGTTATATGATTTTGTATTTGGGTAGTTGATTCAATAATTGAAGCTTGTTGAGTGTTAGTTTATGAACGTGTTAAGAATTGCACTCACTGTTAATCTGTTTGGTTATTTTAAATTCTGTATTTTTCTAGGACAGCTATGGGTGAAAGGTTTATTGGAGATTATTATATGATATGTCTAGTATGTGTGTATTAAATTTCATAGGAAAATACCATTGTTTGGTAATTGTTTGTGAATTTACAAGAAAAACGTTTCAGAGCTGTCACTGTGACAGATTCTGTGTTTACACATGGTAAATTATGTATTAAATTGTATATAGTGAATTTGGATGCTAGGGAAAATTCATATGAAATCTAAGACACATATAGTTGTAATGGAAGTGGTCTCACAGCATTTAGATCAATATAAAAATAATGGTGCAATTTCTAATTTGCATGAAATTCTGTCAGGACAGTTTTGAGTATGCTGGATTGTATGATTTTTATTAAATTTTGGTTTTATTCTTTGACTCCGAAATTTATATGGTAATTAATAGACATCCAGAGGAGTTGTTCTGTAAAATTTCATGGGAATTTGATGTGTTTAGATAGCCTATTTGTATTTTACAAATGAGGCATATGCTGCTGGAATAAAACAGAGAACAGTAAGGGACATGCCTAACTTTGAGAATTTAATTCTAAAGTTAGGGTAAATGATTTGAGCTATAATTTATTATGCTCATCATTTGGTATGTCTAGATCATATCTTAATTTTTTATACCTTGGTCCAAGGTTTGGTACTCAAAGGAGAACCATCAAATTGTTCATGTGGGTGTATATGGTTACATGACCATGCTTAAAAGAGTTTATGTTTATGCATGCTTTATTGCCCTAATCTCAAAGAACTTTTGAAATGAAGTTGGCTCTTCTAGAGAGATGATATTACTATGAGAATGATAGTTTTTCTTTAGTTTAGTACATCATTTGTTGATGTGTGCATTATATGCTTGTGGGAATCTCGTTGAGGTGGGATTAGGATTTCCTTGATTTTAAGATATAGGCTTTGAGATGAATGTGTAAGTGTATTATAAGGAGTAATTGATAGTAATAAGCTTTGATATTTGATTTAGGTGTTCCCAGTACCCAAGTCTAAGCTCATTCGACTGTAGGCTCTCGGTTCCTTTGCTTTCAGGTAAGGGATAAGTTATATGGGCATTTGGTAAGTCATGAGGTTATTTTAAAGTATATGATGCATTAAAAGGGTTTTTGATTAGAGATATGGCATATAATCATGTTTCAGACAAAGATGTGTTCGTGAACTTTCGAAACCTTATGTATATAATTTAAGCATATTGATGCCATTACTAATTCCACGAACATGATGTTTAAAGAAAATAATGAAAATGCTATTATTGTGAAATATTATGCAAACTATGAATTTCAGTATGCTGTATAAGTATGAAATATTTTCGGGTTATGTCCTCCGGTAATCTGAACTCGGCCAGTAGGGGTTAATTACTGGCTTTCCATGGAAAATGTTATCTGTTTAGCCATTTAAAGTAGAGGAAATGTGGCTGCTCATAACTCTAGGCCATTTAAAGTAGAGGAAATGGGGTTGCCCGTAACTCTAATCTGAACAAGGCCTTCTCCCCAATGTGTACGGACGGCGGGGAGGAATAAAACCTTGAGGGGATGTGCCATCAGGCCTCCCAAAGAGGACAATATCATACACACGGGAGCACCCAAATGTGATGAGGCCTTCTCTGTACAGACTTATTAGATATGGACTAACCAATATATTACGAACAGCTATATTATTTTATTGATCATGAGAGAATGAATTGTTTATACGCATTATGAAAAGTTAAAAGCTCTCATGAAAAGAAGTTCATGATGAAAAGAAAAGCTGTTCTTTAAAGATAAAAGTTTTCGAAATTTTGTTATGCTTTAAAGATAAAGAATCTGATTAAAAGGTTTTAGTGTTTTGTAAAGAAAAAACTTCTGATGAAAGTACAAGTTTACGTTAAAGAGTTATCAGATACTTATTCTTTATGAAACATTAAGTTTTATGACTACGAAAGTTATAATATTTTACGAGAAGAAGTTTATAAAGAAAAGTTTTCTTATTTGTTAAAATGTTTCTAGTTTAAGACAAAGTTACCAATTATATGATTTAAGTTAAAATGATTATTTTGTAACAAGAATACACACACACACACACACACACACACACACACACACACATATATATATATATATATATGTATGTATGTATATGATTTTAAAACAATCAATATTATATTTGGTGACTTTGTAAGAAATGAAAGAAATTCAATCCGAAATGTTTTGGTAATATTAATCTGATAAGAAAAAGGGGAACAATTATTTTCCTACGAAGAACGTATAAGTTATTATTATAAATAGTATAAAATACTATGCATAAAAGATGTTCTCCTATCTGATCATTTCTAAAATGAAATGATTTAATTTACATGCATTCTTATTAAATTCTTATGTTTCTTACCCTTACTGAGCTGTGTAGCTCACCCCTTCCACCCTTTCAGTTACAGGTTTTATTTTGGAGCAGAGGGAGCCTTAGTCGAGTTTTGGAAAGAGCTATTTTTAGTTTTAAAAGTATAGAACCCAAACTAGTAATTTGATGTTTAGTTTTATAGTATTGTGTATTTTAGGGTTTAATGAAAGTTGTTTATCTTAAAGTAGTAAGAGATGTATTATGTGAAGTTCAGAATTTGAGTAACTGGTGGATTATGTTATTCTTTGAAGTACAATGTAGATGCCCTGAATGTCCAGTGAAAAGTTATATCATTTAAATTAAAAAAAAAAAAAAGAATGAAAAGAAAGATGAAAGTTTTTGTAAAAGATTTTGTTAAAAGTTTAGTTGGTTCTTGTTAATATTAGGTTTGAACTTGGTATTAACATGCCGGTCATGGTCACAAATCCGGGTATCGGGTTTGGGTCGTGACAATTTTCATCCAACTCCACCACCAAAAACACCAAAACCCAAAGCCAATTGTCATCAATAATATATACCAAAATGCAACCCAATCCTCATCAATTTCAGATCTGGTCAAATCAAATCACGGTGACCAACCTAGCCACTACCGATCTTGGTTTAAAGAGAGAGAGAGAGAGAGAGAGAGAGAGAGAGAGAGAGAGAGAGAGAGAGAGAGAGAGAGAGAATAAGATCAATTAACCATGGGTTTTGACCATGGGTCTTGGGTCTTCAACTATGGAAACACAAAATCAAATTTGCCACAAACCCACAAACCTAGATCAACAAAAATCACAACCCATCATTGGAATCTTCCACCAAAGATCGCCACTGATCTAAGAGAGAGACACCGATACGAGAGAGAAAAAGAAAAAGAAACAAAGATAGAGACTTGTATTTGAAGATGAGTTAATGATGATTTGGGTTTTGTGTTTTGTGCATTAAAGGATTTGAAAAAGAAAAAAATTGAGGGGTTTGATAGGTTATAGGTTTCAAAAAGAAAAAAGAAAAAGAAACAAAGAAAAAAGAAACACAAAAAGTGTTTCTTTTTTCTTTTTGAAACCCATAACCTATCAAACTCCTCAATTTTTTCTTTTCTTTTTTCTTTGACTAAAAAGGGTAAAATAGAAAAGTAGAGACCAAAATTGCATTTACGCCATCAAATGAATTTATAAATGTGACTCCTTGTTGATTGGGTGTACAAACAAAATTAAGAGTTATTAAACTTGTATAACTTGATCTTTGGAAGGGTATAAGAATCCTTCCACAACGATAAATCACTAATATTTATCTCATAATTTACCATCATTAATAGAAACAACAATATATGTTTGTATCATTAGCTTAAGTACAACATCACTATAAAAAAAGGCCAAAATGTATAAGTATTTGTCTAGTTTCGATTATATGGATGAAGGAAATACAAAAAATCTTGTAGTTTGTTATGAAATGCTATTGTTTACCTAAGATAATGGAAGAAATGGGAAAAGAAAAAAAAAGTATTTTGATTTAAATTAAAAGAAAATATTTTACATTCTGAACCCCACAAAAACTTTTTCCCTCCTTGGGAGGGATGACAAATTACCATTTTAGCCTCCCAAAACCAAAACCAAAAACTGCAAAAACCCTCATTTTTATTTTTTTCAAAACCCCAAAATCAAGAATCAGTCGCCCAAACCCATAGCAAGAGAGAGAGAGAGAGTGAGTGAGTGAGTGAGAGAGAAACGATGTCGGGTTTGGCATTCGGAACCTTCGTTTCCACCACCACATCCTCCACCTCCTCACAATCCACACCTTCACCCTTCTCCTTCTCAAACCAACCCAACACCACCGCCACAACTTCCACCTTCGCATTCGGATCCTCCACCTCCCCATTCGGAGCCTCACCTTCCCCCTTCTCCACCGCCATAGCCACCGCCGCAAACCCTATCTCCTCCGCCCCACCCGCCTCTATCAGATTCAAATCCTCCAACCCTACCTTCTCTTTCCCCTTCAATTCCGCCTCCACTCCCCCCGCCACCACCTCATCATCCGCATTCCTAACCGCCTCAACTGCCGCAACCACCACTTCACCTCTCTTCGGAACGACGCCGTCCGCAACCACAACTCCTTCCGCCGCTTCACCTCTCTTCGGATCTTCAACCGCCGCCACCACCGCCACCACCATTTCCCCCCTGTTTGGATCAACTCCATCTTTATCCCCGTTCACTACATCGCTATCCACAACGAGTTCAACCTCATCCCCATTCCTCTCCGCTTCTTCAAATCTCTTCGCCGGTTCTTCTTCTTCTTCTTCTTCTTCTTCTTCAACTTCAACAACCGCTCCTTCATTCTCGTTCGCTCCAAACTCAACCGCATCTTCCTCTGGACTCTCATTCTCACCCGCTTCAGCTTTTTCAATACCAACTCCATCTCCATCATCATCAACATCGCCATTCTCATTCCTAACACCTTCCTCCGCCGCCTCGGTTTCCACCACATCCACAACAAAACCTAGCTACACGACGCCATTGTTTTCAACGATCACGACCATGGCTACTTCGACTCTAACTGCTTCTACTACTACTACTACTACTACTACAACATCACAACATTCGTTTTCTGTGCCTTCATTTGGTTTTACTCCTTTTATGGCTTTAACAACTCCTTTAATATCTATACTGGCCAACTCAGCGGCTACTTCTTCTTCAAGCTCTACTACAAGTTCTTTTACAGGTTTTGGCATTACCAGTGCCACGAGAATGATTGCTTCGTTGGGGACTACTGGTTTTAACTTCAGCAAGCTATTGACACCTGCATCGTCCTCACAAGCTCAATCCACCACTACTGCACCTGTTTTCAGTGAGTTTGCTCAATTTTTTATTGCAATTAAGACATTTGGTTATTGTGTTTATGTCAATGACTATGTGTTTGTTCAGGCTTGATTAGGTTTTAGTGAATTTGGAAATAGATTATGGTTAGGGATTTCAACTTTGAAGTTCACATGGTACATTTAGAGTAATTGGTATTTGGTGCTTGAATCAGTTGTTGTGATGAATGAGTGTTGATAAATGTGTCAAGCGTATTTAAGCACACATGCCTATGAACTAATATATATATATATATATATATATATTTTAAAAGTAAAAACTAAAATAATAATGTATATGGTGCCTATGAACTAAAATAAATAGTGCAATTGCACTAAATTTCTTTAAAATTTTGTTTGGTAAATTTGAAAACAATTATCAATAAAAAATATGATAATAATCTAGTCATAGAAAGTTTAAACAAAACTTTTGATATGCTCTTTGTGTGCTTATAAAAATACATGACTGTGATAAATATAATAAAATAAAATGGATGGTTCAAAAGAAGCTGAAAAACACACAAGAATAATGAATTATACTTGTTTGTTGACATGTAGACATTTTTCATTTATGTAATACAACACCTTAACAATAGTGTTTTTATAATAAATCATTGTTCCTTGTTATTTTCTTCAAGATCGAGCAATTAATTTTAATGATTCATATATTGGTTAGAAAAAAAATAGCGTGCTTGAATGACTTTGTGCTTCTTAATAAAGCATTGAAAAAGCGTGCCTTAGTTGCACATCATTAAATGAGCTTTGCTTTAACCAAGTGAAGCACTTAGCCTTGAGGCTTTGAGCTAGCACCCCTAAACTCGCTTTTAAAAGTTGAGGGGTTTGATAGGTTATGGGTTTCAAAACTAAAAAAGAAAAAGAAACAAAGAAAAAAGAAACACAAAAAAAGTGGTTCTTTTTTCTTTGTTTCTTTTTCTTTTTTCCTTTTTCTTTTTGAAACCCAAAACTTATCAAACTCCTCAAAATTTTCTTTTTAAAATCCCTTCATCGCACAAAACACATAACCCAAATCATCATTGACTCATCTTCAAGTACAAGTCTCTCTCTTTGTTTCTTTTTCTTTTTCTCTCTCATATCGATGTCCCTCTCTTAGATCAGTGGTGATCTCTGGTGGAAGGGAATTGATGATTTGGGTTGGCTCTGTTGAAAGAACTTTTTCGTCTTTTACTGTTGAAGAATTTAACGAAGAACATGACCAAAAACATAATGAAAAGAAAAGAATATTTGATTTAATTATTTTATTTTTTAAAATCATAATTTTTGAAATTTGTTTTAAGTGTTTTTTTTATTTGGCTTTTTATTAATATTTAAAATGTTGATGTGGCATTATTTTAAATAGTAAATAATTTTTTAATATTATTTTAATGGTCATGTTAGTATTTATGTGCCAACAGTGCACTCCGTTTATCACATCAACAATTTTTGTTAGTGTGATGACGATAAAGATCAAAATGGAATGCGTTTTTCATTTTAGGGACTAAAAGTGGTAAAATAGAAAAGTAGAGATCAAAATAGAAATTAACACAAAATGTAAGAACCAAAAGTTCATTTACGCTTATAAAAGATCAAATAAATTTATAAACGTGACTCCTTGTTGATTGGATTTAAAAACAAAATTAAGAGTTATTAAACTTGTATCACTTGATCTTTGGAAGGGTACAAGATTCCTTTCACAACCATAAATCACTAAAATTTATCTCATAATTTACCACCGTTAAAAGAAGTAACAATATATGTTTGTGTCATTTACTTAAGTACAACATCACTATAAAAAAAGGCCAAAATGTATAAGTATTTGTCTAGTTTTGATTTTATGGACGAAGGAAATACAAAAAATCTTGCGGTTTGTTATGAAATACTATTGTTTACTTAAGTTAACGGAAGAAACGAGAAAAGAAAAAAAAAAAAAGTATTTTGATTTAAATATAAAAAAAATATTTTACATTCTGAACCCCACTAGAACTTTTTCCCTCCTTGAGAGGGATGGCAAATTACCATTTTAGCCTCCCAAAACCAAAACCAAAAACTGCAAAAACCCTCATTTCTATTTTTTTTCAAAACCCCAAAATCAAAATCACTCGCCCAAACCCAGAGCAAGAGAGAGAGAGCGTGAGTGAGGGAGTGAGAGAGTAACGATGTCGGGTTTCACATTCGGAACCTCCGTTTCCACCACCACCACCACCACCTCCACCTCCTCACAATCCACACCTTCACCCTTCTCCTTCTCAAACCAACCCAACACCACCGCCACCGCCTCCGCCTTCCCATTCGGATCCTCCGCCTCCCCATTCGGATCCTCCACCTCCCCATTCGGAGCCTCACCTTCCCCCTTCTCCACCACCACAGCCACCGCCGCAAACCCTATCTCCTCCGCCCCGCCCGCCTCTCTCGGATTCGGATCCTCCACCCCTACCTTCTCTTTCCCCTTCAATTCCGCCTCCACTCCCCCCGCCACCACCTCATCATCCGCATTCCTAACCGCCTCAACTGCCGCAACCACCACTTCACCTCTCTTCGGAACGACGCCGTCCGCAACCACAACTCCTTCCGCCGCTTCACCTCTCTTCGGATCTTCAACCACCGCCTCCACCACCACCACCACCATCACCACTTCCCCCCTGTTTGGATCAACTCCATCTCTATCCCCGTTCGCCACATCGCTATCCACAACGAGTTCAACCTCATCCCCATTCCTCTCCGCCTCTTCAAATCTCTTCGCCGGTTCTTCTTCTTCTTCTTCAGCTTCAACAACCGCTCCTTCGTTCTCGTTCGCTCCAAACTCAACCGCATCTTCCTCCGGACTCTCATTCTCACCCGCTTCAGCTTTTTCAAAACCAACTCCATCTCCATCAGCAGCAACAACAACTTCATCATCATCATCATCATCAACAGCGCCTTTCTCATTCCTAACACCTTCCTCTGCCGCAGCAAAACCTAGCGCCGCGGCAGCGCCATTGTTTTCGACGATCACGACCACGACTGCTTCAACTCCGGCTGCTTCTACTACTACTACTACAACTACAACATCACAGCCTTCGTTTTCTGTGCCTTCGTTTGGTTTTACTCCGTCTTCGGCTTCAACAGCTCCTTCAATAACTGTACCAGCCAGCTCGGCGGCTACTTCTTCTTCTTCGAGCTCTACTACGAGTTCTTTTACAGGTTTTGGTGTTACCAGTGCCACGAGCACGACTGCTTCGTTGGGGACTACTGGTTTTAACTTCAGCAAGCTGTCGACGCCTGCTTCGTCCTCGCAAGCTCAATCCACCACTACTGCACCTGTTTTCAGTGAGTTTACTCAATTTTCGTTATCGCGTTTGAGATGTTTGGTTATAGTGTTTATGTCAATGGCTATGTGTTTGTTTATGCTTGATTAGGTTTTAGTGAATCTGGAAATAGATTGCGTTTAGGGATTTCAACTTTGAAGTTCACATGGTACATTTGGAGTTACTGGTATTTGGTGCTTGAATCGGTATTCGTTGTGATGAATGAGTGTTGATAAAAGCGTCAAGCGCATTTAAGCACACATGCCTATGAACTAAAATAGTTTTTTTTTTTTTAAAGTAAAGGAACCAAAATAATAATATTTATGGTGCCTATGAACTAAAATAAATAGTGCAATTGCACTAAATATCTTTAAAATTTTGTTTAGTAAATTTGAAAAAAATTATCAATGGAAAATATGATAACAATCTAGTCATAGAAAGTTTAAATAAAACTTTTGATATGATCTTTGTGTGTTTATAAAAATGCACGACTGTGATAGCTATAATAAAATGAAATGGATGGTTCAAAAGAAGCTGAAAAAACACAAGAATGGTAATTTATACTTGTTTGTTGACATGTAGATTTGTGAAATACAACACCTTAAAAATAGTGCATTTATAATAAATCACTGTTCCTTATTAGTTTCTTCAAGATTGAGCAATTAATTTTAATGATTCATATATTGTTTAGGAAAAAAAAAGCATGCCTTAGTTGCACTTCATTAAATGAGCTTTGCTTTGACCAAGTGAAGCACTTAGACCTTGAGGCTTTGAGCTTGAACCCCTAAGCTCGCTTTTAACCACATTTATGGGAGCTACTTTGTTTTTTGCTATTAGATTAGATTCTGGAGTATAGAACCTCCTCAATTTGTTGGTCAAATTGAGATAAAGGTTACTCTTTGATGCATTTCAGGATGCCCTTTTTTTTCGGGTGAAAGTTGTGTTGCATGTTCTGCTAAGCTATTCAAGAATTGTGTGGGTGATAGAGGGGATGGGGTTGAGGGTGAGCGGCTGGGAGATGGGATGGTGAAGAAGCCGATGCTTCCAAATGCTGTTACTGTAGAGGAAGCCAAGGAAGAGGTGGTCTTGAGAGTGGAGAAGGATCATGATGAGATAATGGAGGTTGTGGAGACGAAAGTGGCAGGTTTGCAAGAGGGCTTAGAGTCTTTGGAAGCATTAGCTATGGATTCTGTTCCAGGCAATGTGGTTTCCTTTCCAACAATTGCATCTTCTGCCGTTTCATCAATGTCACAGATTGCAAAGGCTACTGTGGTCACCCCAGAGATTTTAAAAACAGAATTGTCTGTTATAGGCAGTGAAGGGGTGGGTAAGGAGGTTAAAGGAGGCCATAAGGAGGTATTCAGGCCGGTGGAGATGGAGGCTAAGAATGATTTGGATACTTCAACTTCTAAGGCTTTCAGGGTAGATGAAGCAAGTGATAGTGGACTTGGGATGCAGACTTCTCCTTTATCATCTCTATGTATAGAAATGGATAGCCATGTCTGCTCTCCTCATAAAGGCCCAATCATCAAAAGTATTTTGTACAAATATGGTGACAAACCTTCCCCTTTATCATCTCTATGTGTAGAAGTGGATAAGCATGTCCTCTCTCTTCATAACGGCCCAATCATCAAAAGTATTTTGTACAAATATGGTGACATAACCATGGGGAGCATGTTCAGGAGTATGGATGCCAAGTTGGCTTTTCTTGAATTGATGGCTGATGCTGTGTATCGACTTTCCAACCTTACCTTGGACACAGTTAGTTCACATGAAATTCAACTCATAGAGGCAAAGGTAGCTGATGTGCTTGCTGCTGGGTTCAATGTGAAATGGTTAAAGCAAAGGGTTGATGAAGTTATTGCCTCTACTAAATACCAGGAATATTGTATGGAGTTGGATGAGTTGGACAAACAAATAGAGGCTACAAAGAAATCTTTGGTGGATATGGAGCAGCAACGTGTGGTTTTGGCAAGGGAGGTTATTGCCATGAAAGCTCAAAATGAACAAAATGGCATTTTGGGCTGTACCCTTGCTGAAGGGCTACTGTGATTTTTGTATGCATAATAGAATTGTAAATTGTACTTAGTTTCTTCTATTCAGGGGGGAGTGATGGTTTTGTGGAATATAAAAATGGATATTCTACACGGTTTCCTCTTGGTCTCTGTTATTTTTCTTCTTTATTTTCATTGTGGTGTTTATTTGCTAATATTATAATGAATAGTTTGCATAAAAAATGCCAATGAGTTCTCACTCAACTCAACTGGCACCTCCTACCTCATAAGTACTAGGTAGAGGGTGAGGTCGTGGGTTCAAGACCCATTGGGTGCATTTGCAACTTCCTAATACAAAAAAAGTTCCTGTAAGGAATTGAGGGAGAAGGTAATTCATTATAGAGAGTAGAAGTCTTTAATAAAATTATGAGATTTAAGGTTCTGACAATGAAAAGAGGCATGCCATGAATTAATTTAGTTAACCTTCAATTCTGTGTGATATGCACAATCTAATTTAGATATGGTCACTGCCAAAGAGCTTGCCCCATGGTTGAAGATCCTTCCACTTGGGTGCAGACATGGGGTGAACATTAAAATCTGATGTGAAGGTTTGCTTTGAGCACCTATTCTTTTGGTTTGATGACCCTTTTTGTTGCATCCTCATTGGATGATCTGTAAACCAGTATGATGTTGGGGTTGACATTTCCAGCCTATTTAGTCCTAGAGCCACCTGCTATGACCTTGTGAAACCCTTAGGGCTCTGATTGAATTCACTGCCCTGGCAATTAGAGGTGAGGGGCTTGAACTGTTATCTCCAAAACTTCCTTTGTGGATTTCTTTTTTGAGGTTTTTTAAGCCAAGGGGAAAAGGGATATGAGTAAGTGATGTCATACACTCGTGCCCATGGTAATCTTATAAATTCTGTTGTCATTTTATCCCCATGTATCTGACATCATTGTTTCCTGCACCCTAGGCCTTGCCTTAGGCAGTAAAGGGGTAGATGGAGTTGGGTTAGGTCTTAGGCTTTATCTTGCCTAGCAAAGCATAAATGGTGGCTCCTCCATGATGATTGTTCTTCACTTCATCAGTGACGGTCTTACCAAAACTTCTGTATGGTTTGTCACCTTTCTATGCATCTGCATTTTCCTTTATCTGTGTTCTAGATTCTTAAGCTACTAGTGATGTCCTCTTTCAGCAATCACTTATTTTGATGTGTAAATGCTGAGGTGCCTTGATCAAATTGCAGTTACTTGTGTCTGATGCTTCCATATCATTTGATTGAGCAAATTGATTCTGCAGGTGTCCCTTCAACTTCTGCAGCTGCAACAACTTCCAGTTCCAGTACTACTGCAACTCAGCCATCATCATCTCTTATTGTGGCTTCCAGTAGTGGGTCTGTATGCTTAATCTTGGTAGCTAACATTGTGTGTTCACTCTTTGCTAGTAATTCAAGTTTACCAGTTTGTATTTTAGTTAGATTCAATTTATTGAGAAGTAAAAGGAAAGGAAAAGGAAGATAAAACAATTTCCTTTACTTTCTGTGCATTTGGTTGTCAGGAAAATGTGTTGGTCACACCTCTAGCTACTTTCCTACATGAAATATTTTCGCTCAAGTCTCATATGACAGTTTTAACATGATTATGCATCATGGGAAAATTTAAACTATTTTCCTACAAATCTTGCAAACTAAACAATTAATTAAGGGAATACTTGTAAAATCAAATTTTCTAAACATACAGTTTACCTGTCTTTTCTTGTGAAACATTTTGTAGCAGAACTTTCTCAGTATATGTCATTTTGAAAACTTTTGGTAGATTACTTTCTTAATTTTTAGATCAGGTATATAATCAGTGGCTAAACTGCTAAGATTTACTGTTCATGTCATTTTACATCATGCTCTTTTAGTAGTTTATTCAATCTCTATGTTCCATATAATGTTACTTTTAAAGAAGTGAAGACAAATAAAGCTAGAAAATCATAATGCTTTACCATTCTATATTTTTTGTAGGTTCCTAAACTCTGTACTATTGAGAACATAGATGACAGTATTTGAATGTGTATTAAGGTTTTCCACATTAGATATATGATTTGCTGACTTATCCTCTTCTCTTGTTCTGTAGTACAACTTCAAGTGTTAGCCCTGCAGTAGTGACTGCACCAAAATTACCGTCTGAGATCACAGGGAAGACTGTTGAAGAGGTATATCAATTCACAAAGTTGTTGTCAAATCTTGTGTTTTATGCAATACAATTTTACGAGTGCATGATGCAGCCAAGGGAAAGAGAGATTGGTCACTGTTTGCAACTATATCTCAATATTGGTAATATATAGTACTTGTTGTGTGGGACCCTTGTGTGATAACCAATTTATGTGAGACTTGTGTGGTTTAATGGGTTGAGTCATAAGTGCTTGAGGATGGGACCGATTTTTAATTTCGATTTTTATTTTATGTGTGTTTGGAAAAAATTATTTTGCAAACTTATTTTATTATTCGGCTTATTTTTGTTACTATTTATGGGTCCTACTGTAATATTTCAGCTAACTTTTGTCTTTATTTACAGTATTTTCAGCAAAAAGTTTTCAATTTTAGCAAAATAAGCGGATTCCAAACAAACCCTATAAGTGATATTTATTTTTTAATGAGGGCAAGTGTCTAGTTTTTTTGCAACACTTGTGAATTAAGGGTAGTTTGATTATTGTGTTGAGTATATAATTCCACAAGAGTTTCTAAGTGTATTGGGCTTATTTTCTGTGAGTTTAAGTTTGCAATTTTCAGTCAAAGTAGGAGTCTTAGTTTTAGTATATTAAGGAAGAGTATGAGAGTCTGTGTGTGAATTCAAAAACAACTCAGATTTTGCTATTGAAATATTGAGTATTTGGTTATAGGATGCATGAGTGCCTAAAGTGTTTCCTATTTCTCTTTGTTGGCTGGGCACTGGTAGAATGGTATAGTTCATGGTACTGTGAAAAGTCACCAATTCTCCGTTTTCTTATCTTGTTTCAACCCCAAAGCCACCAATTCTTTTACCCTGTTGATTGCCTAAACCCCACATGTTTTTTTTCCTTAAGAATGACCCTTCAATTACCACTTCAAATTATACTCTAAACTCCAAACAGAGCTGTTGCCAGAATTTTCCTGCAATTTGCTTGTTCTCTATTAAGCCCCCGCTCCCTCTTTAAATCCTATCTTTCCCAAACCTAATTCATTCGACAAACCCTAAAACACAATTTTTCCCATCATAAAGCAACCAAAAGAACATGTAGAAAGGTTCTCCAAATCTGTCCTATATATTAATTTGACTTCATATGAAAAGCAGAGCCTTGGACAAATTGTACCTCTAAAAAATAGTTTTGGCAGGCGGCACGCCTGCAAGAGGACAGTGGAGATGTTTCACTATATAGTGCTTTTTTTCTTTCTTTATTTTTTGGAACTCAAAGAATTAGGAAACTAGCTCCTTGAATAGATATTGCAGAAGTGGTAAAAAGAAGAAACAAGGGAAGATTAATCTTGAATTCATTCAGCCTAATTTAAAACTTGTTTAATAGTTGCTCCCTTCTTGCCATAAAACTTACCTACACATTAGATGTTTTCATCAATTCATACTCAACTTTTATTTTTGTAAGAAGAAAGGTGGGGGCTCTCTTTCATCATCAGACCATATTCCCGAATATTCTCGATAACCGTATTCTTCTGACTTGATTCAAATTTCTGCCTGTTCCCCCCCCCCCCCCCCTCTCTCTCTCTCTCTCTTGCTCTCTCTAATTGTTTATTTTATTTAAAGATCATTAAGGAGTGGAATGCTGAACTACAAGAGCGCACTGGAAAGTTCCGAAAGCAGGCTAATGCGATAGCTGAGTGGGATCGAAGAATTTTGCAGAATCGTGATGTTCTTCTTAGGCTTGAGGTGATCTATTTTCCAATATAGCCATCTATTCTATATTATGTATAATAACCCTTTATGAGCCATCCTGAGATAGTTAATTTGTTATTTACTTATCAAAAAAAAAAAAAAAAAAATTCAAAGAGTTGACATTTTCTCTGAGATAATGTATCCGTGCCTTTACATAACTGACAGCTACTCATGTCTTGTTGCTGTTTTGCCTAATGAATAAATTTTTAATTTAGATTGAAGTGGCAAAAGTTGTTGAGACCCAATCTAACTTAGAGAGGCAACTGGAGTTGGTCGAGACTCATCAACAAGAGGTATTGTAGTGAGTTTTTTAATCTATATCTTCTTGTCAAAACATTGTTCAGGGGTCTGATTACATTACAATGTGTTTTAATTGAAGGAGCCTAGGTTTGCATATGAAAATTGTGCATATTTTCATTGGTCATCATCAATCAAAGTTCTTGTTTATATTTTGTTGTGTACCGTGTCAAAAAACCATGAAGAATACATTTTTTTTTTTTCGCTGAATAATTGATTTCATTAGAAGAAAAAAAAAAGCAAAAAGAGCATATCATATTCAAGGACATGAGCCAAAAGGGACTAGCAAATCTCTCTTTGAAAACACCCAAGAGGGTATGGAGATGGGAATAGACTCCCCCCAGGCATTATCAGATGCTGCCCAATATGCTAGATTATGAGCGAGAGAATTAAACTATCTTAGGGAGAAGGAAAAAGATCAAGCAACAAAATATTTATGCATATTTCTAATTTCATGCACCATATTAACAATCTCCCAATCCAGTTAAAAAAAATAGAGCTTTATCCTTGTGCTTTGTTCCTATGGTGATTTTTATTGCATGCACCCAAACATTATAGAAAAAAATTGCATGATATTCTTTAGTAAATATATTTTTCTTTGTTTGTATTCTTCTTTATATATATATATATATATATATATATATATATTATTTTTACTTTTAAGGTTGACAAGGCTTTGCAAAGTATGGAAGAAGAAGCTGAGCGTATTTACAAGGATGAGCGTGGAATGCTTCTTGACGATGAAGCTGCATCCACAAGAGATGCAATGTAAGTACTAAGTTTGTTGATTTGGTTGGAGTAAAATTAATAGATTCATGTGGCTTGCCATACCTTATCATAATCTTTTTAGTTTGATTGTATCCATTCTTTGTCACAACCCATATGCATCCTGGATGCCTGCTGGATAGTTTTTAATTAGGTTGGATTTAGGTTGATGGTTTATGGTTATGTCTGCAGAAGCCTATTTTTCTATAAAAAATTTCCGTATTCTTGTTGTCTGTGTGTATACATGTATATGTAAGTACTATGTTTGTTGATTTGGTTGATATAAAACTGATACATTCATGTGGCTTACCATACTTTATCTTAATCTTTTAGTTCGATTGCATCCATTCTCTGTCACAAACCATATTCATACCTTATTGGGCTTTCAGTCTATTGACTAGGCTGTCCCACATAAAGCACAGCCATTGCCTGCTTGACAGTTCATAATTAGGTTGGATTCAGGTTGATGGTTTGCCTATTTTCCAAATAAAAAATTTCTGGATTCTGGTTGTGTATATTGCTATCTCTCTGTCCGTCCCCATTCTACTATATCAATGTCATTGTATATATTTTTTTGGGTGTGGAATACAGGTATGAACAGTCTGAATTTATAGAGAGGGAATTAGAGCAGATGACAGAACAGATCAAATCAATTATTCAGACCCTAAATGCCAACCAGGTAAATACTTTTAAGTTCAAGTTTCCACTCCTTGACAAGTTTTTTCTTGAAGATGTAAATGATTGATACCTTACCATTTCATTTAGGGAGGAGAACTTGAGGCAGCTGATGGGATGACACCTTTAGATGTAGTTGTCCGGATTTTAAACAATCAACTAAGTTCTTTAATGTGGATTGATGAGAAGGTTAGTATCTTATGTTGTATTATCTCATGGCGGTAGCTGCACTTGGTAGTTTTGATTGGTATTATGTGTAGAAATGAAAAAAGATTGCACTTTTAAAAAAGATTGCTAAAGAGTTGCTTATCCTTGTTTCTAATCATTGCTGCAAGTGTTTATGGTTTCCATTACCTTGTTCCACGAGCTTGTAATGTTGGAAGATTTGTCTATCGTTTGCAAAACCTTGGGCTTTAGCACAAGTTGTAATTGGCATGGGGGTTGGTAGGTCTTAAAAGATCAGATCTTGCTAAGAAACAAGGAGATCAGTTGTTCACAAATCCCAATACTTGTTAAGGCTTTCATGAAATGTAGATTAGCTCTTTTATATATAAGATTCAGTTATTTACATGTTACTATTTTGGAATTTTTTTGAAAAGGTTAAGATATATGTGCTAATTTTTTCACATTTAACCCCCCTTCTTCCAAAAAGACCCTGCAAGCTGCAACATTTTTTTTTCGTTGTTGTGTATCTATAGCTCATGTTGTAGGAAACATAATTTTCCCCAGTGCATTTATAGTAGTATTCATGCAATTGTTTGTGCTAGGAGTGACTGTTCTGCTTTAAATATTACTTTCCACTTGAAGATTTTATAAACCCCAGCATAAAGTGATGGGAATGTATGAAAAATCTGGATTTGCTGGATACATCCATTTTTCACATGCATTTATAATTATTCTCTATGGAATATGGAATATATTGCAAGTGCACTGACCAGATTCAATGCCTTCAGGCCGAAGAATTTTCTTCACGAATTCAGAAAATTGCTAGCCAAGGTTCTGCTGCAGATCGCGAACTGATGGGTCCAAAGTTCTGGAAGTCCTGATATCTGGAATTGTAGACTACCTCAATTTTTTTTTTCAAAATCGGCCTGTACTGAGTCAGGATTAGTAAATGAATGCAGAGGAAAAGGTTTTGTTATACTTGTGTTTTTCAGGCATTAGATGCATTTGTAGGGTCTATTGATGTTTTTCCTTTGTAGGAATAGATATTCTCTTTAATAACATTTTGAGAATCTCTAGCTGTGAAATTAGGTTGTACATGGTGATTGCAGCCATCTGATAAATATGCTCTTGATCGAATCCACTGCTAAAGATGTGATTACTCTAGCATCTATCCTTAAGTGGCTGGGTGCCATGGGCTCATTAGGGTGGTTTTCTTTCTTTAACTTAACGTTATATTAACATGCTTGAAAAAACCTTCAAGCTCAATAGATTTTAGGTCTATTGTGCTACACAATGGGACTTACCTTAATGGTTAGATGTGTACATAGAGGGCTCTTAATTTAGAGGTTTGATAGGCATGACAAGACAATGGTTTTCCAAAAGTGAATGAACAGTAGGATTAGGAAATGGTTCATAAGCAGCCTTAGAGAATATGAATTCATGTGTAAATATTGATAAATATGATGCTTTGAGAAGAGATTAGGTCATTCACAACTTGCTTGGGTGATCTCTCACGACAATAAGAATCCACACATACACGTTTCTCACAAGTTTGATAATAATTGCCCCATTAGATAATTTATCCGAAAAATGGGTCATGGTCAACACAACAACGAAAAAGAGCACCGAAAGTGCATAGAATTTAGTCAATTGACCTTGCTCCATGCGATAATTTTCCCTGAAACTGGAAGTGGGCCAAAGTAGAACACTACAGTAAAGGAGGAAACTTCGTGGAACTTCCTGAAACTTTCTGAAGTTAGTCACCATTACTGTCCTCTTTTCTATAACATTTTCTATTTTCTCAAAACTGAGAACTGTACAAAAAGTTTTATCTGCGACTAATCGTTTGAGGCTCTTTATCTTCTCGACCTTGACATTGTGATCCGCAACCTCAAGGTCCTCTCTTTACCTCTTATGCAATGCTTATACAAATTATTAGTGGATGTATTAGTCATAAAGTTTCTAGATTCCATTAAGCATTTATGTGTGTCACGTCATGATAAAATATCTAGATTCTACTAAGCATTTATGTGTCACGTCATGATAACATCTTGATTCTAAATAGTTTGTCAAAAAGTAATATAAAGAGGATTACTGCATACCTTTAGTGTGATAATCACACACACACAATGTGGGGGATTTTTGGCATTTAGCTTCATTTTAGAAACAATTTTGTTAGTCGACAGATTTTGCAAACATGTTTGTTAAGTAGTATTTTTGAGTCTATGAGACTCGAGATCAAAGAAGGAACACAAGTCTCTTCCTTAAAAGAAAACCAAGAGAAAAACTCAAACTTACCATCGATCCTTCCTTCTTCTCTTTAGATCAAGCCCAAATTGGGCATTGGAAGCCGAAGCTTCTTCTCTCCAAGTTTGCAAATTTGATCCTTTGGTGCTTCTTTGCAGGGGTTCTCTCTTTCTTCTTCTCACATACTTGAGATGTTATTTGACAAATATGTTTGGTTTTCTTGTCAACTAATGAAATTGTAAGTAAAATTAGGCTAAATGCCAAAAAACAAAAAACTCCAAAATGTGTAAGAGTAATTGTCATCAAATTTCCACTACAATCCTAATCCCAAAAAATAAAAATTTCCCTGAAATTTAATCAAGTGTAAAGAAGACTGTACTAGTTTTCTGTAATTTAATCTTTCTTCCCTTTTCTTAACGGGGGAGTTAACTACTTTCATATAGCTCTAATTAAGTTCATCCCATGTGCCGCTTTTAAAGAAACCAAAAAAAAAAAGCAAAGACAAGAGCAAGGCATTCAAGAATAGCCAGTCGTGGTAGTTAGCATAAAAGAAAACGCTGGAATTGTGCTTTTGAGAGCATTGCCCACGAACAAAACAAATAGTACAAAATAAGAAGTTGTTCTATTATTAAGAGGTTTTATAGCTTTACAACAAATTGCTGTAATTACTTCGCTTGCACATATCCACGTCTTTTATTTCCCTCCACGAACCGCAACAAGTTGTTTTTCTTCTTCCCTAATTTATTTAACTTCTTATTTTTTGAACTTCAGTTTTAAATTTTAATGGAATGTACTTTTGTGTGTGTGTGTATATATATATATATTGTGGTTCTATGTCTAAGATTTATTTAGATACACCACGGTTTATTCCTTTGAGAAAGATGATGGGGTTTTGTGACTTAAACATGATGGGGGGTTTGAGGATTGGTATATGTGTTAGGAATCAAAATCTTGTGCTTATTTCGCTTACCTAAAATAAATGAAAAAGGAAAAACTCAATGCATACATATTCATCCCATCATCACCAGAAGATTTTGGTTCATTAGAAAATTTGGCATCCACAGGTTTGAAAATAGTTGCCTCATCAGATAATAATCTTTGGCGAAACTTAAATATTTACAAAACCGTGGGAAACACTGATCAACAGCTAGTATAAGTTTAAAAGTCAGATGATATATGTATTGTTTTTATTTTTTTATTTTAGTAATATTTAGAGATTTTTTCGTGATGAAATCATTAATAGCCTTTAAAAAAGTCATAATTTTGATTATTTATTTATTTATTTATTTATTAATGAGTGTAGGTGCGAGGAAATCAAAGAAAGCTCAATTAGACGATCCAAACGGAAACAAATTCTGGATTTTACGTGAGAACAGAACCCCAGATTTCAGTTAAAGTTGTCGCCGTTATAGAGTCCACAAGTTCTCTCTTTTCCTCAATGCCAACATAGTTTTCCTGTTCAACATACAATCCGTCTCTTTTATTTTCCCTTTTCTTAAACTGAGCACATGGAAAGGCCAATTGTTTGAACCTCTTCATCTTCTCTTATGCAATAATGCTTTGTGTGAATTCTCTGCTTTTTTTTTTTTTTTCCCCTTATTAAATTTATATTTAGTTTGAGCTCAATTTCTATTCCAATGATGAGAAAATTGACGGAAAATGGAAGGAACGTAAAATTTATTTATGGATTTTTGTCCTAATATTTTTCTCCTCTGGCTGGGTTTGGATAACGCGTTCAGCGTTCAGCGTCCAGCGTTCCACGTTTCTTTTTTTTTTTTTTTTTTTTTTCCTGCTGCTGCTGCACGCCTCAGGGGACATCGGCTACTGTTCATGTTACTATTCATGAACAGCAACATGAACAGTAGCCTCTTTTGTTGACTTTTTAGTTTTTTTTTTATCATATTTGTGGGTCTCATTTACTGTTCACGGGACCCACAAATTTCACTTTTCAGAAAATTTTTTATTAGAAATGGATCACACAGTACTATTCACACATTTAAAAATTATTTTGCTACAGTGTTTTCAGTTTTCAGCAAAATGCTCTATCCAAATGGACCCTCCTGTATGCTAGCAATTGTGATTATCAAATAAAAAAAGTTTTTTTTTTTAATACTATATGTGACATGCTAAGTTTGTTGGCATATTAGGGAATAGTTCATTAAAAAAAAAAAAAATTAGGGAATAGTTTTAAATATGATATAATCGGTAAACTAAATGGATGCATCATTGAATCCACACCAAATTGTTCTCTTCTTCTCTAATTTTTTTTTTCTTTCTATTTTAATTGATTTTCTTTTTATCTTTGCTGTGGTTCAAGATCTGCCAGTATATTTCAATGGCTTCCATGAGCATTAAAAAAACCTCATCTTCAGCATCATCTTCTTTTTCTTCAACACCACAATGGAAATATGATGTCTTTCTTAGTTTTAGAGATGAGGACACCCTCAATAGTTTTACAAACCTCTATATGATGCTTTGGAAAGAAGGGGCATTGTCACCTTTAGAGGGGAGGAAAAACTTGAGACTGGAGAATCTATTTCATCAAATCTCTTAAAAGCAATAGAAGAATCAAGATTTGCAATTATCATTCTCTCGAAAAACTATGCATCTTCTACGTGTTCCTATATCTTTCATTGGATGCATGAAAGATATAGGAACAACAGTTCTACCAATTTTTCATGATGTTGATCCATCTAATGTACGGAAACAATTGGGAACTTTAGCTCCAGCCTTTGCAAAACATGAAGAATGTTTCAAGGACTACATAGAGAAGGTGCAAACATGGAGAATTTCCATGAGAGGTGGCCCGTCTTAAAGGGTGGCATTTGCAGGATAGGTAAACCAATTTGATATATTTCTTTCTTTTAAATATTCAAATACCACTCCTCTTAGATAAAAAAAAAAAAAATGATAATAACACTCCTCTCATATATAGCCTTGTTTTGAACCTTAACCGGCATAAGTGTTTGTAGTTCGTTTAATTTTCTGGAGCCAATTAATTTTCAATCAACATAGTAGTACACTAGGTTTCTACTTTTTTTTTTTTTTTTTTTTTTTTTGGGCCTATTTAATGCCTACCATGACCTCTACAAAAGTGGAAGTTTTGTGCACCAAGTATGACCTAAATTTAATGCCAATGTAAACTCACCACATACTTTTCTCTCTTTATTGCAGCCCTGAGCCAAAAATTATCCAAGACGTTGCGGCAGAATTATGGTATAAATTGAGTAATGTATTCTCAGGTGAAGACCTAGGAAGAATACCTTTAGAGGCTTTATGGTCAAATGATGTATTTCTCAGTGTTAGAGGTGAGAACATCCACAATAGTTTCATTGGCCAACTATATGCGGCCTTGAAAAAGAAGGGTGTTGTAACCTTTAGAGATGATGAAAATCTTGAGAGAAGAAAAGCTATATTAGTAGATCTATTTAAAGCAACAGAAAAATCAAGGTTTGCAATAGTCATCCTCTTATAAAACTTTGCAACTTCTACTTGGTGTTTGGAGGAACTTGCAAAGATCATTGAATGTATGAAAGATGAAGGAATGACAGTTCTGCCAACTTTTTACAATGTGGATCCATCTAATCTATAGAACCAAACAGGAATCTTTGCTCAAGCCTTTATTGAACATAAAGAAAAATTTAAGGAGAACATAGAGAAGGAGCAAACATGGAGAGATGATTTGAGAGGAGTGGCCAATCTATTTGGGTGGTATGTACAAGATACGTAATTGGTAATCCAATCTAACATATTTCTTTGTTTTAAACATTCAAAAAATATATTTCTTATCTTTGGCCTTGTTTTGAACCTTAATCAAACATACATAAACGTCCATAGTTCTTTCAATTTTGTCTTAAGCCAATTAATTTACAATTTTCTGTTTCATTCAATAGAATAGAACACTAAATTTCTTCTTTGTTTTGGACCTATATATTGGCAGTTTAAACTAACAGCATGTTATTGTCTCTTCATTGTAGACTTGAGTCATACATTGTCCAAAACATTGTGGAAGAGTTGTGGCTTAAATTGAGAAATTCATTCTTAGAAGATACCAAAGACCTCGTAGGAATAATTTCTCAATGGGAGAAACTCATGTCATCTTTGGCTATAGGGTCAAACAATGTTCACATCATAGGGGTTTGGGAGATGGATGGAATAGGTAAAACAACTCTAGTGGAAAAGAGAATCCTACCAAAGATTATCTATAGCTATCCTAAGCCATTTTACATTATGCTAGTGGCCTTCCTTTAGCCATTGAAGTTTTAGGTTCCCTTTTGTTTAATAAAAGTACATATGAATGGAATCGTGAATTAGATAGGCTCAAAAAAAAAAAAAAAAATCCTGATAGAAGAATCTTCGATGTACTTCAAATAAGCTTTGATTGACTACAAGAAACCAAGAAGGAAATTTTCCTAAATATTGTGTGTTTCTTTAATCACAAGAATCAAGAAAGTGTCATAAAAATATTAGATTGTCTTGATTTTTAACTTGAAACTAGGCTATTGCAGCATTTTAGAAATAGGTCAGTATCCTATAGTGGCATTTGTAAAATTAGGTTAATTTCTATAGTTTCCATAGTAGCAATATAAAACTTGTAAATTTTTATAGGTGCATTCAAGAAAATTGTTGTTGGCATCTTGTGATGTGGTGGAATATTATACTTGGAGCTTCCGGGCATTTCATCATGATTTCCTCCAGGTGGAGCACCTTTGATCACACATTTCTTTGTAGGCACAGAGCTACCATTCCTAGACTTTTGCCTCTTCACTGTAATATTTCCTTGCATCACTACAAAAAACTTGACCTAGAGTGGCGTTACAAACGCCACTATAGATCCTAAAAACATCATTATGGGTCCATTTGGGCTATAGTAGCATTTGCTATAGTGGCATTTGTAAATACCATTATTTTACCACGACTATAGACCTATTGTGCTGTTTTAAAAAAAACGCCACATATAGGTCTACAACCTATACTATAGGCCAAATTCAAAAATGCTACTATAGGTCTACACCCTATACTATAGGCTCAATTCATTTATTTTTTTAATTTGGCTATAGCAGCGTATCACGGTGATTGTAAAATGCTACTATAGGCTAATTTTTTTTTTTTTTTTAATTAGGTTATAGCAACATTTTGGAAATAGGTCCATATCCTAAAGTTGCATTTCTAAAATCAGGTTAATTTTTATAGTAGCAAGATAAAACTCGTAAATTTTTATAGGTGTATTCAAGAAATATGTTGTTGGCATCCTGTAATGTGGTGGAATATTATACCTGTAGCTTCCAAGCTTTTCACCTTGATTTCTACTAGGTGGAGCACCTCTAATCACACATTTCTTTATAGGCATAGAGTTACCATTCTCAGACTTTTGCCTCTTTGCTGCAATTATCTTTGTATCTCTACAAAAAACTTGATCTAGAGTGGCGTTACAAACGCCACTATAGATCCTAAAAACGTCACTATAGGCCCATTTGGGCTATAGTGGCTTTTGTAAGTACCATTATTTTACCACGACTATAGACCTATAATGGTGTTTTACAAAAACGCCACCCATAGGTCTACACCTTATACTATAGGTCTACACCCTATACTATAGGCCAAATTCATTTATTTTTTTAATTAGACTATAGCAGCGTATAGTGGCATTTTTAAAATGCTGCAATAGACTAAATTTATTTATTTTTTTAATTAGGCTATAGCAGCGTTTTAGAAATAGGTCCATATCCTATGGTGGCATTTGTAAAGTCAGGTTAATTTCTATTGTTTCCATAGTAGCAAGATAAAACTTGTAAATTTTTATAGGTGCATTCAAGAAAATTGTTGTTGGCATCTTGTAATGTGGTGGAATATTATACCAGGAGCTTCCAGGCTTTTCACATTGATTTCCGCCAGGTGGAGCACCTTTGATCACACATTTCTTTGTAGGCACAAAGCAACCATCCCAGACTTCTGTCTCTTCGCTGCAATGTTTCCTTGCATCACTACAAAAAAATTGACTTAGAGTGGCGTTACAAACGCCACTATAGATCCTAAAAACATCACAACAGGCCCATTTGGGCTATAGTGGCGTTTGTAAATACCATTATTTTACTGCGACTATAGATTTATAATGGCGTTTTACAAAAACGCCACCTATAGATCTACACCCTATACTATAGGCCAAATTCAGAAAACGCCACTATAGGTCTACACCCTATACTATAGGCCAAATTTGTTTATTTTTTTAATTCGGCTATAATAGTGTATAGTGGCATTTGTAAGATTTTGCAATAGGCCAAATTTATTTATTTATTAATTAGGCTATAACAGCATTTTATAAATAGGTCTATATCCTATTGTGGCATTTGTAAAATCAGGTTAATTTCTATAGTTTCCATATTAGCAAGACAAAACTTGTAAATTTTTATAGGTGCATTCAAGAAAATTGTTGTTGGCATCTTACCAAAGAGATTTTGGTAAGCCTTATGATTATCATGATTATGAAGAAGAAGAAGAAGAAGAAGAAGAGGGTTGAGAGGGTTTCCCTCATACTTTGGAATCCATCTCTTAGGGAATACGTGGAATTTGTTGCTCCTCCCCATCCCAAAAGTTTTCACAGTGTAAATGGAATTGGTTACAATCCTCATGCAGATGAATACAAGGTGGTTAGGATAGTTCTTGGGCCTTATTTTGATGACTATAAGCTTGTTGTGTATGTCCTTGGTGTTGGAAAAATAGCATGGAGTGAATAAGAAATTGATGTTTTTTATGTTCACTTGAAGATGTTATTATAAGTAATAAAAATCCTAAGTCCCACATAGGAAAGGAAAGAGATAATATATGAGTTTATATGCTCTTGAGTTAGACATTGAGTTGGGTTTTTGGCATATGTGGACTGGGCCTACTTGTCCAAATAATAATATTTTATTATTTTAATTTGTTGAGTCAGTTAGTCTGTGCATAACAGTTATTACTAAAATAGAGAGCCTATAATTTTACATAATCCCTCATTCATAAAAAACTATTTTTCAGAGAAAACTCTCCCAGTGAGAATATTTTGTGCATTCATTTTGTGTCAAAGAGAGAAGAATAGACATTGAGTAGTTCGCAGAGTACGACCTTGTGTACTTCGTTTTCGTGCAGTACATCATTTTATCCTGGGAGACAGATGTCCGTGAGTCTCAAAGCACCACAATGATTGTGTGAGGGGCGAAATCTACTTTAAGAAGATTGTGTCAAACACAAAACTTGATATGAATTGTTCATCATTCATGTATTTGGTCTGTGAGTTTTTAATTATTTGTAGATTTCTCTTTATATATATATATATATTCAATTTTTGTTTATTACATTTATCTTGTACATCTATTTGTGTTATTGCTTATTCTTAGAATTCTGTATTGCTCCTTTTGCTTTATCACAAAAGTAAATTGTTGAAATATAACCAACACTTGGAATAAAGACCAATTTGTGGAAGAGGATCCCTAGCATCCCTCCTATATTTTTGTTGGGACATTCAGAAATCTCCATCAATGGTAGTATTTATTGGACCGATCAAACTGGTTCATTCGTTATACGTTTCGATTTGGTCACGTTAAAGTTTTCATTGGTGGCACAATTCTTTGTAAAACACTGGCGTAAGACTTTGCTGATGAACATCCGAGGATCTCTGTGTATTGCTGCGTTTGGTAGCAAAATAGACCACTTCGTCCGTGTGTGGTCTCTATCCCCCAACAATACTTGGAACAGGCTACTCACTTTGCTTGTCTCTTCCTTTATCAATACTAGTCGCAGACTCGCGCATTGCGCATGATAATTTTTTAGATAAAATACTATTTTAGTCTATAGACTTTATGAAGAGTTTTTTAATTAAAAAAAAATAGTTTTATCATATGTTTCATAATCTTGTCTATAACATTTTTTCCATTATCCATATATTTATTGGTTGATGATTTGCATAACATAGACATTAAATAAGAGATAAAACTATTCAATAAGTATGAAGATTTTGATTATATATATATATATATAATTTTCCTAGCTAAAGTTTGATTAGTTTTAAGTTTAAATTTTGTATTATTAAATTTAATTGTTGATTATTAATTTAATTAAGTGAATATAATGGTTGATTTATTGCATTATAAAGTTTTCAATGTCCTCTGTGTAGCCATCTCTATTTTATTTCTTATTCCTCTTAACCACCTTTTTATTTTCCAAATAACGGTTATTAATTGACGTTTGATTTTATTTCTTTTTTTCTTCCTTCATTTATTCTTTATTACTTTGTATACTTCCTTGCTAGTTGTAAATTTTATGGTTATCAATAAAAAATAGATATTATGGATGGCTTAAATAGTTATAGATATAGTTACGTTAGTGGTATGTCAAAGGTTTTTTTTTTTCCTTCTGAATTTTCAAGGAAATATGAAAGACATTTCTCTAGTTTGATCTCAATCAATTGAAATATCCATAATATTTTAATGGAAGTAATAATGAGCCTTAAATGTTTTTAATGTATGAAGTGGTTAGGTTAGTGGAATGTCAAAGGTTTTATTAAAAAAAAAAAATTAAAAAAAAAATTCCAAGGAAATGTAAAAGGTTTTTTTTAGAAAAAAAGAAATTGTGACCTTTTGAATTGTAGAAATATGACTGTTTTACTTACCTTGTTTATAGATTTTATTATTAAGTTATAAACATCTAAATTAAAGTAAATGAATATATAAATGCAAAATTATATATAAAGTTACAACCGCACAAGATAAATATGTATAAATAATTTTTTTTAATTCATGAATCATTATTTCATTTTTTACTTATAAATATCTAAAATAAAGTTTTTTTTTGAAAAAAAAAATCAGAATGAAAATAGATGAAAATGTAAAGGTAAAATTATATGAAAAGTTAAAACTACCCAGGATGAACGTTTAACCACCGGTAGATGTGTGTTTTTTGAAGACTTAAAGTATACACAATTGCTTTAGCTAGAATTATATAACTATGCAAATATTGTTGTGAATGGTTCCATATTTGCAAATTATCAAGTTTGGTGGCCTTACAAAACAAATATTTCATTTTGCAAAAAGCTTTACATGAACTCCTCTTTTGTGACAATTTTTTTTTTCTTTTTGCTGAAATATTTTAAGAATATTAAGACTTAAGTTAACACATGTGGTAGTTGTAAAATACGTCGGTGATATGAATAATAGAAAGGTTTAAATATTTTTTTTTAAAAATTAGTAGATTGTAATATAAAACATTTTTTTTCTCAATATTTTATGTAACTTTTCCCATAAGGTCAATATTGTTGGCATCCTTTAAAGATGATGCATAATATTTTTGAGAAGAAGAAAAAGAAGCAAAGATGATGCTAACACATAATATAAAATTATTAAGTTTGCGTGATTTAAATTTGTGTAAAAAAAATATTAATGTATCTATGATAAAAGTTTTTATCTAAATGATATATAGTAGTTCATATTGTTTTAGACTTCATTCAAAAAGTTCATTCTGAATAGCTTTTTAAGTCAAAAAATTGCTCAATCTATGGGCTTAGACACATTCAAAGGGTGCTATCTAAATTATAAATTATATGACCCTTTATCACACAAATATTTTGATTCCTCTAATGTATGGTAAAGGAAGGCAGGTTTGTGTCTAGTCATTTTCTTGATTTGTGTTGCATAATTTAATAGTATGGAGAATGTGATTGGATTTAAATGTTGAATAAAATAATATGAGAGGAAAAAAGAGTAAAAATAAAATATATAACAATAAACATCAAATTATCCAAGTCATTTTATGTAATATAATAACATTATATTATTATATACTATTTGTATAATGCAGTAGGATAATATTTAATCAGATAGACTATAAAAGATAACAACTTAAAACACAAAACTAAATTATATCAACCCAAAGTAGAATTCTATTTAGCACAAAAATTCATCAACCTAAAGAATTGATGCAATGAATAAAATAATATGAGAGGAAAAAAGAGTAAAAATAAAATATATAATAATAAACATCAAATTATCCAAGTCATTCTATGTAATATAATAACATTATATTATTATATACTATCTGTATAATGCAGTAGGATAATATTTAATCAGAGAGAATATAAAAGATAACAACTTAAAACACAAAACTAAATTATATCAACCCAAAGTAGAATTCTATTTAGCACAAAAATTCATCAACCTAAAGAATTGATGCAATAAAATAAAAAAATCAAACAAAAAATGAAAAAAAAAATTGAGAGAGAGAGAGAGAGAGAGAGAGAGAGAGAGAGAGAGAGAGAGAGAGAGAAAGAGAGAAGCAACCTTTTTTGTGTGAAAAAACTATACATAGAATGAAAAAGAAAATGTCAAATTTATAGCAAGAGGTTGAAAATAAGAAGAGTCAAAATAAAGGAAGATAAAAAGGTAGAGAAATAATGATATTAAGGTAGAAAGTAGTGGGGAGATAAAGAGGTAAAAGGAAATGAGAGTTTTGAAAAATTAATAATAAAAATAATGGTTAAAAAATATTTCAATTTTTAAATAATTAAGTCACCTTAAATGAGAAAATGTTTAAAAATATATATAAGAAAAATTGAAAAGAAAAAAATAATGACGTGGCTGCTGATGTGGTTCAACGTGAGCGTAGCAATATTAATTGCTACGCTTCAGCTTTTAGTAATATATTGATATTGATTGGATTAAGGGTTCTTATTGATAAATCTCTCATAAAATTGTATTACCAACAATTGTGGATTTGTAATTTAATTCAAGAAATGGGTTGGGACATAGTTCGGCAAGAAACCCCTAAAGAACCTGGGAAGCATAATAGATTATGGTTCTATAAAGACATTGACTATATGTTGACAAAAAATACTATATGATGTTATATTTAAATAACTTGAGCAAATACTATATTAAATTTGTTGCTTTGAGAAAAAACATTTTAAATAATAATAGTTCTATGCTTTTGTGCTTACACTAATCCCTTTTTCCTAATTGTTTAGGGAACAGAGGTAGTTCAAAGCATAGTATTAGATTTGTTTGACCCCAAATTGGCATACTGGGATCCTGAATCCTTTTCAAAGATGAAATATCTACAAGTGCTCTAAATTCATGTTGTTCAACTAATGCATGATCCCATATATCTTCCTAATAGCATAAGATTTCTTGATTGGAGTTGGTTCCCTTTAAAATCTTTGCCATCAAATTCCCAATCAAATGAGCTTGTTAAACTTTGCTTGAATGACAGCTTCATTGAATGACTTTGGAAAGGTACAAAGGTAAATTAGGAACCCTTATACAACTTTTTATATATATATATTTTTTTAAGTTTCATTAAACTATAAGACTCTGTAGAAGCTAATATTTTTAAGTTTCTTTTTTTCTTGCTTTTGCAGTCTTTTGGACGGTTGAAATTCATTGAATTAAACAATTCTGTAGAACTTATTGAAACCCCAAACTTTAGTGAGGTCCCAGTTCTTGAGAAATTGAATCTTGAAGATTGTATAAACTTATGTAAGATTCATCCATCTATAAGTTTTCTTAAAAGGCTTATTCTTCTTAATCTAAAAGGTTGCAAAAATCTCATAAATCTTCCAAAAAAGTTTGCAATGGTGTCTCTCGAGATTTTTATTTTTTCTGGTTGCTTAAAGGTAAAAAAAAATTCCAGAGTTTGGTAAAAACATGAAACATGTAATAGAGCTTTACTTGGATAACACTAGTATTACAAACTTACCTACATCAATTGGGAATTTAACATGTCTTGCTTCATTGAGTGTAAGAGATTGCAAAAATCTTATGTCTCTTCCTAGCACTTTTTTTTAATATGAAGTCACCTGTAAATATCGAACTTTCCGGATGTACAAAGCTTAGCAAACTATTAGAGAACCTGGGGACAACTAAAAGTGTAGAGAAGTTTGATGTGATTGGAACATCTACAAGACTTATATGTTCTTCAATTCTCGATAGCTTAGTATTGACTTCTCTATCAGGATTGTGTTCTTTGACCTATTTGGATCTAAGTTATTGCAATCTCAATACAATCTCCAATGGTATTAGTAGCTTATTCTCTTTAAAATATTTAGATCTAAGTGGAAATAATTTTGGTTGCCTTCTGGAAAGCTTTGCTCATCTATCCTTTCTGATATATTTGCACGTGGAGAATTGCATGAATCTTCGATCATTGCCAAAGCTTCCATTAAATATGAGTTACATTTATGGATATGGTTATACCTCTTTGGAAACTATTCCAGATATATTGCAACCAAATTTTTCAATAGAGCGAAGACTCTATCTTTCTGATTGCAGTAAACTGGTTGACAATCAAGACTTCATTGACATGTTTTTTGCAGTGATAAAAAAGCAAATTATGTTTGTTCCTAATGGAACTTCCATCAGCATTAGGGTCCCTGGTGTGGATGGCAGTCCTGTCAGGGACCTACACCTTCAGGTCTCTTTCTCTCACTCTCTCTGTCTTCTTTGACTCGTTAAGGTCTAACAGTCATGCCTTAAGCTCTTCTCAATATCTTATGTCTTATATGCTTAATGCGTATGAGATTGTTATTCCTGGAACTGAAATTTCGGAGTGGTTTGGCCATCAAAGTAAGTGAATATAAAAGAATCTTATTCTCAATTGTGTAATGAGTGGATGGGGATTGCTGTTTGTGCTGTATTTTGTTCTCATCACAATTGTGATTCACTTTTCTGTTGGTCGACAGCCAATGGAAAACGTATGTCTTCTGCACCAGCCATTGGCAATATTGTTGTTATATCGGATCATATTTGGCTACTTTATTTGCTTCCTCAATTCTACCCCGAGAAAGAGAGAAAATCATTGTGGGAATGTGATGCGAATGGATTCAGTAATATTGGATTTTATTTTGGAAACAGCCCAGACTTGGAGGTGAAGAAATGCGGGTTGCGTATGGTATTCAAGAATGACATTGAAGATCTCAACTGCACTATGGCTCAGAGTAGAAACAACAGCATCATTCCTCATATGGGCTTGGATATTCTCCCTCAAAATTTCGACAATTTGGCGGGGTTAGCAGAAGGTAACAAAGCCAAGGAAACCCGTGATGATTGTGATGGAGCTGGTTCCAGTGGAGAAGGAAGCTCTAATGACCTACCACACCCGTAAAGTATTAAAGCACTCACAAAATTTATGGCCCACGGTGAATCTAATTGTGAGGAGTACTTCCAATGTGGTGAGGAGCGCAATGATTGGCAGGAATCTAGTGAAAGTGACTTGGAAGGTTGAAGGAATGTGTAGGGTTCAAAAACTTTGTAAGTCAATGAATCCAAACTAATTCCTAATTTTTCTCTTGATTACCTGTATGTCATTTTCTGTTTACTTAATCCTAGTTTTGTCTTGCATTATCTTTTTTGCTTTCCTTTGGCATATACTTTTGTTTGATTTAATTTATTCTAAATGGTATATATTGCTAGCTACAGGTTAGCTTTGTTATTGGCACTTATTCTAACAACAGCATCATTGAAGATTGTTGAACTTCTCTCTTTTGTTTTTGTTTTTGTTTTTCTTTTTAATCAATTTTTTTTTTCTCATGATTACCCGTAACTTATTGTTTTTCCTTCATAATTAAAGTTTTGTTGGTAGCGGCCTTATCCTTTTTCCTTTCTTTTAGATACATTTACTTAATTAATTATAACTCCAAAATATAATTTTGCCAGCTGTGCTTTAGCTTCATTATTGGCAATTATTCCAACTCATTCATGCAAGTGGAAGAACAAAGATGAATCTGGAAAATGCAAACCCAGCACTTGACCTGCTGTGTCTTTCAGATGCAGGGTTCACAAGCTGAGGTGGATGTAGCATTGTTCAATTGGTGTTGGGTACTGCAGTCTGAGGCAGAATTGCAAACAGATAATGTTGAGGACGGAGTTAACTTGGAAAACATGGTCCATAATATTCATGATAGAAGACTGGAAGTATGTGAGTTTTCCTTCAAGACCTTCAGGATTTTATTTATGAAACAAATGTAGGAGTCAAGACATTATTTGGAGACATAACTGTTTTGCAACAGATACAATAGAGAGGGGAAAAAAAGACTGAAACTTAATAGGTACTCATTAACCAATGGTCCCTCCCTGTTAATCAAATAATGTGGTTTATTCTAGCTTTCTTCTACTGAAGTTATGGTGATTCAAGCATTTTGGGCTCGAGCCACAACCGTAATCAGGAGGATCACAACAGAGAAAAGCAATGATGATCTAACTTTTCCTCCATCTTCTCCTTATTTCCTTCTGTGAGATTGTTCCTCTTAGGAGGTTGAAATAGCTCGTTCGCTAGAGATAAAAATTTCTCAATGAGCTCGAAACCTGTTGCTCTTGTGGCATCCAAAATTTACATCAATATGCGTGAATTAATAGATTCATGAAAATAAATAGATGCAATGTAGGTACTAAGTTTGTTGGTTTGGTTGGAGTAAATTTAATAGATTCATGCGGCTTACCATACTTTATCTTAATCTTTTTAGTTTGATTGTATCCATTCTTTGTTACAACTCATATGCATCCCCGTATGCCTGCTTGATAGTCGATAATTAGGTTGGATTTACTTATAAAAAAAAAAAAAATAATTAGGTTGGATTTAGGTTATGGTTTGTGGTTATATATCTGCAGAAGCCTATTTTTCAGTAAAAAATTCCGGATTCTGGTTGTGTGTGTGTGTATATGTGTATATGTAAGTACTATTTTTGTTGATTTGGTTAGAGTAAAACTAATAGATTCATGTGGCTTACTATACTTTATCTTAATCTTTTAGTTTGATTGCATCCATTCTTTGTCACAATCCATATGCATACCTTATTCGGCTTTCGGTCTATTGACTAAAATGTCCCATATAAAGCACAGCTGTTGCCTGCTTCATAGTTCATAATTAGATTGGATTTAGGTTGATGGTTTAAGGTTATATGCCTGCAGAAGCCTACTTTTCAGTAAAAAATTTCTGGATTCTGGTTGTGTATATATTGCCATCTATCTGTCCGTCCCCATTCTAACATATCAATGTCATTGTATATTTTGTTGAGGTGTGGAATTCAGGTATGAACAGTGAATTTATAGAGAGGTAATTAGAGCAGATGACAGAACAGATCAAATCACTTATTCAGACCCTAAATGCCAACCGGGTAAATACTTTTTGAGTTCAATGTTTCCACTCCTTGACAATCTTTTCCTTACAGATGCAAACGATTGATACCTACCTTACCATTTCATTTAGGGAGGAGACCTTGAGGCAGTTGATGGGATGACACCTTTAGATGTAGTTGTCCGGATTTTAAACAATCAACTAAGTTCTTTAATGTGGGTTGATGAGAAGGTTAGTATCCTATGTTGTATTATCTCATGGTAGTAGCTGCACTTGGCAGTTTTGATTGGTAATTATTACATGTTGAAATGAAAAAAAGATTGCTAAAGAGTTGCTTATCCTTGTTTTCTATTATTGCTGCAAGTGTTTATGGTTTCTGTTACCTTGTTCCACGAGCTTGTAATGTTCGAAGATTTGTCTATCGTGTACAAAACCCTGGGCTTTAGCTCAAGTTGTAAGTGGGATGGGGGTTGGTAGGTCTTAAGATCAAATCTTGCTAAGAAACAAGGAGATCAATTGTTGACAAATCTCAATACTGTTAAGGCTTTCATGAAATGTAGATTAGCTCTAATAGTACATTTAAGAGATACATTATCTTGAATGTGCACTACTCATTTATATATTACTAAAAGCTGAAGCGTTGTATTTAATGCTGCTGCGCTCACGTTGAGCCATGTTAGCGTCCACGTCATTATCTTTTTTCTTTCCATTTTCTTTTAATTTAAAATTTTTTTTTATTTCATATTTACACTTTTCCAACATTTCTTCCTCCCTTACTTTTTAATCTCCTCACTACTTTTCCAACCTTTCTCCTTCCCTCACATTTTCATCTCCCCACTACCCTCTACATTAATATCATTCTCATCTTTCCCTTCATCTTCCTCAATTTTTGTCTCTTTTTATTCACACTCTCTTACTATAAATTTGTTACTATCTCTTTGATTCTACGCATAGTTTTCCCTCAATAAAAAAGGTTTCTCTCTCTCTCTCTCTCTCTCTCTCTCTCTCTCACAATTTTTGAGTGGATTTTTATTTTTTATTTTTCTTACATCATCGCTTTAGGTTGATAATTTTTTTTATTCTTTAATCTACTTTAGGTTAATGCGATTCAGTTTTATTTATTTTTAATTGTTGTGTTTTTTTTTTCCTTTTTTATTGTTAAATGTTATCCTATTGCATCATAAAGGATTAAATATAGCATATAAAAATATAATATTATTCTAATACATAGTATGATTTGTATAATTTAATTTGGTAGTTATTGTAATTTGATAGCATGATTTTATAGTGCTCAATTTAAATGTTAAACTATGAAACTTTAATAATTTTTTTTTTTATTTTTGAATAATTTGTGGTGGACAAAGTACTCTTAATAATTGTATTAGAAGCACTCTATAATGCCATTTATTTAGAGAAAAGCAAAGGTTGGCTAAACAAAAATTATTAGATGAGAAAAAAATTTTATCTTTCGCGATTTTACTTTTTATTATTATTATTATTATTATTATTATTATTATTATTATTATTATTATTATTAATGCATATATAGAAATTTAATTTTTAGATTTTACTAATAATTGTTTATTTGATAACATGTTTTGGGTGGATAAAATTACAATTTCTGCAAAGAAAATAACCTTAATAGATTATAAAAAACAAATTGTTTTCCTAATTGGTCCAATTAATCATAGTTAAGTTTTATTAATTTTATTAGTTACTTTTTTCAGTGTTTTGAATTGTAGGCAGAAAAAATAATTTTGAGAAAGTTTGTTTAAAACTAAAAGAATAATTTCCAAATTTTATATTCCTTTTAATAATTCACAAAATGTTATCAATAACTTTTATTAAAAAATAAATATTTTTCTTACCATGCCTTATGAATTTATGAGAAAAATTGTATTTTTTTTTCATTTTAGTATGACAAAAATTATTAAATTTACGATTTATGATTGTTCTTATATTACATCTATGATTATTCTTATAATAAATAAAAATATAATTACAAAATACATTACTCTTTATTAAATTAGTTTAAATTGTATAAAAAAATTTAATAAAATCACCATAAAAATAATTATCATATGCAACACTCAGGTTCGCGTCTAGTATCAATAAAATCCATACGCCAAGGCCTATAGGGGAAATTATGTTTGATGAATTTTACTAAATAACAATTTTTGTTAAACATAATTAAACATTTTTTGTTAAACATAAGTTGACAATTTTTGTCAAACATAATATGACAATTTTTGTTAACCATAATTTAACTATTTGTGTTTTTACATAATTTGACAATTTTTGTTAAATATAAATTAACAACAATTTTTGTCAACACATGCCTTGTGACATTCGAAGTTAGGACACATGACATTTGATGGTGCTTCTAGCCGTTTTGGTGACTCTTCATTTCCTGCGCTTAGCAGATAGACATTAAGCTTCATAAATGTTGTGTCTTTTCACTTGGCCTTGGTTGGTTATTTAAAAAGTAAATCAATCTTCCTTTTTCTTCATTCCTTTTTGCATCCACACCTCCTTTCCTTACACATAAAAAGAGAGCCTTCATTTAAAAAAAAAAATGGCTCACCCTTCTTCAACAAGTTCCAACTCCCCAGACCATGACTCGGATTTGCCCAGTGTTGGCAATGCTCCCCTAGTGGTTCCAGTCGCCATTCCTCCTCTTCCTTTTCCCATCTTTTTTACTTCTTGAGTTTGGGGAAACCTAACCTAGGGAACAAAGTGATGGAGTAGAGAAAAAGAATTAACTCTACAAACCCTAGTCTGAGTGCTTGGGGGAAACTAAAGACCAACCTTACACACTTTCAGGATAGACCTCCCAAGCGAAAGAAGAAGGCACATAGGTTTTCAAACCAATTCTGACTCAAGCATAAAGGCCTCTTACTACTTAAGTGTCTCTAGAATAGAGGAGTCCAATTCTTTAGAAGCTTCAGACTCTAGAGAGGAGGAGGAGGGGGAATACCTTGGCCCAGAACACCCACAAGAGGATTCTGATGAAGATATTGATGCTTATGGACATCATTCTCCTTGAGTTTCTTGCCTCCACACCTGCAACCTTTTTGTTTTCATGTTTTTATGTAAGCAGGCCATAATAGGCCTTAGGTTTGTAAGTTATTTTATGTTTATTTTTTTTGTTATTTATTTATTACTTATTGTAAAGAAAAAGGGGTGATAGGCCATAAGGGCCAAACTTAATGTAAATCCCCCCCCTTTTTTTTTTGAATATATATATATATATATAGACACACACACTATAATTTTATTCTAAAATTCTGTGTAAGAGATATGTATATGTTTATTCTTATGTTTCTATTTGTATTTTTCTTTTATTCAAAAAACGGTTAATAAGGCAAACTGACTTGCAAAAATGAACTTCCTACATAAGAAAACAACACACAAATGCTCACGTAAAATAATCTGCAAATGCACAGAATTGTAATAAGTAGTAAAGTGTTTTTAGAAAAATGAATGTCGAACCCACAGAGATTAACTATGTTATTGAATACCGAAATTCACTAAATCAATTACTATTTGGAAAATTGAAAATAAATGGAACGTTCTACTATCTGAATTAAATTAAACTACTTAATAAAAATAAATCTACGAATAAAAGATTAACACAATGCAAAAATCTAAAAGTGTAAAAATATGATAAGAATGGATCTAGAGCGGTTGATTTCATCTAACAAATCCCACACAATTTATTCTTCCTAATTATTAAATTCTAATAATCTCCCATTGATGATTAAAAATTCCTTAAGTATTCAATATCTTCTCTCGAATAATATCAAAAATATCTTCAACTAATAATTCCATATCTCTATGTGAATTTAATTAATTGGAGACTCGTTACGTACTTTGAATTTTCTGAAAAATCACACTAATCGCGGTAAAGCATCTCTACTTTCGCTCAACTAATGATGTTTAATTCTAGAACTAAAATAACAAATCACCTTTTGGTCTCATTGTAATCCAATTGATTAAACTATAATTCGTAAAGAAAATAGTAAGCATTAAGAATAAGAATTAAACACTCAATCATGGAAATATTAAAAATAAAATAACTCAGAAACTAAATTGTGTGTTCATTGCTAGACTACATCAACGCTCTAGAAAATAAATTTAGTTCATGATAAAGTTGAAAAGAAAGCAAATAAAATTTATGTCTTTCATCTGAATTGGTTGATCAACTTGAAGCTCTCGCCTTTGTCCTTAGATCCTCCTCTTCATAATGACTCCCAAAACAAGTTCTTCTATACGGCACCTCCTTTTCCTCTCTAGGGTTTTTTTTTTTTTTTTTTTTTTTTTTTTTTTTTTTCTGAAAAGCCTTTTTTTTTTTTGGGTTAAGGAGTCCTATTCCCGTTTGGAGAAAATTTCAGATTTTTAGGCTTCACTTAACTGACGATTTTGGCCTATTTAACGTCAGAATTTGGACTTTTGGTAAACTACAAAATTGTAGCCCTTTAAGTTACCTGACCCTATAAACCATACTCTTATCACTCTTGTGCCTAAAGTTGATAATCCTTAATTAGTAACTGAATTTCGCCCTATTAGTCTATGCAATGTCCTCTACAAAATTTATTCAAAAGTCTTAGCAAATAGGCTAAAGAAATTCCTCCCATCCCTTATTACTGAACACCAATCTGCCTTTGCTAAAGATCGCCTCATTTCCGACAATATTTTGATTGCCTTCGAATCTCTCCATCATATGAAGAACCATAGTTCGGGTAGACATGGTTTTATGGCTCTGAAATTAGACATGAGTAAGGCCTACGATAGGGTTGAATGGGTCTATTTGGAAAAACTTATGGAAAGAATGGGTTTTTGTCCTAGGTGGATAGCTCTTGTTATGAGTTGTGTTAAAACGGTGACATATTCCATTATTTTGAATGGAGAACCTATGGGAATGATTCATCCCAAAAGAGGCATACGACAAGGGGACCCCTTCTCTCCTTTCCTTTTCCTCCTTTGTACTGAAGGCCTACATGCTCTCATTAAACATTCGGTGAGAGTGGGTGATCTTAAGGGTTTTTCCCTATGTAGGAGAGGTCCGAAACTAACCCACTTGTTTTTTGCAGACGATAGCTTGCTATTTTGCAGGGCAACTTATGAGGATTGCAATAATGTTTTGAAGTTGCTAGCTGAGTATGAGTCTTTGTCAGGGCAAAAGATTAATAAAAACAAAACTGCAATCTTTTTTAGCAAGTCTACATCGGAAGAAGCAAAAGCAAATATCAAGAACCTCTTTCAACTGCAAGAGGTTAAATCCTATGAGAAGTATTTGGGGCTGCCTTCTTTTGTGGGTAGGGGGAAGAAGGCGAGTTTTGATTATATAAAAGAGAGGGTATGGAAGAAGTTGCAAGGATGGGAAAGCAAATTGTTATCACAAGCCGGGAGAGAGGTACTTATTAAATCTGTAATTCAAGCTATTCCTACATATGCAATGGGTTGCTTTAAACTTCCTATTGGGCTTTGTGAAGATATAGAGGCAATGATAAGAAGATATTGGTGGGGTCAAAGGGTAGAGCGGAGAAAAATTCATTGGCTTCCTTGGAGTGAGCTAACAAAATCTAAGATGGTAGGTGGATTGGGATTTCGGGATTTGGCTTATTTTAATGACTCCCTTTTAGCCAAACAAGCATGGCGTCTTATCCATAATAAGGACTCTCTCTTTCATAGAGTGTTTAAGGCGAAATTTTTTCCTAATGGTTCTCTCCTAGATGCAACGACATCATCTTCGGGCTCGTATGCTTGGAAAAGTATCTTGAGAGGTCGTGATGTGATTTTAGAGGGTGCTTGTTGGAGGGTAGGCAATGGAAAATCTATTAAAATTTGGCAGCATTATTGGCTGCCAAGAAAACACCCAACAAAGATTGCTTCTCCAATGGTGGAATCTATGGAGGAAGCAACCGTGGACTGCTTGATAGATGAAGGTTCACGCACATGGAATGCTGACATTGTGGATGGGATTTTTGCACCACAAGAAGCTGAAGAGATTAAGAAAATTCCGCTAGCCCAGGTAGTGACTGAAGACTCACTGTATTGGCCACTAGCACAGGACGGGGAGTATAATTGCAAGCTGGGATATCGATTCTTGAAGGAAGCAGAGGTTAGTTCACAAGCGGAGGTTCGGCCTGACTATGAGCAAGGTTTATGGAAGAAAATATGGGCTTTGAAGTGCCCCAATAAAGTCAGGAATTTGGTGTGGAGAGCTTGCCGTAACTCTCTCCCATCCAAATGCAATTTGCTACAACGAACCGTGATCAACGATCAGACCTGTGACAGGTGTAGGTGTGAAGCAGAAGATATTGTCCATGCGGTTTGGAAGTGCAAGAGTTTGGACTGTGTGTGGGATAAAGACACGGCATGGAACTTTCGTGGACTGACTTCATTTTCTACATTTAGTGAACTGATGGCTTGGGTCCTTGAGAATCAAAGGAAGCCTTCTCTTTTTGCTTTCACGGTTTGGACCATTTGGTCACAGAGGAATCAAGTGCGGACCCAACAGCCATGTTGCCCCTTACCGCACCTGCATCAGCTAGCTGCTGAGAGACACTCTGAATTTCAAGCCATCCTACCGGTTTCTCTGCCTAGTCAGCAATACAGAAGAATTCGATGGAAGCCACCTCCATTGAACTCATTCAAAGTCAACTTCGATGGAGCTGTGTCTACCGAAGAAAACTGTTCAGGTGTGGGAATCATTATTCGCAACAGTGAAGGACTAGTGATTGCTGCAATGTCAGAAAAAATTCCTCAGCTTCTCCAGCCCTTTGAGATTGAAGCCATGGCAGCTGCAAGGGCGCTAAAGTTTACTAGGGAGGTGGGCATTTCAGATGCTGTTCTTGAGGGAGACTTAATGTTGGTAATTAAGGCTTTAGCATCCAAGAATGTGGGCCTTGCTCCTTTTGGTCTACTGATACAGGATGCCCATAGTTTCTCTTCAACTTTTTCCTCATTGTCTTACTCTCATACAAAGAGAGAGGGCAACCAAGTAGCACACGACTTGGCGAAGTTAGCTTTTACTATCCCAAATTGTGTAATATGGATGGAAGATATTCCATCGGATGTTTTTGATTCTTATCAGGCTGATTTAGCCAATCTTGCTTAATAAAATATCGTAGTATTCATTCTCAAAAAAAAAAAAAAAAAAAAACTTTCCAGCCCAACTTGAATCATCTTAATTAGATATCTAAGCTGAAAGTTATGCTAAAAATACTACTGATGTGCAGTCTGGAATCCTAATCCGAATTGGACTTGGATTTGGTGCAAATTTCCTTTGATTCCTTGCTCCACTTGGACTTGAATTTAATTGGCTTAGTCCCACTTTGCATGTAAAGCTCTTGTTACCTGCAACATAAAAATATTATATAATCAGTAACAAAATAACATAAAAGTAAGGCTAAATATGTAGATATGTGAGTACTTTATTGTATATATTTCATGCACATCAAATACCCCCCAAACCTACATTTTTGCTAGTCCTCAAGCAAAACAAATAAAGAGTAAAACAAAACAAAGAAAATCATTTTTTTTTTTTTTTAGTTTCAATTGCCTTTTGCAAAAAGAATTACTTCAAGTTCAAAAACACTACAAATGCTAAAGAAATTTCTCATGCCATCAAAACTCAATGTGAGTGAAAAGTGGTAGCCAACCCAAACATACTCTTAGTTTTAGAATAAACTTGACTCGAATTTCTATTTGAAAGTATGCTTCAACTTAAACCTTTCTGGTGTTATCACTTAACAAATGAAATTACTCTGAAATGGGGTGTAACACTTTCAACAATATATGTGAGTGGAATAATGTAAGCAAAGTAAACAAATCTCACATATAAATCACATGAAAAATGCTTAATCAAGAAAGAACAAGTAGTCTCATGAAAAGATGCCAAAAAGAATTTATACCACACTTTTTATTCAGTCATATTAATATCTGAACTACACAATCTTCAAGATCAAATAAGGACTTTATTAGGACATAATGTAGGGTAAAAGTGAAGGGAATAAAAATGGGTAAAGGTAAATATAAGAAGTGTTTTCAAGATTTGTTGGAATGTCAACTCTTATTGGAATTTCCATTCAACAATTTTTTTTCAACTCTTCTTCTTCAAAGCAATACTCCTTTACATTTCACTTCTCAAAATTTGATGAGAACCCTTTGTATTTACTTCTTCTTTTTCTTACTTTAAGTCGTCACTTATCTTTTGACGTGAATGCAGGCATTTGTGATGGATGCACCCAGTTACTCAACAAGTTACAAACTTGAAATGCTTTTGCATACTCATATTTCAAGTTACGGTTTGACGTAAGAGTAAACATTGGTAATGAATACCCCTAGTTACTAAGCAACTCAAAACATTGGAGTAAACTTGAAGTGCTTTTGTCTTCTTTTCTTTTTCTTTTTTTTTTCTTTGAATTCTCCCACAACCCACCACATTGAAACAGTCTGATCAAATTCCATCTTGAAACACTATGAACAAGGACTTTAAGAAAGAAAGGCTAATTAAAAGTCTCAATGGGGTGACTAGCGATAATGTATAAAAAAAAAAGAAAAACACATATATGGCTCAAAGTAGACAAAAATGGCCTAATCTCATCTCTTAAAGAGTAGTATAGTTCATTCAACATCAATGACTTCAAAAGGTTCAAGTGTGGCATAAAATAATTTTTTTTTTTGGCCAAAAGAAAGAACAATGAGACTACAACAAGGGAAATATGTTACGCACTTCCAAATGAACTGTAAGATTAGAAAAAAAAAAAAAAAAAAAAATAACCCTCCAAAAACAATGATTGGTTCAAAACTCACAAGGGTTACAGTCTCCACATATTTTTCATTAAGATTTTCTAATCATTTTTATCCTTCAACAACAAGTTGTGTCTGAGTGGCTACGTGCATGTGCAATGAATTGAGCATGAAAGCAATGAAATTCTTTAAGCAAGAGTAGTATAATGAACTTAAAACACAAACCTCAAGCTAGGCAAAAGAATTTTTTTTTTTTTTTAAATAAATAAAATAAATTCCCTTTCCCCAAACCTAAATTTCACATTGTCCTCAATGGGAAAAAGGAAGAAAAACTAAACAAAAGAATGAGAAAGGAGAAGAGATGCTTCCCTGACTTCTAATTGAATATTTTTCCTTGAGGTCCAGCCATGTACCCAGTGAAGGTTTCTGTGGTCTTTTCATTCCTACAAAATGGAAGAAATAAATAAATAAATAAATAAAAAAAATCAAAACAGACACAAAAAATGAAAAACTTGGGTTGCCTCCCAAAAGCGCTTTATTTAACGTCTGTAGCTAGACATTATCCTTTCATCATTTTTTACATATGAGATTGATGGAGCATTTTTTTGAGTTCAATACTAAATTTGTCTCCTCGCATCTCTGCAAAACTGCAGATAAGTTAGACAAACAATTATCAAAAGAATATCCAAAGACAGAGAAATCATCCATGAAGACTTCTAAAAATTTTTCCACCATGTCCGAGAAGATGGACATCATGCATCTTTGAAATGTGGTTGGCACATTGCAAAGGCCAAAAGGCATCCGCCTATATGAAAATGTTCCATATGGACAAGTAAAAGTGGTCTTCTCTTGATCTTCAGGCGTGATGGCTATTTGATTATAACCAGAGTATCCATCCAGAAAACAGTAGTAAGCATGCCCTGCAAGTCTTTCTAGCATTTGATCAATAAAAGGTAAAGGAAAATGATCTTTCCGAGTTGCATCATTAAGCCTTCTGTAATCTATACACATTCGCCATCCCGTGACCATCCTTGTTGGTATAAGTTCATCATTATCATTTTTGATCACGGTTATTCCACATTTCTTTAGGACGACTTGTACTGGACTTACCCATGCACTGTCTGAGATAGGATAAATAATTCCAGCATCTAATAGCTTTAGCACTTCTTTATGCACCACTTCTTGCATTGATGGATTCAATCTTCTCTGGGGTTGGATAATCGGTTTATATTTATCCTCCATTAAAATCTTGTGTGTGCAAATTGAAGGACTAATTCCTTTGATGTCAGAGATAGTCCAACCCAAAGCCATCTTGTGTTCCTGTAAGACTCTCAGCAACTTTTCCTCATCTACATCACTCAAAGAATTGTTAATAATAACTGGAAGAGTAGAGTCTGGACCTAAGAAAGTGTATCTTAACTTTGATGGAAGCAGTTTGAGCTCAAGTTTAGGTGGTTCTTCTGGTGGAGAAATTGGTTGACATGATTTCAAGTTTTCCACTTTTGGTTGCATTGAAAGAGAAAAGAGTGGTGTAGCCTCCAAATATCTTTCACACTCCTTAACCTCTTCATCATTGAATTTAACAGGTGTAGAGCGAGTAAGACATACCTCAAGTGGTAACTTTAGAAAATCAATTGCATAAGTCTCATCGGCCATGATCATGTCTCGGTCACTTATTTGAAAACAAGAATGTGTCTCGGAAGGAAATTCCATAGACTTAAATACATCAAAAGTGATCTCATCCTCTTCGACCCTCAAAACAAGTTTTCCTTGCCGGACATCAATTAAGGTCCTCCCCGTCGCAAGGAAAGGTCGACCCAATATCAATGGTATCTCCTCGTCCTCATCCATATCAAGAACAATGAAGTCAGCCGGGAAGATGAACTTATCAACTTTTACTAATACATCCTCAATGACTCCTCTTGGATATTTAATGGATCTATCCGCCAATTGTAAAGAGATAGTGGTTGGCTTTACTTGTCCAAGACCCAATTTCCTGAAAACAGAGAAAGGCATTAGATTAATACTTGCCCCTAAATCACATAATGCTCTATCAAAATAAGATTTTCCTATAGTGCAAGGGATAGTGAAACTCTCCGGATCTTTCAGCTTAGGCGGTAGCTTCTTTTGTAAGATTGCACTACTCTCATCTGTTAGCATTACTGTTTCATGCCCCTCCAATTTCCGCTTCTTTGATATAATATCCTTCAAGAATTTAGCATATTTAGGCATTTGTTCCAAAGCTTCTATGAGAGGAATATTAATGTGCAATTGCTTAAATATGCTTAGAAATTTAGAAAACTGATCATCCACATTGTTTTTTCTTAATCTTTGCGGAAAAGGAATTGGTGGATCATAAATTGAAGGAGAATAAGTCTCAAAAGTAACTTCCTTAGATTTTTTTAATTTTGAAGCTTTTTCAGTCTCCATAGTCTTATCAGCTTGCTCCACTTCTTTCATCTCTGACTCGGCCTCCTTCATCTTTGACTCCTCATTACCTACAACTTCATCTTGTTCTGCATTTGTTACTTTTGGCTCCTCATATGTTCGTCCACTTCTCAATGATATTGCCTTTACATGTTCTTTCGGATTGGTGACAGTGTTGCTTGGCAAAGTTCCTGCAGTCCTCTCTGTGAGCATGCTTGAGAGCTGACCGATCTGCACCTCAAGATTACGGATTGAAGCTGAGTTGTTTTGGATCGCCACATTTGTCTTCTGCATGTACTGCATGAACATGTCCTCAAGTGTCGGCTTCTTCTCTTGTTGTGGGAATTACTGAGGTGGTTTAGCCTGCCCTTGGTTATTGCTCCATGAAAAGTTGGGGTGATTCCTCCATCCAGGATTGTATGTGTTCGAGTATGGATTATTTTGACGTTGAAAGTTTGACACGTAATTTGCTTGTCCATAACTCCATTGGGCAAAAGGATTTCCCACTTGGCAGTAAGCACTTGAATGATTTCTTGAATAATGGTCACAAACAACATTAGTTTGAATAGCATTAACATTCATTTTACCTAGTTGTTGAGACAAAGTTGCCATTTGTGCCGCCAATGAGGTAATAGAATCAAGTTCTAAAACTCCAGCTGTCTTTCTTGGCATTGCTCTTTCTGTAGGCCATTGATAGTTGTTGGATGCCAATTCTTCCAGAAGTTCATAGGCTGCCTCATGAGTTTTACTCATTAAAGCTCCACCAGTTGCTGCATCAACCATAGACCTGTTTGTAGCTCCTAGACCATTATAGAACGTTTGCACTTGAAGCCATGCTGGAAGGTCATGATGAGGACACCTTTGTAATAAATCTTTGTACCTCTCCCATGCTTCATATGATGATTCACCCTCAAATTGTATGAATGTGGTGATATCATTCCTTAGCTTTGCTGTCTTTACGGGAGGGAAATATTTTGCTAAGAATTTGTGAGCCAACTCCTCCCATGTAGTAATGATGCCAGGTGGCAAAGAATTCAACCAAACTTTTGCTTTATCCCTAAGTGAGAAGGGAAAAAGTCTTAGTCGAATTGCATCATTTGTCACTCCGTTATGTTTAAAAGTATCACAAATTTCTAAGAAATTAGCAATATGGACATTAGGATCCTATTGTGACAACCCCCCGAATTGGACAGTCTGCTGTATCATCTGAATGATGGCCGGCTTGATCTCAAAATTATTGGCTTGTATGGTTGGCCTCCTTATGCTCGATGTAGCTCCATTTATCAAGGGTGTAGCATAATCTCTTAACGCCTTTTGCACTTCATCGGCCATATTAGATAGAGATGTGTTGGCTTCTTTCTTTTTTTATTTCTTGAGTTGACGTAAGGTTCTTTCAATTTCAGGATCAAAGAGTGTATGCTCTAACAGTTTAGATCTGGTCATGCACTTCTAATTCTTGAAAAGAAAGAAAACAAACTCAGATGCACCTAATTTAGATATATATATTTTTTGGAATGAATAAAATAAAATCCAAATTAGTAAATATCTAGCTAGTATCAATATCAATAACAAATAGTTAATCCCCGACAACGGCGCCAAAAACTTGTTCACGTAAAATAATCTACAAGTGCACAAAATCGTAACAAGTAGTAAAGTGTTTTTAGAAAAACGAATGTTGAACCCACAGAGATTAACTATGTTATTGAATACTGAAATTCACTAAATCAATTACTATTTGGAAAATTGAAAATATATGGCACGTTCTGCTATCTGAATTAAATTAAACTACTTAATAAAAATAAATCTACGAATAAAAGATTAACACAATGCAAAAATCTAAAAGTGTAAAAATATGATAAGAATGGATCTAGAGCAGTTGATTTCACCTAACGAATCCCACACAATTTATTCTTCCTAATTATTAAATTCTAATAATCTTCCATTGATGATTAAAAATTCCTTAAGTATTCAATATCTTCTCTCGAATAATATCAAAAATATCTTCAACTAACAATTCCATATCTCTATGTGAATTTAATTAATTGGAGACTCGTTACGTACTTTGAATTTTCTGAAAAATCACACTAATCACCGTAAAGCATCTCTACTTTTGCTCAACTAATGATGTTTAATTCTAGAACTAAAATAACAAATCACCTCTCAGTCTCATTGTAATTCAATTGATCAAACTATAATTCGTAAGGAAAATAGTAAGCATTAAGAATAAGAATTAAACACTCAATCATGGAAATATTAAAAATAAAATAACTCAGAAAATAAGTTGTGTGTTCATTGCTAGACTACATCAACGCTCTAGAAAATAAATTTAGTTCATGATAAAGTTGAAAAGAAAGCAAATAAAACTTATATCTTTCATCTGAATTGGTTGATCAACTTGAAGCTCTCGCCTTTGTCCTTAGATCCGCCTCTTCATAATGACTCCCAAAACAAGTTCTTCTATACAGCACCTCCTTTTCCTCTCTAGGTTTTTTTTTTTTTTTTTTTTTTTTTTTTTTTTTTTTTTTTTTTTTTTTTTTTTTTTTTTTTTTTTAAAAAGCCTTTTTTTTTAGGTTAAGGAGTCCTATTCCCGTTTGGAAAAAATTCCAGATTTTTAGGCTTCACTTAACCGACGATTTTGGCCTATTTAACATCAGAATTTGGACTTTTGGTAAACTACAAAGTTGTAGCTCTTTAAGTTAGCTTTCCATCCCAACTTGAATCATCTCAATTGGATATCTGAGCCAAAAGTTATACTAAAAATACTACTGATGCACAGGCTGGAATCCTAATCTAAATTGGACTTGGATTTGGTGCAAATTTCCTTTGATTCCTTGCTCCACTTGGACTTGAATTTAATTGGCTTAGTCCCACTTTGCATGTAAAGCTCTTGTTACCTGCAACATAAAGATATTATATAATCAGTAACAAAATAACATAAAAGTAAGGCTAGATATATAGATATGTGAGTACTTTATTGTATATATTTCATGCACATCAACAAACATATTAGTTAAGCAAAAGACAAGGTAAAAGGTGCAAAAGGAACCTGTTGTTGATGGGTCATGCCTTTTCACAACTCCCTTAATGGCGGTTCTTTAGAAACCTTCTGGTGATAGGTCACACCTTTTCACAACTCCCTTAATGGCAGTTTTTGTTTTGAGAACTGATTTGTCAAAGATTTTGTTGTCATCTAGCATTTACCCTGCTAACACATGTCAAAATTTTAAAAAGGTGGTTCACTTTCAAAAGATTCCTTTTAGAGGGAAAACTTTTGCCTAAAGTATATAAGGAGGGAAAAATTGCTGCCCTCTTCCCTTCACCCTTATTTTTCATTGTCTCTTCATTTTCAAACTCCAAACCTCAGAGTCACCACAAAAATATCTCATGGGTGTCAAACGTACTCTAAGATCTAGTTCTTCAAAAATCACAGAAACCTTAACTGCTAAAATCAATAGACCACTAGTAGGGGGAGAAAAAAACCCTTCCATAGAGGAGCAATAGATCATTCCATCCTTCTTTGGAGATAACCTGTTTGATAAAAGTTTTGATTAGGAATCTCTCCCTTGTCCTACGGAACCTCTTTACACGGCTTGTGGAGAGCTTGATGATCTTTTGACCATGGACCTAAACTTGAAGCATGTCCCTCAGCTTGGCACTTGTAGAGGAGATTTTGCCCCCACCACTAATATGGTTTTTAAATCTCATACCTCAGTTTCTAAAGGCTGGAGGAGTTGGTGTTAAAGAGTGTTGTCGCATCCTCCTTTTATGGATATCCTGCAAAAAGTGCATCTAGTGCACACTGTGTTAGTGTTCTTTGGGCTAGACATCAGTAAAGACAGTGAAAGCATCCTTTCCCTTTTGTGCTGATGGGGTTCTTTTACCCGCACTTTCTTCACAGGGTGTCAAGAAATCTCCCCTTCCCTTGAGGATGTTTATGAGATATTGAGACTTCCCTTATTTGGGGATGGAGAGGAGGCTAACATTTTCTTGTCTTCTGATGAGGCCAAAACTATAAAGTTTCTTGAGGATACAGTAAAGAAGGCTTTGAAGAAGCCAATTTTGAAGGCAGCAATGAAAGGGAAAGCCCCTAGCGAGGAAGTGATGGAAGACACCAGTGTTGGTGTTGATAAAGGCTTTAGGGCCAACTTTTGAGGATGGATCAGATACTTTTGGAGGGAGTATGCTGATGGTGTAGATGAGAAAGCAGCCATAGATTCTTTGAAAGAAGGTACAATTTTCGTTGTGGGAGAAGGTAATTTTAGCTCTTACGAACTTGAAACCTTTATTGCTTTCCTACTATCTCGCCATTAATTTAAAGGATATCCTCATGACAAGATCCTAAGTAGACATTTCCCTCTAGCAGTAAAGTTGGCCAAAGGATACTCTTTCCCCTTTTTCTCTTATTTCTTAGGGACTCTGTATACCCATTTAGATCGTTTCACCCTTGACCTACAATGCTTTTAGGGTTGATTCCGAATGGAAACCTTTGTACCTGTAGCAATTTTGCAAATTTAGGTGTAGGAATGTTTTAAGAATTATGTTCCTATTCCCAAAGCTCTAAGTTCCTTTAAAACTAGTCTGCCATCACCTTAGCGATTACCATGATCGTGGCGTTGGAATAAGGTTGTGGCATCCTCTAATAGCTTCCTTTACAAGGTGGTAGATGACCCTACTTACTGGATAGATAGACCTTATTCCCCCCTTGAGGGTGGACTTCCATCCTTGTTTCCTCTTGGACTGAGGAGGAGCTCTCTTTTGTTGCATGTGCCTTTACTTGATATTTGCACTTGTACTGAGTCAAGATTAGTAAATGAATGTAGAGGAAAAGGTTTCGTTATATCCCACAACACAAATATACATAGATATATGTATTATTGGTTAAATGAGAGATTAAGGAATAGCAAATGAAATACAAAGCAAATAAAGTGACAGAGATCCTCTAAATAAAGTGGTATTATATTTTATTTTATTGAGTGTTCAAGTGAATTAGGTCTTGCTTTACTAGGATGTTCCACAAGGCTCAATAAAGTTAAGAAATTATAGACTTGAATAGCGCCACTTGGGATTTCAAGACTTGTAAAGTTTGAATCCCTTTGAATCCAAGTGACTTCTCTAGCATTTACTCTAGGACCCCTTGCAATGCCTCACTCTTCCCACTATATTTCTAGCAGAAGGAATGCTCTCTTCTAGTATTGCTATATTTTGAGTGTTTATGTTTGAATGCCCCCTTTCTGCTTTGGTTCATCCCTTTTATAGTGCTGCTTGAAGATTTTTCAAATCAGTAGTCCATTCTTTTTAGGTGTTCTGGGTACTAGAACCTACTATTCTATCTAGAGACTTGGTACGTGGCTAGTCATTTCCCCTTATTTCTCTTTTTTCTCTCTTGAGTATTGATAGCCAAAAGACCACCTACTGACTTTATTATTCCCAGAGATCATTTCTGAGTAAATCCAAATTCTTCTCTAAGGTCAAAACTCCTCATTCTTCTTCCAAAGCCTTAAGAGTTTTGAGACCTTGACATTGACTTCTCACAATTTGTTCTTTTCCAAAAAATGCGGTAGATTCCTTATTACTAATGGTGTAGTTGAAAAGGCTCCTAACCACCTTTACCTTTGTTTTACCCTTTCTACCTTGCCTGAGGTCCCTAGGTTCCTTCAACAGGTGTTGACCTTGGAATCATCAAATGTCTCTGTCACTGTCTTTTGGATCCTAGGAAATCAATGTTGACAAGACCTCCTTCTTCTTTTGCGTTTCTTTAAAATTAGCATGCCACATCCTGTTTAGCATCTTCCAACTCTCCTTGAGGACCTGCTCCCCTAAGCTAGCATATCTCATGCAGCCTGGGCTCAGATCCTACTCGTTCCTTATTCTTCCTTTTTTATTGGACTTCCTTAGGTATCGTTACTTCTTCATGTTGTCGAGTCAAATCTCCTTCCTCCCTTCTTTTTCTATGGCCCAAGACTTTTCTTCCTCTTCCTATAGGCCAGGCTTTCCTTCTTCATCTTTTAAGGGCCACACTTTTTCCATATTTCCATGGGCTGCCCATTCTCATTCCTATGGGCCTAGCTCCTTGATAAGGGTTATCCTAATGGCATAAAGCCGACGAGCCTAGGGTTGACGACCCCAAGGCTGACGACCTCAACTCCTGGGCTACCTAAGGCTGACGACCTAAAACATACGGAGACCTAAGGCTGACGACCTCCTACTACAAACCAACAAACACATAGCTGACGGGAACAGGCTGATGAGGTTAGTCTAGGCTCCGTCTACAACATTGCTTGACCAACACGCATACACGTGATTCTTGAACGACATGTCTAATTAAGGAGACTCTTACCAGGACAAGGATTCTAGGAGATGCGTGGGATCCAAGTATCATTGTCCTAAAAGGAAAAGAACTCCTTGGTCAAGGCATGGATTCGGCCCAACGCTACTATAAATACTCCAAGACCCTCTCAAAGCAAGGTACGCACAAATAACTCAACTCTAGCACTCTAGTGTTGAAGATAAAGATCTCTAACTTAACCTTCGGAGGGTCTTCGGCCGGTACCACACCGGTGCCCTTACTTAGGTCTTCACTCTTTTTTGTTGTGCAGGGACGTCATTAGGGAGCACGTGCGGACCGTGTAGCTTACTGACGATTTCGGGCATCATCACTCCTTGTCACATTTTGGACCTCAAAAAAAGGAAAATACAGGTTTTAATTGCAAAATTCGTTCTCCACAACCTCCCTTCCAAAACCCTAACATAAAAGTGTCCAAAGAAAAATATAACTTTTACTATTTAATTTTCATCTAGATTTTCAACGGCAACTTGTGAATTAATTTCAGCCTTCAAAAATTGTGAATTTCGAAAAACTCAAAACTAGAAAGTTGTAGATATTTAAGTGATGATTTTAGCTCATCTAGCCTTGAGTCAATTGGATTTTTTTGGAGAGAGATAGGCCCAAGATACTAATTAGTTCTCAAATCTAATTTTTCCTTTTCAAATTTTGCCCCTTTGATTTATTTTCTTATTTGATGCTTCCAAATATGGTAAACAACCCAAACACTCTAGCTGCACCTACTTAGACATTTAAGCTTGGTCCTTTAGCTCATCTTTAATTCTAGTTTGACCTCTATTCTCTCACAAACTCTTGTAAACTCATTTTTTTACATGATTTCTTGAAAGTGGAAAATTACATACAATGAATGAAATCTTATTCAAAAAATTATGAAAAGATAAATAATAGGGACTAATGCAAATCGTGACTTAATTAAGCATAGGAATAAAGAGATAACGCCTACATAAATATATACCAAGTATACATTTTAAGGCGTTATCCTCCTCCCCTCCCCTCCCCCCCCCCCCCCAACTTAAATCTTGCTAGTCCCTAGCAATCCACACAGCACCCATGTCTAATGGGTCTATATTATAAGACCTTCGTGGGGCTTTTAACCTTAGGAATAAGAAACATACGCGTTTCATGAAAATTAAGGGGTGCTGTACTAGTATTTAAAAAATCGAATACACAATTAACTACGCTATCCCCAACAACTGGCCAAAAATGCTGATAAAATAGAGAAGGTATAGCATCCGGTCCTAGGGATTTTAGTGGATACATCTGGTCAAGAGCTTTCTTAACCTCTGCAGCATTAAAATCTCTGGTGAGCATGTGATTTATCTTCGGGGACGTACCTAGTCGTATGGCATTAAGAAACTCTGGACGGATAACAGGTTGAGATGTGGCAAAAAGTTTTTGATAGTAACCTGTCATGATTTTTGCTATCTTGTCCTCATTCCCATGCCATGTATCAGTCTTGTCCATGACACCTAGAATAGTGTCACGTTTCTTATGATTTGAGGCCTTATCATGAAAAAATCTTGTATTTTTTCACTCTCTTTTAACCAAAGGTTACACATTCTTTCTTGCAAATCTAGCAATTGATTTACCTTTGCCCTTTATTGACATACTTCCAGAGTGTTAGACATCCCTATCGATCTTGCCTCCAAAGCTTGAAGTAATTCTTGTGCCTTTGCTAGTATTTTTTCCTATATGGCCGAACTCTTGCATATTCCATTTGGATAGAGTTTCTCTATATCTGTCCATACAAAGTGTAAAATTATTCCCCACGCCCATAAGCTCGACTTCAGCCCAAGTTTCCTTCACAATATCCCCACATTTTTCATCTTTAAGCTACATGGACTCAAATCTAAATAGCTTTTTAGATCTCCTACGTTTAACCCTCTGATTCATTCTCAACATCAAACAACAATGATCAGAAGCCGAGGAAGCCAAATGATAAAGTCTAGCACTAGGGAATAGATTTAGCCACTCTTTTGTTGCAAAACCACGATCAATTCTTTCCCTTATCCAACCCAAGTCATTTTGATACATACTATATGTAAACTAAGAGCCCATGTAACCAATGTTCTTCAATCCGCACGAATTGATACAGCATTGGAAGTTATCGATCTGCCTAGATCCCTTGTCTAACCTACCTTGCTTCTTTGTAACATTGAGGACCTCATTGAAGTCTCCCACACACAACGAAGGGAGATTACTTGTTGTAGCAAGTTGGGATAGATGTGCCCATGACTTTGGCCTCCCATGGGTATTAGGATTCCCATGGAATCCTTTCAAATGCCACTTCCTAGTAGAACCTCTAGAATCAATGACGGCATCAATATTCTTGCGAGAAAAAGTTTGTACATCCACTTTGACAGCAGGTTTCCAAAGCAAAGCAAGACCGCTACTCTTCCCTTCACTTGGAATTATCATGCCTTGAGTCAATTCTAAAGAGTTTTTGATATTGAACATCCGTTTCATGGCCTTCAGAGGAAGTTTGGTTTCCATAAGAAAAACAAACTAGCTTAAGCTTGCATTATCTATTCTTTAATGCGTCTGTGCGAGGGTTCCCAAGCTCTAGACAATTCCAACTTAATGTATTCATTATTCCCGGCGGGGTTGCTTTGCAACCTCCACCGATCCAAATTGATCCTCAAAAAACTTCCCCAAGGACACTGCACCATCTAACTTCCAACTTCTTCTCAAGCACTATTACTACCACCTTAGAGTTCTCAAATTCACCCCATTTCCTTTTAGGATCTTCATGATGATCTCCCATCACCACTTCTTAGAAACTCTTTTTTTTTTTCAGTCTTTTCCTAGTCCCCATAGAGCCCTTACTAACATTTTACCCTATGGAAGATTTGCAGGGTTTTTTCGTACAATGCCCTCTGTTGAGTTCGAAACCTGACTTATTTCATCACCCGAGCCTAAAACAAAAGCAGAAGAGGCCATATTTTCCTCAGTTAGAGGCCCATCCAGAGTTGGCCCATATGGTGGAGTGATATCAGCCCCATCAGACAATGATTCAAAAGCATTTGAACGTGGAGATAGGGAATCAGAAATCCCCTCCACAGTTCGAACATTCTCCGATACTTTCCATTCTAGGGCCTTAACAATCTCCCTTACCTGAGCCTTAAAATCTACGGGAACGGTTGAATTTTTTTGAATTGAAGGGAACTCCGGATTTTGTAGGACATGCAAATCATATGGCGCACTATTTCGGGAAAACTTGGGACATGCAAATTAATGGATGCAATGTAAGTACTATGTTTGTTGATTTGGTTGGAGTACAATTAGTAGATTCATGTGGCTCACCATACTTTATCTTTATCTTTTTAGTTTGATTGAATCCATTTTTTTGTCACAACTCTAATGGATCCCCGTATTCCTCCTTGATTGTTTATAATTAGGTTGGATTCAGGTTGATGGTTTGTGGTTACATGTCTGCAGAACCCTATTTTTCAGTAAAAAAGATTCTGGATTCTGGTTGTGTATATATTGCTATCTCTCTGTCCGTCCCCATTCTAATATATCAAAGTCATTGTATGTTCTTTTGGGTGTGGAATACAGGTACGAACAGTCTGAAATTTATAGAGAGGGAATTAGAGCAGATGACAGAACAGATCAAATCAATTATTCAGACCCTAAATGCCAACCAGGTAAATACTTTGAGTTCAATGTTTTCACTCCTTAACAAGTATTTTTTTTTTCTTACAGATGCAAATGATTGATGCCTATCTTGCTATTTCAAACAATCAACCAAGTTCTTTAATGTGGATTGATGAGAAGGTTAGTATCCTATGTTGTATTAATCTATGACAATAGCTGCACTTGTTAGTCTTGATTAGTAATTATTATGCGTAGAAATGAAAAAAATTTCACTTATAAAAAAGATTGCGTTATTGATGCAAATGTTTATGGTTTCCATTACCTTGTTCCACGAGCTAGTAATGTTGGAAGATTTGTCTATCGTTTACAATGCCTTGGGCTTTAGCTCAAGTTGTAAGTGGGATGGGGGTTGGTAGGTCTTAAGATCAAATCTTGCTAAGAAACAAGGAGATCAATTGTTGACAAATCTCAATACTTGTTAAGGCTTTCATGAAATGTAGGTTAGCTTTTTTATATATGAAAATTCAGTTATTTCATGTTAGTGTTTTGGAATATTTTTGAAAACGTTCAGATATACGTACTAAGTTTTTCACATATAAACCCCTTCTTCCAAAACGACTCTGCAAGCTGCAATATTTTTTGTTCTTTGTTGTGTACCTAGCTCATGTTGTGGGAAACATAATTTTCCACAGTGCATTTATAGTAGTATTCTGGCAATTCTTTGTGCTAGGCGTTACTGTTCTGCTTTAAATATTACTTTTCACATGAAAATTTTATAAACCCCAGCATAAAGTGATGGGAAAGTAAGAAAAATCAGGAATTTCTGGATACATCCATTTTTCTAGGGGTGGCAAAATCAACCCAAACCCATTTGCCTACCCAAATCCACCCACTTAAATGAGACCCAAACCCACCCAATTATTAATTGGGTTAAATGAGTATTAACCCAATTAAACCCAATTAACATTAATGTTTATTGGGTTTTAATTGGGTACCCAATTAGACCCAATTATGATCCAAGTATGATTTCTACAAATCACCCAACTCTAAAATAGCTCAAAACTACTAAAATTACCAAAATACCCCCTCAACCTAAAAAATGACCAAAATAACACCAAAACCTAAAAATGACCAAAATACTCTCTAAAATTGACAAAATGACCAAAATACCCCCTCAAAACCCAAAAAATGACCAAAATATGCCAAAAAACCTATAAATTACCAAAATACCTCCAAAACATAAAAAATGACTAAAATACCCCTAAAACCAAAAAAATGACCAAAATACTCCCTAAACCCAAAAAATTACCAAAATACCCCCGAAACTTAAAAATTAACAAAAATACCTCCAAAACCTAAAAATGACCAAAATACCCCCAAAACCTAAAAAATGACCAAAATAACCCTAAAACTCAAAAAATGACCAAAATACCCTTGAAACCTAAAAATGACCAAAGTACTTCTAAAACCCAAAAAATAACCAAAGTACCCCCAAAACCCAAAAAATGACCAAAATATCCTCGAAACCCAAAAATGACCAAAATACCCTCGAAACCACAAAAATGACCAAAATACCCCCAAAACCCAAAAAAAGACAAAATTTTCCTAAAACCCACAAAATGACCAAAATACTCCCAAAACCCAAAAAATGACCAAAATATCCCCGAACTCTAAAAAATGACCAAAATACCCCTAAAACCTAAAAGATGACCAAAATACCCTCGAAACCAAAAAAATGACTAAAATACCCTTGAAATCTAAAAATGACCAAAATACCCTTGAACCCAAAAAATGACTAAAATAACCCTGAAACTAAAAAATGACCAAAATGCCCCCCGAAACTTAAAAATTACCAAAATACCCCTGAAATCCAAAAAAGACCAAAATACCCCTGAAACCAAAAAGATGACCAAAATACCCCCGAAATACAAAAAATGACCAAAATACCCCCAAAACCTAAAAATTACCAAAATACCTTTGAAACCTAAAAAATGGCCAAAATAACCCCAAAGCCTAAAAAATTACTAAAATAATCCTAAAACCAAAAAAATGACCAAAATACCCCTGAAACGTAAAAAATGGCTAAAATACCTCTAAACCTAAAAATGACAAAAATAACACCGAAGCTTGAAAATTGACGAAAATAAAATTGAAACCTAAAAATGACTAAAATACTCCTGAAACATTAAAAATGACCAAGATACCCCCTAAACCTAAAAAATGACCAACATATTCTTGAAACCTAAAAAATGACCAAAATACCATCAAACCTATAAAGTGATGAAAATACCCCTAAACCTTTGAAATGACCTAAATAAACCCAAAACCTCTAAAATTGCCACAAACAACCCGAAACCTCTAAAATTACCAAAAATACCCTAAAACCTCTAAAACAACCAAAATACCTCTAAAACTATAAAACGACCAAAATACCCCGCAAAATATAAAAAATGACCAACATACCACTAATCCTATTAGATGAGCAAAATACACCCGAAGCCTCTAAAATAACCAAAATAAATTGTTTCATTTTATTTTTTAAAATTTGCATGAAACACTTTATTTTTCTAATATCAGGTTTCAACGGCAATTTTTATTCAAAAAAACTACATAAGTGCCTACCACCATGGCAAAACACGCATGCAACTTAATATTGGTGATGTTGAGTTCTACTTAGAATTCGATTTTTATAATATTGAGTTTTTAAAAAATGATATTTTGCCTAAGAGTTTCAAAACAATGTTATTTTGCTAAATTTTTTGAAAATAAATGGTATTTTGGTAATTTTTGGGTTTCGGGGGGTATTTTGGTTTTGTTGGGTTTCGGCGGTATTTTGGTAATTTTTAGGTTTTGGAGAGTATTTTGGTCATTTTTTGGGTTTCAGGATTATTTTGGTAATTTTTAGATTTTGGGGGTATTTTGATCATTTTTGGAGTTTCGGGGATATTTTGGTAATTTTGAGATTTCGGGGGTATTTTGGTCTTTTTTTGGGTTTCGGGGGTATTTTGGTCATTTTTAGATTTTGGGGGTATTTTGGTCATTTTTTGGGTTTCGGGGGTATTTTGGTCATTTTTGAGTTTCGGGGGTAGTTTGGTCATTTTTTGGGTTTTGAGGGTATTTTGGTCATTTTTTGGGTTTCGGGGGTATTTTGGTAATTTTTGGGTTTCAGGGGTAGTTTGGTCATTTTTTGGGTTTTGGGGTATTTTGGTCATTTTTTGGATTTCGGGGTATTTTGGTCATTTTTGGGTTTGGGGGTAGTTTGGTCATTTTTTGGGTTTCGGGAATATTTTGGTAATTTTTGGATTTCGGGGGGTATTTTGGTCGTTTTTTGGGTTTCGAGGGTATTTTGGTAATTTTTAGGTTTTAGGAGTATTTTGGTCATTTTTTGGGTTTATGGAGTATTTTGATCATTTTTTGCATTTTGGGAGTATTTTGGTCATTTTTGAGTTTCGGGGGTAGTTTGGTCATTTTATGGGTTTTGAGGGTATTTTGGTCATTTTTGGGTTTCGGGGGTATTTTGGTAATTTTTGGGTTTCAGGGGTAGTTTGATCATTTTTTGGGTTTTGGGGGTATTTTGGTCATTTTTTGGATTTGGGGGTATTTTGGTCATTTTTGGGTTTCGGGGGTAGTTTGGTCATTTTTTGGGTTTCGGGAATATTTTGGTAATTTTTGATTTGAGGGGGGTATTTTGGTCTTTTTTGGGTTTCGAGGGTATTTTGGTAATTTTTAGGTTTTAGGAGTATTTTGGTCATTTTTTGGGTTTATGGAGTATTTTGATAATTTTTTGCGTTTTGGGGGTATTTTGGTCATTTTCTGGATTTTGAGGGGTACTTTGGTAATTTTTAGGTTTTGGGGGTATTTTGGTTATTTTTGGGGTTTTTGTTGGGTTTTGGGGGTATTTTGGTAATTTTTAGGTTTTAGGGGGTATTTTGGTCATTTTTTGGATTTCGGGGGTATTTTGGTAATTTTTTGGTTTTAGGAGTATTTTGGTCATTTTTTAAGATTTTAGAGTACTTTGGTCATTTTCACTTTAATGGCATTTTGGTAATTTTGATAATTGGGTAATTGGGTGAGTTGGGGTGTACCCATAATAATTGGGTTGGGTTGGATTTGGGTTAGAAATAATTAGCTAAATGGGTTTTAATGGGTAAATGGGTTTTATATACCCAACCCAATTAAACCCACCCCAAACCCACCCAAGCCCACCCATTTGCCACCCCTCTTTTTTTCACATGCATTTATAATTATTCTCTGTGGAATATATTGCAATTGCACTGACCATCTTCAATGCCTTCAGGCTGAAGAATTTTCTTCATGTATTCAAAAAATTGCCAGCCAAGGTTCTGTTGCAGATGGCAAATTGATGGATCCAAAGTTCTGGGAGTCCCGATATCTGGAATTGTAAACTACCTCAAAAAAAAAAAAAAAAAAAATCTTTTAAGAATCGGGTTTTACTGAGTCAAGATTAGTAAATGAATGCAGAGGAAAAGATTTTGTTACACCTGTGTTTTTCAGGCATTAAATGCATTTGTAATGTCTATTGATGTTTTTCCTTTGTGGGAATAGATATTCTCTTTAATATCATTTTGAGAATCTCTAGCAGTGAAATCAGGTTGTACATGGTGATTGTATCCATCTGATAAATATACTCTTGATATTAAAGAGAATTTTCTTCATGTTTTTTGGGTTTAACATACTTAAACTAAAAATCAAACAACATCATAACATCAAAAACAGTTTTCATCAAGAACAATGATTTCATCGACCATGCAGTAAACTATTTTCTAACAACATGAAATCATTGTTACTAATTCCAAAACTCAAAAACATGTTAAACAGATATGTATGAAGTAGATCCGTTTTACGCATTAGTTTTTCTTCCGCTGCGCTGTGTATGATTCCAACAATTGGTATCAGAGCGGTCTTCATGTTGTTAGAAACCTAGCTCTGATACCAATTGTTGGAAAAATATAATACGCAGCGGAAGAAAATATAATGTAAACGGATCTACTTCATACATACAAGTTAACATGGGCTATTTAAGTTTCAGAATTAGAGAACAAGAGATTGTACCTTGGAGCGGAGAATTTCAAAACTTGAAGACGAGAAGTACTTGGGAATACTTTCAATCTTCACTCCAATTCCACTAACGCCCAAGATGTGTGGTCTCTCAATCAGTTCCAAAGGGAGAATGTCCAAAAGTGTCTAACACTTTACACCACTTCACACGAGTGTTCTTTCAAACTCTCTCAATTATCTTCAGAATCTCTACCGAAAATTCTGTATGTTTCTCCCTTTGTATCTAACTGATTATCTAATTGGGCTGGCCTTTTGGGCCTTTCCAATTGGGCTTAAGTATGTGGCTTGGAGTGGGACCAAAAGGGACCAATAAGACACTAGCTCCAATGGGCCTTGGGCTTTTCTGTCAACTCTTGACAAGTCCAAAGTTACCATTAACTATATTTAATACCACTATATAAATATAGTTGCACTCTAGTCCTTATTAATAAATTATATCCCAAGACTTTATTATACATGCAACCCCTTCATAAAATATTCATAGTAATACAAAGTCATGAAAGTAGACTGCCACTTTGTATATTACTACATCTTTATTCCTTGAGTACCCGGTTTAATCCTTTAAGTTATTCATCATATATTTATGAAATCCAATTCCATAAATATATATACTTTAGTAACTCCTTACTAAAGTGGTTAGACCCAACTCTCTGAATAACAAACCCATTAAACTTATCTCAAGGGAATATTTTGTATCTCCGTTAAGAGACTATGAATTCCATCTTGAGAATATATGTTCCATCAACACTAAATGTGGCTGCCCAACATACTGAGATTTTGACCTTAACTATAGATCTCACTCCTGATATATCAAAGCAACCTACACTTCATGATCAGGTCCATTATCCGCTCAGGATTAAGAGTTCATGCAAATATAAGTCGTGAGTTTATTATTCATTTTGACAGTCGTTAGGAGAATAATAAATCTCACACCGGTCCAGTTCAATATGTCTTAACTCTTAAAACATATCAACATATCAACTAGAAATCTCCATTTTCATGATCAAAACAAATCATCTTAGTTGATATGTTATAGCCTTCGCAGATGAAATGCCCAATTTCATCACCGACTACGAACTATAATTCTGAGTTTACAAAGAACTTGTGAGTTATATCTTCTGTGACTAAATCACATAAATCACATACTATGCATCTCATGGACTATATGATAATGTCCCAATATTCATGTTACCAATATTTTCAAATAATAATACAATTTTATTAACCAAAACATTAAGTCATACATAATGTCTCACATAATAAAATACATAGCATCATACAATAGAATTTAAGGACATATATCCCAACATCGACACCTTAATCTTGTCTACAAAATTATCCTTATCAGCTGCTCTCTATTCTATAGCCTCATCAGCCTTTCCTGGCGGGTTATGGAGTACATATTGTCAAGAAAATTGTGGCAACACAAGTTGCCCCTATTAAATTCATGGACATGTGGTTTGAGCTGATTGGCCTTGATTTTGGACGAGCGTGTCGCTTCGTCTTCCATGCCATTTTTGCCTATATATATATATATATATATATATATATATATATATCTCATCCCTTCTCTCATTTTGAACTTTCCAGCATTTGTTGATTTTGAGAGAGAGATCGTCACTTCTTAAACTCCTGTTCATCTACCTGTCATTCTTGTCACCCTTGTTGTTGTTAACTTCGCAAGATCATCACTTCACTCGAGAAATTATCCATCAGTAAGCTCTTCTTCCTTTTTATTTTCATCTCTCTACCCTGTAGTCTCTATAGTGAGGTCATCATCTTAGGTTCTTAGAATGAATCCATCGCTTGTAGGTAGTTAAATGTCTAGAGAAGCGATGAGTGAACAATCGTTGATCCGCGAGGGAGCGAGTTACGACGGGGTTTTCCCATCAAGTCGTGAGCCCAGGGAGGGCTTCTCCTCATCGTTAGAAAGGGAAACATCAGCCCATTCTTCTGAAGAGGAAGTAGAGAGCTGTGAGGAAGGTGAGGTGAGCGGTGGCAACAAGTCTGGTGAAGAGGATGGAGAGAGATCGAGTGACGAGGATAAAAATTGAGGGTAACGAGGAAATTTTAGAGAGCACCTCGGGAGCCCCCGAGGACGATCGTCCCTTTATTTTACCCCCAAACTGGACCATCAATGAATTTTTGCCGTTACTTTCGGTCAATGTCTTTAACAGCCTACGTGCCCGCTATCAAATTCCAAACGACATCCCAATCCGTCTACCTGAGGAGGATGAAAGATGTTATTCAGGACGGACTGCAGATGTTGGCATGTACGATGCCATGTTCGCAGCAGGATTGAGGCTGCCATTGACAGCGTTGCATCGTCAGCTAGCTAATTTATTAGGAATATCCGTAAGCCAGATTGCTCCCAATACTTGGTGGACATTCATTGGTGTCGAGATATTGTGGGGTTGTCTAAGTGGTGGGAACCATCAGTTAACCTTAGATGAATTCTTCTGGTGCTATTGTCCCCAGCACATCTCCTCGTCCCAAAGGATATATCATTTCGCGGTAAGGAAGAAGGAATTAAAGTTGGTGTCTGATATGCCCGACTCGAATAGGAAGTGGAAGGACATATATTTTTTTGTAGAGGGGACAAACTGGGTATGCCGTCAGGATGAGTGGAAGTCGATACCTCATGGTTTTGACAATACTTGGGCATATGTCAGGGACTCAGGTTGATCCTGTCTGCTTCTTTACTTGACTCATTCTTCTTTTTGACTTCTAACTTCGTCTGTTTTCCCTTTCAGCAAATGTTCGTCCATGTATTACCGCGGAGCAAGAGGATTTCATTCGTCGGGTGACGGCCATCTCGTTGGACGATCGTAAGTGTCGAGACTTGATCACACTTGACGCCTTACACTTATACTGTGGTGGTCTAGAGCCGACGCCAGAGCCTTGCAAACTAAATGCTTATTCCCGTCATCGTGAGTATTTCTCAATTTTTCGTAATCTCTCTTGCATCGTTTTTTTTTTTTTTTTTTTTTTTTTTTTTTTTTTTTTTTTTTTTTTAAGAACTTCACTCTTTGTCTCTTGTAGAAATGGAGGCAGCTAAACTAAGAATTCGTGTTGTTGCTGCTGCCAAGAAGAAGGAGGAGGAGAAAAAATGAAAAGGGAAATTGACACCTTTGTCAGCCCCTAAGGCCGTCGGGACGGCAGGAGCTAAGAGAAAAGCTGACGAGAAGGAAGCCCGTTCTGGGAAAAAGGTGGCCATTACCCCTGGGGGTAAGCCCCCCTAAAAAGCAATTGCCTCCAAAATCCTCCCATAGGGCAGGCAAAGGCCTGATGATGGCATTCGGCACCGTCAGCCATGATCCCGTCCGTCGCCTTCTTACTTAAAAGGATTATGTTGTGGAGGTGGCAGAATCCATTTTAAAAGGCGAGGAGATAGATCTATGTAATGAGCAGGTGACGGATGAAATAGGGTCTTCAGGGTTGTTTGATCTTGCTCGGGTATACTTCCTTCCTCATGTTTTGACATTTAGACGAATTTTCAGTGAACTGACACCGTTTTTGTGTCTTGCAGGCCATGGTTCGAATGAAGACCTTGCAAGATAGGTGCGTTGCAAAGGAGGGGGTGGTTACCTATCTACACACACGTATCAATAACTTAGGGCAACAGCAATATAAGGAGGTCAGCAAAGTTCCTGGTAAAGAGGTGAAGGAGCTGAAGGAAAAATTGGAGGAGGAAAGTTGTCAGCAGAAATTGGAAGAAGAAGCTAAGCTGACGGCAGAAAAGGAGTTAAAGGATCTTTTAAGTCAAGTGGAAACGGCTAGGGGTGACATTGTAACGGAGTTTAAGGACTCTTAGTCCTTCATAGATGCCTGTGCTGTTTACTATGCTGACGGATTCAAGGATTGTCTGAACTAGGTCAAATTTGCTTACCCCAACTTGGATTTGTCTAGGATCAATATGGTTGAGGCCCTACCGTCAACTCCAGCGGGTGGTTATATGTTCGAGGAAATCGACGGGACTACCCAGCTTAAGGTGGACTCAAGGGATGGCAGCTTCGTCCTTGCTCAACCTGCCATGGACAAGTCCGTCACCTTAGCTCCGTCAGCGAATCTCCGTGCAGAAGATCCCAATGATGAAGATGCCTCTACACCAGTTGTTACTTTAGCTCCGTCAACCACCCCTCCAGCTTTATGAACTTGAGCCTTTTCCTTTCGTCTATTGAAATGAATTTTAATGCTTGACGCCCGTTGTTTTGGGCCTTTGTAAAAACATAATTTTATTTTGTAGTATCTATATTCATTACTCCCAATGTGTTGCTTTATATTTGATGTGTTTTTATGGCGTCATCTTTTGTATAGTTGAGTACTCATCCTCCTTACGGTTTTGTTTTTTGGTGGGGCTTTGTAAGGGATTTGTCCACTTACTAAACCCATCAACTTTATGGTTTTAGCAAACTTGCTCACTTTGTTGGTGGTGTCAAATTCGTCCACATAGTAGACTTTAGTAGTAAACTCGTCCACTTTGTGGACTAAGTAATAAGGTCGTCCCTTTTATGGACTTAGTAGAAGACTCGTTCACTTTGTGGAATAAGTAATAAGTCGTCCACTTTATGGACTTAGTAGTAGACTCGTCCATTTTGTGGACTAAGTAATAAGGTCGTCCACTTTGTGGACTTAGTAGTAGACTCGTCCACTTTGTGGATTAAGTAATAAGGTCGTCCACTTTGTGGACTTAGTAGTAGACTCGTCCACTTTTTGGACTAAGTAATAAGGTCGTCTACTTTATAGACTTTGTAATAGACTCGTCCACTTCGTGAACTTTGTAATAGATTCGTCCACTTTGTGGATTAAGTAATAAAGTCGTCCACTTGACAGTAGATCCATCTACACAACAAATTTTCCAGTTGTTTTTTAATAAACTCCTCTTATTATCATGAATGCATACATAAGTAATAAATTGTTCCTAAAATGAATAAACCTCAGCCCTTTGGGCTTTAAAATGTTTTGTAGGCAAAAATAAACAAAGACAAATAATTAAAAGAAATAAACTGGAAATGAGGAGTAATGTTCTTCATGCTATCTTCTACTGGTAGTACTTTTTGAGATGCTCGGCATTCCACGGATGGCATAGCTTCTGCCTATCCAGCGTCTCTAAGTGGTAGGTGCCCTTCCTTAGCCATGATGTTATTTTGTAGGGCCCTTTCCAGTTTGGGCCGAGCTTTCCTTGTGGGGTCTTTGGTGACGCCCATCACTTTTCTCAAGACGAGGTCTCTAACTTTGAAGTCTCGGTGTTTGACTCGGGAGTTGTAATGTTTGGCCATGAGGTTTTGGTATCGTGCGATCCTCTATTCAGCTGTCTTCCTAACCTCGTCAGCTAGATCAAGCTGTAGGTGCATGGCTTCATCATTCCTTTTCTCATTGTGATTATCCACCCTGTAGCTTGTGAGTCCAATTTCGGTTGGGATGACTATTTCGCTCCCGTACGTCAGCGGGAATGGATTTTCTCCTGTAGGAGTCCTAACTGTCGTCTTGTATGCCCATAGCACGCTTGGTAGTTCTTCTGGCCATATACCCTTTACCCCTTCGAGCCGAGTCTTGATTATCTGAAGCAAGGACCGGTTCGTAACTTCAACTTGTCCGTTGGCTTGGGGATGGGCAGACGAGGAGTAGTGGTTCTTGATTCCTAACTGTGAGTATAATTCTTGAAAGGAGTCATTGTCGAATTGCTTACCATTGTCTGAGATTAGAACCCTTGGAATTCCGTATCTGCAAATGATGTTCCTCCAAACAAAGCTCCGTATATTCTTCTCAGTGATTGTGGCCAGGGCTTCAGCTTCTACCCATTTGGCAAAGTAGTCGATACCGACTATTAGGAACTTCAGCTATCTTGCTGCTAGTGGGAATGGGCCCATGATGTCCAGTCTCCACTGGGTGAAAGGCCACGGAGCTTTTATTGGGGTCAGTTCTTCTGTCGGTTGCCTATTAATGCTGCTGAACCTTTAGCACTTGTCACATGTTTTGACATACGTCTGGGCGTCCTTCTGCATAGTTGGCCAGTAATATCCAGCCCAGATTAATTTATGAACCAATGACCGTGATCCTGAATGATTGCCACATATCCCTTCGTGCATTTCTCTCATGACATAATCCACTTCTTCGGGTCTTAAGCATCTTAGGTATGGTTGGGAGAAACTCCTTTTGTACAAGACGTCCCTTATCAAGACAAATCGTGCCGCCTAGACCTTCAACTTTCATGCTGCTTCCTTTTCTTTAGGCAGGATACCGTGTTTTAGATAAGAAACTAAAAGGGTGGTCCAATTACTCTCGGATCTTACCTTTTGCATACTAATGACGTCTATCAGTGGTGCAAATTGAATAAAGGATATTACCTTGCTGGGGGGGGGGGGTCATGTATTCTGCTGATGCGGCTTTAGCAAGGCGGTCGGCTTGCTCATTTTCTCCTCTTGGAATTTGAACGACTTTTGCCTGCAACTCATTTACCCTCCTTCGTGCTTGATCCAAGTACCTTTTCATCCTTTCTCCCTTACATCCATAATCGTCGTTTACTTGATTAATAATGACTTGAGAGTTGCAATGAATCACCATGTTTATAGCTCCTATGGTTTTGGCTAGATCTAAACCTGCTATAAGGGCTTTATATTCTATTTCGTTATTAGTCGTAGGAAAATCAAGTCGAACCATGCATTTGATCTTGTCGCTTTCCGGAGACTGGAGTACAACCCCTGTTCCACCAGCCTTTTTGTTTGACGATCCGTCGTTGAACACACTCCATTGAGGATTCTCTGCCCCCTGGCCCTCTGCGTTGGTGAACTCTGCAATGAAGTCAGCGAGCACTTATCCCTTAATGGCGGTGCGTGGGCAATATTTTATGTCAAACTCGCTTAACTCTATTGCCCATAAGGCTATGCGTCCTGCAGCTTTTGGGCTGCTCATTGCTTGTCGTAAGGGCTTGTTGGTCAGTACAACCATGGTATGGGCTTAGAAGTATGGCTTGAGCTTGTGGGCTGCTGTGACTAGAGTGAAGGCGAGCTTTTCTATTGGTGCGTATCTTCCTTTTGTACCATGAAGTGCCTGGCTGGCATAGTATACAGACCTTTGCACCTTGTCGTCTTCCCTGACTAAGGCCGCACTAACGGCGACCAAAGAAATGGCCAAATAGAGGAACAGCTCTTCTCCTGGTTGGGAGGGGTTAACAGCGGTGGTGAAGATAGGTAGAACTTCAGGTCCTCGAACCCTTGTTGACATTCGGCCATCCACTTAAAGGACTTCTTCAGTGTGCGGAAAAATAGTAGACATTTATCTGTTGCCCTGGATACAAATCTGTTAAGTGCGGTGACCTTGCCATTAAGGCTTTGCACTTCCTTCACATTTTTAGGAGGCGTCATTTCCATTATAGCCCAGATCTTGTCCGAGTTGGCTTCAATACCTCTTTGGGACACCATGAATCCTAAGAATTTTCCCGCTGTCACTCTGAAGCCACATTTGCCTGGGTTAAGTTTCATGTTGTAGGAGCGAAGAGTATCGAAGGTTTCCTTGAGACCCCTAGGTGATCTTCTTCCCTTCGGCTTTTTACTAGCATGTCATCAACGTTTACTTGGACGTTTCTCCTGATCTGTTGTTTAAACATTTTGTTCATGAGCCTTTGATATGTTACACCTACGTTTTTTAAGCCGAAAGGCATGACTTTGTAACAAAAAAGGCCCTGGCTCATTATGAACAAAGTCTTTTCTTGATCAGCTTTGTCCATTTGGATTTGGTTGTATCCGAAAAACGCGTCCATAAAACTTAATAGCTGGTGTTGAGCTGTAGAGTCCACCAAGAGGTCGACTCGTGGGAGAGGATGGCTATCTTTAGGGCATGCTTTGTTTAGGTCCGTAAAGTCGACGCACATCCTCCATTTTCTATTGCTCTTTTTGACCATCACGATGTTTGCCAACCAATCAGGTTAGTAGACCTCCCTAATGAATCCTACTTCTTGTAGCTTGCGAACTTCTTCTGCCACCACCCGATCCCTTTCTTGGGCGAAAACTCTTTTCTTCAGACAGACGGGCGAAAAGGATGGCGACACATTCAATCTGTGCACCATGACTGACGAGTCAATTCTTGGCATTTCTTCATGGCTCCAAGCGAACACGTCTTGATTTTCTTTAAGGAAGGTTACAAGCGCCTGACGTATCGTCGGGTCTGCGAGGGTGCCGATTTTGGTTGTTCGCTCCGGTTGTGAGTCGTCAAGAGGTACGTCTTCGAGTCTTTCCTCGGGCTCCGTTACTACCCAACGTTCTTCTATGCTCATGGCCTAAAGGTGGTCATCCATCTCTATCATAGCTACGTAACATTCGCGTGCGATCGCCTGATCTCCTCTCAATTCCCCTACTCGATAATCAGTAGGAAACTTTATCATTAAATGGTAGGTTGAGGTTACAACCTTCCATGAGTCAAGCGTGGGACGTCCTATGATGGCGTTGTAGGCTGATGAGCAGTCGACTACAAGGAATGCTACATTCTTGGTGATCTGTTAAGGGTAGTCTCTAATGGTTACCGCTAAAGTGACGATGCCAAAAGGGAATACCCTCGTTCCTTCAAAGCCGCCGAGTGGGGCATTAGTCAGAGCTAGCCGCTCCCTATCAATCCCCATATATTGGAATGCAGGGTAATAGAGGATGTCTGCCGAGTTACCATTGTCGACGAGAACTCGATGTAGGTTGTAGTCTCCTGCCTGTATGGCGACGATGAGCGCGTCATCATAGGAGTGGTGAAGACAACGTGCATCTTCTTCTGAAAACCCAATGAAGGGATTGTCAACCCGCGTCATGTTGGGTACGGAACATGTCAGTTGGATGTTCTGAACCATCCTGAGGTATGTCTTCCAGGCTTTCTTTGTTGATCTGGCAGCCGCGGTGCCCCCCACAATCATCCTTATATCTCCTAGAGGCTGGCTGAGGCGCTCGTTCTCCAGTCGAGGAGCCTGATCTTACGGCGGGTCTATTCTCTCCTTGCTAACGAACATTTGCAGCCTTCCTTGTCTAATAAGAGCTTCTATTTGCTGCTTCAAGTCATAACAATCAGTTGTGTCGTGGCCATGATCTCAATGAAAGCGGCAATATTTTTCCCTCGACCTTTTGTTGGGATCTCCCTTTAGCTTGCCGGGAAAAGTCAAGGGTCCTTCATCTTTGATCTGCATCAATACTTGGTTGATAGGGGCGATCAGTAGGGTGAAGCTCGTGAATCTCCCCACGGATGGTTTGGGGCGTCGATCATCCCTTCATTCTTCCATTTTAGCCTTTTTTCGCCCCCTATCCGATTGCACGTCTTCTTGTCTTTCCTTTTTTTTGGGCTACTCTTCTCGCGCCAATAGTGCGTCTTCCGGGATCATGTACTTGGTGGCCTTGTAAAGTACATCCGACATGGTCTTTAGGTCGTTCTTATATAGGGAAAATTAGAACTTACCCTTCTGCAACCCATTGGTAAATGCTGCTACGAGTATTTTGTCATATGCTTCATCAATCGAGAGAGCCTCTTTGTTAAAATGAGTTATGTAAGACCTCAGTGTCTCATCCTCTCACTGCTTGATGCTCATTAGGCATGCAGTGGACTTCTTGTACCTGTGCCTTCCAATGAAGTGCGAGGCGAATTGGGAGTTTAACTCCTTGAAGGTACCAATGGAGTTGGGTGTCAGTCTATTGAACTAGATCCTTGTGGGTCCCTTTAGCGCTGTGGGGAAGGCTCTACACATGATCGCGTTTGGCACTCCCTGAAGGTACATTAGGGTCTTGAAGGACTCCAAATGATCTAAGGGGTCCTTGGACTCGTTGTAGCTTTCTACTTGCAATATGTGAAATTTTTGTGGAAGGGGGAATGCATTTACAGAAGCTGTGAATGACGAGTCAATTCGCTGGACTAGGTCATCAAGGTCGCTGGATACCCGCCCCTTGAGGGCGTTCATCATGCAATCCATCTGCTCCTTCATCATCTGCATCTGAGTGGCTATATGAGGTGGGATGGTATTGGTAACAGACGACAGATTTGTGTCCTCTTGTTCTGGCCTGCTTTGAGCGTTACTCCCTTTCGTCCTTTCTTGGTTTCTTCTTTCTGCGCTAGTTCCTTCTTGGTCTTCCTCTTGGGTGTTGGCTCCCGCATTCTTTTGGCGTAGTTGTTCTTCTAGATCCTGGTTTTGTTTGGTGAGGCATTCCACGGCGGCGGCCAAGGTTTGGACTTGCCTTTTGAGCGCCGTTATGCGTGGTTTGTCCCCTTGAACGTTGTTGGTGGTTGCCATCGAGCAAGTGAGTACCATGCAACTTTTTGTCTAGAAAGCGATAGTATGATAAGCCACTATACAAACTTTCCCACAGATGGCGCCAACTGATGATGCCGAAAATCGTCAGTAAGCCACATGGTCCTCACGTGCTCCCAATGAAGTACCTGTACAACACAAAAGCTGAAGACCTTAAGAGGAGTACTAGTGTGGTACTAGCCAAATACCATCCGACAGTCAAGTTAGAGAAATCTCTTGTTCACAACTCTAGAATGCCAGAGCTGGGGTGAATAATGCGTACCTTGCCTTGTGAGAGCCTTGAGTTATATATAGTAGTGTAGGGTTGAAATTCATGCCTTGGTCAAGAAGTTCTTTCCTTCTAGGAGACTGACTCGTGAATTTTGTATATCTCCTTAAATTCTTTTCCTTATAAGAGTCTTCTTAAGGTTATGCATGTAGCGCAAGAATTCTCCTTACTTACGCATGCTTGGAGGTCAAGTAATGCTATAGACGAGAGTTTCAACTGACCTTTTCAGCTTATCCTGTCAGCTCGTTGCTTCATTTGTTTCTAAAATCGTCGGCTTGTAGGTCGAGGTCATCAGCTTTAGGATCGTTAGCTTTTTTAGGGTCGTCAACTCTAGGATCGTCAGCTTTTATAGTCATCAACATTGAGATGCAGCCTCCCCCCTTGCTGTAATCAAACTAATCAGTACCATTGGTTTCGACACCTTAATCTTGTCTACAAAATTATCCTTATCACTAACAAACTGAGGGACCAGTCTTCTAGAGTTTTCTCACGAAGCATCGACCGAACCTTGATCACCTCATCTTCCTACGCTGTCAAACTAACCCTCTGCAAACATTCTATAAAATCCAAGTCCATGCTGACAAAACAATAATCTGAAAAGGGTAGATAGTGGAGAAAGAAAAAAAAAAGAAAAAAGGAAAGGTCTCACCCTATGTGAGAAAGAAAGACTCCTAGCAAACTTTATATTGTCACAACTTTCCAGTTTGTCACAATAATAGTAAAATTTAGGGCCAATTACAACTTACTCTCCTATAATTTGAAATTTGACACTTTATTCACCTGAGGTTAGCTTACTCAGGGTTCCGTTACCTGCATCCATTAAAAATGAGGCTAAATATGTATTTTTGCTCTCTTTTATGTTTTCCTCATCTCAATAAATAGAAAAACATGAGAAAACAAGATAAAAAAAAGTGAGAGTTTTGTAAAAATTATGAATAAACATTACCACCACCATAGAAGCTTCTATCAAGAATCATCTCCAGCAAAAATAAATTCCTTCATTCATTTCTAAGCAACCAACAAAGCCATAGCATCTAAAGCTTAAATCAAACCAAAAATTACCCACAAAAGTTGCTGACTCAACTAATTTGGAATTGAAACTTTTTTCTCTCTCTCTCTGATTAATTAAATCTATGATTATATTCACTATTAATGTATGAAGACATGGTATTAGTGAGTATAATAATTTTCTGTGTTCCTTTTGTTTGTTGTGGTGTCCTAATTTTTTTGGCAACTTGGTAGATGGAGGTATAGTGGGCGGGACAGTGGGGCACAGCTTTGATGTGTTTGGCAGCAAACAATGTTCCAATTGAATTAGATGCTATAGCTTTGTTGGTTGCTTAGAAATGGATGAAGGAATTTGTTTTTGTAGAGATGATACTTGACAGAAGCTTCTATGGTGGTGGTAATATTTGTTCATAATTTTTATAAAACCCTCACTTTTTTATCTTGTTTTTTCTTATTCTTTTATGTTTTTTTTTTAATGTTTTGAGAGGAGAGAGACATAAAAGAGAGCAAAATTACACATTTAGCCTAATTTTTAACAGAGGTGGGTAATGGAACCCTAACTAAGCTAACCTCAAGTGCGTCAAGTGTCAAATTTCAAATCACAGGTAGGCAATTTAAATTTCAGCCAAACTACAGGTGGGTAAGTTGTAATTAGCCCTAAAATTTAATAAAGTTTCCAAATTTATAAAATATGTTCATAAAAATAAAATTGCTTCAAAGGAGTTTTCTTTCCAATCAAAATATCATTACTTATTAAAATTCCTACAAAGAAGCAAAAGAAAGAAGGGGAATTTTGTTTGGATATTCAATTTCTTAGAAAGAAAATCCTTGGTTCAATTTCCATAAAAACATGGATTCTTGACTTATCCTTGAGATTAAAATAAATTATCTCACCCAAAAACAAAATTAAGTCAGTGCTTAATTAAATACCGAGTATTTGACTTAAATGTCCATCATTTGAAGTGGACAAAATCATATTTGAGGATTTTAAATCTAAAACCTCAATTTATGAACTACTAATTGGTTTGATCCCCGCCAAGGATATGTAGGCAACCTAAATAAATTATGAGGTGCAACCACAAATAAATAAAACACATATTCCTTCAAACATGAAAATAAATAAACTTATGAACAAAAGCGATATGGTTGGAATCAAGGGTCTTTCCTTGAAACAAGAGATTGTAAATGAGCTTAAACTTTTTTTTTTTTTTTTTTTGAGGGAATACAGTTAGCTTAAATTGAAAGTCTCTTATTCTAATCGAATTCCACATTCGCTAAAAAAAATAATTGGTGTATGCTAAAAAAAAACAACCATCATATAATATATTCACATCTATGGGATCTTACAGATACAAAAGACAATTAGATTTGGAATTGATTTTTTTTTTGCCTAAATTCGTTTAAAGTATAATATATTCTTTTTAAATGAGCTTTTTAAAAATTGAGTATATAAAAAAATTATTACTAAGTATAATATCTATTAGTATTACTAACATTTTTTTTTCTCAAAAAAAAAAAAAAGTGTCCCCCTTACTTGGACGACTTGTAGAGGGTGTTTGGGAAGAGCGTCTGCGTTTCAGCCCATTCCCTTTTTTTTTTTTTTTTTCTTCATTAATGGGCACGCATTGTGCACTTTTCATTGGTCATGAACAGTGATTTTAGGCCAATGAACAGTGATTTTAGGCGTGAACAGTGTTTTTTACACGTTAAAAAATTATTTTGCTACAGTATTTATCAGTTTTCAGTTTCAGCTGCATCTAAACGGACCCGTATTACGCAAGTTTTCTCATTCGAAAGAAATGATAAAGGTGGAAATAGTTTTTAATAACCCACATCTGACTGTATTATATTGTTTAAAATATATTATATACGATTTAGTCATTTCCATACACATGATTTTATAATCTGATTTTTATTCATATCCCTAACACACACATCCTCTCTCTTTTAGCACTTTCATCGCCATCCCTCTATTTCTTCTTGTCTTTGCCTCGTTAGTGTAAAGTTATTTTTTGACATAAGGATGACAAAATATTTCTACTATGCCTCTGCCCACCCACTTCCGTCTCAAAGAAGGAACGTGATGGACCACCAGCGGGTGTGGTTCAACGGGTAGGTGTACTGCTGAGATCCATCACATCCCAAGTTAGAGTTCCCACGGGGACTGTAATTGCAATTTCTGGGAGTCCCAGGCACCAATAGAGCTTGGGATGTGTGTGGGTGATTCGGGGTCTCCGAGTTCCTATTCGAGCTGGTGGTACCCACGGGCTTACCCAAGTGTACTGTGGGGCGAGGGACAGTGACTGCCACACGCGAGTCCCCTTTTTTACTTCTCAAAAAAAAAAAAAAAAAAAAAGAAGGAACGTGATGGAGATAAGACACCCATGATTTGATCATGTCCATTTTTTTACTATTAATAATTAATGGTACTTGTATTAATAATCATAGCTTGGGGAGTGGAAGTGCTAGTGATACAATGAAATTAACTTAATATTAAAAAATGCATAATTTTGGTTAGATTATTTAAAAAATATAATATTACAATATACTCTCTCCTGATGCTTTTTCCTTTTTCAATATTAAATAAATCTTTTTCCCCTCTTTATCAATGCCTTTATCAGCAAACTTGCGAATTAAGTTCTTATATTGGTCCCATAAGAATATGTCAAACATTAACATTCAACATCACTAACATTTGTACAAGTACACAACCACATCAAATCAACGTTTTTCTTGTGTTAATGCTTTGCCTTTATCAATTCCATTCAATTAATTCTAAAAAGAAAACAAAAATCCATTCAATTGAATTTGGAATTGGGATTGGGATTGGCTCAAAGTTGTTAATAAATATACACCACGAATCTATTTTTGGTACCAGTCAAACTTCCTTCTCATCATATTGGCAAGCCACAGTCGTCTCTAGTGTATAGGAAATTTCTTAAAACCGACAAGTAATTTATAAATTTCTATCCAAAAGAAAAGTTATAAAATATTTTGGTCTCAAATTAAAAAGAATTAGGACCATACCTTTCCTTTGTCCAAACTCCAACACAGGATTTAATCTTTTACTAAAACATTAATCTTTATAGTGAGTGAATATTATTATTACAAATAACTAGTCGCTAACCCGTGCGATGCACAGGATAGTTAAACAAAATTGAGTTAAAAATGAAGGAAAATAAATAATTTAGTTCAAAATAAAGGTTCAACAAAAGTTGGTAAAAAATACAATTAGTTTTTACCTTTTTTTGAAATTGAACAAAGTAGTGCAAATTCAGAACCAATAACCCAAAACCAATGAAAAAAAAATTAGAAGAATCTTCAGCCTCTAAAGGAAGAAGCCGAAGTTTGAAAAACCCCACTAAAATATTCGATTTGTACCACAATAAGACATAGAAACAATAAATATATCAATAAGTATAAAAATTGACAATCACAATCAAATTCAAAAATCAAATGGAAGGACATATCAATCTCACTATCTATAGGACTGTTTCTGTAAAGAAAAATGCAAATTTTAGTTTACTGTGTAGTATTAGAGAAACAAAAAAGAAAAACAATTCTTGACAGTATTCGAGGACCTTAAGCAATCGTAAATTATGAACATTCTCTGTTAACAGAAATAATTTTTATTTCAAAAAATCACATGCCCAAACCTAAGCCTAAATTAAAAAAAATTTAGATAAATGACGATATTAAAAACCCCAGCAACCTGAAACTGAAATAAACCATAATTGAAGAGAATATTAGAAAAAGATATTAATACCTTTGCTTTGATGAAATTAGAGTCTCTACATTGTGAAAAATTCCACTTCATCTCTGCAAAGAAACTGAATTATTTAAATCCAAAAGAGACAAATTAAAAAAAAAAAAAAATTATTGACGAAAATATATAATAAAAATTGTCACATATCAGAATCCTATTTTCTAAGCCCTAATTTCTGAATTTAAATCTAGAACCAAAGCCAACTGTAATTGTAAAATGAACACAAACACTCATGTGGATTAGCTCTTTTATATATAAGATTCAGTTATTTTCAAGTTACTATTTTGGAATTTTTTTGAGAAGGTTAAGATATACATACTAATTTTTTCAAATATAACCCCCCTTCTTCCAAAAAGACCCTGCAAGCTGCAATTTTTTATTTTTTTTGTTGTTGTGGATCTAGCTCATATTGTAGGAAACATAATTTTCCCCAGTGCATTCATAGTAGTACTCATGCAATTCTTTGAGCTAGGAGTGACTGTTCTGCTTTAAATATTACTTTCCACTTGAACATTTTATAAACCCCAGCATAAAGTGATGGGAGTGTAAGAATAATCTGGATTTGCTGGAGACATCCATTTTTCACATGCATTTATAATAATTCTCTATGGAATATGGAATATATTGCAAGTGCACTGACCAGCTTCAATGCCTTCAGGCCGAAGAATTTTCTTCATGCATTCAGAAAATTGCTAGCCAAGGTTATGCTGCAGAACGTGAACTAATGGGTCCAAAGTTCTGGAAGTCCTGATATCTGGAATTGTAAACTACCTCAATTTTTTTTTCAAAATTGGCCTGTACTGAGTCAGGATTAGTAAATGAATGCAGAGGAAAAGGTTTTGTTATACCTGTTTTTTTCAGGCATTAGATGCATTTGTTGTGTCTATTGATGTTTTTCCTTTGTAGGAATAGATATTCTCTTTAATAACATTTTGAGAATCTCTAGCTGTGAAATTAGGTTGTACATGGTGATTGTAGCCATCTGATAAATATGCTCTTAATCAAATCCACGGGTGAAAGATGTGATTACGCTAGCATCCATCCTTATGTGGCAGGCTGCCTTGGGCTCATTAGGGTGGTTTTTTTCTTTAACTCAACGTTAAATTAATATGCTTGAAAATCTGCAAGCTCAATAGATTTTAGGTCTATTGTGCTACACAATGGGACTTACCTTAATGGTTAAATGTGTAAATAGGGGGCTCCTAATTTAAAGGTTTGATGGGCCTGACAAGACAATAGTTCTTTGAAAGTTTTTTTTTTTTTTTTGAGAATTCAATAGTTCTCTGAAAGTGAACGAACAGTAGGATTAGGAAATGGTTCATAAGCAGCCTTAGAGAATATGAATGTATTTGTGTAAATATTGATAAATAAAATGCATTGAGAAGAGATTAGGTCGTTCACAACTTGCTTGGGTGATCTTTCACGACAATTAAGGGGTGGTTGGTAGAGTAGTTTGAGATGAGATTTTTGTAATTTTTTGAAATTTGTGTAGGTGAAAAAGTGTGTGGAAATGTGTGTAAAGTTGTTTACAATGTAAAAATGTGAGCTTGAGATTAGAGACCAAATAGGCTCAGAATCCACACATGCATGTTTCTCACAAGTTTGATAATAATTGTCCCATCATATAATTTATCCGAAAAATGGGTCATGGTCAACCCAACAATGAAAAAGAGCACCGAATGTGCATAGAATTTGCTTCACTCCATGAGACAATTTTCCCTGGAACTGGAAGTGTGCCAAAGTAGAACACTACAGTTAAGGAGGAAACTTCTTGGAACTTCCCTAAACTCTCTAAAGTTAGCCACCATTACTGTCCACAACTTCTCTATTACATTTTCTCCTCTCAAAACTAAGCACACACAAAGTTTTTTATCTCCGACTAATCGTTTGAGGCTCTTCATCTCCTTGACCTTGACAATGTGATCTGCAACCTCAAGGTCCTCTCTTTTCCTCTTATGAAATGCTTATACTAATTATTAGTGGGTGTATTAGTCATAAAGTTTCTAGATTCCATTAAGCATTTATGTGTATTTTGTCATGGTGGCATCTTGATTTATAAAGTTTCTAGATTCCACTAAGCATTTATGCGTGTCACATCATGATGACATCTTGATTCTAAATAATTTGTCAAAAAGCAATATAAATAGGATTTCAATGCTGGCCACCAGAAAGTTAAACAGAATGTGGGGGATTTTTGGCATTTAGCCTGATTTTGCAAACAAGTTTGTTAGTCAACAGTTTTTGCAAACATGTTTGTTAAGTAATATTTTTGAGTGTATGAGACTCGAGATCAATGAAGGAACTCGAGTCTCTTCCTTAAAAGAAAACCAAGAGAAAAACTCAAGCTTACCATCGATCCTTCTTCTTCTTCTCTCTAGATCTAATCCTTTTTCTTCTCTTTAGATCAAGCCCAAATTGGGCATTGGAGGTCGCTTCTCTCTAGATTTGTAGATCTGATCTTTTGGTGCTTCTCTGCAGGGGTTCTCTTTCTTCTTCTCACAGACTTGAGATGTTATTTAACAAATATGTTTGATTTTCTTGTCAACTAACGAAATTGTTAGTAAAATCAGGCTAAATGCCAAAAAAATCCAGAATGTGTAAGAGTAATTGTCATCAAATTTCTAGTACAATCCTAATCCCAAAAAATAAAAATTTTCTTGGAATTTAATAAAGTGTAAACAAGACTTTACTAATTACCTGTAATTTAATCTTTCTTCCCTTTTCTTAATGGTGGAGTAACTACTTTCATATAACTCTAATTAAGTTCATCCCATGTGCCGCCTTTAAAGAAACCCAAAAAAAGCAAAGCCAAGAGTAAGGCATTCAAGAATAGCCAGTCGTGGTAGTTAGGATAAAAGAAAACGTTGGAATTGTGCTTTTGAGAGCATTGCCCACGCACAAAAACAAATAGTACAAAATAAGAAGTTGTTCTATTATTAAGAGGTTTTAGAGCTTTACAACAACCAATTGCTGCAATTATTTTGCTTGCACACATCCATGTCTTTTATTTCACTCCACGAACTAAAATATCCACAACAAATTGTTTTTCCTCTTCCCTAATTTATTTTACTTCTTATTTTTTCTACTTCAGTTATAAATTTTCATGGAAATTTACTTTTTGTATATTTATTGTGGTTCTGTTTCTAAGTTTTATGTAGATATACTGCGGTTTATTCCTTTGAAACAGATGATGGGGTTTTGTGACTTGGACATGATGGGTGGTTTGAGGATTCGTATATGTTTTAGGAATCAAAATCTTGTGCTTATTTCGCTTACCTAAAATAACTGAAAAAGGAAAAACCCAATGCATGTATATTCATCCCATCACCGCCACCAGCGGAAGATTTTGATTCATTAGAAAATTTAGAATCTACACATGTTTGAAAATAGTTGCCTCATCAGATAATAATCTTTGGCGAAACTTAGATATTTACAAAACCGTGGGAAACACAGATCAACAGCTAGTATAAGTTTAAAAGTCATCTGATATATATATATATATATATAGAGAGAGAGAGAGAGAGAGAGAGAGAGAGAGAGAGAGAGATTTTTTTCGTGATGAAATCATTAATAACCTTAAAAAAAGTCATAATTTTGATTTTTTTTTTAAATTTTTTTATGAGTGTAGGTGCGAGGAAATCAAAGAAAGCTCAATTAGACTATCCCAACGGAAACAAATTCTGGATTTTACATGAGAACAGAACCCCAGATTTCGGTTAAAGTTATCACCGTTAGTTGTTACAAGTTCTCTCTTTTCCTCAATGCCAACATAGTTTTCCTGTTCAACATACAATATGTCTCTTTTATTTTTCCCTTTTCATAATCTGAGCACACAGAAAGACCAATTGTTTGAACCTCTTCATCTCCTCAACCATGACAAAGTGATCCGCCTCCTCAAGGTCCGCTCTTCTCTTACGCAATAATGCTATGTGTGAATTCTCTGTTTTTTTTTTTTTTTCCTTATTAAATTTATATTTATTTTGAGTTCAATTTCTATTCCAATGATGAGAAAGTTGACGGAAAATGGGAGGAATGTAAAATTTGCTTCTGGGTTTTTATCTGAATTTTTTCTCCTCTGTATGCTAGCAATATGATTGTCAAATAAAATAAGTTTTTCCTTTAATACTGTTATAATGTGACGAGCTAAGTTTGTTGGCATATTAGGGAATAGTTTTAAATATTACATAATTTGTATTGTTTTAGGTTTAGAAAAACTAATTGGATGCATCACTGAAATGAAAAATCCAAACCAAATTGTTCTGTCTTTCTCTAATTTTTTTTTCTATTTTAATTGATTTATTTTTTTAAATCTTTATTGTGGCTCAAGATCTGCCATTATATTTCCAATGGCTTCCATGAGCACTAAAAATTCCTCATCTTCATCATCATTTTCTTCTTCAACACCACAATGGAAATATGTGTCTTTCTCAGTTTGAGAGACGAGGACACCTTCAATAGTTTTACAAACCAAGGCATTGTCACATTTAGAGACGAGGAAAAACTTGAGATTGGAAAATCTATTTCATCAAATCTCTTAAAAGTAATAGAAGAATCAAGTTTTGCAATTGTCATTCTCTCAAAAAACTATGCATCTTCTACACAGTGCTTGGATGAACTTACAAAAATCATTGGATGCATGAAAGATATAGGAATAATAGTTCTGCCAATTTTTCATGATGTTGATTCATCTAATGTACGGAAACAATTGAGACCTTTTGCTCCAGCTTTTGCAAAATATGAAGAATGTTTCAAGGACTACATAGAGAAGGTGCAAACATGGAGAATTTCCATGAGAGAGGTTGCCAGTCTCAAAGGGTGGCATTTATAGGGTAGGTAATCCAATTTGACATAATTCTATCTTTTAAATATTCAAATAACACTCCTCTTAGATGATGATAATAATAATAATAACACCCCTCTCATATATAGCCTTGTTTTGAAACTTAACTCGCATAAGTGTTTGTAGTTCGTTTAATTGTCTTGAGCCCATTAATTTTCAATCAACATAGTAGGACACTAGGTTTGTACTTTTTTTTTTTTTTTTGGTCCTATTTAATACCTACCATGACCTCTCCTAAACCTTGCAAAAGTGAGAGTTTTGTACACTAAATATGATCTGAATTTAATGCTGGTGTAAACTCACCACATATTATACTCTCTTAATTGTAGCCCTGAGCCAAAAATTATCCAAGACATTGTGAGAGAATTATGGTATAAATTGATTCATGCAATCTCAGGTGAAGACGTGGGAAGAATAACTTCAAAGGCTTTATTGTCAAATGATGTTTTTCTCAATTTTAGAGGTGAGGACACCCATAACAGTTTCATTGGCCAACTACATGGGGTCTTGAAACAGAAGGGCATCATAACCTTTAGAGATGATGAAAATCTTGAGAGAGGAAAATATATATTAGTAGAGCTCTTTAAAGCAATAGAAAAACCAAGGTTTGCAATTGTCATCCTCTCAAAAAACTTTGCAACTTCTACTTGGTGTTTAGTGGAACTTGCAAAGATCATTGAATGTATGAAAGAGAAAGGAATGACTGTTTTGCAAACTTTTTACAATGTGGATCCATCTGTGGATGGCTAAATTTCTCAGTACGAAATAAGTCAAACAAGTAAAATAGTTCCTCAAATACGAATTTGTATTTGATGAATGTGTGGTACAATTCTCTGTAATTACAAAGAGTGATCCTCTGATTCGATCTCCTAGAAAGGTTTGTTGTATGATTTTGATTTGAACACAAGATATCCTTCAATTTGGCTGAAGGATGGATCGAAGACCTTTGAAATGGAATTACAATGAATTTCTGGCTATGAGCTTGTTAGAAATTCTTTGTTCTTCGCGTTCTTCGTGTTCTTTGTGTGTTCTTCATCTTCGAAAGTTTGTGGTGGAAGTTCTTCGGGGCTTTAAAGGCTTAGATCCTTAGAGCTTCACTGATTTGTGGTTTGTGAGGTTTCTGGAGGCTTTCAAGCTTGATTTTAGTGACCTCTGAGATCTAGGAGGATGATTTAGCTTCGAATGTTCTTTGTATTCAAAGGTTTGTAGTGGAAGTTCTTCGGGGCTTTGGAGGCTTAAATCTGTAGAGCTTCACTGATTTGTAGTTTATGAGGTTTCTGGAGGCTTTTGAGCTTGATTCCAATGAACTTTGAGATCTAGGAGGATGATTTGGATGTTTCCCTTCGAATGTTCTTCGTATTCGAAGTTGAAGTTCTTGAAGTTCCTGGAGGCTTCAAGGCTTGATTCCAGCAGAGCTTCTGAATTTCTGAACTCAAGATCTCTTCCTGGTTCTTCCTCAAATGTCTTGGTGTCTCCAAATGCCTTAGAAAGACTTCTATTTATAGGAGTTTGGTGGTAGGTGAGTGACACATGGCGGAGTCTGATTGGTGATACGTGTCAGAGCTTGATTGGTCTGCTTGTGTCATCGCTTACACGCGCCGGATTACTTAGGTCATCGCTTACACCTGCCGACTTGCTTGCATCATCGCTTACACGCGCCAACATGTGATTAGCATTTTGCATGATTTTCATGTTCCTACCTTAATGGAATTTAGCAAATTTCCAGTAGCAGTATATGATGCTTTGTAATTAACCATACTTGGTGGACTTGGTGGTATGATGTGTCAACTTGTGATAGGTTGGGAATTTTCCTTCTCTACACCATCTAATGTATGGAAACAGACCGGAACCTTTGCTCAAGCCTTTACTAAACATGAAGAACGATTTAAGGAGAACATAGAGAAGGTGCAAACGTGGAGAGATGCATTAAGAGAAGTGCCTAATCTATTTGAGTTCGTACTTGAAAGCCACCCAAACTTGATCACCTTCCGGACTGAGTACTGGGTCTCCCCTGCGTATCTGCTTGTCTAAGGGCACGTCAACTTTGACCCGGAGAAACCTTGCCTCACCCAAGGCAATGGCTTCATAATCTACCTCAATGACTCTACCAATTCCTTGTCCAATATCTATCCCTACTTCCTTGTATATCAGATCGAAGGGTAGAATCCACACATGCACGTTTCTCACAAGTTTAATAATAATTGCCCCATCAGATAATTTATCCGAAAAATAGGTCATGGTCAACCCAACAATGAAAAAGAGCACCGAATGTGCATAGAATTTGCCTCACTCCATGAGATAATTTTCCCTAAACTGGAAGTGTGCCAAAGTAGAACACTACAGTTAAGGAGGAAACTTCTTGGAACTTCCCTAAACTCTCAAACGTTAGTCACCATTATTGTCCACTTCTCTATAACATTTTCTATTTCCAGAAAACTGAGAACTGTACAAAAAGTTTTATCTGCAACTAATCGTTTAAGGCTCTTCATCTCCTTGACCTTGACATTGTGATCCGCAACCTCAAGGTCCTCTCTTTTCCTCTTATGCAATGCTTATACAAATCATTAGTGGATGTATTAGTCATAACGTTTCTAGATTCCACTAAGCATTTATGCACGTCACGTCATGATAAAGTTTCTAGATTCTACTAAGCACTTATGTGTGTCACGTCATGATGGCATCTTGATTCTGAATAGTTTGTCAAAAAGCAATATAAGCAGGATTTCAATGCTGGTCACCACCGCACAACCTTAGTGCAATGGTCACACATATACACAATGTGGGGGATTTTTGGCATTTAGCCTGATTTAGGAAACAATTTTGTCAGTCAACAAGTTTTGCAAACATGTTTGTTAAGTAGTATTTTTTGAGTCTATGAGACTCGAGATCAATGAAGAAACTTAAGTCTCTTCCTTAAAAGAAAACCAAGAGAAAAACTCAAGCTTACCACCGATCCTTCCTTTTTCTCTTTGGATCAAGCCTAAATTGAGCGTTGGAGGCCGAAGCTGCTTCTCTCTAGATCTGCAAATCCGATCCTTTGGTGCTTCTCTGCAGGGGTTTTCTCTTTCTTTTTCTCACATAATTGAGATGTTATTTAACAAATATGTTTGGTTTTCTTGTCAACTAACGAAATTGTTAGTAAAATCAGGCTAAATGCCAAAAAAAAAAAAAAAATTCAGAATGTGAAAGAGTAATTATCTTCAAATTTCCACTACAATCCTAATCCCAAAAAATAAAAATTTTCCAGGAATTTAATAAAGTGTAAACAAGACTTTACTAATTTCCTGTAATTTAATCTTTCTTCCCTTTTCTTAATGGGGAAGTTAACTACTTTCATATAGCTCTAATTAAGTTCATCCCATGTGCCGCCTTTAAAGAAACCAAAAAAAGCAAACACAAGAGTAAGGCATTCAAGAATAGCCAGTCGTGGTAGTTAGGATAAAAGAAAACGCTGGAATTGTGTTTTTGAGAGCATTGCCCAAGCACAAAAACAAATAGTACAAAATAAGAAGTGTTCCATTATTAAGAGGTTTTAGAGCTTTACAACAACCAATTGCTGCAATTACTTTGCTTGCACACATCCATGTCTTTTATTTCCCTCCATGAACTAAAATATCCACAACAAATTGTTTTTCCTCTTCCCTAATTTATTTTACTTCTTATTTTTTCTACTTCAGTTTTAAATTTTAATGGAATGTACTTTTTGTGTGTATGTATATATATTGTGGCCGGTTCTATTTCTAAGATTTATTTAGATATACTACGATTTATTCCTTTGAAACAGATGATGGGGTTTTGTGACTTGGACATGATGGGGGGTTTGAGGATTGATATATGTGTAAAGAATCAAAATCTTGTGCTTATTTCGCTTATCTAAAATAAATGAAAAAGGAAAAACCCAATGCATGCATATTCATCCCGTCACCACCAGAAGATTTTGATTTATTAGAAAATTTAGAATCCACACCACACATGCATGTGTCTCTCACATGTTTGAAAATGGTTGCCTCATCAGATAATGATCTCTGGCGAAACTTAAATATTTACAAAACCGTGGGAAACACTGATCAACAGCTAGTATAAGTTTAATAGTCAGATGATATATGTATTTTTTTTTAGTAATATTTAGAGATTTTTTCGTGATGAAATCATTACTAGCCTTAAAAAAAAAGTCATAATTTTGATTTTTTGATTTTTTTTATTTTGATTTTATTTTTATAAATGTAGGTGTGAGAAAATCAAAGAAAGCTCAATTAGACGATCCAAACGGAAAAAAATTCTAGATTTTACGTGAGAACAAAATCCCAAATTTCGGTTAAAGTTGTCACCGTTAGTGTGGCTAAATTGGAAATTAACTCAGTTTTCCAAACAATATAATTAGTATGCACCGTTTTCAAACTATATTTTTTATTAACATCTCGAGTTTAAAAGAGTCAATTTTGGGCTTAAAAATCGAGTTTTTGAGACTCGATTTTAGTGTTTTGATCACGTCTGATGTGGTAGTTTTTTCACATGGCAGCTACCTAGAAATCGAGTCTCTAAGACTCGATTTATATCCGTAAAATTCCCTTATTTTCCTTTCCTTCTTTTTCCTGCATTTCCTACGTATCATTTTGCTCTGTGCCTTATTTTCCTTTTTTTCTTTTTCTTTTTTTCATTTTCCTCTGTGCAATCTGTTCTCTGTGTCTCTCTCTTCGCTACCTCTCCATTTGCTTCTTTTTTCCTCCATGCTAATCTACACAAGCCCAGCAGCCACAGCCCATCGCCGTCGGCCCATGCTGACCCATCTTAGCCTCTCTTCTATGTTTTCGGCGTTTGTGCTTGTGTTTTGAAGTGGATTTTGGGCTAAGTTTTAGGCTGTGTTTGTGTTTCGGGCTGGGTTTTTGTTTCGGGCATAGGTTTCAGTTTGGGTTTGTGTTTCGGGCATGGGTTTCAGCCTCTCTCTTGTGTTTCAGGCGTGGGTTTTCAGCCTCTCGGTTTGTGTTTTGGGCGTGGTTTTTGCTGGTTGTTGTCGATCTGTGGGTTTTAGCCTCTCAGTTTGTGTTTCTGATTTGGGTTGTTGTTCGGGTTGAGCCTATACTGATCATAACATATGTAGTCGCATATACGAAGCGAACCCATTTCATGCTTTTGTCAAAAAGCATGGAGAGGGGGTTGGGAGAGACTTGGGAAGAAGAAGAATAAGAACTCAACTGTTTTTTTTTTTTTTTTTTTCGTATCCTTTGTTTGTGGCTTCTGGGTTTTTTTTTAGGATAAGTCGAACCTCTAACTGTCGAGATATAAATCGAGTCTCCAAGACTCGATTTCCAAGTAGACGCCATGTGGAAAAAATGCCAACTCAGACCTGATTAGAACATGAAAATCGACCCTCAAAAACTTGATTTTTAGGCCCGAAATCAATTTTCTTAGAGTCGAGATGTTAGTAAAAAATATAGTTTTGTAGCAGTGTCTACTAATTATATTATTTGGCAAACTGAGTTAATTTCCAATTTTGGCCCCATTAGTGTCCACGAGTTCTCTATAAAGTTCTCTCTTTTCCTCAATGCCAACATAGTTTTCCTGTTGAACATACAATCTGTCTCTTTTATTTTCCCTTTTCATAAACTAAGCACACGAAAAGACCAATTGTTTGAACCTCTTCTTCTCCTCAACCATGACAAAGTGGTCCGCCTCCTCAAGGTCCTCGCTTCTCTTATGCAATAATGCTTTGTGTGAATTCTCTATTTTTTTTCCCTTATTAAATTTATATTTATTTTGAGTTCAATTTCTATTCCAATGAAGAGAAAGTTGACGGAAAATGGGAGGAATGTAAAATTTGTTTCTGGGTTTTTATCTGAATTTTTTCTCCTCTGTATGCTAGCAAATATGATTGTCAAAAAAAAAAAAGTTTTTCTTTTAATACTGTTATAAAGTGACAAGCAAAGTTTGTTGGCATATTAGGGAATATTTTATAAGGAAAAAAAATTAGGGAATAGTTTTAAATATTACATAATTTGTATTGTTTTAGGTTTAGAAAAACTAATTGGATGCATCATTGAAATGAAAAATCCAAACCATATTGTTTTGTTTTTCTCTATTTTTTCCTATTTTAATTGATTTTTTTTTAATCTTTTTTGTGGCTCAAGATTTGCCAGTATATTTCCAATGGTTTCCATGAGCACTAAAAATGCCTCATCTTCATCATCATTTTCTTCAACACCACAATGGAAATATGATGTCTTTCTTAGTTTTAGAGAGGAGGACACCTTCAATAGTTTTACAAACCCTCTGTATGATGCTTTGAAAAGAAGGGGCATTGTCACCTTTAGAGACGAGGAAAAACTTGAGATTGGAAAATCTATTTCCTCAAATCTCTTAAAAGTAATAGAAGAATTAAGTTTTGCAATTGCCATTCTCTCAAAAAACTATGCATTTTCTACACAGTTCTTGGATGAACTTACAAAAATCATTGGATGCATGAAAGATATAGGAACAACAGTTCTACCAATTTTTCATGATGTTGATCCATCTAATGTACGGAAACAATTGAGACCTTTTGCTCTAGCTTTTGCAAAACATGAAGAATGTTTCAAGGACTGCATAGAGAAGGTGCAAACATGGAGAATTTCCATGAGAGAGGTTGCCAATCTCAAAGGGTGGCATTTATAGGATAGGTAATCCAATTTGACATAATTCTTTCTTTTAAATATTCAAATAACACTCCTCTCATTTATAGCCTTGTTTTGAAACTTAACCCGCATAAGTGTTTGTAGTTTGTTTAATTGTCTTGAGCCAATTAATTTTCAATCAACATAGTAGGACACTAGGTTTCTACTTTTTTTTTTCTTTGGTCCTATTTAATGTCTACCATGACCTCTCCCAGACCTTGCAAAAGGGAGAGTTTTGTGCATTAGATATGACCTGAATTTAATGCTGGTGTAAACTCACCACATATTATACTCTCTTAATTGTAGCCCTGACCCAAATCCAAAACATTGTGAGAGAATTATGGTATAAATTGAGTCATGCATTCTCAGGTGAAGACATGGGAAGAATACCTTCAAAGGCTTTATGGTCAAATGATGTTTTTCTCAATTTTAGTGGTGAGGACACCCATAACAGTTTCATTGGCCAACAACATGCAGCCTTGAAAAAGAAGGGTGTCATAACCTTTAGGGTCCGTTCGGTTGGAGAAGTGAAAAAGTGAGAGGATGGAAAATATTTAGTTTTCTCTTTTGTGTGTCTGGTTGGAGGGGTAGAAAAATGGGAGGGTGGAAAACTCTTTTATTCTGTTGGAGAGAAAAATGGAAGGATGGAAAATGTAATTTATATAAATTGACTAGTATACCCTTGTTACATAATATGTAAGAAATAGATTTATCTGTACTCATTACATAATATAAAATTTATCACATCATTTATATAAATTTATATTATTATTTTTATTATTATAATGTAAAAATTAGATTAGGTCACGTTGAAAAAAAAAACGTTTAGGTAATGTTGAAAAAAAAAAAAGAACAAGAACGTTCAGTAACGTTGAAAAAAAAAAAAAAGAACAGAAAAAAAAGAAAAGAAAGAAAGAAAGAGAGAACGTTCAATAACATTGAAGAAGAAAAAAAAAAAAAAAAGAGATGAGAAGGAGATGAGAAGCATCAGGTGGGATGGAGGCTTTTTAGTAAAAGTGCAAAAGCCAACGATTTTCTCCCCAACATTTTCCTCCCAATTTGGGAGGAAAATAAATGTGAGCCCGGGAGGAAAATTTTCCTCCCGGTTTTCCATCCTTTTAAATGTTTCTCTCCAAACAAACATAAATGTGAGCCCGGGAGGAAAATTTTCCTCCCGGTTTTCAATCCTTTTTAATTTTTCTCTCCAAACAAATAATGAAAAATGCTATTCTCCACCCTATTTTCCTACCTTTGTTTTTCATCCTCCTTATTTTCACTCCAAACGGACGGAGCCTTAGAGATGATGAAAATATTCAGAGAGGAAAATATATATTAGTAGAGCTCTTTAAAGCAATGGAAAAATCAAGGTTTACAATTGTCATCCTCTCAAAAAACTTTGCAACTTCTACTTGGTGTTTGGAGGAACTTGCAAAAATCATTGAATGTATGAAAGAGAAAGGAATGACTATTTTGCCAACTTTTTACAATGTGGATCCATCTAATGTACGAAAACAGACTGAAACCTTTGCTCAAGCCTTTACTGAACATGAAGAACGATTTAAGAGAAGTGACTAATCTATTTGGGTGGTATGTACAAGATAGGTAATTAGTAATCCAATCTGACATATTTCTTTGATTTGAACATTCAAAAAATATATTTCTTATCTTTGATCTTGTTTTGAACCTTAATCAAAACTATATAAACGTACATAGTTCTTTCAATTTTATCTTGAGCCAATTAATTTACAATTTTCTGTTTCCTTCAATAGAATAGAACACTGAATTTCTACTTTTTTTTTGGGACCAATATATTGGCAATTTAAACTAATAGCATGTTGTTGTCTCTTCATTGTAGGCTTGAGTCATACATTGTCTAAAGCATTGTGGAAGAGTTGTGGCATAAATTGAGAAATTCATTCTTAGAAGATACCAAAGACTTCATAGGAATAATTTCTCGATGGGAGAGACTCATGTCATCTTTGGCTATAGGGTCAAACAATGTTCGCATCATAGGGGTTTGGGGTACAGGAGGGATGGGTAAAACAACTCTAGCAAGAATTGTTTTACATATGGTGTCTAATAAATTTAAAGCTTGTTGTTTTCTTGATAATGTTGGGGAAGTTTCTAAAAGAGATGGTCTAGTTCCACTACAATAACAACTTATTACTCAAATTTTGGATAAAAGTATGAGTATGCAAAATGTTGATATAGGAGTTCTCATGCTCAAGAATAAGTTACGACATAAAAAAATTCTTCTTGTTATTGATGATGTAAGTGAATTACACCAACTAAAAAAAATAGTTGGGGAGCATGATTGGTTTGGCCCAGGTTGTCACGTCCCAGTCAGTCTGATTAAAAAAAAAAAAAAAAAAAAAAAGGTAAGGTTTTTTAAGCTCCCACGTGCCCCCCCCCCCCACCTAACCCCCCTACCCACCATTCTCCAACACTCCCTTTTTTCTCTTATCTCTTCTCTCTTTTTGGTCGGCTCTCTCTTTTCCTTCTTTCATTTTTCTTTCTTTTCTCTTCACTTAAACACACTCATTTCTTGAGCTCACCCGCCGGCCTCCACTCCAAACCACACCATTTCACCATCATTTTTCCGACAAGATCACCAGAAAAATACTTAGGAACCCCTAAGCATCTTCATCATTTTATTTGAGGTAAAAGTTTCTAATCGTTTTGGTAGGTTTCACACTTTTATTTGAGGTCATTTTTATCTAAGCTTGAATAGTGATACCCATGTGATTTATGAGCATTAGAAGTGATATTTATGTGTTTTTATGTATGGGTTTTGTGTTGGTAGGATTATTTGATGAGTGGGTATATATTTTGTGCCAAAAATGGCTACTTAAGGTTTATGTATGGTGGAAAATTTTAGGGGTTTTAAGTTATAGCATGTGATGGTTGGTAAATTTAATTTTTCCATTGCCATTGGGTTTATTTGGAGTTAGTTGAAGTTCTAAATTTCTTGTCTTGGAGGATATTGTGATTTTTGCTTTCATGGGTCTCTTGATGATGTAGTATGAATTTATGGAAGTTAGTTATAATTTTGGAGATGATAGTAAATGAGTTAACTTTATAAATTGGAGTTTACGCCTTGTAAATCAATTTGTTGAGAAACTTTGGAAGTGGAATATGTTAAAATTGATGAGGTGAAATACTAGGCTTGCCTAATTAAGTGTTTAATTGGCATTTTTCTAAATTGTGGCTAGATACAATTTCAAGTTCTATGCTTATTGTGATAGGTTTACTTAATATTGTTTAGGTTCTAACTAATCTCCTTAGAGCTTGGAGAATTAGGATTTTGCGGTTGCGAGGTAAGTAGCTTTTTAATGGGATTTTTGGAAAATAATTACATTGCATAAATGTTGTTTTTGGGCTAGACACACTTTTTGAAACTACCTATGTAAACTATATTTTTCTAAAAGCCAATGTGTCGTAATCATAATATATATGACTATATATATGAAAATGCATTATATTTGGTACTGCATTTGGGGAAATGCATGAAGTGTTGACATGAAAAATATGAGCATCTTTTATTTAATCTTTGATAAGGAAATTATGAATTCTATAGTTTATTAAAAAATCTAAAGATGCTTATCTTGTCTTGTTATTGGGAAATTGATAGAAAATCTTTTTGACAAGAATGGAGTTGAAAACCTTACAAATCTTGTGGAAATTAGATTATTTAAGGTTTTCTGAAACTATCTGAATATAAACTGTATTTGATAGGAAATGTATATTGTGAGCTTTATGTAGTTTTAACATTGATAGGACATAAAAGCGTTGACCCCTTGTGATTAATTAAATTGATTAATTAGCCGAGTTATTAATTAATCAAGTTAACATGCAAATTCACGTGGCAGCAAAAAAAAATCACCAGAACTAAAGTATGCAACGGAAAATAAAAGACACAGTGATTTGTTTACAAATGGGGAAAACCTGACGGCAAAAACCCCACCGGGTGATTTAAGGTCACCACTTCCAAAACTCCACTATTATCACAACAAGCGATTACAAGTAAGGAATCTGAGTACCTTAGCAACCTATAGTTGAATCCTTACCCCAATACCCAATTGGACTTGTTCTGTAATAACAGTTTCTCCTCTTGATGCACGGCTCTGAGTACATGACTAACCAATTGCGCGGATCCTAGTACGCGACTTCAATTCACCAACTAGAGAGAGGGAGTTGTTGGCTGCAAATTTCTTCAAATTATCCACATGATGAAGATCAAGAAGATGCTTGGTTACAAAACCCTACGGTGCACATTACACAGCAACTTCTTCACAATAGATGAACTAGGGTATGAACTTTGTCTTTGATCACAAATTGCATGAACAAGAATTACTCAATGCTTGTGCAACTTGCATCTGTTTGACGGCCCTTAAAACAATCTTTTTATATGTCTAGGGTTAGGAGAAAAGAAGTCCCAAAGACACATTCACGGATTGGAATTAAAACAGAACTGAAAATCTGTTTCCTTTAAATCTCGAGAGATAGAGGTGTCGAGGATCTGTAGAGAAGCTATTGAGCCTCGGGGCTGAAACAGCTTTTAAAGCTTAATAGATGCATGTGTCAAGATTAGGTGTCGAGCTTTAGTAACTTACACTTTCCAGCTTGTTTCTTGAACAGACTTGATGACTTCAACACTTGATCTTGAAACACTGTTTCTTGAAGCGTTAAACACATCCTAAATCTACCCAATTACAAGTAAAATGCGTTTTGTCAAAGGATACGCCAATTATATAAAATAATGACATATGTTTGAAAGCACTTGAACTACATATGTCCTAACAATCTCTCCCTTTGGCAATCCGTGACAAAACCACAACAAACAAACGAACATATGAGAGATGTCATAAAACATTTAACTCATATTCACTTGTTGAATACAATAAAATCTATTTTAACACAAACTCTTGAAAAATTTTGCAAGAAGAGAGTTTATGGCAAGTAGACTTTGATAACCTGTATTTCTAAAACACTTTTAAACAAAACACATCAAGACATCTTTGTGTGAAGCAGAAATAATAGATTGTATACAAGTAAAAGAAACATGTGTATAAAGACAGAAAAGAAACAACACATAGAGAGATAGATGAAAGAAACATACATCAACATATATATCAAGAAATAAACACAATGTATGTCAATAAATGGTCACAAGACCGGGGTATATGATTAATGTATCTCTAAAAGAAAGAAAAGAAAAGAAAAGAAAAGAAATACATGTAATCCTCACTCCATCCCTCATATCAACACTCCCCCTATCAAAAATGTCCTATACTAGCTCTCTCCCTAAGTATGACTACTCTCATACACCAAAACTACTCCCCCTTTTGTCATGAGTGATAAAGGGTAGAGTGTTAAGTAGACATCTCATCAGAAGAGCTCGCACCTCCATCATCATCATCAGAAGCATCATCGTTATCACCGTCATCATCATCCTCAGTCTCAGAAGCAACATGAGGTGGCAGAGGAGAAGTCTCAAATGTAAAGCCGCCTAAGGTCGCTTGTCGCCTGGCAATGCGACTAACACGAACGTTCACCTGATACAACTCCGTGGAGAGTGTATCAAGGTGAGCATCCATGCGCTGAAGCTACGCCATGATGTCTCCAAGAGTGACGTCGCTCAAGGAAGAAGAAGGAGTAGAAGTCGCTCGAGCAGATTTGGATGTTGTTGGACAGGAGGAAGGAACAGTAGTATCTGACTATCGCGATTTGAACTGTGCCTCACTACGTTTTATGGTAGCGGCATCTATAGCAGACATGACATGAAACGGATCGGACGATGGAAAAGGGATGGAAAAACGGCGAAGAATCCTCGTGATAACGGAAGGGAAAATGAGCTTATCACGGGTGGCCGTATCTCTATAGACATCTATGATAGAGAAGATAAAGTGTGAAAGAAAGTCTATAGAGAGATGCTCTAGAAGAGACAACAAAAATCGAGCACGAGGCTCTGTGATAGAGTTGTAGTGAGATAGTGGATGCAAAACAAAAGTCATCACCATGTTAAGGAAATGAGAACCTTTAGAAAAAGGCCTACATGGTGTGTACGGATGATCTCCCCAAGCAAAAGGGCGCTCACAGAACGCAGAGATCATCTCGTCTTTGGACACAGTCCATAAACGCTCACATCCAGGGTAATCAAGATGATCCACCCTCAGGACATGAAGAACCTCGGAGACTAACTCCAGAGTGACAGCAAAGCGCATACCTCAAACACGAGAATAGAAGAGAAGTACTAAAGAATCAATCTTGTGGATGTTGGAGCAAAACTCCTGTATCAACACGAGAGGACAAGTGACCAGGACGTCACACAGTGACTCCCAAGCTCGACTGTGAATGACATCGGGTAGGTCAGTGTCGACAAAGTTTGCCAGGACAACGTGGCGTTCCAAATGAACACCTTATTTAGAGAAATTCTCCGAGAAGTCCTTTTGGGCTTTCTCATCACTGAACCGGATAGACAAAGGAGTAGAATCAGAAGAAGAAGAAGATCCCTTAGAATGCAGAGAGTTCTAGGATGGAATGAATTTACGCTTAGGTGTCATAGACACTACTAACGCAAACATAGAGAGAGGGAGAAAGAGAGAAACATACAAAAAAGTCTCAAACAGTTCAATATAGGAAGAGAATATTGAAAAGAAAGAACGTATGCATGGGAAATGCATGAACATGTGACATGCAATATAAAAACATTATGGGCTCAGCCCAATCCAATCCTACCAGCACACAACAAGTTTGCACACATCTAAATGCATGAAAATACTGTTAGAATGCTAATGTGATGCAATGTATATAGTTTTAAAGATCAAATCTATAAAACCAACCCAAAAATTTCATGAAACTCTCAACAATTTTGAAAAACCCCAAAAATTTTCAAAAACCTCAAAACTAGGTTTTTAAAACATGAAATACATGAAAAATGAGAGGATTGAAGCTTACTAAGTGAGGAAGATCTTGAGAAACACTTGAAGAATCCTTAGGAAGGGGTTTGGAGTGAGTGAGAGAGGTTTAGGGAGAGAAAACAATGAAGTATCGAGAGAGAGATTGAGTGAAATGAGAGAGAAAATTGCGACAGACACATATATAGTCCTTCAGTAACTCTCGACAGATGCAGGTATCGAGAGGTGTCGAGACAGCTATCGAGGTAGGTATCGAGAAAAAGAACTTCGATAGATACAGCTATCGAGAACATGCGTCGAGAAAGAAGGATCAACCATTTAAGAATCTCGATCGATCCAGAAGCTGTAGAGAAGCTATCGAGCAAACAGAAAGTTTCTCGATCGATCCACCAGGTATCAAGAATGTGTCGAGATTGCGATTAGAAAAAGACTAAGAAACTCAACAGACAGCTAGGTGTCGAGAAGGTGTCGAAGAGGTGTCGAGATTGCCTTAAAAACAGTTTTTCAAAAGAGGAAAAACACAGACATGGATGCAATCATGCATGTAACTCAACTAATGATCCAAGCAACACATTAAGCTCTCATAATCATTTCTTAACAATAATTTAAAGCATATGGATCCCAATACACGCACACACACGCACTAAACAAGTCTAACCAATTTTATATTTCAAAAATGACTTAAGACAGTTCAGTGAGCATACATTAATGCATGTAAACCTTATGATGACCAAATCACATTGTACCTGCACATGTATCAAGAATAGCAAAGAATATTGCGTGTTGTGTGTGAAAATATTACAAGATTGCGTAAGTGTCTCAAAGTTATGACGATTTGAGATATGAGATATGAGATAATCACTTTAATTCACACACAATCATAACTATTTGATGGAGACTATCACCTTTAAGGTACATCCTATAACTCCCACATCTCCTAGAAAACACGCTTGCAACCATATTTTAAAGTATTTTTAATCTTTTTACTTTTATTTCTTTGCATATTTTTTTTAAGCATATCATACATAGGCATATAAGAGAGAGAAAAGAAATACCCAATTATGTTAAGCCTTTGACATTTCACTTTTACTATATCGAAGCATATGGATGTCATTGACATTGCACTTTTGTTATGCCGAAACATACGGATGTCATTGACATTGCACTTTTACTATGTCAAAGCATACGGATGTCATATCATGATTAGTGAGTAACAGTGGTGAGATGGTTATTTATGCCTTTCTCTTAGGATTTTCTAGTCCTACCTGTCAAAAAGAGTGATACGAGTGTTAAGTATAAGAGATCATTTAATCTTACTCATCACAAACAAAGAGCTACAAAGCTCACTTACTTAGTTGTGCATAAAAATACTCATCTAAGTTACAAGTGATACAAAGTTTAGAAAATTCTATTTTAATGGTCATTTTAAGGTTCACAAGAACCAATGTACACAAACACACACTGTTTTTGTATTTTTTAATTTTTCAATATTTTTTATTTTTATTTTTATCAAAAAAGCAAAAATAAAACACAAAACTGAAAACACACAAACAAAAACAAGTTAAAGAGGGCAAAACAAAGCATAAAACTAGACTGACTCAAAACAGTAAAGCAACACACAAGTAATGTAAAACAGTAAAACGAGGAGAGAGAAGAAGAAGTGAACACAATCACTTAGAGCCCTTTTCCTTCCATACCTTAGAAGAACCTTTCCTTTTTGTCAACTCTTGAACCGGTGATGAGGGGGAAGAATTTAAACCGTTCAAGTTCAAAAGGAACATGAGGGCTTTGAGAATGTCTCCAAGAGGAGCAAGAGAGGTCTGAAGCTGATTCTGGTTCCCAGATGTTATCATGCCATTGCATTGTTAAGTGGCTAGCCACTTGTAGCAATTTGGTCGAGTGTAACCGGCAACACCACAATGATAACAGAGATGCAGCTTCTTCTGTTTGGGCTTTTGAGAGATAGCCTTCTTAGTCCTAAGGTTTCTAGTTTCCCTTTTCTCAAATTTAGGGGGTGCTCCTAGGATAGACTTGCCCTTGTCTATGTTCTCACTTGCTAATTCAGTTTTAACATCTTTATCCTCAATTTTAATATTATTAGCAGGAGAAACAAAAACAATAGTACTAGCAGAAGGAGTATTATAGAGAGAGAATTCATACCCCAATCTAGTACGATTCGAAGAAGATTTCTGAATACTTAGCATCTCATCCAGCTTTGCACTTGATGTCCTCTTCAATTGTGCTCTAACTTGAAACAGCTCCGCTTCAAGCTTCTTGGTCTTTTCAGCCAAGAAATTGTTCTCTAACCTCAGTGCCCCAATGGTCTGATTTGCTTCATCAAACTTAGTGGAAAGCTCCTCACGGTCAAGTTCCACATCACTGAGCTTCTTGGTGGCTAGCCTATAGAGTTTCTCATGCTTCTCAGAAAGGTTGTATAGTTTCTCATAGGCGGTATGGATATCATCTTGATCATCCATAATTTCAAACTTGGCATCCACCAATTCCTTTTCTTCATCTACTTCTTCACTAACCCCATCAGTAGGATTAACAGTGGTAGTGAAGGCATTCAAGATTCCGTCATCTTCATTTTCAGAATCATCATCGGGCTCCGTGTCGCTTAAGGTAGCAGTAAGTGTCTTGCTCTTCCCAATGATCCTGAGATACGTTAGACACTCTTATTTCATGTGTTCGAAGCCTTGACACCCAAAGCATTTTGGTCCAGCGGGAACAGTGTACTAACCGCCATCCTTGGCATCCTTCTTTCCTTTATCTGAGTTCTTGAACTAAGAAGAACTAGATTGCCTACGGTCCTTGTTGAAGCCTTTACCATTGGCATTCTTTATGAATTTCTTAAATTGCCTAGTAATGTAGGACTTCATTTTAGAATCTTTATCGTCTGAAGAATTATCTGTATCACTTCTCTTGGTTTTTAGTGTCATGCTCTTGCCCTTACTTGACTTTCCCATCCTAGTCAGCCCAGCTCTTAGGTTTATAGATTTCCAACCAGCTCAGTCAAAGGAATCCTGTCAATATCTTTTGATTTCTCTATTGCTGTATTCTTAGCATGGAATCTCTCAGGCAAAGATCTAAGCATTTTCCTTACTATCTTGGGTTCAGGAATGGTTTTCCTAAGATTTAAAGCTAAGTTCACTATGTCTTTGAGTTTTGCATAGAACTCATTAAATGACTCATCCTTCTCCATCTTAATTTCTTCAAAGCTTGTAGTAAGCCTATGTAGCTTTGAATTGTTGACAGCCTTGGTTTCCTCATAGGTTGTCTGGAGAATGGTCCATGCTTCCTTAGCAGTTTTTGTGGAGGAAATTTTCTTGAACTCCTCATTGGTGACCGCACTGAATAGGGCATTCAATGTTTTGTTGTTGAAATTTGCCGCCTTGATCTTGGCATCATCCTAATTGGCCAACGCTTCTATAGACTTGGTCCAGCTTATCTCCACAGCTTGCTACACCTTCTAATTTAATGACTGCAAGAAAGCTCTCATGCGTACTTTTCAGTATGCATAGTTAGTACCATCAAACAATGGAGGAATAATAAGAGACTAACCTCTATCCATGACAAACAGGGATCAATGGATCAAGGATTAAACTATAATCAGAGTGTGCCTGCTCTGATACCACTTGATAGGCCACAAAAGCGTTGACCTCTTGTGATTAATTGAATTGATTAATTAGCCAAGTTATTAATTAATCAAGTTAATATGCAAATTTACGTGGCAGCACAAACAAATCACCAGAACTAAAGTATGCAGCGAAAAATAAAAGACACGATGATTTGTTTATGAATGGGGAAAATCTGACAGCAAAAACTCCATCGGGTGATTTAAGGTCACCACTCCCAAAACTCCACTATTATCAAAACAAGCAATTACAAGTAAGGAATCTAAATACCTTACCAACCTACAGTTGAACCCTTACCCCAATACCCAATTGGACTTGTTTTATAGTGACAATTTCTCCTCTTGATGCATGGCTCCGAGTACGTAACTAACCAATTGTGCGAATCCTAGTACGCGACTTCAATTCACCAACTAGAGAGAGAGTTGTTGGCTGTAAAATTCTTCAAATCATCCACATGATGAAGATCAAGAAGATGTTTGGTTACAAAACCCTACGGTACACATTACACAGCAACTTCTTCACAATAGATGAACTAGGGCATGAACTTTGTTTTTGATCACAAATTGCATGAACAAGAATTACTCAATGTTTGTGCAACTTGCATCTGTTTGACGGCCCTTAAAACAATCCTTTTATATGTAAGAGTTAGGAGAAAAGAAGTCCCAAAGACACATTCACGGATTAGAATTAAAACAGAACTGAAAATCTGTTTTGTTTAAATCTCGACAGATAGAGGTGTCGAGGATCTGTCGAGAAACTATTAAGCCTCGGGGCTGAAACAATTTCTAAAGCTCGATAGATGCCTGTGTCAAGACTAGGTGTCGAGTTTTAGTAACTTGCACTTTCTAGCTTGTTTCTTGGACAGACTTAATGACTTCAACACTTGATCTTGAAACACTGTTTCTTGAAGCGTTAAACACATTCTAAATCTACCCAATTACAAGTAAAGTGCGTTTTATCAAAAGATAAACCAAATACATAAAATAATGACATATGTTTGAAAACACTTGAACTACATATGTCCTAACAAACACCAAGCCATGTGTGATTTCCCAGTAATCACCTGATTTAGTTTTCGTAATCTTTGTGACAATAGAATCAAATCCAGGTCAATGTCTTTTTACTGCTGCCTATGGAGGGAAGAGGTTCCTTGATTGTATGTGGGTGAGGCTGCTATCCATGGGGCCAAGATACCACATGCAAGAGAGGGCCTATTTGACGCACTCTCTCTGCTGCTAATGGGGGGAGAGAAAAACCTTGAGGGTATGGGTGAGTCTGTTGTCTATGGGGCCAAGAGTCTGCATACCAGAGAGGACAATATCATGCCAGTTGTGAATGGGTGGATCTCCTGACTGGTCTATGTGGTAGTGTAGTATATTTGTGATAATTTATCTCTTGTTAGATATTATGGTTTTGGAAATTATATTATTGATGCTCACAGATTATAGTATATAGTTTCAAGGTAGTTACTTAGAAAAATTTTGTATTTCATTATTTAATCATTCTTGTCATATTATTATTATTGAAGATGAAACTTACATTCCCCCCACCCCCATTAATTATGCTACTTACTGGGCTTTGTTTCATCCCATTATTTTTATAAACTTTTCAAAGTAGGCAACAACTTTTTGAGACAGCTTTTTGGTGGCTAATAGTAGTTAGATTAACTATTGATGGAAGTTGAACTATTGTAATGGAGTTATTAGATGATGTACATCTTAGAATAGGCTTGACTCATTCTTTTGTATATTATAGTGGTTGTGACTGTATTCCCACTGATGGGACAAGCTGTTGTTATGTAATTATTTAGTTAGACCTCTATTCTTTTGTGGCCAATGGTCCTTGTAATTAATGGTTAGAGTTTTAACTTACTTTAAGAGTATATTCAATGGAATTATTATAATAATTCTTGATGTTGGTACTTGATAGGATTTTATGTAGATTAAATTGTCAGAAAGTAAAAATTTACAGGTACTTGAGGCGGCTTTCTCACGCATTAGACCCTTTGGGATTTGGGGTGTGACACAGGTAGTAGAGTTATCATAGCAACAAGAGATATGCATTTAATTGCTAAAAACACATGAAGTAGATGCAATATATGAGGTTGAAAGATTGAATTATGATGAAGCTTTACATCTTTTTAATTTGAAAGCTTTTGGAAAAGAGAATCCTATTGAAGATTATCTACAACTATCCCAAGCCTTTGTACATTATACTGATGGCCTTTGTTTTGGGTTCCTTTTTGTTTAATAAAAGTAGATATGAATGGATAAGTGAATTACATGGCTCAAAAAATTTCCTAAAAGAAACATCCTTAATATACTTCAAATAAGCTTTGATGGGCTACAAGCAATAGAGAATAAAATTTTCCTAAATATTGGGTGTTTCTTAAATCACAAGAATCAAGAAAGCATCATGAACATACTAAATTATCTTCCTCTTTACCCTAAATTTGGATTAAGGGTTTTTATTGACAAATCTCTCATAAAATTGCATTACCAACAATTATGGATATGTAATTCAGTACAAGAAATGGCTAGGGACAGAGTTTGTCAGGAGTCCTTTATAGCTAGGAAGTGTACTAGATTATGGTTGCATAAAGACATTAACGATATGCTGACACGAGATATAGTATGATGTTATACTTAAATAACATGAGAAAATACTTTATTATATTTGTTGCTCTAAGAAAAGCATTTTAAATTATAATAGTTCTATGCTTTTCTACTTACACTAATCCCTTTTTCCAATTGTTTAGGGAACAAAGGCGGTACAAAGCATCGTATTAGAATTGTTTGACCCCAAATTGGCATATTGGAATCCTATGTCCTTTTCAAGGATGAATTATCTACAAGTGTTCCAAATTCATGGTGTTAAGCTAATGCATGATCCCAAACATCTTCCTAATAGCATAAGATTTTTTTATTGGAGTTGGTACTAGTTACCCTTCAAAATCTTTGCCATCAGATTAGCTTCAAAATCTTGGTACCCTTCAAAATCTTCAAAATCTTTTGATTAACTGTATGTCATTGTCTGTTTCCCTAATCCTAGTTTTGTCCATTGCTGCATTATCTTTTTTGCATACCTTTGGCATATACTTTTCTAAATTGTATATATTGCTAGCTACAGATTAGCTTCGTTATTCGCACTTATTCCAAGAACCGCATCATTGAAGATTGTTGAACTTCTCTTTTTTTTTTCTTCTTTTAAAGCAACTTTTTTTTTTCCTCATGATTACCCTTGACTCACTTTTTTTCCTTCATAATTAAAGTTTTGTTGGTAGCAGCATTTTATTTTTTCCTTTATTTTAGACACATTTACTTAATTAGTTATAACTTCAAAATATAATTTTGCTAGCTGTGCTTTAGCTTCATTATTGGCACTTATTCCAACTCATTCATGTGAGTGGAAGAACAAAGATGAATTTAGAAAAAGCAAACCCAGCACTTGATCCGCTGCGTCTTTCAGATGCAGCGTTCTCAAGCTGAGATGTATGTAGCATTGTTCAATTGGAGCTGGGTACTGCAGTCTGAAGCTGAATTACTAACAGATAATGTTATGGATGAAGTTAACTTGGCAAACGTGGTCAATAATATCCATGAAAGAAGACTGGAAGTATGTGAATTTTCCTTCAAGACCTTCAGGATTTTATTTATGAAACAAATGTACGAGTTCAAGACCTTATTTGGAAACATTACTGTTTTGCAACATATACAATATAGAGGGGAAAAAAGGCTGAAACTTAATAGGTATTCATTAACCAATGGTACCTCCCTGTTGATCAAATAATGTGGTTTATTCTTGCGTTCTTCTGCTGAAGTTATGGTGAATCTAGCATTTTGGGCTCAAGCCACAACTGCAATCAGGAGGATCACAACAGAGAGAAGCAATGATGATCTAAATTTTTCCTTCATCTGCTCCTTGTATCGTTCTATGGGATTGTTTCACTTAGGAGGTTGAAATAGCTCGTTCACTATAGAACAAAATTTCTCAATGAGCTCTATATCCTTTGCTCTTGTGGCATCCAAAATCCACATCAACATGCATGAATTAATAGATTCATGAAACTTAATAGATGCAATGTAAGTACTAAGTTTGTTGATTTGGTTGGAGTAAAATTAATGGATTCATATGGCTTACCATACTTTATCTTAATCTTTTTAGTTTGATTGTATCCATTTTTGTCACAACTCTTATGGATCCCCGTATTCCTGCTTGATTTTTTATAATTATGTTGGATTTACTAATCAAAAAGAAAAGAAAAAAAGAATTAGGTCGGATTTAGGTTGATGGTTTGTGGTTATATTTCTGCAGAAGCCTATTTTTCAGTAAAAAATTCTGGATTCTGGTTGTGTGTGTATAGGTGTATCTATAAGTACTATTTTTGTTGATTTGGTTGGGGGAAAAACTAATATTCATGTGGCTTACTATACTTTATCCTAATCTTTTAGTTTGATTGCATCCATTCTTTGTCACAACCCTATGCATACGTTATTGGGCTTTCAGTCTATTGACTAGGCTGTTCCACATAAAGCACAGCCATTGCCTGCTTCATAGTTCATAATTAGGTTGGATTCAGCTTGATAGTTTAAGGTTATGTCTGCAGAAGCCTATTGTTCAGTAAAAAATTTCTGGTTTCTGGTTGTGTATATATTGCTATCTCTCTGTCCGTCCCCATTCTAATATATCAATGTCATTGTTTTTTTTTTTTTTTTGGGTGTGGAATACAGGTATGAACAGTCTGAATTTATAGAGAGGGAATTAGAGCAGATGACAGAACAGATCAAATCAATTATTGAGACCCTAAATGCCAATTAAGTAAATACTTTGAGTTCAATGTTTTCACTCCTTCACGAGTATTTTTTTTTCTTACAGATGCAAATGATTGATACCTACCTTACCATTTCATTTAGGGAGGAGAACTTGAGGCAGTTGATGGGATGACACCTTCAGATGTAGTTGTCCGGATTTTAAACAATCAACTAAGTTCTTTATTGTGGATTGATGAGAAGGTTAGTATCCTATGTTGTTTTAATCTATGGCAATAGCTGCACTTGTTAGTCTTGATAAGTAATTATTATGTGTAGAAATGAAAAAAAAAATTGCACTTATAAAAAAGATTGCTAAAGAGTTGCTTTATCCTTGTTTTCTATTATTGCTGCACCTGCAAGTGTTTATGGTTTCCATTACCTTGTTCCACGAGCTAGTAATGTTGTAAGATTTGTCTATCGTTTACAATGCCTTGGGCTTTAGCTCAAGTTGTAAGTGGGATGGGGGTTGGTAGGTCTCAAGATCAAATCTTGCTAAGAAACAAGGAGATCAATTGTTGACAAATCTCAATACTTGTTAAGGCTTTCATGCAATGTAGATTAGCTCTTTTATATATAAAATTCAGTTATTTACATGTACTATTTTGGAATATTTTTTGAAAAGGTTAAGATGTACGTACTAATTTTTTCACATACAACCCCTTCTTCCAAAATGACCATGCAATGTAGACCCCTTTTTCACATATAAATTTTTTCTTTGTTGTGTATCTAGCTCATGTTGTAGGAAACATTATATTCCCCAGTGCATTTATAGTAGTACTCATGCAATTCTTTGTGCTAGGAGTGACTGTTCTGCTTTAAATATTACTTTTCACATGAACATTTTATGCACCCCAGCATAAAGTGATGGGAAAGAAAGAAAAATCAGGAATTGCTGGATACATCCATTTTTCACATGCATTTATAAATATTCTCTATGGAATATATTGCAAGTGCACTGACCATCTTCAATGCCTTCAGGCTGAAGAATTTTCTTTTACGTATTCAGAAAATTGTCAGCCAAGGTTCTGCTGCGGATTGCGATCGAACTGATGGATCCAAAGTTCTGGAAGGCCTAATATCTGGAATTGTAAACTAAAAAAAAAAATCCTTTTCGGAATCGGCTTGTAATGAGTCAAAATTAGTCAGAGGTCTGTTTAGATACCGTTTATTACTGAAAACTAAAAACTGAAAATACTGTAGTAAAATAATTTTCAAATGTGTAAATAGTGTCTGGAACCTATGTTAGAAGTTATATTTGCTGAAAGAGATACTTGTGAGTCCAGTAAACAGTGCACGGGACCCACCTAAGGAAAGGCAGATGCGGATAGCAACGTAAACGTGTTGCTATCCAAACCCACTCTAAATGAATGCAAAGGAAAAGATTTCGTTACACCTGTGTTTTTTAGGCATTTTAAATGCATTTGTAAGGTCTACTGATGTTTTTCCTTTGTAGGAATTGTTATTCTCTTTAATAACATTTTAAGAATCTCTAGCAGTGAAATCAGGTTGTATATGGTGATTGTATCCATCTGATAAATATACTCTTGATCGAATCCACAGGTGAAAGATGTGATTATGCTTGGATCCGTCCTTAAGTAGCTGGGTGCCGGGGGCTCATTAGGGTTGTTTTTTTCTTTAACTTACATTATATTAATATGCTTGAAACGCTCAAGCTCAATTGATTTTAGGTCTATTGAGCTACACAATTGGACTTTCTTTAATGGTTAAACTAGCCATGAACCCGCGCGTTGGCATGATAATTATTTTTATTGTGGTATTTTAATTTAAATTTTTTTTTTTTACAATTTAAACTAATCTAATAATGAGTAATGTATTTTGTAACTATATTTTTATTTATTATAGGAACAATCAGAAATATAATATAGGAACAATTCAAAACACCAGAAAAAGTAAACTAAAAAAAATTAATAAAACTTAACAATGATTAATTGAACCAATATTAGGATAAAATTTTGTTTTTGATAATCTATTAAGGTTATTTTTTTGCAAAAATTATAATTTCGATTCGGCCACCCAAAACATATTATCAAATAAAAAATTATTAGCAAAATCTAAGAATTAATTCTATACATGCATTGTTATAAAATAATAATAATTAAAATAAAATTGCAAAAGTTAAAATTTGTCACCTATCCGATTATTTTTGTCTGGCTAACATTTGCTTTTCTTTAAATGAATAGCATTATTGAGTACTTCTAATACAACTGTTAAGAGTACTTTGTCCACCACAAAGAATTAGAAAATAAATAAAAATTAATAAAGTCTCATAGTTTAACATCTAAATTGAGCACTATAAAAAATCGTACTATGTAATAGAATAATATTATATTTTTATATGCTATATTTAATTCTTTAGAACGTAATAAGATAACATTTAACAATCAAAGAGAATAAAAAAAATTTTAAAAACAAACTACATCACATTAACCTAAAATAGAGTTTTAAAGAATATAAAAAATTATCAATCTAAAGTAGAGATGCAAGAAAAAAAAATCCACCAAAAAATTTAGAGAGAGAAAGAGAGAGAGGGAGAGAACCATTTTTTTGTGAGGGAAAACTATGCATAAAATAAAAGAGATAGTGACAAATTTATAGTAAGAGGGTGTGAATAAAAATAGACAAAAGTAAAAGAAGATGAAGGAGAAGAGGAAGAATGATATTAATATAGAGGGTATTGGGGAGATGAAAAGGTAAGGAATGGAGAAAGATTAAAGAAGTAGTGGGGAGATGAAATGGTAAGGGAGATAGAAAGGTTGGAGAAGTATAAATATTAAAAAAAATAAATGTTAAAAATAATTGTAGGAAAATTGGAAAGAAAAAAAAAATAAAAAAAAACCCTAAAGCTTGAAAGGGTTCAACGTAATTTATTTCTTTAAGCTAAGAAGGCTTACACAAAACCCTAAAGTTGAACTGAAAAGGTTTTGGGGTTGGGCTTGATAGTGAAACTAAATATATAAGAAGTGAGCTAGATTAATTATACAAATTTATTATAAGGTGATAGTGGAAGTAAATAAATAAGTAGTGGGCTGGATTTATTATAGGGTGATAGTGGAAGTAAATAAATAGGTAGTAGGCTGCATTTATAGAGCTAAAAATTGTAAAAAACTATTTTAAAATTGTAGGACAAATTATATTTTAAAAAAAAATGACGTGGCAACTGATGTGGTACAACGTGAAAGCAACAGCATTAAACGTTACGTTTCAGCTTTTAGTAATATATAGATGCGTACATAGAGGGCTTGTAGTTTTCTAAAAGTGAATGAACAGTAGGATTAGGAAACAGTTCATAAGCAAGCTTAGAGAATATAAATGTATCTGTGTAAATATTGATAAATAGATAGGAAAACAAGTTTGTGAGCTAAACATCCTTGAAAATAAACATGTTTTCAAACACCTTGCCATGCCTATTTTGGGTACAATTTCAATTTGAATATACTTTAATGTTTTTTGGTGGGTGTTTTTCAATAGCTGAGTATGGGGAGGGAGGGCCTATGAAGAAAATTCGAAGCGGAAGGCATTGAGAAGTGATAAGGTCATTCATAACGTGCTTGGGTGTTATTGTGTGATTGGGTTTTAGGACTTACACATGGGACCATCACATGAATTTAATTAAAGCAAACTTAATGACCAATCACAAGGTGATACTTAATCACGCTGTAGATTTGGGTAAGGGTCATCAAATAGCCCACGGCCCATAACCCGATCCAGAAACCTGATGGCCCACCGGGCTAATGGGCGGCCCGGCCCATTGTTATTAAGGCTCATGAGCAGCTCACTAGCCTAGCAGGTCAGGCTATGGGCTAGTTTTTTATGCCCATGGGTACCCGGTGGGCTAGCCTAGTAGCCCAACCCGTTGCCCAGCCCATTGACCCAGTCCAATAACTTATAATTCATAACAAAAATATATAGGAAGTGTATGAAGGATTGATCTTGAGATATTATTATAGAGTAATTTCTTAAGCCCGCAACCACTAAGATACTCAAAGTAATTTTGCAAAACTTAGTTTACTAAATATATATTTTTCTAGTAGTCTAGCAAATTTGAATTAAAGATAAAATAAAAAACTATTTAAAGCCTTAATAAAAAAAAATTAAATAGGTTTCCATCGACAAAACAAAAAATTAAATAGATTTGAATGTAAAAAAATTTGTAATTAAGTATTAAATCCTTTAATTCTTTCCTTTAAAAAAATAAGTTGATTATTTCCTTATAAAAAATTGATTTTTTCCTTATAAAAATAATAAAATAATATGCTAACACAAGCCCATGGGTAGCCTATTAGGTCCAACCCGATAGCCCAGCTCGCTAAAGACAAAATGGGCATTACCTATGAGTAGGGTCATGGGCTGAGGTTTTTTTTTTCGGCCCAGCCCGACCTGACCCGTTAACTAGTTAATAGTCCATTATGCCCAGCCCATTGTGTCTATAGGCCAAGTGAAAATAGGCCGGGCCGGCCCGACCCAGCCCATTGACGACCCTTAGATTTGGGTATCTCTAGACTTTCTCTTACTATAAACAATGAAGAAAAATAAAGATATTTCCGAGTTGGCATTGCGTTGAGCCCAACTTTTTCTTTGTGACAGTGTTTAATGTTCTGTTTTGTCGTCCTACCTTTCTCCTTGAACGTTCTATTTGGCGAATTTAGAAAAAGCAAACCCAGCACACTTGACCCGCTGCGTCTTTCAGGTGCAGGGTTCACAAGCTGAGATGCATGTAGCGATGTTCAATTGGTCTTGGATACTGCAGGCTGAAGCTGATTTGCTAACAGATAATGTTATGGATGAAATTAACTTGGCAAACGTCGTCGATAATATCCATTATAGGAGACTGGAAGTATGTGAGTTTTCCTTCAAGACCTTCAGGATTTTATCTATGAAACAAATGTAGGAGTTCAAATATTCGGAAACATAACCGCTTTGCAACATATACAATACAGGGGGAAAAATGCTGAAATTTAATAGGTACTCATCAACTAATGGCGCCCCACTGTTGATCAAATAATGTGGTTTATTCTTGCATTCTTCTGCTTATGCTATGATGATTAGGGCTCTAGCCACAACCATAATCAGGAAGATCACAACAGTGAGACGCAATGGTGATCTAATTTTTTCCTCCGTCTGCTCCATGTTTCCTTCTGTGGGATTGTTACTCATGGGAGGTAGAAATAGCTCGTTCACTAGAGACAGAAATTTCCCAAATTTTGCTTTTGTTCCATCCCAAATCCACATCCATATACGTGTAGCCCAGCCTGGTTCTTCATTAGAAATTAGAGGCCTTACATAATTAACTACATGGATAAAATGAGAATAAGTTAGTTACAGAAATGAGAAAGAAATTATAGGAATATTCATGTAATTGGTTAAGTGATCAGGTCTCACATAGGATAATACTGACTAGAGTAACAACTGGCAATCAAATTTTGTTGGATTTAATCCTCTGGGGTAAGCTTTTGAGTTAAGGTGTTGTTCCAACGTGTTATCAAGCCCTCAAAAAAAGACCCTAAGATGTTACTCTCAACTTCCACAAATCCAAAATCATAATAGCAAGAAAGATTTCTATTTTATCCAAACCCGCATTAAAAAAAAAAAAAAAAAAAAAAAACCACTGATTGCTCTAAAAAGCACTTCTAAAGAGCACTGCCAAAGTCTTGAACAACACACACACACAAGTAAAATCCTACGATCCAATGCTCCGAGTTTTGTTGAGGCCTTTCATAAGGGCTTCTTCTTAAATTCATACATTGACCAGGCCTTGAACAATAATTTTCAAACTCTTAAATATTATAGCAGCAAGGGCACAACTGTTTTGTCTCTTTTGTGGTGTCAAATAACCACAACCATGTTTCTTCCCATAGTTCTATTCCATTCACCTGTTGGATGTTTTCATGCGACAAGTCTACTCCAAAGTTGTATTTTTATTAACATAAATGATAACACCACCACCAACACATAATATCCAAAGGCCATTTAATGGTTAATAGAGAAATGAAGCTCCCATGAGAGTGAAAATCACATGCAGAGTTTCTCTAGAAATGAGAGGAGATAGGGATCAAATGGCCTGTATACTCGGGGCCTTTTTATACACCCTTATACGCAATCTGAGAGTTGTAACTTTGGGAACAAACACAACCCTCTGTAGAGTCATATCCATTCACTAGAGAAACTAATTGCATTGGAAGTTATCACCACTCTACTTCCCTAGGAGACAAGGTAGGAAATTTTATATGAGGGAATGCCACCACTGTTGTGGTGTGATTACCCCCTCCAATACCAACAGAGATGCATCTAGCCATAAGACAGACAGTATTTTCCAATTGAAAGAGTCACTTGGCCAAACAAATAAAAGGAAAGAATTTATTTCTTGTGCATCTATTAACACAAACCAAATATGTGATGAGAATAGTTAAAACCTGCATAGGGTGTCCATTGAAACTCTCGAACTGACGTTTTCCTCAAAATCACATCCCGAACAGCTTTATCAGATGCTAGAGAAACCACTAGTTTCTGCATTCAAGTCAGATTCCTTAAAGAGACATACATTAGCAGGAAAAGATTCCTACCGTCTGTCCAGAGAAAAGAAAAATAAAACATACCAATTTTAAATATTTGAAACCCATTATATGGTTTATATATGGTTTTTTGAATTGGAAAAGAAATTTGCATAGACGAAATGACATTATCCTTACAGTAGAAACAAGTAAGAGTCTAAAGATAAAAATAAACATAGACCCAAACAAAACATCGGCAAAGAAGAGGAGGGGGGTGAATAGGAACAAGGTTTTGGAACTTTGGTAAGGTACAATCACTTCTGAGGGACTCATCTTTGAGCCAATCATGTCAGAAATGCTTTTGGTAAAACAATTTTCAAATTCTAAGATTATCAAAAGGGAGAATTGGACCTTGACCAAGTTTTGAAGAATGCTCACATTAAAGTCAAAACCAAGAATTCACCTTAACAGTGGGATCTGTTAGCAGCAATCGAAATGCATCACAAATCCTTCTGAATCCCTGAGATTGCAGTAGTTTTGGATCAAAACAATCCAAATTCTGCTCAAGCCATTTCAACTCTGACCCAGAGGAGGATTTCCCATGCATATAACTGTTTATGAATGCAATCTGATCAGAAAAATTGTAGTCCAAGCTAAGGGTAATCTATTTTTTATGGAATGTATATTGAGACAGTGTAAAGGATTTATACAAGTAATAAAAGTCAATTATCCTTACAATCACCTTGGTATTGTTTTAAAACTTATCCAAGACAAGTTAAACTTGAGAAATAAAAGTTGGTGCTAGAACATAAATGACCTTATCAACTACTGGAATCATTCAAAGTGACATCATGGACACAAATTTTTCCAGCAGAAAATTCAATTTTTTAGACTGCTTCTTTCTGAAGTTCTATCTTGAACGATAACCCATGGTTTTAACTTCTAATAGGAAAGTTGCCCAGATCAGTCTTAATAAAGTTACATGATACTACTTAAGAATGGAGATATCCTAATTTAGTATATGGGATCTTGGACAGCAGCTAAAATGTGCAGAAAAATCCGAACTGAAAGTGTACTATTAGGTAAAAAAATTTATATTATATGCTTCATAGCACTATAAAAAAATTGCCAATTTGTATTATATACTAATTAAAGAATTAAGCTGAGTCATCAGTCCTGCCCATATATGAGCTCTCTTATTTTGTAAACTATTTTCAAATGATCGACCTAAAAATTTATTTTCAATAAGAACTTAAAGTAGTCTTCCAAATTGAATCATTAGGACTAAAAGCTTTTAACAGAAGGATCACCAAAATAGAGATAAGGCAGTGATATAGTTGATTTTTTATTTATTTTTTATATTAAACTGGCAATAGAATTTCGATGCAGATTTTTCAATACTACAAAAATAGAAAACATGCATAATCACAAAAAAGAAGCATAATTGTACTACTACTACTACTCACTTTTGGAGCGCACGAATTGCATTGATATCGGGATTTTTCGTATCATTACTAACCCAATATTGCTCCTCATTAATATCGGGTCCAGTGCATTCAACAACCTCCATAATCTCCGAAATTATTGTCCTTAAAGGATATGAGTGTCCGTGACCCGAGTTAAAATTCTGCTGGGGTTCCGTTACTGCCACTAGAGAGTCGCTGGTCTGCGGCGGGACATCCTCAGTCGCTCGCAGCCATTCGCCATAAGGACTCTCCTCCCACACCTTCAGTTTCGTGAACTCGCATGCTTTTGCCTCATGACCAAGGAGGCCACAATGGAAGCACAGACCAGGTAGCCGTTCGTACTTGAAAGCCACCCAAACCTTATCACCTTCCGGACTGAGTACTGGGGCTCCCCCGCGTATCGGTTTGTCTAAGGGCACGTCAACTCTGACCCGGAGAAACAAGGAAATGGCGTTACAATCTACCTCTATGACTCTACCAATTCCTTGTCCAATATCTATCCCTGCTTCCTCGTATATCAGATCAAAGGGTAGTCCCCACACTTGCACCCACATCGGAACAGTTTGGAAGTTAACCGAAGAGGCCGTCATTCCTTTCTCCCACCTTCGCAGTAATAGGATATGATTATCGAAACTCCAAGGACCATTGTTAACAACCCACTTCAATTGGCTTTCCGTCGAGAATTTAAACCGAAGCAGTCCGTCCCGAACATGTGTAATTTTTAGATCGTTCCCCCTCATCCTCCATACAGAGCGTAGATAGTTTTCCGCAGCTCCTAAGTTGATGAGTTCGGTCGTGTAAAACCCCCCTAGCAAATTGAGGGACCAGTCTTCTAGAGTTTTCTCACGATGCTCCGACCGAATCATGATCACCTCATCTTCCTCCTCTGTCAAACTAATCCTCATGCTGACAAAACAATAATCTGAAAAGGATAGACAGTAGAGTAGGAGGAAAGAAAAAAAAAAAAAAAAAAGAAAGGTCTCACCCTGGGTGAGAAAGAACGACTCCTAGCAAACTTTATAATCATGACAATAATTGTGACAACTTTCCTGTTTGTCACAATAATAGTAAAATTTAATAAAGTTTTCCAATTTCTAAAACATGTTCATAAAAATAAAATTGCCTCAAAAGATGGGGGATTTTGTTTGGATATTCAAATTTCTCAAAAAGAGAATTCTTGATTTAATCTCCATAAAAACGTGGGTTCTTGACTTATCCTAGAGATTAAAATAAATTACCTCACCCAAAAACAAAATTAAGTCAATATTTAATTAAATACAAAGTATTTGACTTAAATGTCCATTATTTGAAGTGGACAAAATCGTTTTTGAGGATTTTAAATCTAAAACCTCAATTTAAGAACTACTAATTGGTTTAATCCCTGGCAATGATACATAGGCAACCTAAATAAATTATTAAGTGTAACCACGAATAAATAAAAACAAATTTCCCCTCAAACATGAAAATAAATAAATTTATGTATAAAGGAGATGTGGTTAGAATCAAAGGGTCTTTTCTTGAAACAAGAGATTGTAAATGAGCTTAAACTTCTTCCTCATTTTTTTTTTTTTTTTTGAGGGAATACAATTAGCTTAAATTGAAAGTCTGTTATTCTAATCGATTTCCACATTCACTAAAAAAATAATTGGTGTATGCTAAAAAAAAAAAAAAAAATCATCTTATAATATTTTCATATCTATTGGATCCTATAGATACAAAAGACAGTTAGATTTGGAATTGATTTTTTTTTTTTTTTGGCTAAATTTGTTTAAAGTATAAATTTTTTTTTTTTTTGACCGACATGTATTACGCAAGTTTTCTCCTTCGGAAGAAATGATAAAGGTGGAAATAGGTATTAATAACCCACACCTGACTGTATTATATTGTGTAAAATATATTATATACGATTTAGTCATTTCTATACACATGACTTTATATTCTAATTCTTATGCATATTCCTAAAACACTCATCCTCTCTCTTTTAGCACTTTCATCGTCGTCCCTCTATTTTTCTTGTCTTTGCCTCGTTAGTGTTAAAGTCATCTTTAATAAGGATGAAAAAATATTTCTACTATGCCTCTGCCCTCCCGCTTCCGTCTCAAAGAAGGAACGTGATGGAGATACAACACCCATGATCTAATCATGTCCATTTTTTTACTATTAATAATTAATGGTACTTGTATTAATAATCATATCTTGGGGAGTGGAAGTGCTAGGGATACAATGAAATTAACTTAATATTAAAAAATGCATAATTTTGGTTAGATTATTTAAAACATATAAATTAAATTACAATATACTCTCTCCTTATGCTTTTTCCCTTTTCAATATTAAATAAATCTTTTTCCCCTCTATATCAATATCAATGCACTTTATCAGCAAACTTGCGAATTAAGTTCTTATATTGGTCACCCTAAAAACAAAACTTCTTTATCGATGCACTTTATTAGCAAACTTGCGAATTAAGTTCTTATATTGGTCACCCTAAAAAAAAAAGTTCTTTATCAATGCATTTTATCAGCAAACTTGCGAATTAAGTTCTTATATTGGTCACCCTCAAAATAAAATTTCTTATATTGGTCCCATAAGAATATGTCAAACATTAAAATTCAACATCACTTACATTTATACAAGTACACAACCACATCAAATCAACGTTTTTCTTGTGTTAATGCTTTGCCTTAATCAATTCCATTCAACTAATTCTAAAAAGAAAACAAAGATCCATTCAATTGAATTTGGGATTGGGATTGGGATTGGCTCAAAGTTGTTAATAAATATACACCATGAATCTATTTTTGGTACCAATCGAACTTCCTTCTCATCATATTGGCAAGCCATTAACGTCTCTAGTGTATAGGAAATAAAAGAATGAGGACCATACCTTTACTTTGTCCAAACTCCAACACAGGATTTAATCATTTACTTAAAATAGCAGTCTTTATAGTGAGTGAACATTATTATTACAAATAACTAGTCACTAACCCGTACCATACATAGGATAATTAAATAAAACTAGTATGTAACCCATGCTACCGCACGGGAATAGATATAATTTAATAGACCAATAAATATATTGCATTTTATTATTTAAGTGATACTGTTGGTCTTGTTATTTATATATTTATTTATAATCATCAGTTTAGTCATGTTTAAAAGACTTAGTTTATTCATGTTTAATAAAACTTAGTATTATGTAATTTTTTAACAAATATTTTTGTTATACAAAATTCTAATGAAAGAATGCTACATAGACATATATATTCAAGGTTGATTCATTTACAGTACATATAACTATGATTAAGTTGCTTTATCACAAACCATTTTTAACAAAATATTTTAATCAATTAAATGTGAATTTTATAACGTACATCTCATAACAATAGAATAACATAAATCTCATTAAAAAAAATTTATCAATTAAAAATCACTAAAATTATGAGCATAAAACGTAAAGACAAACAAATAGGATAAATACTAATTTCTTAAAAGAAAACTTACAGTGAGTTGAGAAAACTACATAAATAATCTTTAAGATTTGAAGAATAATGGGATTACAATTTCCTTTCGAAATTGGGTAGAGACTCGTGCTGATAACGTGTTATAAAAAAGAAAAGAAATTTGCAACATCAATGATAGAAAAAAAATAATTTTATAATTAAACAATATAAATTATTGACAAAAAAGAAAGAAAGTATAGGCAGATGAAAGACAATAAACATACAACATCAATCATAAGAAAACCACAAAATTATATAATTAAACAATAAAATATTTACACAAAAAGGAACGACAGTATAGGTAGATGAAAGAAAGAAGTAATCAAACCTTAAAAATTATTGGAATTCATTTTGCAGAGCATAAACCAGGACCATGAAAATTGTAAAGATAAGTACAATCGGAATATTTAGAGAACCTCTTCTTATATAAGATACAAAAATACCCAAATACATGCCTTATTGATACCAAGAGATTCTTTTGAAATTCCATGTGAAAAAGGGAGGTGAACCTGAAAATACGTGGGTGTGAAAAATGGAGATAAACCAGAAAAGGGAGGTGAACCTGAAAATACGTGGGTGTGAAAAAGGGAGGTGAACCTGAAAGAAAGGGAGGTGAACCTGAAAATACGTAGGTGTGGAAAAGGGAGGTGTACCTAAAAATACACGGGTGTGGAAAAAAAAAAAAAAAAAAAAAAAAGCACATCGGAATTACAAATTAGACTCCAATTTCATATTTATATTGACACGTGACACAACAATAGATTAGAATTCTAATTTAGAATTCCAATTGGAGTTTCTCTCTGCTTCACCTATTTTATATATATATATATATATATATATATATTAAGTTAAAAATGAAGGAAAATAAATAATTTAGTTCAAAATAAAGGTTCAACTAAAAAATTGGTAAAAAAATACAATTAGTTTTTACTTTCTTTGAAATTGAACAAAGTAGTGCAAATTCAGAACCAACAACCCAAAACCAAAGAAAAAAATTAGAGGAATCTTTAACCTCTAGAGGAAGAAGCCCAAGTTTGAAAAAACACACTAAAGTGTTCGATTTGTACCACAATAAGACATAGAAACAATATATATATATATATATATATATATATCAATAAGTATATGAAAAATTGACAATCACAATCAAATTCAAAAGTCAAATGGAAGGACATGTCAGTCTCACTATCTATAGGATTGTTTCTGTAAAGAAAAATGCATATTTTAGTTTACTGTGTAGTATTAGAGAGAAAAAAAAAAAAAAAAAAAAAAAAAAAAAACAGTTCTTGACAATATCTGAGGACCTTAAACAATCATAAATTATGAACACCCTCTGTTAAAAGAAATAATTTTTATTTCAAAAAATCGCATGCCCAAACCTAAGCCTAAATTAAAACAAATTCAAATAAAAGACGATATTAAAAACCCTAACAACCTGAAACTGAAACAAACCATAATTGAAGCGAATATTAGAAAAAGATATTAATACCTTTGCTTTGATGAAATTAGAGTCTCTACATTGTGAAAAATTCCACTTCATCTCTGCAAAGAAACTGAATTATTTAAATCCAAAAGAGAGAAATTAAAAAAAAAAAATTATTGACGAAAATATTTAATAAAAATTGTTACATATCAGAATCCTATTTTCTAAGCCCTAAGTTCTGAATTTAAATCTAGAACCAAAGCCAACCGTAACTGTAAAATGAAGTTTCCCAATTTCTAAAACATGTTCATACACTCACTTTGTGTTAGAAGCTTCCACCGCCCATTTTAGCACTGCCCCAATTTCTCACCTACTAGCTCTATATGCCTTTTTTTTCTTTTTGCTTTTGTTGTTGCTTCTTTATATTTTAAAGTTTTTGTAACAAATATTCAAGTCATTGGGTCACACATTATTTCAGCTTACTTATGCATAACTTTTAATTTCTCACAAACCAAAAATACAATAAGTAAATAAAGTTAGTAAGATTTGTACTTTCTTCTTTACACGACATTCAAAGCAACCTTAAAAATGGTTTGCAGACAAATATCTGGAAAAAAAAAAAAAAAATCCCTAACACTACTTTCACATATTCTTAGAGATTAAAATTACACGGCATAAGATCTCATCAACTATTATGTTATTTCCAAGTAAAGCAGAATAGATTCACAACAATGGAATTTCCCACCAAACCAATTCATTTTTATTTCTAATTGAAGAGACAAAAACACAAACCATAATAAGAAATGAATGCGCTATGTTAGGACATATGTGATTCATGTTAGAAACATATGTTATTTAGAATTTGGTAATCCTTTGACAAAACACACTTTACTTGTAATTAGGTAGATCTAGGATGTGTTTAATACTTCAAAGAATAAGAGTTCAAGTCTAGTATTAAAGCCATGCAAATTTGTCTAAGAAACAAGTGAAGAAGTGTTGATTCATTAAAACTTAACAACTGTTCGATAGATAGCTTGACAGATACTATCTATCGAGAATTACGAAATTCAGATTTCTAGATCTAATTTTCAGCCCATGCAGATATGTATGTGTACGGTTTCTTTTCTCACAACCCTAGAGATATATATATATATATATATATATAAGGCTTATTTTAAGGCTGATAGCTTCTTCTTCTTATACACCAATCTTGTGACCATGTTTACATATATTGTGCTTAACTTTGATATATATTTATGATAATGTATGTTCTTCTTCACCTACCCCTACATGTGTTGTTTCTTTTCTCTCTTTATACACATGTTTCTTTATTGTATGCAATCTTTTATTTTTGTTTCACACTAAGATGCTATGATGAGTTTTCTTTAAAGTGTTTCAGATATAAAAATTGTCAAAGTCTTCATTGCCATGAACTCCCTTTTTGTAAAGTTTTTTAAGGGTTTGTGTTAGAATAAATTTTATTGTAATCAACAAGTGAGTATGAGTTGAATGATTTATGACTTCTCTCATATTTCATTTTTTTTTTTGTTGCAGTTTTGTCACGGATTGCCAAAGGGGAAGATTGCTAGGACATATGTGATTCATGTTAGGAACATATGTTATTTAGAATTGGCTAATCCTTTGATAAAATGCACTTTACTTGTAATTTGGTAGATCTAGGATATGTTTAATACTTCAAAGAACAAAAGTTCAAATCTAGTATTGAAGCTATGCAAATCTGTCCAAGAAATAAGTGAAGAAGTGCTGATTCATTAAAGCTCAACAGCTGCTTGACAGATACTATCTATCGAGAATTACGAAATTTAGATTTCCAAATTTGATTTTCGGCCCATGCTGACATGTATGTGTAAGGTTTTTTTTCTCACAACCCTAGATATATATATATATAAGGCTTATTTTAAGGGCCGTCACATAAGAGAATACAAGGAGAATACATGTAAAAGGTGACCGATGCCTTATTTTCTCTAAAAGAAGTTATTGCGTCTTTGTGCCTTAAAGTTTTGTAACCAAGTGCTTCTTGATCCTCATTGTTGATGAAGTGAAGAACTTTGCAGCCAACAATCTTCTTCAAGTTGGTGAGTTAGTCACGTACTGGGAGTCATGCATTTTTGGTTAGTCACGTATTAGGATCCATGCAAAAGGGTGGCATTCATATATTGAAGAGTTCAAATATTCTGAAACGGTAGAAAGTTTCTACTGTAAGTTCATTTACGGGAATTGTAGAGTCTAGGGACAAATGTTTTGTACTAGACTTAAAACTACTTTTTAATATAGTGAATTGCTTTTCCGGAAGGTTTCCTCCTAGGGTTTTTATTGTGAAACTAGTTTGTTTCATTGATTTTCCTAGGTCATCATATCTTGTCTTATTTAGTTTTCTGCTACATATAATTTTGACATGATATTGATGTTTGTTTGTTTTAACAAGGTTTATTCATAATAAATTTAATCAACAACTTGGGTTTAAAAACTTATTAATTCTATCAACCGGGGTCTAAATTTCCCAACATGCTAAAAAAAAAAAGCAACTAGTGAGAAAATTTAAATATGTCAGAATTGAACCAAAAGGCAGAGCTCCAATTAAAAACCACAGGATTCAAAACAATCATCCACACCACAGTAAAGCAATTCATTGTTATTTCTAATTGAACAAACAATTACAATGTCTGAACCTCTGCTAAGCCTGCTCTACCTGGATTCCAAAACGTAACTTGCAAAACAACAGGGCTTTGAACATTTACATTACAAGTTATTTCCAATTGGTAAGTGGGCATGGTTGCCTACGCCAGAAGTACAATTTCACCACAACTAATTGGGTATTAATCCCACCTATAGCTTATTTCATAAATTAAAACCTCCCTTAAGCATAAAAATAAGACATAGAAAAGAAAAACAATAAGAAGGAAAGTATAAAAATAAAAGAACCTAGGAAAAGTACTATGGATTTGTAAAAGACTAACTTCTACATTATATTTTGGAAGTAAAATCGAACAGTTTGTGGCAAGATAAAATGTTTTAAATGAAAGTTGACCCACAATTCTCTGATTTGCCAAAGCACACTCCATTAAACTCGTGAATTATAAGAACATCACAAAGATATAGATAAGACTTAAAGAGTCCATATCCGTATCAATTTTCCTGGGCCTCTCTCTCTCTCTCTCTCTCTCTCTCTCTCTCTCTCTCTCTCTCTCTCTCTCTCTCTCACAATTAATCAATTATATCTTTGTCAAAGACCCAAACTCTTAGACCAATAATAAAGATTCAATTTTGAATGTGTGTTTGTCTTCCTTATAATCTCAAAAACTGAGTTATGTGTTCTAAACCAAGTAGCAAACCATTACTACCAATCTATGTAACAAAATGTAAGGGAAACAAAAAACATCAAGCAAAAGAAATAAGAATGGAGCACAAAAAGAACTAAGATTTAGAGATACCTCAACTGAAGCAACCACGTTCTATCAATATTTATGCACTGTGAGGAGAGGAAGACAGGAAGGAAGGAACTCAGATAGGCGACCGTTACTGTGAAACTGTAAAGCATGAAGGTAGGGAGATTTCAACGATTTCAAATGGTATCAGATTTTCCTGGCCTTCACGGTTTCAGACTCCTTGTTTTCCTTCAGGATTTCAGACTCTTTGTTTTGAGCAGCATGCCAGTATGACATTATATTTTTCAAAATCTTTGTTTTCTCACGCAAAACCTTTCAGGGTTCCACGTTATATTTTTCAAAATCTCTGTTTTCTCACGCAAAACCCTTCAAGGTTCCATCTTCCACAGTTTCTAATTTTTTGTTTTTACTTTAAGTTGAAAAAGCCTTGGGTTGGGCTTGATAGTGGGTTGGCCTTTGTCTTGGCTCTTAGACTGAGAAGAACTTGATTGCCTACGATCCTTGTCGAAGCCCTTTGCATTGGCATTCTTCAGGAACTTCTTAAATTGCCTAGTGAGGTAGGACTTCATTTTAGAATCTTCATCGTTCGACGACTTATTCGTGTCACTGCTCTTGGCCTTCAATGCCATGCTCTTTACCTTGCTAGATTTCCCAATCCTCGTCAAAACCTAACTCATAGGTCTGCAAATTACCAACCAGCTTTGTCAAATGAATTTTTTCAATGTCCTTTGACTCCTCAATCACAGTGATCTTAGCATGAAATCTCTCAGATAGAGATCTGAGCACCTTTCTCACAATGTTGGGTTCGAGAATGGTTTCCCCAAGATTAAAGGTTGAGTTTACTATGTCCTTGAGCCTGGCATAGAACTCATCAAACAACTCATCCTCCTCCATCTTAATCTCTTCGAAACTTGTAGTGAGCTTCTATAGCTTCGAAACCTTAACAGCCTTGGTTCTTTCATAGGTTGTCTGGAGAATAGTTCATGCTTCCTTCGCAATTTCAGTGGAGGATATATTCTTGAACTCCTCATTTGTGACTACACTAAATAAAGCATTCAATGTCCTACTGTTAAAATTTGCCGCCTTGATCTTATCATCATTCCAGTCGGCCGGCACTTCCTTCGGCTTGGTCCAGCCTATCTCCACAGCTTGCCACTCTTTCTCATCTAAAGACTACAAGAAAACTCTCATGCGTACTTTCTATTATACATAGTTAGTGCCAACAAATATAAGAGGTACAATAAGTGACTGTCCTCTATCCATGACAAACAGAGGTCAATAGATCACACAGCAAAGATTAAACCCTAATCAGAGTGTGCCTACTCTGATACCACTTGATAAGCCAAAAATTTATTGACCTCTTGTGATAAATTAATTGATTAATTACCCAAAGTTATTAATTAATCAAATTAACATGTGATGTACGTAACAGTAGAAACAAATCACCAACTAAAGTATAATGCAGCGGAATATAAAGTTGACACAGTGATTTGTTTACAAATGGGGAAAACTTTCGAAGCAAAAATCCTACTGGGCGATTTTAAGGTCACCACTCTTGAGAATTCACTATTATCACAACAAGAGGTTACATGTAAAGAAATCTCAGTACTTTATACCAACCTACGATTGAACCCTTACCCCAATACCCAATTGGACTTTTTCTATAGCGACAATCGCTCCTTGTGTTACACGGCTCCCTGTACATGACTAATCAATAGATGCACGAATCCTAGTATGCGACTTGATCACCAACTTGAGAAAGATGTTAGCTGCAAAGTTCTTCAGTTCATCACATGATAAAGATCACAAATTTGCTTGGTCATAAAACCCTACGGTGTACAAACACAACAACTTCTTCAAGATGAACTAGGGCAAGCTAGGTTTCCGGTCACAATTTGCATGAACAACATTTTGCTTCACACTTGTGCAATTGTGCTCCTTGTGACAGTTCTTAAAATAATCCTTATATATGTTTAGGGTTGCGAGAAAAGAAAGCTCAAACACATACTCATGACTTGGATGAAAATCATAACTGAAAATCTGTTTTTTATAAGCCTCGACAGATACCTTATCTGTCGAGAAGCTACCGAGCTTCGTGCTTAGACAGCTTTTAAACCTCGATAGATACTAACTGTCGAGCTTTAATGAACAGCACTTTTTTACTTGATTCTTGGATAGACTTACATGATTTTAGCACTTGAACTTGAAACCTTGTTTCTTGAAGCATTAAACACATCCTAAATTTACCAAAATATAAATAAAGTGCGTTTTGTCAAAAGATTAGCCAATCACATAATGTGTTGACATATGTTCCTAACATGAATCACATATGTCCTAACAATAACCACTTTTTTGTGAGAGAAAATTATGTAAAGAATGGAAGAGTAAATGACAAATTTATACTAAGAGGATGATAATAAAAAGAGACAAAATAAAGGAAGATAAAAGGAAAGAAAAAGAGTGATGTTAAGGTAGAATGTTTGGGGAGATCAAAAGGTAAAGAGAAGGAAAAATGTAGGAAAAAGTGTAAATGTTAAAAAAAAAATGAGTACAATTCGATGACCACAATTTTTTTTTATTTGAATTTAAGTAAAATATTACATTTTTTATTTTTTAAAACAAAAATAGAGAGAAAATATAAATAATTTAATGATAAAGAGGATGTGGTTGAATTTCAATATTGAGTAAAATAGAAGAGAATAAAAAAAATAAGAAAAATTAAAAGATATAACAATAAACACTAAATTATTCAAATTATGCTATATAATGGAATACTATTTTATTTTTATCTACTATCTTTAACTTTTTATAATGTAATCGGATAAAATTTAACAATCAAAGAGCAAAATAATAATAATAATTCAAAACACAAAACCCAAAATTATATCGTATCAACCTAAATTAGAGTTCTTAAAAACACAAAAATTTATCAACCTAAAGTAGAGATGCAATAAAAAATAAAAAAACCACCAAAACATTGAGAGAGAGAGAGAGAGAGAGAGAGAGAGAGAACATTTTTGTGAGAGAAAACTATGCAAATAATGGAAAAGAGTGACAAATTTATAGTAAAAGGGAAGGGATAAGAAGAGACAAATAAAGGAAGATGAAGGGAAAGATGAATAGCAATATTAAAGTAGAGGGTAGTGGGAGATGAAAAGTAAGGGAAAAAGAAAGGTTGAGTAAGTGTAAATATTTAAAAGATAAGTGAATGTAAAAAAAAAATTATAGGAAAATTGGAAATAAAAAAAATATATATATATATATATATATATAGATGTTAAACCGACAAAGATGAATATGTAAAGCCAACAATATATTTATAAATATATATATATATATATATATATATTTGTAAAAAAAAATAGGAATAAATAATAGATAATAATTATGTGGCGAATGACGTGACGATGAGATGGTACAACAGGAGCTTACCAGCAATAAATGCCATGCTTCAACTTTTAGTAATATATAGATATAGATATAGATAAGACAAAATAAAAGGAGGGACGGAAAAAAGAAATAAGAAGAAGATAAATTATATTTTAAACCAAATAGTTTATAAATTAGGGGTCATATATACCTTCTTTTTTTTTAAGAGAATATCAACCTATGACATCTACTCTTGATAATAACTCTTCATCGTTAGACCAATACACTAAGCAATTTTTTGTATAGGCTAAAATTGAACTCCAGATATATTATTCAACCATCAAAGACTTTACCAATTAAGTTAACTAAAACTCACAAGAGTCATATAACCTTAAATCTCGAACTTCCAAAAGTTTCAAATCAAAGCCTATATTTTTAAAAAGGCGTAAATGCACTTTTAGTCCCTACATTTTGGAGTTTTTCTATTTTAGTCCCTACATTTTAATTTTACCACTTTTAGTCCATAATCCAATTAACGCGTTTTATTTTGGTCCTTTCCGTCAGTCAACCGAGGAAAATTGCTGATGTGGCACCCGGAGGAATTAAAATATAATAAAAAATGCCACGTCACCTTGACACATCAGCATATAAATTTAAAAAATTAATTTATTAATTTTAACTAAATAATAAAAATAAAAACATAATAAAAAACTAAAATTACAAAATTAAAATAAAATTTAAAGAATAATCTCAAACTCAAACTCTGTTATCTAATCTCATCCAACCCAAACAAAAATTTATCCTCATATCATTTTGACTTTTAAGTATATTTACTTTTCCCCTTTCAAGAAAAAAAAAACCTTTCAAAAACCTTTAAGGTAGCTCCCTTAAAAATCACGATCTGATGAGAGCTGTACAAAAAAAAAGAGTTCAGAGAGAGGGAGAGAGAGAGAGAGAGAGAGAGAGAGAGAGAGGGAGAGGATGAGATGAGGTTTGGAACAGATCTTGAGGAAGGAGGCGGCGGCTTGGAGCAGATGAGGCCGGCGGTTTGGAGAAGATCTAGAGGAAGTAGGCGGCAGTTTGGAGCAGATGGGGCCGGCGGTTTGGAGCAGATGGGGCTGGCGGTCTCGGTGTGAGTTTCGGCGTGGGTCTCAGCCTTCTCGGCGTGGGTCTTGGTCTCCGTCCTGGTCTCGGCGTGGGTCTCGAGTTTTGTTTGACTGTGTCTCGGCGTGGGTCTCGGCCTTCTCGGCGTGGGTCGCGGCCTCCATCTCGGCGTGGGTCTCGGCCTCCATCTCGGTCTCCGTCCTGGTCTCGGCGTGGGTCTCGGCCTCCATCTCAAGTTTTGTTTGATTGTGTCTGTCTTTGGTGGTGGGATCTGGGTTTGATTGTGTTGATCTGGGTTTTTTGTGATTGGTTTCTTGATCTGGGTTTAATCTGGGTTGGTTTGTTAACTGGGTTTATGGGTTTAATTTGTTGAGAATTTGGTGATGATTGTGTTAGAATTTGGGGTAGATTTGACGGTGCTGGGTTTGATGAACTCTGAAGAACAATATTAATTTTGTAATTTTAGTTTTTTATTCTGTTTTTATTTTTATTATTTAGTTAAAATTAATAAATTAATTTTTTAAATTTATATGCTGACATGTCAAGGTGACGTGGCATTTTTATTATATTTTAATTCCTCCGGCTGCCACATCAGCAATTTTCGTCGGTTGACTGACGGAAAGGATTAAAATAAAACGCGTTAATTGGATTAGGGACTAAAAGTAGTAAAATTAAAATGTAGGGACTAAAATGGAAAAACTCCAAAATGTAGGGACTAAAAGTGCATTTACGCCTTTTAAAAACATGTAAGACTGTAATTTAAAACCTTTGAAGTTATAGGTCCAAATTGGAAATAGTAATATTAATGCATAAAATGTAATTTATTTATTATTTACTAAGTCAACCAAACCAAGTTTTAATTGAGTCTTAATTTGTATGGGCTTCAATGCATGCATCAATGTTATTCTGAAAATGGACAACTAAAATTCAATATGATAATTAGGGATGGAATTGAATTGCCTAGCTTGGCAAAAGAGAGAGTGTGTGACCAGAGACTGTGATTCTGAAAATGGACAACTAAAATTCAATATTGATAATTAGGGATGGAATTGAATTGCCTAGCTTGGCAGAAGATAGAGTGTGCCACAAGTGACTGTGAGTGATCGCATGAAGAATTGGTTCATGTATAAGCATTTTCTCTCAAATTTATAATTTTTCACTTCTAAGTTTTGTTTGATGTGAGAGACTATGTCCCCACCTATTTGTTTCTATTGGGGCCAACTTGTGTGAATGAGTGGTGTCATGTTAGTGCCTCTCAAAATAACGGTTTGATTAATGGTTTGATTAATTATATTTTTCCAATAAATCGAGGGTTTTATATGGAGTTGTCACTTATTTTATTAAAAAGGAAACAAAATAAAGAAAACCATGTGATGCAATGTTATTTAATACATGGATTTCTTTCTCCCCGTATCCTCTTCCATTTTCTTTACCTTTCACACTCTCAAACTTTTGGTTTAAGGTTGGTTACTCTCATTGATGCTAACCCTTATCGATTTTCTCGATCCCTATCAATCTTCCAATATTTTAAATTTCACACCATCATCAAAGTTACAATTGTTGAAATCAATGAGACCAACTAAACCTAGTTCTTATACTTAGGTCGACATTCTTGTTGATCTTTGTGGGTATGAGTTCCTACTTCCTTTGATATCCACACATAGTTACGCCGAGTGACAGGTTTTGGTGCAACTCGAGTTTGACCGATATGTGATCACCTATACCATAATTATCCTTTTAATATATATATATATATATATATATATATAATGAAAGGGTAATATTGTACAATTAACAAAATAATAATAAAGTTTTAACCAACTAACAACAGCAACGTGTTGAAGTTAAAGACATGAAAATAATAATATGGAAAGTCCAAAATATAAAACCGAAAACCTCTCTACTATAAGATTTTGGTAAAATCTAAAAGCTACAAATGATTTAGTATGAGATAGAGAAAAAACTTGTTGACTTGAGATTTTTTTTTTTTTTTTTTTTTTTTTTTTTTTTTTTTTTACAAAATAGAATTCTACTCTAACTTAATCTAAGTGTATATGTATGTGAAGCTCTCTTTTAGAGACTTGAACCTCAATCCTTGCCCCCCACACCTCACACCTCACAAATATTTATACTTGTAGAGTGACCACCGCACCAAGGGTGCGGGGTGGTTGTCCATTTGAGACTCGAAAATTAATTGATTTATAAATTTGTGAAAGCCCATTAAGGCATTAACACAACAACAACAGGTCTCCCCTTCTCTCCCCATCATCTCATTTCCATTTTTCTCTTTCTTTCTTTCTCATTCAGTCACATTCTCCATTTCCTTAAGTCTTGGATAGATCACTTGATTTTAGTGGAATTTTTGAAGTCTTGGAACAACTGGACTTACTTTAATGGTTAAATGTGTACATAGAGGGCTCCTAGACTACTAGTTTTCTAAAAGTGAATGAACAGTAGGATTAGGAAATGGTTCATATGCAGGCTTAGAGAATGTACATGTATTTGTGTAAATATTGATAAATAGATAGGGAAACAAGTTTGTGAGCTGAACATCCTTGAAAATAAACATGTTTTAAAACATCTTGCCATGCCTATTTTGGGTACACGTTCAATTTCAATATACTTTAACGTTTATTGGTAGGTGTTTTTCAACAGCTGAGTTTTGGGGGGGGGGGGGGCTATGAAGAAAATCCGAAGCGGAAGGCATTGAGAAGTGATAAGGTCATTCACAACTTGCTTGGGTGTTATTGTGTGATTGGGTTTTAGGACTTACACACGAGACCATCACGTGAATTTAATTAAAGCAAACTTTAAGTTCACCAATCACAAGGTGATACTTAATCACGTTGTAGATTTGGGTATCTTTAGACTTTCTCTTACTATAAACAATGAAGAAAAATAAAGATATTTCCGAGTTGGCATTGCGTTGAGCCCAACTTTTTCTTTGTAAGAGTGTTTACTGTTCTGTTTTGTCGTCCTACCTTTCTCCTTGAACGCTCTATTTGGTGCTTTTATAACATGCATATTTTCTTTCGGTGCACTTAAGATTTAAGAATACCAGATGCATGTGAAATGAGTAGATCGTGAAAGTTGGTAGGGCCACATGATTTGGTGTTTATATGAAAAACGATACCTCATCATGTGCAGAATGACCTATTTTTGAAGCCTTTCTCATAGAGACTTGGTAATGTCAAGATAATTAGCCTTTTATATAGAGAGGTAATGACAATATATTATTGCTTGGACCTGAGAATAGGAAAGCAACTCATTCATGTGAGTGGAAAAAAAGCAAACCCTGCACTTCACCTGCTGCGTCTTTCAGATGCAGGGTTCACAAGCTGAGATGCATGTAGCATTGTTCAGTTGGTCTTGGATACTGCAGACTGAAGCTGATTTGCTAACAGATAATGTTATGGATGAAGTTAACTTGGCGAACGTGGTCAATAATATCCATTATAGGAGACTGGAAGTATGTGAGTTTTCCATCAAGACCTTCAGGATTTTATTTATGAAACAAATGTAGGAGTTCAAATATTTGGAAACATAACCGTTTTGCAACATATACGATACAGGGGGAAAAATGCTGAAATTTAATAGGTACTCATCAACAAATGGTGCCCCACTGTTGATAAAATAATGTGGTTTATTCTTGCATTCTTCTGCTTATGCTATGGTGATTCAAGCAGTTTGGGCTCGAGCCATAGCCACAATCTGGGGGATCACAACAGAGAGAAGTGATGATGATCTAATTTTTTCCTCCATCTGCTCCTTGTTTCCTTCTGTGGGATTGTTATTCTTGGGAGGTTGAAATAGCTTGTTCACTAGAGTCAGAAATTTCTCAATGAGCTCTATAACTTTTGCTATTGTTGCATCCAAAATCCACATCAATATAAGTGTAGCCAAGCCTGGTGCTTCTTTAGAAAGTAGAGGCCTTACATAATTCACTATATGAATAAAATGAGAATAAGTTAGTTTTAGAAATGAGAAAGAAATTATAGGAATATTCATCTTATTGGTTAAGTGATCAAGTCTCACATAGGATAATACTGACTAGAGTAACAAGTGGTAATAAAATTTTGTTGGATTAAACCCTCTGGGGTAAGCTTTTGAGTTAAGGTTTTGTTCCAACATGTTATCAAGCCCTCAAAAAAAGACCCTAAGATGTTACTCTCAACTTCCACAAATCCAAAATCATAATAGCAAGAAAGATTTCTATTTTATCCAAACCTGCATTAAAAAAGAAAAAAGAAAAAACCACTGATTGCTCTAAAAAGCACTTCTAAAACACACTGCCAAAGTCTTGAACAACACACACACAAGTAAATTCCTAAGATCCAATGCTCCGAGTTTTGTTGAGGCCTTTTATAAGGGCTTCTTCTTAAATTCATACATTGACCAATCCTTGAACAATAATTTTCAAACTCTTAAATTTTATAGCAGCAAGGGCACAACTGTTTTGTCTCTTTTGTGGTGTCTAATAACCACAACCATGTTTCTTCCCATAGTTCTATTCCATTCACCTGTTGGATGTTTTCATGCTACAAGTCTACTCCAAAGTTGTTTTTTATTAACATATATGATAACACCACCACCTACACATAATATCCAAAGGCCATTTAATGTTGAGATAGTTGGTTCTAGAGAAATGAAACTCCCATGAGAGTGAAAATCACATGCAGAGTTTCTCTAGAAATGAGAGGAGATAGGGATCAAATGGCCTGAATACTTGGGGCCTTTTTATACACCCTTATACCCAATCGGAGAGTTGTAACTTCAGGAACAAACACAACCCTCTGTAGAGTCATATACATTAACTAGAGAAACTAATTGCATTGGAAGTTATCACCACTCTACTTCTCTAGGAGACAGAGTAGGAAATTTAATATGAGGGAATACCACCATTGTTGGGTGTGATTGCCCCCTCCAATACCAACAGAGATGCATCTAGCCATAAGACAGAGTATTTTCCAATTGAAAGAGTCGCTTGGCCAAACAAATAAAAGAAAAGAAATTATTTCTTGTGCATCTATTAACACAAACCAAATATGTGATGAGAACAGTGAAAACCTGCGTAGGGTATCCATTGAAACTCTCGAAGTGACGTTTTCCTCAAAATCACAACCCAAAAAGCTTTATCAGTTGCTAGAGAAACCACTAGTCTCTGCATTCAAGTCAGATTCCTTAAAGAGACATACATTAGCAGGAAAAGATTCTTACTGTCTGTCCAGAGAAAGAAATACAAAACATGCCAATTTATTATTTGAAACCATTATTTGATTAATATATGGTTTTTTGAATTAGAAAAGAAATTTGCATAGACGAAATGACATTGTTCTTACAGTTGAAACAAGTTAGAGTCTAAAGATAAAAATAAACATAGATCCAAACAAAACATCGGCAAAGAAGAGGAGGGGGATGACTAGGAACAAGGCGTTTGGAACTTTGGTAAGTTACAATCACTTCTGCAGGACTCATCTTTGAGCCAATCATGTCAAATTCTAAGATTATCAAAAGGGAGAATTGGACCTTGACCAAGTTTGAAGAATGTTCACATTAAAGTCAAAACCAAGAATTCACCTTAACAGTGGGATTTGTTAGCAGCATTCGAAATGCATCACAAAGCCTTCTGTATCCCTGAGATAGCAATAGTTTTAGATAATCCAATATCTGCTCAAGCCATTTCAACATTGACCCAGAGGAGGATTTCCCAGGCATACAACTGTTTATGAATGCAATCTGATCAGAAAAATTGTAATCCAAGCTAAGGGTAGTCTATTTTTTATACAAGTAATAAAAGCCAATTATCCTTGCAATCACCTTGGTATTGTTATAAAACTTATCCAAGACAAGTAAAACTTGAGAAATAGAAGTTGGTGCTAGAACATAAATGACCTTATCAACTAGTGGAATCATTCAAAGTGATATCATGGAGACAAATTTTTCCAGCAGAAAATTCAATTTTTTAGAATGCTTCTTTCTGAAGTTCTATCTTGAACAATAAACCGTGGTTTTAACTTCTAATAGGAAAGTTTCCCAGATCAGTCTTAATAAAGGTACATGATACTACTTAAGAATGGAGATATCCTAATTTGGTATATGGGATCTTGAGCACAGATAACCTAATTTCACAATGTAGCAGACCTGGACAGCAGATAACAGCTACGGAAAGATCCGAACTGAAAGTGTATCACTAGGTAAAAATTACATATTACATGCTTCATAGCACTTCAAAAAATTTTCCAATTTGTATTACATGCTAATTTAGCTGAGTCATCAGTCCTGCCCATATATGAGCTCTCTTATTTTGTAAACTATTTCCAAATAAGCCAAATTAGCAACCTAAAAATTTAATTTCAATAAGAACTTAAAGTAGTCTTCAAAATTGAATCATTAGGACTAAAAATTTTTAACAAAAGGATCCCCTAAATAGAGATAAGGCAGTGAAATAGTTGATTTTTTTATTAAACTTGCGTTAGAATTTAGATGCAGATTTTTCAATATTACAAAAATAGAAAACATGCATAATCACAAAAAAGAAGCATAATTGTACTACTACTTCTACTCACTTTTGAGAAAGATATTGGAAAAGGATAAACAGTGGAGTAGGAGGAAAGAAAAAAAAGAGAGGTCTCACCCTGTGTGAGAAAGAAAGACTCCTAGCAAACTTTATATCGCGACAACTTTCCAGTTTTTGTCACAATAATAGTAAAATTTAGATTTAATTACAGCCAAAGTTTTGAAACCAGACCATTCATAGAACTGCAAAGGTGAGGGGTTCAAAGTTTTTAAGGTCACATAGAGGTTTAACCAAAATCGAATTGTAATGACGTTATAAATTATTTAATAATTAAATAAAATACAAATAATAGATAAATTTAAAAAAAATGATCAATATTAATTTAAAATACATGAAAAAATTAAATAATTTTCAAATACATTATCACAACTTTTAAATAAGAAAAAATAATAAATGATAAAGCATAAAACAATACATTACAATTATAATTAACAATTCAAGTATAAGTTATAATGAGAAATACAAAATAGTATTAAAATACTATCAATCTTATTTACTTTTTTTTATATATAATAGTGTCAACTAAATAAGATGTTAATATTATATTAAAAAAATGTCTATTTTGTTTTAAAAAAAAATGTCAACTCATGAGATTTATCTCACCAAGCATATCACCCAGCCAAGTCTTGGGTTTCCATTTTAACTTTTAGTTTAAAAATAATTTTAAAGTAAGAAAAAGGACAACTCATTTCCACAATCACATTTCCCAAGCAATCTGATAACTTCTTCTACACTTTTCTTTTCAGCACCTACTTCTCATACTTTAAATTTTGGCAGCGCTTGGATTGCGCGTTCGTGCATCCACGTTTGCTTTTTTTTTCTTTTTTTTTCTTTTTTTCACGCGCATCTGTTATGTTACTGTTCATTGGCCATGAATAGTAATTTTAAGCTAATGAACAGTATTTTTAACACATTTAAAAATTATTTTGCTATAGTATTTTCAGTTTTCAATTTTTAGTTTTTAACAATAAGTTCTATCCAAACGGACCATTTGTGTCCTTCTCTCCTTACTTCTCAATCTCACATAGTCACATCTTTGGTCTTCCTCAATTCTCAAGCAAATTATAACATATCTGAAGGTAAGTCTCTCTTTCACAGCTTCATCCTTTACTCACTTTCCCTCTTTCTATCCCCGTTTCCCTCATTCTTCATAAAGAACATATACAGCCAACCTGAAATTACCCTTCACAAAGAAATTTTCTGAGGAAGAAACCGTGTCTGGTTCAGAAAACCGTGCAATTTATAGCGGTTCGAGAGGTTCAAGGTAAAAATATAATTTCCGGTTTTTTGTGTTTAAAGAACCATTTCAAGGAGTGGTTTCCAGTTAACCCAGTCGGACCATACGGTTCGGTCCGGATTTCAAAACCTTGATTACAACTTACCCACTTGTGGTTTGACTGAAATTTAAGTTGCTTATTCGTAATTTAAAATTTGACACTTTATTCACTTAAGGTTAGCTTAATTAGGATTCCGTTACCCGCATTATTAAAAATGAGGCCAAATATGTATTTTTGCTCTCTTTTATGTTTCTCTCATCTCAAAACATTAAAAAAAAAAAAACATAAAAGAATAAGAGAAAACAATATCAAAAAGTGAGGGCTTTGTAAAAATTATGGACAAACATTACTACCACCGTAAAAGCTTCTATCAAGAACCATCTCTAGCAAAAATAAATTCCTTCATTCATTTCTAAGTTACCAACAAAGCCATAGCATCTAAAGCTTAAATCAAACCAAAAATTAACCACAAAATTTGCTGACTCAACTAATTTGGAATTGATACTTTTTTTCTCCCTCTCTATCTCTGATTAATTAAATCTATGATTATATGCATTGTTAATGTATGAAGACAAGGTATTAGTGAGTATAATAATTTTCTGTGTACCTTTGTGTTGCTTTTGTTTGTTGTGGTGTCCTACTTTTTTTTGGCACTTGGTAGATAGGGGTAAAGTGGGCGGGACAGTAGGGCACAACTTTGCTGTGTTTAGCAGCAAACAATGTTCCATTTGAATTAGATGCTATAGCTTTGCTAGTCACTTAGAAATGGATGAAGGAATTTGTTTTTGCTGGAGATGATCCTTGACAAAAGCTTCTATGGTGGTGGTAATGTTTGTTTATAATTTTTACAAAACCCTCACTTTTTTATCTTGTTTTATCTTATTCTTTTATGTTTTTTTTAAAAAAAAAATGTTTTGAGAGGGGAGAGACATAAAAGAGAGCAAAAATACACATTTAACCTCATTTTTAACAAAGGTGAGTAACGGAACCCTAACTAAGCTAACCTTAAGTGGGTAATGTGCCAAATTTCAAATCACAGGTAGGTAACTTAAATTTCGGCCAAATCACAGATGGGTAAGTTGTAATTAGCCCTAAAATTTAATAAAGTTTCCGAATTTATAAAACATGTTCATAAAAATAAAATTGTTTCAAAAGAGTTTTCTTTCCGTTAATTAAATTTGGGAACTTCAATCAAAATATCATTACTTGTTAGAATTCCTACAAAGAAGCAAAAGAAAGAAGGGGAATTTTGTTTGGATATTCAATTTCTCAAAAAGAGAATCCTTGGTTCAATTTCCATAAAAACATGGATTCTTGACTTATCCTTGAGATTAAATAAATTATCTCACCCAAAAACAAAATTAAGTCAGTGTTTAATTAAATACCAAGTATTTGACTTAAATGTCCACCATTTGAAGTGGACAAAATCCTATTTGAGGATTTAAATCTAAAACCTCAATTTAAGAACTACTAATTGGTTTGATCTATGCCAAGGATACGTAGGCAACCTAAATAAATTATTAGGTGCAACCACAAATAAATAAAAACACATATCCCCTCGTTGAAAGAAGGTACAGACTTCGTTGTGGGAGAAGGTATAGCTCTTACGAACTTGCAGCCTTTATTGCTTTCCTAATATCTCACCATTTATTTGAAGGATATCCCCATGAAAAGATCCTAAATAGACATTTCCCTCTAGCAGTGAAGTTGGCCAATGGATACTCTTTCCCCCTTTTCCCTTATTTCTTAGGGACTATATATACCCATTTAGATCGTTTCACCCTCAAGCTACGTACAATGCTCTTAGGGTCAAGTCCAAGTGGAAACCTTTGTACCTATAGCAATTTTGCAAATTTGGGTGTGGGAACATTTTAAGAATTATGCCCCTGTTCCCAAAGTTCTAAGTTCCTTTAAAACCAGTCTGCCATCACCCTAGGGATTACCATGATCGTGGCGTTGGAATAAAGTTGTAGCATCCTCTAATAGTTTCATTTACAAGATGCTAGATGACCCTACTGATTGGACAGACAAAACCTTAATCCCCCCTTGAGGGTGGACTTCCGTCCTTATTTCATTCCCTGAAGGCTGAAATTGTTTCTCATTATAGAGATTTCTCTTGGACTTAGGAGGAGCTCTCTTTTGTTGCATGTGCCTTTACTTGATATATGGACTTGTATTGAGTCAAGATTAGTAAATGAATGCAGAGGAAAAGGTTTTGTTATACTTGTGTTTCTCAGGCATTAAATGCACTAGTCGCAAACCCACACGATGCGTGAAAATATATATTATTTTGTAATATGGTATAATATATAATTTATTCTCTAAAAATTTATTTAAAACAATATGTTCTCCTTAAAAATTGAACTATTTTTAAAGTATTATCCATTTCCATTCTATTATTTTGGGTTTTTTTTTTAATAACTAAATCATGAAATCAACCAAGACTCAAAAACCAAAACAATGTCAATACACATCTATACTACATATAATAATGGAAGTTTTGAAAAAAAAAAAAACTTTCTTTCTTCTTTTAAAGTTCCTTAGAAATGTCTTTGGCCACTTAAAAAACCTTCATTGTCAAACTCTCATGTATCTAGGTCAATGATCCTGAACCTTGCAAGAACCAAATTACACATTTAGCATTATCAAAATCAGATAAAAATTAAACTCTCAATCATGTTTTGAGATTTTCTATTTCCTCATGACCAAATTTTTGAGGTAGATTTTTTTATTGTCTATTGGACTGCAAGATCAAATTATTATGTGCTACACATAATAAGAAAAAGTGTGCTAAACATAATATTTGTCGAGGCCAAACAAATTGAGAAAGGTCCCACAACAAAAAAGAACCATTGAGTCAAAAAATATGAAAGCAGTAATTGGAATACAATTACAATGTATACTTTATTATTGTTTCAAAATTATCAGAGGTACATTAAACTTTGGTTTTCTTTTCTTCCTATTTTTTTACATAGAGTTAAACAAATGTCAAATGTAAGAAACTAAAATGCCAAAGATTAGCAAATTGAATGGGTAAAATACAAATATAAAATAAAAATTGTACAACATGAATATGAGGTAAGAAGATGTTGTAGAGATTTCTAATTTTTGAAAATCCTTCTTATAACCGACAAACCAATCCTAGCCACCCATAGCCCCAAAGTGATCACATTTTCAGCAACCCACAAAAGAGCATATGATCCACAAACATTAGAAATCCAATGGAAAAACTGAAGCTAGGGGAAATGAAAAAATAAGAAGGGAAAGAACACATCTAAAAGGGACTTTCTAAACCTGATGCCACTTTGGCAACTTTTGCTGAGGTAGAGAAAACAACTGGAAATTTATAGTGTTAAAAATAACATGGTTAATCGCATGAGTGGCAACTGAAGGGCTTGAACTTCAAAAAAGCAAAACAGTTTTGAAGGGGAAAATGAAAAGTTGAGAATTGGAAGAAGGCTAAATTATTGGTTAGTTGAATTTAATGAGTTAAAGAATGTGTAAGGTTGTTCATAGTGAGTTGGATTTAATGAGTTAGAGAATGTGTAAAGTTGCAGTATTTATTTATATATTAATATTGTTTAAAAAATGAGGAAAAAAAAAGATGACATGGTCAATGATGTGGCTCAACTGAAGTATAACAATAATAAATACTACGCTTCGACTTTTAGATATATATAGATTTGTAGTGTCTATTGATGTTTTTCCTTTGTACAAATAGATGTTTTCTCTTTAATACATTTTGAGAATCCCTAGCAGTGAAATTAGATTTGTAGCCACCTGATCAAATCCACAGGTGAAAGATGTGAGTACTCTAGCATCCATCCTTAAGGCCTCATTTGGAAAGAGGGAATGGAAAGGAATGAAAAGAATAATTTTAGAATATTCTTCCCTTTCCTTGTTTGGGAGTTTTAATGGAGGGAATGGAAAATTCATTCCTTTGTTTGAGAGTTTAAGTGGGAGGGAATGGAATAGGTAGAAGGGAACACTCATTTCTCTCTATTCCCTTAAAATTTCAAATTTTCATTCCCCCCAAAATTAGGAGGAATAGGAGGGAATGGAATTAGATTTAATGAATTTTTTACTAAAACTCCCAAAATACCCCTATATATTTAACCCTTTATTTTAAAATAGGGGTCTAATAGTAATATTGTCATAAAATGATTCCATTCCATTCCCTCCATGTTACTCCCAAACAAGATTACTTACATTCCATTCATTTCCATTCCTTTTCATTCCTTTGTTTTAAAACATTCAATCAAGATTACTTAATTACATTCCATTCCATTCTTTTTCATTCTTTTCCCTTACTTAAATACATTCCATTCCATTTCATTTTTTTCTATTCTCTTATGTTCATTCCATTCCATTCTATTCCCTTCCCTTATAAAGTCCCAAATGGACCCTAAGTGGCTGGGTACCATGGGCTCATTAGGGTAGTTTTTTTCTTTAACTTACATTATGTTAATATGCTTGAAACCTTCAAGCTCAATAGATTTTAGGTTTATTGAGCTACACAATGGGACTTACCTTAATGGTTAAATGTGTACATAAAGGGCTCCTAATTTAGAGGTTTGATAGGCATGACAAGACAATAATTTTCTAAAAGTGAATGAACAGTAGGATTAGGAAATGGTTTATAAGCAGGCTTAGAAAATATGAAGCCATTTGTGTAAGTATTGATAAATAGATAGGAAAACAAGTTTGTGAGCTAAACATTTTTGAAAATAAACATGTTTTAAAACACCTTGCCATTCCTATTTTGGGTACACGCTCAAGTCCAATTTGAATATACTTTATTGTTTTTTGGTGGGTGTTTTTCAATATCTTAGTTTTGTGAGGGAGGGCTTATGAAGAAAATCAGAAGTAGAAGGCACTGACAAGTGAATAGGCCATTTGCAACTTGCTTGGGTGTCATTGTGTGATTGGGTTTTAGGACTTACACACGAGACAATCACAAGAATTTAATTAAAACAAACTTTTAGGGTCTGTTTGGTTGGAGGAATGAAAAAGTGGAAGGATAGAAAAGATTTTAATTTCCCTCTTTTTTGTTTAGTTGGGAGTGAAAAAGTGGAAAGATAGAAAAAATAAGTTTGTATAAATTTACACATATACTCTTGTTAAAAATTGATGCCCAATTAAATTAAATAAAAAAGTGATAAACCAAAAAAAAAAAAACCAATCACCTAAATTTATTAAAAAATAAAAATCATGTCTAGAAAAAAAAATCACATCTAAGAAAAAAACAAATGCAAAAAAAAAAAAAAAAAAAAAAACACAAAAGAAAAAAAAAAAAAAAAGAGAGAGAGAGAGAGAGAAAATTTGGACGAAGCCTGCCCAGTAATCAAAAGAAAAAAAAAAAAAAAAAAAGAAGAGGCCACATCTAGGAGGAAAGAAAAAGAAAAAAAAAAATGAAGTAGAGCTACGTGGACAAGCCCATGTGCAACTGCATAAGGGTATTTTTGTTAAAAAATGATGTCTAATTTTTCTTGTTTGTTTTTTTTTTTTTTTCATTTTCAGGAGAAAGTTTTTTGGTGGACCTAGAGAAAAAACATCTAAATCTCACCATTTATTTTCCTTATTCCCTACCCAATCAAACACACTCTAAAAAATTTTCCTTCTCATTTTCTCTCCAAAAATTTTCTTACCCTTTATTTCACCTCTAAACAAGCACACCCTTAAGTTCACCGATCACAATGTGAACTTAATCACGTTGTAGATTTGAGTATCTCTAGGATTTCGCTTACTACAAACAATGAAGAAAAATATAGATTTTTCCGAGTTGGCTTTGCGTTGAGCCCAACTTTTTCTTTACGAAGTGTGTACTGATCTGTTTTGTCGTACTACCTTTCCCCTTGGACGTTCTATTTGGTGCTTTTATAACATGCATATTTTCTTTTGGAGCACTTAAGATTTAAGAATACTATATGCATGTGAAATGACTAATGAGTAGATTGTGAAAGTCGGTAGGGCCACATGATTTGATGTTTAGATGAAAAACAATACCTCATCAGGTGCAGAAAGACCTCTTTTTGAAGCCTTTGGTAATGTATATGTAATCTTAATTCTCGAGTAGTTACTCAATTGGTACAGAGAAAAAAACTCAAAAAGGACTGGACTTAATTCTTAAGTAGTTACTCAATTGGCACAGAGAAGAGAACTAAAAAAAGGACTTCCAGTCCACTTGGTTGAAACTTGAAAGTGATCCTAACACAAGGAAAAAGAAAATAAATAAAAAAAAAGTTTTCTCAAACATCAAACTTAATGACATTTTCACCTATTTTATTGTTCATGTAAGTTGCTTTCGCCTTGTCCAAGTTTGACACCTGTTATTTTTTTCTTTTTTCTTTCCTATTATTTTTTTTCACATTTTCACTATTAATGATACTTTTTACATTATTTTATCATTGAGTGATGCTAGAGATACTTTAATTGATATGTCACCAATCATAAAAAATAATTTCACATTTATTCATTATATATTATTTAAGTAACACTAATCACATTTTTATCATATCAGTTTGTAAACTTTTTGTTGTAGCTTTATAGTATTAATTGGTTATTTTTCTTTAATTTATTTTAATGATATGAAATATATTTATTTTCTTACAATTGTTTATTTATTTTGTTATTATTATCAATTAATATTTTTAGATCAATTTCATTTTAAGTAATATCTTTTAATTTTGCCTCTTCTGAACCAAAATTCTGGCCCCGCCACTGTTATATACTGAGATAATGACAATATATTATTGTTTAGACCTCAGAATGGGAAAGCAATCCTTTTTAACCATGCAGAAGCAACTCATTCATGTGAGTGGAAGAACAACGATGAATCTAGAAAAGCGAACCCAGCACTTGACCTGCTGTGTCTTTAAGATGCAGGGTTCACAACCTGAGATGTATGTAGCATTGTTCAATTGGTGCTGGATACTGCAGGCTGAAGCTGAATTGCAAACAGATAACGTTATGGATGAAGTTAACTTGGCAAACGTGGTCGATAATATCCATTATAGAAGACTGGAAGTCTCTGAGTTTTCCTTCAAGACCTTCAGGAATTTATTTATGAAACAAATGTAGGAGTTCAAATATTTGGAAACATAACCGTTTTGCAACATATACAATACATGGGGAAAAATGCTAAAATTTAATAGGTACTCATCAACTAATGGTGCCCCACTGTTGATCAAATGCTGTGGTTTATTCTTGCATTTCTCTGCTTATGCTATGGTGATTCAAGCAGTTTGGAAGGTTGAAATAGGTCGCTCACTAGAGACAGACATTCCTCAATGAAGTCTCTAACTTTTGCTTTTACGGTATCTATAATCAACTGCAATATACGTGTCTCCAGGTCTGGTTCTGCATTAGAAATTAGAGGCCTTAGATAATTAACTACATGGATAAAATGAGAATAAGATAGTTATAGAAATGAGAAAGAAATTATAGGAATATTCATGCTGTTGGTTAAGTGATCAAGTCTCACATTGGATAATACTGACTAGAGTAACAAGTGGCAATAAAATTTTGTTGGATTAAACCCTCTGGGGTAAGCTTTTGAGTTAAGGTGTTGTTCCAACATGTTATCTAGCCCTCAAAGAAAGACTCTAAGATGTTACTCTCAACTTTCACAAATCCAAAATCCTAATAGCAAGAAAGATTTCTATTTTATTGAAACCCGCATTAAAAAAAAAACCCACTGATTGCTCCAAAAAGCACTTCTAAAAACCACTGCCAAAGTCTTGAACAACACACACACACACAAGTAAAATCCTAAGATCCAATGCTCCGAGTTTTGTTGAGGTCTTTCATAAGGGCTTCTTCTTAAATTCATACATTGACCAAGCCTTGAACAATAATTTTCACTTTTAGGATCTGCTTGGATACCGCTTATTCTTGAAAACTGAAAACACTATAACAAAATAATTTTTAAATGTGGGAATAGTACCGTGAAACACAGTTTTAAAGAAAAAGTTGCTGAATGAAGGTACTTGTGGGTCCTGTGAACAGTGCACAGGACCCACAAAAAAAAAAAAAAAAAAAAAAACTCTTCTGTTGGGAAACGTGCAAATCGTGTTTCCCAAACAGAGGCTTGAATTTTATAGCAGCAAGGGCACAATTGTTTTGTCTCTTTTGTGGTGTCGCGGAGCCAACGAGTTCAGTCGAACAACGTAATGAGTCTAAGGTTACAGAAGCGTTCGCCCACTTTAATAGGTATAGCATTGCAAGCAAATAGGGCTATAACCACAACCATGTTTCTTCCCATAGTTCTATTCCATTCACCTGTTGGATGTTTTCATGCTACAAGTCTACTCCAAAGTTGTATTTTTATTAACATATATGATAACACCACCACCAACACATAATATCCAAATGCCATTTAATGGTTGAGACAGTTGGTTCTAGAGAAATAAAACTCCCATGAGAGTGAAAATCACGTGCAGAGTTTCTCTATAAATGATAGGAGACAGGGATCAAATGGCCTGAATACTCGGGGCCCTTTTATACACCCTTATGCCCAATCGGAGAGTTGTAACTTTAGGGAAAAACGCATCCCTCTGTAGAGTCATATCCATTCACTAGAGACACTAATTGCATTGGAATATATCACCACTCTACTTCAATAGGAGACAAAGTAGGAAATTTTATTTGAGGGAATGCCACCATTGTTGTGGTGTGATCACCCCCTCCAATACCAACAGAGATGCATCTAGCCATAAGACGGACAGTATTTTCCAATTGAAAGAGTTGCTTGGCCAAACATATAAAAGAAAAGAATTTATTTCCTGTGCATCTATTTACACAAAACAAATATGTGATGAGAATAGTGAAAACCTGCATAGGGTGTCCATTGAAACTCTCGAACTGACTCCTTCCTAAAAATCGCATCCCAAACAGCTTTACCAGATGCTAGAGAAATCATTAGTCTCTGCATTCAAGTTAGATTCATTAAAGAGACATACATTAGCAGGAAAAGATTCCTACTGTCTGTTTAGAGAAAAGAAAAACAAAACAAAACATACCAATTTTAAGTATTTGAAACCCATTATTTGATTTATATATGGTTTTTAGAATTGGAAAAGAAATTTGCATAGACGAAATGACATTGTCCTTACAGTTGAAACAAGTAAGAGTCTAAAGATAAAAATAAACATAGATCCAAACAAAACATCAGCAAAGAAGAGGAGGGGGATGAATAGGAACAAGGCGTTTGGAGCTTTGGTAAGGTACAATCACTTCTGAAGGACTCATATTTGAGCCAATCATGTCAGAAATGCTTCTGGTAAAACAATTTTCAAATTCTAAGATTATCCAAAGGGAGAATTGGACCTTGACCAAGTTTGAAGAATGGTCACATTAAAGTCAAAATCAAGAATTTACCTTAAAAACAGTGAGATCTTTTAGCAGCCATAGAAATGCATCACAAAGCCATCCGCATCCCCGAGATAGCAATAGTTTTGGATAAAATAATCCCAATTTCTGCTCAAGCCATGTTAACACTGACCCAGAGGAGGATTTCCCAAGCATATCACTGTTTATGAATGCAATCTGATCAGAAAAATTGTAGTCCAAGCTAAGGGTAGTCTAGAATGTATATTGAGACAGTGTAATGGATTTATACAAGTAATAAAAGCCAATTATCCTTACATTGCATTGGTTTCGGGTCCCTCAAGTTCCGTGCATTCAACAGCCTCCATAATCTCCGGAATTCCTTCCTCAATTATTGTCCTTGAATGATAGGAGAAATAGAATTTAGATGCAGATTTTTCAATATTACAAAAATAGAAAACATGCATAATCACAAAAAAGAAGCATAATTGTACTACTACTTCTACTCACTCTTGGAGGGCCGGAATCGCATTGATTTCGGGATTTTTCCCATCATTACTAACCCAATATTGCTCCTCACTAATATGGGGTCCCTCAAGTTCCGTGCATTCAACAACCTCCATAGTCTCCTGAATTCCCTCCTCAATTATTGTCCTTGAAATGATAGGAGAAATAGAATTTAGATGCAGATTTTTCAATATTACAAAACTAGAAAACATGCATAATGACAAAAAAGAAGCATAATTGTACTACTACTTCTACTCACTTTTGGGGGGCAGGAATTGCATTGATTTCGGGATTTTTCTCATCATTACTATCCCAATATTGCTCCTCATTAAGTTCCGTGCATTCAACAGCCTCCATAATCTCCGGAATTCCCTCCTCAATTATTGTCCTTGAATGATAGGAGTGTCCGTGACCCGAGTTAAAATTCTGCTGGGGTTCCGTTTCTGCCACTAGAGAGTCGCTGGTCTGTGGCGGGACATCCTCCGTCGCTCGCAGCCATTCGCCATAAGGACTCTCCTCCCACACCTTCAGTTTCGTGAACTCGCATGCTTTTGCCTCATGACCAAGGAGGCCACAATGGAAGCACAGACCAGATAGGCGTTCGTACTTGAAAGCCACCCAAACCTTATCACCTTCCGGACTGCGTACTGCGGCTCCCCCGCGTATCGGCTTGTCTAAGGGCACGTCAACTCTGACCCGGAGAAACCTTGCCTCGCCCGAGGCAATGGCTTCACAATCTACCTCAATGACTCTACCAATTCCTTTTCCAATATAGCTCCCTGCTTCCTTGATTATCAGATCGAAGGGTAGTCCCCACACTTGCACCCACATCGGAACAGTTTGGAAGTTAACCGAAAAGGCCGTCATTCCTTTCTCCCACCTTCGCAGTAATAGGATATGATTATCGAAACTCCAAGGACCATTGTTAATAACCCACTTCAATTGGCTTTCCGTCGAGAATTTAAACCGAAACAGTCCGTCCCCAACATCTGTAATTTTTAGATCGTTCCCCTGCATCTTCCATACAGAGCGTAGATGGTTTTCCGCAGCTCTAAAGTTGATGGGTTTGGTCGTGTGAAACCTTCCTAGCAAACTGAGGGACCACTCTTCTAGAGTTTTCTCGCGATGCTCCGACCGAACCATGATCACCTCATCTTCCTCCTCTGTCAAACTAGCCCTCATGCTGACAAAACAATAATCTGAAAAGGATGGACAGTGAGTAGGAGAGGAAAGAACAAAAAGAAAGGTCTCAACCTGTGTGAAAAAGAAAGACTCCTAGCAAACTTTATAATCGTGACAACTTTCCAGTTAAGTTTGTCTCAATTATAGTAAAATTTAATAAAGTTTTCCAATTTATAAAACATGTTCATACAAATAAAATGAGAAATGATAGGTTCAAAAATATTTTCACATAAAAGAGAAATGATATTAAGGCAAAAAATATTTTTACCACTTATAATTTATTGTGAAAATATTGTGGACATAACACTTCTCAAATAAAATTGCTTCAAAGGAGTTTTCTTTCCCTTAATTAAATTTGGGAGCTTCAATCAAAATATCATTACTTGTTAAAATTCCTACAAAGAAACAAAAGAAAAAAGAGAAATTTTGTTTGGATATTCAATTTATCAAAAAGAGAATCCTTGATTCAATTTAAAAAAAAACGTGGGTTCTTAACTTATCCTTGAGATTAAAATAAATTATCTCACCAGTGCTTAATTAAATACCAAGTATTTGACTTAAATATCCATTATTTGAAGGGGACAAAATCATATTTGAGGATTTTAAATCTAAAACCTCAGTTTAAGAACTACTAATTGGTTTGATCCCCGCCAAGGATATGTAGGCATTAGGCAACTAAAATAAATTATTAGGTGCAACCACAAATAAATAAAAAAACGCATATCCCCTCAAACATGAAAATAAATAAACTTATGTACAAAGGCAATGTGGTATGAATCAAAGGGTCTTTCTTTGAAACAAGAGACGGTAAATGAGCTTAAACTTTTTTTTTTTTTTTTTTTTTTGGGAGGGAATACAATTAGCTTAAATTGAAAGTCCCTTATTCTAATAGAATTCCACATTCACTAAAAAAATAATTGGTGTATGCTAAAAAAAACAATCATCACATAATATGTTCATATCTATCGGATCTTATAGTTACAAAGGACAGATAGATTTGGAATTGATTTTTTTTTTTTGGCTAAATTCGTTTAAAGTATAATTTTTTTTTTAAATGAGCTTTTTAAAATTGAGTACATAAAAAAATTATTATTAAGTATAATATCTATTAGTATTACTAACATTTTTTTCTAAAAAAAAAAAATAATAATACTAATAAGAATGACAAAAGTGTCCCACCTTCCTTGGACCAACATGTGTTACGCAAGTTTTCTCCTTCGGAACTCGGAAGAAATGATAAAGGTGGAAATAGTGTGAGAAAGAAAGACTCCTAGCAAACTTTATAATCGTGACAACTTTCCAGTTAAGTTTGTCACAATAATAGTAAAATTTAATAAAGTTTTCCAATTTATAAAACATGTTCATAAAAATAAAATGAGAAATGATATGTCCAAATATATTTTCACAATATTTTAGGAGGAAAGAAAAACAAAAAGGTCTCACCATGTGTGAGAAAGAACGATTCCTAGCAAACTTTATAGCACTTCTCAAATAAAATTGCTTCAAAGGAGTTTTCTTTCCCTTAATTAAATTTGGGAGCTTCAATCAAAATATCATTACTTGTTAAAATTCCTACAAAGAAGCAAAAGAAAGAAGGGAAATTTTGTTTGGATATTCAATTTCTCAAAAAGAAAATCCTTGGTTCAATTTCCATAAAAACGTGGGTTCTTGACTTGTTCTTGAGATTAAAATAAATTATCTCACCCAAAAATAAAATTATGTCAGTGCTTAATTAAATACCAAGTATTTGACTTAAATATCCATCATTTGAAGGGGACAAAATCGTATTTGAAGATTTTAAATCTAAAACCTCAATTTAAGAACTACTAATTGGTTTGATCCCCGCCAAGGATATGTAGGCACCAAGCAACCAAAATAAATTATTAGGTGCAACCACAAATAAATAAAAATACACATATCCTCTCAAACATGAAAATAAATAAACTTATGTACAAAGGTGATGTGGTATGAATCAAAGGGTCTTTCTTTGAAACAAGAGATTGTAAATGAGCTTAAACTTTTTTTTTTTTTTTTTTTGGAGGGAATACAATTAGCTTAAATTGAAAGTCTCTTATTCTAATAGAATTCCACATTCACTAAAAAAATATTTGGTGTATGCTAAAAAAAACATTCATCACATAATATGTTCATATCTATCGGATCTCATAGATACAAAGGACAGTTAGATTTGGAATTGATTTTTTTTTTTTTTTTGGCTAAATTCGTTTAAAGTAAAATATATATATTTTTTTAATTGAGCTTTTTAAAATTGAGTATATAAAAAAATTATTATTAAGTATAATATCTATTAGTATTACTAACATTTTTTTTCTAAAAAAAAATAGTAATACTAATAAGAATGACAAAAGTGTCCCACCTTACTTGGACCAACATGTGTTACGCAACTTTTCTCCTTCAGAACTCGGAAGAAATGATAAAGGTGGAAATAGGTTTTAATAACCCACACCTGACTGTATTATATTGTGTAAAATATATTATATACGATTTAGTCATTTCTATACACATGATTTTATATTCTAATTCTTATACATATTCCTAAAACACTCATCCTCTCTCTTTTAGTTTTAGCACTTTCATCGTCGTCCCTCTATTTTTTCTTGTCTTTGCCTCATTAGTGTTAAAGTCATCTTTAATAAGGATGACAAAATATTTCTACTATGCCTCTGCCCACCCGCTTCTGTCTCAAAGAAGGAACGTGATGGAGATACGACACCCATGATCTGATCATGTCCATTTTTTTACTATTAATAATTAATGGTACTTGTATTAATAATCATATCTTGGGGAGTGGAAGTGCTAGTGATAAAATGAAATTAACTTAATAATATTAAAAAATGTATAATTTTGATTAGATTATTTAAAACATATAAATTAAATTACAATATACTCTCTCCTTATGCTTTTTCCCTTTTCAATATTAAATAAATCTTGTTCCCCTCTTTATCAATGCACTTTATCAGCAAGCTTGCGAATTAAGTTCTTATATGGGTCCCCCTCAAAAAAAAAAAAAAGTTCTTATATTGGTCCCATAAGAATATGTCAAACATTAAAATTCCCATAAGAAGTATCATAAAATATGTCAAGTAATTAAATTCATTAGAATTCAACATCGCTAACAGTTATACAAGTACACAACCACATCAAATCAACGTTTTTCTTTTGTTAATGCTTTGCCTTCATCAATTCCATTCAATTAATTCTAAAAAGAAAACAAAAATCCATTCAATTGAATTTGGGGTTCGGATTGGGATTGGCTCAAAGTTGTGAATAAATATACACCATGAATCTATTTTTGGTACCAGTCGAACTTCCTTCTCATCATATTGGCAAGCCACAGTCGTCTCTGGTGTATAGGAAAGTTCTTAAAACCAACAAGTAATTTATAAATTTCTATCCAAAAGAAAAGTTACAAAATCTTTTGGTCTCAAATTAAAAAAGAATTAGGACCGTACCTTTCCTTTGTCCAAAACTCCAACACAGGATTTTATCTTTTACTTAAAACAATAATCTTTATAGTGAGTGAACATTATTATTACAAATAACTAGTCACATGGGATAGTTAAATAAAATTGAGTTAAAAATGAAGGAAAATAAATAATTTAGCTCAAAATAAAGGTTCAACTAAAAAATTGGTAGGAAATACAATTAGTTTTTACTTTCTTTGAAATTGAACAAAGTAATGCAAATTCAGAACCAACAACCCAAAATCAAAGAAAAAAAATAGAAGAATCTTCAGCCTCTAGAGGAAGAAGCCCAAGTTTGAAAAAACCCACTAAAGTATTCCATTTGTACAACAATAAGACATAGAAACAATAAATATATCAATAAGGATATGAAAAATTGACAATCACAATCAAATTCAAAATTCAAATGAAAGGACATGTCAATCTCACTATCTATAGGACTATTTCTGTAAAGAAAAATGCATATTTTAGTTTACTGTGTAATATTAGAGAAACAAAAAGAAAAACAGTTCTTGACAATATCCGAGGACCTTAAATAATCATAAATTATGAACACTCTCTATTAAAAGAAATAATTTTTATTTCAAAAAATCACATGCCCAAACCTAAGCCTAAATTAAAACAAATTCAAATAAAAGACGATATTAAAAACCCCAACAACTTGAAACTGAAACAAACCATAATTGAAGAGAATATTAGAAAAAGAAATTAATACCTTTGCTTTGATGAAATTAGAGTCTCTACATTGTGAAAAATTCCACTTCATCTCTGCAAAGAAACTGAATTATTTAAATCCATTAAAAGGGGAGAGAGAAATGGCCACAATAAAAAAAAAAAAATTATTGACGAAAATATTTAATAAAAATTGTTACATATCATAATCCTATTTTCTAAGCCCTAATTTCTTAATTTAAATCCAGAACCAAAGCCAACTGTAATTGTAAAATGAACACAAACGCTCATGTTTAAATACACATACACTAAAAAATATCTAATGTTTTATGTTTTGGGGTGTATTGTTTTTCTTACTACCTTTGTTTTTGCTTTTAATATGCATACACTAACTTGGTGTTAAACTGCCCTGTAATTGTAAAATGAACCAAGCTCATCACCTAATTGCTACTATGTGCCTTGGTTTTTTTTGCCCATTTTTACCCCAAATTCTCACCTACTTGCTCTATGTGCCTTTTTTTTTTTCTTTTTCTTTTTGCTTTTGCTTTTGCTTCTTTATATTTTAAAGTTTTTTTAACAAATATTCAAGTCATTGGGTTCACACATTATTTCAGCTTACTTATGCATAACTTTTAGTTTCTCACAAACCAAAAACACAATAAGTAAATAAAGTAAGAAAGATCTGTACTTTCTTTTTTACACAACATTCAAAGCAACCTTAAAAATGGTTTGCAGAAAACTATCTGGAAAAAAATCCCCTAACACTCCTTTCACATATGCTTAGAGATTAAAATTACACGGCATAGGATCTCATCAACTGTTATGTTATTTCCAAGTAAAGCAGAATAGATTCACAACAATGGAATTTGCCAGCAAACCAATTCATTTTTATTTCTAATTGAAGAAACAAAAACACAAAGCATAATAAGAAATGATGTACTAAAACAAAAGCAAAAAAAAAAAAAAAAAAAAGGAATTGGTGACAAAATTTAAATATGTTAGAATTGAACCAAAAGATAGAGCTCCAATTAAAAACCACAGGAATCAAAACAATCATCCACACCACAGCAAAGCAATTCATTTTTAATTCTAATTGAACAAACAATTACAATGTCTGCACCTCTGCTAAACCTGTCCTACTTGGATTCCAAAAGATAAGTTGCAAAACAACAGAGTTTTGAACATTTGCATTCCAAGTTATTTCCAATCTGTCAGTGGGCATGGTTGCCTAAGCTAGAAGTACAATTTCACCACTACTAATTGGGTATTAATCCCACCTATAGCTTATTTCATAAATTAAAACCTCCCTTAAGCATAAAAATAAGACACATAAAAGAAAAACAATAAGAAGGAAAGTATAAAAATAAAAGAACCTAGGAAAAGTACTATGGCTTTGTAAAAGACTGACTTTTACATTATATTTTGGAAGTAAAACCGAACAGTTTGTGGCAAGATACAATGTTTTGGATGAAAGTTGGCCCACAATTCTCTAATTTGCCAAAGCACACTCCATTAAACCCGTGAATTACAAGAACAGCGTACAGATATAGATAAGACTTAAAAGAGTCCATATCTATATCAATTTTCCTGGGCTTTTCTCTCGCTTGCTCTCTCTCTCTCTCTCTCTCCCTCAATCAATCAATCAATTATATCTCTCTCAAAGACCCAAACTCTTAGACCAATAATAAAGATTCAATTTTGAATGCGTGTTTGTCTTCCTTATAATCTCAGAAACTAAGTTATGTGTTCAAAACCGAGCACCAAACCATTACTACCAATCCATATAACAAAATGTAATAAGGGAAAGAAAAAACATCAAGCAAAAGAAATAAGAATGGAGCACAAAAAGAACTAAGATTTAGAGATACCTCAATCAAAGTAGTCACGTTTTGTCAATATTTATACACTGTGAGGAGAGAAAGACAGGAAGGAAGGAACTCAAATAGGCGGTCGTTACTGTGAAATCGTAGAGCAGGAAGGTGGGGAGATTTCAATGGTTTCAAATGGTATCAAATTTTCCTAGCCTTCATAGTTTTTGACTCTTTGTTTCCCTTCAGGGTTTCAGACTCTGTTTTGAGTAGCATGCCAATATGACGTTATATTTTTCAAACTCCTTGTTTTCTCACGCAAAACCCTTCAGGGTTCCACGTTATATTTTTCAAACTCTTTGTTTTCTCACGCAAAACCCTTCAAGGTTCCACCTTCCACGGTTTCTAATTTTTTGTTTTTCCTTTAAGCTGAAAAGGCCTTGAGTTGGGCTTGATAGTGGAAGTAAATAGATAAAAAGTGGGCTAGTATTTATTTTGCAGAGTTACTATTATTCTAAAATTTGTAAAAACTTTATTTAAATTGTAGGACAAATTATAAACAAAAAATAAAAAATAAAAAGAAAGATTGGAATAACATATTATGATTTTAGGATTCTCTCATTAAATATTTTATTAATACTATAATTTTAGTTACTAAATCAATCATCATATTATTAATACTATAATAAAAACCTTAAATATACCTTTTTTTTACCTTTATACACACACACACACACACACATAGTAAAGCTTTACGCATACCTTTAAAAAAACTCTATATATTCCACTTTTTTGAATACGTAAAATTATAGACTACTACTCCATAATGATAGTAGCTAATTAAATATATTTTTTAGTGATCTCATTTGTAACGCTTCTTACCATTATCATATATTTACTAACTGATGATTTGCATAACAAAGACGATAAATGAGAGGTAGCATTGTTCATTAGATTTTCGAAAGTAATAGTGCATGAAAATTTTATATATATATATATATATATATACACTTGGATATTCTAGGGCTCGTTTGGTACGTGTGTTTAAATAATAGTTTTCAGTTTTTTTGGAAATAAGAGTAGGTGAAAAAATGTAAGGAAATACGTGTAATGTTGTTTAAAAACTGAAAACATTTGTTTAAACTTGTGTACCAAACAGACTCCTAGCTGTCTGAGAAAGTCAAAGAAGAAATGAGGTGGAGCTTTGTTTGTTGCATGGCGGGCCAAGTGTTGGTCTTTGGGTTTGTCTACATGCATGATACTTTGGCATTATGTGTTGAATTTCCATTGGTTGCATGTGTGGCTGGAATTTCTATTGTAACATCTCATGCATCATACCTAATTAAAATACCAACAATGTATCTAATAACTTAAACCACTTAATATAATTTTGTACATACTTAGTATATATATTTATAATACAATTAGCCATTCAATTATATATAATCTTTACAATTCTTATTCAATGGTATTATAAAATAATATGTTTATTAAATATTGTTCTATTAATTATAGAAAGAATGTGGCTTAAAATAATGATGAACCACTCAAACACATAGTTTAACTATAAAGTTGGGTCGGGATGTTACACTTTCAGCTTGCTCAGGCCTTGCACCCAAAGGTATAAGTTCTATGAAAATAAAAATATTAATCTAGCACTATTTGTATTATCAATTCAGTTTTAATACCAAGGACTCTTTTTCAGAACAATTGATAAATTAAAGACCTTCACAAAGCTCAAACTATTCACCATAAAGTATAAGTCATCGACAACCAATGCACCCATTTATGTACCCATCAATGAAAACTATAATAATCAAGTATGTTCTATGCCCCTTGCATCCTTTATTTATTTATTTTAAAAATAAAAAAAGATTGATCATGCATTTTGTACGTGCAAGTTAGACTATCAAGCTTGTTAAGGAAAATAAGCTATGGATCTAACAGTACATTTAAGTGCAAAAACTCATGAACAATAAAAATGGGAACTTTAACACTTTAGCATGTAAAGAAATGTTAAGGCAAGACAAGGAAAGTAAAGAAGGCATGTAACATACATGGAAAACCCTCAGTGTGGGATGAAAACCACGGTAGAGTGAAGGACAGAATATCCTTCACCGTGGGGGACAAGTCATAGACAAGGAAAGGGGCATCAGGGAGGTCAAGAGTGATACACGTGTACTTCGTAGTGGTTCAACACAAATTCAACTAATGAGGGGTGTTCTATAGCCTCTAACTATAGGGGGTTGCTATCTTCCTTTTATAATGGTACTAGGTGTCCATGCCAGACGCATATTTTACTCTTCCCCAATATGGTTACGCCGAGCTAAAAGTACTCTTCCTCAGCCAACGTTCTTCCCCTTTTCCTCACAACTGGCCCATGTGTAGGGTCCGGATCCAACCACATTAGCACTCAAGTTTGCCTTCGCTGGTGTAATGTACATTAGCCACCTTGACTATCAGTGGCGTTAATGCCCAATGCCATTGATAGTCACATATTTTCAAGCTTCAACGCTCTTTGTAATCATGCTATTGAAATATGAAACTTTCAACAACAAAAAAAATGGTTATTAAAAAAAATGTCCAAGCAAGATTTATCAAAAAAATATAAATTTTGGATTGGACCCAAAAAAATGCCCTCAAAAATTAACAAAGTTAATTATAATAAAAAATAGTGCAAACAAAAAAGTTTATAAGGATGACATAAAAAAAAAAAAAAAAATTAAACAAAACCCCACACTCACATCACGTGACAAAGGAGGTGGGGTTGTTTATGGCAACCTAAACTTACTGCCACAATGCCGCATCTTTATATATATATATATATATATATATATATATATATATACCCAAAAAAAAGGCAGAATGCACAAAATAAAAACACACAGCAAAACACAAAGTACCAAAGAAAAAAGAGAGAGACACAGACAGAGAAAAATAGAGAGCAACATCAAGCAGAGAAAAGAAAAAGAGAAGAGCATACAAAGACTTCGAAAAAGTTTCAGCAATAGGTTTGTACGTGGGATTTCCCTAGTCCCTTCTTCTTTAAATCTCTCTCTCCCTCTTTCTCAAAACTAAATTTTTGTTTGGTAAAAAAAATAGGGTCAAGTTTCATGAGGAGTTCCTAACTCCATATATGAAACTTGAAGTTCGAGTCCCTGACTCGCAGATCCTATTTGTGGATTACCAAATAATAAATCTCTCAAGCTTTAGTCCAATGTTTTCTCAGATAGAGTCCTTGACTCTGCCAAATCAAATACATCAACAGAGTCCTTGACTCCACCAATTTAAATATTAGAGTCCTTGACTTTTTCTTTTTTCTTTTTTGAGACGTATTAGAGTCCTTGACTTTACCATGATGAATTACATCAATGGAATTCTTGATTCTACCACTACATGGAATCCTTGACTCATACCAATTTAAAAATTGGAGTCTTTGACTCTCCACCATTTAAACAAATTAATGGAGTCCTTGACATAGACGTTATAGAAAAGAAAGCAAAACCAAAATAGTGTTTATTTGAAGCAATTTACAATGTTACCTCTAGCATAGACCATATTTATTGTGTATTGTTGCAATTTACAATATGAGCACATGAAAAATAGTTTGCGACTTCTGCATCAACTGTTGCCTACAGCAAAACACTTAGCTATTTTATCAAACAATTTGCATGCATATAACTAAGAGGTAGTTGCGCCCAAACCAAAATTATAAAGTAAAAATTAAAGAGATCAAAGTAATAAAGTAAAAATTTAAGAGACTGGTAGAGAAAGGGTTGTTTTTTAGAGATTATATACCCAACTTTTAGTGTAAAAATTACCTTATGATTCAATTTGGGATCCAAAGCATAGCTCCGAGAAGAAAATATAATGGTTGAAGCAAATTGGCATCAATGGAGCAAGAAAGGGAAGAGGTATCTAATGGGATTTGGGTTATTATCCAAAGAACTATTACATTGATTTATTTCCCTTAGTGTCCAGCAAGCTCTATATATATATATATATATATTTCAAAAGAAATACATTAGTTTGCATTAAATTTAAAGGGGAACTAAATAGTTAAGAAAGAGAGAGAGAAAAGGTGAATTGAATTTTGCTAAAACAAATAAGTAATGTGTGTCTTTTCAATTTCTAAAAGGATGTTGGAATTTATTTTTCAAGTGAAGGTGATTTGGAAGGTCAAATGTAATAATTGCTCTAATAGAGCTCAAATAGAACGTCACATGGAAATACCTCATGCTCTCCCACATAAAGTCTCTGCTTTTAAATATGATATTTGAGTTATTATCCAAAGAACTATTACATTGATTTATTTTCCTTACTGTCGAGCAAGCTCTAAGAGCTATATATATATATATATATATATATGTGGTGAACTGGATTTTGCTAAAACAATAAGTAATGTATGTCTTTTCAATTTCTAAAAGGATGTTGGAATTTATTTTTCAAGTGAAGGTGATTTGGAAGGTCAAATGCAATAACTGCTCTAATAGAGCTCAAATAGAGCGCCATATGGCAGAACCTCATGCTCTCCTACATGAGATCTCCGCTTATATATATATATATATATATATATATATGCTTCAATAGAGTCCTTGACTCCCAAAATAATTTTAAATAAAGTGGGGTTTCAAATTTTTTCTAATTCCAATATGACTAATTCTTTTGTATTCCTAATTTCATAACCAAAATTGGAGTTCCAATTCCTCCACAAAATTAATTTGAGGAAATGTTCTAATTCCCAATTTCTAAAACATGTTCAAAATTGCTTCAAAATTCCCTTAATTAAATTTTGGAACTTCAATCAAAATATGATTAGTTGTTAAAATTCCTACAAAGAAGCAAAAGAAAGAAGGGGAATTTTGTTTGGATATTCAATTTCTCAAAAAGAGAATTCTTGGTTCAATTTCCATAAAAACATGAGTTCTTGACTTATCCTTAAGATTAAAATAAATTATCTCACCCAAAAACAAAATTAAGTCAGTGCTTAATTAAATACCAAGTATTTGACTTAAATGTCCATCATTTGAAGTGGACAAAATCATATTTGAGGATTTTAAATCTAAAACCTCAATTTAAGAACTAATAATTGGCATGATCTCCGCCAAAGATACGTAGGCAACCTAATAAATTATTAGATGCAACCACAAATAAACAAAAACACAATTCCCTCAAACATGAAAATAAATAAACTTATGTACAAAGGTGATGTGGTTGGAATCAAAGGTGTTCTCTTGAAACAAGATATTGTAATTAAGAGATACATTATCTTGAATTGACACTACTTACATCAATAAAACCCATACGCTAAAAGGCCTATGGGTGAAATTATGTTTGATGAGTTTTACTAAATAACAATTTTTGTTAAACAGAATTTAACATTTTTTGTTAAATATAATTTGACAATTTTTGTTAAACAAAATATGACAACTTTTGTTAAACATAATTTAACTATTTTTGTTTATACATAATTTGACAATTCTTGTTAAACATAATTTTACAACAATTTTTATTAACACATGCCTTGTGACGTTTGAAGTTGGGACACATGGCATTCGAGGGTGTTTCTAGCCATTTTGGTGACTCTTCATTTCCCTCGCCTAGCAAACAGACATTAAGCTTCATAAATGTTGTGTCTTTTCACTTGGCCTTGGTTGGTGATTTAAAAAGTAAAGCAATCTTCTTTTTTCTTCATTCCTTTTTGCATCCACACCTCCTTTCCTTACACAGAAAAAGAGAGCCTTCATTCTCGAATATAGCTAGCCCTTCTTCAGCAAGTTCCAACTCCCCAAACCATGACTCGGATTTGCCCAGTATTGGTAATGCTCCCTTGGTGGTTCCAGTCCTCTTTCCTCCTTGTCCTTTTCCCATCTTTCCTTTTCACTCCCCCCCCCCCCCCCCTTCCCTAGGTTTTCCATCCTGAGGTTGGGAAACCTACCTTAGGGGGTAGAGTGACGAGGAAGAGAAGTAGAACCAACTTTACTAAAGATATAATCTTTCACACTTTCGAGATAGACCTCCCAAAACAAAGGAGAAGGCATAGAGGCTCTCGAACTAGTTTTGACTCAAGCACAAAGGCCTCTAACTTCTCGAGTGTCTCTGGAACAAAGGAGTCAATTCTTCAAAAGCTTTAAACTCTGGAGAGGAGGAGGAGGAGGAATACCTTGGCCCAAACCACCCACAAGAGGATTTTGATGAAGAAAATGATGCTTATGGACACCATTCTCCTTGAGTTTCCCGCCTTCAGACCTACAACCTTTTTTTTCGTGTTGTTATGTAAACAGACCATAATAGGCCTTAGGTTTGTAAGTTATTTCATATTTATTGTTTCGTTCTTTATTTATTTATTTATTACTTATTGTAAAGAAAAAGGGGTGATAGGCCATAAAGTCCAAACTTCATGTAAATCCCCCCCTTTTTTTAATACACACACACACACACACACACACAATATAATTTTGTTCTAAAATTTTGAGCAAGAGATATGTGTATGTTTATTCTTATGTTTCTATTTTTTTTTTTTTTTCAAAAAATGGTTAACAAGGCAAATTGACTTGCAAAAATGAACGTCCTACATAAGAAAACAACACAAAAACATATTAGTTAAGCAAAAGACAAGGTAAACGATGCAAAAGGAACTTGTTGATGATGGGTCATGCATTTTCACAACTCCCTTAACGGGCAATTTTTGTTTTGAGAACTAATTTGTCAAAGATTTTGTTGTTATCTAGCATTTCCCCTGCCGACATGTATCAAAATTTTGAAAAGGTGGTTCACTTTCAAAAGATTCCTTTTAGAGAAAAAACTTTTGCCTAAAGTATACAAGGAGGGAAAAACGGTTGCCCTCTTCCCACCACCCTCATTTATCCTTGTATCTTCTTTTCTGAACTCCAAACCTTAAAGTCACCACAAAAAGATCTCATGGGTGTCAAATGTACTCTAAGATCCAGTTCTTCAAAAATCACAGAACCCTTAACTACTAAAATCAGTAGACCACTACTAGGGGAGAAGAGAACCCTTCCATAGCGGAGCAATGGATCATTCCATCCTTTGGAGATAACCTATTTGATAAAAATTTTGATTGGGAATCTCTCCCTTATCCTGCGGAACTTCCTTACATAGCCTATGGAGAACCTGCTGATCTTTTGACCATGGACCTAGACTTGAAGCATGTCCCACGGCTTGGCACTTGCAGAGGAGATTTTGCCCCCACCACTAATATGATTTTCAAATCTCATACCTCAATTTCTGAAGGTTGGAGGAGTTGATGTTAAAGAGTGCTAACACATCCTCCTTTTATGGATATCCTGCAAAAAGTGCATCTAGTGCACACTGTGTTGGTGTTCTTCAAGCTAGGCATCAGTAAAGACAGTGAAAGTATCCTTTCCCTTTTGTGCCGATGGGATTCTACTACCCACACTTTCTTCACATGGTGTCAAGAAATCTCCCCTTCCCTTGAGGATGTTTATGAGATATTGAGACTTAGCTTACTTGGGGATTGAGATGTGGCTAACATTTCCTTGTCTTCTGATGAGGCCAAAGCTATAAATTTTCTTAAGGATGCTATAAAGAAGACTTTGAAGAAGCCAATTTTGAAGGCGGCAAGGAAAGGGAAAGCCCCCTGCAAGGAAGTGATGGAAGACACCAGTGTTGGTGTTGATAAAGGCTTTAAGGCCAACTTTTAGGGATGGATCAGATACTTCTGGAGGGAGTATGCTGATAGCGTAGATAAGAAAGATGCCACAAATTCTTTGAAAGAAGGTATATACTTCGTTGTGGGAGAAGGTACTTCTAGCTCTTACGAACTTGAAGCCTTTATTGCTTTCCTACTCTCTCGCCATTTATTTGAAGGATATCCCCATGAAAAGATCCTAAACTAGACATTTCCCTCTAGCACTGAAGTTGGCCAAAGGATACTCTTTCTGCTTTTTCCCTTATTTCTTAAGGACTCTGTATACCCATTTAGATTGTTTCACCCTCAACTTACAACGCTCTTAGTGTCGATTCCAAGTGGAAACCTTTGTACCTATAGCAATTTTGCAAATTTGGGTGTGGGAACGTTTTAAGAATTATGACTCTGTTCCCAAAGCTCTAAGTTCCTTTAAAACCAATCTGCCATCACCCTAGGGATTACCATGATCATGGCGTTGGAATAAGTTTGTAGTATCTTCTAATAGTTTCCTTTACAAGGTGCAAGATGACCCTACTAACTGGACAGACAGACCTTATTCCCCCCTTGAGGGTGGACTTCCATCCTTATTTCATTCCCTAAAGACTGAAACTGTTTCTCGTTATAGAGATTCCTCTTGGACTGAGGAGCAGTCCTCTTGGACTGAGGAGGAGCTCTCTTTTGTTGCATGCGACTTTACTTGATATTTGAACTTGTACTGAGTCCAGATTAGTAAATGAATGCAAAGGAAAGGGTTTCGTTATACCTATGTTTTTTAGGCATTAAATGCACTAATCGCAGACCCACGCGATGCGTGAGAGTATATATTATTTTGTAATATGGTATAATATATAATTTATTCTCTAAATTTATTTAAAATAATTTTTTCTCCTTAGAAATTGAACTATTTTTAAAGTATTATCCATTTCTGTTCTATTATTTTGGGTTTTTTTTTTAATAACTAAATCATGAAATCAACCAAGAAACAAAAACCAAAACAATGTCTATACACATCTATACTACATATAATAATGGAAGTTTTGAAAAAAACTTTCTTTCTTCTCTTAAAGTTCCTTAGAAATGTCTTTGGCCACTTAAGAAACCTTCATTGTCAAACTCTCATCATGTATCTAGGTCAATGATCCTGTACCTTGCAAGAACCAAATTGCACATTTGGCATTATCAAAATCAGATAAAAAATTAAACTCTCAATCATGCTTTGAGATTTTCTATTTCCTCGTGACTAAATTTTTGAGGTAGATTTTTTTATTGTCTATTGGACTACAAGATCAAATTATTATGTGCTGCACATAATAAGAAAAAGTGTGCTAAACATAATATTTGTCGAAGCCAAACAGAAATTGAGAAAGGTCCCATAACAAAAAAGAACCATTGAGTCAAAAAATATGAAAGCAGTAATTGGAATACAATTACAATGTATACTTTATTATTGTTTCAAAATTATTAGAGGTACATTAAACTTTGGTTTTCTTTTCTTCCTATTTTTTTACATAAATTTAAACAAATGTCAAATGTAAGAAAACTAAAATGCCAAAGATTAACAAATTGAATGGGTAAAATACAAATATAAAATAAAAATCGTACAACATGAATATGAGGTAAGAAGATGTTGTAGAGATTTCTAATTTTTGAAAATCATTCTCATAACTAACAAACCAATCCTAGCCACCCATAGCCCCAAAGTGATCACATTTTCGACAACCCACAAAAAAGCATATTATCCACAAACATTAGAAATCCAATGGAAAAACCGAAGTTAGGGGAAAAGAAAAAATAAGAAGGGAAAGAACACATCTCAAAATGACTTTCCAAATTTGATGCCACTTTGGCAACTTTTGCTGAGGTAGAGAAAGAAACTGGAAATTTATAGTGTTAAAAATAACACAGTTAATAGCATGAGTGGCAATTGAAGGATCTGAACTTCAAAAAAGCAAAATGGTTTTGAAGGGGAAAATGAAGAGTTGAGAATTGGAAGAAGGCTAAATTATTGGTCAGTTGAATTTAATGAGTTAAAGAATGTGTAAGGTTGTTCATAGTGAGTTGGATTTAATGAGTTAGAGAATGTGTAAAGTTGCTGTATTTATTTATATATTAATATTGTTTAAAAAATGAAGGGAAAAAAAATGGCATGGTCAATGATGTGGCTCAATTAAGGCGTAACAACAATAAATATTACGCTTCAGCTTGTAGATATATATAGATTTGTAGCATCTATTGATGTTTTTCCTTTGTAGGAATAGATGTTTTCTCTTTAATAACATTTTGAGAATCCCTAGCAATGAAATTAGGTTGTAAATGGTGATTGTAGCCATTTGATAAATATGCTCCTGATCGAATCCACAGGTGAAAGATGTGAGTATGCTAGCATCCATCCTTAAGTGGCTGGGTACCATGGGCTCATTGGGGTGGTTTTTTTCTTTAACTTACATTATATTAATATGCTTGAAACCTTCAAGCTCAATAGATTTTAGGTCTATTGAGCTACACAATGGGACTTACCTTATGGCCTGTTTGGATGGATGGGGGAAGGAGGGGGAGTGAAGCGGAGTATAGTAGAACTGGATATAAATAAGCTAATTTTGTGCTAAATCTACTCTACTCTATTTTACTCTACTCCCCCTCGCTCCCCCTCAATTCAAACGGACCATTAATGGTTAAATGTGTACATAAAGGGCCCCTAATTTAGACGTTTGATAGGCATGACAAGACAGTAATTTTTTAAAAGTGAATGAATAGTAGGATTAGGAAATGGTTCATAAGCAGGCTTAGAAAATATGAAGGCATTTGTGTAAGTATTGATAAATTGATAGGAAAACAAGTTTGTGAGCTAAACATCCTTGAAATTAAACATGTTTTAAAACCCCTTGCCATGCCTATTTTGGGTACACTCTCAAGTCCAATTTGAATATACTTCATTGTTTTTTGGTGGGTATTTTTCAATAACTTAGTTTTGAGAGGGAGGGCCTATCAAGAAAATCAGAAGTAGAAGGCATTAAGAAGTGATTAGGTCATTTGCAACTTGCTTGGGTGTCATTGTGTGATTGGGTTTTTGGACTTACAAGACAATCACATGAATTTAATTAAAACAAACTTTTAAGTTCACCAATCACAAGGTGAAACTTAATCACGTTGTAGATTTTGGTATCTATAGACTTTCTCTTGCTAGCAAGGGCGGAGGGTGGGGGGGGGAGGGGGGGGCAAGTGCCCCCCCTGAAATTTCAAATGTTTTTATACTTGAATTAACATATTTGCCCCCCCCCCCCCCCTACACAAAAGACCAAAAAAAAAAATCCCTCACGTGACCTTTCCAGCTTTCCCCTTTTTTTATTTTTTTTTTTTTTTTTTGACAGATTTGAAAGAACCTTTCCAGCTTTCCTATAATCCTAATAATAGTAGATTTCTACAGTTCTACTCCTAGTAATAATAGACTTGATGGACTAGGAAAAGTTGCAAAATTTTTTTATGCCCTATTTCAAGTTGCTGTAGAAGTCTTATATTCAATAAATTCACAATATTTAATAAAACCGTGGCCTCCACTTGATAATGATTAAAAAATAAAAATAAAAATAACAATTGTGCCACACCTACACGGAATAGAAGTCAGTACTACTACTAGTATAGAACACTGAAAAACAAAGTATATATAATGCAACAGCTATGGTTGAAAGAGCTTTTTCAATAATGAACATAATTAAAAATCGACTACGCAATCGAATAAGAGATCAGTGGATGAATGATTGCTTAGTCACATATATTGAGAAAGATATATTTAAGACTATTGAGTGTGAAGAAATCATACAGCGGTTTCAAAATATGAAAAATCATCGAGGGCAATTGAGTAAAATAAGCTAGGTGTGAAAAAATAAATTAAAGTTTACATTTTATGTTAGAATGTATGACAATTACATTATCATAAAGTTGTTTACTTATTTTGTTATTAATATAGATTAATTTTTTACTTCCAATCTTATCTTTTAATCTTGCCCCCCCTGACCTAAATTCCTGGCTCCGCCACTGCTTGCTAGAAACAATGAAGAAAAATATAGATTTGTCCGGGTTGGCTTTGCATTGAGCCCAACTTCTTCTTTACGAAGTGTTTTCTGTTCTGTTTTGGCGTCCTACCTTTCTCCTTGGACGTTCTATTTGGTGCTTTTATAACATGCAAATTTTCTTTTGGAGCACTTAAGATTTAAGAATACTAGATGCCTGTGAAATGAGTAGATCATGAAAGTAGGTAGGGCCACATGATTTGGTGTTTATATGATAAACGATACCTCATCATGCGCAGAAAGACCTCTTTTTGAAGCCCTTCTCATAGAGACTTGGTAATGTCACGATAATTAGCCTTTTATATACTTGAGGTAATGACAATATATTATTGTTTAGACCTGAGAATGGGAAAGCAATCCTTTTTAACCATGCATAAGCAACTCATTCATGCGAGTGGAAGGACAAAGATGAATCTAGAAAAAGCGAACCCAGCACTTGAATTGCTGCGTCTTTCAGATGCAGGGTTCACAACCTGAGATGTATGTAGCATTGTTCAATTGGTGCTGGATACTGCAGGCTGAAGCTGAATTGCAAACAGATAACGTAATGGATGAAGTTAACTTGGCAAACGTGGTTGATAATATCCATTATAGAAGACTGGAAGTATGTGAGTTTTCCTTCAAGACCTTCAGGAATTTATTTATGAAACAAATGTAGGAGTTCAAATATTTGAAAACATAACCATTTTGCAACATATACAATACAGGGGGAAAAATGCTGAAATTTAATAGGTACTCATCAACTAATGGTGCCCCCCACAGCCCCACTGTTGATCAAATAATGTGGTTTATTCTTGCATTTCTCTGCTTATGCTATGGTGATTCAAGCAGCTTGGACTCGAGCCACAACCGCAATCAGGAGGATCACAACAGAGAGAAGCAATGATGATCTAATTTTTTCCTCCATCTGCTCCTTGCTTCCTTCTGTGGGATTGTTACCCTTGGGAGGTTGGCATAGCTCGTTCACTAGAGACAGAAATTTCTCAATGAGCTCTATAACTTTTGCTTTTGTGGCATCCAAAATCCACATCAATATACGTGTTGCCATATCTGGTTCCTCATTAGAAATTAGAGGCCTTACATAATTAACTACATGGAAAAAATGAGAATTAGTTATAGAAATGAGAAAGAAATTATAGGAATATTCATGTTATTGGTTAAGTATTCAAGTCTCACATAGGATTATACTGACTAGAGTAACAAGTGGTAATAGAATTTTGTTGGATTAAACCCTCTGGGGTAAGCTTTTGAGTTATGGTGTTGTTCCAACATGTTATCAAGCCCTCAAAAAAAGACCCTAAGATGTTACTCTCAACTTCCACAAATCCAAAATCAAAATAACAAGAACGATTTCTATTTTATCCAAACCTGCATTAAAAAGGAAAAAAGAAAAAACCACTGATTGCTCTAAAAAGCACTTCTAAAAACCATTGCCAACGTCTTGAACAACACACACACACACACAAGTAAAATCCTAAGATCCAATGCTCCGAGTTTTGTTGAGGCCTTTCATAAGGGCTTCTTCTTAAATTCATACATTGACCAAGCCTTGAACAATAATTTTCAAACTCTTAAATTTTATAGCAGCAAGGGCACAACTGTTTTGTCTCTTTTGTGGTGTCAAATAACCACAACCATGTTTCTTCCCATAGTTCTATTCCATTCACCTGTTGGATGTTTTCATGCTACAAGTCTACTCCAAAGTTGTATTTTTATTAACATATATGATAACACCACCACCAACACATAATATCCAAAGGCCATTTAATGGTTGAGATAGTTGGTTCTAGATAAATGAAAATCCCATGAGAGTGAAAATCACATGCAGAGTTTCTCTAGAAATGAGAGGAGATAGGGATCAAATGGCCTGAATACTCAGGGCCTTTTTATACACCCTCATACCCAATCGGAGAGTTGTAACTTTAGGAACAAACACAACCCTCTGTAGAGTCATATCCATTCACTAGAGAAACTAATTGCATTGGAAATTATCACCACTCTACTTCTCTAGGAGACAAAGTAGGAAATTTTATATGAGGGAATGCCACCATTGTTGTGGTGTGATTACCCCCTCCAATACCAACAGAGATGCATCTAGCCATAAGACAGATAGTATTTTCCAATTGAAAGAGTCACTTGGCCAAACAAATAAAAGAAAAGAATTTATTTCTTGTGCATCTATCAACATAAATCAAATATGTGATGAGAATAGTGAAAACCTGCGTAGGGTGTCCATTGAAACTCTCGAACTGACTCGTTCCTCAAAACCGCATCCCAAACGGCTTTATCAGATGCTAGAGAAACCACTAGTCTCTGCATTCAAGTTAGATTCCTTAAAGAGACATACATTAGCAGGAAAAGATTCCTACTGTCTTTCCAGAGAAAATAAAATAATAAAATAAAACAAAACAAAACATACCAATTTTAAGTATTTGAAACCCATTATTTGATTTATATATGGTTTCTTGAATTGGAAAAGAAATTTGCGCGGACGAAATGACATTGTCCTTACAGATGAAACAAGTAGAGTCTAAAGATAAAAATAAACATAGATCCAAACAAAACATCAGCAAAGAAGAGGAGGGGGATGAATAGAAACAAGGCGTTTGGAACTTTGGTAAGGAACAATTACTTCTGAAGGATTCATCTTTGAGCCAATTATGTCAGAAATGCTTTTGGTAAAACAATTTTCAAATTCTAAGATTATCCAAAGGGAGAATTGGACCTTGACCAAGTTTGAAGAATGCTCACATTAAAGTCTAAACCTAGAATTTACCTTAACAGTGGGATCTGTTTGCAGCATTTGAAATGCATCACAAAGCCTTCTATATCCTTGAGATAGCAATAGTCCTGGATCAAAACAATCCAATTTCTGTTCTAGCCATTTCAACTCTGACCCAGATGAGGATTTCCCAAGCATAAAGCTGTTTATGAAAACAATCTGATCAAAAAAATTGTAATCCGAGCTAAGGGTAATCTATTTTTTTTTATAGGAATGTATATTAATTGAAACACTGTAAAAGATTTATACAAGTAATAAAAGCCAATTATCCTTACAATCACCTTGGTATTGTTTTAAAACTTATCCAAGACAAGCTAAACTTGAGAAATAGAAGTTGGTGCTAGAACATAAATGACCTTATCAACTGCTAGAATCATTCAAAGTGACATCATGGACACAAATTTTTCCAGCAGAAAATTCAATTTTTTTGGAATGCTTCTTTCTGAAGTTCTATCTTGAACAACAAACCATGGTTTTAACTTCCAATAGGAAAGTTGCCCAGATCAGTCTTAATAAAGTTACATATTACTGCTTAAGAATGGAGATATCCTAATTTGGTATATGGGACCTTGAGCACAGATAAGCTAATTTCATAACGTAGCAGACCTGGACAGCAGCTAAAAGCTGCAGAAAAATCCGAACTGAAAGTGTATTATTGAGTAAAACTTATATATTATATGCTTCATAGCACTTCAAAAAATTTGCCAATTGGTATTACATACTAATTAAAGAATTAAGCTGAGTCATCAGTCCTGCCCATATATGAGCTCTCTGATTTTGTAAACTATTTCCAAATAAGCCAAATTAGCAACCTAAAAATTTAATTTCTAGAAGAACTTAAAGTAGTCTTCCAAATTGAATCATTAGGACTAAAAAACTTTAACAAAAGCATACCAATATATAGATAAGGCAGTGATATGGTTGATTTTTCTATTGAACTGGCATTAGAATTTAGATGCAGATTTTTCAATATTACAAAAATAGAAAGCATACATAATCACAAAAAAGAAGCATGATTGTACTACTACTACTACTACTACTACTACTACTACTCACTTTTGGAGGGCATGAATTGCATTTTCAATCTCCAACTGGGATGGAACTTGTCCAAAAACAAGATTATAGAGAGACCCAATTGCTCTTTTTTCTTCTCTTCCATCCACAGTCTCCAGTTTTCCACAAGTTTCACTGTGGCTGGAGCATCTAGTAGCAGAACAAGATGTTGTCAGATTTCCAGTAAAAGTCGCCGAAACTGGAAGGCTCAGATTATTAGAAGTAGAAGAAGAACAAGAAGAAGAAGGTGGTAGAGAAGGAAGATTAGAGGAAGAAGTTTTGAACTGCATCTTAGGAAGGTCAATATGCAGTGCTCCACCTCCCATGGCTTCTCCCCTCTACTGTGTGTATTCTTTATCTTCTCTTTACAATTTTGGTTATATCCTAGGCTAGATTGAACTGAAGTGAATGAAAAGTTGGTGGAGAGTGCGGGCACATGTGCTACTTAAGTTTAAGCAGTGCGTGTTTCTATTTCTTATTAGTATTACGTGTCAAAGTCTCAAATCTCAAGAAAACGAGTCTCAGATTACTCCAGGTGATTGGCTGATAGCTCGGATTAGTAGAGAGCATCGCCGTTGGTGGGTGTTGCTAAAAGTTTTAGTTTTTTAAGCTATAAAAAATAATTTTATCTATTTTATCATTTTATTTTATCAAATATCTTGCATTACAGCAGTTTTATTATAGCATTTAATATATTAAAATAATATAAATAGTACAATAAAATAATATATCCGTTACAATAAACAATTACCACAATAACAACTACATAAAACATATTATATTGCTTCACCATTTGAGTTACCATGTGAATATCTCTTATTCTAATTGAATTTCACCTTCACCCAAAACTTTGTATATGCTAAAAAAACAAGAGGGAATTCTTTTTTAACATTGCATGGTACAGTGTAAATTTACATGATCGATATAGAAAAAATAGTAAATATTGTACATTTTTTACAAATATGTATAACATTTGGTGTGTCTACAATGTAAATTTATATTGCAAGTATGATGTATCCTGGGGAGTGAAAGTACTATTGATATGATGAAATTAACTTCTTCTTCTTCTCTTTTTTTTTTTTTTTTTTTTTTTTGAGAAATATATGAAGAAATTAACTTAATATTAAAAAATGCATAACTTTGGTTAGATTATTTAAAACATATGAAATTACAATATACTCTCTTTTTCCCCTCTTTATTACATCAATAAATGCACTTTATTAGCAAACTTGCAAATTGAGTTCTTATATTGGGTCCCATAAGAATATGTTAAACATTAAAATCAACGTGACTAACATTTATGCAAGTACACAACCACAACATACCGACGTTTTTCTTGAGTTAATGCTTTGCCTTAATCAATTCCATTCAATTAATTCTACAAAGAAAAATGAAAAAAATCCATTCAATTGAATTTGGGATTGGGATTGGCTCAAAGTTTTTAATAAATATACACCATGAATCTATTTTTGGTACCAGGCGAACTTCCTTCCCATCATATTGGCAAGGCACAGTCGTCTCCGGTGTATAGGAAAGTTCTTAAGACCAACAAGTAATTTATAAAGTTCTATCCAAAAGAAAAGTTATAAAATTTTTTGGTCTCAAATTAAAAAAGAATTAGGACAGACCTTTCCTTTGTACAAACTCCAACTCAGGGTTTAGTCATTTACTTAAAATAGTAATCTTTATAGTGAGTGAACATTATTATTACAAATAATAAGATAAAATGAAAAGAGGTACGGAAGAAAGAAATCAGAAGAAGATAAATTATATTTTAAACAAAATAATTTATAAATTAGGGGTCATATTAACCTCTTCTTTTTTCTTTTTCTTTTTTTAGAAAGTTGCAATCTTTAACGTCTACTCGTGATAATAACTCTTCATCGTTAGATCAAGACACTTATCAGTTTTTCATATAGGCTGAATTTTTTTTTTTTTTTTGGAGAAACATGTAGGCTGAAATTGAACCTAAAATCTCTTATTTAACTATCAAAATTTACCCCACAAGGGTCATATAAACTTAAATCTCGAACTTTCAAAAGTTTCAAATCAAAGCCTATATTTTTAAAAACATGTAAGGCTGTCATTTGAAACCTTTGAAGTTAGAGCATCAACGTTAGGAAATGCTATCCCATCACATTTTATTATTCCAAAAAGCTACTTTATCAATTATACCATATCATTTTACAACGCACTCAACATCCCAAAACTCTACTTTTTTCCCATTTTAATTAAATATTCTATTTTATTCTCTTTTTTACTATTTCTCTTTTTCTATTTATTTTCCTCTATTTCTCCCTCAAACTCTAGCACCAGTTTCAACACACACAGCCACACACACAGAGACCCATAATACACCAATCCACCTATCCAAACTAGGGCTGTCCAAACCCGACCCACACCCGCCGGACCGACCAAACCGCCCAATCTCCACCCGACTTCAGCCCAAACCGACGCTCCTGTGGGTCGGTTACGGGTTTCTGCGCCCAAGACCCGACGCCGGCGGGTCGAGTGGCGGGTTTTCCTCTCCAAAACCCGAGCCACCCAACCTAATTGAAGATATGTACAAATCCCTAAGCTCCGGCAAGAGTAAGCTTAGATTCGAGGAGATCCGGCGAGAACTCGACTGTATTTGGTAAGATTGGGCTTCGTTTCGAGGAGATCCAGCAATATCAAGCTTAGATTCAATGAGATCTGACGAGATCAAGCTTAGATTCGAGGAGATCCGACCAAATCTCAGCAAGTTTTAGCTAAAAAATGCAGAATCCGGCGAGAAAATGCAAATTCCGGCGAGATTTCCAGATTCCAACGATGCTTTTTTTTTTAGATTTTGATTCTTTCTATTTTCCAGCCAGCCACCCGACCCGACCCGACCGACCCTCAGCCTCACCTGAAACCGACTCGACCGATTTTTCCGGCGGTCAGTTTCGAATTTCTCTGCCCCTCCACCCGACGCCGGCGGGTCGAGTCCGGGTTGGGTCCAAACCCGACCCAACCCGACCCGTGGACAGCCCTAATCCAAACCCATCACCCCCCCCCCCCACACACACACACACAAACACAAGTAATCACTCTTTTGAAACAATCTTTTTCATTCTTGAAAAACCATGACAAAAAAGATTAAGAATCAAGATTCATAAGTTTCATTTTCTATTGGTTCTTCCTCAACTTTCTAAGAAACCAAACAATTCACAAAGAAAACTTTGATATATTTTTATTTTTATTTTTATTTTTTTAAAAGTTATCTTGAGCTTGCCATCCATCACTGACCACACAAAACAGAATGCATAGTTCATCAAAACTTTCTTTTCCATCCCAATTTTTTAACCAGACAAACAATACCCAGAACAAAATTCATTCAGAAAACACACAAAGCTGAGATGAACTACACTCTCATCCATCAAAAAGGCAAACTAAAACAACAACAAAACCCAGAACCTTCTCTTATTTTCTTTCATCTTCAAACCAAACAAAAACAAAACACAATCCAAGAGTTTCAAACCCAAAAAAAAAAAAAACTAATCAAACATGCAAAAGAAACCCAACACACCTCCAAAGAAACCCACCACCGATGCCTCATCGGATTCACAATCGGATCCATTAGAGCTCCGATTCAAACCCATTGAAGTCCTCACGTCGATCCAAACCCAACCCACCGACCCACCGTTGTCAAAACCCACAATCTCCACCATTATCAAAAGTCACGCTGACCCTGATCGCAGCTTCTCGGAAGTACTTAATTGGATAGCCTTTCATTTTTTAAACATGCAAGCATCTAACTTATTGGAGAGAGAGGGTCATCGGAGAGAGCACGGGGTCTTGGGTCTGAAGAGAAGAGATGAGAAAGAGAGAAGGAAGAGAGAGAAAAGAAAAGAAATATTGAGAGAGGAGAGAGAAATTTTGAGGTTAAAAAGGGAAGAAAGAGTATTAAATTTTTTTTTTATCCCATTTAACTACGGTACCATCTTACATTTAAGATGGGACTGTAGCACTATGCCAAAAAAAATTTAGTCTTTTCTAATTTTGGCCTTCTAGTTGCTAAGCATGTTTTGGGCCTAAATGTCAAATGTACCTTACATTTGGCATACAGTAGGCCCATTTGACATATGGGTCCAAATTGGGATTCAAAAAAATATATATGGGTCCAAATTGGAAATAGTAATAAGGTGTAAAATGTAATTTACTTATTATTTACTAAATCAACCAAACGAAGTTTTAATTGAGTCTTAATTTGATTGGGCCCCAGGCCTCCAGCGCATGCATCAATGTTATTCTAAAAAAGGACAACTAAGATTCAATATTGATAATTAGGGATGGAATTGAATTGCTTAGCTGGGCGAAAGAGAGAGTATGCCACCAGAGACTATGAGTGATTGTGTGAAGAATCGGTTCATGTATAAGCATTTTCTTTCAAAATCATAATTTTTTGCTTCTAAGTTTTGTTTGATGTGAGATATTGTATCTCACACCTATTTGTTTCTATTGGGGCCAACTCGTGTAAATGAGTAGGGTCATATTGATGCCTCTCAAAATGACGATTTAATTAATTATATTTTTCCTATAAATCGAAAGTGTTACGTGGGATTGTCACTTATTTTAATAAAAATGAAACAAAATAAAGAAAACCACGTGATGCAATGTTCTTTATTACATGGATTTCTTTCTCCCCTTATTCTCTTCAATCTTCTTTGCCTTTACCACTCTCAAACATTTGGTTTATGGTTGGTTACTCTCATTGGTGCTAACCCTTATCAATTTTCTCAACCCCTCTCAATCTTCCAATATTTTCAATTTCATGCCATCATCAAAGTTACAATTGTTGAAATCAATGAGACCGACTAAACCTAGTTCGTATGCTTGGGTCGACATTCCCGTTGATCTTTGTGGGAATGAGTTCCTACTTCCTTTGATATCCACTCGACATATTTGCATAGAGTGACGGGTTTAGGTGCAACTCGACTTTTAACAGATTTCTAATCACCTATACCATAATCAGCCTTTTAAAAAACATATATATAAAAAATGAAAGGGTAATATTGTCCAATTAATAAAATAACAATAAAGTTTTAACTAACTAACTAACAAACAACTTCAACGCGTTGAAGTTAAAGACATGAAAATAATAATATGGAAAGTCCAAAATATAAAACCGAAAACCGCTCTACCATAAGATTTTAGTAAAAACTAAAAACTATAAAAATGATTCAGAATGAGACACAGAAAAAAAACCTGTCCACTTTGAGATTTGAAAATTAATTGATTTGTAAATTAGTGAAAGCCCATTAAGGCATTAACAGGTCTCCCCTTCTCTTCCCCATCATTTCATTTCCATTTTTTCTCATTCACATTCTCCATTTCCTTATAAACACATTTTCTATCTCTCTCTCTGTGATTTTGTGTTGATTTGTTTGTTGAGATCAGATCAAAGATCAAATGGGTGATGGGAATGCATCACGTTACGTGAAGTTGGTCAGAGATCAAGCCCCTGCCGAAGATATCACCCCTGGAGAGCTTAACCAACCCATTCAAGTTCCTCAGGTTCTCTCTATCATTGTCAGCAATTTTTTTTTTTTTTTTTATAATTCTGATTCTTTGAATTACATATTCTTGTTTGTATGTGTGTTTGCGAAAATGGGTTTGTGTTTTTTTTTTTTTTTTTTTTTTTTGTTTCTTATGCAATTCGGGTCAATGCTGCGATGTTTTTACTCTGTTTTTTTGTTTGTTTGTTATTATAACTATTAATAGTTGTTTTCACTTTTTGTTTTTGTTCTGTTTGGTTGCCGAGAAAATGGGAAGGGAAAGATTTGTTGGGGGAGCGTTGAAAAAAACAATGTGATTCGTGTATTGTGTCTCATTTTCCGGTTCCACACTTTTCCCGCTAAATTTCTCATCTCTGTTAACCTTTTTGCGGTGGACGCTTGTATGACTGTAAGTATTAAATATATAATTTGAAGGTTTGGACATTTGAGCTATTGGCGGTTATGGGGTATTCAATTCAATGATTATGTAGAATATCTTCGGCCCCAATTAGTTTCTTGCTTTTACCTTAACCAAAGGGGTTGCAAATTGTATTAGATATAACATATTGAATATGTGGCTGACCCTGTCTAATTTGTCAAGGATCCATAGCCAACCTCAAAAATTTGGGACTAAGTTTTTGTTGTTATTGTTGTTGTTGTTGTTGTTGTTGTTTTATAATGATCAATTTGAATAGTGAATGCCTTTGGAATGAAAGCCATATTTTTATATGGATGAATACTTGTTAGAATTATAGTTAAATGATTAAATTTACTATTTTCAATCAGCTTAAGTCTTGGAACCATCGTTAATTTGTTAATACCCAATTTTCCATAAACAAGGCTATTTTTTTTTTTTTATAATGATTTTAGTGGAATTTTTTATTCCTTTGTCTTGTTTCTTGTTTTCTAATTTGTTGGCCTTTTAGATATTAGAGCATAGATTCATTGTTGTTGTTCTCTTGTATACTTCTTGTGTACTGGTTGTGGCCCTTGCTGCCTATTTATAAATACATTATTTAATTACATAAAAAAAAAAAACAAAAAAAAAAAAAGAAGTGTGATCCCATTGCATGGATTCCAATCAAACATGAATATCATTATTTATTCTGTTTTAATAACTGATCTATCTCCTGTTGAACAGCTAGCCATCCATAGATGTATTGAATGTGGGCAACCCCTACCCGAAAGTTACCAGCCCCCTTCTGATGAAGATTGGACAACTGGGATTTTTGGCTGTACTGAAGATACTGAAAGTTGTAAGACTATTATCTGCTTCAATATTATGGACTTGACATTTAAATTATGATTCATTGGCCTTTTTTCGTTTGGAATTCCTCATAATTTGACATTTATGGTAATATGGAATTCGTGATTCTTCTGATTTTTTTTTTTTTAATAAATTTTTTTATATCAAAGTGGATTTGATGGAAAGGCACTGATAAGGTGCATGTTGCAGAATTGTGTTTGGAAGCATTTGAGGCTCTTTTATGGAATGGGCAAATGTAGGGAAAACACACTAGGAAGGAAATTGAATCTAGAAAATTAGTGTCATATTGAAATTATCTATTGGAAAAAAAAAAGGCCTAATTATTAAGATATGCATGTGAGTGTATGTTTGTAATTTGTGAATCTTACTTATTTAAGGTTGAATCAAAACTAATATAAACTAACAAATGAGTCCGTTAACTTTACCCTGCCCTTTTCAAGTCCTACTTGATTGCATTCATCTGTTCTTTTTATTGAATCTCTATTCAAATTACAATTATTTCAGGATATGATTCTACTTCTACTATGTAAGCATTCTTTAAAAGAGGTCAAGAGAATTATTTCTTTTTAAGGTCATGCTTGGAGAAGTTATACTTCCCCTGGCTTAAAATGGCCATGACATGAAGTGTTAGGAAATTGAAATTTTTTTGTGCAGGCAACCATTGCTTCCTCAGCAGGTTTTAAGGCTATTACTCACACAAGAAGCAGTATTTCATGATGTTAATTCTTTGTCTAAATTGATTTAGATCTTCAATTGCTCAGATTTTAGAACATGCAGTAAAAGAAACAGGAGAAATGTAATACATTTTGGGTTTGTCTACCATGTTTTTTTTGTTCATGGTTGTTGATCATTCTAAAATCACTGTGGTTTTGTTGCAGGCTGGACTGGACTGTTCTGCCCATGTGTGTTGTTTGGGCGTAATATTGAGAATTTGGAAGAAATTCCTTGGAAGAATGCCTGCGTTTGTCATGGCATGTGTGTTGAAGGTGGAGTTGCACTTGCAGCTGCAACTGCTTTACTCCATGGTATTGATCCCAAGACATCATTCCTCATTTGTGAGGGCCTGTTCTTTGCTTGGTGGATGTGTGGCATCTACACTGGTTTGTTTCGACAGTCATTGCAGAAGAAATATCATCTCAAGGTAATTTGATTTTCTCTCTTACTATTATTTTGAATTTAATACCTGCAGAAGCAAGCTCTAGTATGGTATATCTTATAGTTTTATGCCAGGAAATGTGGTTATTATCATCAATATTAGCCCTACCTTAGTCAATGACACTAAATTCAAGTAGTGTACCAATTCCATAATCTATTATAAGCACAAAAACTAATTTATATTCACCAATTTCAACATTTGAATGTGAGATATTCAGATTACTCTGTACATTTATGATGTGCTTCATGCGATGGCTTAATCAAAAGAGTAACTTGGTCTTGGCCATGGACAGTTTTAGACAACTGAACATGACATTTTGAGCCCAAGATTTTGTTGTGAACATAACATTTGAGCCCAGATTTTGTTGTTCAACACCTGAAGATTGTTTTTGTAAAGAAAAGCTAATGGAGCTTTTCATTTTTACATAGTATCATCTATCAATGTTATAGCATCGTCCATGGATGTTGCTGAAGATTATTTGCTGAGTCAACATGTTGCTTGTTTGCAGAACTCACCATGTGATCCCTGCCTGGTGCACTGCTGCCTGCACTGGTGTGCCATATGTCAGGAGCACAGGGAGTTGAAGAACCATCTATCCGATAATGCTGCTGTGGCCATGACCGTTACTAACCCTCCTCCAGTTCAAGAGATGGAGACTGGTGAGAATAAGGAGCCTGCATCATCTGCGTCATCTTCTGGAAACGGTGAACGCAGGGATTTGGAAATTCAGCCTTTGTAGGATATTCAATTTACTAATACAAAAGTCCAGCATTCTCTCTCTCTCTCTCTCTCTCTCTCTCTCTCTCTCTCTCTCTCTCTATTTGTTTTTGTGGATCAACTTGTGCTGACCTTAATGTCAAAGTGCCAAGTTTTTTTGTTGTTCAAAAAATACTATATATCAATTAGACTGGCATCCTAAGTTAGCAACAATGTAATACCAAGATATATTTGCAAATGAATTTGAACATCAATTAATTGAGCCATGGGTTAGCAGCTCTAGTGAATGGGAGTTAATATGAAGTCCATGTCAACCTCTTTGACTTGTGTTTCTCTCATGTACTACGGCTCTTTGTAGTTTACGGCATTGTGGGAGTTTCTGTAAATCTCTTGTGGCTTGTTTGCAAGGTTAAACCTCTCATGTCATGCCTGGCAGAGGATTACCGTTTGTTGGCTGTAGATTGCAAATAAGCAACTGTGGACACAGCAATTTACAATTTGGAGGATCTATGATGGAAGTTGAAGTTGATTGAGCAAGAGGGTAATGAAATTCAGTTGAATAATAAGGATTTGGGGGAGTTTGCAAAACACAGCACAATTTACATACTGTGCTACTGCTATCACATTGGAATCATTTTCTGCCATAGGTGTCTCAGGGTTTTTCCCATTTGTTATGCTGATGACCCCATCAGGACAATCAGAAGATAAACAAGTGCCAACCCTTTTGGTGGTACTGTGTTCTTTAGCAAAATGAGTGTGGATGCATCTTATGACACAACTAAACCACATTGGAAGAAGCAGATCCAAATTATTATTTTTTTTAATTTAAAATGAATTTTTAACGATTCAACACATTATAATAATCCACAAGAGTATTGGATTTCATGTTACAGATCATGATCTGATGTATATATCCGAGACAAAACCAGTCAATCCTTGAAAGAACATGTGTAGAAGTTCAAAAACAAAACTCATATCTATAATTTATACAGAGATTCGTATACAATTAGATCATAATATTCAGGAGTAGTGCCTAGGCTTTCGACATGGTTCTAGACTGCCAGTCACAAACTCATACCCCGCAAGTAAAATTGCTTCAAATTTATATATATATATATATATAAAACAAATTTGTCAATGTGATTTAGTTGCTCTTTATAACAACCAAATCACATTGGAAGAAGCATCTTCACATGAAAAATAAAAATAAAATGAATTTAAAGATGTAAGTCAACACATTATAATCCACAAGGGAAATTAATATGAAATTAAAGATGTAACACAGTATAATCCACAAGAGTATTGCCTTGGGTTTCATGTTGCAAACCTGAATCATCTGATGTACAATCCTTGTAGACAAAATTAGTCGATCAATCCTTTTGGACCAGAACATATCTAGAAATACAAATGCAAAACCCATATATATTAATTTTTCTAGAGGGCTTTGCGTACACCTGAGGTTTTAATTTTTATTTTATTATTATTTTTTTTTCTGAGATGAAGGTTTTGATTCTATTCCAATGGAGCTAAAAAAAAAAGCCCTCTATTCATAAAAAAAAATAATAATAATAAAAAAAAAAAAAAAAACGCCCTCTAATTATCACTGTGGTCAAGTCAAACCTTGAATAACTCCTTGAACACAATTTAATAGCAATTGTATTAAGCAATCAGAAACTCATGTCCTGCTACCACAAAACACAAAAAAGAAAACCTCAGATTCAATAATGAGAAAATTAAACTAGCATTATTTTCTATTGAGAAAGAGCGGAAAGAAAATAATCTCCATTCTCCAATCCATTTGTCCTAGCAAGTGTAATTTCTACAATTTTAGGCAGACAACAACAGGGACAGAGCTACAATTTTTCGTTTGGGGCCGAACTTTCATACTAATATAATATTATACAAGACAAACCTTCATACTCGTGCAAAAACACACACATATAAACCTTAATAGTTTAAAATTAAGAGTAAGTCATAATTTATATATCTATATATTGTATACAAAATCATTAACTTTAATATACATGTATTGGACAAAGTTTAGCTACAAAATTAATTGTAGCCTTAGATTACAAACTTACTCAATATCATTTTATTAAAGGTGAATTTTGACAAATACACCATTGAATTACATCTTCTTCTTATATCCTTTATGTTTATAAAATTTCAAGAAATTAAAGATCAATAGCTATGTTATCAATAAATTTTTTAAATTGCAAATTTTTGTAATTTAAAATTATGCACAAAATATAAGTTTATAAATCATATAGTGATTGATATTCAATTGACACAAAATTTAACATGTGTATTAAAGGCATAACGAACATACAATTCAACGGTTAGATTTTCAAAATATGTTATAATATTTATTTTATTGAGTGAGTTTGTAGCCTTAAGCTACAATCAATTTTGTAGTTAAATTTTGTTCATATGTATTTATGAGATAACTTTTTAGGAAATAAGCAAATAATATTTGTTAAATTTGACATTAGGCATGTACAAAAATATCAACAAAAAAAAAACTTAGTATCTTTCACAAAAATTACACTTGATGATGATTTTTTATAAAATAAAATTCATCATAGTGAAATTCTTAAATTCATTTTCAATATAAATTACAAAGTTGTCTACAGAAGCAAATATATATATTTTTTAAGAAGAGAATTTAGGATGCAATAGACATAAGATTTATTCTTTAAAAAAAAATTGAAAAAGAAATTGCTAAGATTTTCCCTATAGAAAATATAATGAATGAATTTTATTTAATGAAGAATCACCATTGAGCATAAGTTTTATAGAAGATGCCAATTTTATTTTTATTTATAAAATTTTTGTACATGTTTATGGCAAATTAGAAAATTTTATACACCCGTTTGAGTTTAGAAATATTATTATATTTTAAATTCGGATCATCTTATATATAATATATTTATGAATTATGAACTCAAATATTTAGAAGACCGGTCAACTCCTATTTTATAGGCTGAATCTTTAAAGCTTTTAATAATTATATATACTATAAAGTAGTTTTTTTACTATCACTGTATCATAGCAACCCAAAAAACAAATATTATTTTCTTTAGTTTTCCTTTGTTTTCTCGGCAGACAAACACAATTTGATTACTGAAAAATACAACAGAAACTTGCTTATCAAATAATGAAATAAATAAACATCCACTATAAATAACCCTAATCATAAATAACAATAAAAACTAAAAAAAAAAAGTACCATCAAGAAGTGGTGAAGGTGACCCTAAAGCCGTATCCAGCAGGACGAGCAAGAAAGTAGTCATTTTGAGACGTATCCTTCGTACTCTTCCTTTGTTTTTTCTTGGGCAGCCTCTTTCCTTTCATCACTTCTATCATATCATTCTCTTCTTCTTCCTTCGTCAACCCCATCTCCATCACAACCTATTGCTTCTTCTTCTTCTTCTTCTTCTTCTTCTTCTCCGCCTCCGGCTTCTTCGTAGTCGCAGCGATGATCTCTTTGGAGACGGAGTCGTCCTTGTTGACGATGATATCTTTCTCCTCCTTTTCCTTCAGGGCATAGGAAAAAGAAGTTGTCTGAGTAGTATCCGGCCATCCACCGCAGGGCAACATGAAGTTGTGGAGGGAGCGAGACTGAAGAGAAGAAGCGGAAGTCATTGCCATGCACTTACTATATAAAAAACGAGAAATTTGAACTTTGAATGTATTTCTTATCTTTCTAAAAAGCCAGAAGATGAAATGAAAACCAGTGCTTTTAATCCTAATTTATAGGGGCCTATCCTACGAGCACAAGGATTAGATTTTAAATAAATAAATTTATTTACTCTCTTGGCCTAAAATTTTTAGGCGGTTTAGAAAACCTAACGTTTAGAAATCTTACTAAGAGCATCCACAGCAGTTGTGGCATAAATTATGTCATTTTTCCACACTAAAATCCTACTTTATTATTTTACCACATCATTTTACAACATCTCAATTATCAGATGTTTTATCTTTCAATTCTATACATTAAAATAATATAACTATACATTAAAATAATATATTCTTTCATCCCAATCAACAACAACAATGGTAACAAAATTACCGCCGATCACAACAGCATCAACAGCAACAACCCAACACCAACAAACCAACACCAACAACACCAGCAAACTCCAAATCCAAAAACCTAAAAAAAAGAGGAAAAAAAAAAAAAAAAAACTCAAACAGACCCAAAAAAAAAAAAAACTCAAACAGACCCAAAAAAAAACTCAAACAAACCCAAAAAAAAACTCAAACAGACCCAAAAAAAAACTCAAACAAACCCAAAAAAAAACTCGGTGGCGAGCGTTGGAGCATGAGGCGGCGATATCGGCGGCGAGATCAGCGGTGAGGACTGGCGAGATCGGCGGCGAGGACTGAAAAGTGAGGCGGCAAGATCAAGATCGGCAGGGAGGAGCTGACAGAGGCGAGATTGGCAGGGATCGAGATCAATATCAACGAGATCGGCGGGGATCTAGACCGATATCGGCGAGATCGGCGGGGATCGAGACCGATCTCGCCGAGATCGGCAGGGATTGAGACCGATATCGGCGAGATCAAAATCGGCAGGGAAGATTTGTGGGTTTGATTTGAGGTGCAAAGTAAGAGAGGCGTTTGAGGTTAAGGGAGGAGCTGGGAGAGAGAGACCGGTTGGGAGAGAGAGAGTGAGAGACAGATTGTGAGGTGAGAGAAAAAAAAATCAATTAAAAAGGTGAGAGGAGAGAGAAAAGTTGAATAAAAAAATAATATATATTTTCCCACATATGTCCGTACCGTGGCAAAATTGCCACGGTACTGTTCAATGTTGCAAAACTTTGCAACATTTGTCTCATCTGATAAACTGACCTTTTTTGTGTTTGGTGTGGGATATTTGGCAAATATTTACCATTTGCCACATATCCCACATCTACTGTGGATGCTCTAATAATGCGCCAAGCAACTTTTTGGTGTAATATTTGGGAGCCAAATCTAAATTTAAATTCAATCATTTCTTCAAATAAAATTTCAATAAGAATAGTGGTAGATTACAAACTCTATTGGAGATATGATATACCTATAGAACATCATTTAGGTATTAATTTTTAGAGAGATATTACGTTCACAATATTTTTACAATATTTTTCAAACAAATTACAGATAATTAGTTGTTATTAGTTCAAATTTGAACTTAACATAAAGATTACTTTTTTACCTCAACAATAACAACCAGTAACAACCTACCACTTAGGATTTGTTGTAAAAATGTTATGGACATATCATTTCTTTAATTCTTAATCCTAAACAAACAGTCCAACGCGTAGATGACTCTTTCTTGGTTTTTTTTTTAATCTGAATAAGATTTAGATTTGTTAGTTATTTTATTTTTCAAAAAAAAAAAAATCTAAAGATAAATTAGGAGCATAATAGGAATGTTAATATATTAGTAACTTTGACTTTTCAAATACAACTTAATTTTGAGACACCTCAAATGAAATATTGGTCAAACAATTTGAAACTGAAAGAGTACATGGGATAAGTAGTTGAGAAAGTGAGTAAGCCCCAAATGGAAGAAGACTCCCTAAAATCATATCATTTCAATTTCTATATTATATAATAAACATTTGTATTAGAAACTGTAGTTGAGCCAAGTGACTGCAACAACTTTTTTTACATAAAATGATAATCATTTTTTTTATAACATAGTAATTTAGTTGTTCTTGGATAAAGTAACAAAAAGTGTTTTAACACAGAATATGCAACCTAAATTTTGATTCTTAACAACATTTTAACCTACGTTTTGTGGTTATTTATTCAAACCAATATGATTTAGATTTTGCTATTGGCCTCAACTTTTTCTTCTTTTTTTTTTTTTTTTCTTGATAAAGTAGAGAGAAAAAAACTCCTTTTGTTTTGTTATTTTTTTCTTTATATACGTTAGTTGTCACAATTTTATTCAAGCTAGTATGATTTAGGTTTTGTTATAATTAGCATCTAACTTCTTCAAATATCTCTGTTTGATCATGCCTACTTAATCTCCATGTGGCATAGTTGCACATGGAGTTGTGGTTTATTTATGCACTATAAATTTTTACCTGTGCGACTGTGCTTCACCTGTAAGAACAACTGAACAACCAACTAAAAGTGAAGAGAATGGCGAACCTCCTCCATAAAGATTCATCAAATCCCTAAAGCAGGGAAAACAATATATACAAGTTGTAAATCAAAACTGGTGAGAACCACAGAGAAGCTCGATCTAGAGATGAATGTTTGGAGGCTCACTATATGTTTCATAAGTAGATTAAAACGTAGGTGCGTTTAGCATTGGCTTAAAAAGCTAGCTTTTTTTACTATCCAACTTATTTTTGGTGCTATTTATGAGTCTTATTGCACTTTTTGATACTATTTATGAGTTCTATTATAATATTTTAGTTACCTTTTAACTTTGTTTGCGGTACTTTTAAAAAAAAAAAAATTAGTTTTAGCTAAATAAGTTATTCTCAAATAAACACGTAATTTAAAAGTATCCTCTTAACTTATTTTTCAATTTTAACTAATCCAGATGGTGGGGCAGAATTGACAACAGAGGACAATGCCATTTATGTACGGTTGAAAGAGATCGAAATGCCAAAGAAACTCACAAATGGATGAAATTACTTAGGTTCACAGGTTACCAGGCCTAGATGTTAGCTATTTGCTTTGTTCATGACTTGAGGCCCTTAAAAACAAACATGATTATGAAAATAGAATCGGATTTTTCTAATATAAATTTGGGGTTAGACAAATCTCTATTGTTGTATGATAATAATAAATAAATAAAAAAGGCAAGTTAGCCATACACTAAAAGTTGAAGCAATGAAACTGTTACTATATTTAGTGTATATCATTGAAGAAATTTGTGTTTTTTACAAATTTCATAAAATAGATTGGATTAAAATCAGGTGCAATACCCTAGGTATTACACCTAATGCAATTGTAATCAATGGCTAAGATTGAAAGTTGAAAAAACAACTTTCAATCTCAACCATTAAATAAAATATATTAAAGGAGAGTTAAAAAGTTAAAGTTAAAAAGTGAAAAATTTATATAAAAAAAAAAAAAAAATTGTGAGAGAAAGTGGGTGAATTGCATCAGGTGCAATACCCTAGGTACAACACCTGATCTTAATCCAAATAGATTTTTCTGTGGCCTCCATTTATAGTAGATATTGTAGTAAAACTCTAGCAGTTATTTTGTTTATTTTAATTCATTCTAGAGGAAGACGCACAAGAAAAATCTTTAGTAAAGAGATATATGGTAAGTGTGTTAGGACATATGTAGTTCAAGTCTGTGAACATATGTCGCTATTTTATGTAATTGGCTTATCCTTAGACAAAACGCACTTTACTTGTAATTGGGTAGATTTAGGATGTGTTAAACACTTCAAGAAACTTGGGTTCAAGATTAAGTGTTGAAGCCGTCAACGTCTGTCCAAGAAACAAGCAAGGAAGTGCAAGTTTTTAAAGCTCGACACATACCTCGACACATGCATCTATCGAGCTTTAAGAAGCTGTTTTGCCACGAGCCTCGACAGCTATCTCGACACCTCTCGACACCTCTATCTGTCGAGAATTAAAGAAAACAGATTTTCAGTTCTGTTTCAAGTCCAATCCGTGAATATGTCTTTGGGACTTCTTTTCTCCTAACCCTAGACATATAAAAGGATTATTTTAAAGGCCGTCATGATGATGCAAGTTGCACATTCATTCAGAACTTCTTGTTCATGCAATTTGTGATCTGAAAGACAAAGTTCGTGCCCTAGTTCATCTCTGATGATCTGAAGAACTTTGCAGCCAACATTCTTCTTCCTCAAGTTGGTGAGTGAGTCACGTACTGGGATTCCTACAAAGAAGTAAGTCGCGTACTGGGATCCGCGCATCTAATTAGTTAGTCACGTACTTGGGAGCCGTGCATTGAAAGGAGAAACTGTCACTACAGAACAAGTCTAATTGGGTATTGGGGTAAGAGTTCAACTGTAGGTTGGTGAGGTACTGGGATTCCTTACTTATAACTGCTTGTTGTGATAATAGTGGAGTTTCGAGAGTGGTGACCTTAACTCACCCGGTGGGGTTTTTGCCGTAAGGTTTTCCCCATTCATGAACAAATCACCGTGTTATTTACTTTCCGCTGCTTTACTTAGTTTCGGTGAATTTTTTGTGCTGCCACGTGATATTGTATGTTAATTTGATTAATTAATAACTTGGCTAAATTAATCAACTTAATTTATCACAAGGGGTCAACGCGTTTGTGGCCTGTCAAGTGGTATCAGAGCAAGCACACTCTGATTAGGGTTTAATCTATTATGTGTGATCCATTGACCCCTGTTGTCATGGATAAAAGTCAGTCTCTCATTTGAAGAGAACTGTGATATCAAATACATCTTGTTTTTCTAATCTCTCAGAAAATACAAGTCTAAAAGTTATTTGATTCTCTCCATGATGATTATTGGAAAAGATCTCAGTTTATACTAGCAGGAACTAGACTGTCTCAAATTCAAAATGTGCAAAGGAGTTTGTCTGAACAGAGTTAAAGTTAAAGGCCTGGCTCGGAAGAGGCAGATGAGAGAAGATACCATTCCCACTGATCTGTTGTCTAAGCATGAAGTGTGTTTCATGATGAAGTCCGCCTTTAAAGTGATGGACACGTGCTTATGGTACCTTGATAGTGGTTGCTCAAGACACATGACTGGAGACCGATCCCTCTTCAAAGTCTTCGAGTCTAAGAAAGGTGGAAATGTCACTTTTGGTGATGGGAGCAAATCACAGATAAAAGGGAAAGGAATTATCTCTCTACCTGGACTACCAGACATAGCAAATGTTCTCTATGTGGATGGCCTAAGAGTGAACCTGTTGAGTATAAGCCAGATATGTAATCAAGACTTCATGGTGTTATTCTCCAAAGGAAAATGTCTTGTAATGAATGAATCTGGAAAGAAACTCATAAGTGGTGTACGTACTCTAGACAACTGTTACGGATTGGTACCTGATGCTGACATTATATGCAATAGTATTCGGTTGCCAAATGAAGACTTGTGGCACCAACGGATGGGGCATGCTAGTTACAAACATCTTTCTATTGTATCTAAGCATGAATCTGTTCTAGGGATGCCAAAGCTGAGTAGGTTAAACAATGTTGTGTGTGGACCATGTCAACTTGGGAAACAGACGAAAGCTAAACATCCAAGCACTCAGACATCAGCTACATCCAGACCTTTGGAGCTATTGCATTTAGATCTTATGGGTCCTACGAGAACCGAATCTCTTGGAGGTAAGAGATACATCATGGTTGTAGTAGATGACTTCACCAGGTACACTTGGGTTATTCTTCTACGATCCAAGTCTGATGCTCCTGAGCACATTGAAGCACTGTGTACAAGACTACAAAATGAGAAGAACCTGAAAATTGACCGAATTCAAAGTGATCATGGTAAAGAATTCGAGAACTCATACATGGAGTCATTCTGCACAAGATCAGGTATATCTCAAGAATTCTCTGCTCCCATTACTCCTCAGCAGAACGGTGTAGTAGAAAGAAAGAACAGGGTTATCCAGGAAATGGCTAGAGCCATGTTGCACAGTAAGGATGTGGCTAGAAATTTATGGGGAGAAGCAGTTAACACTGCATGTCACACAGTGAACAGAGTATACTTCAGACCCGGCACCAAAAAGACTCCATATGAGTTATGGAACGGAAGAAAGCCAAATGTGAAGTATTTCAGAATTTTTGGAAGCACTTGTTTCATTCTAAAGGATAGAGAGAATGTAGGGAAGTTTGATTCGAGAAGTGATGAAGGGATATTTCTAGGATAGTCGACTACAAGTAAGGCTTATCGAGTATATAACAAAAGAACCATGAAGGTCATGGAAACAGTGAATGTTGTTATTGATGAGTCTTCAGATGTCAGTTCTGAGAAAATTGATGAGAAACTCCCTAAAGAGATTCTCCCTCCAGAACCTAAGAGAGATCCAGAGCTCATGGAACAAGAGCCTACATCTCCAAGCACTCCTGGTACTCCAAGTGTTGCAGAAGAGCCAGCAGACATGCCTACATCACCAGATTCTGAGTGTCATGAAGACAAAGGACCCTCCTCCAAAATCAAATTAAATCATCCTTCAGAAACTATTGTGGGAAACATGAATGAACTCACATTGCGGAAACGCATAGTTAATAAGTGTGTTGCTAACTTTGTGTCATACTCTTGTTATTTGTCACAGGTTGAACCCACCAAAGTTGAGGAAGCTCTTCAGGATGAAAGTTGGGTAGAAGCAATGCACGATGAACTGCTTCAGTTTCAGAGGAATGATGTGTGGACCTTAGTTCCTAGACCGGAGGGCGAGCATGTCATCGGTACCAAGTGGATATTCCGAAATAAGACTGATGAGGAGGGCAATGTAATCCGCAACAAGGCTCGACTTGTAGCTCAAGGATACACTCAGATGGAGGGTATAGACTATGATGAAACATTTGCCCCAGTTGCTCGTATGGAGTCCATCAGAATCCTTCTCGCCCTAGCCTGTCACTTGAAGTTCAAACTTTACCAGATGGATGTGAAAACGGCTTTCTTAAATGGTTTGCTTAAAGAGGATGTCTATGTGGCCCAACCTAAAGGATTCATTGATCCTCACTTTCCGGATCATGTGTTGTACCTCAAAAAGGCCCTCTATGGACTAAAGCAAGCACCCAGAGCTTGGTATGACCGGTTGACTCAATATTTGATATCCCATGGATTCACAAGAGGAACAACTGATCAAACTCTCTTCACTAAAAGAAAAGCTGGTGAGCTGGTGGTTGCTCAAGTCTATGTTGATGATATCATATTTGGATCAACTAAGGATGAGCTTGCACAAGACTTCTCAAAACTCATGCAAGCAGAGTTCGAGATGAGCATGATTGGAGAGCTGTCTCACTTCCTTGGACTACAGATTCATCAACAAGATTCAGGTATATTCATCTCTCAATCTAAATATGCTAAGAATCTTGTGAAAAAGTTTGGATTAGAATCTGCTAGTTCTGTTAGAACCCCTATGAGCCCAAATGTTAAACTCACTGTTGATCTGTTAGGTAAAAGTGTAGACTCTTCACTCTATAGAAGCATGATAGGTAGTCTTCTTTACCTTACTGCTAGTAGACCTGATATTAGTTACAGTGTAGGAGTTTGTGCTAGATATCAGGCCAATCCCAAAGAGTCACATATGACTGCTTTAAAAAGAATCATAAAGTATGTCAAGACCACTGCCAACTTTGGTGTGTGGTATAGCAAAGACACAAATAATGTCTTAGCGGGATATTCTGACGCTGATTGGGCTAGGAATGCTGATGATAGGAAGAGTACTTCAGGGGGTTGTTTCTATGTGGGAAATAATCTGGTTTCTTGGATGAGCAAAAAGCAAAACTCCATCTCATTATCCACTGCTGAAGCTGAGTACATTGCTGCTGGTAGCTGTTGCACCCAACTCCTATGGATGCAAAAACTCCTTCATGATTATGGTATTTGTCAAGAACATCTCACCATCTATTGTGACAATACCAGTACCATCAATATCTCTAAGAATCCGATTCAACATTCTCGAACCAAGCACATAGAGATTTGACATCACTTCATTAGGGAGCTTGTCGAAGATGGTGTTCTCACCCTTGAGTTTATCCACACCGATGACCAAAAAGCTGATCTGTTCACCAAACCTCTGGATAGCAAACGTTTTGAGTTCCTTCGTCAAAACATCGGTGTCATCTCCATGGATTGATCTCTTTCTATCCTTCCTCTTCCTCATGCATGTGCATCTAGTTTTATGCATTGTTTTGTTTTGCATGTTTTTGTTTGTGTGTTTAGTTTTGTGTTTTATTTTTGCTTTTTTGATAAAAATAAAAAAAAAATTGAAAAATTGAAAAATAACAAAACAGTGTGTGTTTGTGTGCATTAGTTCATGTGAATTTTTGAAATGGCCATTGAAACAGAGTTTTCTAAACTTTATATCACTTGTAGCTTAGATGAGCATTCTTCTGCACAACTAAGCGAGTGAGCTTTGTAGCTCTTTGTTTGTGATGAGTAAGGTTAAGTGATCTCTTCTTCTTAACACTCGTATCACTATTTTTGACGGGTTGAACTAGAAAATCCTAAGAGAAAGGCATAAATAACCATCTCACCACTGTTACTCGCCAATCATAAAATGACATCTGTATGCTTCAGCATAGCAAAAGTGCAATGTCAAAAGCTTAACATAATTGGGTATTTCTTATCTTTCTCTTGTATGCCCATGCATGATATGCTTGTTAAAAGAAAATATGCAAAGAAATAAAAAGCAAAAAGATTAAAAATGCTTTAAAATATGGTTGCAAGCGTGTTTTCTAGGAGATGTGGGAGTTATAGGATGTACCTCGAAGGTGATAGTCCCCATCAAACGGTTATGATTGTGTGTGAGTTAAAGTGATTTTCTCATATCTCAAATCATCATAACATTGAGACACTTATGCAATCTTGCAATGTTTTCACACACGACACGCAATACTCTTTGCTATTCTTGATACATGTGCAGGTACAATGTGATTTGGCCATCACAAGGTTTACATGCGTTAATGTATGCTTACTAAACTATCTTAACTTGTTTTTGAAATATAAAATTGGTTAGACTTGTTTAGTGTGTGTGTGAGTGTTTTGAGATACATGTGCGTTATATTTCTTGTTGAGAGATGATTTTAAGAGCTTAATGTGTTGCTTGTATCTTTGGTTGAGTTGCATTCATGATTGCATTCATGTCTGTGTTTTTCTTCTTCTGAAAAACTGTTTTTAAAGGCATCTCGACACCTCCTCGATACCTCTCGACACATGAGCTATCTGTCGAGCTTCTTAGACCTTTTCTTATCGCAGTCTCGACAGATACCTCGACACCTGCTGGATTGATCAAGAATCTTTCTGTCTGCTCGATAGCTCCTCGATAGCTTCTGGATCGATCGAGGTTCTTTCTGTGAGTTTCATCTTCCTCGATACATGATCTCGACAGCTTCTTCTGTCGATGTGTTTTTCTCGACACATGTCCTCGACAGCTACCTCGATACCTCCCGATAGCTGCATCTGTCGAGAATTACTGAAGGTGTATAAGTTGATTCTTCGCGTTTTTCTTCTCATTCTGCTCGATCTCTCTCGCTCGAAAAACACTTTTCTCTCTTCCAAAACACTTCTCTCTCCCTCCAAACCTTTTCCCAAGGCTTTCTCAAGTGTTCCTCGCGATCTTCATCACTTGGTAAGCATTTCATCCCTCATATTTATGCATTTCATAGTTTTAAAACCCTAGGTTTTGTGTTTTTGAAAATTTTTGGGAGTTTTCAAAATTGTTGGGGTTTTTATGAAATTCTTGGGTTGGTTTTATAGATTTGATTTTCAAAATCACATGCATTGCATCACATTAGCATTCTAATTGTATTTTCATGCATTTAGATGTGTGCAAATCTATTATGTGCTGTTAAGTTTGGATTGGGCTGAGCCCATGATGTTTTTCTGTTGCATGTCACATGCTCATGCATTTACATGCATACGTTCTTTCCATTTCAATATTATTCTGCCAATATTGAACTGTTTGGAACTTTTCTATGTGTCTCTTCTTTCCCCCCTCTCTATGTTTGCGTTAGTAGTGTCTATGGCACCTAAACGTAAATCCACTCCATCCCAGAACCCTCTGCGTTCTAAGGGATCTTCTTCCTCAGATTCTACTCCTCTTTCTGTTCGGTTCCGTGATGAGAAAGCCCATAAGGACTTCTCGGAGAACTTTTCTAAATGAGGTGTTCATTCGGAACGCCACGTTGTCTTGGCAGACTTTGCCGACACCGACCTTCCCGATGTCATACACACTCGGGGTTGGGAGTCACTGTGTGACGTCCCGGTTACATGTCCACTCGTGTTGATACAGGAGTTTTACTCCAACATCCACAGGATAGATTCTTCAGTACCTCTTTTCTGCTCTTGCGTTCGAGGTACGCGCTTTGCTGTCACCCCAGAGCTAGTCTCTGAGGTTCTTCATGTCCCTAGGGTGGATCATCCTGATTACCCTAGCTATGAGCGTCTCTGGACTGTGTCCAAGGACGAGATGATCTCGGTGTTCTGTGAGCGTCCTACCTCTTGGGGAGATCATATGTACACACCATGTCGACCTTTTGCTAAAGGTCCTCGTTTCCTTAACATGGTGATGACTTTTGTTTTGCACCCACTCTCTCACTACAACTCCATTACTGAGCCTCGTGCTCGATTTTTGTTGTCCCTCCTAGAGGATCTCTCTATAGACTTTCCTTCACACTTTATCTTTTCCATCATAGATGTCTATAGAGATACGGCCACCCGTGATAAGCTCATTTTCCCTTCCGCTATCACGAGGATTCTGAGTCGTTTTTCCATCCCATTCCCTTCGTCCGATCCTTACCATGTCATGTCTGCCATAGACGCCGCTACCGTAAAACGTAGCGAGGCACAGTTCCGATCGCGACAGTCCGACGGTGCCACTCCTTCCACCCGTCCGACCACTTCCAGATCCGCTCGAGCATCTGCTTCTACTTCTTCGAGCGACGTCACATTAGGAGACATCATGGCGTAGCTATAGCACATGGATGCTCGCCTAGATACACTCTCCACGGAGCTGTATTAGGTGAATGTCCATGTTGGTCGCATCGCCAGGCGACCATAGGCGGCTTTGCATCAGAGGCTTCTCCTCCGCCACCTAATGCTTCGTCTGAGACTGAGGCTGATGATGATGGCGATGATGATGATGCTTCCGACGATGATGATGATGGAGATGTGAGCTCTTCGGATGAGATGTCTACTTGACACTCTACCCTTTGTCACTCGTGACAAAAAGGGGGAGTAGTTTTGTATATGAGAGTAGTCATGCTTAGGGGGAGTGTTAGAATAGGACATTTTTGTTAGGGGGAGTGTGGATTGAGGGATGTAGTGAGGTGATCATATGTATTTCTTTTTCTTTTCTTATCTTTTTAGAGATACTTTGATCATGTATTGACATACATTGTATTTACTCTCTTTCTATATATGATGATGTATGTTTTTCTTTCACCTATCTTTACATGTGTTGTTTCTTTTCTATCTTTATACACATGTTTCTTTACTTGTACGCAATCTATTATTTCTGTTTCACACAAAGATGCCTTGATGTGTTTTGTTTATAAGTGTTTCAGAAATACAGGTTGTCAAAGTCTTCTTGCCATAAACTCTATTCTTGCAAAGTTTTTCAAGAGTTTGTGTTAGGATAGATTTTACTGTATGTAACAAGTGAGTATGAGTTGAGTGATTTATGACTTCTCTCATATCTTCATTTGTATGTTGTGGTTTTGTCACGGATTGCCAAAGGGGGAGATTGTTAGGACATATGTAGTTCAAATCTGTGAACATATGTCGCTATTTTATGTAATTGGCTTATCCTTAGACAAAACGCACTTTACTTGTAATTGGGTAGATTTAGGATGTGTTAAACACTTCAAGAAACTTGGGTTCAAGATTAAGTGTTGAAGCCGTCAACGTCTGTCCAAGAAACAAGCAAGGAAGTGCAAGTTTTTAAAGCTCGACACATACCTCGACACATGCATCTATCGAGCTTTAAGAAGCTGTTTTGCCACGAGCCTTGACAGCTATCTCGACACCTCTCGACACCTCTCGACACCTCTATCTGTCGAGAATTAAAGAAAACAGATTTTCAGTTCTGTTTCAAGTCCAATCCGTGAATGTGTCTTTGGGACTTCTTTTCTCCTAACCCTAGACATATAAAAGGATTATTTTAAGGGCCGTCATGATGATGCAAGTTGCACATTCATTCAGAATTTCTTGTTCATGCAATTTGTGATCTGAAAGACAAAGTTCGTACCCTAGTTCATCTCTGATGATCTAAAGAACTTTGCAGCCAACATTCTTCTTCCTCAAGTTGGTGAGTGAGTCACGTACTGGGATTCGTGCAAAGGAGTAAGTCGCGTACTGGGATCCGCGCATCAAATTGGTTAGTCACGTACTTGGGAGCCGTGCATTGAAAGGAGAAACTGTCACTACAGAACAAGTCCAATTGAGTATTGGGGTAAGAGTTCAACTGTAGGTTGGTGAGGTACTGGGATTCCTTGCTTGTAACTGCTTGTTGTGATAATAGTGGAGTTTCGGGAATGGTAACCTTAAATCACCCGGTGGAGTTTTTGCCGTAAGGTTTTTCCCATTCGTGAACAAATCACTGTGTTATTTACTTTCCGCTGCTTTACTTAGTTTCGGTGATTTGTTTGTGCTGCCACGTGATATTGTATGTTAATTTGATTAATTAATTACTTGGCTAAATTAATCAACTTAATTTATTACAATGGGTCAACGCGTTTGTGGCTTGTCAAAGTGATTGCAAAAGATACAAATCAACTTATTGTTAACCTACATATTTTTGTTCTATATTGTTGGTGACACAAATAGGTGACATATAGAACATTAATAATTGATTCAAAATATGATGGTTTTGTGCTTTACCTATCTGTTGGTATCCCACAATAATTTTCACAATGATATTCTTTCATTTTATTACACTAGATCTAAGTTCTTCAAGAATCACAGAGACTTCACTTCTCAAGTTCTCATTAATGTCGGTAACTAGGAAGCTGTTGTTGGAAGGAAAATGATGCAGCTCCTTTCAGCTTATCATTTGTTGGGGCTGATAGCTCTGATTGAACAAAGATGGACACTCTTCACCATTGTAAATGAGAGCCCGAATAGTATAGTTTGTTGGGGATATAATTTCTATTGAAAAAAGATTCAATTATATATCAAGTATAAACTATACTTTCATGAAAAAAATTTCTTCTTCCTCTTATTTTATTATTATATAATTATTTGCATTTTTCTTATCAAGCCTTTTTTTAATTATTAAATCGTTCTTATAAACAGATAAGAAAGATGGACACTACTCCTCACCATTGTAAATGAGAGGCGCCGGAACAATATAGTTTGTTGGGATATAATTTCTATCGATAAAAAGATTCTATTATCAAGTATAAACTATACATACTTTCATAAAAAAATTTCTTCTTCCCCTTATTATATTTTTATATAATTATTTGCATTTTTCTTATCAAGTTTTTTTTTTTTTTTTTAAAAAGTAAATCATTGTTATAAACAGATAAGAAAATATATAAATATACATATATATGTATATAACACTTAATTTGTACAATAGTCAGAACATTTAAATTGCATTATTTGATGTTCATATTGAAAAGAAAGAGAAGTTGAGAAGTAAATCCTTGATTTATGTATATATGCTATAGGCCCTCCTTTATAAAAAAAAATTGTTGGGTGGGACAAGCCGTCTATGCAAAAAAATATTTTTTGGCTGGAACTATGGCCGCGTTTTTATGGAAAACGCGGCCATAGGTCGGGTCTAAAGCCGCGTTCCTTCACGAAACGCGGCCATCCTTTTAAAAAAATACTTTTTACAGGACCTATGGCCGCGTTTTTATAAACGCGGCTATAGGCCCTCCTTTATAAAAAAAAAAAATTGTTTGGCTGCGCACACCGTCCATGTAAAATATATTTTTTGGCTGGAACTATGGCCGCGTTTTTATGGAAAACGCGGCCATAGGTCAGGTCTAAAGCCGCGTTTTCTATGAAACACGGCTATCCTTTTAAAAAATAATTTTTGGCTAGACCTATGGCCGCGTTTTTAGACTTACAAACGCGGCTTTAGACCTAACCTATAGCTGCGTTTTTAAAAACGCGGCCATAGGTTGTTCTAAAACCGCATTTTCTAGGAACCACAGCCATAGGTTGGGTCTATAGCCGCGTTTCCTAGAAACGCGGCCATAGGTCAGGTATAGCCGCGTTTTTTTGTAAACGCGGCTAAAAAAACGCGGCTATAGCTCGCGTTTTTTGTAGTGCGCTAGATTGTTACTGCTATTTTTTCTTCTTAAGTACGTAATTTATTGATACGTTTGTTGTATTTGTTTTAATATCATCTTCATTTTTGTTATTATTTTAATGATTTGTTATGCAAATTAACTAATTGGGGTCTACTTATGTTTAGAAGATTTATATCGGTTAAAAAAATTATTGTAAGGAAGTAAGCACAACCACAAAAATAATTTTACAATTTTTGTCACTTCCCACTGTCTTAAATTTTCTCATCAAGCCAAAGGCCTTGTAACAGCATGTTGTAATTATTTCTCAAAAAAAAAAAAAATTCTCATAAAGAAAAAAATTTATATTTTTTTCAAATGGAAGAGAAATAGAAGAAGTTCAAATAGAGTTTACCATACACAGGCTGTATGTTAGTTTTAAGCATTAAAAGTTGGTTTGAAAGACGTGTTGTTGTTTCCGAACAGATATGTTATTGCTCAAGTTTTTCTATACATATTTTTATTCATGGGTAAAGGAATGATGAAAATTATTGACTATATTATACGAGATTCTAAAATTATGTATGAAACAATTATATTTATAACTAAAACCGTGTAACGCAGGATTACAAATAGTATAATATATTACTATATTCCATTTATTTGTCTTATAGCATTGCTCATAAATAATACTGTAATAAAAAAGAAAGGCCTATCACTTAGAATAAAACAACAAAAAATTTATTTTCAAAATATTATGCTCTATTCAAATATTCAACATTTTATTAGTATGTTTTAATAGGTTTGCGGTAGTTTAAAAGTGTAAAAATTTTCAATCTCTGAAAAATGTTACTCTTCATTTCTCATCTCTATCAAAATTAAAATTAGAATTAATAATTTTCGAGATAAATTCATTACTGAAATCCATTATTCAGTAACTAAAGTTCAACATTCCCAAGAGAGATGGTGACCATTTAAAATATGATATTTATTCTGATGCTAATTTTTTCAATTTTTTTAGAATTAAAGCTTTTTTAATACGATTTATAAATAGTCCAATTAATGTATTAAATTATATAAAAATGTTAATTTTTTTCTAATTTGTGTATCATTTATAAAATATTAAGTAGTAATACATTTTGTACTTATGTCTAGCCCAAAAATGTTTTGAATCTAACTCCGAAATACATTGAGTCCACCCTACACTTGATCTTATTTGCAGATAGTGAATTTGATTGAGATTTGAAAATAATATATTTGAAACTTAATTAAGGTATTAAATAAAATAGCATAGTTTAGAATTTAGAAGTTTTTACAGCTTTTTATTTTATATTTAAAATATTATACACATATGAAAAATCTTCATAAGAATGTAACCATATTTTGCAGGAAATATATTTAACATGCCTACTTAATATTTCATGATTTTGGTATGATCATAGTGGTATTAGTACAAAGAAATTGAGGATAAAGTTGTTAAATTTAATGGTTTTACAAATAAGTGTTCAACAAGTATTATAATTGAGATATTGGAAGAAGTTAATAATTATTTGATAAAAAAAAAAAAAAAAAAACTAGATATTTTAAGATTTACTTTTGTGCATTCACAAGCTTTTAGTATTGGATTACTAATATATTCTTATTATTAGAAGTTATAATCTCCTATTTAAGTATCCACAACAATTAATTTACATTACACATATACTAGTTGTTAATTACACATATACCTTGTACTACCAATGGTGGGGGCCAAATCAAAAGTGAGCACCTTTAGGGAGATCCAAGAATAGGTAACTAAAAGGGTGATGGGATGGAAAGAGAAGCACATCTCAAAGGCAGGACGAGCTGATCAAAACCGTAGCACAAGCAATACCAACTTACTCTATGAGCATGTTCAAGTTCCCAAAGAAAATTTGTGATGATATCAATTTGGTCCTAGCAAAGTATTGGTGGGAAAAGACTCGAAATGACAAAAAGATCCATTGGATCAATTGGGGTAAGCTATGTAAGCCTAAAGATAAAGGGGGAGTGGGCTTTAGGGACATCCATGACTTTAACTTAACCATGTTAGCTAAAAAAGCATGGAGGCTGATCCAAGGACGACATTCTCTATTTTTTAGGGTGTATAAGGCTCGTTATTTTCCCAATTTCTCATTTATGGAGGCTAAACTAGGGTGTAACCCTTCCTTTGTGTGGCGTAGTTTGTTGGAGGCTAGGGAATTGATCAGGGCAGGCACGACATGGAAAGTGGGAGATGGGCAAAGTATTGAAGTAAATGATCATAGGTGGCTAACCCACCGACCTCAGTTCAGACCTGGTGTTGATACAATCATGAAGGTGGCTGACCTTATTGACCATCGCATTAGGCACTAAAACAGACATTTACTCCACACCACGTTCCTACAATCTACAAGGGAAGATATTCAAAGTATCAAACTCAGTGAGAAGCACAACTGAGACAAACTTCACTGGAAGGAAAATAAGAACGAGTGCTTCTCGATGAATACAGCTTATCAGGTCGCACTCTGCCTTAATCAACCAGAAATTGTTGAACAGTACTCCACTGCAAGAGAAGATAAAAAATTATGGAACAAGATGTGGAACTTCGAAATTTCGTGTGGCGAGCATGCTCCAATATACTCCCAACATCTGCAAATCTATGCCGTAGGAGGGTACTGGTGGACTCTACCTGCACTATTTGCTAGCAGCATGAAGAAGCGGTGGCCTATGCCTTATGGGAATGTCCTTTAGCTAGAAACATGTGGGGTATGGTTCAGGGAAAGTTGCAGAAGTGTAACTCCGAAGCTCCAAATTTCTACATTCTTGCACAACAATTAGAGGAAAAGTTACCGAAAAAGGACCTAGAGTTATGGGCGATGGTGTCATAGTCCATCTGGAACGCAAGGAACGGCTTCCATTTTGAGTGGAAGCAAAGCATGCCCAGCAATATTCTGCATGGTGCGACGACTCTGCTACAGGATTACCAAAGACTCTACAGAACATCCACAAGCACCTGGGTGTGCACCAACTCCCTTAAGGGATATAGGTTTTATTAAGTTTTTTCAGCATGTCCATTTGTTTTGTGCACAATTATAACCTTTATTCCATTTGCAATATATACTTCTACCTTTCGCTCAAAACATATATATATATATATATATATTTATATATTTAGATGCATATTCCCGTTTAATATTATTTACTCTCTTATTAAACAATACCAAAATATCCTCCACTAATTAAAATTGGGTTTCTAGAATTATCTCCCATCTCATTACTAAAACTAGGCAACAATATAACCTATCCAAAATCCCAAAATATCATATTAAACCTAAAACTGAAAACCCAAAATCTCATATTAGACCCAATTTTATATGACTATTTATCAAAAGCTCAAAACCAACCCAATAAGCTGAAACTATTACGGTTTGGCAAATCTTCTTAAAGTTCCAGACTATTAGTGCATGGCAATATGTTCAAGCGTTAAGGTGATTATTGGCAAATTATTACAAATATTTTACTTAAGAACTAAGATTAATAATTCTTAGCAAATAATATTATATAAGAACAAAGAAACTATTATTCAAAAATCAATGGCAAATATTTTTTATGAAATACGCTGAAAAATATTTTAAACCATGGAAACTATTATTCAAAAACCTAGGACAAATGTTTATGGAAGCCTAATGTATACACTATTTCATTAATAACAAAAAAACCATGTAGGATACAAACCGACGCCAATATTATTTATTTTAATTTGTAGGGCTAAAGATGTGTAAAAGAGCTACCAAGACAAGGCTCACACAAAATATTCAATTTAAAGCATTCACAATAGCTCTTCTAAAATACAATAAGTGTACAATTTTACACATTTTACTTTAAAAATCACCCATTAGCTCTTCTAAAATTGTGCAATTTTCCAAAAAACTACAGTAACCGTGTAAAGATACAAGGTTACTGTTCACTTGTGCATCATTATTTAATTAATATCTCTCTCTTTCTTTCTATTCCATTTTGTTACTTGCATCATTCTTTTTCTTTTCTCTTTCTCTTTTTTCTTTTCTTTCTTTATTTCTTCTCCTTAATCTATAGTCCTTGCTCATCACCTGTTAGCCACCACCACCACTCCTATTGGTGGCTCTCCTTTGAAAGAGCACAAAAGAGGAAAATGAACTACTCTAATAGAGTAGTTCGTTTTCCTCTTTGGTGCTCTTCTATTTTCTGTTATCATGCCTACCAAGATTCAAAACTTTGCCAGAAGTGCAAGTGACTGCATTTGCTGATTTTGGTAGATCGATTTTGCCAATTTATTGATTTTGGTGGCGGTTTGGTTAGTGGTATCTTGGCTTGAATTTGTTGTGATTTGGATGTGGGGGTTTTGGAGTAGGAAGATAGGCTGTGATTTGGGATAAATTGTGTTTGTTTGGTGATAAAACAAAGGGAAAAAAAAAGGATAGAAATAATAGTAAAAAAAAGGAAGAATTAATATTATATTAAAAGAAAGTGTAAAATAGATGATATTGGTATTCTTAGAGCACCTACAGCAGTGGAGCTCAAAATTTAGCAATTTAGGTCCACAAAAAGTTTCTTTATCTATTTTACCTGCTCACTTTACAAAACATGCTGCAGCAGTGAATCTGTTTTAGATTTCAATACAACAAAATAATATAAACATCACAATAAAATAATATATCTACTATAATAAAATAATACATCTTACTAAAAAAAAAAATCAAAAAAACACCACAAGCTGACCCACCACCACTGCTAACCAAGAACAATCGCCCACAACCACCCAACAACAACTAGCAAGCTAAGAACAACCACCCACAACCACTGCTGAAAATCCAAATTAGCCAAAAACCACCACACAAATCACTATCAACACAGCCACACTACTACTGACCCACGAAACTCAGCCACCATGAAACCCAGCCAAACCGTTATCACGAAACCCAGAGAAACCCACGAAATCCAGCCAAAGCCACGAAATCCAACCACGAAATCCGCGGCGTTCTTGAGTTCGATGAAGGCAGTGCTGGTGGAGCTTGGATCGATAATGAATCTTAGGTCGACAATGGAGCTTGGATCGGCGGTGAGATGAAGGACTGGGCAAGATGGGTCGACGGCAACGTGGGCGATAAAGATGAAGATCGATGATGAAGATGAAGATGATGATCGGCGGTGAAATGGAGGACTGGGTGAAATGGGTCATTGATGAAGATGAAGATCCAGAACAGATCGGCAAAGTAGAGAGTAGATGAGGGAGAGAGAAAAAAATGAGAAGGAAAAAGGAAGAAAGAAGAGAAGCTGGAGAGAGAGAAAAAGAAAGAAAGAGAAAATATTTTTTAAATGAAAGAAGAGAGAGAAATTTAATAAAATAATTGGAAGCCAAATTTTTTTTGCTATAGCTCCACTACTGCAGCTATTTTTTTGGTGTTTTGGTGTATTTTGAGGAAGCAACAGTGGACTGTTTGATAGATGAAGAGACACGTACTTGGAATGTTGAAATGGTTGATGGTATTTTTGCACCGCAAGAAGCAGCAGAAATTAAGAATATTCCGCTGGCTTGAGAGGCTACTAAGGATTCACTGTATTGGCCTCTAGCACAGGACGAAAATTTCACTTGTAAGCTGGGCTACAGTTTTTTGAAGGAAGCAGAAGAGGGTCCTTGCATGGAGATCAGGCTGGCTCATAAGGAAGGTTTGTGGAAAAAAATTTGGGCATTGCAGTGTCCAAATAAGGTGAAGAGTTTAGTGTGGAGGGCTTGCCGAAACTCCCTTCCATCCAAAAGAAATCTCGTGAAAAGAAAGATTATCAGTGAGCAGACCTGTGACCGGTGTAGGTGTGAAGAGGAAGACATTTTTCATGTAGTGTGGAGTTGTAAAAAGTTGGATTGTGTGTGGAATAATGATATCATATGGAGTTTCCGTGATCAGAGGCCTTTCTCTAGCTTCAGTGAATTAATGGCGTGGGTGTTTGAGCACCAACGAAATCCTGCTCTTTTTGCTTTTACGATATAGGTGATTTGGACATAGAGGAACCAGGAACGGTCCAGACAGCCAAGCTACACATTAAACCAGCTTTCCCATTTAGTAGTTGAGAGACTTGCGAAATTTCGAGCTCTCCAACCATCAACTCCACCTCGTGGTCCACGCCCAAGGACACGTTGGAAGCCTCCTCAGATGAATGTCTTCAAAATCAACTTTGATGGAGCTGTCTTTACTGAAGAGAACTGCTCTGGTGTGGGTGCCATTATTCGGAATAGTGAGGGCTTGGTCATTGCAGCGCTGTCAGAAAAAATTCCACAGCTCCTCAAGCCAATAGAAATTGAAGCAAAGGCAGCCACAAGGGCTCTTGAGTTTGCTAGAGAGGTGGGCATCTCGGAAGCTGTCTTGGAGGGAGACTCAATGCTGGTGGTCCAGTCATTAGCAACCAAGGATGTTGGACTAGCCCCTTTTGGTCTTCTGCTATAGGATGCTTATAGGTTCACCTCTTCTTTTTCTATATTGTCTTACTCTCATTCTAGGAGAGAAGGTAACCAAGTTGCGCATGATTTGGCGAAGTTAGCTGTAACTATTCCAAATTGTGTAATATGGATGGAAGATATTCCATCGGATGTTTCTGCTTCATATCAGGCTGATTTGGCCGGCGTTTCTTAATAAAAGTTCGCATTATTCATTCTCAAAAAAAAAAAAAAACTATATAGTTATTTAGCTACATTACTGCAAATGCTTTAAAATACAAAAATTAAGTTTTAAGACCAAAATAGACAAATTTTTAGGCGGTTGCTCTAAAAAAAACCCACGTTTGCAACTAAGACAGTTGGGCAATCGTTTCTTCAGTTTTTAGTTCTAACCAGATGCCAGCTGGACAATACCACAAAAACAACTAAGCTCCTTAACTAAGTCAATAACTAGCCACCTATCAAGCTAAAGTCTCGTCTACACTTATGTCACCTGCAACATAAAAAATCTAAAGAAAGAACAATAAATGCAGAGATTCATATACAATTAGATGAAAATATTCAGGAGCACCTAGGTTTTCGACATGGTGGCAGTGACAAACTCATGCCCTGAACCAAAATTGCTTCAAATTAGTTAAATACTTAAATGTGTCGAATTATTATAAGTTTATAAAAATATGATAATTGAATTAGAAATTCTTACTTAACAAAATTGCTTTAGATTTGGCCAATCTGCAATGTTCATATCCTAATAAATCTAAAGAATGTTAAAACCGCTCATGTCATTGTCCAAAAATAAATAAATTAATAACACTCATATAACTTGTTAAGTTATAAATTGACTTCAGTTAATTAATTTAGTTATCTAAATTGATTAATTAGTCAAATAATGTAGCAGAAATTAAATTTGACACTGTGATTTTATCACAATGGTAAAATATATGCAGACAAAAATCTCACTGGATGGACTCCCAAAGAATCCACTAATCAAGAACAAGTAGTTACAAATATAAGAAATCTTATACCACTGACTTATCTAGAAGCACCCACCTACAGTAGAACCTATTGAGCTATACTAGTCTCAGCTCCAATCCCAAATTAGATTTGTTTCTTGTAGAGATTTCTCATTTGCATAGATTTCCATTATGTGACTAACAGCACAGCATCAATTGATTATTGTTTTTTGGCAAAGTTTTCAATCCACGTTTGTAGATCTAGAAGAAGCTTTGTACAAAATCCAAGGCGTACAAAAAATCGCAGTAACTCCTATAAAACATGTATCTCTATATGTCTTTGTGTGTATAATGATGGTTGTAAAATATAGCTTTTATATGCCCTGGAAGCCTAATGCACAAAACCCTAGGAAAGTCTTGTCATCATGAGCCGAAACAAAACTTGGATTTCAAATTTCCCACGGCCCAATAGATTGATGGTGTCGAGCTAGGTATTGAGATTTATTAAATCTTGATAGATCAATAGGTATTGAGCAAATGTCAAGATCTGCAATTTCAGCTTTTCTTGCACAATTTCTTAAGTATTCTAATGCCATCAATAACATCAATTTTTGGACACTAAATGATCTTTTTGAACCATTAGAATCGAAGACTCAAATACAAATAAAGTGAGTTTTGTTCTCAGATATGCCAATACATAAAAATATGACCCTTACATAACAATATAAGTTTAATTACCTTGTATTGGAGACGACTACGGATGAAAAAGCCATTAACTGCAACTGTGTTGTGCATAAAATTCCATTGAAGCAACATATTTCTTTACAGTAAACCGTCAGATGTAGAATGCATAAATCTGAACATTAGCTTCTGAATACCAACAATGTATTTCAGCTCCGATGCAAATTTAAGGGCTTAAGATTTTCATTAATATATTATAACATTCTCCAAGGTTAACTGTCAAGTCAAGCATAAAGATATATTACATGAGCAGAAGAAGATGTTGGATATACAGACTTACCATTATAATATAAAAAAAAAATAAAAAACTATAAAAACTCTAGAAATTAAAGAACCTAAGAAAAGAGAAAGAGGCTTACCATGAGCATATATAAAAGCTTGTTGCTTGACCAAATGGCTATTTGGATAAAAAGAAAAATTAGATTTCAACTTTTTATCATATCAGCTCCTAATAGACAAAATATGTGCCAGTTGAGAAGATAGTCGAACAAAAGTTGTTGCTTAATTTCGGGTAAGGTTAAACATTTAAATATAGTACTTTAGATGTTGTTCCTTAAGTTTCATTCTTAAGATTTAGTTATATGGCTATTTAACTAAAAATTTGGACAACTAACCACAACATTTAATAAAAGTTGATGGAGATACCTTAATTGAATAATCTTGAAGCTTATGGTACTCAAATAAACGAAATTAAAGTTAGAAGAGTGAAATGAATTGAATTCTACTCCTAGAATTAATTCACTTTGGGACTGAGATGAACGAAATGAAACTTTGGTACTAGAGTTTTATCTAGATCTATAGTAGAATTAGTAGTATAATTTTATCTGGGGTAGAATTTTATGAAGAGTAAAATTAATGCAAGGTAGTAGAAATTTAATGAAGAGTATAGTCAGTATTATAATTATTTTTTTGAATTTTATGTACATGTTTTTCTTGTTGTTGATAAATTTGATATTTAGAACTGGAGGAGGGATGTCTCAATTCAAAATACCAAAAGATATGAATTGAACTAGAAGGATCTTGTTGAATTAGTAATAAACTGTGGCCTTTGGTTTTTACAACTCCTAGTTCAAATACATTTTTACTAAACCATATATTCAATAATTTTATGTGGACACAACCAATTTCACACCCTACTTAGATGTAAAATACAATGTATCTCTAGAATTAATGTTTTAAAGAGTGAAATTTTGTGTGAGTTGTGTTTGGTTGATGAGAGAATGCACGAAAAAGAAAGTAAAAGTGCGGCTATCAAAAGGGAAAATTAGTATTTACCCTTATCCCATGTTTTCTTGCCTCTCTCTCTCTCTCTCTCTCTCTCTCTCTCTCTCTCTCTCTCTCTCTCTCTCATTTAGCCTTAAGGCCAAAAAATCTTCATAAAAAGACCCAAAACCCTAAAAAAAAAAAAAACACTAATAATGATAGGAATATCATCATTTTTACATGGGTCCAATTGGCATTGACACTAAACTTATTATTTAGCTACCACGATTCAGGGCCAGCTGAACAATAGATGCAATTGGTGAAGTCGCCTAAGGCCCCCAAATAACAGAAGCCCCTCACTTGGAAAAAAAAATATATATTTATCTATATATATTAATTACAAAAAAAAAAATTAAATACTTTTATTGAAAATAAAGTACATTAAAAAGGTCACATTGTATTCTAAAATGCAAAAGATTAAAAAGGGAAAAAAAAAACAATAAACAAACTTTGGCCAACAAAATTAAATTTTAGGAAACAAATTCATTAACACATTCTTGAAATATGCTAAATTAAAATTAATACCAAAAACTTCATTAATAATACAATGTAATTGTCTTGAAATATGCTAAAATAGATATTATAAATTTCTAAAACAAAAGAAAAAAATCTCTCATCACTCTATCTCTCTGCGTATCCATCTATATTCTTACATTTCTTTTCTTCATCTTAATTCTTGATCTTTTTCTATAAGCTCAGTTATTCTTTGTAATAACTTGAAATCATTCTTCGTTCACTGCCCTTCATAATAGATTCAAGATTGAAAAGGAACAGTGTGGGCATAGCAAGCCCTTTCTCCCTCTATACCTTTTCGATATTTAAGATTGAAGAGTTTGCTTTTTTATTCAATTTAAATATTTTAAATTATAATTTTTAATCTGCTTGATTGATAGGACATCACGCTGGTCTTGCACAACCCGCAACACTGCACAATGCACACAGCTTGATAGGACAACACTGCATAGTGCACACAACACTACACAGTTTGCTCACAAATCACATCACTGCACATCTTAATTCTGCCCAAGGCCATAAGCCCATAGTTCACACTTCACAGCTGCCCCCCACACACCACACCGCCACACACTAACCCACTCACACCCACACTTAGGTAACGTTTGGATTGGGCTGAAACGCAGTGCGTTTGCGTTTTAGCCCTTTTTTTTTTTTTTTCTCCTAAACACGCATCTGTCACTGTTCATTGGCTTATGAATAGTGATTTTAGGTGTGAACAGTAAATTTTCATATTTAAAAATTATTTTGCTACAGTGTTTTTCAGTTTTCAGCTTTCAACTCTATCCAAATGGACCCTTAACGTGTACACATACACCACTATATCTTTTACTTTTTTAATGCAAATTTTTACTTTATCAATTATTATAAGTTATCATAGCAATTAATAATTTGATGTATATCATATTAACTCATTTGTATTATAGTGATTAATATTATTTTAAATAAAAAAAAATCAATAAATATTATTTAATTAATATTTAAATTAAAAAAAAAAAAAAAAAAAAACGCCACTTAAAATTGTTGACTAAGACTTTCAAAGTTGTTGAGCCGCCCCCACAACTTGAAATGTTGGTTAGGTGTAAAAAATCGGATGCATCTCTAGACTTGCTGTTTTGAAGAGTGAAATTTTATGAGAGTTGTGTTTGGTTGATAAAAAAAGAGAGGAAAATTCGGTGGCCAAAAGGGTAAATTAGTAATTTACACTCAGCCCACGTTTTCCCCTCTCTGTCTCTTGAGTCCACTTCCTCATTTTGTTTAAGGCCCAAAAAAGTCATAAAAAGGCCCAAACCCCCCTCAAAAAAAAAATGAAGTGGACCAATCCCCTAGCCCATTTTCACTGCCATTCACTGTGGGCCTATCAAAAGACTTTCCACAGTAAGCCAAGCCCAGCCTAGTTTCGCTCAGACTCTCTCACATGCTAACCTGAAGAACAAGAAAACCTCGTCACTCTTTTTCCTTCACATTTTATTTTAATCCTCTTCAATTTCTCTCTCTCTCTCTGCTTCGTCTTCGTTGTCTTCTTCATCAAGGAAAAAAAAGAGGTAAGAATGCCACAATTATCTCTACTCTCAGTGATTTTAATTTGAACTTTCATAGTGGCTTTTTTTAGGTTCTCTCTATGCTCGTTTGAGGAGAAAATATAAGAAAGAAAATTTTAGGTCTCGAATCTGAGAATTTCTTTTGTGGGTTTCGTTCTTGTAAGTTTTTAATTTCTGGGTTTGTGAAAATAAATTGATTTTTGTAAACCCACCTTATATTTTAGCTTGAATGACATTTTGTTGTTGTTGTTTGTAGTATTTTTTCTGGTGGTTGCTTAAGCTTTGATTTTATGTTGTATTATTCTGATTTGACTGATTAATTTTACAACTAAACCCCACTAATAATGGGGTCGGGTTAGTTTAACTGGTAAAGTAAAGTATCTTGTTGTCGAATAAAAGATCTGGGTTTGAATGCCGGTGAGACCAGAAACTCCATTAGTGGTTTGATGATAAAAGGGTTCAAATCTGTTGTATTTATCAATAAACTAACCCCAACGGTAGATCTTATGCTGTGTGTATTGTTTCTCAGTTTACAAAATCATGAAGCTTGATACTAGTGGTCTTGAATCAACTGCACCGCTCTTTGGGTCATTGAGCAGTGGGATTCATGATGAGATTTCTGCCGCCCCATCTTTTGCACTTCCTAATACTATCAATGTGAGTTCAAATGTTGTTTTGTTATTTTCTCTGATTTCTTTATTAACATGAGAGAAAAGTAGAAGTTTTATTGGCTGAATATTGACTTTTTTTTTTCTTTTTTTTCTGTTTCAGTTTGATGGATTCCAGAAAGAGGCTATACAGATGGTGAAGCCAGCAAAGGGAACCACCACCCTTGCGTTCATATTCAAAGAGGGTGTCATGGTTGCTGCTGATTCTCGAGCTAGCATGGGAGGCTATATCTGTATGTTATTTCTGTTCTTTCTGTTTTCCTATCTTGCATATAATTATATATGGGTTTTGGAAGCTGATTTTGTACATATCAATTTCTTTGTAGAAACTAGGCTTCTTGTTGATGATCATGCTTATGTACGAATTTACACACAAACACGCTCACAGTTAGCTTGGTATTATAAATTATCCTTATTAGTTAACTGGAATAGCATGTATGAGTTCCTTTTCAAGATAACTGACTAATTAATGTTGCAACATTAATCGTAGTGTTCAATTGCATTGTCTAAAGAGGATGTGAAATGTCATGTTGCACTTACTCTCTCCTTCCTTATCTTATCAGCATCACAGTCTGTAAAGAAAATCATTGAAATCAATCCTTACATGCTTGGCACTATGGCTGGAGGAGCTGCTGACTGTCAGTTTTGGCACAGAAATCTGGGCATTAAGGTAATGGATCAAAATGTTTATGCTGTTTTCCCCAGATTTAGAACATATTTTTTCAGGCATGTTGGCTCCAATTAATTTGAGTCAGTGAGTGTATAATGATTATGATAAGTTAGTATCGTTAGCTTTATGCTGTCTGCTTTGTAGTGTTGATGTTATCAGGAAAAGTCCAATTTGTTAAGCAAACCTTTTTAGTATAGTGAAGTCTTATTGCTTTGTATATACGTTAGGCAGCTAGAAATTTGTGTAGTGGTGAGGGTTTCTACATACTGGGTTATCTTGACTAACAAAAAAAGAACATTTATTGTCATCATAACACTGATTCCTTAGTTCTTTTCGAAGATGGATAATAGAAATGGTAGAAATAATAATAATAATCCCTCCCAAAAAGGACTTATAATTTGATTTGTTAAATAGTCACTTCTAATTTGACTGTTTATGCAATGTCAGTTAGGCATTTTACTTTAATATTTAAGTGGTGGCTGACCCAATGCCCACTGAAGAGACCATAGCCTAGCCATAGAAAATAGTTTGAGCTCCTGGTGTGCCCTGGTGTGAATATGTCATCACAGGCAGTGCCCATTTTTTAAGTAGCTTTAAAACCCAATATTATGTGTTTTTCTTCTTTTGTCACTTCCTAATTGACACTTTTCTTGGCATTATTTAGTGCCGATTGCACGAATTGGCAAACAAGCGTAGAATTTCAGTTACAGGAGCATCAAAGCTGTTGGCAAACATTCTGTACTCTTACCGTGGAATGGGTCTGTCTGTTGGGACCATGATTGCTGGATGGGATGAGACGGTAAAGCATATGACTGTATCATGTCATGTTTTCACATTATCTTTTAATCAGACTTTTGTAATTTGTATTTTCTATATGGTTGTAGGGTCCTGGACTATATTATGTGGACAGTGAAGGAGGAAGGCTCAAAGGAACACGATTTTCAGTTGGATCTGGTTCACCCTATGCTTATGGTGTCCTGGACAATGGGTGTGTGCTCTTTCCCCAGTATTTTACATTGCCTAATGTCTTCTTGAAATTTGTTGAAGGAAACAATGATTTTGCATGAGATTGATTGGAAGTAGGTAGTATTACTTTCCTTGAAATATCAGATATTAGAGCAAAAAATTAAAACATATATTATTATGGAAAGAAAATATAAAATAAAAGGACTGGGAAAATCCTTTCCTTTTGGACTTGAATTTTGCTATTGGGCTCCCATATTTGCCGCTTCCTCCCAACTCCTCCCTGCTTTTTGCTTAGGTTTATGGATGTATGGGAGGACTGAATTGTGGGCTAAGTATTGAAATTCGAAAGAGTTCCTATAATTTTGTAATTGCAGGCAAGAATGTAGGCACTTTGTTTTTACATATTCTGCACTCGATCAATTTGTATAGCATACAATGTACAGGATGCCTGAGAATTGTGGTGTAAAAGGGGGATGCCACTATTTAGGAACTTGGCTGAACAGGCCAGCTTCACTCATTTTGTTTATGCAAGTTTGTCAATTTGTACTTGTATGACCTCCATAATCATAGGAGCATGCTGCCTTATCCTATTTTTCCATAGTCTGTGTGCTTGGAGTCAAAAGCCCTGCCTTTTTCTTTCCCCCCTCTCCCCACTCCCCTTCTTTTTCCCTTAGCTTGCATTTTGTGGCAGATTTATTTCTGAGTCAAATGTATACTTATTTGAAATTTCTGTTTTCTATGGCACTGCTTACACCAGTTACCGGTACGATATGTCAATTGAAGAAGCTGCAGAGTTGGCTAGAAGGTCTATTTATCATGCAACATTTCGTGATGGTGCCAGTGGTGGAGTTGCTAGCGGTACTCTCTTCTCTCTCTCTCTCTCTCTCTCTCTAAACACCACACATCCATGATCACAGTATAATTTGAACTTGTTCTTTTTATCAGTTTATTATGTGGGACCTGATGGATGGAAAAAGCTCTCTGGTGATGATGTTGGAGAACTTCATTACCACTACTATCCAGTTATGCCGAGCACAGTGGAACAGGAAATGGTTGAAGTAACTGGGGCATAAAGCTCTTGCTGAACCTGGACTCTGCTATATATGTTCTTTCCGTGGGAGATGGAGGCCTAAAATCCTTTAAGCACATGCATTTCCAGTTGGTCTTTGAAACAATTTATAGATGGACTTGTCTCTGAGGTTATATCACTCATCAGAGCCCTATGATTCATGGCTGTGTAGTTTTGTTGGGCAGACTATTGTTGCTGATTGTTCAAAAGTTTTAATTAAATTCTATTTGGTTTTACCATATTTTAATCTCTATGTGTGTGCGCGCTTTCATGGCAATACCTAAGAAAAATCTTGCTTTAGCTGCTGCTCTTGTGGGCAATGGAAGACCTCATTTGGTTTGAGAGGTTCTAGTAACAAGAGACTTTATTTGGTTCAGTAACAGTGATATTGGAGAGCTGTACCCAATGGTTATGCTATTATCTTTTTGGGAAGGAAGGATTGAGTCTATAGTATATACCAATAAAATGGAAATTAAAGGAGATGAGGTATACCATTGGCCACTGGTTAATTTAAGTAGTAATGTTTTAAATTCCATTTTGCACCAAATGCTTATTCTAGTACCAAAATAAGAAAAGAAATAATAAAATCTCTTTCCATGCTGGGATGTTCTGGGCGTTTAGCTTATTTCGGCTCGAGCATTTTTATTTATTGGCGAAAATGCACTTTTGGTCCCTACATTTTGGGCCTATTCTCAATTTGGTCCCTAGATTGATTTAGCTCTTAGGTCAGTCCCTGAAAAATCGTTTTTAAAATAGTCCCTACCGTCAATCTAGTGACAGAAAATGCTGAGGTGGCAGACGGAATGCACTGTGTGCACTGTCAATGCTGACGTGGATATTAAAATATTATTAAAAAAACTTACTTAGCATTTTTAAAATGCCACATCAGATTTAAGTTAATAAAAAATTAAAACAAAAAATCCAGCTCATAAATTTTAAAATAAATAAATAAATAAATATTAATTAAATTAAATTAAGAAAAAAAAAAAAAAAAAAAGCTTTTTCAGCTTAAAAAATTGAGTTCCTATCCCAAAAATCCCACGAACCCCAACCCAGATCAAACTCTCTCTGCCCATTCCATCCCAAAATCAAAACCACCATCCTAAAATCCCTACCCTAACCCGACTGAAAGAGAAAGAGGGCAGAGGAGATTGAGAATGTCTGGTGCTTCTTATCGGGCTGAGGACTCTCGTAGATCATCGTCGAGTGCTCCTTGACTCTACCTCTCTCTTCAAAAGCAAGTTCAGATAGCGGCATGTTCGCCGTTGTGGGTTGCTTTGGTTCCGATTTGTTGCGTTTTGGCTTTGAAGTTGTGAGTAGATGTTGAATCGGTGATTAAGGGTTTGAACCAGTGCTGGTCTAGTTTGTTTTTGGTGGTGCTGGGTTGGTTTCGATGGCTAGGGCTTGCTTGAATCAGTGAGGGGTTGGTTTGAATCGGTGTGGTTTGGCTTGATTTCGGTGGTGGTGCGTTAGTTTTGGTGGTTGGGGCTTGTTTGATTTTGAATCAGTGTGGGTTTTCATCGGTGCTCTGTTGTTTCGGTGGCTGGGGCTTCTTTGAATCTGTGTGGGTTGGTTGTTTCAGTGAAGCTGGGATGTTTTGGAGTGGGTTGGTCGTTTCGGTGGTGCTAGAATGTTTTGGTAGCTGGAGCTTGTTTGAATCGGTGTGAGTGAGGTTGTTTCAGTGGTGCTTGGGCTTCAATTTCGATGGGTCTTTGTTGAATTTTTTGGGTTTTTCTTTTGTGTTTGTTTCTCAAGAAAATTTCTAGGTTTGGGTTTGTTGGAGATTAGTTTATTTACTGAGTTTATGGTTTGATTTGCCGTAGAATTTGGTGTTCATTGTGTTAGAATTTGTTGAGTTTGATTGTGTTAGATAGTGTTAGATATGTTAGGGAAGAACATGTTCTTATGTTCTTCAAAAAAATAATGAAAAGCAATAAAAAAAAATACAAATTTAGTTATTTAATTTAATGAGATTTAAGGTTTTGTTTTTTATTTTATTTTATTTTTAAATTTTTTGACATGGATTTTTTATTATTAAAATGCTGATGTGTTATTTTTTAAAAGTTAAATAATTTTTTTTATTAGCCACGTCAGCATTAACCGGGCACATAGTGCATTCCGTCTGCCACCTCAACATTTTCTGTCACTGGACTGACGGTAGGGACTATTTTAAAAACGATTTTTAAAAATCAGGGACTGACCTAGGAGCTAAATCAATTTAAGGACCAAATTGAGAATAGGCCCAAAATGTAGGGACCAAAAGTGCATTTTCGCCTTATTTATTTTTTACTCCCCAAATCAAATCTGAACATGTACATATCATTTAAAATTGGCCATTTCAAAAAATTTGATTCTTCTTTTGAAAGGTTGTTATTCGTGATTTTTCCGTAGTATAAACATTATTATTCAAAAAAAAAAAAACATTATTATGTATTGAGTAATGACCAATGACTGAGATGATAAATTATTTTTTAGTTGTTATATTTATTTTTTGAGGCATATTTAGTTACTATTATAGATATTTCAGTTTTATACATGCAATTTTATTTAAAACTTTGACATTTTTACAACACTTTTTAAATAGTAAGCCAATTGCCAAATGCTATAAAGATAGTCAAAAAATTTGGCATAACTTTTTTTTTTTTTTTAAACATGCTCATAATATTAACTAGTCATAAACTCACAATAACTCTATTACAAAATAGTCCGACTCTATCAAAAAATAAAAATTATTTTCACTCACAACTTTTTAGGAGAAAAACTCTCCATCCAAAACCTTACACCATACAACAATACCCCAAAAAAAAAAAAACAAAAAAACCTCTTAGCATGGATTTTCGGTTTCTAATTTTTTATTGAAAAAAAAAACATGGATTCTTGGTTACAATCACATCCACCTAAGACATCACATTTTTTTTTTTTTTTTGGACACAACACAATATCCTTATCCCATAATATTATATTTATGCAAAAATTTCAACTAAAAAAAAAAAATCTCCAATTAAAAAAAAAAAAAAAAAACCCAAACCCGTTACAATATGACCATTTGACCCGACCCGCTTCAAAAACCATCTCCTTCCACAATCTAAAACCCCATAACTACCATTTCCTTCACCTCTCTCTCTCTCCAAAACACAGTCACAGTCACACAAACCCCTGGGTTTAGGGTTTTACCTCCAAAAAAAAAAAAACCCCAAAACCAAAAACAACCAACCACCATGGCTCGCTTTCCAAGACCCTCCACACCTCGCTTACTCTACACTCTCTATACTTCCCCATCCAAAACCACACCGTCCCATTCCCACACTCACTCTCACTCCCCAACCGCCGCGCTCCTCCTCCTCCGCCACTTCTCCTCCGGGAGCTTGGCCCGCGCGGCGTCGAAGGATGAGAAGGAGCCCTGGTGGAAGGACTCCATGAATCGGCTCCGAAACATCGGGATTTCGGCCCACATCGATTCTGGCAAAACCACGTTAACCGAGCGGGTACTTTATTATACGGGTCGGATCCATGAGATCCATGAGGTTAGAGGTAGAGATGGAGTCGGAGCTAAAATGGATTCTATGGATTTGGAGAGAGAGAAGGGGATTACTATCCAGTCAGCCGCCACTTACTGCACTTGGAAAGACTATCAGGTACTACTACTCACTACTTCTTTTTTATTTTCTGTTTGGTTCCCGAGAAAATGGTAGGAAAACTTGAACGAATCCCAAAGAAAAAAAAATTCTACTACTAGTACTATAGGTTTCAGCTGAGCGCAAAATATGACTTTACTTTTTTACGCACCAATAACAACTGGCCACATCAGCAACTTTTACACGAACTTGTTAGTGTCCAGTCTAATTGTTAATGGTAGATGATAAAGTGACGTCAGTAATGTGCGTTGAAATGGGAACCAATAAAATCACCTGACAACAACTCAACTATTATGAAAAATGTTGTGTTTGTGGCGTTACTCGTGGTGACGTAGTTTGTCAATTGGCCATGAAGCCGCGGAATTAAAATTGAAGTTAAATTACATATTTGATTCTCAACCTTTGTTTCATTTTCCTATACTTCCAATTTTTATTTTTTTGCAGAAAGGTCTTTATTGTTATCTAATGAATGGAAACTTTTGACATGGTATGCCACGTGAGGAAGGTGACATTAATTTCATGAATTTTATTTGTTATGTGATCATTGTCCATCTATCAGATGATGGTAAAAACCTTTTTGAAATGCTTTAAAACATAAGGATGATTTTTGAAACAAAGGTTTAAGTGCTTTGGTTTTTGAATAATTGGCATTCTTAAAACTTTAATGGTTGTTGTGAATTTAAATAATATGTGGTTTGTGAAAAAAAATGTTGCTGCCTGCTTAGCTGGATTTCTGTTCGGTTCCCAAGACATTGCTAGGAAAACTAGAATGAATTTAAAAGAAACTAATACTATACTTCGGGTGTTTTTTCTTTCATTTCTTTACCTAATATGCTTGATTTTTGTACTTGCTTTGTTACTTAATTTTTTTGGTTTTGCTTCCAACAAGGCCAGTATGCTTCTTTCTTCTGTATTTTCTTACATATTTTTTCAATAAAGTTTATTACTTATCCAAAAAAAAAAAAAAAATTTCAAAGAAACTACTACTACTACTACTGCTACTAGTACTAGAATTTTCAGCTGAGTGTTGAATATGCAGGCATTTTTGTATACTAATGAAAATGAAACCACTGGTAAGTGATAAATAAGATAGTCGACAGCTATTTGGTTTGTTAATTGGCCATGAAATTGAGGAATTAAAATTTAGGTTAAAGTACACAGTTGGTCCTCAACCTTTGCATTTTGTTTCAGAATCTTCCTTATAATCTAAAATGTTTCATTTTGGTTGCTGTACTTCCAAAATTGTTCCAAAAAGTCTAAAATTCTAATGTGGCAAGCAGAGTTCATGCCATGTCATAGGCTCCACATCATCAAAGTGACCTTGGTTTCATGAATTCCAGTTTTTATGGAGCATTTTCCATCCATCAGCTGAAGATGAACATTTTAAAGTATAAGGATGATTCTAAAACAAAGGTTAAAGGTTGATGAACTGATGACCAAATTTGCAATTTAACCAAAAATTTAAGTGTTTTGGTTTTGAATGACCGATTGCTAAAAGTTTAATGATTGTAGTGAATTTGAATGTATACATGGTTTGTGAAAAAAACTGCTGCCTGCTTTGCTGGATTTCTAATACTATCTGGAAAACTCTCTCTTGCAGGTTAACATTATTGACACCCCCGGTCACGTAGATTTCACGATCGAGGTTGAGAGGGCTTTGCGTGTTCTTGATGGTGCCATTCTTGTACTTTGTAGTGTTGGCGGTGTGCAAAGTCAGTCGATTACTGTTGATCGGCAAATGAGAAGATATGAGGTTCCGAGACTTGCATTTATTAACAAACTTGATCGGATGGGAGCAGATCCATGGAAAGTTCTCAACCAGGTGTGTTGTAGAATTATGAGACATCATAAGAAATATCTTAAATGCTTTCTGTATTGTTTTATTTACTGTTTTATCATAAGCCGAAGGTAGAATATCTAGTTTACATTTATTTATATTGAAGACAAAGCAAGATTGTTGTCCATGATTTCATTGAAGAAAACAATTTAATGATATTTATTTTAAAAAAATGTTTAACAGCTTGAGTACTTATAATGAGTGAATGTTGTGAATTGTAATAGTTATCAAACTATCATTTTCCTGGGTTGGCAAAACATTTTTAACTTCTACTTTGATTGCCTGATGCCTGATGCTTGATTATTTTATGAAAACATTATTAGGTGCATCTTATGTAATTTATTTTCATTTTCTTACATGGAATACAACATTCTTAAATGAAATAAGTGTTGTTCAAAATTCTGCAACTAGGATGCTTTTGTTGATTACTTGGAAAATTTGCCAGGTCCGTTCTAGTTCTAGATGATGATAACTTTGAAATTTCAGAGCAATGATATGCTGATTATTTTGATTTCTCTTGCAGGCAAGGTCTAAACTCCGGCATCACAGTGCTGCCATGCAAGTTCCAATTGGGTTGGAGGAGGATTTTAAGGGGCTTATTGACCTTGTGCAATTGAAAGCATTATATTTTCATGGCTCCAGTGGGTCTGTTTCTAAGATATGGTGTTTGTGTATATTTTTTTAAAGGACATTGCATTATGGTTCCAAATTTACTGCTTCTTGTTCATGTTGCAGTGAAAAAATAGTTGCTGAAGACATACCTGCCAATATGGAGGCCTTAGTTGCAGAAAAGAGACGGGAACTAATAGAGGCTGTTTCTGAAGTTGATGATAAACTTGCTGAAGTATTTCTCAATGATGAGCCTGTATCATCAACTGAACTTGAGGTGCGCTAGCATGCTTTCTGAAAAAAATATGTTGTGAAACAATAATTTGAATACGTAATTCATTTTTGGCAATAGAGGTCATAAGAGAAAGAGAATAGCTGATGAAGACTGTCAGTTTATTGCCCTTACATGTTAGGGGTGGACGCTTGTGGATGATAAAATGAAAACCAACTTGTTAGGTGGTGATGACCGCTTGAGCTCTTATTTTGTCTAAAAATGTAAATGTGACATCAGCTAACAAATACCAAGTTCATATTGAATTAGGAAATGGAATGTCATTCTCAGGAATTTAACATTATTCTTTGCATATTGCAATTACATTGTTAGGCACTGTTAACTTTTATAGGCTCTGTTTGTTTGAGAGAATTTTGATTTATTTTTATCTGTAGGAAGCAATTCGCAGAGCAACTGTTGCACGGAAATTTGTACCTGTATTCATGGGTAGTGCATTTAAAAACAAGGTAACCTAAGATTATAGTCAGTATACGTTTCCCTTCTTTAACTTGTCAATTGATACCTTGTCTTCTCCCCATTAATCTCGCTGTATACACTGCCAATTTTGTAGATTTCATGGTGAGTATATATTAATTTGTTTGTACTTAGAGATTTTTTCTTTCTATCTATAGTTGTCTGGTTCCTACCAATAAAATAAAATAAAAATAGTTGTTCAGCTCTTATAAGAAGGCAATGCATACACCATGACCTGTCAAGTAACTTTTTCTTGTATGTCTTTGTGGAGGCTATGCAGTCCGTGCAGGTGACAGTTGAGGTTGTTAATGCTATTATGGCAACTTGATGAATGTATGTTGCTTGAAATTTTCATAATTGGAGTTCTCTTCATCATTTCCTATTGCCTAGTCCTATCTTATAATTAATTATCATCCTAAATAAAACAACACACAATATATGCATTACTAGGGTCCATTCAATGGTGCCTTCTATATAGTAAACAATTATTGAATCTACTTGTTTGTTCAACTATCAGAAGTCTGTTGATTATATTCCTCATCTTTTATGTTTTCTGGATTACAGGGAGTACAACCACTTTTGGATGGTGTACTTAGTTATTTGCCTTGTCCAACTGAAGTCAGTAGCTATGCTCTTGACCAAAGTAAGAATGAAGAGAAGGTATTGGGTTGATGGAAATAAATTCTTGTCCTGAATCTTTTGTACTATCATCTCTTATCTAAAAAATCTTTTGTACAGTCATCTGTTTTATAACCTGACTGGGGAATTGATATATTTTATTCTCGTAAAGGTCACATTGTCTGGAACTCCAAATGGGCCTCTTGTGGCGTTAGCTTTTAAATTGGAGGAAGGGCGCTTTGGTCAGTTGACATATCTAAGGTATGCCTGTCTGAGAGGCGGTATATTTTCATTTTCTTGATAGTCCAACTATCTTATTATTTCATTCATGTGCTGGCAATGTTAGTACTCAGACATGTAGACGAGCCATTATGCTAACATGGTTTTTTATTTTATTTTAAATGAAGAATCTATGAAGGTGTCATTCGGAAGGGTGATTTTATACATAACATAAATACAGGAAGGAAGGTTAAGGTCAGTTCAAGATGTGTAATTTATTAGCTTGTTTGTTTCCAGTTGAAGTTGCACTTATGGGCTTGAGATCTTTAGTTTTGAGTTATTCTGTTAATTAATCCATTTAGCATCTTTGAGTGTCATCTGAAAGAAGATAATATGCAAATGTCAGCAAATTTTTGTTTCTCAAAACTTTTCCTTCTATAATGTGTTCCTGCCTGAAAATATTGCAATTTGTAACCTTTTATGGTACACCATATAAAAATAATTTTTGGAAAAACTTGAATCACATTGAGTGGTGAATATGATACTCCTTCGCTTGTAAGAGGAAGGTGGAAGGAGAGGTCATGGTTCAAAACCCACCAGCTGCATGTGTTACTTACCAATCAAAAATGAATTTTCAAGTCGGACATCAATTTTGGGACATCCTTTTTGGAACATCTTAAAATTGGAAAAGGGACTAACATTTTGAGGCAGAGGAAGTGTATGGGATAGACTGGTGTTTGCATATGTTATGATCGTTTCAGTATGTACTGCAAGGTGACCAAGCTTCTATTTTTCTCTGATTGCAATGCTCATTATTATGGTTCAATATGGTAAGACATGTTGTATATGTGTTGTGCACTTGTGCTTTTATGAATGATATAATCTGGACAATCACATCCTTTAAATTTTGAAAAATAGTTTTATTTTATTAATGAATTTTCCAGCATGCCCATTGTATCATGCTATCATCGCTCTGATACTGATTGAATTTCTAAGTTAAATTTAATAGTTATGGATATATTATCTTCCTGGTACAGATTCCTCGCTTGGTTCGGATGCATTCTGATGAGATGGAGGTTAGTTTTGCTTTGACATTCATCTTAGTAATTAATTCTAATGATATGATTACGATATTTTTATACTTGAAATCAAATTTTGCGAACCAACTATCTCTGCAATGTCTTCTGCCTGTCCCCATGCTGTGGCTTAGGTGGTAAAGGGGTAGGGGTGAAGTTGGGGTAGGTTGCACTCTAATCTTTCAGAACAAAAGAATATTTGTGTTAGATTAAAAGATTGGGGTTTCAAGTCATATGTTTTCTACTCAACTAGTTTACTCTTTTTCTTATTCCTTGGGCTTTTGTTGTTGATTTTCTTTTTTATATCTACAGGATATTCAAGAGGCACATGCTGGGCAAATAGTTGCTGTATTTGGTGTGGATTGTGCATCAGGTCCCACTTATCCCTTTGCATATGTGTACACAATAATTTATGTTTCTGTGTTGTTTTCCATAGTTGTCTGAATAGAATGGGGGTTGGAGTGAGGACTGAGGGGCTAGTGCAAGTTGAAGTTTCTAAAAGTGAGAGGAAAATATCAAAATGGACATTCAAGCCCATGACCTCTAAGTAAAATGGCATTCCCTATAGTTTGCAACAGAAATGTCTAGGGTTCAAGTCTCCCTTCCCCAACTTGAAATGTGTGAAAATAATAATGGTATTCAGAGTGGTTATAATTACTTGGACTGCTAATATTTCAGATGAGGGCATGAGGCTTTGAAACCTGATGATTATGACATTTTTTTTTCTAGTTGCTTTTTTCTTTTGCTTTTCTAATTTTCTCAACTTATGCATTTTTTGTGTGATCAGGAGATACATTCACTGATGGGTCTGTTAAATACACAATGACTTCTATGAATGTCCCTGAGCCAGTGATGTCTTTAGCTGTTCAACCAGTTTCAAAAGATTCAGGAGGACAAGTGAGTGGTTTGTTTAAGTGTGCCTATATGTGTGCATATTGTATTTGTTGGTGCCCAGTGTTACATGACAATCTTCTTGTTTTCTTTTTTGATAGTTTTCAAAGGCTTTGAATCGTTTTCAGAGAGAGGACCCTACTTTCCGAGTTGGGCTGGATGCTGAGAGTGGGCAGGTCTGAGTTGTTAATATGATATCTCATATTTTTTGCCCGTTTAATTATTGAGGTCACAAAGAATTTATATCGTGCATTACAATGTCAATTTATTTTTATCCTGAGTAGACAATTATTTCTGGAATGGGAGAGCTGCATTTGGACATATATGTTGAACGCATTCGGAGAGAGTATAAGGTGCCTATCCTTTCTGTCTCTGTTTATGTATAAAATTAGGATTTTTCATATTGTTGCTCAGAGGAAGTCTGCAGCCTTGCATCATGTTTTTATTCTTTGTTTGCTAGGTTGATGCTACTGTTGGTAAGCCTCGTGTAAACTTCAGAGAAACTGTAACTCAACGTGCTGAATTTGATTATTTACATAAAAAACAAGCTGGTGGACAGGGTCAATATGGACGAGTATGCGGGTGAGAAAAATGTTTAAAAATTGTGCCTATACTTAAGGCACTTGGTGAATTTCATTTCTTTTTATCTGTCATAATCATATCAGCTTTGGTGAACTTTGTATAAGTTTCTATGTAGATTGTTAGATTTGGTTCTCCATTGGGAAAAACTGGGTTTTGGTTAAGTTGCTTATAACTATGACTTGGTGCGGAAACCTTAGCTATTACTTAGTCCTGAAATTTTTTTTTTGCTTGATTAGTAATGTGGGACTATATATCTTTTAAGATGAATATATTAGGACTTTATATATCTACACTGTACTGGTTGGAAAATAGTATTGGCAAGTTTGTCTGCTTTGCAATTTGTTTTCTTCTGTGTAAAAGAAATTAACAGTTTTTATGTATCAAAAATTGTTAAATCACAGTTGTGTGTTGCCCAAGTGCTCAAGGACATTTCAAAAGTTTTAGATTATTGCTGTCTTCTGTGATATTTTGCATTTAATTTCATAATTTGATATCAAGGTAAGATTATGTAGACCTGTCTTAGCTTCTGTCTTCCATCATAATCGTTGGCCTTTCTCCCTGAGTACACCACTGCCGTACTTAGTTTTTTTTTTTTTTTTTTTTTTTTTTTTTTTTTTTTTTTTTTGTTGGTAATAAAATTTTTGTTTCTTAAAATAAAGAAAAAGAAAAATTGTTGATGGTAAACCTACAAGTTTGACATGGATACAGTACAGATTACACAAGGGATTTGCCTTTTGTTAAAATGAATTTTCTTTCATAATCTTTAAAAACAATATAAGATATGTTTAAATGATTCTGGAGACAGCATGACAGGGGTATAGTTCTCTGTTATTAGGTTCCTTCCCAGTGCTTGTTGCTCCAGAATATGTCTGATCCATTAAAAAGAGGAACGGATTGTTATTGTGCTGGAGGTTTTCTAGATTCTTCCCTTATTTGTTCCTTTTTCATGTTGATCTGGTTGAGTGCATATGTTAGACATGGTGTATTATATCAACTTCTATTGATCCCAAGGTATAAATAGAACAAAGGGGCTTATTTGATCTTAGTGTGTTACCATAATCTCTGCTGGATGCATTTGTCATTACCAAAAAGAATCTCTAAATATATTTGTTGTAACAACAAACAAAACTTCTTAATGTATAATTTAGTTAAAATATCAATACCAGGTGTGCTACATATGGCATGATTTGTGTTGCATGCGAATTGGGTGTTGATTAGGTGCCCATGTTAGTGCCTGGGTAAACCTATTGAGTAGAGTGGGCTATGACTTTGGCTCTTTACAATTTTACAATGCCAATAATATCATATTATAATTTATAAATAATAATTCAGTGGCAAGTAAGGAATTGTTCTATTAATAGCTTGCTTTTCCCCATGGTTTAGTTATGTATTATCTTTTATTTTGTATACTGCAGATATATCGAACCACTTCCTCACGGGTCATCAACTAAGTTTGAATTTGATAACATGATTGTTGGGCAAGCTATACCATCAAATTTTATCCCGGCAATTGAGAAAGGTTTTAAAGAAGCAGCAAATTCGTGAGTAGCATCATGTTATTATAATATTGCATGAGGTTTTCAAAGTATTATGGTCATCTTAGCTTTTATTTTTTTATAAAGTGTTAGGATCTTATATCATACCATGGCCTAGTTTCATTGTGAATATGAATTGGTATAATGTTTGTTCTTTCGTGTACAGGGGTTCACTAATTGGACATCCAGTCGAACATCTTCGTGTTGTTTTAACAGATGGTGCTTCCCATTCTGTGGATTCCAGTGAACTTGCATTCAAGTTAGCCGCAATATATGCATTTAGACAGGTTATTCTCAAATCCTGTGTTCAGGGTGTAATTCCCTGTAAAATGGATTTAAATTGTCTTTTGGCGATTTGGGCTATTCTTAGCCTTTTAATTATAGCATAACCTAATTACTAGGCTTTCTTTTACTTCCATGCATTTATATTTCAATTTTTTGAAACAGTGCTATACAGCTGCCAGACCGGTAATTTTGGAGCCTGTCATGATGGTGGAGTTGAAAGTTCCAACTGAATTTCAGGGCACTGTTGCTGGTGATATCAACAAGTGAGTTTTTTGTTATAACCAGAATATCATGAAGATTTTCTAATGCTTTTGTCTGATTATTTCTGTGCATTTATCACATGATAGGAGAAAAGGTGTTATTGTCGGAAATGACCAGGATGGAGATGATTCTGTGATTACTGCCCATGTAAGCTTTTTTCTTTTTCTTATATATATATATATATATATATAACTTATGTATGCATATTTGTCCCTAAAAATTTGGGACTAAAGCTTGGTTGTTTTTTTTATGTATGCATATTTGTGCGTGACTCGCATTTTTTTCAAGAAATTACTGGCAGAGTTTTGTTTAATTACTGCAAAACCTCAATGCTTGTGTTTCTTCTTCTTTTTATTTTATTTTACAAGTAAGAAAAATTGTATTAAAAGAAGACTACTACTTCATTAAAGAAATGAAGTAGCCAGAAAAAATTTGTAGAAGCTACAGAAAAGAAAAACAAAAAAATTATGTACAAGAAGAAAGGGAATATCAAGATTCCTTGGAATATCTAGATTTTTATATTGATTTTTTTTTTTTTTGGGTTTTTATAAAAAAATAGTGAATTCTTTGGAAAAAAAAAAGGGCAAACGTCTGGTACACGGGGGTATACATATTCAACCAATCAAACAAGGATCTAAGAAATTTATTGAAGCAATTAAGCCTCTATATTATTGAACATCCTAGAATTACACTCATCCATGAACACCACACTAAACATATTAGGATAGAATTCCATACAACAGAACTACGATGAACCTTAAAGCTCCATCTCCATCATGCTAACAAATCATTCAGTGAGTTTAGCATGAACCAAGAGACTCCAAATAAAGCAGAAACGAGAGACCAAAGCTCCCTAGAAATAGTGCAATGCAGAAAGAGTTGATTGATTGACACCCCAACCCCTTTGCACACAACACTAATTAGCAATGATATTCTTGCAATTGTGAAGAATTTTTCCATGAGCCACAGTCCAAGCAAAAAAAAGCTACCTCCTAAGGAACCTTGGTCCTCAAAATTGCATGCCATGAAAATCTGTTCTTGTTTCCCGTTGAATATAAAAAAATTTGTCTTAAATGAATAGAGGAAATAGTTTCTGTGATTGGTTTTTAGATTTCAAAATAAACAATAATGTCTCTGTTCTCAGACATCTGGTCTGTCTTTCTCTATAGCATCTGGTCTGGCATCAAGTAATCATGTATTCCACTGATCAAATTTTTTTTTTTTTTTTAAATGTAATAATGTAATTCCAGTTACTTTGCAGCTATCTTTTCACTAAAAGTTCTGCACTAACTTCGTTCATGACATTTTTATGAATTCCTATGAGTCAACTACATAAATTTTTTCTGCTGCTATGTTTCTAATTCATATCACTACATATGTTTCTCAGAACTCCTTATCAAAAAATAAAAAATGTTTCTCAGAAGTCATTTTGTTGTCTTCCCAGGTCCCTCTGAACAACATGTTTGGGTACTCAACATCTCTTCGTTCAATGACACAGGTAAAGCAGAACACTGTATTGTAAATGAAAATTTTTGCTTTACTTGTTTCCTAGTTGAATTGTCTTGTCGACCTCTTTGTCCCTATCCATGCAGGGAAAGGGTGAATTTACAATGGAATACAAAGAGCATTCAGCTGTTTCTAATGACGTTCAGACGCAATTAGTTAATACTTACAAGGGCACAAAACCAACTGAGTAGTTGGGAATTTCAATTGAAGCATTTGCCCTTATATTAATTGATAGGCTAAATTTTTCTTGTTATAGTGATTTTTTAATTAACTTTACAAGGTTATTGTGATAAATCTGATCCTGTGGAGATCAATAAATTTTGAAAAGCAGAAATAAATTTAGGTGCCCATTTTTTGTTTGATCCTGTGTAATACACTAATAATACTACTCAACTTTCTAGTCGGACAAGCATGTATCATAATTCTTGACAGTGTATTGTTTCATAATCTAATATTTATCTTCATAGAGAGCAATACAATGTTTGTCCTGGCTTTCTTGATGTTTTTTCCTTCAATTATGCACATCAATCACCACAGATCTAGGCCTGTGCCATGCATGTATTTTCACATACATGAAAAGCTATAAATTCTGATTTTATCGGGATTCTACTTACAGGATAGCATATATATTTTATAGTGAAGCTGCTTCTGTTTGTCAATTTGTTTTGAGAATCATGCTGATTTGAGGATATTTTTTTTTTTTTTTTTTTGTATCTACTACTTTGGAGTTTGGACTATTCCTAAGTGTGTGGGTTATTTGTGGTGTGCTCTTAGAATATATTACAATATTTGAGTTGTATTTTCTCCATGGAAGTGATGCCTGCATGGTCAAATGTCCCTATTTAATATTTATATTTCCTTTTTTCTCCTGTGTTTCTCAAAATTATGCGTTTTCGTCGGCATATATGTGCATGTAGGAGCATCGTTCTCTCTTTTTTAGTGCTTCATAGCTGCCCTTAATTTCTTCTTTCTTTTATTTTATGATAATTCTATATACTAGTAGTACATAATAATATCCGTGAAGAGGTTTAGTATTTGGTCATGTAATAGTGGCGGATGACTGTACGAGTAAAATTGGATTAAATTCTCAATTCTTATAAGAGGGGTGTGCATCTAACCCACTGGCTTAGTTCAACCCAATTTGACACCTCAGATTTGTGTCATGGGTTGGTAAGTTGGGTTGGGTTGGGTTGTAATTTTATATTACGCCTTGAGCTGGATTGAGTTTATGTTAATAGTTTTTTCAAATCATCTAACCTAAGTACCTAACCCAACCCATCATATATACTAGTTTATTTTATTATTCTTATTTCAATTTTTAGTTTGATTTATTTTGGTATTTGAGAATTATTTTTGATATATTTGAAATATAATTTAGGTATATTATGTGAATTATAATAATTTATTGAAAAATAATTCTTACATATTTATTAAAGTTCAATTTTTTTTATTAGACTTGAAACATGTGAGCACTAGTGTACAACACACTAATCCAAAATGGCTTATGTGAGTTTGATTGGATTAGTCTCTACACATGCAATGGGTTGGGTCAGGTTGAGAAATTCTCAACCCAAATTGAAAAAATCCTCCAACTCAATTCAAACACACCCCTGTTATAGCTGATCCAATCAAGAAATCGTTTTGGATCAACTTCTTTTCTGCTTGTACAGGCCGACATGGGCATGATTCGAGCACAACTTGAAAGAAAAGAAATGAGACCCACCAATCTATTAAACGGAGGAAGGTTGATAGTAATCTTTTTGAATAACTTAGGGAAGCATGAAAGCTCAAGGAAACCACCCAAGCAGCATTGAAATTTAATTATTGGAAAAGAAAATTGTTACCAAATGTATTCTCTGTTCTCCATTTTGAGAAGCTAAATTTTTTGGTAACAAGCAGCTCTGCACTTTACAGTACTTTTGGTTTGGTCATTCGGTTTCTAATACTGCTTCTCCACCAAACTTGACATTCTCCTTACACTCGTTTTCCAATGAAATATGTGAAATTTTACAGCGGATTCTTCAATGACTCATGGACATGCATATTAAATACCCACAAGGCTTCCGTCTAGCGCACTCGAGCACTGGATGGAATAACTCTTAACAAAAAGAATTGCATTCCTATATGGTAAAAGAGAGATGCAAGAATACAACTAAGGAATTTCATACATAGGTGTCATGATGGACAATATATATAAAAGAAATTAGATACATGAATTTTTTTTTTTTTTTTTTTAAGGCAGATACATGAATTGTTACATCAGGTGTCCCAACAAAGTAATTTTTTTTTTTGTTCATGTGACATGAACCATGTGTAAAGGAATTAATAAAATTCTCAAGAAAGAAACTGATTTTTGTGTGGTTCTCTCACTAGCAATATCCTGAACTCAGGCTTCAAGTCCTGGAAGCTAAGAGGGCCATGCCACTTGAGTTTCAACCTGAATAAAAAAGAAAGATAAGCAAAGCAAATTCAATTGTGTTACACATATTTACAAATTGCAATCCCCGTATTTCTTGTGTCTTTTATTATATTTAAAAACTAAATACTACTTTAGTCACTGACTTTGGCGCTAACCAAACAGCAGGATTTAAATTTTTTATTGCCTCCTCCCTAGTAATCCACTATTACTTCAAGAAATGTTCAACACCGCAGAATTCAATCTTAGTCCTCGTTCAACAAGGGACATTCTTCTGTCACATAAAAGATCCATGACAACAAACTCAAAATTACCAATCTTGAAGCTCGAAACATACTCTTATTAGAGTTTCTTCTGAAATCGTAATGTTCTTTGTAGGCCACATCCACTAGTCCAAACAAAATCTACAGCTTTATTTGTTCTTTTACTTTTCTTTCATTCCAAGGTCAACAATAAGCTACAAAATGGTGGGTTAGTTCTCCCCTTTGTATTGATAATTGCCAATGATGAAAGGCTACAATCCAGGCAGTTTCATCCAAAATACCTTTGGCTTCTCCCATTAATTAAGCAAAACTGTTGCAATTTGATTAACTATGTGAATGCTTCTCGCACTTCTGTGGGTAGCTCCAAATCAGGCTCAGATTTGCTGAGTGGTGAAAAATAGTGCTCTACCATGTCTTTGGACACTTGTTCCAACCTCGGAGGGTTCCACTGCATATAAAACATGACAATTCAACAATTAAAAAGTAATCAATAGACAATTATCTAACTATAATAAAAGTAGTAGCAACCACCGACAAATCTGATTATCAACGATAGAACCCCAGTCTTCCACAGTACCTTCTCCTCTTACAACAGCTTGCTTTGTTTTAAAAAATATATATATATATATATATTTTTTTTAGATTGGATTCTTAAATGCAATATTTGCAATATTGCTTCCCCACTTGTCCAAAAGGCAGATAACATAAGCTGATGATACCTTTGGTGCCAGGTCCTTGTCTACCATTCGTGCCCGAACACCCTTCAGAAAAAGTACAGAAATAAAAATTTAAGTAACTAGGATCGTGAGGGTTTGTTTTATTAAGATGATAATCAGGAGACTTTATACCTCACAAAAATCTCTGGAAATCTGATTAGATATCCCTTGCAGTGACATTCGGTACTCACGTATCAAGCACTGATCAAGGGTCTGAAATCTACCTTCTCGTATCTGAGCCAGAATGGTGGTTAGGTCGTAATGCAATAGTTTCTTAAAGGGGGAGGAGGAGGGGACAAGGGAAAAAAGGCCCAGTTCTGAGTATCAGGGACTCACAGATTTCAAAGAAACCTTCAAGCCTAATGGTGAAGCTTCCTTAAGCCTCCTTAGGGTGGAAATGCACCATGCATCATTTGTTTTACTTGTCTCACTCTCCTGAGAGAATTGTTTAATTTAAAAACGCAATCACAACTCACAAGGTTCATCCAGAAAAGTATAGGGAGTAACAATTTAAAGAAATACCCACATATTTTAATTCATTTTATTAATACTAGTATGCGACAATCACAACTCATACAACCCAACCTTCAGGTTAGTACTTAAGAGACTTAACACGCACTGTGTATAGATATGGTCCAAAAAGTCAAAAGGAAGAAGTAACCAATTCAAGACACACTTCCATTATTTGTATTTTTTATTTTTATTTTTTACACATGCTTTGGGTTGGTCTTGAGCTCATGACCTTAGCCTCCATCCCATTCTTAAGTTAAGAAGTGTCATTTGAGCTAGGGCCCATTAGCAATTCCATTAACTGTATATAAAATGTATCCCTACAAAATTGCTTTCCAATCAACTGTGAGGTAGCTAAAGACATTCATCATAATGCTGTTAAGTTTTATTTTTTAAATTCAATAAAATGATTTTGGCTTTACAGGGTACTCAGATCAACTAATTCAGAAGTGTCTCCTTGATGGAGCAAAAAGTTTTAAAAATGAAACAGCTCTCCAAGTAAAGAGTTGGTATAGATATTTTTGCATTTAATTTTCCTTTTCTCCAGCAATATGGTTTCTCATACCTAAGATTATCTGTTATTTTCTTTCGTACCATCAATTTTAAAAATAACAGAGAGATTTGAGAATGAAATCAGACATGTTGAACATCTTGTTCTATACAAAGTATCATGGAAATCTGTTATATTATAATGGGTTAATGCTTAATAGTTTAAAAAAAAAAAAAGAAAAAAAGAAAAATGCAAATCAACATGGTCTTACCAAGGAATCAATAATTTCTTCAACTGTGTCATGGCTGAAACATTTATCAAGTATTTCAATCCTAGACAAAATTGCATAATAAATATATCAGCATTTTATATCTGCTACATAAATACTCACACACCTGAGGGATGATAGACATACCTGTGAAGTACACTTATATTATCTAGATAGACAAGGTCACTATATTTTTCTAAAGAAGTTTCAATAACAGAAGGATCATCAGTATCCAATTTCCCAAGTTGTTCTTCAATTAATGCAAGCTTCTGTGGAAAAAAGGAGGCAATACTATGTTATATAAACAGGAAAGATGATTAAAACAATGATAGGGTCCAACAATCTTAACTGAGCTATGCGCATAATGTGTAGCAAGCCCACAAGAAATCATTTCTGCTCCATTAAGTTTTTCTCCTGTGAGACCCAAGTACTCCCCTGCAAAAAAGAAAAGATACAAACTATATAAGAATTTAATTGAGAAGCAAATACAGGTGTCATCAATGATTCATCCTACTAATTGGTTTCTCATTTATCAAGTCCTAATAACATTGTCAACATTGCTTGATATGTAGAAAGGGTCAACCCCACAAGTTGCTCAGAAAACAACATTGAATAAAGTCAACCAGCTATCCAAAGTAAAATTTCATATTAGAATATTTGTCTTTGCAACATCTACTTTCAGCACAATGGTCACAAAGGAAGTGACATCTTATGGTGCAATGAAACCAAATGCAGCTCCCCATATGTCAACTAGAGCCATAACAATGCCTCAACACAAATTTTAGACTTCAGAACTCTTTAAAGCAATTTGCTAGAGCTTGTTATCCAACAACCACACAACAAATTAATGACAGGAGTCGTAATGCTAATTGTATAAAGAACATTGCTGAACCAACTGCCACTGTGTGATTCTAGAGATGAGGAGCATACTTCAAAATAAAAATATTTTGCAGAGGCACTTCTTTCCCACATTCACTCCATTCCCATGTGAAAACTGAGTGATTTGATTTTAGAGGTCTTTTAAAAATTTCCTGTTCATAAATGCCTTAAAATTTCTTCCAATGCAACATTACAAGAAAATCATAAAAGATTGAGATAAATTCACATTAGGGTAGAATGTTCATCGCAAAAACAATACTTTACATGATGTTTTTATCAGACTTACACTAGAACCAGAAATAGTCCAAATCAACAAAACCATGTGCAAGAAATACAGTGAAAAACTACAATCCACTACATGCATACCCAGGTGACCAGGTAGATGTGAGAGGAAAAATGACGCGCCAGCATCAGGGTGGAAACCAATTAGAGTTTCGGGAGTAGCAAAAACCTGTGAATCGTGAGAATAAATATTTTGAACCTGTCTAAGCATGATGTATAGCAAATAAGGAATCTGAAACAAATAAGATATTCAACACTATTTTACCCCATCACATAAATATGCAAAAAGAATCAAAATATAGTTTTCATTCCTAGATTGTGATATCCTAGATTACATAGATTGGATAAGTATGTGTAGTGTGGACAAGTGCTAAGTCCCACATTAGGTTTTCTCTAGGTTGAATTGGGCTATATATTGATTACGAAGAACCTCAATAGTAACTTGACTAGTCCTTTTGGACTACATATTGAGTCAATACAAATGGTATTAGAGTCAACGTGAGACTTGACAAGAACATTAGAAACTGAGTGTAAAGATTGTGATACTCCAATTTATGTGGATTGGATAAATATGTGTTTGTGTGGAGATGTGTTAAGTCATAAATCGGGTGTTAACAAACTTGGGCTATATCAGAGATCACAAGCAACCCCAATAGTAACTTAACTAATCCTTTTAGGGTATAGTGTAGATGTGGCTAGTGCTCCCCTGTGTCATGAAAATATGCGTATGCTAATAAAAGTAGAGGATCATACTCCTCAATTATCTAATAAAGTTATATTTCCTGTAATGAAATTATATTGTAGTAGATATATTATTTTATTGTAATAAATATATTATTTTATTGTAATGGTTATATTATTTTATTATGTTAAAAGCTAAAATAGATCCACTACTGTTGGATATTTTGTAAAATGAGTAGGTATAATAGATAAAGTAGCTTTTTGTGGTGCCAAATAGCTAAAAAAATAGCTCCACTGCTGTGGATGCTCTTAGAAAGGAAAAAAAATTGAAACAATCATCAAAACCAACAGCTAGATAAGAGAAGAAAAGGACGAAAGTACATGCAAAGTTGCTACATACAGTTTTATCAGTTGAAACCCTAAACATCCCAGGGATTGAAACTCCAGCCCCACCACCCATAGTAATGCCATTCAAAAGAGCCACCTGCATGGAGATTATTATTACACTACCATGAATATACTGGGTTCTGACTAATGTAGTTAGAATAAACATAAAGTTAATGTCCAATATTCTACCATAGGGACTTGGGGCTAATAAAAATCACCCCCAAATGAAAGAGAAAAAAATGATAATAAAAAAAGAAACAGATCTGAGACTTTTGAGTAGATACCATAGTTCCCTAAACCAGAACCCAGTGACTAATTTAAAATGAGTACAGAAGGGGGAAAAGCCCTCAAAAATTTTGGGAAAAATTTAGGAAATCCATGCATGCTAGCAGAAGGAAGGATAAAATAAAAATAAGAGGAATGTCAAAATACGGTGGTAAGAATGTAAAGAAATTTGTTCAGTGCTAGAATAGGAGCCAAAGATCAATATACTAACAAAACCAGGTATCTTTTGATAATTTGATAGTTGAGGGAGGGGGAAATTGAACCTTGGACGTCTTAGTTGGAAACGCTAAGAGGTGCTAGTTGAGCCACAAGACTCTTAGCCATAACAAAACCAAGTATCTCAAAGAAAACTCTCCATAAATGACCATATCAAAGCTATATTGATGGTAATATAACACTCCAAACTGAAGTGCCCCCAATATATTAACCACTATGCTTAAAAAAAGAAAGAAAGAAAAGTAAAACTTACATGTGGCTTCAAATATGTACCTAAAATGTATATGTAAGTATATAACGTTCTAAAAAATTCCTTACAATCTTCCATTTTCCCTGCATAAAGTTAACCAAATGGTTAAAGGATGATTCTAGTGAAGAAACAAGCACCAACTCCGTAACAAAGATTAGCAACTTAAAGATTCGTGAAGTACTTAGAATATAGTTTACTTTAGCTTTATCAATAACTGACCATCACAAAACACTCTTGATGCACCTCCATACTTTATTGATCCCACCCTTCTACCGTAAATGCAAAGATCAATCCAAGGTAGTGTAAATAAAAAAAAGGCTGAGATCCATGTATCTATGTTTCATTTAATACTAATACTGTCACCTCATTCCTAATTTTCAATTTAATAAATCTATATTTACTAATACGCAATCTTACTCTTGCTTATCCTTTTTTTTTAATTTTTTTATGGTTCGATAGATGGGGAGGGGAGATTTGAGCCCTGCATGTCTCTGTTGGAAACACCAAGAAGTGCCAACCAGTTGAATTATAAGGCTCTTGGCTATCTTACTCTTGCTTATCCTAACCTTAAACTTCCTCCCAAACAAAGCAACAATCAAATTTGGCATCTTTTGTTTGGGCATAGAAGATCCCATTACTACTAAATATTCTCTATAGTTCCATCTTAGGTTTACTGCTAAGTGCAAATAACAGCATCCTACAATCCCATCTCATCTCCCTCTAATTAACGCTAGCTAGCCTAGCTTTCTCTAAATCATATACAATGAAGAAAAATAATATGTTCGCAATAATAATTAACTTTTAAGTAAAAGATTTTTTCCAGCTAAATCTTAAAAGTAGAAGGAAGATAAGTCTATTACCAGCGTTTATCATATGATAAAGTGACACAATATCTCCGCCAGCACAAAATGCCCTGCCACTGCCCTTCAGAAAATGCAAAACAATGTTCAAGTTTTTAACTAGTTCTTGAGCAAAAAATAACCCCAACTAAACTTTATCTTTCCCACTAGAAATATTACATGTAAATGAATCCAATATCTGATAACAGCATAGATGCTTTTTACCTTCATTGCCACAAACCCAATATCTGGATTATTCTCCCAAGATGTATACAACTTTTGCAATCTAGCCCCCTAAAAACCAAAGACAACTCATTAAAAGACAGATTAATGTTTCTAGTTGGTAATACAGAACAACACAAACCCATATAACAAAATCAAAGAATATAAATTTTAGCCACTAGGGAGAAAAACAATAAGTCTACTTGCGCAATAAAGTCCACAACTTTTTTCACAACAGTTGAGTCTGAAAGTTGTTATGTACAAATCATAATTTGCCACCTCAACAAGCTGTGAATTTAGTTGTGTCTCTAGCTTTAGTCAGAGCAAACTCTAGCCATATAACTATGCATAATAATAGTTGTCAATTTAAACACCATAAAAACAATAACCCGAGTAACGTTTTCAATTGAACCAAATGGAGGGTATATAACAACACAGAAACAGAATATTACACAATTGGAGTCAACCCAATTACACATAATGGCTCTCAACCAAACACCATAAAAACAAAGACCCAGATAACAAATCTTTCAACTGAGCCAATCTTCACAAATTGGTACCCAATAGCCAAAAACACAAACACACACAGAGTAACAAAGAGTATCTAGTAAAAGACACACACCATTGCAGTACTAAGACAATTGAGCACGGATGGCCTGTTCAGAATTGCTGTTCTAGACCAAGCTTTGCCCTCAACCAATACCTGCAGAGAGAGACAGAGAGAGACAGGGAGAGAGAAAGAGAGTTAGTGTGTGGGGGTTAAAGAAAGAGAATAGACAAAAGGGTATTCTTGAAAGTTGAAACCGACTTGGTTGTCAAGTTCATCGGTAATAGCAGTGTCCGGAAGAGAACAGAGAGTTCTTGTGTGGTATTGGTTGAGGAAACGAAGACTGTGAATGTGAAGATTGTTGCGCCTCTGCAACAAGGCTGCCTTAAACCTCTGCATCATTTAGCTCACCCACTCTTTCAAATTCTGCTCCAACACAACACAACACAACACAACCCAAGCTCTCTACTCTCTAGTGATAAATCGATAATAAACAATTCTGAGGAAAAAATTAAATAACTACGAGAAGAGAACAGGAGAGGAAGGAAAATGCTAAAATATTATTTTTATCATTAAACCTTTGGTTAAAAGTTTTTTTTTATCCCTAAATTTTAAAGTATTTATTTTTACCGTAACTTTGCAAAACATTCTATTTTAAGTCCTTCGGTCTATAACCGTCAGTTTTATCGTACTTGGATAACAGAGTATTGACTTAATATTAGACTAAGTTATTTTATTTAAAAGAAATTATAGTAAACCAATAACGTGACGGGATCAATATACAAAAATTTTTTCTCTCCGTACTCTCACTAGTACCCCATCCCCATCCCCTTTCCCCTAATCTTCACCTCCTAACCCCTCCACCTACATGACTCTTATGACCGTCTTCCTCCCTCCCCCACCACTGTAAAATATCACCAACTCCCGCAAACACACCACCATCTCCACCTGCATGACTCTTATGACCGTTTTCCGCCCTCCCCCACCATTGTAAAATATCACCAACTCCCGCAAACACACCACCATCCATCTTTCCATCACCATGGAGGTCTCAGACCTCATATCTCGTACTGAGAAAGTATCCTGCGAAGATTCCAAAATAGAGCTCCCTCCAAACCAAGGCACCACTGCATCTCCAAAACTTATTCTCCTTGCCAAACTCCTCACCAACAAAGATACCAGTCTCGCCTATGTCAGAGACGTGGTCATGAAGGCGTGAAACCCGGTATACCCTCTGGAGGTGCAACGTATGGATAAGGACATCTTCATGTTCTCTTTCAGCCACGAAGTGGATGCCCATAGAGCATACCACAGACGACCCTGGTCGTGCAAAGGAGGCCACCTGATTCTTAAAAAATGGAACCCAGAAATCACATGGCAGGAAGTGGAGTTTTCCTCATCTACTTTCTGGGTCCAAATCCACGGTCTCCCTGCCTTGTGGAATTCAGAGCAAAACCTTAGGAAGATAGGAACGAGGCTAGGAGAAGTTGTCGAAGTAGATCTAGTCGGGGAACCTGGCGGTGCCTGGAAGAAATTTTTTAGAATCCGGGTAGACATCCAAGTGGAAAAACCTTTACTGCCTGGCCTCTTCCTTCCTCGACCAAACAATACGGACGCCTGGATTGGTTTAAAATATGAAAAGCTCGCGGATGTTTGTTATCAGTGTGGTGTCATTGGGCATGAAGAACGGTCGTGTACAGGTACCGTTTTTCAGCTCCGTAACTCCAACGGTGCCATGTTTAAAGCTGCTGGACCTTGGCTCCGTCCCGGCCAAGACGCCCTTCCTCCTGGGATTTTTGAACAACCGGTTCAAGCCACCATTGGGACCAGGGAGTCACTGGAGCAGTCATCGGAAAACTACCATAGTTCCGCGGGTGATCGTACGCCGGAACATGCCCCTCCGATGGCTCACAATGCTCACCAGGTGTCCTATACCAGCCCACCAACCTCACAAGGAACGTGCCAAGCTCATGACATTCTCACCTCCACCTTTCCTGCAGGTACGGAATGTACTATCCCAGTAACAACCATCCCTGCTGAGCTGGATTCACAGCTGGAGACAGCGGTCCCTCACCACGTCTCACGCGCTGAGGCAAGGTCCCTTGCAAGCCCAATCTCCAATCCTCCAGCCCGCGGGTTACGTACTCTCTTTCGCTTAACCCCGATTCAAGCGGGCCTAAAGCCCATTGAAATACTCACTGATCCCTCTTCAGCCCAAAACACAACCTGCCCTGTTGTCACCCATAGCCCATGTCCCAAACAATTAAACACCCAATCCTCCTTACCCCCCACATCTCCGTGTGTCCCCAATTCTGAACCTCATTCAGAACACCAACACAAGCCTTCCCAGACCGCCTCCACTCCCCTTTCTCCCCGTCCCACTAACACCAAACACCATCATATTTCCCAAACTCCATCCTTATCCACCTCAAACGAAACAAAACCTCCACCAAAACCTTTGAAGAGGAAATTTACAGAAAAAGATTTTGAAGTCCTTGCCAAACGACTCCGATGTGCTGCAAGGGGACCGGAGCCAGTATATTTTGACCCAGAAGCAGTTGCTCTCATTCCACAATCGAGCTTAGAGTACTTCATAACCAAAGAAAGCCAAAATGAGGAGGACGAGGTACACTTTTGTAAGTCTTCCCATCACACTCTGTCTGAAATTCATTCACACTCCTACACAAAATCAAATTCACTTACTTACACGCCCGAGGAGGCAGGCCTTATCATGCCCCCACAGTCTCCATGAAACTACTCAGCTGGAACTGTCGAGGCATCTGCAACGCCTCGACAGTTCGAGCCTTAAGGGCTCAAATAAAAAGGGCCAGGCCCGATTTAATTTTTCTGTCTGAAACTAAAGCTTCTGTTAATAGAATTGAGTTTGTTAGAAATTCAATTAAGTTTGATCATATGTTAGTTGTTGAAGCAAAAGGTAAAGCGGGTGGGCTCTGTTTTTTGTGGAAAGATGGTTTATCAATTAAGGAGGTGGAATTCAACAAAAATCTTATTGCTGTTAAAATTAGTGATGTGGCTTGTCAATGGCTCTTGGTTGGTTTTTATGGCCCCCCGTACCCTTCAAAAAAGAAGAAGGCATGGGAAAATCTCTTGGCTCTGATTGAGTCTCATCAAGGGCCTTGGATGTGCTTTGGAGATCTCAATTATGTGCTTAACGAAAATGAAGCAGTAGGTGGAAAAAAAGGCAGCCCATCTACAAATTATCTCAAGGACTTGATGTTCGAAGTTGGAGCCATTGACTTAGGATTCTCTGGTGGCAAATACACTTGGGCAAAAGGTAAATGGGGAGGTGCTGCAATTAAAAGAAGGCTGGACAGAGGTATCGCAAATATTGCGTGGAGGCTAGCATACCCGAATGCAGCAATTTCCCATCTCGGTGCTATAGGCTCTGATCACACCCCTATTCTTCTCGACACGAACCCCCAGGCATGCTTCGCTCATAGACCGTTCAGATTTGAGGCCGCTTGGCTTAGGGACGACCGTTGTGGTTTGGTTATTGACAGCGCCTGGAATGAGGAGCACAGCGGATCTGACCTAATCATTTTATGTAAGAAGCAGGCGGCCACCAGGGAAGCTCTAAGTGGAATAAGGAAGTGTTTGGAAGGTGCCAGGACAGAATTAACTCCCTCATGGATCGTATCAAAGAATTGCAGAGACAGCCCTCTTCAAGCCAAGTTGGGGACTCGGAAGCAGCCCTCCAAGCCGAGCTTATGGAATGGCTCATTCGAAGTGAAACCCTTTGGCAGCAGAAATCTAGGGAGCTTTGGCTAAAATTAGGAGACAAAAATTCTAAATTCTTTCACCTTTCCACAATTATAAGGAGAAAGAGAAATTATATAGATGCTATCCGCGATGGAGAAGGCTCATGGATTACCGAGGGAAGCTCAATCAGAAAGATGTTCCTTGATCATTTCAAGAATCTGTTTCAGCAAAAGGAAGCGGATTTTCCACCTCATTTTGAACATCTTGTCATGCCGTGTATCACAGAGGATGAAAATTTTGAGCTTTGCAGAACTCCCTCCCATGATGAGATCAAATCCGTGCTTTTCAGTATGCAAGACCTTAAAGCCCCAGGTCCAGACGGTTTTCCCGCAATTTTCTACAAGAAATTCTGGAATACCATAGGCGCCACTGTTACAAATGCTGTCACATCCTTTTTTACCAGAGGGACCATGCCTAGGGAGGTAAATTGCTCACTCATAGTCCTTATTCCCAAAATTTCTAACCCCACTACTGTAAATCATTTCAGACCTATAAGCCTTTGCAACGTTGTCTACAAAATCATATCCAAGCTCTTGGTGGCAAAGCTCAGACCTCACCTGGAAAAAATTATCTCTCCAGCACAGTCAGCTTTCATTCCCAACAGATGGATTGCCGAGAATCAAGTAATTGTTCAAGAGATTCTCCATAGCTTCAAATCTCGGAAAACCAATCCAGGTCTGATGGCCATCAAACTCGATCTTCAAAAGGCCTATGATAGGGTCAGCTGGGAATTCATTCACTCGGTTCTTCTCCACCTTGGTTTCAATGAAATCTTTGCAAATTGGGTTCTTAACTGCATATCCTCGGTTTCCTTTGAAGTCCTTGTAAATGGGGGTAAATCCGAGTGCTTCAAACCAAGCAGGGGGCTTAGGCAAGGGGATCCGCTTTCTTCTTACCTCTTTATTTTGGGACAAGAAATTCTGTCCAGGATGTTGGATAAAGAATTGAGACAAAGAAACATTTGTGGAATAAGAACAAGCAGAAGTGGTCCCACAATCACACATGTGATGTATGCGGATGATATTATTTTGTTCTCCAAAGCATCTAAAAAAGACGCAACCACAATCAACCACATACTCAACAAGTATTGTAGCTGGTCTGGTCAGCAGATTAATAAGGAGAAGTCGGGCATTCTTTCCTCAAAGCACACCCAAAGTAACACTCGTAGATCTTTGAAGAGTATTCTCCATATGAAGTCCCTTAAAAAGGACTCTGTGTATTTAGGCGCCCCTCTCTTCCGGTCTAGATCACCTGCAAAGGACTTCTCATACCTTCAATCAAAGCTTGAAGCAAAGCTTACAGGTTGGAGGACCAAGTGCCTGTCGTGGGCTGGGAGAAGGACTCTAATATGCTCAGTTGCCCAATCCATCCCGACCTACAGCATGTCTACCTTCAATATCCCCAATAATGTGTGTGAGAACCTAGACTCCCTCTCCAGGAGATTCTGGTGGAACCCGAAGAAAACAGAGGGCAAATTTCTTGCTTGGAGATCGTGGGATAAGCTATGCTACCCAAAGAGTCAAGGTGGACTCGGATTCAAAAAAGCAAAGGATATGAATAACGCGCTGCTCGCCAAACTTGCTTGGATGATTGCCGCTAAAAGGGACAGCCTTTGCATGAGTATTTTGAGGGCTAAATACAAAGTTTCAGAGGATTGGTTGCATGCCGAGCCTCCCAAGAGAGCGTCACCTATCTGGAAGGCAATTGAGGTGGCAAAGAAAATCATTGTCAAAGGAGCATGCTATACTGTTGGTAATGGGGTTTCCATTAATGTCTGGACAGATCCTTGGGTTCCCTGGATAAAAGGCTTCATCCCATCCCCAAAAGAAGAAAGTTTTTCCCAACTTCCTATCCAGGTGAGTCATTTACTCGATCCCACTCTTCACTGTTGGAGGCACAACTTAGTAAAAGAGCTGTTCACCCCCCTCTCAGCGCAAGCTATTCTTTCTATCCCTATTCCATCTAGACCTCTCCCAGAAAAACTGATATGGACACCTGACCCAAAAGGCACTTTCTCAGTAAGATCAGCCTACCACACTTCCCGCTCCCATCTACCCTCCTTGCCCCCCTTTGGAGTTTGTTGGAATAAGCTATGGAACCTGAATCTGCCCGAGAGGCTAAAAATGCTCATTTGGAGAATTGCAATCAACTCCATTCCTACTAAGGAAAATCTCCTCACCCGAATCCAGATCAGTGATACCAATTGCCTTTTTTGTAAGGATAGCATTGAATCCTCAAGCCATCTTTTCTTTAACTGCCCTGCCTCCAGATCCTTCTGGTTTGCCGTTTGTTGGGGACTTAGAACAGAGAGCTTAGCTATCTCTCAACCAGAGGACATCATTAATTTCATTTTGAAGCCCCCAAAGTTCACTAGTGAATCGGTTGACATTGGCCAAATCTCACTGCGAGTGGCGTTTACTATCGAAGAGATTTGGATGGCAAGAAATCGTTCCCTCCATCAGAATTGTGACTGGGATGTCTCCTCCTCGATCAGACAGGTTGTGAATAGATGCTATGAGTTCTCCACAATCTCTACCGCCCCTGCAACCATTTGCTTTCCCCCCCATGTCAGTGTTTGGTCCCCTCCACCCGTTGATTGCATCAAGATCAACATAGATGCTGCCGTCTCTGATACAGTTGCTGCTGTTGCCGTGGTGGCTCGTGATCACCGTGGGGTGCCAATTAAAATATGGGCTAGGCTGATCAAGGAGACAACCCCCCTTCAAGCTGAAACTACCGCCCTGCTTTGGGCTGCTCAACTTGCCAAATCAGAAAATTGGAGTCAGGTGATTTTTGAAGGGGATGCTAAGATTTGCTTCGATGCCATCAACGCACCTGACCAACCTTCTCCTTGGTGCATTCGGACCCTGCTGTTTAATATTTCTGCTGTTGCTGAGTTTTTCTCTTCTTGTTCTTTTGTTTGGATTAGTAGGACTGGTAATGGTGTTGCACACCGTGTTGCTAGATTTTCTTTGCTTTCTCGGTTAGCTTTTGTGTTTTTATTGGATAATCTGCCCCCTGCTTTGCTGGCAATTTGTAAGGCAGATTATCCCCTTTGTTCCCCTCTTCTTTAGTAATGAATTGCAGATTATCAAAAAAAAAAAAGAAATTATAGTATTGGCACGCCACACTCGTGATAAAAACTTTTTTGAAAGGATGAAATTACCCTTATCTTGAGAATGATGTATTTTCGGTATCTTATCTATATATATATATATATATATATATAATAGGTGAAGTAGAGAGAAATTTTAATTGCAATTTTAAATTAGAATCTTAATTTTGTGCCATGTGTCAAGATTCAAGTGATTCTATTTGTTTAAATTTAAGTGGATCAATTGTAATTTTGATGTGTTCTTTTTTTTTCTTTTTTTTTCCACACCTACATATTTCAAAGTTCATCACACTTGCGTGTTTCAAGGTTCATCTCCCCACATCTACATATTTCAAGGTTCATCTCTTCTTCTCCAATACAACTCTTCTATTGTTCAATGAGTGTTATGAAATTTGATAAGAAATTTGAAAAGAATCTTTCGGTATCAATGATGCATGTATTTGGGTATTTCTGTATCTTATATAAGAAGAGGTTTTCCATAGATTCCCATTGTAATTTTTTGATTTCATGTATTTTTTCTCAAAAAAAAAAAAAAAAAAAACACCTCTATCATTCATATTCATCCGAACCTCCTCTCTCTCTCTCTCTCTCTCTCTCTCTCTCTCTCTTTGTGCAAAATTCAATTTCTACTTCTCTACTAAATCTGTTTTATCAAGAAATTTTTTTTTATTTGGTTTCGTTCCATCTCTGTAAAATTTAGTCTAATCTCTCTTTCTCTCGCTCTGTTTTGCAGATCAATTATAGATCTCCTTTACAAAGGCAAGCTTCATATGCAAGTTAATTATTAATTAAATATGATTTTATTATTATTATTATTATTATTTTTTTTACAAGTTTTATGGGGTTTATAATCTAGCTCTCACTCTCTATTTTCATTAGATCTATTTATTTTCGTCCTATATTCTCAATCTCTTTCTCTCAAGAATTTTTGGTTTATAGGATTGATGATAGGCTTTTTTTTTTTTTTTTTTTCCTTTTTTTTTTGAGTGTTAAAGAGATATATAGTATTTATTGCAAAGGTAGACTTTGGATGTATAGTTTTTTTTTAAAATTATTAAATATGAGAATTTTCTTAAGATTGAACCACAATCTTCTTAAATCTTTACTCATAGATCTTAGATCTTAAAACTCAGACTTATATACAATTAGTGAAGACATAAACTCAAGCTATTTTGCAGATCATATATACAATTAGCACTTATCCTATTTGTTTGTTTTTAAGTTTTATGCTCATAATTTTAGTAATTTTTAATTGATTAAAATTTTTTTATGAGATTCACGTTATTCTATTGTTAGATATTGTTATAAGATGCACGTTATGAGATTCGCATTTACTTGATTAAAATATTTTGCTAAAAATGGTTTATGATAAAGCAACTTAATCATAACTATATGTACTGTGTATGAATTAACCTTGAATATATATGCTTATGTAGCATTCTTTCTATAGAATTTTGTACGATAAAAATATTTGTTAAAAAATTACATAATGCTAAAATTTATTAAATATGAATAAACTAAGTTTTTTAAACATGACTAAACTCATAATTAATAAAAAAATAAAAAAAATAAAACCAATAGTATCACTTAAATAATAAAATACAATATATTTATTTCCATTGTTTTATTAAATTATATTCATTCCCGGTAGCATGAGTTACATACTAGTTTATATAATGTGAGGCAAAAAGTTAAAAATTAGCTTATATCTAAAAAATAAAAATTTATTTACATTTTTAACGTAACGGTCACTTTACAAGTACAAAATTCTACTATAGTAGAATTTCTATTTTATATATAGAAATAAAAACTAAAACTTATATTATTTTTGAAATAAAGCAAAAACTAAAAAATAGTTTGGGACCACAAATAATAGATAATTTAAGATAAAAACTAGCTTAAAAGCGAAACTTTCACCTCTTCATCATTTTTCACGTCAAAAATTTTTTTTTTTTTAAATTTTTAAATCTGATTTGTTTCTTTTCATTAAATATATATACCCTCCTTTCTCAAACCAAATACTCTACCCCAACATAATTCTAAAACCTAATGTCAGTTTTCTCTCCACAACCCAGACCACCGTCAGTCCTCCTCTCCCACAACTCAACGAGGCCACCTTCTCCAACACAACCCATCTGATTCTCCAGCTCCATCTTTGTCGACTCCACCAACTTTGAAAATCTCTCTACCCTTCTCCTTCCCCCAAAACCCAAATCTCTACCCTTTTCCTTCCCTCAAAACCCAACTCTGAAAATTTTTCAAAAAACTAAAACTAAAACCTGTAGCATACGACCACTCCTATTTATTCTCAGAAACCATCTCCTTCCCCCCCAAATCCTCACCCAAAACTCCTGTAGCATGCGACCCAAAACTCCTCTAGATATAGTACCAGTCCGATTTGTGTGAGCCCTGAAGCAAGATTTGGAAGAGGAGGATCAGATTTATTTGGGCGACTTGGACTGAGACTCAGGTAAGAATCTCTATTTAATTGTTTATACCCCTGTATATGAGTTTTAGAACAGTTTATTATTTGTAATGTAATTGTCATAACATATCCTTATGATTACATATACAAAAATAGATGATTTTGAAGGAATTGGAAACGGTAGTTTTTTTTTTTTGTTTTTTGGATTTTGGAACTGTAACTATTGTGTTGTTTGTTTCCACTAAACTCTTGATCACAGTCAGTTATTGTTGAAATTCTAATTTGACTATGTTTTGGAGGTATTATGGTATTCTATTATTGTTGAAATTCTAGGTAGTTCTTTGATCACATTATATGCAGGGAATGGTTGCAACAATAATGCGTGATGTGTGTTTGACAAAATGTCTCAAAAAAATTGTATTTTGCCATTAATGAGGAAAACTGACGTTTTATACAAGTGCTAAGAGTAATCCAGTAAAAGCAACACTTTTCTTATGTTGTGTGTCACCATTGGATAGACACTTTTTTATATTACAATGCTGAATTTTTTGCTAAAATAAAAAATAAAAAATTTGCCAGCAAGTGTGAGAGAGAGACAAAGACAAGAGATAGGATACAGAGGATGTATGGTCGTTTTAAGGGGAATCTTATAGTGGGTTGTATTTGAAATTGTGATTTACAAATGGGTTTATTTGATTTTGATTGGTCCTTTTTCTATTTGCTCTTGAGAACATGTTGGAAAACCAACATCAAAAGAGAAATAATTAGAATAGTTGATATCTTTAATTCTTTTTTGTTCATGGTTATAAAACTTACTGCTGTATTTCAACTATTTTTTTTAGGAAAAAAAATCTTAATGCTTTTTTTTTTGGCTTTTGGTTTTGGTTTTGGTTTTGGTTTTGGTTTTGGTTTTGTAGGGTTGCTAGGAACACAACCCAGCATGTGAGAGAATCAGTGGTTGTATTTACATTAACTGTGAAACTTATATAATTATATGTGTTATAGTGTTGGTGTTTGTATTGATCCCCCTCTTTTTGTTGTGTAATTTGTGTGTGTGATTTAGATTGGTAGTAGATTGAGTTTGAGAAGAAACTATGGGTTTGAGAAGAAACTATGGGGTCAAAGATAATAAATTTGGGGTGGATGCCTAGGCTCTTATGCTCAAGGGTGTGAAAGAAGCTTACTTATGTTATCAAGGTCACCTTACTTCATAGCTACTTAACCACAAAATTTCTTAATAAATATTTACACTCTTCCTATCTATATATTCATCTCATATCTTAAAAATCTTTCATTTATAATAAATATATTTCCTTGGTGGAGCTTTATATATAAATATATTTAGTACCATTTAAACACATTTCATAATATATTTCGTTTTCTTTGCGTTATAAGAAATATTAAATTCTTTATATATGTCATTGGATATCTATTTTTTAAAAGAAAAAAAGTATATAAAGTTATAAAGAATTTTACCAAAAAAATAAATCTTTATAATTTTAGGATTTTATTTATATAATTTTATCTATACATTCAGCCTTATAAGATAAAATTACAACATAATTTTAGGATTTTCTCTCTTACCCTGTTCTCCTTGTGAAGCACTTTGGTTTACTAATATTTTAAAATTATATTTTCTTTTAATTCAAGGTATTGTTTTGTCTTTAGCTTTTTGCAATTCAAAAGTATTAGCTCTATTAAGAAGCTTGGCTATTCTTGGCTCTATTCTAATTATTGGCTCTATAGCTTTGTATTATAGATATCATTCTTTTGGTTATTTGTTGTGCTTGCTTTTTAGATAAAATAGAAAAAGTTATTTAGTATGCACTAAATCTAGATTATGGGAACTATATTATTATTTGAATTTTTTTTAATCCATAACTCTTTTGATTGATATAAATTATTAATACACAATGAATCATGGGATGCTATTAAAAGAGAATTGGATGTCAAATTATAGAATAGAAGGGATTGGTTTTGTCTTTTGATTCACTGGATTGGCTATCTAATTCAATGATATATAAGTAATTGAAGAAGGTTAATGATTAGGTATTTCATAATATCAACTTGTTTGATGATATTTTGCTTTGTGTTGTGGGATTAATGGCAAATAAAGCATAATTGGCGTAGTTTTGCTAAAGGACTTTAAGATTGAACTAGAAGCATTTCATATATATATATATAATCTGCATGCATATTTTGGAGTTGGATTTTTGTGTCTTAGATCCTAACTTGATTTTGCTAAAATCTTAAAAGCATATAATTTAGTTTGAATATTTACATATGTATATATGTGTATGTTTGAGTGAGTCTTAGTGCTAGAGCTAAAGAAAGTGTATGTAGGAATCTCCATCTTCAAGCAAAGGGGAAAGTGTAAGCTTCAAATGGAAGCACCAAAACCCAAAGGGAGAATCCAAAGAGAAATTTCCTCAACATGTTGCAATGTACTACACATGATAATTAAGATGTGAGAAAGTTTCAAGTTATCTACTTAGATAAAGATTCAAATATACGATTCTCTTTTGAAAATCATTTCATTTTTTCTAATTATTTGTTTTGTGTTTTTTTACAAGGTGAAAATGTACCATCAACTTATGTTCAAAATGAAATACTAGCTTTCTAATTATTTTTTCATGAGAGTAAATTACAAACAAAGATGTTCTAACTTTGCATTAGTTTGAACTACATTACATGTTTGAGTGTTTCAGCTATATAATATTTCTTACTTGCAATTTATGGACGCTATTATACCATGAAAAAAAAATTGACACTCAATCATTCTATAAGCTTGAACTCACATGTTCATATCAAAACTACTCAAATAAGAGATAATTTATAAATCCGTGCATCGCACAGGTTAGCGACTAGTTCTTATGTTAGGCCATTCTATCCAACTTTCCTCACTCCCTCATGCATTAGGCAAAACACAATAAACCTTCATTCCACGACATTAAAACCCCAATGTACAACCTCCTCATAGCCACACCCTCAACCAGCAAGCTCAAAGGAGTGTTATTCTCTCAAACCTAATTACCATAATAATTTAGAAGTGATACAAAACAGTAAGTATAGAGACACATATACGCTCAAATTCACAATATACTTAAGTGTTACATTGTGATTGGTACACCTATGTTTTTTTAAGTACATGTGGTGTTATATGTAAATGCTGAAATTTAATCGCAAATTGATACCCAAACATATTATGAAATTAGATGTAAATGTTGGTATTCGATTGAATTGATAATATAATATATTTTTACAAGACTTTGCAAAAATTAGAAATATATTTTAATTTTTTTCTGTAAATTTAGCCCTTATCCCAAGAAATAGAATCCCCACATTTATACTTTTTTTTTTTTACTAACCCCACATTTTTTTGGTACTTATTATTTAGGGAGGCATCATTAGACCAAGCCGGTCATCTTAAAGCAAAACAATTACAGATTCCAACATTTTATTTATTTTTATTTTTCTAGGGACACTCAGATGGTAGACTTTAATGTATATGAAGGACTTGAGTAAAACCCGAGGTACCATCACATTCTTAATTATATGAAAAAAAAATGATGAACTTAATTTTTTTTTTTTTTTTTTTTTTTTTTTTTTTAACTTGTTAATATCTCAAACGTTCTGGAAGTGCTTTTGCATCTATTCTGCTCACTGCTAATAAGGAAAAGATTCCATTGCATGGTGCATGGTGACACAATCTGTAACTGGAATGTTGACACATTGCATGGTGGTGACACAATTTGTAACTGTAAGAGGTTGCTCCCTCATCATCATTGATCATCACTCTCATCTCTATTTTTTTATTACTGTACGTCACTCTTCCATCTTGCTTCCACATCCAATAGTTTTCTTTCTCTCTATATATATCACCCATGTTTCAACTTCTACTTCTCTCTCTATCTAGTTCTCTAGCTTGAAGAACCACACTTTCCAAATGGCAAAAAACCCAGTTACAGTTCTAGTCACTGGCGCGGCCGGTATATATACCAGTCCTTCCTTATTATATGACTTTATTTTCAATATATGTACTCTTTTGTTTTGGAAGCTTAGAAACTGTGGGAAATGAAATATGATTTTCAAATAAAATGAAATATTTATTTATTCTTTATTATGAATCTTATATTATATGATAAAGAAAGCGAAAGCACCTCTCAACTAAGTCTAGCACAACCATGTAGCTTGGTTGAGGTGGTTTGAAGTGGGTCTTGCATTCAATGGAAGTTTCATTCTCATCTTTTTCATTTGATTGGAAAACAAAGTACAGATGGATAGGTTCTTTTATTTCATGACATTTTTTTGTCTCAAATGTTGTCAAAATTTATCTACAAACAATATTTTAATTATTTATCTTCAAAATTATCCATAACTTTATTTGGAAATCATGTTTTCTATTAAGTTCACGAATTCCTACAATGCTGTTCTGTGATATAACTCTTAATGCAACTGTTTAAATCTGTGGTTTTCTTTGTGACGAGTTTAAATGCCATTTTAGTAGATAATCTAAAGAATTCCTAAAAATTTTAAGTGCTTTGTTGTTGTTATAATCATTATTATCTTATTATACATTGTAGTCTTTTCCAAATAGTGGGAAAGAATAAAAATTGAAAGAAAAGCTTGATTTACAACAATATGACTGTTGTTACATGTCAGTAATAATGTTAAGGAGCAAGTGTAATTGATTTTCAATTGTATATGTTTTTTTTTTTTTTTTTGAGAAAGTCAATTTTATATGTTGGCGATTCTTTCTTCTAGACATGATAATTTATATTTTGTATATCTGTAGCTCAAAATTTTGATTTTGTTCAACAGGGCAAATAGGTTATGCCATTGTTCCAATGATTGCAAGGGGAATCATGCTGGGTCTTGATCAGTCTGTGATTCTGCACTTGCTTGATTTTGAACAGGCAGCCGAATCCTTGCATGGGACAAGAATGGAATTGATTGATGCTGCCCTTCCTCTTCTGAAAGGTTTGTCCCCTATCTTGAGAGCTAATTCTAGGTAGGTAGAATTATTCACTTCACTGAGGTTTCTTAACTTGTGTCATCAATATTGTTCAATAGGTGTGGTTGCTACCACAGACGTTGTTGAAGCTTGCAAAGATGTCAATATTGCCATTATGCTTGGTGGATCCCCACGGAAGGAAATTACGTCGAGGAAGGATATGTTGTCTACAAATATGTCTATTTACAAGGCTCAGGCTTTGGCCTTGGAGGAGCATGCTGCTGCAGATTGCAAGGTGATCATATAAATGCACTCGAGTGTGTAGATATAAGATTTTAGAGACACCCATTGGCTTGTAAAAAACCGAATGATTTCATCATCCTGTTCTGTTACCATTAGCTTGTAAAAATATATCCCAGTACATTCCTCATCTCACTATCATTTCTTGTCCATACTCTTTGTCATAGCTCTATTGCTTTTGTTTAGTAGTAATTGCTTTGTAGCATGCCTTTTGGTTACCTTCTTTGGTTGTTGATGCAATCTGAATGTCTATATCTTTGTTGTTGTTGAGCAACCTGATCTAGAGTTCCTTTACATCTTAAGACTAATTGATCAGATATTATTTATATGTCATTATTTATACGTTTTTCACTAGAAAGAAAAATATTTCAAAGTCATTGAAGAGAATTGTTTGTCCTCTATTAAGATTGGAGAACAAACAATTTTTAATGAGTGAAGTTTATGGAATTTATTGCTTTGTATTTTCTATAAACATGTTAAAATCATCGTCCAACTTTTCATGTTTTTTGGTCTCAATTTTTGTTAAATATTATCTACAAAAAAGTATTTTAATTATTTTTCTCCAAATTTATCCTTAACTTCATTTGAAAATCCTATTTTCTATTCAATTTATGACTTCCTACACTACTGTTCTGTGATGTAATTCTTAATGAAACTGTTTAAATCTGTGGTTTTCTTTGAAGATTAGTTTAACTGCCATTTTTTATTTCTGTAGATAATCTAAAGAAGTTTTAAAAATTGTAACTGTTTTGTTGTTGAAATAATCATTGTATTATCTTATACATTGCAGTCTTTTTGAAATAGTTGGAAAGAATGAGAATTGAAAAAAAAAAAAAAAAGCTTGATTTATATTAAGATGACTGTTGTCATTATGTAAAGGAGCAAGTGCATTTGATTTTCAATTCTATAGGTTTGTTATTCTTTCTTCTAGACATGATAATTTATAGTTTGTATATCTGTAGCTCGAAATTTTGATTTTGTTCAACAGGGCAAATAGGTTATGCCATTGCTCCAATGATTGCAAGGGGAATCATGCTGGGTCCTGATCAGCCTGTGATTCTGCACTTGCTTGATATCGCACCGGCAGCTGAAGCCTTGAATGGGGTAAAAATGGAATTGCTTGATGCTGCCTTTCCTCTTCTGAAAGGTATGTCTCTTATCTTGAGAGCTAATTCTAGGTAGATAGAACTATACTGTCCCTTGAGGTTTCTTAAATTGTCATGAACATGGTTCAATAGAGGCACATGCTACCACGGACGTCACTGAAGCTTGTAAAGATGTCAATATTGCTATTATGCTTGGTGGATTCCCACGGAAGGAAGGTATGGAAAGGAAGGATACGATGTCTAAGAATGTGCCTATTTACAAGGAACAGGCTTCAGCCTTGGAGGAGCATGCTGCTTCAGATTGCAAGGTGACCACATAAATTCTCTTGAGTGTGTAGATTTAAGATTTTAGGGACACCCACACAGCCACACTCAGTTTGGAATATTATCAGTTCACCTTACATTGATTTGTATTATCTGTATATATAGCTCCATTTACTTAAAAATGAAACTGGATGTTCTGAGATGTTTTCAGGTTTAAAAAGAGGAGACATATTGGTTCTATTGATGCTGATTGATTTCATCGGATAAGATTGATGCTAATGGATCTGAGACTTTTTTTGGGATTTTATTTATTTATTTAGTATTTAACGAAATTTTTTATGAGGTATTTCCTTTTCTTACTTGATTGTGAAGTTATTTCCCTTCCTTCTTTAATTTAATTTCACTATAGTAGACAGGTTGATCTTAAAATTTGTTGGAATTTTCAATTCCAATGCTTCGTGTTGAATACAAGCATATCTCTGTTACTTTGCTTGGTACTAACTCAAAGCAGTCTTAAGTGCCGATTCTTGGGTTTTATCCCTCTCTCCACGTCTTCGCATTGATTCATGGGTTTTATCCTGTTTGCTTTTATTTTACTTCCCAAAAACTCATTCCCATTAAAAAGTGGTCGTCCTGCTCCTGCACCACCTATAGCTAGATGCCCTCTAGGCCATGATAAAAATTAGTGAATAAAAAAAACTAATGGTTTTAGCATCCTGTTCCATTATTATTAGCTTTTAATAATATGTCCTAGTACATTCCTTGTCTCGCTATCGTTTCCTGTCCTTACTCTTTGGCATGGTCTGTTGCTTCTATTAGTTGTAATTGCTCTGTAGCATGCCTTTTGGCATGTCCTCTTACCATTATCTGCTTTGGTAATTGATACAATATGAATGTCTATATCTTGGTTAATATTACTATTTTGAGTTGCATCCTGGAGGGACACTTGTGCTCAAATTAGTAATATTGCTAAGCTACCTAATCTAGAATCCCTTTACATCATAAAAATAATTGATCAGACATTCTTTATATTGCATGAATTATACTATTTCCCTAGAAAGAAAAATCTTTCAGTTATCAGAGAGCAGTGTTTGTCCTTTCTTTCCAGATTGAAGAAGTATGTGTATCCAAATTACTAGTTCTCCAGCCCTCTCACTCACTCTGAAAATGGAAGAACAAGAAGCTGCCATGAAAATGCACCATTCAAGCAAATCTTAATACTCTAAATATTTATGTTTGTTTCTTTTGATCCTCTCAAATCTTGTGTCTCTATGTGCTATCATTGACAACATAATTATGCATTTTCGAGTCTAGTTTCCAACTTATTAATGAACATATTCATTGAAAACCAGATTTCCTATATGTCTGTTTCCAACTTATTTATAATCAATCACATTGTCAAATTTCTAACAATTACAAATGTTGAAAGATTGAAATCTTTAAAGAGTTCTTTTTTTTTTTTTATCTTCACTTTTATGCAGCTAATTTTTTGAATTAATATTGTTTCCTAAGTGTTTTCTTTTTATTTTATTTTTTATTTTTTGAGAAAAATATTGTTTCCTACGTTGATGCCCTTTCATTGCTTTATTATGCAGGTGCTAGTTGTTGCCAACCCTGCAAACACCAATGCTCTCATCTTGAAAGAATTTGCTCCTTCAATCCCAGAGAAAAACATCATGTGCCTAACACGACTTGATCATAACAAAGCATTAAGCCAAATAGCTGAGAGACTAAAGGTTAATGTTACTGATGTCTAGAATGTAATCATCTAGGGCAATCACTCTTCAACTCAATATCCGGACGTCAATCATGCAACTGTCACCACCCCAAATGGAGAGAGACCCGTCAAAGAACTTGATACTTTCGATCATTGGTATCTCAAAATATCCAAAATGTTTATTTTTTGCCACTATCACATGTTTAAATTATTTGGAGGCATAGGTTGATAAAGTTCCTTCAAGTATTTAAATGGGAGGTAGACCAGGCATACGGTTCAATCCTTCAAATTTAGACCACCTACATACCATGATACTATTTGTCCTAAAAGATTAAGTTCTTAGGAAATGGTGAATTTAATTATTTAACGATTTATTTTTGGAAAAAAAAAATTATGGATTCTAGTAATTGTAGCAATCCCTCCCCTCAAGATAAATAGAGATTGATCATCTACGAAGACAACATTGCTCCAGTGAATTAATGGCTCTCCTTAGATTACCATGCTTCTTTGGGGTGCAATGTCAATTAGTACCTACATGCCATTTTCCTAACCCAGGGATCCCAATCTTTAGGGTGTAGGTGGTAACAATTTTTATACCTGAGTTTGTACTTACCAAAAAAAAAACTTATTCTTAAGTTTGCCTTGCACCCTATTAGAGCATTTACACCAGTTGGTGTATAATAGAAAAAGATGTGAAATTTACACATTTAAGCCCCAAAACTACCCGCACCAGTCCTATATTAGGACCTGGCTTTATATTTTTGAAAAGTTATTGAACTCCAAAGTTTTAGGTTGGTGTTGGGTACATTTGGGTAATTGGGTGCATGTTGAATAATTAGGTTGTAGCTCTTCGCAGGGTCTTCAACAACATAGTTATGTTGACCATCTTCACATCTCTATGCATCCTTGTCAGGCTATTTACTTTGCTTCCCTTTCTGTTATTGATTTATTTAAATTGTGTGTCATAGGTTAAAAAACGAGTTCATCAACACTGTACAGCAGCGTGGCGCAGCCATTATCAAGGCTCGGAAAGCATCAAGTGCATTGTCTGCTGCAAGTGCTGCTTGTGATCATATGCGTGATTGGGTCCTCGGGACTCCCAAGGTTGATTCTCTTTCATCTCAAATAGCATATATTATGCAGAACTTATTTGCTTTTATATTATTATTATTTTTTTAATTATTATTATCTTTTGTAAATTTTCCTTTGGCTTTGTAATTCAGGGAACGTGGGTTTCCATGGGAGTGTATTCTGATGGTTCTTATGGGATCCCAAAGGATATTATTAACTCTTCTCCTGTTAAATGTGAGAAAGGAAAATGGTCAATTGTGAAGGGTAAGTTCTGTGGCTTCTATATGTTGTAAATGTTACTTCTTCTTTCCTTAAGAGTTGAGCTGCTAATGTTTATGAAGTTACAAATCTCTATAATCTACATAGAGGAATATATGCTATTTGTCAATTATGTCTTAGATCTAAATAATGGTTTCAAAGCAAAGGTAGTGGTTGAAGAGAGCAAGGATATATATTTGGAATATATGAACTATAAGTCTATAACAATGAAATGCACAAAGCTCAGAACTCACAGTTACAGATGAGCAATCAATGATGATATAAAATGAGGGCTAAGAGTAATTCAATCGAGGATTCATGAATGAATAGTTATAATTATGATAGCCTACCATACTTTTGTGTTAACAGTTAGCATGTTATATATGCCAAAATGCTGTGAAAAATGGTCCAAATGTTTTAATACTACTTGCATGAGACTATTTCGGCACTCAGTGTTTGGAACTTGTTTACGCATTGGCAGGGCTCAAGATCGATGACTTCTCAAGGGCAAAGATGGATGCAACAGCCAAAGACCTCATTGACGAAAAAGAAGTTGCTCATTCATGCCTCAACTAACAATGAACCCATCTTCCCTTGGAAAATAATGAAGAAGACTTGATAATGCATGAAAAGAAAAAGGGGTTTCCAATTTCCATCCTAACTTCATGTACAAATTTTATTAGTCACTTATAAGCTTTGGAACAATGACAGAACAAGATATGTCCTGATTTATCTTATTTCATGTGTTGGCAAAAGTGTAGACTAGTTCACCAAGCACCTCCCCAAATCCAATAATCAGTAGTTCCATGTTACTACTCGTATGTTTTCATAAATTGACTCTATATTATTTCATGAGTCCTAAAAAAACATCAAATTTATAAAGTTAAAAAAAAAAAAAAAACTAAAATATTATAGGTCGTATGACTAAGAATTTGAATTCACTTACCATTATGCTCGGCTAGAGCAGCCAACAAATTTTGATTAAATTATGTTTGATCTTATCTAAATAAAATCTATGGTCTATTGGGGCGTTGTTTTACTATTACCTAAATAAAATGCCTAAGATTCTCAAAGCATTTGTAAGAGAGAGCAAGAGAAGAATCTTAGAGGCCACCACCATTGTTATGCTAGCTTCCCACCACGATCAAGTTGCCAAAACTCCTATGATTTTTTTTGATGAATTCATTACTAACAAAGTTCTTTAACAATTATGCTATAATATATGTATAATATTATTCAAAACTATCTTACATAAAACATTACAATATTATGCGTACATCGCACGAACAATTTACTAATTGAATTAAACAAAAAATCATACATATATACCCATAAATTAAATAAGACTTACTTATTAATAGAAGAAAACCCCGCCTATACCCAACAATTATATAATTACTAAAATGCCATTGACTATAGAATAACTAAAAAAAAAAAAAAAACCTAATTAACTATTGTGGATACCTATTCTTGAGCTTTGCCTGTAACATTAAGCTTCCAAAGAAATTTTCCTTTTAATCGAATGCAATTCCAGGGCTACTCTGTTCATGTCCATTCTATCTATAGGAGATTGTGCTGAACATGCAAGTCCAATCTGAAAAATCGATATCAAGCATTCAGTCTGTCCACTTGTCCAGCCACTCCAACTTGAAACCGTGTTATCATTTTTTCCTACGTCGTTGAAAATTGAATGGTCCACAATCTCCATCACTCGTCCTGGCAATGCCAACTTAACAAAGTTGTGAAGGTTCAGGTCGTCTTTGAATAGTTTATCAGTGGGTCTTCTTCCAGTTAACATCTCCAATAAGAGGATCCCAAAACTATACACATCCCCATTAGTTGAAAGTTGACTACCCATTCCATACTCTGCAAAAATTTGGAGCACTTTCATACACCAAGAGCAATTCTTACTCAATGCTATGAAACTAGTAATTTGGTGAAGATAGTGGTGGTTGTTTAGGGGGTTCATTAAAAAATTTTAATAAAAAAAAATGTTAAATATATCGAGTTATCGACAAATAATAATAATAATAATAATAATAATAATAATAATAATAATAATAATAATAATAATAATAATAATATGTGAAGTTTTATAATTTTATTCTACAAGTTTTTAAATTTTTAATGTTACATGATACTTCATTACGAGTATCTATTGCCAATGTGGATAGCTATGAGCCTATGACCATTTTATTTTGTTAAATTCGTCTAACATTTTTTTTATATGGTTATTATCTATTTGACTTTGTTTTTATAAAAATATTTTAGACTAAATGACTAATCTCAACTCATTGGCTCCGTATTAATTATTAACACATACAATCACACTCATTCATACATAAAATTATACACTACATGTTTACTTAACCAATCAAATGCTTAAACAATCACTAACTTTACAATAAAAATTATTATAATAGGATAACAATACACGGACATGTAAAAAAACCCTCTCTATTATAAAGTTATATTATATTTATATTGTACACACAAACAACCATATACATCATAATTTACACATATAACATTATAACAAAAAGTAATGTACACAATCAATATTAGATACACTTACACACATATAATATAAATTTATAAAAAAGAATTACACTTACAATTTACAAACACGTATTCTTTATTCTTAAAGTCATAAATACTTGTAATAAGGGTGTGCAAGATTTAAGTCAAAAAAAATATTTTTAAAAATAAATTAAAGCATTAAACTAACAAAAAATAATAATTTTAATATTTTACATATATAAATTTTTTTTTTTAAGTCGGGGGGTTAATTTGAACCCCCTGATTTAGTTGTAGCATCGCCCCTGGGTGAAGATGTATATATATATATATATATATATTCTATACGGGGCATCCCTGTTTTGATTATTGATGCATTCATTATACGTTAATACTTTTACAATTGAGTGAAACCATGATACATTACCTGGAGCAACATATCCAACAGTTCCCTTAATCCCTGCTGAGCTTAATTGATTAAGAAAAGCTTCTTTCCCAGATTTTGAAAGGAGTCTAGCCAAACCAAAATCACTTATATGGGCAATCATATCATCATCGAGAAGAATATTGCTTGGCTTTAGATCACAATGAATAATAGGGGTTTGGCAGTAATGATGAAGATAAAGCAAAGCCGAAGCCACGTCTATAGCAATGTTGATTCTTTGAAGAAGATTTAAACTTCTCAATTGCTTGAGCCCATCTTCAGGATGTAATTGCATCTCCAAGCTTCCATTTGGCATGAACTCATATACTAAAGCTTTAAAATCATTGCCCTTAAAATCAATACTCGAACAAGCAGTCAGAATCTTAACGAGGTTTCGATGCCGGATGTTCCTCAAGGCTTCACATTCGGCAATGAAACTCTTGGAAGCTCCTTGCTTTTGAAGATTGAGTACCTTGACTGCAACATGTGTTTCATCTGGACCAAGTTTTCCTTTATAGACACTACCAAAATTACCTGAACCAATCAAATTCTCCAAAGAGAATCCATCAGTTGCATCGTGTAATTCTTTATAAGAGATCTTTTGGTTGGAGGGTCCAAAGGTGGAAATGGAAAGGCTTTTTTTCTTCGACTTTTTCAACCAAGAAAGAGCCATCAAAGAAAACAATATCAAGCAGAAAGCAGCTGCAATGCTTATTGCCAGTATCAATTTAAAAGCAAAATGCTTTTTTCGTTTCTTGGATCTTTGAATGGGGCATGCAGGCAAATGCAGCTCTTGGATCCCCCCACAAAGACCAGTGTTGCCTCTGACTTCAACTGCACTAGCATTTCTGAAGACCCCTCCTACAGGGACATCTCCCTCAAGATTGTTGAAAGACAGGTTTAAAGTGTGCAACACGGGAAAATTAGCCATATAGCTTGGGATTTGGCTGGACAAGTTGTTGTGGGAAAGATCAAGATATCGAATACCTTTTAACTTACTTAGGTCGGGAATGGTTCCTTCAAAGGAGTTGCCTTGCATATAAAGTGTTTCTAAGGCCAAACAGTCCCCTAGCTGGGCTGGAATCTCTTTGGAAAATTTGTTGTATGAAACGTCTAGTGCAACAAGAAGTTTCAGGTTTCCAAAATTTGGTGGTAAAAAACCGGTCAAGGAGTTATAAGACACATAAATTTGGACTAGAGGAAGGCCAAAAAGTTGCTCGGGTAGGGTGCCATTTAATTTATTTTGGCTGAGGTCTACACCTTGCAGGTGGCTACACCTTCCAAGACTAGTGGGTATGCTCCCTTCTAAGATGTTATTATACAAGGAGAGATTTAGTAATTGAGTCATGTTGCCAACGGAAGACGGGATCACCCCAGTCAATTTGTTTTCACCCAAGTACAAAGCGTTCAAGTTTGTGAGCTTTCCAATTGAAGATGGAATATTCCCTGTTAACAAGTTAGATTCCAGGCCAAGTTCAGTTAGGCTAACAAGATTTGATATTCGTGTAGGTATGCTCCCACCAATAGAATTGCCTCCTAGCCTGAGCGATAATAATTGGATTGAGAGGTTTGTTATGGAGTCAGGCAACTCACCTCCAAGCTGGTTGTAGCCGACATTCAAATGGTTTAACTGGCTGCAATTGTTCAAAGAACTCAGAAAACTCAAATCATCAACTGAGTTATTTCCAAGAAGATTATAAGAAGCACCTAGCCATTGAAGATTTTGTAGATTACCAAAACTCATAGGTATGGTTCCTGTAAATTGATTTCCTATGATATCAAGCTCTTGAAAGTCTGACACATTAGACAATGAAACTGGAATTGTTCCTGTAAATTGGTTTATATCTATCCAGAGTATCTGCAGATTTTGAAGAGCAATGCCCAAGTCGGGGTTGAGGTTACCAGTGAAGTTGTTATAAGCCAAGGCAATAAGTGTGAGCAATGATAAATTGTATAGGGAAGGTGGAAACACACCACAAAGATTATTTTCTGATACTCTAAAAGATGTCAAGCTTTTCATTTGGGCTACTGTATTTGGGATTTCTCCCTCCAAATTGTTAAAATAAAACGAAAGATATTGGAGAGAGGACAAGTTCCCCAGAGAAGGTGGGAACCTTCCACTTAGATGATTGTTGCGAAGACGTAGTATCTGAAGTTTTGACAAAAAGCCAAGTTCTGAAGGGATTCCTTGTACTAAATCGTTGTACCCAAGATCAAGATACTGTAGGTTGGAACAGTGAGAAAGATTGGCTGGAATTTCCCCTCCCAATATTGGATTATAACTCAGGTTCAAATATCCAAGCCTGGTCAAGTAACCAATTTCTGAGGGAATTCCACCACGGAAAGAGTTACTTACAAGGTTGAGGGATCGAAGGAAAGAAAGATTTCCAATGTGGGGTGATATGGTGCCAACCAACTTATTGTTTCTTAGGTCCAAACCGATGACTCTTTGGTGTTTGTTGCCACAAGTGACCCCAACCCAGTGGCAGAAATGGAGAGAGTCATTCCAAGAAGCCAGGACATTAAGAGGGCTATCTATGTGGGACTTGAATTCGAGCAGTGCAAGTTTATCAGTTTCGTTTGAAAGTGTGGTAGCTAAGGAAAATTTTGAGATCGATAAAGAGAGGAACAGAAGAAAGATGGCATGGTAGGTTAGTGAGAAGAGTGGTCGTGTATTCATAAGCAGATGATCCATCTTGTAGGAAGAAATTAGCTTCTTCAAAGAGAGACACTGACATAGGCTGTGTGTGTGTATATATATATATATATTTATATTTATAATATATGCTGTATAATTGATATTTGTAGTTGCTATAGGTTTCAGACTTTCAGTAGAGAGAAGGTGAGAGTTTGAGAGAAGGAAGGAAGGAAGGCTGAGGAAGAAGGGAAACGGCGCAAGAGAGAATGAGATAAAGACGTAGGGTCTCTAAATTTCAACTCTACAATACCAAAACGACGCCGTTTGAGCTTGATATTAATTTTAATATCAGTTCCAAAACGACGTCGTTTTGGTATTAGATTAAAAAAAAATAAAAAAAACTTGTAACGTTGTCGTTTTATAACCCTAAATATTTTTTATCCTCATCCCAATATCAGTTTCGTATCTCTCTTTCTCTCCGTCTTCCCGTTAGTCTTTCTTCAGCCTCCGCCACTTGCTGTCAGTCTGTCACCATTCTTCACTGCTTGATGCTTTGTTCTTGGAGTTTCACCCTCTCCCCTCCCCCTTGTTCTATCGGGTTTGTTATTCTATTTCCCTTTGATAGTTTTGTTTCATCTTTTGACTTAGGTTTAGTTTAGTTTTTTTTTTTTTTTTTTTTTGGTGATTTGAAATGGTATATTTTTTAGAGAGATTGTGAATTTGTGCATATTTTGTTTGTTTTCTTTCGTGTATGTTTTTTTTTTTTTTTTTTTTTTTGTGCAGAATATTTGGGTTATCTAATGATTATGTTGTGGTTTGGGAGTGTTACGTTCTGTGTTTGGATTTTGAGAAAATTGAGGAATTCACCGAACTACTCCACTGGTGAGGTGCGGTTGCAGTGCTAAAAACACTCTCATAACCGGCCGCGTCGCACCGCACCGCACCGCACCGTGTACAAGGCTACTCTCGCGAATAGATAGAGAACAAACTTAACAATTTTCTCAAAATAAATAAATAGATAATATTTCTATTATTGCTTTCTACTTACTATTTATTAATTCTATAATTTTTTTATATAAGAAATTCATTGCTATATAATTCATAGTTTATAGTTTATATAATATATAATATTCTTGGGGTGTTAAGTGGTTACATATCTAAATTTATATTCATTGTAATATTGAATGAGTTTTGCTCATATTAACTAGTAATTCAGTACTGGGTGTAACTTGTTATTGGATATCAGCACATACAAATGAGACTACCACGGATAATTGATGAAAAAGTAAATTTGAGTGCACTATCATAAGCTAAGACTAAAGCATATTGTAGGTTTGGGAGTGAAAATAAGTGTATTTCTAGAGTTTTCTTAATTAATTAGATTACCCTTCTTCAACCTTTGATCAAGTCTGTCACATCAAAGATTGTAATACAAATTCTATAATACGTCTAATTTGTTTTATTGGACTAAATCCATGTGAATGAGTGAGACCATATATAGTGTCTCTTAAAATGGTGATTTGACTCTGGAAATTTACTGTTTTAAGGGTTGTACATTAAAGTCGACACATCTTTTTAATTTAAGGGAAAAAAATAAAAAAACCACGCAATAAAATAAATTTCTCATTTTATTAATTATAATTTGAATTTATATTTGGTAGGGGAAAAAAATACATTGCTTTTATCCTAGATATAATCTAAGAAAATATAGGGCTTTGATATCTAGTTACATTCTAACAATTGAAAATGGTGTAGAATTAGACTATAAATATGACTGTAAATAAACTATGTTGTTTATGAACAACTTGAGCTTAACTCAAGAAAAAACTTGTTTATGTTTGTTTGTTTCACAAACAAACCAAACTTAAGTTGAAGTTTAGGCTCGACTTTTGAATAATGTTAAGTTATGGAGTGGGAAGGTGTTAGACACCCAAATTACTTGGCGAATTGGTCTTCTAGAATATGGTGGCAATGATCATGTTGTGCAATTACTATCCAAAAATGTCATAAGATTTTAATTTGTTACCTTTTTAAGACTTTATAATATATATATATATATATATATATATTACTTTTAAAACTACAAGATTTAATTTGTTACACCTATAAACTATAAAGTTTAAAATGTGATATAGAATATAACTCTTTTTTCTTTTTTGAAAAATGTAATATACCCTTCTTCTTTTTTTCTGTCTTGTATAACTCTTTAAATTTTCCTTCTCTTCTGCTGAAGAACATAAACTTAAAAAAAAATAAAAGTAAAAATAACTGGCTGATAGAGTTGGAAGTATGTTAGTGATGTTTGGTTAGACTATTCCACTTCTTATTCATGAAACACTCCAAAAACCCTTATAGACCGAAAGTATGGTGAATTGAACTCAAAACCTCTAGATTTAGGTTAATCCCAGACCAATGGGCCCACTACCTAGATACCCCACTTGGAGGTTCAAATACGATATTTAATCATTGTTATTAATCATTTTCATAGGGCATTAGAACCATAAAAGGATTGGATGAGAGTGTTCTTTGTTTAATCACTACTATTGATTATGGGAGTAGACACCAGATGTGCAAATCAATCAAACACATATTAGCATTTTCCTTAGAAATAGTAAACAAGATAAATATTTGTAAGGTTACATTGCTGCTTATCCTATCCTGCTTGACAAAAGGGACTTGTTCTCGCTCTATATACGAAAATAGCATGAAGAGATTTTGCCCATTCTCAAAACCAGGAACCCTCCAAGAACCATAAAAGGATTGGACGGGAGTTTTTGTTTGATCACTACTATTAATTATGGTAGTAGACCCTAGACGTGCAAATCAGTCAAACACATACTAGCATTTTCCTTAGAAATTGTAAACAAGATAAATATGTGTAGGGTTGCATTGCCACTTTATCCTATCCTGCTTGAGAAAATGAACTTGTTCTCGCTCTATATAGGAAAATGGCATGAAGAGATTTGACCCATTCTTAAAACCAAGAACCCTCCAAGAACCATGAAAAGATTGGACAGGAGTGTCTCTGTTTGATCACTACTATTAATTATGGGAGTAGGCCCCAGACATGCAAATCAATCAAACACATATTAGCATTTTCCTTAGAAATAGTAAACAAGATAAATATGTGTAGGGTTACATTGCCAGTTATCCTATCCTACTTGACAAAATGGACTTGTTCTCGCTCTATATAGGAAAATGGCATGAAGAGATTTGACCCATTCTTAAAACCAAGAACCCTCCAAGAACCATAAAAGGATTGGACGGGAGTGTCTCTGTTTGATCACTACTATTAATTATGGTGGTAGACCCCAGACGTGCAAATCAATCAAACACATATTAGCATTTTCTTTAGAAATTGTAAACAAGATAAATATTTGTAGGGTTATATTGCCACTTATCCTATCCTGCTTGACAAAATGGACTTGTTCTCGCTCTATATAGGAAAATGGCATGAAGAGATTTGACCCATTCTTAAAAGTAAGAACCCTCCAAGAACTGTAAAAGGATTGGACAATAGTGTCGCTGTTTGATCAGTACTATTAATTATGGGAGTAGACCCCAGATGTGCAAATCAATCAAACACATATTAGCATTTTCCTTAGAAATAGTAAACAAGATAAATATTTGTAGGGTTATATTGCCACTTTTCCTATCCTACTTGACAAAATGGACTTGTTCTTGTTCTATATAGGAAAATGGCATGAAGAGATTTGACCCATTCTCAAAATCAAACACATATTAGCATTTTCCTTAGAAATAGTAAACAAGATAAATATTTGTAGGGTTATATTGCCACTTTTCCTATCCTACTTGACAAAATGGACTTGTTCTTGTTCTATATAGGAAAATGGCATGAAGAGATTTGACCCATTCTCAAAACCAAGAACCCTCCAAGAACCATAAAAGGATTGGACAATAGCGTCTCTGTTTGATCACTACTATTAATTATGGGAATAGACCCCAGACGTGCAAATCAATCAAACACATATTAGCATTTTCCTTAGAAATAGTAAACAAGATAAATATCTATAGGGTTACATTGCCACTTATCCTATCCTGCTTGACAAAAATATAGGAAAATGGCATGAAGAGATTTGACCCATTCTCAAAACCAAGAACCCTCCAAGAACCATAAAAGGATTGGACAATAGCGTCTCTGTTTGATCACTACTATTAATTATGGGAGTAGGCCCTAGACGTGCAAATCAATCAAACACATATTAGCATTTTCCTTAGAAATAGTAAACAAGATAAATATCTATATGGTTATATTGCTACTTATCCTATTCTGCTTGACAAAATGGACTCATTCTCACTCTATATAAGAAAATGACATGAAGAGATTTGAACCATTCTTACAAGAACCCTCTTTGCCAATAGCAATCAACTTCATAAACATCTCCCATATTGTTGACTTTTTCCCTTTTTACAACACGAAACTCTAGGAGTAACACAATCTAATGACTGTGAAGGCAATTTATTATATGCTTACTGATTGGATTAGTATTTAATGAGCTTTGAATTAGGCCGGGAGGCTTGAATCACATAAGTAATAACTAACATAACAACTACTTCGTAAACCCACCCAATAACTACTCGTGACTGTGAAGGCAATTTATAGTATGCTTACTAATTGGATTAGTATTTAATGAGTTTTGAACCTATTTTTTTTAGAGATAATTACAACATGCTGCTAACCCCGCAACTCAAACCCTATCCCCTCCTAAACCCCCAAGCACTTTGTACATGGAGATGCACCAATTCAGCTAAAAGAACTTAGCAAATGAGCTTTGAAACTGACTGTGATAAACACATAACTAATTACTAATAACTACTTCGTAGACCCACCCTAGAACTACTCGCTCTCTGATGTCTCTTTTTATTGGTACCAAATAAATTGCACAGACAAGAACAATATGCTCCTATATTTTATTCCCATGATCAAGATTCATATATAAATTAAAAAAAAGGAAAGTAAAAACACTATTTTGGTCCCTACATTTTGGGATTATGGTCAATTTAGTTCCTATATTTTGATAGCAGTCAATTTGGCATCTGTTATTTTCAACTTGTAGTTAATTTAGTCCCTACCGTTCATTCACTAACGGAAAATGTCTGTATGGCAAACAGTTTACATTATTGACATACGGGTGGCTAACATAATAATATAAAACAAAATAATTAAACAATAAAAAAAGCCACCTGAGCATTTTAATGAAAAAATAATAATCCATGTCACAAGAGAAAAAAAAAAAAAATCCATGTCACACACCAAAAAAATAACCTAAAAGAATTAATTGAAAGGAAAAAAAATAAAATAAATAAAGAACATGAATTTTAAAAATATTCCTCAGCTTTTCTTGAATGTTCTGGGCAATCAAACACTACAAACTCGGAAACACTGCAACCTAGCCGAGCTTTCTCTCTACCGATTACAGAACCCTTTAATTTAGAACCTTCTTCTACCAATTTCAGTTAAATTTTTTTTTTCAAAACTCTCTCTCACCTCAGAATCGGAACTCCATGGTCAGACTCTCGTGCTTTGCAACTTGCCATTCACTATCGTTCCCCACTGTCATCACGGCAATGGGTCTCAACCTTAACCCTTCTTCTTTCTCATCTCTCCATTTCACATTTCAAGCTCTCTCTCTCTTTCTCTCTCAAACGGTTCGACCGATCTGACTAAAACCCATTTATTAGGCCGATTTCAGAGTGGTGGGTTTTGACTCAGTGGGAGTTCATTTGGATTTGTTATTAAGTTGATTTCAATGGTGGTGGGTATAGATTGGTCAGTGTAAATGGGTTTTGTTGTTTGTGTTGGTGTTGGTGTAGAGATCGGTCTGTGTAGTCCTTTGGATTTGTTGTTAAGTTGATTTCAATGGTGGTGGGTATAGATTGGTCTGTGTAAATGGGTTTTGTTGTTTGTGTTGGTGTTGGTGTAGAGATCGGTTTGTGTATTCCTTTGGATTTGCAAGATGTGGATTCTTGATGTTTTTGGTGGTTTTTTAGTTTGTGTTGGTGGAGGAGAGTGATGGTGGTCGTTTTGGCTTGTTTGAGTTTGTGTTTCTCTAATTCTAGCCATCGAGAAACATATGAAAATTGTGTTTGGTAGCTAAGAAAATGCAAGAATAGAAAAGATTTAAAAAAAAGTTGATATTTTTTTTTTGAAATTTTTTTTTTATTTCAATTAATTCTTTAAGTTTTTTTTTTTCTGAGAATTTTTCTTTAAAATACTCATGTAGTTTTTTTTATTGTTTAATTATTTTATCTATACTATTATTTAAGGAGTTGCCCTTGTTTGGACCGGATTTTTTTTTTCTTCCAAAATACTCCTATGTCCCAAGTTTAAGTAGAGATAGAATTAAAGGACAATAAAGTAAAAATACATCTTTAACTCTCACTAAAACATTACTTACAAAATATGATTACTTTCCCACTAACCTACCTCCTTAAAGTAACTATACGTTTGTTGTTGTTGTTGTTGTTTTTTTTTTTTTTTTTTTTCCTTTAAAAAAAAAAAATCATCCTCATGTTATCTTCAAATCAATTTTTTTTTTTTTTTAAATCCTCAAGTTTATTCACACAAAAAAAAAAAAAAAAACTAAATAGATATATATTATAATTTATTTATTTAAACTTCTTTTTAAGAATTAAAATAAAATTATTTTTACCAATCAAAAAAAAAAAAAAAACTATTTTTTTCCCACCTCTGCTTCGGCAGTTTACAACTCAAAAACTGATTGATCTCTTATCCTTCATCAAATTGGAAAAAAAAAAAAAAAAACCGGATTTGCTTCTAATTTTTTTTTTCTTTCATCCTGAACAGAAAAATATTTCCATAGCCTTTCAACAAACTCAGTTTTTTGTCCACCTCCACATTTTGTCTCTCACATTAATGGTCAAGTACTAACACAGTTTTTTTTTTTTTATAAATAAAATAAAACTTTTTTTTTGCCACCTCTGCTTCAGCAGTTTACAAGCCAAAAACAGCCTGATCTCTTATCCTTTATCAAATTGGAAAAAAAAAAAAAAAACCGGATACAATTTCAATTTACATCCTCCTCTTGCTTCTTCTATGTTTTTTTTTTCTTTCATCTTGAACAAAACAATATCTCCACAGCCTTTCAACAAACTCAAATTCACTATAGACTTTTAATGCACAATAGTTAATCCATTTTTATCCTCAAATCTCCTGAAAGTTACCAAAAAAAAGAAAATACACACAAACACGAAGAGGCCAATCTTGCTATGTTACTCAAAGCAGTAACCATTTTCACATTTTGTTAAGAGTAGTGATTGTCGAGGAGAAGGCAACCACCCAAAACAGAATTACAGGGTATTTTCTCAAATATTTCTTTCTATTAATGTCATTTTCTAATGAGATAATTAAAAATAAAAACGCTTAGAGGACTTCAATTCTTTTACAGATTCTTTGTTGAAGGTGCATTACCACCGCTTGAGTTTCAATTCATCAAACTTTCATACATTGCTTCTACCATTGGTGCCAAAGGATGGGCGGAGGCCAATGCTATTCCTCACAATAATGATTAATGGATAGTGGGAATGGGTGTATAAGTTTTGTGTCTGAGAGATGGGCGTGGATTGATTGAGGGGTGTATAAGTTTTGTTTTCTAAGAGATGGGCATGGATTGATTGAGGAATCGCAATACAATGGCAATCACTAGTTTCATTCTTTGTTACTATAGAGTTCTAGGACTCCCTCTTATCCCATTGGCAAATTGATGGGTTTATTTATTTTTTCCTTTGATTCTATTAATAATTTATGTCTCAAGATGGGTTTATTGATGTGTGGGGATTTTTTAATTGTTGTGCATAGGATGTAATATGTAAGTTGTTCATTTACTTATCAAAATTGTTCGTATTTTGTCTATATTAAAATTTGTTTATATTTTGTTTGTTTATGCTGAGAAATATTGTTTACATTGAGAAATATGATAAGCTAAAAAATCCTATGATCACTTCGTTCAGTTTCCACTCTCTTTTGAAAGCTTTCGTTACTTTTCAAAGGTCTTTTTTATTTAATGCTTTGTTCTATTTATTTAGACAAAATTTTTAGTTACTTTGCTTCCAGAATTTTGTTTTCCCTTTATTCTGATACTTTGGATTAGATTGATTACTCAAAATCATTTCAATTTCTTAATTCAATGTTTAAGAAGTTGCCATCCTTTAAAGATGGTAAAAATTGGGGAATCGATTTTGTCATTTTTTAATACGTCTTCTGAATTTTTGATTTAGGGGATTGGGAGATTTAGGGGTCACTACGTTTTTAACAATGTCCTAATTTTCTATTTTGAACTACAAGAGGATGATTTTGAAGAAAATCTGTTCAGTCATGCTAAGAGTTTCACATATGAATTTCTAAAATTTGAAGTGATTTAAGTTTTAACTCAATGGCTCACTTCCAATTTTTGTGTTAACTTGGTTGTGCAAAATATGAGAATGTTTCAAAGGTTTCCAATTATGAATTTAAATGGTTATCTAAAACCCTGTAGTTTAAAGAAATGTGCAAACGTATTGTAGGTGATATTTTTAGTACTATGCCTTAGTTCTGTGATACATGGAATTTTTTTTTTTTTTTTTTGGAATTAGTGAAAATTTTCATTTATTCTAATTTGATATTTACACGTTTGTCTAATATTATTGCGCATTTCGAACTACTAATATATCTAAGAATGTCATGAGGGATTTAGATAACCATTTAAATTCATACTAGCCTCTGAGCACGCGTGTGGGCTCTTCTATTTTTTGAGTAAGGGTTAATTTAGAATATTTATTATAATTTGGGATTGCTACATTTTCCAATCATAAAAAAGACCTAGGGGTGTGATGAAAAATTATTTCACCGCACATAATACTCATCACAACCCTAAGTTTTTTTGTAATTGAAAAATGTAGTAATCCCAAATTATAATAAATATTCTAAATTAACCCTTACCCAAAAAATTGAAGAGCCTCTGAGTGTTAGGACATATGTAGTCAAGTTGTTGACATATGTCACTATTTTGTGTAAGTAGCTTATCTTTTGACAAAACGCACTTTACTTGTAATTTGGTAGATTTAGGATGTGTTTTAACGCTTTAAGAAACAGTGTTTCAAAATCAAGTGTTGAAGTCATCAAGTCTGTCCAAGAAACAAGCTGAAAAGTGCAAGTTACTAAAACTCGACACCTGGTCTCGACACATGCATCTATCGAACTTTAGAAGCTGTTTCAGCTCTGAGGCTCGACAGCTTCTCGATAGATTCTCGACACCTCCATCTGTCGAGATTTAAAGAAAACAGATTTTCAGTTCTATTTTAATTCCAATCCGTGAATGTGTCTTTGAGACTTCTTTTCTCCTAATCCTAGACATATAAAATGATTGTTTTAAGGGCCGTCAAAGGAATGCAAGTTGCACAAGTATTGAGTAATCCTTGTTCATGCAATTTACGATCAAAGACAAAGTTCATGCCCTAGTTCATTTTTTGTGAAGAAGTTGCTGTGTATTGTGCATCGTAGGGTTTTGTAACCAAGCATCTTCTTAATCTTCATCGTGTGGATGATTTAAAGAACTTTGCAGCCAACAACTCTCTCTCTAGTTGATGAATTGAAGTCGCGTACTCGGATCCGCGCAATTAGTTAGTCACGTACTTGGAGCCGTGCATCAAAAGGAGAAACTGTCACTACTGAACAAGTCCAATTGAGTATTGGGGTAAGAGTTCAACTGTAGGTTGGTAAGATACTCGGATTCCTTGCTTGTAATCACTTGTTGTGATAATAGTGGAGTTTCAGGAGTGGTGACCTTAAATCATCTGGTGGGGTTTTTGCCGTCAGGTTTTTCCCATTCGTAAACAAATCATCGTGTCATTTATTTTTCGCTGCATACTTTAGTTTTTGATGATTTGTTTGTGCTGCCACGTGAATTTGCATGTTAACTTGATTAATTAATAACTCGGCTAATTAATCACAAGGGGTCAACGTGTTTGTGGCCTATCAAGTGGTATCAGAGTGGGCACACTTTGATTAGGGTTTAATTATTGTTGTGTGATCCACTGACCCCTGTTGTCATGGATAAAGGTCAATCTCTTATTATACCTCCATTGTTTGATGGCACTAACTATGCATACTAGAAAGTACGCATGAGAGCTTTCTTGCAGTCATTAGATGAGAAGGTGTGGCAAGCTGTAGAGATAGGTTGGACCAAGCCTATAAAAGCGTCGACCGATTGGGATGATGCCAAGATCAAGGCGGCAAATTTCAACAGCAGAGCATTGAATGCCCTATTCAGTGCAGTCACCAATGAGGAGTTCAAGAAAATATCCTTCACAAAAATTGCTAAGGAAGCATGGACCATTCTCCAGACAACCTATGAGGGAACCAAGGCTGCCAAGGATTCAAAGCTACAGAAGCTCACTACAAGCTTCAAAGAAATTAAGATGGAGGAGGATGAGACATTTGATGAGTTCTATGCAAAGCTCAAAGATATATTGAACTCAGCTTTCAATCTTGGGGAAACCATTCCTGAACCCAAGATAGTAAGGAAAGTGCTCAAATCTTTGCCCGAGAGATTCCATGCTTAGATCACGGTGATAGAGGAATCGAAGGATATTGACAGGATTCCTCTGACTGAGCTGGTTGAAAATCTGCAAACTTACGAGCTAGGGTTGACTAGGATGGGCAAATCAAGTAAGGGAAAGAGCATGGCACTAAAGGCCAAGAGTAGTGATACAGATGATTCTTCAGACGATGAAGATTCTAAAATGAAGTCCTACATTACCAGGCAATTTAAGAAATTCATGAAGAATGCCAATGGTAAAGGCTTCAACAAAGACCGTAGGCAATCCAGTTCTTCTCAGTTCAAGAACTCAGATAAAGGGAAGAAGGATGTCAAGGATGGCGGTCAGTACACTGTTCCTGTTGGACCGAAATGTTTTGGGTGTCAAGGCTTCGGACACATGAAACTAGGGTGTTTAACGTACCTCAGGAGCATTGGGAAGAGCCAGGAATTTGCTGCTACCTTAAGCGACACAGAGCCCGAGGATGATTCCGACAATGAAGATGACGAAATCTTGAATGCCTTCACTGCCACTGTTAATCCTACTGATGGGATTACTGATGAAGTAGATGAAGAAAAGGAATTGGTGGATGCCAAGTTTTAAACTATGGATGATCAAGATGATATCCATACCGCCTATGAGAAACTGTACAAGCTTTCTGAGAAGCATGAGAAACTCTATAGGCTGGCCACCAAGAAGCTCAGTAATGTGGAACTTGACCGTGAAGAGCTTTCCACTAAGGTTGATGAAGCAAATTAGACCATTGGGGCACTGAGGTTCGAGAACAATTTCTTGGCTGAAAAGACCAAGAAGCTTGAAGCGGAACTGTTTCAAGTTAGAGCACAATTGGAGAGGACATCAAGTGCAAAGCTAGATAAGATGCTAAGTGTTCAGAAATCTTCTTCGGATCGTAGAGGATTGGGGTATGAATTCTCTCTCTCTAATACTCTTTCTGCTAATACTACTGTTTTTGTTCTTCCTGCTAATAACATTAAAATTGAGAATAAAGATGTTAAAACTAAATTAGCAAGTGAGAACTTAGACAAGGGCAAGTCTATCCTAGGAGCACCCCCTAAGCTTAAGAAAAGGGAAACTAGAAACCCTAGGACTAAGAAGGCTATCTCTCAAAAGCCCAAACAGAAGAAGCAGCATCTCTGTTATCATTGTGGTGTTGTCGGTCATACTCGACCAAATTGCTACAAGTGGTTAGCCACTCAACAAAGTAATGGCATGATAGCATCTGGGAACTAGAATCAGTTTCAGACCTCTCTTGCTCCTCTTGGAGACTTTCTCAAAGCCCTCGTGTTCCTTTCAAACTTGAACGGTTTAAACTCTTCCCCTTCATCACCGGTTCAAGGGTTGACAAAAAGGAAAGGTTCTTCCAAGGTGTGGAAGGAAAAGGGTTCTAAGTGACTTTGTTCACTTCTTCTCTCTCTCTCCGTTTTACTGTTTTGCATTACATGTGTGTTACTTTACTGTTTTGAGTCAGTCTAGTTTTATGCTTTGTTTTGCTTTCTTTAATATGTTTTTGTTTGTGTGTTTTTAGTTTTGTGTTTTTTTTTTCTTTTTTGATAAAAATAAAAAAAAAATTTTAAAAATTGAAAAATACAAAAACAGTGTGAGTTTGTGTGCATTGGTTCTTGTGAACCTTAAAATGGCCATTGAAACAGAGTTTTCTAAATTTTGTATCACCTGTAGCTTAGATGAGCATTTTTATGCACAACTAAGCAAATGAGCTTTGTAGCTCTTTGTTTGTGATGAGTAAGGTTAAGTGATTTCTTGTACTTAACACTCGTATCACTCTTTTTGACGGGTAGGACTAGAAAATCCTAAGAGAAAGTCATAAATAACCATTTCACCACTGTTACTCGCCAATCATGATATGACATCTTGTATGCTTTGGCATAGCAAAATTGCAATGTCAATAACATCTGTATGCTTCGGCATAGTAAAAGTACAATGTCAAAAGCTTAACATCATTGGGTATTTCTTTTCTTTCTCTTATATGCCCATGCATAATATGCTTAATAAAAGAAAATATACAAAGAAATAAAAGTTAAAAGATTAAAATGCTTTAAAATATGGTTGCAAGCATGTTTTCTAGGAGATGTGGGAGTTATAGGATGTACTTCGAAGGTGATAGTCCCCATCAAACAGTTATGATTGTGTGTGAGTTAAAATGATTTTCTCATATCTCAAATCGTTATAACATTGAGACACTTATGCAATCTTGCGATATTTTCACACACAACACGCAATATTCTTTGCTATTCTTGATACATGTGCAAGTTCAATGTGATTTGGCCATCACAAGGTTTACATGCGTTAATGTATGCTTACTAAACTGTCGTAACTTATTTTTGAAATATAAAATTGGTTAGACTTTTTTAGTGTGTGTGTGTGTGTGCGTATTTTGGGATCCATGTGCTTATATTTGTTGATGAGAGATGATTTTGAGAGCTAAATGTATTGATTGGATCATTGGTTGAGTTGCATGCGTGATTGTTTTTATGTCTGTCTTTTTTCTCTCTTGAAAAACTGCTTTTAAGGCAATCTCAACACCTCATCGACACCTTCTCGACACCTAGCTGTCTGTCGAGCTTCTCTGTCTTTTTTCTTATCACAGTCTCGACACATTCTCGACACCTGGTGAATCGATCGAGAAACTTTATGTTTGCTTGATAGCTTCTCGACAGCTTCTGGATCGATCGAGATTCTTTAGTGGTTGATCTTCCTGTCTCGACACATGTTCTCGATAGCTGTATTTGTCGAAGTTCTTTTTCTCGATACCTATCTCGATAGTTGTCTCAATACCTCTCGATACCTACATCTGTCGAGAATTACTGAAGGACTATATATGGATTTGTCGCAATTTTTCTCTCATTTCACTCGATCTCTCTCTCGATACTTCACTGTTTTCTCTCCTAAAACCTCTCTCACTCACTCCAAACCCCCTCTTACCTTCCTCACTTAGTAAGCTTCAATCCCCTCATTCTTCATGCATTTCATGTTTTAAAAACCTAGGTTTTGAGGTTTTTGAAAACTTTTGAGTTTTTCAAAATTGATGAGTGCTTACTGAAATTTTTGGGTTGATTTTATAGATTTGATCTTTAAAACTACATGCATTGCATCACATTAGCATTCTAACAGTATTTTCATGCATTTAGATGTGTGCAAACTTGTTATGTGCTGGTAGGATTGGATTGGGCTGAGTCCATGATATTTTTATATTGCATGTCACATGTTCATGCATTTCCCATGCATACGTTCCTTCTTTTCATTTTTCTCTTCCTATATTGAACTGTTTGAGACTTTTCTGTGTGTTTCCTTCCTTCTTTTTCTCTCTATGTTTGCGTTAGTAGTGTCTATGGCACCTAAGCGTAAATCCATTCCATTCCAGAACCCTTTGCGTTCTAAGAGATCTTCTTCTTCTTCTTCTTCTGATTCTACTCCTATGTCTGTCCGGTTCTGTGATGAGAAAGGCCAGAAGGACTTCTCGAAAAACTTCTCTAAATGAGGTGTTCATTCGGAACGCTAAGTTATCTTGGCAGACTTTGTCGATACTAACCTACCCGATGTCATTCACAGTCGGGCTTGGGAGTCACTGTATGACGTCCCGGTCATTTGTCCTCTCGTGTTGATACAGGAGTTTTACTCCAACATCCACGGGATTGATTATTCAGTACCTCTCTTTTATTCTAGCGTTCGAGGTACGCATTTTGCTGTTTCTCCAGAGTTGGTCTTCGAGGTTCTTCACGTTCTGAGGGTGGATCATCCTGATTACCTCGAATGTGAGCGTCTATGGACTATGTCCAAAGACGAGATGATCTTTGCGTTCTGTGAGCGCCCTTCCGCATGGGGAGATCATTAGTATACACCATGTAGGCCTTTTGCTAAAGGTCCTCGTTTCCTTAACATGATGATGACTTTTGTTTTGCACCCACTATCTCACTACAACTCTATCACAAAGCCTCGTTCTCGATTTTGTTGTCTCTTTTAGAGTATCTTTCTATAGACTTCCCTTCACACTTTATCTTCTCTATCATAGATGTCTATAGAGATACGGCCACCCGTGATAAGCTCATTTTCCCTTCCGCTATCACAAGGATTCTTCGCCGTTTTTCCATCCCTTTTCCATCGTCCGATCCTTTTCATGTTATGTTTGCCATAGACGCCGCTACCGTAATAAGTAGTGAGGCACAGTTCAGATCGCGACAGTTAGATTATACTGCTCCTTCCTCCCGTCTGACTCCCTCCAGATCTGCTCGAGCGACATCTGCTCCCTTTTCTTCTTTGAGTGTCGTCACTCTTGGAGACATTATGGGGTAGCTTCAGCGCATGGATGCTCGCTTCGATACACTCTCCACGGAGTTGTATCAGGTGAACGTTCGTGTTGGTCGCATCGCCAGGCAACAGGCGACCTTGGGCGGCTTTGCTTCAGAGGCTTCTCCTCCACCTTCTCATGTCGCTTCTGAGATTGAGGATGATGATGACGGTGATGACGATGATACTTCTGATGATGATGATGGAGATGCAAGCTCTTCTGATGAGATGTCTACTTGACACTCTACCATTTGTCACTCGTGACAAAAAGGGGGAGTAGTTTTGTGTGTGAGAGTAGTCATACTTAGGGGGAGAGCTAGTTTAGGACATTTTTGATAGGGGGAGTGTTAATATGAGGGATGTAGTGAGGATTACATGTATTTTTTTTCTTTTCTTTCTTTTAGAGATACTTTGATTATGTACCCTGGTCTTGTGACCATTTATTGACATATATTGTGCTTATTTCTTGATATATATATATATATATATATGTTGATGTATGTTTCTTTCACCTACCTCTCCATGTGTTGTTTCTTTTCTGTCTATATACACATGTTTCTTTTACTTGTATGCAATCTATTATTTCTGCTTCACACAAAGATGCCTTGATGTGTTTTGTTTAAAAGTGTTTCAGAAATACAGGTTGTCAAAATCTACTTGCCATAAACTCTCTTTTTGCAAAGTTTTTCAAGAGTTTATGTTAGGATATATTTTATTGTATTTAATAAGTGAATATGAGTTAAGTGTTTTATGATTTCTCTCATATGTTCATTTGTTTGTTGTGGTTTTGTCACGGATTGCCAAAGAGGGAGATTGTTAGGATATATGTAGTCAAGTTGTTAATATATGTCACTATTTTATGTAATTGGCTTATCCTTTGACAAAACGCACTTTACTTGTAATTGGGTAGATTTAGGATGTATTTTAACGCTTCAAGAAATAGTGTTTCAACAACCTAAATCTACCCAATTCTCTCCTAACTGAATAATCATAAAATGAAATGATTTGATTTACATGCATTTTTATTAAATTCTCGTGTAATTTACCCTTATTGAGCTATGAGGGTGTAGCTCACTCCTTTCACTTTTTCAGTCAACAGGATTTATTGTGGAGCAAAAGGAGCCTTAGTTGAGTTTTGGGAGAAGATAGTTTAGTTTTGAAAGTACCGACCCTAATTTGGCAATTTGATGATTAGTTTTGTAATATTGTGTATTTTAGGATCTAATGGAAGTTTTGTACCTTAAACTCTTAAAGTATTAAGAGATGTACTATGTGAAATTCCCAAAATCTCATTCCCATTGAAAATTGGGAATGAGAAATAATAGATAATATTTCTATTATTACTTTCTATTTACTATTTATTAATTCTATAATTTTTAATATATAAGAAATTCATTGCTATATAATTTATAGTTTATAGTTTATATAATATATAATATTCTTGGGGGCACTAAGTGGTTATATATCTAAGTGCTCATATTAATTAGTAATTCAGTACTGGGTGTAACTTGTTATTGGATATTAGCACATACAAATGAGACTACCATGAATATTGGATGAAAAAGTAAATTTGAGTGCACTATCATAAGCTAAGACTAAAGCATATTGTAGGTTTGGGAGTGAAAATAAGTGTATTTCTAGAGTTTTCTTAATTAATTAGATAACCCTTCTTCAATCTTTGATCAAGTCAGTCACATCAAAGATTGTAATACGAATTTTATAATGCATCTAATTTGTTTTATTGGACTAAATCCATGCGAATGAGTGAGACCATATATAGTCTCTTAAATTGGTGATTTGACTTTGGAAATTTACTGTTTAGATTAAGAGTTGTACATTAAAGTCAACACATTTTTTTAACTTAAGGGAAAAAAAATCAGAAAACCACGCAATAAAATAACTTTCTCATTTTATTAATTATAATTTGAATTTATATTTGGTAGGGAAAAAAAATACATTGCTTTGGTCCTAGATATAATCTAAGAAAATATAGGGCTTTGATTTCTAGTTACATTCTAACAAATGAAAATGGTGTAGAATTAGACTATAAATATGTTTGTAAATAAACAATGTTGTTTATAAACAACTTGAGCTTAACTCAAGAAATAGCTTGTTTATGTTCGTTTGTTTCGCAAACAAGCCAAACTTAAGTTGAAGTTTAGGTTCGACTTTTGAATAATGTTAAGTTATGGAGTGGGAAGGTGTTAGACACCCACCTTGCTTGGTGAATTGGTCTTCTAGAATATGGTGGCCATGATCCTGTCATGCAATTACTATCCAAAGATGTCGTAAGATTTTAATTTGTTACCTTTTTAAGACTTTATAATTTAATTTTTTTACTTCTAAAACTACAAGATTTAATTTGTTACACCTATAAACTACAAAGTTTAAAATGAGATATACAATATAACTCTTTTTTATTTTCTTAAAAATGTAATATACCTTCTTTTTCTTTTTTTTCTATCTTGCATATCTCTTTAAATTTTCCTTCTCTTCTACTGAAGAACAGAAACTTAAAAAAATAATAATAATAATAATTAGCTGACAGAGTTGGAAGTATAATAGTGATGTTTGGTTAGAATATTCAACTTCTTATTCATTAAACACTCCAAAAACCCTTATAGACCGAAAGTATGGTGAATTGAACTCAAGACCTCTAGATTTAGGTTAATCCTAGACCAATGAGCCCACTACCCAGATACCCCACTTGAAGGTTCAAATATGATATAATTAGTAATTGAAACTTTACAAACGTTGAGGATATTATATTTTTATTGAACTGTGTTATTTTAAATTTGAGTTGAAGTGTATGAACTTCTTTTGGAGTGTAAAGAACTTATTTCTAGATAAATGTTATATTTTTGTTGAATTATATTATTTTGAATGTGGGTTGAAGACTTGAAGTGTATGCACTACTTTTGGGATTAAAAAAAATTCTAGATGGATATTATATTTAATATTATGCAGGTTGAAATGGGTTGTGTTACATTCATGTCAACTCAACACGACTTATTTATTAAGCGTGTTAAGTGAGTTGGATCAGGTCAACCCACTTTATTAACAGGTCAGGTTAGGGTTGAAGGATCATTACATGATTATTAAATGGGTCAGGTTTGTGTTAAGCCATTTAGTTGAATATCTCTACCTCGACACGACATAAACCCGACACACTAACCAGAATTGACACCCTTACCCTCAAGTAAAAAAAGGCACACAAATATATATATATATATATATATATATATGTATACACACACACACACGCACACACATATACATATAAGCAGCAAAGATTTCACGTGAGAAAGCATGAGATTTTGTCAAGGGAACATTCTATGCAAAGAGAATTGAAATATTCTCAAATGGTATATTGGAGATAAGAACAAATTAAACATTGACTTTTTGTTTCATTTGATTCAATATTTCAAGACTTTTCATACCTCACCCATACACACAACACTTTTTGCATTTTAATTCAGTATTTTCATCCCTCTTACACTTCTAAGTTCTTCCTTTTTATATATACTTACTCATAGCCATTTATCTCATCCCATGTCAAATACACACAAACTAAAAACGATGTCATTTACCTTCAATATTATGACAAACCTTCCTAACTCTAACATTGTTGTTTCATCTAATCCTAACTCGTATGAGTTGGCTACAACCAAAGTAGGGGACCTTGCATTTTATATTGAGTAAAAATGACAATTACGATTTTGATGTTAAAGTGGACGTTGTGGATTTGTGAGTTTTGTATATTTCGTTATTGACTGTGGGTATTTGGAATGTGTATTTTGTTTTATAATTAAGTAGAAAGAAAAAGACACATTCTATATAAAATTTTATTCTATAATATTTCTCCAAAGTTTTTTATTTTTTTATTTTTTTTATCTTTATTTCTCATTACATCAATTGAATAATTATAATGGATATGTGTGTGCAATTTATAATTGTTGATTTTTATGATGAACTCATTACCAATAAAGTTCTATAATAATTATGCTATAATACATATATAACATTTTCCAAAACTATTTTAAATAAAACTTTACAACATTATCGATCTGTGCATTTCACGGGTAACTTACTAGTAATTGTTCAATGGTTTAGTTTTGATATTTAATAAAATTTAATATCTAGGTTTAAAATATGAGTAATTTTTGGGAAACCATATGTATATTTTAAGATAAAAAACTCCTCAAAATTTGGAAGCCTCAATCTTTTGTCATAGATGTTGAACACTTGAACCACTAGAAAGACTCAAAGATGTGAACCTAAGCAAATAGATATTGTTTCCATAGAATGTAATGTTGGATTACAACCACCGATACAATAGTATCCTATTAAATTCAACAAAATTTGTCAAGCGTATCTCAAAACCGGGTTATAGCAATATACAACTCATGATTATCAAATATCAAATGAGTTTTTAAGTTAATTAATGAGATGAGTTTTTTTTTTTTGGGTCAAACATTTTTTTTATTTAAGAATTTTGTTTTATTTAACTTGGCGCCCCTTATAATTTTTTCTTGGCTCCCCATTGTTTCTAGATGCGTCCATGTTTTTGGAGATAGGTAAATAGCAGCCAGGAGCCATGTGGGTTTTCTCTTTAGACATAAGCCATTACGTTAAATCATGTGATCTTTGTGCGTTATTGTGTTACTATTTTATACCTCCGCTTTCACATCTATTTTAATATATTTAACATAATAAATATGAAGATTATTTAAATATGCATTGGTTGCGAATGCATGACTGATATTTGCTATTTGGTTATTATTTACCATTATTAAAAGCTCAATCATGACTCATTTATAAACAAACAAATATGAATGGACATTTTATCAAGTCATGCCTGAGCTTTTTATGAATAGTTTAGTTCATTTAGAGACCTATGCTTTTATAGACTTGGGACTGGGCCATTGTGCTGCCTATAGTACCACAATTACTCCTATTGGCCACATGCCCACCCACTCCCTTCAATTTTTCGGATATCACAGTGAATATACCAATATCAAATGCAACGTGACCAATCCATTATTGTTAGAAGCAGCCGAAGACTCGGTGCATCATCGAGATGGACAAGTCTTAGTGGTCCCGTCATTTTTTTTGCGTAGCCATCGAGACAGACTAAAAATGGCTTGAACCAGTGTTTGGATGACAAAGAAGTTAAGAGTAGTTGGCTTGCAGTACTCAATCACGAGTGCGGAATTTTGGCATAGAAAACATAGAACCATTAAAAAAAATGACGGGATTAAGTTACACCTAACTCTTAATATCGCATAACTTAATAATTACTGTTATTTTTATTTGGCTAAAGTTGTTTTTAGCTTTTAGACTCAGCTTAAAGTTGTTTATAGCTTTTAAGGGAGTTTGATTCTCTTTAGAAAAATTTTCAAATGTGAGACAATTTTTGTTAAAATAGTTTTAAGGGCCTTCAAGCTCTTTTATGATATATTGTACTAATGCATATCAGATAACTTTGTTATCATGTATTTTGGATTGTAAAGTAAAAGAGCATTGTAGGTAATCAACAATTGTTTTTTTTAATATATTGATAATTGTGGATAAAGGGATTAAATTTTGGACATCTTTATCTCCATTGAAAATACTAAGAAGTACCAATTAACTTATGATGCTCTTGGCATAGATCAACAAATTATTCCATTATTTTTAGCCAACTTCGTTTATCTCCTTGAAAGGTGATACTGCCATAGATATTATCAAAATTTATCTGAATACTTTTGTGTAACACCTTTGGTCATCTTCTCGAAGGAATTTTCCCTCAACTTTATGTGCAACCGCTTATTAATTCGCTTCTATGGTTAAAATTATGCATCAAGCTTAAAAGAGTTTAATCTATTTTGGGTATATATGCAGTTGGCGAAATCTGTCTTTGCATCATACATTCCCACAATCAATTCAAACTTTTCAGAAAAAAAATAACAAAAAAATAAAAAATAAAAACAGAAAGAAAAGGTACCTGGAGGAGCAATTTGCTTTTTAGTGAATCCCCCATTTTCAAATATACCGGGTCCAGCTTATTATTGTTGAAAGCTTTTGCAAGTGAAGTCTATTAAATCAGAAAAATTTGAAGTTTCAGTAGCCAAAGACTTGGGCCAACATCGAGATGGACAGGTCTTTGGGTAGAGGATTTTTCTCCCTTGGCTGGAGGATTCCAAAATAGACTTTGAATTGCCTAATTGAAAGCAAGCTGGTGGAATTGATAGGTGTCTAATGACTCTAATCTTATCAAGATGTTTTGTAGGAAATCTGTAGCAAACCAATACGTGAATTATTGATAACAAGGATAGGTAATCTGGGATTGAGATGGGGTATTTCACCTGATGCAATTGCTCTTGATGGTTGAGATTGAGAGTTGAAAAAACCAATTTTCAATTTAATAAAATAAGTGAGAAAAAAAAAAGTGAAAATGGTAAAAAATCTTTATAAGAGAGATATGGGGTAACCCTAGGTATTGCACCCAAACTAAATTCGGCCCTCTGCCATAAGTCCTTTCCTTCCGTCCTTATGATGGATATATGCGTGGAGCCTAATTTATTGTGTTTCTTTATCTCAGCAGCTGGCCCTCTGCCGTAACTCCTTTCCTTCCATCCTTATGGATATATGTGTGGAGCCTAATTTATTGTTTTGCTTTATCTCAGCGGTCACAAAAAACGGAATTAAAGAATGCCACTTTTTTTTTTTATACAAATAAGACAATAGTTGACAGTTGAGTTAGGCTTGTGTAAACAAATATGATTTTCTCTATCATTGTGATAGCATTAAGTCAACCCAAGTATTAGTCAATAAATAAAATAATATTTTTTTATCAAAAAAAAAAAAAAATTCTATGTCTACAATATTTTTCACAATAAATCTTAAGTATTAGGTTGCTATTGGTTGTTATTGATAGGCGAAAAAGTAATTTTAGTGATAGGTTCAAATTAGAACTAGTAACAACTTAACACGTAGAATTTGTTGTGAAAATGTTGTGAATGTAGCACTTCTAAACAAAAAAAAAAGCAATGCATCAAAAAATTTCACAACATTTTTCAATAGTTGAGTTGGTCAACTTTTACTAGTTCTGATTTAGGTTCATTACTAACATCATATTTTTATTTACCGCTATCAATTTGCCATATTAACTAGTGTGAAAATTTTTGTCAAATTTTGTGTGTCTATAGACTTTCTGAAAAAAAAAAAAAAAAAAACCTTTACATGATTAATTAGTATTTTTGCTTCTAAAACGAGAGAATTGAATTTAAGTAATATTTATTTATTTAAAAAAAAATTCATATTCAAATATATAAAATACTTCAATTAATTCAGTATCAAGAATGCATTACTTTAACCATCATTGCACAAAGTTCATAAGACATTCCGATTACTCGTGTCACATTCTCATATGCTACTTATGAGAATTTAGGAAGAGAATTATGAATTTTATCTCTCACTGCTGATGACGCGTGGATCTTCTTTAGGTAATTAAGCAAATAGATGAGAACTAAGAATAGGGTTGCTCATATGTGTATTTAAAATCGTTGGGTAGATTGAAATTCAATGTTGGGGTGTAAAGGATTTGGCAAGAGAATGAGTATGTTTTGGAATTTCGTTGATTTGGTAGATTTAATTTAATGCTATGAATCATTTTAAATTTTTTGCAAAACTTGTGATAATAGTCCAAGAAACTCTGTAATTCAATAGATGCAAAGACAAAGCAATAAGAGTCTAGCAAATCCTGCTTCCATTACTAATCGTTCCAAAGTCGTTACAATTATAATCAAATCTATTTTGAGGGATTTTTCAATACTAATTTGGTTATATTACTAAGTAATCTCCATTATACAACTTGAAAAATTGTTTATCATATCCCATTTACATCAAGTGCAAGCCATATCATTAGCATTTTTCCTAATCCATTTAAAACCACAACTATCAAAAGCACTACTTAAGGACTTGATATCTTCTAGCATTATGAAGATCTCCAAAGGCGGATTTTCAGTTTCTTTCACAAAGCTATTGATACATACTTTGGAGTCTCCTTCCACTACTATCTTCTTTGTTTGTATTTCTTGAGCTAGTTGCTGTTGCAATACTTCTATGCTTATAGCAAAAGCTTCTGTAGTAGCAGGGGGAGCGTGAAGTGATTCGCTTGACACAAGCTTTAATAAGCTTTTCCTTTCAATCACAACGTATATCTGCAACACCAGCTTTCTTACTGCCACTGGCCCACAACAGCAAGCATGGTAATTTTATTTAATAAAACATGTGGAGCTTTTTTCCATTGCTCATCCATCTCTTTAACTTTGTGTTGTTGCAATCACAATGATAATGGAAATAACACAACGAGAAACTGAATAATACTTTTGCATATTATTAATTTAAAGTAGAAAAATTACACAACACTATTTGGACTGAGGCGCGGCACTGACTTGTCTCCCCTAGGATACAACAACCCAACAAGTGTCATATGGCTAGAACAACCTCTGCAAAAAGTGTTCAATCTCCACCTTTCACCTCCCCCCTTGCGCACGTATTTGGCACAATATTTGAAACAATTTATGTTAGCCCATTAATCACCACAATTAAAAAGAACAAAATAGTCTCTCTCATTTTCAATATGGGATTAAACATTTTCGCTAACTCCTCATCTTCCATATTCAGTCCCACATCTTAACATTTATGTTGTAACATTTATTCATTTTAATTATTTAATATTAAAATGCTCCAACAATCCCCCACTCATTTTAATATTAAATTTTTTAGTTGAAGAGAGATTACCAGGCAAAGATGGGTCACTATGCATCATGAAGGTGTGCTCTGCATTGAACCTTCACTTAGTAAAACAGCGATCTCAACTACAGAGTCGTAGTGGTCTCCGACTTGAACTACGACTGCTTTAGGGAAATTAAGTGTCACTGCTTACACATAACAACTCAGGTGTTGACATGAGCTTTTATAGCTAGCACTTTACGGCCGTGTGCTAATCTCGGTTTCATGAATGTATTTGAGATTAAGTCCAAATCTCATAGGGAGCGGCCCAACCCCCACACTCACATAGGTGAAATTTTGTCAAAGGTGCTCCTGTAATTCTGACACCCCATCCATGCGAGCTACAAATTTCATTAAGAGTTTTTTACTCAACTTCTCCACATTACAGGATAAATGCACTTATATCATAAGGATGAACAATTAAAAAATTATTTACAAAATAATTAATTAAAAAAAATTGTGCATTTCTTACGACCATTGTATGATTCGTTTTTTCCATTGAACCCAATTCTCAAGTCTCTAGTCCTTGGGTTGGGTATCCTCATACATGGTTCATGATTCTATGGACTTTAGTCCCATCCCTCTCGATGTATTCCAGACTCTATCTTTTGCCAAGGCCTTGGTAAATGGATTTACAAGATTATCATTAGATTTAGTATAATCCACAGTTATGATGCCACTACTCAAATAAGATCACACGATACTGTGCTTTCTTCTTATAGGTCTGGATTTACCATTGTAATAACGGTTTTTAACTCTACCAATTGCAGCAATGCTATCACAATGAATTAATATAGGTGGAATTGGCTTTTCCCAAAGTGGAATTTCATATAACAAATCTTTAAGCCAATTTGCCTCTTCACTAGCTGAAGCTAATGCTATTAATTCAGCTTCCATTGTTGAATTAGCAATTATTGTTTGCTTTTTAGATTTTCAACAAATAGCACCACTACCTAAGGTAACACTATAACCAGTGGTAGAGAGAGAATCAACTAACAAAGTTTTCCAATCGGCATTACTAAAACCTTCAATCACAATAGGGTACTTTTTATAAAATAAGCCATAGTTTTTGGCACCAATTAAATATATCATGACTCGCTCAATAGCTAGCCAATGATCTCTACTAGGCTTGCTAGTAAATCTGCTAAGCACTCCTACTGCATATGCAATGTCAGGTCTAGTACAATCAGTAGCACAACGCAAACTACTAATGATGCTAGCATAATCTTTGATTAAAAATATCATCATCATTATTCATAGGAAATAAATGAACACTTGAATCAGAAGGAGTAGCTACACTTTTGTGATCATGAAAATTATATTTTCTCAATATAATGTGATTGATCAAGATATATTCCATCACATGCTTTTGAAATTTTCATGCCCAAAATAAAATTAGCCTCACCAAGATCTTTCATATCAAAATGGCTTTTAAGCATATTTTTTTATTTCATTTATAACATGCATATTTGAGCCAAAAATCAACATATCATCCACATAGAGGCTAATAATAACATGTAAATTATTCCATGATTTTGAATAAATACATTTATCACATTCATTTGATTTATAACCATTCTCAATAATGCAGGAATCAAACTTTTCATGCCACTGCTTAGGTGCTTGTTTTAAGCCATATAGGAATTTAGTTAGCGTACATACCTTGCTTTCTTGTCCAAGCTCTACAAAGCCTTCGGGTTGATCTATATAAATCTCTTCCTCTAGGTCTCCATTTAGAAAAGCAGTTTTTACATCCATTTGATGAATTTTCAAATCAAAAATTGCAGCAATAGCAATTAACAATCTAATAGATGTAATTCTTGTTACCGAAGAAAATGTATCAAAGAAATCAAGACCAGCTTTTATTTAAAGCCTTTTGCTACAAGTCTAGCTTTAAACTTATCTATTGATCCACCCGGTTTCAACTTTTTTCTAAGGACCCATATACAACCTATGGTCTTACAACCTGGTGGAAGATCTACTAATTGCCAAGTTTTATTAGAAATTAGAGATTCAATCTCACCATTTACTGCCTCTTTCCAAAATATAGCATCAGGTGATGTTAAAGCCTCTTTTAAATTTTGGAGATTTTCCTCAATGTTAAAAACATAATAATCAGGACCAAAGTCCTTTTTAACTCTAGCTCTTTTACTTCTTCTAGGTTCCATTTCAAGATTTTCTTGATTTTGTAGATGTAAAGTAGAAGAACTAGGTTGTGACAAAATATTTTCTTCGCCCCCACTATTTTTCAATTTAAAAGGAAATTTTTCTTCATGAAAAATTGCATCACTGGATTAAAAAATTATTTTGTTTTCAAGATCAAAAAATCTATAGGCTGCATTATTAAATGCATAACCAAGAAAAACACAAGTAGTAGCTCTTATACCTAATTTAAGCGTTTTAGGGTTAGTAAGCCTTGCATAAGCAAGACAACCCCATACTCTCAAATATCCCAAATTTGGCTTATGTCCTTTTTACATCTCAAAAGGTGTGGTGTGTGACTTTTATGTGGCACCCTATTCAAAACATGACATACAGTTAAAATAGCTTCACCCCAAAAATGTAAAGGTGCACCAGATTCAATTAACATGATATTTGTTAACTCAATTAAAATTCTATTTTTTCTTTCAACCACACCATTAGAAGCAGGTGAATATGGTGCAGTAGTTTCATGGATAATTTGCAAAGACTGAACAAATGAGTTGAATGCACTTGATTCATACTCACGGACTCTATCACTTCTTATTCTTTTTATTTTTCTATCGAATTGATTTTCAACTTCTTTCAAAAAATCTTGAAATTTTTCAAAAGCATCACTTTTATTTTTCAACAAACAAATAGTTGTATATTTTGAGAAATCATCAATAAAAGTGATAATATATCTATTTCCTCCACGAGTTAAAATTCCCTCAAATTCACATAAATCGGAGTGAATTAACTCAAGCAATTCGGTATTTCTTACAACATTTTTATGAGGCCTTTTTGTAATCTTAGCTTGACTACAAGTTTCACATTTTTCAAAATCTTTTGACAGTCTTGGAATTAATCCTAAACTATTCATGATTTCCACATATCTACTATTTATATGACACAAACAAGCATGCCAAAAATTAATAGAAGAAAGCATATAAATTGAATTGCTAGATGCTTTATTATTCTCAACATTCAATTTAAACATTCCATCACAAGCATAACCCTTGCCCACAAATAATCCCTTTTTAGTGATTACATAATTATTAGATCCCATAGTTTGCTTGAAACCAGCCTTGTTAAGCAAAAAACTTGACATCAAATTCTTTCTCATGGACGGAGTGTAAAGTACATCTTTCAATGTTAGCACATGTCCATAAGTGAATTTCAATTCAACCTGATCACCACTCACGAGAACCTTGGTTTTGCCAGAGTCATCAAGCATAACAATTTTCTCTTCTTCAAAAGGAGTGTACAACTTGAACCAATTTTTGTCATAGCAGACGTGCCTATTAGCACCAAAATCTGCCCACCACTCTTCAACATATTGCACCATATTGATGTCTGTAATCATAGCTACTAAAGGCTCTTCGGTTACATTAGCTTGCGGGACAGATTCACATTTCCGAAATTTGTAAAATCGAGTAATATGCTCACTCTTGTCACAGACAAAACAGGATCTATTAAATTGATCTTGTGAAGGGAGTCCTTGGTTCTTATTGTAATTTTTATTCGGGTTTCCCCTTCCTTGAGGTCTATTATTATTTTTAAAGACTCTCTTTTTAGGCTTCAATTGACCATTTCTAGGAAAATGATTTTTGGGCATATTATTATTGGATGAAATAAGGTTTACCTTTGTGGTGAAATTACCATTGCTCTCTTGTGTCATGAGTGCATCTTGTCCTCTAGCCTCCTCCTCCACACGGATGCGTGTGATCAAAGTCTCCAAAGATGTCTCCTTTTGTTTGTGCCGCAAAGTCTTTTGGAACTCCCTCCAAGATTGTGGTACTTTATCAATTATGCCAGCTACCATCAAATTGTCTCCAATCTTTATGCCTTCGAATCTCAATTCTACTACAATCATATGGAAGTCTTGTGCTTGATCCACCACTGATTTTCCATCCACCATTTGGTAACGGAAAAATCTACTAGCAGCATACTTCTTTGCACCTGCCTCCTCGGTATCATACTTGCTTTGTAAAGCTTTCCTAATTTTCTTGGCAGAATTATAAGTTGTATTATAATAATCATAAAAATGATCGGCAAGACAATTCAAAAGATAAGAGCGACAATTGTATTCATCTTTTGTATACTTATCTGTTTTTTCTTGATGGAGACTATTTTCTTTCTCACTCATCTCATTAGTAGGAACCTTTGACGGATTCTTCTTAGTGGGGATGTAGGCAACATTGAGAAGGTTCAATTAGAAGAGGACCTTTCCTTTCCACCTCTTGAAGTGGGCTCCCTTAAAGCGAAAGGGTTTGTTAAGATCTCCAACAAGCTCATTTGGTTTCTCTTGTGTAGGCTCCATGTGTTGAATCTCCTTAAAATTGTTGGTGCAATCACAATGATAATGGAAATAACACAGAGAAACTGAATAATACTTCTGAATATTATTAATTTAAAGAAGAAAAATTACACAACACTATTTGGACTGAGGCGCGGCACTCGCTCTCTTTAAGGAGATTCAAGCCCTTGGTTGGCTAAACTTTGTAACCGGTGCAGACTGTCTCTGACTTGTCTCCCCCCAGGATACAATAGCCCAACAAGTGTCGTATGGCTAGAACAACCTCTATACAAAGTATTCAAGCTCAAAGCTTCACCAAAAAGAAACCCGTTCTTGCCAAGAATCTCTCTATTTTTTTTTTTTTTTTTTTGTATATTGCAGTAACTTGGATTAGGTCTGAATGAGTCTATTTATAGGCTTAATGGGCCTATAGACTCATTTACCTCCCCCTTGCGCATGTATCTGACCCAATATTTGAGACAATTCATGTTAGCCCATTAATCACCACTATTAAAAAGAACAAAATAGTCTCTCTTCTTTTCAATATGGGATTAAACATTTTCACTAACTCCTCATCTTTCATATTCACTCCTACATCTTAACATTATGTTATAACATTTATTCATTTTAATTATTTAATATTAAAATGCTCCAACACTTTGCGTTGCTTTTGTTTCCCTTCTTGTGTTGGTTTGTTCTTCCAAGCCTTTACTTTACTAGGTTCATCTTATCTGTAATACTTGAACGATCACTTTATCATTTTACTCCAAACTATACTTAACAGAAAGAAAGCTTAAAGAAGCCTATTTCTTCAGTGTATTCAAGCAGATGCCAGCTATATGCTATAGGCGAATGTGGCCCTCGGTGCCAATGTTCGACTCAACCCGCGAACACGACACAAACTAGGCACGGGTTTTTGCTGCTTAGGGTTTGGCCTTAGCAGGTTTGGGCCATAAACGAGTCAACCTGAAAGCGACGCGATAAGAAACGTGTCATAAGCAGGTCAACCCACGTAACCCGCGTAACCCGCAATAGACACGTTTGGCATGTCAATTTATTTGTGTCATCCTAAAATGACCCATTGAACAAAACTTGTTTGACTCATATAACAAATAAATAGTCATTTCATTTTAGATTTCTTAAACATCTTTTATATCCAACCTATATTTTAAATTTAAAAAGAAAAGTGAGTAATTAAAAAAAAATTTACAAGGGATATAATTAGTAATTGCAACTTTACAAACCCTGAGGATATTATATTTTTGTAGAACTATGTTATTTTCAATTTGAGTTGAAGTGTATGCACTTCTTTTGGAGCGTAAAGAACTTATTTCTAGATAAATGTTATATTTTTGTTGAACTATATAATTTTGAATGTGGGTTGAAGACTTGAAGTGTATGCATTACTTTCGGGATTAAAAAAAAAAATCTAGATTGATGTTATATTTAATATTATGTAGGTTGAAATAGGTTGGGTTACATCTATGTCAACCCAACACGACCCATTTATTAAGCGTGTCAAATGAGTTAAGTCAGGTCAACCCGCCTTATTAACAGGTTGGGTTAGGGTTGAAGGATCATGACACGATTATTAAATGAGTCGGGTTTATGTTAAGCCATTTAGTCGAATACCCCTACCTCGACATGACATGAACTTGACACACTAACCCGAATTAAAACCCCTACCCTCAAGTAAAAAAGGCATGCAAATATATATATATATATATATATATATATATATAAAAGTAGAGGTTTCATGTGAGAAAGTATGAGGTTTTGTCAAGTGAACATTCCATGCAAAGAGAATTCAAATATTCTCAAGTGGCATATCAAGGATAAGGACAAATTCAATATTGACTTTTTGTTTTTTTTTGGTTCAATGTTTCAAGATTTTTCATCCTTCACACATACATACAAAACTTTTTGCATTTTAATTCAGCATTTTCATCTCTTACACTTCTAAGTTCTACCCCTTTATATATACTTACTCATAGCCATTCATGTCATCCTATGTCAAATACACACAGACTAAAAACGATGTCATTTACCTTCAATATTTGACGACATCTATTTAGCTCTAACATTGTTGTTACATCTAATCCTAACTCGTATGAGTTGGTTACAAACAAAGTAGGGGGCCTTGCATTTTATATTGAGTAACAATGACAATTATGATTTGGATATTAAAGTCGGACGTTGTGGATTTGTGAGTTTTGTATATTTTGTTATTAACTGTAGGTGTTTGGAATATGTATTTTGTTTTATAATTAAGTAGAAAGAGAAAGACACATTCTATATAAACTTTTATTCTATAATATTTCTCCAAATTTTTTTTTATCATTATTTCTCATTACTTCAATTGAATAATTATAATAGATATGTGTGTGCAATTTATAATTATTGCTTTTTATGATGAACTCATTACCAATAAAGTTCTATAACAATTATGTATAATACATATAAAACATTTTCCAAAACTATTTTAAATAAAACTTTACAACATTATCTGTGCATTTCACGGGTAACTTACTAGTAATTGTTCAGTGGTTTGGTTTTGATATTTAATAAAATTTAATATCTAGGTTTAAAATATGAGTAATTTTAGGGAAACCATATGTATATTTTAAGTTAAAAATACTCCTCAAAATTTGGAAGCCTCAATCTTTTGTCATAGATGTTGAACCACTAGAAAGACTCAAAGATGTGAACCTAAGCAAATATATATTGTTAATAGAATGTAATGTTGGATTACAACCACCGATATAATAGTATCCTATTAAATTCAACAAAATTTGTCAAGCGTCTCTCAAAACCGGGTTATAGCAATTTACAACTCATGAATATCAAATATCAAATGAGTTTTTAAGTTAATTTATGAGATGAGTTTTTTTTTTTTTTTTTTTTTTTTTTTTTTTTGAGGCAAACATTTTTTTTATTTAAGAATTTTTTTTATTTAACTTGGCGCCCCTTATAATTTTTCCTTGGCTCCCCCATTGTTTCTGGACGTGTCCATGTTTTTGGAGATAGGTAAATAATGGCCATGAGTCATGCGGGGTTCTCTGTAGACATAAGTCATCATGTTAAATTATGTAATCTTTGTGTGTTATTGTATTACTATTTTATGCCTCCGTTTCCACAACTATATTAACATATTTAACATAATAAATATGAAGATTATTTAAATATGTATTGGTTGCGAATGCATGACTGATATTTGCTATTTGGTTATTATTTACTGATGATGCTCAAAATCGTTAGTAAGCTACACGGTCCGCACGTGCTCTTGATGACGTACCTGCACAACAAAGAGAGTGAAGACCTAAGAAAGGGCACCGGTGTGGTACTGGCCGAAGACCCTCCGAAGATCAAGTTAGAAACCCTTTGTTTTCCACACTAGAGTGCTAGAGTTGAGTTATTTGTGCGTACCTTGCTTTGAGAGGGTCTTGGGGTATTTATAGTAGCGTTGGGTTGAGATTCAAGCCTCGGTCAAGGAGTTCTTTTCCTTTTAGGACAATAATACTTGGATCTCACGTATCTCTTAGAATCCTTGTTCTTGTAGGAGTCTTCTTGCTTAGTCGTGTCGTTCAAGAATTGTTTGTGTACGCGTGTTGGTCAAGTAAGGTTGCAGATGGAGCCGATACTGACCTCGTCAGCCTTCTCCCGTCAGCTAGACTATACAATAGGATTATGGGCAGAGGTCGTCAGCCTTAGGTCTCCGTATGTTTTAGGTCGTCAGAATCAGGTAACCCAAGAGTTGAGGTCGTCAGCCCTGAGGTCGTCACCCCCAGGCTCGTCAGCTTTATGTCATTTAGGATAACCCTTATCATTTACTATAATTAAAAGCTCAAGCATGACTCATTTATAAACAAACAAATATGAATGGACATTTTATCAAGTCAAGGCTGAGCTTTTACAAATAGCTTAGTTCATTTAGAGACCTATGCTTTTATGGGCTTGGGACTGGGCCATTGTGCTGCCTATAGTACCACAATTACTCCTATTGGCCACATGCCCACCCACTTCTTTCAATTTTTCGGATATCATAGTGAATATACCAATATCAAATGGAACGTGACCAATCCATTATTGTTAGAAACAGCCGAAGACTCGGTGCATCATCGAGATGGACAGGTCTTCGTGGTCCCGTCATTTTTATTTGCACAGCCATCGAGAAGGACTAAAAATTGCTTGAACCAGTGTTTGGATGACAAAGAAGTTAAGAGTAGTTGGCTTGCAGTACTCAATCACGAGTGCGGAATTTTGGCATAGAAAACATAGAACCTTTGAAAAAATGACGGGATTAAGTTACACCTAACTCTTAATATCGCATAACTTAATAATTACTGTTATTTTTATTTGGCTAAAGTTGTTTTTAGCTTTTAGACTCAGCTTAAAGTTGTTTTTAGCTTTTAAGGGAGTTTAATTCTCTTTAGAAAAATTTTCAAATGTGAGACAATTTTTATTAAAATAGTTTTAAGGGCCTTCAAGCTCTTTTATGATATATTGTACTAATGCAAATCAGAGAACTTTGTTATCATGTATTTTGGATTGTAAAGTAAAAGAGCATTGTAGGTGATCAACAATTGTTTTTTTTAATATATTGATAATTGTAGATAAAGGGATTAAATTTTGGACATCTTCGTCTCCATTGAAAATACTAAGAAGCACCAATTAACTTATGATGCTCTTGGCATAGATCAACAACTTATTCCATTATTTCTAGCCAACTTTGTTTATCTCCTTGAAAGGTGATACTGCCATGGATATTATCAAAATTTACCTAAATACTTTTCCGTGTAACACCTTTGGTCATCTTCTCGAAGGAATTTTCCCACAACTTTATGTGCAACCGTTTATTAATTCTCTTCTATGGTTAAAATCATGCATCAAGCTTAAAAGAGTTTAATCTATTTTGGGTATATATGCAGTTGGCGAAATCTGTCTCTGCATCATACATTCCCACAATCAATTCAATCTTGTCAGAACAAAATAACAAAAAATAACAAAACAGAAAGAAAAGGGACTTGGATGAGCAATTTGCTTTTTAGTGAATCTCCCATTTTCAAATGCACCGGGTCCAGCTTATTATTGTTGAAGCTTTTGCAAGCGAAGTCTATTAAATCAGAAAAATTTGAAGTTTCAGTAGCCAAAGACTTGGGCCAACATCGAGATGGACAGGTCTTTGGGTGGAGGATTTTTATCCGGATTCCAAAATAGACTTTGGGTTGCTTAATTGAAAGCGAGCTGGTGGAATTGATAGGTGTCTAATGACTCTAATCTTATCAAGATGTTTTGTAGGAAATCTGTAGCAAACCAATACGTGAATTATGGATAACAAGGATAGGTAATCTGGGATTGAGATAGGGTTTCACCTGATGCAATTGCTCTTGATGGTTAAAGATTGAGAGTTGAAAAAACCAATTTCCAATTTAATAAAATAAGTGAGAAAAAAAAAAAGTGAAAATGGTAAAAAATCTTTAAAAGAGAGATATGGGGTAATCCTAGGTATTGCATCCAATCCAAATCTGGCCCTCTGTCATAAGTCCTTTCCTTTTGTTCTTATGACGGATATATGTGTGGATCCTAATTTATTGTGTTGGTTTATCTCAACGGTCATAGAAAATGGAATTAAAGAATACCATTTTTTGTATACAAATAATACAATAGTTGACAGTTGACTTAGGCTTGTGTAAACAAATATGATTATTCTCTCATTGTGATAGCATTAAGTAAACCCAAGTATTAGTCAATAAATAAAATAATATTTTTTATCAAAAAAAAAAAAATGATACGTCTACAATATTTTTCACAATAAATCTTAAGTATCAAGTTGCTACTGGTTGTTATTGATGAGCGATAAAATAATTTTAGTAGTAGGTTCAAATTAAAACTACTAACAGCTTAACACATAGGATTTGTTGTGAAATTGTTGTGAATGTAGCACTTCTAAAAAAAAAGAGCAATACATCAACAAATTTCACAACATTTTTCAATAGTTGAGTTGGTAAACTTTTACTAGTTCTTATTTAGGTTCACCACTAACATCATATTTTTACTTATACCGCTGTCAATTTGCCATATTAACTGGTGCATGTGAAAAGTTTTGTCAAATTTTTTGTATTTATAGACTTTCTGAAAAAAAAAAAAAAAAAAAAAAAAAAAAAAAACCTTTACATGATTAATTAGTAATTTTGCTTCTAAAACAAGAGAATAGAATTTGAGTATTATTTATTTATTTTTTTAAAAAAATTCATATTCAAATATATAAAATACTTCAATTAATTTAGTAACAAGGATATCATTTAAGGGGCTAAGTTTAATTTTACATTACAAATTCTAAGTGGCAGATTGTTACTTGTTGTTATTGTTAGGCAAAAAAATAATCTCAACAGTAGTTTCAAATTTGAACCAATAACAACTAACTACCTATGATTTATTGTGAAAATATAGTGGATATAGTACTTCTATTAATTATATAATATATACACATTTTATTATTTTTTAAAACCTTAGGCCGGCCCCTTTTGGGCCAGTACGTGGCTACGGCCCTGACTAAATGACTACAAATAGCAAGGAATTTCGAGAAGAGATCCAAAAGGACAATCAAAGCCTTAAACATTTGGAAGGAAACAATTTTTGTGGGTGAATTTGTGTGTATTTTTAATGAATGGCCAATTTTATATCAGAAAAACCATATATACTATGAGTTGCACAACAAAGGAGCCAAACAAAAACAATCAGCATACATGCTGCTGTGTTGAGCTCTCTTAGAGACTAGCTTTTATCATTCGCTCATGAATTAGAAAAAGGGAATTTTAGCCAACCACACAACATCACAGCAAAATGAAAGCACAAAGATCAGAAGAAAAATGACAAGTCGTATAACTGTGTTTCATTTACTACATGTCAACTATTCTGAGTTGGTTGTTGTTCATAACAATTGATTATAAAGCTACAAGTCGTGTATAGTCACAGTTGTAATTTCGTGTGCTCCGTTTGTTATGTTAATGGCCACGTTATTACTTGATTAGTTAAGAAGGTAAGTAAAGTTAGTTATCAGTTAAAATTCTTTTAGCACAGTGACCATCAACGAGTACTGGCTGTTAGCCTGTTAGTTACAAAACAGAGTGGCTTTGTACAATTTAATTAATCAAAATCAATACACAATAATTCATTCATTCTCTCAATTTTTATTCTCCAACAAACCTTTAGGCTTAGTTTTTAACAAAGGAAGCAAATATCAAGAACCATATGATTATTTGTCTAGTAAATGGTAGTTAATACAACAAATTTACCTTGAGAAAAGAATCACAATACTAAGTTGGTCTCTTAGAACCTGCAAATGCTACACAAAATCCTTTGATATCATAGAAAACCCATCCAATATTGATTTTCTTCCCTTAATTTTTATAAATTGCTTTTGTTTATCTTTGAGTTTGTCCAATTTTGTCATTTGATCCTCGATCTCCTTCTGAGAGTTGAAAAGGGTCTTGTCACTTCGCAATTCATGTACTCAACAGGAAATTGTTGTTGTGCAAGTTCATGCAAATGATCAATTGGCAAATTGAATATTGAACTCGGCATGCTGCACAAGCTTCAAGTTCTTCCACCAATTGAATGGTAAATTCCAAGTGGTGTCCTTAACCTTTGTGTTGCACATGTTGTGTGCGACTCCACAAAATATGTTAAAGGAAACGTGTCTTTGTCCCTGGATTTAAAGTAGAGCTGGCACTGATATCCCCGTTTTTGTCAAATAAAATCTCTGCACCATCAGCAAAATCCTTGAATTCACCAAATCCTTGACTACATATCGGAATACTCCTTTCTCATAAGATAATAGAGTTCCTCTGAAGTCTTTTCGGAATATACCAAATCTTCTAGAATACTATCCCTATTCATATAGTTGACTCCAGACTTTAGCTCTTCAATGAATTCACCAATGGCTGCTTCAACATCCTGCTCGAATTCCTTCTGCTCATTTTCATGAAGTTCATAATTTAAAAAAAAAAAAAGCTTATGTTACAAGTGTATCTCATCAGTTAAGGAGGAATCTATTGGGTTTCAATTTTGGAGTTATAAAAGCAAATAAATAAATACTTAAAAAAAAAAAAAATCTAAATGCTAGGCAGCTCTATAAAAAAAAAAGTTTGATCAATTATAATAAAAAACTCAATCATAATTAATGCCTTGATTAGGGTCATAATTACATGTTACCTATCTTTGATCACTACAAGAAATTTAACTATTTTCAACGGTTGAAACTGTTGAAAAAAGTACTAAAACCCATAGAAAAAAGTATTTTCAACGGTTGTAATGACCGTAGAGAACCGTTGTTAAAAACTGTGTCGAGAACATTTTTCTACAATCTATACGACCGTTGAAAAAAGTGTTACACATTTATCAACGGTTAATAAACGTCGAAATAAGTATTTTCATTTAAAAAAAAATTGAATGCACTCTTTCACTTTAATCAAAATCTAATAACCCGATTCAAAATATAAATGTAAACACAATTGTGCAATTCCAAATTGAATTTCAACAGCCTATCAACTACATTTATAACACAATGAAGCAAACTGTACAAATTACTCCCAATATATCCTAGGCCTAAAGCCAAAATTACTCCCCAACCAAACTAGTAGAACAAGAGCTGAGACACCACACACCAGCCACATGTACATTCATTTAATTACCTTATCCATTGTATTTGATAAAGAATTCTCTCCTGTCCATTACAACACAATGTACAAGCAGAAGCCATGGCCTTTTTTCACACTTTTTGAGAGCTTTTCCCCAGCGCGTGTCATTACTTCTCCAGTTGCAATCTTAAGCCCCTCATCTTCCTTCTTTAGTGCTTCATTTAAAGCTGTATGAAAACAGTCATACAAAGTGCATTGCCACTTAGTAACTTCTCTTGCTATTTTATATAGAATAGGTAACACTAAATAATAGATGGCTAGAAGTCAAAAGTAGATGGGTAAGATCCTCTGCACCTATTAGATTAGCAATATAAGGTAATAGTAGACAAAAGGGGGGCCAAATTAAGTACCCATAGAAGTAAATTATTGCATTGGTATACAACATGGATCAACACCAAAGTTTTTTCATTTTTAATAGCTATCAAAAAAGAAACAACATAGAACCAGTTTTGACACTTTTATAACATTGAGCATCAAATAGAGATAATAAGCAGTGGAATTACTAAATATTCAAGAAAAAGGTACACGAAAAAGAGAACATAGATTGACCTATAGCATGAAAAGACAAGGACAAAAATTTGGAAGCAAAACTGTTTTGAAAGTCAGTACCTTTTGTTTAGTTTGATGGCCATAAAATTAATATTGGAAAAATTATTTTCCACTTTTCTTTGTGGCTAATCTTAGCTATCTTAGAGCATAACATAAGTTATGACTTCTGATTCCATGAAAAAGAGAAATAGTTCACTATAGTATTTCCATCCTTCTAGTTTTGCACCAAGGAATGGGTTCACTTGGTCACGAAAAATGGATGGTTTAAAGAGTCTGAACCCCCTCCCCCTTCCCAATGTGATCTATTTAAAGAGAACACTAATAGATAGAAGCTAGTTCAAGCACCCATTTGAATTTTAATAAATATTTACCTCTGAACTTAAACTGGAATTTTTCTCTCCGGTTAAAATGTTGTCCAAAATCATAGGAAACTCAATGCCAGTTCTGGGTTCAACTGCATGTCTTGTCAAGTTCAAGTCAGGAAAAGACAGATCCATGCACCTTTGATTCTCAACCTTACAAGGCCTTTGGTCAATGCCTCCATGCACTTGTAAATCAGTACTCTCCATTGGAACTACTAGCACCTCTGAAGATCTGGTGCAATCAACATAGAAACAATTTTTTCTATGGTTAAACTAAAGTCAACAATAGACCAACAAAGAAACAAGAGAGTAAGCGTAAAACAGCCTACTTAGTGAAATGGTTACTCACAAGTTATTGAACGGAGGTAAGGCAGCAGCTAATGAGAGCAAAGGATAGGATTGAATCCTTTTAGCTTCTTGGAACAGGAGCTTCATCATGAAACTCGAAATCTTACCAAAAATCACTGGGGTGCTAGATTTTCCTCAAGCTCTTTGAGTTGATAAGATAAAGACTTAATTTCATTAGAGATGACTGTTAACACAAACTTTCAATTTTTTTTTTATTGCAAAAATAAACCTTTCGCTTCTTCTAACTGCTTTTCACAGTCCTTCAATCTTCTAAAGGTTGACACAACCAACGCGTCCAGAAGAGAAGAACAATTATGATGCAAAGACAATATAAAGTTTCACTTTCCCATGTCTTATTCCATGACTATGCTAAGCTGGAGCGTGATTGAATACCCTGACAAATCTAAGAACATTAACGAGTACAACCATGCTAGGGATCTCATTAAGTGGGGCACTGACTACTTGCTCCTAACCTTCAATTCCTCTGCTACCAAAATTGATAAGATCTTTTGCCAGGTATTCTTCATTTTATACATATTCCCCTATTGACATTACTTTTGTGTCATTCAGATAAAATACTCTATGTGAATTATATATCAAACTTCTACAACTTTAATACCATTTTTTGTTTCAACAGTGATATAGTTCTGATGCATGTGCTAAAATGGCTACAATTAATGTGACACACACACACACACCATATACTTGGGTTGGAGGAAGACAATATATGTAACATGACTAACACGTAAAATGTCTTCATCTGCTGCTAGGTTGGTGTACATCAAAATGGCTCTCAAACACCAGATGATCACAACAAAAATGTCTTCCATAGCCACACACACACACACACACACACAAAACACCCTGGAATGCCCTCTTTGGAGTCACTTGTATACTCTAGCTTGCTATCCTGTACCACTCTAGTTCAAATGTCTAGTAAAGCCGCTTTAAGTAAAGCCTCCCCATACAAAAATCATGCCAAAATTGGAATTTCCTACCATCAACTACATCCTAGCCGAGAATCTTATGAACTTCCTAGCGACTCCTAACACCATCATAAGGATATCCTACTAGAATTTTCCATAAAAGCAGTCCATTGATCCAACTCTTCCCACATTACAAACCCACAACATGCCTCCAAAGTGTATGTCTCACTTTTACAAACCATTATAAGAGTTTCCCTACAAGAGTTTGGTTATGTGTAGTGTAAGGTAAGTTCTATAGTACCCAAGTTTCTTAATTCAATAAGGGAAAAAACTATCTTCCAGTTCGCCAACTGGTTTTTAACTCAATTTCACTAACCATCCAAAAGACATTTGTTCTTAGACTTTTCTAGTCTGTCAGCCAACAAATATATGCATCAGGAAAACCGAACAAAAGTAAGTGGGAGAGCTCAATATTATTTATTCCATACAGCCAACATCTTTGTTATCCCCTCTAATGCCAAATTACATAAGCGTAGGACTTAAACATAGGGCACTGAGGCTAAGTCCAATATAACATACAGAACCAACACCATTCAATGTTCAAGAGTCCTTTACCAATATAATATGACATGATCCAATCCCACCATTGATAACACCAGTCTCTCATCAATTATCATTACAACACACAATTCATACCAATTCAAAACAAAGCACTTAGTAAATTTACATAACTACAACATTTAAAAAAAAAAAAAAGATAGTACCTTGATATTAGGCTTCGCAGCAACAATGATCCCATCCTTCACATAAACATCAGCAACCTCCTTTCTATCTGCGGCCTACACTAACTTGCCAATCAGAAAGACAAGTTTAGTCAATTGTCTTTCTATCCTATTATTTACCATGATATTTTACATTTTTTAAGGGGATTGAATCTGCTTTTACATCAAAAAAGGCATCCTTAGTGTCCACTGCAAAAATTTATTCTAAAACCATACGCAGGACAATAATAATTCATAGTGGTGAGGTCACAGCTACTCCAATTCATCACAAATTTGGTTAAAAATTAAATAAAAAAACTGAAAAATAAAAAATTAGAACCACATAAAGCACGAAGCTCAGCTAAAGAACTTACCAAGCACTTATAGTTTGAACTCACAAACGTTCTAGCTTTCTATCCCAAAGATAGTGAAATTTGAACTCTCCTTGACCTTTCATTGAGCTGAACTCCCAATGCACTTGCAATCACATTGAAAGCACACAATACACAAAACCACAAATTCTATTTTGACATAGCATTTCAAATTCAAAAACAAAAACCACAAAAGTTAAAAATCTTCCAAGCGAATAACAGAGTATGGCCAAAATTCGAGTCTAAGAAAAAACCAATTGATCAGAAATAAGTTTTTAAAACAAAGAAATCAAGAGAAATAGAAAAAATACCTAATCGGAGGGAGAATAATAGAAAAATTGAGTCGAGAATCTGTTTGGTTACCTAGAAAATAGCAGGAAAATCGACCACCAGGACCTATGAGAGAACGAGATATAGAGCGAGAGAGAGGGAGCGATTGGATTCTGTTTGGTTGCCTAGAAAATAACAGGAAAATTAATCGCCAAGACCTATGAGAGATTGAGAGCGAGAGTGATAGAGTGAGAGAGAGAGAGGGAGATAACCCATTGATTAATAGTAAAATACCTATATAAGCTGTGTTTTTATTTTCAACATTTATAACCCGTTGATTAAAATATTTAGGCATGTTTGGATCAAAATTTTTGATCACTCAATTTTCATCGCTCATCACTTATCACTCATCACTCATCACTCGTCACTTAAAAATACTATATCCGTTTGGTACCATCACTCAGTTTCCATCACTCATATTTTTCACACTATTTATGGGTCCCAGTCTGTCAATCAGTGCAGCTTTTCTTTTTTTTCTTTTTTTTTTTCTAGGTTTGGGTGATCTGGTACTGAAAAAAAAAAAAAAAGACATACTGACGGGAAGAACGAACCCAGAAAAAAAAAAAAAAAAAAAAACAAAACAAAAAGTCAGCCGGTCAAAAGTTGCGGCTGTGGGTTCCCTAATGTGTGTTTAATTACAAAAATGCCATTGGGTTATAAATTATGGAAACTGAAAATAGCTAAAATGTGTTTTCAGTTTCCATAACTCATAACTCAAAAATCAGAAAATTGAATGATGGAAACAGAGTTATGGAAATTGAGTTATTTGCTCCCAAACAAAGTTCCTGCCATGGGTCCCACTATTTTTAAGTTATGAGCTATGGAAACAGAGTTATGAGTTATGGAAATTGGCAATCCAAACACCCCTTAATTTCTTTTTTCTACATTCATCCAACTGTTGATATAAATTATTCCTATTTGATCAGCTGGCATGTTAATTTTTCACCACTTATTTACCACTTATTTCAACAATTATGTCAACTGTGAAAATATATAGGTGAATTTCTTATCACTTATTTCAACAGTTATGCTAACCGCAGAAATACATGGGTGAATTTTCAACGGTTAAGTGCAAATGTAAAAACTAAAAGCTTTTATCAACATTTTCTAATGATTGTGGATACAAACATGTTGAAAAAACTCATGTTTGTTGTAGTGGATTAGCGTTATCTTTACTTTGTCTATCCGTGACTTAAAAGATATCATTTTCATGGTGCTGTCTTTGAGGATTCGGGAGAAGCAGGAATTGGGGATGTTATTTAGAATTCTCGATGTGATGTTTTGGCTTCTTTGTCAAAGCGTATTCCTAACTCTCCCTCTATAGCTACCCTTGAGCTATTGGCACCAAGAAAACCAGCCATGTTTGTCGAAGAAGACAATATTGGTAGCTCTATCTTCGAAGGTGATTATGAAGTTGTTATCAAAGTTCTTAATCGGGGAAATTAGCTTCATTATGCTTTTGATCATTTAATCAAAGGCACTTTGTTTTTTGTTAACTTTTGTTAGAGTTTATATATATATATATATATTCATATAGGCAAGGCAGTACTATAGCAAATGCTTTATTTAAGAGAGCAAAGTCTTCTTTTTCACTTTTAGTTTTAATAAAGGATTCTTTTGTCAATTGCTGCACATTATGATTATGAGATATGGCAAATGGATGTTAAAACAGCTTTCTTGAATGGACACATTTGAGAAGAAATTTTTATGGACCAACCAGAAGGTTTCGTAGCTCATGGTCAAGAATCGAAAGTGTGCAAGTAGATGAGATCTATATACGGCCTAAAGCAAGCATCACATAGTTGGAACATTCGTTTCAATGAGGCAACCAAATCATTTGGCTTCTCACAAAATATGGATGAACCTTGTGTTTACAAAAAGGTGAGTGGGAGCACTATAACGTTTTTAGTTCTTTACGTAGATGTCATACTACTCATTGGCAATGATGTAGGAGCAATGTCATCTATAAAAATATGGTTATCTAGTCACTTTGCAATGAAAGATCTTGGTGAAGCATCCTATATACTCAGAATCAAATTGTTTAGAGGCTGAAAGAAAATGTAATTGGGACTTTCACAAGTCAATTATATTACAAGATATTGGCTAGGTTTAACATGCAAGATTCGAAGAAAGGGTTTTCACCTTTTTGACATGGAGTTCATCTCTCTAAACAAATGTGTCCTAAAACACAAGAAGAGAGAGAAATTGAGAAATTGTTCTTATGCTTCGGCTGTAGGAAGTCTCATGTACGCAATGCTTTGCACTAGGCCAGACATTTGTTATGCAATGGGCATTGTGAGTAGATATCAATCCAATCCAAGTTCTGAGCATTGTATAGCAGTAAAACATATCCTTAAATATTTAAATAGGACCAAACATTATTTCTTGGTGTTTGGTGGTGAGGATCTGACTGTCCAAGGGTATACAAATTCATATTTTCAATATGATATTCATGATAGAAAATTAAATTATGGATTTGTGTTCACTCTTGGCAAGGGAGCAATAAGTTGGAGAAGTTGCAAGCAAGATACTACTGCAGACTCTACTACAGAAATAGAGTATATAGCTGCAAGTGATGCTGCAAAGGAAGCTGTGTGGATTCACAAGTTCATTCAAGAACTTGAAGTTGTTCCTTCTATTGAGTCACCCATTACTATCTATTGTGACAATAGTGGGGCTATTGCAAATGCAGTAGAACCAAGGGCTCATCAAAGGACAAAACATATTGCATGTAAATGTCACTTGATACGTGAAATCATACACAGAGGTGATGTAACTATAACAAAGATTGCCTCTGCCAATAATGTTGTAGATCCACTCATAAAGGCATTGACTCAAAAAGTGTTTGAGAAACATCTAGAAGCAATGGGTATTAAATACATGTATGATTGGTTTTGAGTGCAAGTGGGAGATTGTTAGAATTATGTGCCCTAAAAAACAATACTATACATTTTTATTTGATAATTTATATTTTTACATGCATAATTATTGTGGGTATATTTCATTGTTTAAATTTGGCATGTGATGTCACATCTACAGAAAAATCATGTTAACGGTTAAGGAACCAAAGATAGGGGGTAATGATTTTTCATAGATTATTAAACTGTTCTAGGTTGGGGATATTAATTGAATATCACCACAAGCCTACACTTGTGCTACTATATGATAGGATGATTTACTCCATCATTGAGGTAGTGACTTTAAGTAGACAAGTGGGTGTAATGTAACAAGTACATACACTGAATTGGATCCAATTAAGAACACCTTATGGAGTGAACACTGTTAGTTAAAAGGCTGTTCTATCACAGTTTTCCTATTGTCCTTAAACATGAGACGTTTGTGTATATTTATTTATTATGCACATAACTTTAATAATGTCAACCGATGATGCTCTTTTTTAAAGGCTATATTCAGTCACGTTAGGTTATGTGTGTAATGTGTAAAATATGTAAATGCTCAACAATGAATCCACCAGTCTCTAAAGAAACAAGGTTTCAAGTTCAAGTGTTAAAGTCATGCAAGTCTGTCCAAGAATCAAGTGAAGAAGTACTGTTCATTAAAGCTCGACAGCTAGTATATATCGAGGTTTAGGAGAGCTATTTCAGCCCGAGGATCAACAGCTGCTCAACAAATGGGGTTTCTGTCGAAATTTATGAAGTTCAGATTTTCAGTTCTAATTTTCATCCAACCTGCGAATGCATGTTTGGGCTTTCTTTTATCATAACCCTAAACATATATAAGGATTATTTTAAGGGCCGTAAAAGGTGACACACAGTTGCACAAGAGCACAATTTCACAAGTATGAAGAAAAGTGTAACCGGAAACCTAGTTTGCCCTAGTTCTTCTTTCTCTTGAAGAAGTTGCTATGTTTGTACACCAGAGGTTTTTGTGACCAAGAAAATTCATGATCTTCATCGTGTGATGAACAGAAGAAATTTGCAGTCAACATCTTTCTCAAGTTGGTGATCAAGTCGCGTACTAGGATCTGCGCAATTGGTTAGTCACGTGCTGGGAGCTGTGCATTGAAAAAGAGAGATTGTCACTACAGAACAAGTCTAATTGGGTATTGGGGTAAGGGTTCAATTGTAGGTTGGTATAAGGTACTGGGATTCCTTTACTTGTAATTGATTGTTTTAATAATAGTGGATTCTGGGAAGTGGTGACTTTAAAATCACCCAGTGGAGTTTTTGCCGTGTAGGTTTTCCCCATTCATAAACAAATCACCGTGTCAATTTAATTTCCACTGCATACTTAGTTATTTGAAGATTTGTTTGTGTTGCCACTCTTATTGCATGCAAATTGAATTAATTAATTAACTTGGCTAATTAATTGGTTAATTTATCACAAAGGGTCAATACACTCTTGGCCTTTCATATGTCATTTAGAATTGGCTAATCTTTTGAAAAAACGTACTTTACTTGTAATTGGGTAGATCTAGGATGTGTTTAATACTTCAAGGAACAAGAGTTCAAGTCCAAGTGTTAAAACCATGCAAATCTATCCAAGAATCAAGTGAAGAAGTGTTGTATTTTAAAGCTCGACTGTTAACTCGATAGATAGCATCTATCGAGGTTTAAAAGGCTTGTTTTGCCTGATGCTCAACAGCTGCTCAATAGATAACCTATCTATCAAGATTTACGAAAATTAGTTTTAACACATATCCGTGTATACTTGTTTAGGCTTTCTTTTTTCACAACCTTAAACATATATAAGGATTATTTTAAGGGCCATCACAGCAGCTGCAAGTGGATGAAACTTGATGCAAAGGTTTTGTTAAAGCAAATTGTGACCAGAGACAAATTTGCCTTAGTTCATCTTTCTCTTGAAGAAGTTGCTGCGTTTGTACGCCATAGAGTTTTGTAACCAAGAAGCTTCGTAATCTTCATCGTGTTGATGAATTGAAGAATTTTGTAACCAACATCCTTCTCAAGTTGGTGGTTAGTCACGTACTTAGATCTGTGCATCGGGGTTAGTCACATACTAGGAGCTGTGCATTGAAAATGAGAGATTGTCACTACATAACAAATCCAATTGTGTATTGTAATAAGGGTTCAACTGTAAGTTGGTATAAGGTACTAGGATTCCTGTACTTGTAACTGCTTGTTGTGATAATAGTGAATTCTCGGAAATTGTGACCTTAAAATCACCCAGTAGGATTTTTTCCTTAAAGGTTTTTCCTATTCGTAAACAAATCACCGTACTAACTTTATTTTTCGCTGTATATTAACTTAGTTGGTAATTTTTTTTGTGGTACCACGCGTATTGCATGCTAATTGAATTAATTAATTAACTTGGCTAATTAATTGGTTAATCCATCACAATGAGTCAATACATTCTTGGCCTATCAAGCCCACTAAGAATAGTGATACCTTGTTCTTCGAACCAAGCCCAAACAATAGAATTTCTACAGAGAGTGGGAAAACAGTTTAGGTGTAATCCAAAACTAAGCACAAATTTATGGCCGAAGAGTACATAGTAATAGAGGGATGTTATTCAAGTAGTTATTAAGAATAGTGCTCTCCTAGGGTTCGTCTGAAGATTGGGTTCTTATACATGAACATTCTAGACCTTACACAAAATTCGTACTATTTATCTTTCTTTCTCTCTCTCTCTCTCTCTCTCTTAGGAAAAAATGTTCAACCCTTTCTCTGGGAGGTCCCCCTCCCTTATAAATACTTCCTTCTCACATCCTAGCCCTCCACCTATATGCCTTATGGCTATTCTCAGGATACTTGTCCCATCAGAGTTTTTTTTTTTAAGGTGGTAGAAGGGGTTGCTAGCTGTGAAATCACTGTTCAAGTGTCACTTCCTCATTAATGCAATTGATAAGGTTGTTGCAGGGCACTCTGTATCCCCTCACATCCTCAGGTCGGTGAAGCCCTTAGGGTGAATACCCTTCTACGGGTGGGATTGTACAAGATGTTTTCGTGTTCTAATCCTCTTCGGTCCTCGGACCTCCCACACACACACATATATATATATATATAACAGTAATTATTGCAAAAAAAAAAAAATTCTTTAAAAAATAAATAAACTAACTTTTATTGTTTTTGTTTCACATTTAGCAAATGAAATATCGGAAACTAGAAGACACCAATCAAGCACATGACATGAAACAGAAACTACATAATACCAAATGGAAACTACGGGATACCAAACTAAAGGATACAACACTACTACAGCGGCTTAAGTGTGAATCTTCAAACGAGATGTTGGAACATAAAGTCACATGTTTGACCCACCATCTCAAGAAGGTGGAGATCAATAGTTTTGTTTGGAAGAAAATAGCTTCTAAATTGGTTAAGTATTTGCTCAAGAACGGAAAGGTATTGGAAAAAATAACTATTTCTTACCGGGATTATGTACTAGAGAACAAAAGGTTCGCAAGGAAGCTTGGAGCATCTCCAAATGTTTCTATATCATTTCCCACTTTTATGGAGAGAAAACCATTATGGTTTGAAGTTGAAGATGATGGTTCTCATGATGATTCCAATGATGATTTTGATGATAGTATGTGAAGGGGAATAAAAAAGAATGTATCCAAGATACCTGGTGGATGCAACGGTAATGGTGATAAAAGGTTTATTGCTGACATATTTAAGGTGGACGGACTAAATGTGGATGGACGAAGGAAACACGTTGCGGTTATTTTTCTAGGGTTGACTCCAAGGTCTCCTAAGGGAAATCGACATACGATTCATGTTAGGTCTGTTATGGCTTTGCTTAACCTACACGCCAAACTCTAACTAAGAAGACTCCTATAAGAAAAAGGATTGAAGGAGATATGCGAGATCCACGAGTTACTCTCCTACAAGGAAAAAACTTCTTGGCCAAGGCATGAAGTTCGGTCCTATACTACTATAAATGCCCCAAGACCCTCACAAATCAAAGGTACGCATAATTAACTCAACTCTAGCACTCTAGTATTGAAAAAGGTTTCTAACTTGACCTTCAAAGAGTTTTTGGCCGGCACCATACCAGTGCTCTCTGTTAGGTCATTTCTTTTTGTTGTGCAGGTTTTATTTCAATCTTGTGAGAATCGTGTAGCTTACTGGTGAATTTCGGCATTATCAGTATGGATGAAACTTAATGGTTTTGAAGGTAGAAGGTCCTGCCAACTAGTAATAATTTAATGAAATGGTAAAGAACAGAGATCAAGAATTTGATATGAAGTCCTGTACCATAGATTAGGAGTCTATTGTTGAAGTTCCAAAATGAAACTAATGAGAAATATAATCCATATTTACTAGCTTAAGTTGATTTTTTTTAGATCTGAGAGAATTTTTTACTCTTAATTTGGGACATACTAGATTTGGATGTTGCTTCTTTTTAGTTTCTAAATATTATATTTGCAGTTTTGGCACTAATTAAGAATATTCTACTTATAAAATGAATATAACAAACATGCGTGCATGGATGAGTAAGCATTTCAAGAAAAGGTAGAACGAAAATGACATTAGATATGAGAAACAATTAAGAACATAATGAACAAGTTTAGAGTTCAGAGTGGAATTAGTGGAAAAAGTATTTGTGTAGCCAAATCCAACAGCGTCATTCGATATTTATGGGCATATTATGACCTTAAATAGACTTTGATAAAATGTTTAAGTTAGTCACTGAAGTGCAGGATTAATTGAAACTACTATTTTCCATTTAGTTAGGTAAGTTCAATAGGAGAGAGAAGCCTACATCTCAATTGCCTTGCTTCTTGAATACATACTCCTTCTGTTGCATGTGAAAATGATGCAGGGCCCGATAAGCTGCTTGCTAATTTGTGTTTGTAAAATTAGTTCTGCAATCTAGTTAAATTAGTGCATGGAGCAAATTTTTTTCTTGGTTTTTCTTGAGGAGAGAGGTAGACCCTCTTCTACTTCCCTTAAAAGAGGTGTTTGTTGCTTGACAAATAGCGAATTGGGGTTTTAGTGATATAAAAGTTTAGAGGCATGGAGAAAAAACTTTTGAGATTAACTTTGGCAAAAAATCAAATACATTTTTTAATAAAAAAAAAATTGACCTAACATGGAAAATGTTGGGGCTTTAAAACTTATGTGGCAAGTTCTCATGAGGTCAACAAAAAGTTGTTTCGGTTTTATAGTATTGATTAGTCACTAACCCGTGCAATGTACCGAATCCAAATAGATAGCAAATATTAAATAACTTCACTTTATTCAATACTACAATGAATTAAAAATTAATAAAAATGAATAATTATAAATTTAAAGCCTAAGAGAAAACAGAAAAAAGGGAGAGTGGAAAAACAACTTTCACTGAGGAGAGAGAAGCGGAGATAATAATGCAGTTTAATGTTTGTATTGGTGGCTTGTTATTGTATAGTGATGTTTTTGTCCAAAAGAAAGAAACCCTAAGTCCTCGTTTGAGAAGAAAGAATGGAATAAAATGGAAAACAATAAAAGTAATAATTTTATAATATTCTTCTATTCTCTTGTTTAGGAGTTTTAATAGAGAGAATGGAAAATTTATTCATTTTTTGAGAGTTTAAGTAGAAGGAAATAAAATGGATATAAGGGAACACTCATTCCTCTGTATTCTCTTATACCCTCATTTGGGAGAATGAAATGAAATGAAATGGAAATGAATGAAAAGAATAATGTTAGAAGGTAAAAGTTTAACTACAAAATTGGTTGTAGCCTAAAGCTACAGTCGTACTCAATAAAATAAATATTATTACATATTTTGAAAATCTAACTCTTAAATTGCATATTCTTTATACTTTTAATATTTATGTCAAATTTTGTGTCAATCGAATAGTATTTACTATATGATCTAGTTTATATTTTATACACAATTTTAAATTACAAAATCTTGCATTTTAAATCATTTATTGATGAAATAGCTCTTGATCTTTAATTTTCTAGAAATTTTGCAAGCATGCACGATGTAAAAAGAAGATGTAATCCAATAGTGAATTTGTCAAAATTCACCATCAATAAAAAGATAATGAGTAAGGTTGTAGCCTTATGTTACAACCAATTTTATTACTAAACTTTTGTAAAAGCATTAGCATTAGCATTTTAAATAAAATCATCCTAAATAATATTCATTACATAACAAGATCTATTAAATGGCGCATTTTTATATTTTAAACAAAAAATGTTAGATAAAAACCAAAATTTTTGTAAAAAGAATCCAGTGAAATTTTAGATATTATAACACACACATATACAATGGTAACTCCAAATTGGTGCACCGACATTGATTAAAAACGCAGATAAGCAGTACATCAGCACAGTTCACGACCTAGCTAATGCTTTAAAAACGCAGATAAGCGGTACATCCTAGGTTCCATAGCGCTATTCATAGTTTAAAAATTATTTTGCTACATAGTTTTTAGTAATAATTTTCAGTTTTCAGCAAAATAAGCGGTATCCAAACAAACCATAAATATGTCAAAGATTCTTTTTAAATAAACATTGTATGAAGTTATTTATTATTTGACTTATATTTTTTAAAAAATATTTTGCATTTTTATTTGTGTTAAAAAGAAAATAAAAAGAATACAATATTTAAGTTCTTAATCTTTATATACTAAGAGAATTCAAAAAGTTAGTTATGGTTTTAGAAAATGTCAAAAATACTCATAATCTGATAAGATAATCATTACAAGTTCAAAAAAAAAAAGAAAGATAATCATTATTCTTAAAAATTTTACAAAGGGTTAAAATTGTAATTTAACAAAATTAAAAAAAAAATTATCAGAGAAATTTTTTTCTTAAAAATTAGCACCGATTCTACTTATATATTATGGACATATTGTTTTCCTAAATATATGTTACATACGTTTGATACATTTTTTCTCTAAAAACTAAAACACACTAAATCCAGCAATTTACTCAATTTTAAATTTTAAATTTTAGTTTTATAAAAATTCTTTCTTGTGTAACCTTACTAACAATAAATAAATTCAAATTGAAAAATTATATTAAACTTAGAATAAAAAAGAGCTTCACTGCACATGCAGAGCGAGGATAATGAGGCTAGTTATTTATTATCTTTATCTTTATTATTTATTTTTATTAGTATGTGTTCTAATCCATCAAGGTAGTGGTCGTCGTAAGTTATAATTAAGTCACTCGCGTTCGGTTAGAACCCAGATGACTTGTAACTTATTAAGAATTTTTCTATTTAATGCTTCCAAAAGCATTAAGCCGTAAACAAAGATATATCTATAGCAAATTTAATCCAATCGCAGCTACTTTCTCTCCCTTCAAATTCTCTTCTTAAAACAACAATGACATCCCTGATCAATGGAGTCTAAATCCAAGAAAACAAGGACAGCAAAGAATATTTCAAACACCACCACCCATATGGTTAGCGTCGATGACAGACTCAGCAATTTGCCGCAAGATATTCTTCACCACATCCTCTCCTTCCTTGAAACCAGAGACGTCATACTACTAAGCCGGTTGTCAAGAAGATGGAGATGCGTTTGGAAATCGATGCCTTACTTCAATTTCTACCAAACCCCATCTGAATGAAAAGACAGGTTCATCGAATTCGAATGGTCGGTGCTAAGTTTGAGAGATGGGTTCGATATTAAACGTTTCCGTTTCTCGTGTCATGGAATTCTTAAACATGTGCTTCAACCACTGCTCTCGGTGGCCAAGAATCGTGGGGTCGACGTGCTTGATCTTGATATCATTAGTTTCAAGTCTTTCGAGAATGGCAAGGCATTTGAATTGCTGAGTTGTTTCGCTGATTGTAGGCCTTTACCTGAAATAAACTTGACAGTGGTTGACTCGGGTATAAGTTATATTGATTCAATGAGTTTAGCCATGGTGAGAACCCTACATCTTGAAAACTCAGAATTATGTGGGCAAACTTTTGGTGAAACTGAAAAACTTCCAAAATTTTACGTTGTCCACACCTTGAAAACTTGTTGTTGAAAAATTGCTATATACATCGTCGACCATTCGATGTTATTGACATTGAAGCCACTAATCTTAAGAATCTGAAGTTTTTGAACACCGCCCACAAGCGTTCATTTCGAGGCGAGCTCAAGATTGCTACACCAAATCTTTTGTGCTTATCTTATCTTGGTCCTACTTTGAAAGGATACTCTTTGCAGAATTTATCATCATTGAACAAAGCTATAATTCACTTCACCAATAGAGTTAAATATGAAGAGGACGGTTGTCTTGTGTTGTCTTTAGTCAGTGCTTTGTATAACGCTGAAGTTCTATATTTGTCCAGCCACTTCTTGCAGGTATATTACAATCAGTTCTGCATTTTAATTTGTTTTTGTTAGAGATATATTAGCCCAGTTCCAGTGTAATTCTACTTTGTGTGCTTCATGGTCATAGGCTATAAAGCTGAACTATGTAACCCTAATGTACATATTTTTATGTTCTTATTTTATGCTTTTCTTTTCCGCATCTATTTAAGCATATTCAACATAGAATATATCATAACTAATATTTAACAGTTTTATATATGACTTACAATATATTCTCTATCTGCCATCAATAACTTTGTCATCACTTGCAAAATTTCAATCTATTGAAGATTATATATATCTTGCAAATATTTTTACTTGTTGTCTACAACTAGATATGGAGTGTACTTATGGAAGCACTTTGTTTCACATTTTAGGTTTTTATCATCTCCTCTCTCTCAACTGTGCTTTCATTAGCACCCCTAACCCAGAGCTAGTCTCTGCCGTCCACCTGGCCTCTCCTCCGACTCCCACTTGCTCTATAACCCACGCCCCCATCACATCTATCCCCTATTCATTACCTCCAGGTACTTACGTATCCTATCAACCCCTTTCTTTTTGCTACCCGTCCCCCTTAACACCCAGTAACCCCTTGTCTCCAACTCAAATCCCACTCTGTCATCCACATCACAACTAACCCTTTTTTCTTCATGGATATCTCCGATCTCGCCAGCCGCACAAAACTCTGTTCCTTTCAAGATACTAGACTTGAGCTCCCTCCAAACCAAATCAGTGACATCCAAGCCGAGTCAACCCTCTTGGGTAAGATCATTTCATCTAAAAACCTTAGCTTAACTATCATCAAAGACATAGTCACCAAAGCCTGGAGACCGGTCTACTCGTTGGAAGTTAAAAAGCTACATTGTGACATCTTCCTTTTTCATTTCCAGCATGAGTCAGATGCTCATAAGGCCTACAACAGACACCCCTAGTCCATAAGGGGAGGGCATCTTATTCTTAAGAAATGGAGTCCTAGTTTGTCATGGCAAGAAGTGGATTTCTCCAAATCCTCTTTCTGGCTCCAAGTACATGGTCTTCCGGAGCTATGGCTTTCTAAAGTTAACTTGAGAAACATTGGAGCTTTGGCTGGCGAAGTTATTGAGGTAGATTTCATTGGAGATGGGGGCCCTAAATGGAAACTTTTCTCCAGATTGAGGATTAACATTGACATCGCCCAACCCTTCCTACTCGAGGATTTCCTCCCTCGTCCAAATTTGAATGACTTGTGGATCAGCCTAAAGTATGAGAAACTACTAGAGATTTGTTACAACTGTGGGTTTATCGGGCATGAGGAAAAAGATTGTAAGAGAAATACCTTTTTTCTGCCAAACCCTTTTGGCTCCAATTTTAAGGCATCCGGATCATGGCTTAGACCAGAGAATGATCACATCCCGGTTGGAGTATATGAGATACTTGACCGTCATTCATCGGAATCAGAGGCAGAGTGTGGGCGTCCACCTACCCCGATGTCCAAGCTGACATTTGATGACCCAAGACAATCCTCTGGCCCACCTTGTCTGACACATGCCCAACCTCACCTCCCCTCACACCCCTCTACCCTAGGACAAGGAGTAGTGGAACCTCTCCGTCTTGACCAGAGTGTAGTGGAGTCATGCGCCCCTGCCATCAGTACTTCCTTTCCAGATCAGAGTGTAGTGGAGCTGTGCACACCTGCTATCAGTACTCTTGGCACAGCGTCATATCTGCATGACCAACCAACATCTTCTGTCTACTCTTCTAAGGCCAAGCAGGCCCAACAGGCTTATGGGTCATCTCCATCAAGTATGACTTCTCACTCTGAACCAAATCTTTTAGTTGGCCCAACATTAAAACCAAACCCTTCAATTAGCCCAACCTTAAACACTGACCCAACCACCTATCCTAGCCTAGCCCATGCTCATCTTTTTATCTCAACTCCACAGCAATACACCCCTACATCTACGCCTTCCCTTTCAAATAGTATAAACCCGGGAAACCAAGGAGTGTTTTTTGATAGCCAGTGTTTGGAGATTAGTAGGGAGCTAGACAAACCATATGCCCTTCACATTGAGGCTAAAGATGAATTGTTATCTAACTTCCTAGTAAAAAAACCTGGCAAAAAAGGCAAGAGGGGCTCTTCTCCTAAACATTGGAAGCAAAGTGACAGGGTTGTTAACAAGAAATCAGGGGGTACTTCGGATGAGGTCTGTTTTTCCTCTAAGCGATCACATATAGAGGTGGACTGCTATGAATTACCAATTAAAAGAAGACAGGTTTTTCATGACAAGAAGGAAGAGGGTCGAGTGGTGGAAGCTGGTTCCCAGCCCCGCCATAATCAATGAATGTCCTATGTTGGAACTGTCGGGGGCTTGGGAACCTTCCGATAGAACAGGAGCTTGGGGATTTAATCCGGGCACAAGATCCCTTAGTTGTGTTTTTAGCCGAAACATGGCTGAATAAGACAAGGCTAGAAGATATTCAAATTAGGTTGAATTTTGGTGGTTTGATAGAGGTTGGTCGAGAAACAAGAGGGGGAGGTATTGCCATTTTTTGGAAAAAGGATGTCGACTTCTCCTTAGGCACCTTTTCTCCAAATCACATAGATGGTATTTTAAACAAAGGTAAGGAAGATGAATAGAGGTTTACGGGGTTTTATGGGGAGCCGAATACAAGCAACCATCACCTTTTGTGGTCGTGTCTGCGTAGGTTAAAAATTCAAAATTCCATACCCTGGCTTTGTGCCGGGGATTTTAATGAGATTGTTAGAAGCCATGAGAAACTTGGGGGAAGATTAAGACCGAGTGGACAAATGCAAGTATTTAGAGACGTGTTGGATGAGTGTGGTTTTAGAGACCTTGGTTTTGAGGGAGGAAAGTTCACATGGTGTAATGGACACCCGAATGGATTTACCATTTGGGAAAGATTGGATAGAGCGGTTGCCACTATGGATTGGCTTGACAAGTTTCCTGCAACCAAGGTAGTGCATTTAGAGTGTTGTTCTTCGGATCACAAGCCGATTGTTATCTGCCTCAATGGAATACCTTCGTGTCAACAAAAACCGTGGCGGTATGAATATATGTGGTTGGAAGAGGATGGGTGTATGGACACTGTAGAGTCTGCTTGGCACCATAATACAATTGGTCATGCAATGGCTCGGGTTGAAGGGAAGATTACTAACTACCAGACTCAGCTCAGGTGGTGGAGTTGCGTAGCTTTTGGGAATATTACCCGGCTATTGAAGGAGAAGAAACTTCTTTTGTGAAAGGCTGAAGATGTTGCCACGACAGAAGGGCTTATGAGCCGAGTGTTGAGGCTGAAAAGGGAGATTAATGACCTATTATCTAAGGAGGAAAAAATGTGGAAGCAATGGTCCCGGGAACTGTGGCTGCATGAAGGTGACAGCAACACCCGCTACTTCCATAGCAGAGCTACACACAGGTTTCGACGAAACAAAATAGATGCATTGGAAAACTCTTTGGGCGAAAAGTGTGTGGATAAGAGTGAGATTACTAATATATTGGTGGAGCATTACCAATCCTTGTTCACCTCTTCTTCACCAAACTTGATTGAAGCAGCACTTGAAGCCACCAATGTGGCTGTCACACATGAGATGAAGCAGGAACTAATTGCACCTTTTAGAAGAGATGAAGTTGATATGGCTTTGCATCAAATGGACCCTTTGAAAGTGCCAGGGCCTGACGAAATTCCCCCTTTGTTTTTTTAGAAATTTTGGCCGACTATTGGGGAGGAAATGGCAGAGACAGTGCTGTTTTTTCTCAACCCAGGGTCAATCCCACCCTTCATTAACTGGACTTTTATCACTCTCATTCCTAAGGTAAAAAGCCTGGTGAGAGTTGCTGACTATCGTCCTATTGCACTTTGCAATATTCTTTATAAGCTTATTTCTAAAGTTCTAGCAAATAGACTTAAGAAAATCTTACATTATGTGATTTCTGAATCTCAAAGTGCGTTTCAGTCCTCTTAAGCTATTACAGATAATATCTTAGTTGCTATCAAGACTTTACATCACATGAAGACTCAAAAGTCTAAGAAGATGGAGTTCATGGCCATGAAGTTGGATATGAGCAAGCCTACGATCGTGTGGAGTGGGAGTATTTGGTGAGGATTATGGAGAAGATGGGATTTTGTGAAAAATGGGTCGCCCTTGTATTGGAGTGTATTAGCACAGTGTCGTACTCATTCTTAGTGAATGGGGAGCCTAAGGGAGATATCAAGCCTTCTAGAGGGATCTGACAGGGTGATCCATTATCACCTTATCTTTTTCTTCTACGCTCGGAAGGCCTAAATAGGATGTTACAACAGGCAGCAGCTAATGATCAAATAAAGGGCTTTTCCTTATGTAAAAGGGGTTCAGTGATCTCTCACTTATTTTATGCGGACAATAGCTTGCTTTTCTGTAGGGCATCCAGGTCTGATCTGCAGGTGATTCAAAACATTTTAGGGTTGTATGAAAAAGCTTCAGGCCAAAAACTTAATCGGGAAAAGACCTCTATTTTTTTTCAGCAAGGCCGTAAGTGAAGAAACAAAAGCTAATCTTTCAGCTCTCCTTGGGGTGCAAGATGTTAAAGAATATGAGAAGTACCTTGGCTTACCAGCCATAGTGGGGAAGAACAAGTAAGCAAGCTTCAATTACATCAAGGAGAGGGTTTGGAGTAAACTTCAAGGGTGGAAGGAGAAGTTATTGTCCCAAGTTGGTAGGGAGATTTTACTTAAGGTCGTGGTACAAGCAATTCCCACTTTTGCTATGAGTTGCTTCAAGTTACCAGTGGGGTTGTGTGATGAGATTGAGGCGCTGATCCAAAAATTTTACTAGGGGCAGAAAGGCGAACAAAGGAAAGTCCATTAGAAGAGATGGGAGGTTCTTTGTAAGCCTAAAGCGGAAGGCAGGATAGGCTTCAAGGAATTGGCAAAATTCAATGATGCAATGCTAGCAAGGCAGGTGTGGAGGTTATTGAAGGACCAAAACTCTTTATTTTACCGAGTTTTCAAAGCGAAATATTTTCCTAGAGGGTCAATTTTTGAAGCTTTGGCAGCTACTGGTTCTTTTGCTTGGTAGAGTATCTTAAAGGCTAGAAAGGTGGTTTCCTTGGGTATGAGGTGGAGGTTAGGGAATGGAAGGAGTATAAAAATTTATGATGATAGTTGGTTGCCAAGTAAGGAGTTAGCCAAGGTGTTATCTCCGCGTATACCTGTCTTAGAAGGAGCCATTGTGGATTGTTTGATTAGGCCGAACACAAGAACATGGGATCATGGTTTGATTGACCAGGTTTTCCTTTGGTTTGAAGCACAAAGAATAAAAGCTATCCCTCTTTGCTGGTCAAGTCAGGAAGATAGTATAATCTGGCCACACTGTCGAAGTGGTGAGTATTCAGTTAAAACTGGGTACAAATTGTTGTGTGAGGATGAAAGAAGTATGGATGCAGCAAGTTCAGACACCTCGAACCAAAAGACTTTCTGGAATCGCATATGGAAGCTTCGAGTACCTAATAAAATCAAAACTTTTCTCTGGAGGGTATGTTCTAAAGCGCTACCTACCAAGGAAAATTTGAGGAAAAGGAAAATTATAGATAGTGCAGAGTGCAGCCTCTGTATAGTGGGGCAAGAGTCGACCTTTCATGCCATTTGGGGATGTGATACGCTGTGGCATATTTAGGCACCTGTTTTTAGTTGGATCAGTTCAGATTTCCCAGGATTTCGTGATGTTTGTGAGCTAATCCAGCTAGTGGGGCAACAACCAAGAAGATTGGAATTATTTGCTACTGTGGCTTGGTTTATTTCACACCGTAGGAACAAGATCAGACTAAAGGAAGAGTGTTTGCCTATTGAGAAGGTGTTCGACACAGCCAGCAACTATCTCGCTGGGTATCAGAAGAAATTTTCGTTGATCAAACCGAAAACTATACCTGGAAGAACCAAATGGAAACCTCCGATGGGAGAGATTTACAAGACAAACTATGATGGGGCAGTCTTTGTTGAATCTAGAGAGGCAGGAATTGGAGTTGTTATCTGGAATTCAAATGGTGAGGTGGTAGCGGCTTTATCTGAGAAGATTCCTTACCTGGATTTTGTGGAGGTCTTGGAGGCCCTGGCTGCAAGAAGGGCGGCTTAGTTTGTAGTGGAGGTGGGTATATGTCAATCTGTGTTTGAAGGGGACTCGGAGGTGTTGTGCAACGCGCTGAAGGCAGCTGATGGTGGCCACCCATCTTTTGATCAGTTTGTTAAAGACTTTTTGCCTATTGTGGGTTCACTTAGAACTTTTTCTTTTTCTCATACAATGCGACAGGGCAATTGTGTAGCTCATGCCTTAGCTAAGAGAGCAAGAGGGTCTTTTCCTTTGTCAGTCTGGATGGAGCATGTTCCTCCGGATATTTATGGTTTTGTTGTTTCTGATTTTGCTTCGGCTTAATAAAATGGTTTCGTCTTGATTCTCAAAAAAAAAAAAAAGATATGGAGTGTACTATGTTCTTATTGTGAACATGACTCTAGCATAGCATTGTTGATACAATCGTAATTGATATACGAACTCATAAATCCTTATTTCTTTGATCTATCTCATCTGACTTACAAAGAAGGATGCCTTCCTCCTACATTCCTTAGATTGAAGTCCTCGACTCTGAGCATGGTACTGACTCAACGCAACATGACAGGGCTACTCCAGTTGCTTAGCTACTCACCAATCTTAGAAGCACTTCGCATCGATTTTGAAAAGGTACATGACAATATCTTACACTTTAGTTATAAAAGGATATATATTCAAGTAATCATTGTATATATTGTTTACATTAGGACCTGCCATCATTGTTTAGGATAGAAAAATGTCATCAAAATCATTAAGTATCTGTTGTTATTTATAAATTTAAAAAAAAAATCTTCTACACATGTCATATTTAGGCACAAAACTTTTGTTATAATCAAAAGAAGATTGAGGTTATATACCAAATATTAATTGTGGTTATGGTGATATTAAAATAATGGTTATTTATATATTCTTTTCTTAAATGTAAAAACATCTGTTTTACTTGTCATTCTTAAGCACATTTTGTTCGTTGTGTCATTTTCAAGACAAAAACTTTTGTCATAATAGAAAGAAGAATAATATTACTAAGAGTTTATTGGGGTATGGTGATATTGAGAAAAAAAAACACAAACATTGAAGAGAAAATGAGGTTTTATTGCGAAGGTACACTACAAACTCATTATTTAAAATATTTTTTTCTAAAATATGAGAGAGAGAGAGAGAGAGAGAGAGAGAGAGAGAGAGAGAGAGAGAGAAAGAGAGATTCCAAATTTTTATTCTTTAGAAAGGTTCCCTCCATTATAAAATTTACACAAAAAAAAAAAAAAAAACTAGCATCATTGCAGTTTATTAGTAACGAAAAATTCTTGAGGTATAAAAGCTCACTGTTACTTGCTTCTTATTTGTAATTTCCATTTGGCTTGATCTTTTGATTATTTTCTAATTATTTAAATTTAGTTGAATTATCAATTATGATATTATTATCATTTTTTATATATGTGTGTGTAATTGATTCAAGTACTTTATAGTCATCATTGAGAAATAAACTAAAATAAATTAAATTTTATCATTTTGACTCACATGTAGAGAACGAGAAATCGATACCTAAGATACACCAATCAAGAGTGTGAATGTTTGCAGGAGACGTTGGAATATAATGTCTGATGTTTAACTCGCCATCTCAAGAAAGTGGAGATCAATAGTTTTGTTTGGAGGATAATAGCTTCCGATCAATTAGTTAAGTATTTGCTTGAGAACGGAAAGGTATTGGAAAAAATGACTATTACTTGTCAGAATCCAGAGAATAAAAGGTTTGTATGGTTGCAAGAATTTGGTAGAGCATCTCCAAATGTTGCTATATCATTTTCCACTTTTATGGAGAGAAAACCATTATGGTTTGAAGTTGATGATGGTTCCGGTGATAGAATTGATGGAACTAAATGATTTTGAAGATAGAAGGAGGTACTAGCAATAATTTATTGAATAAGTAAAGAACCCGTGTCAATAATTTGATATGAATTCCTGTACCATAGATCAAGTGTTTCATGTTGACTTTTGTTTTCTAAATTATCAATTTACATTTTTATTTTAAAAATAAGTAATTAATTTTTATAATTAGAAATTTTACATTTATCTTTATGATCTTCCAATACATACACGATCACAAAGTCTTTCAACTGAACCAATGAGAACTAAAATTTTAATTGGTTTTCATTAATCTTCTTTGGTTGCAATCTAAATTAATTATTTTTTAGTTCAAAAAAACTTTCATGCTCACTTTGAACTCATTTTGAACCAATGAAAATCATTCTTTCATAATTTATTATTATATACAAGTCATTTCATAATTTATTATTATATACAAGTCAAATTTAAATAGTGAAAAACTACATCTTTATTGCAAAGATGCATTAATCAAGTAACCTAAACAAATCATTTTTCATTACTTATCTAAAAACTAAATTACCAAATTCTATACATACAATTTAGAACGTGAAAATTGTGTGAGCAAAATACTGTGTTGTTTTATACTCTAGGCTTAAATGTAAGGTTTAAATGTTAGGTAATGTTTTATATTAGTTTCCGAAGTTTGAAAAGTTACATTTTAGTTGTCAAAAAATTGTACATCCAAATTAGTTCTTCCGTAGCTTTGTCTTTACAATTCTGCATACATGGAAAAATTCAACAAATTCATGTGATACTCAAGTTGTGTAAGGCTAAAGATGAATACAGTTGGTATGACTACAATATTTTGCAACCAAATCTAAATTTTTGAAATAGAACCTCAATAAAATTACTTTAGAATTAATAGTGTGTGGGGCAAAAATAAAGTCAAAGGCCCAAATGGGAAAAAAAAGGGAGCTTTGAGGACAGGCTTATTATAATTAATTTGAAGAGATGGATATGGTAGACTAACACATGGGCTCCTAATCCAAAGGACTGAAGTCAAAGAAAAATATCCAAATAGAAAGAAAATAAAACTAACAAGAAAGATGAAAGTAAAAAAAAAAATTGTATTAATGTCTCCTTGTTCAACCGTAGGAGCTTGTTACACTTCAAGGTTACAAGTTCTAGTTATTTCTCTCTCAAATCTCCAAATTCTGATCCTTGTTCATTGGAATCTCTCCCCCTCTTATAGTAGCTACCCTTTCATCCTGACCCTCCACTTGAAAAGTAGTTGGTTTCCCTTAGTTACTTGTCTTATCCCACCTTTGGAGGAAGTGTTAAGTGAGCTACAGGTTATTATGGCACTATTAAGGTGTCATTCAGCCATTAATGTGGCTAAACTGGTTGGTGCAGTGCATTTAATACAAAGGTAATGGTTGCTTTCTTAACAAGTTTTCCCACTCTCTCTCCTTCCATACTGGCCATGGTTGCATCCCTCGGCTCATGCTCCAAGCCAGGGGTGGGGCTCTTCTCGCTTATTTCGGGACAGTCACATCCGAGGCAGTTGCCTTCCTCAGGCTGTTTAAGGGCCCTCGTTCAGACCCTTCCTCGGACATGGTCCAGTAGGGGTGGCCATCCCCGGACCCCCCCAAAATAGCATATTTTCATCTATGTCCTTAGACCCCCCACAAAAATTATTTAATTTCTAATTAAAATAATAAAAAACTAATTAAGAAAAGGTAATATATAAAAAATATTATTTTTGGTTATTTGAAAAGTTAGAAAAAATAAAATTATTTTTTTGATGAATTTCTTTTTTCATAAAATATTCCTATTAAATATAATCTATTCTAAAAGAGAGAATTTTGATACATCAATAAATTTATTATTTATTGTTTTCTTTTGCCTCCTTAGATTAATCAAGATTCTTTCTTTTTTAAGTTTCATCCAAATAATTACATATAAAGAAATAAAATTCAAATATTTTATTGATTAAAATTCAATTTAGTCTATTGATTAAATTTTTCCGTAAAATTTAGTTTTTAATAACTGGGTCTCTCATTTTATCAAATTAAGTCAATTTGGTCTATTTTCCCAAATCTAAATGAAGTTATTTAAATAGGTTTTTATTAATATATATATATATATATATATATATAAACTGTGGGAGGACAGGAAACCGAGGACAAGAATAAACAAGAAGAGGTCAAGACAAAAGGGGCACACCTTGAAGGTTTTCTCAAGGACGCCTCAGTGTAAATATGATAACTCAATCACAAAACCCGAGAAGATTGGCATGCCCAAGGATACGGGTACATTCCTAGAAGGGCTAAGGTCTGGCCATGAAGACCATTGAACACATGATCAAGGAAAGGAAGGAAGGGTACACATAAAATATTCATCACTTCTATATTCAATACTCTACACCTACTTAGATAGTCACATTAATGGTGGAATGACCCTTGAATAGTGTCATCATAGCTCACAATCTAATAGAGAAACCTTCTAGTGAGGCCCTGATGGAACAAGTATCTGAAGAAAAAGCCTTGGCCGTCCAAGTGGAAGGCCAGGATGCAATCTGGATGACTATATAAAGGAAAGGGATCCCTACAAGAAAGGGGATCAAGAAAAAAAGCAAAAGAGAGAGAGAGAGTGAGAACATTGTAGTTCAAGAACAAGTATTAACCTACACCTTGGCCTAAACCGAGGAGCATTGTTGTATTAATCCTAGACATAAGTTGTTTTACTTTGTGTGGCTTATAAATATTAAACATACATTCCAATATCACTTCATAGAGTTGTTAAAAAGGGTAAACAACATTGATTGGCATCCTATCTCTATAAATTAACTATGCGAGGTTGAAATCTTATCCAATTTTGGCCCGCCACAATAACCATCCTAAATAGTACTCATTACACAACAAGATCTATTAAATGAGTCTTTTAAGAAAAATTAGAAAATCATTTTCTTAAAAAATGTTTAAATAATGTCATTTGCTTATAGATTTGGATGAGGTAGAAATTGACTCATTTTAGCTAGTGAGGGAGTGTCTAAGAGACCTGCTGACCCAACCCACCCGAAGGATCTAATTAAACTCGAACCACACTTGATCTGATCTAGTGGTAGTTGTAGTTAGCTGCAGGTCTCCACCTTCAAAACCTAATTTTATCAAGTTAAGTGTATGTTCTCTCCTCCAAAACCTAAGCAACTCAATCCGATCAACAACCCAAGCAGAATTCAGTAAGATCTCACTAGATCCGATGATATTCCATTATTGGTTGGGCACAAACCTAACCCAAACAGATCGCTAGTGACCCTTAATAAAGATCAATTAGACAATTATAATAAAAGTAAAGAAACTAAGTGTGCATTTGGCATTGGCTTAAAAAGCCACATTTTTTTTATCTAACTTATTTTTGTTACTATTTATAGCCCCACTACACTTTTTGATACTATTCATGAGTTTCACTGTACTATTTCAACTACCTTTTAGTTTTATTTACCGTACTTTCAGCAAAAACTTTTAGTTTCAACTAAGGGTATGTTTGGGATTTGTCTAATTTGCTGAAACTGAAAATTTTTTACTAAAAGTATTATAGATAAGATAAAAATGAGCTTATATAGTACAGTGAGACTTGTGAATAGTATCAAAAAGTGCAGCGAAACCTATAAATAGTAACAAAAATAAGCTGAATAGTAAAATAAACTAACTTTTTATTTTGTAATCAAAACGGACACTAAATAAGCACATTTAATTGAATTTACCTTTTCTTATTTACCCTTTTTTTTTTTTTTTTTTTGGGGGGGAATTTTAAGCCGATCAAATAAGCTCAGAATCACTTCATTTGCTCTCCTTTACAATACCACAGACAGCTTACGAGCAATAGCAAAGACACAAAACGATGTCAACCTATCTCCCTGAGGAAGTGGTGATAAGCATACTCTCATGCCTACCCCCAAAATCTTTAATTCGATTCAAGTGCGTCTCCAAAACCTGGCGCTCTCTCATCGGAACCCCAGATTTGATCTCTCGAAACCTCATCAACCACTCCACTCTCATCTCTAAATCCGAAGACCCCAATAACCCTCTCTTCTTCCTCGTCAAAGCCACAAACAAAATCGACACCTCGAAGCACACATTCTCGTTCCTGTCCTACGACAACCTCGATCCAGAATACACATCCGAAGTCATCCTTAACCTCCCACAACCAAACCACGGTCTCAACCTCGACATTGTCGGCTCCTCCTCCGATGGTCTCCTCTGTCTCTGCTTCGCAAGCACCATCTACCTCTGGGACCCCACCACGTCATCAGTGCTCGAGCCTCTCTCTCCACAGTGTTGGGTTCGGATTCGATTCCGTATCCAATGACTTCAAGGTCGTGAGGCTTCTCAATGTTCAGTCCAGGTCCGCGAGCAATTTGCTTCATATAAGTCAAGAAGCGGAAGTGTATAGCGTGAGCAGTGGTTCGTGGAGGCAGCTCGACCCTCAGGTTGCGCGCGTGCCTTACGGGATTCATACACTGTCGAGGGCCACAATGTACTTGGATGGGGACATTTTCTGGTGCGAGACGCTGCTTCCATTAGATAATAATAAGGATGAGAAGATTGTTCGCTTCGACTTTGCCAGTGAGGTATTCAAGCCTACTTCATTTCCGGACGCTAGTGTTATTGGGGACTACTCCAGTTGGAAGACGACTCTCACCGCGTTGAACGGGTCTATTGCTATGCTGGTTTATCCTTTTGGGAAGGAGGTGGAGATGTTGTGTTTTGATATATGGGTTTTGTTTGAATTTGGTGTTAGGGAGTACTCGCGGACTAAGCTTATTAGAATTGGACCCTCTTTGGATTTGGAAAGGCCATTGGGATTTTGGGGGTATGGAAAGATATTTATGGAGAACAAAGAAGGGCAGCTGGTCTTGTATGATCCTTCTACAAACGCAGCCAAGAATTTTCCATTTGATGGGCTTCAGGGATCGTTACAAGTTGCTCTCTACACTGAGTTTTGGGAAACAAACGAGGAAGATGGTGAAGGCCAAGAGGAAATGAATCAATGAGGTATGGTTCAATTGTGCTGGCTTCTTTTATAAAATTGTGGTCCTAAACATTGGTTTCGAGTGTTATCAATACATTATTGTGTTAAATTTAATTTAAGAGACATTTTGTTGACATTAGCTGGTTTGATGTGGATCCATAAAAAATTATGATATTAGATGGCATTCATTCATATGTAATGTAAAGGTCATTAGGAAGAAGAAATCAAATTGGTGGTTTTTTTTTATTTAAAAAATTGGTTTAAACACTATAGACTCAATCATTCATAATATAAATGATGACATGGTCTCAAGATCTAGCTATACATGAACAAACACATCAGACATTTATTAATTGCAAATATTTCTCAATGCAAATTTACCTTGAAGAAAGAAAAGCAAGATCAACAAGGACCAGCAAGACCAACAAGGACCACAAAACTGCAAATAAAATCTCAAAAAGAAGACTGAAGATTCCAGAAAAGAACCTGCTAATGCTTTTACAAAATCCTCGTTCAACTTTGATATCACAGCAAATCCATCCCTGCAGGCATCAACCTTGATTCCACGTCCTGAATCAAGCGATCCTTCTCTAATATTAATTTTCTTTTTATAGATCGTATTAGCTGCTTTTGTTTATCTTTGAGTACCTCCAATTTAGTTGGTAGCTCCTCAATCTCCCTTTGAGAATTTAAAAGGAGGAAGTTGGTTTTAAATTCACGCTCCATGCAAAACTGTGCTTGCGCAAGTCTATACAAGTGGTCAAAGGCAAACTGAACATTGAACCCAACATGCTGCGCAAGTTTAAGGTTCTTCCTCCAATTGAGAAGTGAATTAGAAGTGATGTCCTTAACCATGGTGTTGCACATGCTTTGTGCAACCCACCAACAATGTTAAGGACACGCATCTTTGTCCTTGTTTTTGAAGTGGAGCTTGCACTAATATCCCTGTATTTGTCCAATAAGGACTCTAGAATAGGGGCTCAGTTTCGAGAGACCATGTAGTCCCGACTTCTATAACTTCTGACTACAATTCCAAAAATGTCATATTCAAAATGGGTATGAATATCTCATCTAAAGTGGAGATTGCACAAATATCCCTAGCTTTAACAAGTAGTGGCTCTACAATATGGGCACAGTTCTGAGTGACCATGTAGTCCTTGACTCTTACAAGTTCTAACACCAATTCGAAAAATTTCGTTGTCAAAATACCCTTCTCTCTCATAGGATGATTACGATTCTTTAAAATGGGTATGAATGTCTCATCTGAAGTGGAGCTTGCACAGATATCCCTGCATTTGATAAGTAACAGCTCTAGAATATGGGCACATTTCAGAGAGACCATGTAGTTCCTGACTTTTGCAAGTTCCAACTCCAATTCCGAAAATGTCAAACTCGAAATATCCTCCTCTCTACGATACTTAAGATTCTTTAAAATCAGTATAAATGTCTCATCTGAATTTACCAAATCTTCAAGAATACTATTCCTATTCCCTGAGTCAGCTTTAGACATAATCTCTCCAACCAAATCTACAATAGCAGCTTCTGCATCTTTGAATTCCCTTTTCTCATCTTCATTAGAAGAGTTAAATATTTCTTTTATGGTCAAGCCTCTTTTTGATATCTTCTCATCAATATTGTGTCTATCCACTATTCTTACTCCACGCTTCCCGCTTAGTGAAAGTAACACCTGGTAAAATTAAGCCAAGTCAATGAATTGGTGCACAGAGACATCATATTAAGGTAAAGCAAGACGATGAAATAAGTAATAGAACTATGCTCGTTGGGGACTAGACTCAAGTGACCGGTTATCTTGTCATACTAATCATCTATGTTTTATTTGTTTTAACCATCCTTTCCAATTTCTTCTTATGGATATTGAGTTATCTACATCCTACGCAAGAATGCACCAATAAGCCCATGGTGCCTGTGTCAAACATGGACAAGCCTAGGGCACAGTTGCCTGAGTATCTGTTGTGAAAAATCTTATTTTGAGATTTATACGTTCTAAAAGCTTTAATACCCCTTGAAAAATTCTGATTTACACCCCAAGCAATTAATGCAATGAAATTAATGAAATTATTGCAGAATTTAACTAGATTTTCCACTCATAAGTAAATATTTTTTACAATTTATATTCATCACAAATATCAAATACCGAATCTAAAGTAGTAAACTATCAGCACAAAGATTTTAGTAAAGAAATGGAAAACCAATGAAGAACCTCTTCAATTTTGAAAATCATTTTGGGGATCCAATCATGTTAGAAATCCACTATAGGGAATAGTCACAACAGTCTTACCATATGGATAGGGAGGCTCTTGCGTGGTTTCAAGATGCTAAAGAAGAAGGCCTATTCACCAGTTGGGACTTGGGAGGCTTTTGTTAGGGCAGTGCAAATAAGATTTGGAAGTACAGCCTTTGATGATCTAATGGAAGCCCTTACAAGGCTAAGGCAAGCTAGCTCTATTGCATCTTTTAATGGGCAATTTGAAGCACTATGAAATAGGATTAAGGGGCTGTCAGAATTGCACAAGTTGTTTTCTCATTGGATTAAAGGATGAGATTAGACTTCTTGTGAGAATGCTAAACCCACTGAATCTTAATGCTGCTTTGGATTGGCAAAAATTCAAGAGGAGTACCTCTTAAGTCTTAACTGGTAGGAAAACTTTCAAAAATTCCTCAAGATTCAAGTAGGCCTTCCATCACGGGATCATTTAAGGCTGTACAAGGTGGGACCAACTTAAGCCTAAACTTCTTGTCTGCATGATCACTCCAGCTCAAATGGATAAAAGAAGGAAGAAAGGGCTCTGTTAACATTGTGATGAGAAGTGGCAGCCTGGACATAAGTAATGGAAGGGCTACAAACTCACTCAAAACATTTGCAAGGGTTTCACCTTGAGGAAATTATTGATGCATAACTAGTAGAGACTGCAGTTACGCAGTTACTACTACAGAGCAAGAGGTAACAATGAACGCAATTGAATCAAATTATATGCATTAATTGGAAACCCATCTTCAAGTAACAAGAGAATGTTGGAAAAGATTAAAGGACAGTGGGCTATTATCCTCATTGACATTGGTAGCACTCATAACTTCCTAGAGTCATCAATCTTGGAAGCATTGAGGCTGTCGGTAACATCCAAGAAAGGGCTTGAGGTTAAGTTGGCTAACATGGTTGTGATCATGACAAAGGGAGCTTGTGCTGATGTTTAAATCATAATGCAAGGCCATTTATTAATGGTTGAATTGAATTTGCCTTCATTAGAAGGATGTGCGGTAGTGCTAGGCAAACAATGACTTAGCACTCTTGGCATTATCCAATGGGACTTCGAGCAATAGACCATGAAGTTCCTGCATATAGGAAACCAGGTTCTATTACAAGGTCTAAAATCCCCCAATTCCCCTCAGCATGATGGAGATAAGTTCTTTAAGTCTTTAACAAGGAAGGCAATTGTGTTGCAGATTATTGTGATGGGTACAAGCATGTCAGAAACAACAGTTGGAAGAGGTTAACAAGCTGTTGGATGAAATTGCCAAGTCTTTGACACTCCTTTGGGGCTGCCACTGTCCAGGGGATATAAGCATTAAATCACCTTGAAGAATGGCACTCAACCCATCTGTGAAAAGCCTTACAGGTACAATTACTATCAATAAACTGAAATAGAAAAGATAGATATGGAATTGCTAGATGCAGGGTCCATTTGAGCCAGTCAGAGGCTCAAAGCCCATTTTATTTGATAAATTCAATAGGTACAGTGGGAGCGGTGTGATTTGAACACTCGGCATCTTCATTGGAAACACTAAGATGTGCCAATTGAGCCATAAGGCTCTTGGCAAGCCCATTTTCCCTTCTTCTATATTTAGTAGCAACTTGGCAATAACTTGAAAGGGATTACATTGCAAAATGTACTCCTACTCAACAAGGTAGAGTGTACCTTGGTCCTAATTCATCATTCAAAAATAATTTTGGCTCATCATATTAGTTACCTTAAGTCCTTGCACAAAGCCAAGCAGGATTTCTATTGTAAAAGGATGAAAATCAAGCTCAAGATGTATATCAAGGAATGTAAGGTCTGTCAAAGTTCAAAGTTGAAACCTCAGCCCTTGATGGACTTAAGTCAAAGCACAAATATTAACAAAAACCTAGTTTAAATTCATATATCTATGTATCATCCGATATGTATGATTAAGACGATATGATATAATTCATATGATACACATTTATGTGTCATACGATTCATGAACATGATCAATATGTACCTATGATATGATACTTTTTTCATTCGATACAATACTTATCGCACGATATGCATCGTGGATCATACTATACTCACAACTATGCCCACTACACTAAAACATCACTAGCAATTATTTATTGTTCTTTAACGAAATCATTAGTTGTTTCCATAAATACTTAATAATTTTGAGTTAATTGGTGAGGGATGAAACAAGAAGGGTATGTTAAAGTAGGTCTTATGTTCATATATACTATTTAAAAAATTGATTTTTTTTTTTTAATGCTTTATTCATCCTTGGCCTTGCCCAAATCTTTAATGGACTTATTTTGCATACTTCAATGGTAGACCTTAATTTCAAAACATACACTCTTTCAAAATCAATCTTCTCAAATGAATTTTCTAAAAATTATTAGATTGGTATACAATATTATACTTTCATCATTCATTATCAAAACATCAGAAGTCGCACCCAAAGGTAATTTATACACTAACCAATGAATGGCATGAACCTGTACGTTATTTGCATTTTATATCCAAGTTAATAAAAAAATATTAATAAAAAAAATGAAACTTATTGAAGGAAAAATGAATTCATATAAGATAGTGAATTTGTACATACCTCATCAATCACACAATTGATATGTGCCACATAGTTGCTGCATCCTGCACAGTGATAAACACTTTCCCGTGGGTCTCTACTGTTTTCACAAGCATCACAATAGTACTCAACTGAATAATCTTCCACAAAATAATCTCTAAGGTAAAGGGGATCGATATGACATTTATGCTTAATGGTACTCGGCAGTGGAACACACAAGAGATGGACATTGAAGTCACACTCTACACATCGCAGATACGAGACATCGGGATAGTTAGTTTCGCAAACTTAACACTGAGGGTCATCATACACTTTCTCGAAGAAAGTAAGGAGATGCCTGTGATCTCTATACTTTATCAAAGGCTTTAATGAGGCGCAAATAACATCCAACTTAAAGCGGCATTCTTCACAACGATAGGAAAAGCCAAAGCAGCTCTTGCAAGAACAAGCATCACATGTAAATTTTTTTCTAGGAAGAGTTTTTCTTGATACGCCAATTAGACTATCATTATCATGCGGTTGTAAAGGATGTTGCAACTCTTCTACAGGTTCAATACAATCTTGATGGATGAAGAATTTGCATCTAAGGCATTCATATGATGGACCACAAACGTGTTTCTCACATACACCACAGCAAACTTCATTCTCCTTGTCATCGTGGATTGAGAAATGCTTGTGCCTCAAATATTTCACTTTCCCCATCTTATCCAAGGATTTTAAAAATGAGACTGTGCACAACAACTTTTCATCAAAAAAACAAATTGAGTGTGCTTTGGGTGAAGAGGATGTTCAATCTGAAGTGGGACTGCAGCACATGATCTGTGGAGATAGAAATCACATTGGATGCAACCGTATATTTCACTAGAGATGACTTGATTGCATCCATCGCAGGAAACTACATGATCATTACTTTCCTTGTTACAGAGGATCAAGGGGTGATGGTGGTAGTAACTTAGTATGTAGTTTTGGCTTTCAAAATTTCTAGTGAACATTAGGGCACATTCAACATCAAGGAAAAAGTGGCATCTATTACATCTGTATGCAAACTGGGAGCGACTATTTTCACAGGCTCTGCATGTAAAGTTTGTAGTCTCCTGTTGTAGAGACAGAGGGCATGGGTGGAAGAAATGCTGAATCTCAAGCAAGCAAAGGATTTTCCAAAGCAAGGTTCACCGCAAGCAGAGCAACTAGGAAAATCATTATTCGTAAAGAACCAACTAGTAGAATCATTAACCTTATTTTCAACGATTATCAATGGATGCTTATGGAAGGAATTTTGACTGATTGTATTTGTTCCCAGGAGCTCTAGACAGGACTGATGCAGGAAGAACTTGCACAGGAAGCAAACGTAGGTAGGGCCGAAGCAACATTTACGGCATAAAGTACAAGAAACAACGCCAGGGACATTTCTATCATAGTAATCGATTTCCAATAGATGGTTGTGAAAGTGGTTTTGAATGTGCTTGTAGTGTCTATAATGTTCGACGAGATCTCGACTGCATGATTCATGGAGATAAAAAGCACAATCAGAGCATTTGTAGAACGGACTAGAGGATGAGAGTTGTTTCCAGCACGCATAGCAGTTGGCATTACCAGTGGTATAGTAGGAGGACAACAGCGAATCGGGGTGGCTGAAATGATTAATCTTCATTCGAAATCCAGGGAGTTCGATGAGCATACGGGCGCAGAAATAATCAATCCTGAAATTGCACAAGTCACAGCGGAAGGTTAAGGCTTGGCATATAAGGTTGCAGAAATCGCAGCGTTCCCTCTCTTTCCTAGTGCTTAGCATAAGAGGATGATCTGAATGCAAGGAAAGATTGATTTCTGTCGGATACATGGCACATGACTCGTGAAGGAAGAAATAACATGGCTTGCAACAATAGGTAGCACCGTCGCACACTTTTCTGCACGCTGCACAGTACTTTCTATCCGTAGCTTTTATACAATCATCATATATCAACCAATGCTCGTGGCTGACATGTTGAATGGGCTTGAACTCAGAGTTCATAAGCATTCGAGCACAGTCAAGATCGATCTTGAAATTACAATCCTCCTCACAATGTAAGCTCCGTCCTCGATGACTGTAACATTTAGTATGACAGAAATCGCAAAAAAAATGATGGTTCAGTGTCAGTATCAATAGCCAGTAGCTCTAGGCAGTGGTCGTGAATTGGGAACCGAATCTCTGATTCGAGTGCACATTGAAGATCTATTTTGAAATTACAGTCGGTGCAGCGGTAGGTGAAGCCCAGACAATGTATTTGACACACATCGCAATAGAAAGCCCCATCATCTGCATTACCGTGCAGCTTTAGAAAGTGAAATGAATGGTGGAAGTGTATAATCTCATCCTCTAAATTGGCACATGATTCGTGAAGATAATAATGACAATCGTAGCAACAATAGGCGTCGCCAGAGATAAGATACAGACATGCAGCGCAACTTTGATAAAACTTTTTTGGACTTAAATAGTAAACGATGCTTATGGCTAAAGTGTTGGATCCACTCCATCTCTCTTTCTGGTTTTAGTTTTTTCTCTTTTTCCGATGCTTATGGCTGGAGTGAGGTTCTACAGGTCACTTTTTCCCTTTACCCATTACCCACGGCTTTTGAAGACAGGATTGAAGGTTTACCACAACCTATTTAAAGTACTCTTTAACTTTCCTTTTCTTCAATTAAGGACTTTACGGTTTAAGTTTATTCTATCAATTTTTCAGAATTTTTTTATAAAAATATTTTTTGAAAATACTTTTTAATAATTAATTAAATATTTTTAATTTTAAAAAATTTGAAAAAAAAAATTGGACACTCAAAATTTGGTGGAGAAACTTTTTTTTTTTAATATAAGATAGAATTTATACTCTGGCCTAATCTAAGTGTATATATGTATGAAATTCCTTTCTAGAGACTTGAACCCCGATCCTTGTCTTTCATACCCCACAAACATTTATACTTGTAGAGTGACCACCACACCAAGGATGCGCGATGGTGTAGAGAAACCTTAAATAAACTTGAAACTTAGTAGACTTAATTGAACAAAAGTAAAATTAGAAAATTAAAAAAAAATAAAAAAATTGGTTCAATTTTTTAAAAAAATTTGGGTCTAGTTAACAAGTATTCTTAGGGCATTTGTTTATGAATTATTTTAGGAAAATTTTGATACCATCTTTATAGAAAATAGAAAAAATTGTCTAAATTTTTTTTTTCCTCATAAAAGCTTTCCTAAAGTGATTTACTAACAAATGTTTCTAGGGCATCTAATAATAAAGTCATTTTTTTCCAATAGCTAAAACGAGTGAGTATTATATTGGTGCTTGGGCACTGGAAAGGAACCAACCAAGACAAAGAAGGGAAAAAAGTCACTTTGCACAATTTTTGCTTTTATTTTTGTCTGTGTATATAAAAAGTATCTTACATACTGTAAAAAATTTTATTAATTTTTTCAAAGGATATAAAATAAAGAAAATGAGATGATGTCTTAACTAGGGGTGACAATTCGTGTTCGCGTGTCAGGTTCGTGTCGTGTCAACTCATACGTATCCGACTATATGGGTCAACCCTAACCCGACATGTTTATTAAACGGGTCAAGATTTCTCAACCCTAACACGACCCATTTATTAAACGGGTCAATCGTATCGACCTGTTTATCTGATTTTATCAAAATAAAGAAAAACATTTATGGAAAAACAAGCAAATAAATATTTTAAATATAAAATTTAGAACTAATGAGTAATTATATCACAAATAATCATTCAAAACTAAAACATATCTCAATATCATAAATAATTAATCACAATACGTCAAAGAAAATAAACTACAACAACTAATAAGTTTATATACTTATAGTTTGAATGGTATATTGGTAAAATTTCATTTAATTAAACGGGTCAGACGGGTCAAACGGGTTCCATAGTTTAAACCCTAACCCAACCCGTTTATCAAACGGGTTCATCGTGTCAACCCAAATATGACATAAACCCATTAAGCCTCAACCCATAACCTGCTAATTTTGTGTCGTGTCGTATCGGGTTCGCGGGTCGTGTCCAATTTTGCCACCCCTAGTCTTAACGTCTTAATTATATTCTCATTAACATTTTTAAATTTCCATAATAAGATATTTTGCACATAAAAATTTGTCACATATTTTTATACTATATAACAAATAGTATTTCAACTACTATTTCAAATTTATTGATGAAAGCTAAAAGAGTGGAGGTCCATTGCTTTTTGAAAAGATCCAGAATGTTATTTACTTATTTTCCCTTCCCTATCTTTAATAGATATTTTGCACATTTTTGTGGCATAAACACTCTCAAAATTAATAATGTTTTTTTCAAATAGATATAGTCAAGCCATATGCTAACACTACTAATCTTCTTCTTCTACCTTTTTTCTTTTTTTTTTTTTTTTTTTTTTTGGTCCTAAGTAAATGAAATCTCAAAAGGTCTAGGGGTCCAGACCATCTGGAAGAACAAAACACAGCCCACCACATTTGGGCCGAAAATTAGATTGCCTAAGGACAAAACATGCTCCCCATACAAAGCAATAAGCGCCTAGCAAATCTTGCTTCCATTACTAATCGGTTTCCTATAGTTTTCATTTTAAAGAGATTTAATAAAACAAACCACCCTCCTAAATGTCCAAAGTCATTACAATTATCATCAAATCTATTTTGGAGGGAATTTGCAATGTCTAATTTGGTTGTATTACTATGTAATCTCCTTTACATCAACTTGAAAAATTGTTTATCATGTGCATTCGATAAGTTTAAGGTGTAAAGTGTAATTAAAGGAGATTACATATAAAGTAGAAATACTCTCTTTTCCTTTGTTTAGTGATCTGATTGAAAAACCGTGTAATTCACTATATGATATAATGAAAATCAAGAAAGTAACATATGATAATTTGCCTCAAGATCTACCCTTTAATGAATAAATACAGCAGGTTGTTAATTGCAAATAGTTCTCATTGAAGACATACCTTGGGAACAGAAAAGCAAAAACAATAGCATCACAGGGACTATCTGTGGCTGATGAAGTTTGATCTTTTTGGTCCAACTTTTTTTTGACCCTCTATATTTCTTCTGATAGGCCAAGAATGTATTGACCCATTGTGATATATTAATTGATTAATTAGCCAAATTTATTAATTAATCAAATTAACATGAAAAATACGTAGCAGTACAAACAAATCACCAATTAAACCAAGTATGCAGCGGAAAATAAATTGACACGATAATTTATTTACGAATGGGGAAAGCCTACATGACAGAAACCCCACCGGGTGATTTTAAAGTCACCACTCTCGAGAATCCACTATTATCAAAACAAGCAGTTACAAGTAAAGGAATCTTAGTAGCTTCAACAAGGTACTAGAATTCATTTACTTGTAACCGCTTGTTTTGATAATAGTGGATTCTCAAGAGTGGTGACCTTAAAATCACCCGGTGGAGTTTTTGCCGTGTAAGTTTTACCCATTCATAAACAAATTATCGTGTCAATTTATTTTTCGCTGCATATTTAGTTTAATTAGTAATTTGTTTGTACTATCACGCATATTGCATATTAATTTAATTAATTAATTAATCAATTAATTTATCACAATGGGTCAATACATTCTTGGCCTATAACCAAGAACCATAAAAGAATTGGACGGGAGTGTCTCTATTTGATCACTACATTTAATTATGGGAGGAAACCCCAGACGTGCAAATCAATCAAACACATATTAGCATTTTCCATAGAAATTGTAAACAAGATAAATATGTGTAGGGTTACATTGCCACTTATCCTATCCTACATGACAAAATGGACTTGTTCTCGCTCTATATAGGAAAATGGCATGAAGAGATTTGTCATATTCTTAAAACCAAGAACCCTCCAAGAACCATAAAAGGATTGGATGAGAGTGTCTTTGTTTAATCATTACTATTAATTATGGGAGTAGACACCAGATGTGCAAATCAATCAAACACATATTAGCATTTTCCTTAGAAATAGTAAGCAAGATAAATATCAGTCGGGCAACATTGCCACTTATCCTATCCTACTTGACAGAATGGATTTGTTCTCGCTCTATATAGGAAAATGGCATGAAGATATTTGGCCCATTCTTAAAACCAAGAACCCTCCAAGAACCATAAAAGGATTGGACAATAGTGTCTCTGTTTGATTACTACTATTATTTATGGGAGTAGACCCCAGGCGTGCAAATCAATCAAATGCATATTAGCATTTTCCTTAAAAATAGTAAACAAGATAAATATGTGTAGGGTTACATTGCCACTTTTCCTATCCTGATTGACAAAATGGACTTGTTCTCGCTCTATATAGGAAAATGGCATGAAGAGATTTGGCCCATTCTTAAAACCAACAACCCTCTAAGAACCATAAAAGGATTGGACGGGAGTGTCTCTGTTTGATCACTACTATTAGTTATGAGAGTAGACCCCAGAAGTGCAAATCAATCAAACACATATTAGCATTTTCCTTAGAAATAGTAAACAAGATAAATATTTGTAGGGTTACATTGCCACTTATCCTATCCTGCTTGACAAAATGGACTTGTTCTTGCATTATATAGGAAAATGGCATGAAGAGATTTGACCCATCTCAAAACCAAGAACCATAAAAACATTGGATAATAGTGTCTTTGTTTGATCACTACTATTAGTTATGGGAGTAGACCCCAAACGTGCAAATCAATCAAACACATATTAGCATATTCCTTAGAAATAGTAAACAAGATAAATATGTGTAGAGTTACATTGCCACTTATCCAAGAACCATAAAAGGATTGGACGGGAGTGTCTCTGTTTGATCACTACTATTAATTATGAGAGTAGACCCCAGACGTGCAAATCAATCAAACACATATTAGCATTTTCCTTAGAAATAGTAAACAAGATAAATATCTATAGGGTTGCATTGCCACTTATCCTATCTTGCTTGACAAAATGGACTCATTCTCACTCTTTATAGGAAAATGACATGAAGAGATTTGGCCCATTCTTACAAGAACCCTCTTAGCCAATAGCAATCAACTTCATAAACATCCCCCATATTGTGGACCTTTTGCATTTTTAAAACACAAAACTCTGGGAGTAACATGATCGAATGACTGTGAAGTCAATTTATTATATGCTTACTGATTGGATTAGTATATAATGAGCTTTAAATCTGGCTCGCGGGGCTCAAATCACATAACTAATAACTAACAACTACTTCGTAAACCCACCCAATAACTACTCATGACTATAGAGGCAATTTATTGTATGCTTACTGATTGGATTAGTATTTAATGAGCTTTGAACCTGACTGTGATAATCACATAACTAATTACTAACAACTATTTCGTAGACCCACCCTAGAACTACTCACTCCCTGATGTCTCTTTTTATTGGTACCAAATAAATTGCACGGACAAGAACAATATGCTCCTATATTTTATTTCCATGATCAAGATTCATATATAAATTTTTTTTTTTTTTTTAAAACCATGTTAACACTTATTAATACCCATTTTTGCTAATATGGACCTGAGGCCCAAGGCTGGGAAAGCCCAAAACAGCCCAAAAAGAGACTAATAAGTGAAAAAGAAAGGCAATTGGGCTATGCCCCACAAGCCCAGGAAGTAAGCAAGCTTGGCCCAAACCAAAGCCCCTAGTAAGAAAATGCCCATGAGGAACAAGAGATACAGCGCCCACTTTACGATATGGGCAGTGTATAGGAGAATGCCACAGTGGGATGGCCCTCCTTTAAGAATAAGAATGGGCCTTAAAAATGCCCAACAAAGAAAGAATAGGGTAAAGATCCAATAGGCCGGCCTAGCAGAAACTTATGGGAAGCAAAGAAAGGAGGACATCAAGAGCCAATGGGCTCAACCCAGATGAAAAGTAGCAAGCCTAATGAGCAAAAAGTTTTAAAAATGATACAGTTCTCCAAGTAAAGAGTTGGTATAGATATTTTTTCATTTAATTTTCCTCTTCTCCAGCAATATGGTTTCTCACGCCTAAGATTTTCTCTTATTTTCTTTCATACCATCAATTTTAAAATAACAGAAAGAGATTTAAGTATGAAATCAGACATGTTGAACATCTTGTTCTATACAAAGTATCATGGAAATCTGTTATATTGTAATGGGTTAATGCTTAATAGTTTAAAAAAAAAAATGCAAATCAACATGTTCTTACCAAGGAATCGATAATTTCTTCAACTGTGTCATGGCTGAAACATTTATCAAGTATTTCAATCCTAGACAAAATTGCATAATAAATAGATCAGCATTTTATATCTGCTATGTAAATACTCACACACCTGAGGGGATAATAGACATACCTGTGAAGTACACTTATATTATCTAGATAGACAAGGTCACTATATTTTTCTAAAGAAGTTTCAATGACAGAAGGATTATCAGTATCCAATTTCCCAAGTTGTTCTTCAATTAATGCAAGCTTCTGTGGAAAAAAGGAGGCAATACTATGTCATATAAACAGGAAAGATGATTAAAACAATGAAAGGGTCCAACAATCTTAACTGAGCTATGCGCATAATGTGTAGCAAGCCCACAAGAAATCATTTCTGCTCCATTAAGTTTTTCTCCTGTGAGACCCAAGTGCTCCCCTACAAAAAAGAAAAGATACAAACTATTTAAGAATTTAATTGAGAAGCAAATACAGGTGCCATCAATGATTCATCCTACTAATTGGTTTCTCATTTATCAAGTCCTAATTACATTGTCAACATTGCTTCATATGTAGAAAGGGTCAAGTTAACCCCACAAGTTGCTCAGAAAACAATATTGAATAAAGTCACCCAGCTATCCAAAGTAAACTTTCGTATTGGAATATTTGTCATTGCAACATCTACTTTCAGTATAATAGTCACAAAGGAAGTGACATCTTATGGTGCAATGAAACCAAATGCAGCTCCCCATATCTTAACTACCAAGAGCCATAACAATACCTCAACACAAATTTTAGACTTCAGAAATTTTAAAGCAATTTGCTAGAGCTTGTTATCCAACATCCACACAACAAATTAATGACAGGAGTCCTAATGCAATTTGTATAAAGAACATTGCTGAACCAACTGCTACTGTGTGATTCTAGAGATGAGGAGCATACTTCAAAATAAAAATATTTTGCAGAGGCACTTCTTTCCCACATTCACTCCATTCCTATGTGAAAATTGAGTGATTTGATTTTAGATGTCTTTTAAAAATTTCTTGTTCATAAATCCCTTAAAATTTCTTCCAACGCAACATTACAAGAAAATCATAAAAGATTGAGATAAATTCACGTTAGGGTAGAATGTTCATCGCAACAACAATACTTTACATGATGTTTTTATCAGGCTTACACTGGAACCAGAAATAGTCCAAATCAACAAAACCATGTGCAAGAAATATAGTGAAAACCTACAATCCACTACATACGCAGGTGACCAAGTAGATGTGAGAGGAAAAATGACGCGCCAGCATCAGGGTGGAAACCAATTAGAGTTTCAGGAGTAGCAAAAACTTGTGAATTGTGAGAATAAATTATATTTGAACCTGTCTGAGCATGATGTATAGCAAATAATGAATCTGAAACAAATAAGATATTCAACACTATTTTCCCCATCACATAAATATGTAAAAAAATCAAAATATAGTTTTCATTCCTAGATTGTGATACCCTAGATTACATAGATGGGATAAGTGTGTGTAGTGTGGACAAGTGTTAAGTCCCACATCAGGTGTTTTCTAGGTTGAACTGGGCTAGATATTGATTACGAAGAACCTCAATTGTAACTCAACTAATCCTTTTGGACTACAAATTAATTCAATACAAATAGTATCAAAGTCGACAGAGTCAACATGGGACTTGACAAGAACATTAGGAATTGAGTGGAAAGATTGTGATACTCCAATTTATGTGGATTGGATAAATATGCATTTGTGCGGAGATGTGTTAAGTCATACTTCGGGTGTTAACAAACTTGGGCTACATCAGAGATCACAAGCAACCCCAATAGTAACTTGACTAATCCTTTTAGAGTATAGTGTAGATGTGGCTAGTGCTTCCTTGGGTCATGACAATATGCGTATGCTAATGAAAGTAGAGGATCATACTCCTCAACTATCTAATAAAATCAAGCGTTATATTTCCTGTAACGAAATTAAATAATTAGTCTAATTTAGGGGGTGCAAAATAATTAAAAAATTTCTTCCACAAAAGAAATTTGGTAAGGAAAAAAAATTGAAACAATCATCAAAACCAATAGCTAGATAAGAGAAGAAAAGGACGAAAGTACATGCAAAGTTGTTACATACAGTTTTATCCGTTGCAACCCTAAACATCCCAGGGATTGAAACTCCAGCCCCACCACCCATAGTAATGCCATTCAAAAGAGCCACCTGCATGGAGATTATTATTATACTACCATGAATATACTGGGTCCTGACTAATGTAGTTATAAAAAACAGAAAGTTAATGTCCAATATTCTACCATAGGGACTTGGGGCTAACAAAAATCACCCCCACATGAAAGGGAAAAAAAATGATAATAAAAAAAGAAACAAATCTGAGACTTTTGAGTAGATACTATAGTTCCCTAAACCAGAACCCAGTGACTAATTTAACATAAGTACAGAAGGGGGAAAAGACCTCAAAAATAAGAGGAATGTCAAAATACAGTGGTAAGAATGTAAAGAAATTTGTTCAGTGCTAGAATAGGAGCCAAAGATCAATATACTAACAAAACCAAGTATCGTTTGATAATTTGATAGTTGAAGGAGGGGGAAATTGAACCTTGGACGTCTTAGTTGGAAACACTAGGAGGTGCTAGTTGAGTCACAAGACTCTTCGCCATAACAAAACCAAGTATCTCAAAGAAAACTCTCCATAAATGACCATATCAAAGCTATATTGATGGTAATATAACACTCCAAACTGAAGTGCCCCCAATATATTAATCACTATGCTTCAAAAAAGAAAGAAAGAAAAGTAAAACTTACATGTGGCTTCAAATATGTACCTAAAATGTATATGTAAGTATATAACATTCTAACAAATTCCTTACAATCTTCCATTTTCCCTGCATAAATTTAACCAATGGTTAAAGGATGATTCTAGTGAAGAAACAAGCACCAACTCCATAACAAAGATTAGCAACATAAAGATTTTTGAAGTACTTAAGAACAAAGTTTACTTTAGCTTTATCAATAACTGACCATCGCAAAACACCCTAGATGCACCTCCATACTTTATTGATCCCACTCTTATACCATAAATGCAAAGATCAATCCAAGGTAGTGTAAATAAAAATAAAAATAAAGGCTGAGATCCATGTATCTACGTGTCATTTAATACTAATACTGTCGCCTCATTTCTAATTTTCAATTTAATAAATCTATATTTACTAATACGCTATCTTACTCTTGCTTATCCCTTTTTTTTTAATGATTCGATAGATAGGGAGGGGAGATTTGAGCCCAGCATGTCTCTGTTGGAAACACCAATAAATGCCAACCAGTTTAATTACAAGGCTCTTGGCTATCTTACTCTTGCTTATCCTAACCTTAAACTTCCTTCGAAACAAATCAACAATCAAATTTGGCATCTCTGTTTGGGCATAGAAGATCCCATTACTACTAAATATTCTCTATAGTTCCATCTTAGGTTTACTGCTAAGTGCTAAAAACAGCATCCTACAATCCCATCTCATCTCCCTCTAATTAAGGATAACTAGCCTAGCTTTCTCCAAATCATATACAATGAAGAAAAATAATATGTTCGCAATAATAATTAACTTTTAAGTAAAAAAATTTTTCCAGCTAAATCTTAAAAGTGGAAGGAAGATGAGTCTATTACCAGTGTTTATCATATGATAAAGTGACACAATATCTTCGCCAGCACAAAATGCCCTGCCACTGCCCTTCAGAAAATGCAAAACAACGTTCAAGTTTTTAACTAGTTCTTGAGCAAAAAATAACCCCAACTAAACTTTATCCTTCCCACTAGAAATATAACATGTAAATGAATCCAATATCTGATAACAGCATACATGTTTTTTTACCTTCATTGCCACAAATCCAATATCTGGATTATTTTCCCAAGATGTATACAACTTTTGCAATCTAGCTTCCTAGAAACCAAAGACAACTCATTAAAAGACATTTTTTTTCTAGTTGGAAATACAGAACAACAGAAACCCATATAACAAAATCAAAGAATATAAATTTTAGCCACTAGGGAGAAAAACAATAAGTCTACTTGCACAATAAAGTACACAACTTTTTTCACAACAGTTGAGTTTGCAAGTTGTAATGTACAAATCATAATTTGCCACCTCAACAAGTTGTGAATTTAGTTGTGTCTCTAGCTTTAGTCAGAGCAAGCTCTAGCCATATAACTATGCATAATAATAGTTGTCAATTTAAACTCCATAAAAAAAATAACCCAACTAACGTTTTCAATTGAACCAAATGGAGGGTATATAACAACACAGACACAGAATATTACACAATTGGAGTAAACCCAATTAAACATAATGATTCTCAACCAAAAACCATAAAAACAAAGATCCAGAAAACAAATCTTTGAACTGAACCAATCTTACAAATTGGGTACCAACCCAATAGCCAAAAACACAAAGACACACGGAGTATCTAGTAAAAAACACACCATTGCAGTACTAAGACAATTGAGCACCGAAGGCCTGTTCAGAATTGCTGTTCTAGACCAAGCTTTGCCCTCAACCAATACCTGCAGAGAGAGACAGAGAGACAGAGAGAAAGAGAGTTAGTGTGTGGGGGTTAAAGAAAGAGAATAGACAAAAGGGTATCCTTGAAAGTTGAAACTGAAATGGTTGTCAAGTTCATCGGTAATAGATGTGTCAGGAAGAGAACAGAGATTTCTTGTGTGGTGTTGGTTGAGGAAACGAAGACTGTGAATGTGAAGATTGTTGGGCCTCTGCAACAAGGCTGCCTTAAACCTCTGCATCATTTAGCTCACCCACTCTTTCAAATTCTGCTCCAACACAACACAACGCAAGCTCTCTACTCTCTAGTGATAAATTGATAATAAACAATTCTGAGGGAAAAATTAAAAAAAAACTATGAGAAGAAGAACAGGAGAAGAAGAAAAATTCTAAAATATAATTTTTATCCTTAAAGTTTTGGTTAAAAGTTTTTTTATCCCTAAATTTTAAAGTATTTATTTTTCAACATTGAACTTTGCAAAACATTCGTTTTTTTAGTCCTTCTGCCTATAACCGTCAGTTTCATTGTACTTGGTTAACAGAGTATTAGCTTAATATCTAACTTGGACTAAACCATTTTATTTAAAAGAAATTATGGTATTGGCACACCACACTTGTGACAACAACTTTTACAACTTTTTTAAAAGGATGAAATTACCCTCGTTTTGAGAATGATTTATTTTCGGTAGCTTATTTGTATAATTTGAAACAAAAATTTAAAAATTAGTTTATATCTAAAAAGTAAAAACTTATTTACACTCTTAGCGTAATAGTCACTTTACAAGTACAAAATTTTTGTGGGATAAAAGGTAAGAGACAGAGTTCAAATCTATAAGAGGAAGTTTCACACATATATTCATTGAAATTATTCTAGAGTAGAATTTCTATCTTATATATAAAAATAAAAACTAAAACTTATATTATTTTTGAAATAAAACAAAACCAAAAGAATAGTTTGGGACCACCAATAATAAATAATTTAAACTAAAAACTAGCTTATAAAAACACACCTGGACCATACAAATTCAAGTCAATATAATTCTTATGTATGGCTATTCTATCTAACTTTCCCCACTCCCTCTTGCATTAGGCAAAACAAATAAACCTTCATTCCACGACATTAAAACCCCAATGTACAACCCCCTCATCGCCACACCCTTAACCAGCAAGCTCAAGGGAGTGTTCTTCTCTCAAACCTAATCTATATCTATATCTATATCTATATATTACTAAAAGCTAAAGCGTAGCGTTTAATATTGCTGTTCTCACGTTACGCCACATCAGCTGCCACGTCATTTTTTTTATAAATATAATTTGTCATACAATTTTAAAATGAATTTTACTATTTTTAGCCCTATAAATCCCAGCTCTATAAATGTAGTCCACTATTTATTTATTTACTTCCACTATCACCCTATAATAAATCCAGCTCACTACTTATTTATTTACTTCCAGTATCATCCTATAATAAATCTGTATAATTAATCTAACCCACCTCTTATTTATTTAGTTCCACTATTAAGCCCAACCCAAAGCCTTTGAGTTCAGCTTAAAGGAAAAAAAATTAAAAACGTTGAAGCCTTCAGGGTTTTGCGTGACCAAATAAAAACGTGAGGAGACAGAGAGTTTGAATATTGTAACGTGGAGGGAAGCTTAAAGGAAAAAAAAAAAACTCTTCCTCTCCCTATTAGTTACTGTTTCACTTTCTCCAACCTTTACCATTCCTCTTTGTCTCTTTATCTCCCCACTACTCTCTACTTAATTGTTACGCTTCTTTCATCACTATCTCTTTCTTATATTTTGACTCTTCTTCTCCTTATTTTATTTTGTATAAATTTGGTGTCATTTCTCCCATGTAATCCATATTTTTCCCACAAAATAACTATGAGTACTCTCTCTCTCTCTTGATGGATTTTTGTTCTTTCTTATAATTTTTTTTTATGGGTCTTTCTTATAATTCTTATTATGGTTGATTTTTTTTTTTTTGAACATTTTTTTTGGTTAATACATAGTTTTTTTTTTTTTTTTTGACCCTTTGTCCTTCGTGATGAAAATTTAGATCATTGAGCACCGTTGCCTTTTATCTGCATTGTTGAGCACCGCTTAGATGTTGGGGAAATGAAAGAACCAAGCTACTCCACTATAGCAGAGAGTACTTGGAAATGGAAAATTAATGAATGACACAAGAGACTAAAAGAGTAGATGAAAGGCTAACCAAATAGAAGATGCTCAAAGCACAATAATGTTTAGTCCAATAGAATTTTATATTATTATTACTGTTTTCTTAAAAAGAAGCTAGAGAGCTATCTTTGGTCAATGAAGTCCATGCGGTACACGTTTAATTCACATTGGTCTTTTCTCCTCAACCCATAGAAAAGAAAATTAAATTTCTCTACTTTTACAAAGCAGTGATCTTTTTTTTATGCGAAAATACATCCCGCACAATCTATTACATACAATTTTCACACGTCCTTGAAACACACTGAAATCTATTTTTTAGGATATGTATAAAATTGTGTGTAATAGACGCTCCATTTGTTTTGAAGTAGAATATTTTTCAAATATCAGTAAAACATTGGATTTGAAATGTTGTTTCTAAATTTATTTGTTGTCATGTACACTTAAAAAATGAATTTATTAGAGAGATTCTACAAAATAAAAACAAAATTAACGTATATACTTGGTATAGAGTGAAAAAGAGCTTGGTAAATTCAAGGATGCATATATGCCTAAACAATAGGAGTTTTTTTTTTTCTTCTTTTTTTTTTTTTTTTTTTTTTCTATGGCTAAGAATAAGAGTTCTTTTTGAAAGTAATGTTGCTGATCATGGATTGAAAACTTTGATCATTCTTTTTCATTTCCATTTTTCCCTTTCATGTTAATGTAATTACCGTAGTGCGTCCAGACTTTATGTTTATTTTTGTTATTGAATTAATAATGTTCTATTTTTAGATATCTAGCTATTTACTTTAGTTGTTTTTAGAGTTTAAGCAGAGAACAATTTTCTACCCGTAATCATGTCAAATTGCTAGAATAGATTGGCTAGGACAATGTTAACAGAACACAAAGAAATGTTTAAAAAGTAAGAGTGTGTTTTTTTATAATAACTAGCCGCAAACTCACGCAATATGTAGGTATGTTATTAATGATCATTTTATTGTGGCGAAAAACTCATTTTAGTCTCTACATTTTCACGCGATTCCCACTTTGGTCCCTAACTTTTTTTCCTACCGCTTTTAGTCCCTAAAATAAAAAAAAGTGATCTCGTTTTTGTCCCTACCGTCAGTGCCTTAACAGCAAAGTCCTAGATGATAGACGGCACCTGACGTGATGCTGACGTGGCGCTGATGTGTCAATTAAAATGTTATTAAAAAATATTATTTGGCATTTTTATATGCCACATTAGCATTTAAAATTTTTTTAAAAGCCACGTCAGAAAATTTAAACCAAAAAATAAATTAAATTGAAAAACAAAACTTAAATTTTTTTTTTTTATATTTTGTTTTTTACTTTCATTATTTTTTGGGAAGAACTGAAGTTGTTCTTCGTGTTCTTCCTAAATCCAGGAAAAAAAATCAATCTCTAGCAAACCCCAAATCCAAATTCAGCAACCAAATCCAAATCCAGTAACCAAATCTACTCCATCAAATCCAGAAAAACAAGAAAAAAATCCAAGCCACCAAACCACAAACAAATAAGAAATAAATCAAAAACACAAACAAACCCAGAACAAAACAAGAGCAAGGATACCCAAATACCCATCAACAATCCCAGACACCTACCGACGATATTTCCATTTTCCATCCAAACACCATCCTCCACCGAAACCTCCAACAAATTAAACCCAAAAAAACAATCAAACCCACATAAAAAACAAACCCAGTGGCGACATCATCAGCGGTGTAATCTGGGATCTCGAATGAGACAGCCATGTGGGATTGGGCAGTGAGGTCGTAAACCTCGTCTAGGAGAATCGTGTCGAGCCAGCGACGAAAAGAGGAAGCATTGTTGAGGTCAGCATCGTGGAGCTTCATTCGATCCTTGTGAGCGTTGTGGGGGTCGATGTAGATGTGGTTGATTCGCAAAGTGTTGAAGTTGAAGGACCGTCGGATCAAGCCGTGTGCCTCGTAGCCTTTGTCGAGTAAAAACTCGGTTAGGTAGGAACCATCTTGGCCGGTGATTCCAGTGATCAGGGCAACTTTGTGTGACGCGCATGGAGGAGATTCGCCGTTGGTTGTAGATCTGGATCTGGAATTGTCAATCTCGAACGCCATTTTTGTTGTTAACACTTTTTGATTTGTTGGGTCTGAGGAAAAATGTAAGTGAGAGAGAGAGATTAAAATTAAAATTAAGAAATTAAAGGTTTGTTTTTTAATTAGATTTTTTTTAAACCGTTTTTTAATTAGATTTAAGTTTTGTTTTTCAATTTATTTTACTTTTTGGTTTAAATTTTCTGACGTGGTTTTTAAAAAAAAAATTTAAATGCTGACGTGGCATATAAAAATGCCAAATACTATTTTTTAATAACATTTTAATTGACACATCAGCGCCACATCAGGTACCGTCTGCCACCTAGGACTTTGCTGTTAGGGCACTGACGGTAGGGACAAAAACGAGATCACATTTTTTATTTTAGGGACTAAAAGCGGTGGAAAAAAAAGTTAGAGACCAAAGTGGGAATCGCGTGAAAATGTAGGGACTAAAATGGGTTTTTCGTCTTTTATTGTTAAACTTGAAGTAAAAAATTTATAATAATAATTCATTAAAAATCATTTTGTGAATAGCCAAAGAAAATCCTTTACAAATAAGTTAATAAACTACCAATACTAAAAAAAATAACCAAAGATATATAACGTAACATATTAAATTATTCAAACAAAATCTTTTAAAGAAATCATTTAAACCAACCATCAAATATATGATGTACCCTAGAAACTTTATAATTAAATAGTGTAGAGTAAACGTGGTTTTACAAAAACAATGAATTTAAATTAGCATACTATGAATAATAATAAAAAATAGGAAATGAAAAGCAAACAAATCTTCATGTAAATTGTTGTGCGCTTGAATATTACTCTTATACTTGTGGACTCCATATTATGGTATGTTCATATACATCTAGATGAGTAAGACTAAGAATGTAACTATTATTTGGGCTACATCATCCACTTATTTTCTACATTTTTTTTTTCTCTTTTTTCTCTTTTAATTCTACCTATTTTCAAAAAAAAAAAAAAAAAAAAAAAAACTCTTCTTCTCTCTATTAATCATAGTTACACTTCCTCCAACCTTTCCCTTTCCTATTTGCTTCTTTATCTCCCCACTACTCTCTACTCTACCGTTACACTTCCTTCGTCCCTTTCTCTTTCTTATACTTTGACTCTTATTCTCCCCATTTTATTTTGTATAAATTTGATATCATTTCTTCTATTTAATCCATATTTTTCCCGTAAAATAACTGTGAGTACTCTCTCTCTCTCTCTCTCTCTCTCTCTCTCTCTCTCTCTATATATATATATATATATATATAAATAATATCTTTACTTTCTTTTGGTAGATTTTTGTTATTTCTTATCATTCTGATTAAGGTTGAAAGTTTTTTTTTTTTTTTGAATATTTGTTTTGGTATTGTGCTTTTTTAATTTCCCTTTAATAGTAATGGTTGAATTTTGGTTTGGGTTTATACATAATTTTTTTTGGGAATAGAAATTTGAGTTTCTATCAAAACACAATCTATATGACTGAATTTTAATATGCCTACCAATTGTTTGAGTAATAAATTATTATAAAGTCTAACTTTTATTCCTTTGATTTCATTTAAATTTTTGGTTAAGATAGCATTGTAATTTTGTGATGAGTTTTTATTATTATGATAATCTCTTTATTCCTTAAGAAATAAAAATTTTGAATAATAGATTTGAAACTTATAAAGTTTAGTTGTATATTAGGCAAATATAACACACTACAACAGAAGTTAGAAGAATATGGCTCACCTTAAAAAATATTAATTAGACAAAAAAATAATAATAGAATGATATATTTGTAGAGATAAAAAGATAAATAAAATAAAATAAAAAACCTGTAGAAATATATATAATTTTTAAATAGATAATATTTGAATTAATTGTTACTCTTGATATATTATAGCCCATTACATAATATTTATATATTCCCACGCATTGCGTGGGTCTGCGGCTAGTTACCATAATAATTTAGAAGTGATATAAAAGAGTAACTATAGAGACACATACACAACATACTTAAGTGTTACATTGTGATTGGTACAACTATTTTTTTTAGCAATTACATGTGGTGTTATGTGTAAATGCTGAAATTTAATTACAAGTTGATACCCAAACATATTATGAAATTGGATGTGAATGCTGGTATACGATTGAATTGATAATATAATATATTTTTACAAGACTTTGCAAAAATTAGCAATATTTTTTAATTTTTGTCTGTAAATTTTGCTTTTATCCCAAGAAATAGAATCCCCACATTTACTTTTTTTTTTTTACAACCCCACATTTTTTTTGGGGTACTTATCATTTAGGGTGGTGCCATTAGACCAAGTCAGTCATCTTAAAGCGAAACAATTACAGAGTCCAACATTTTATTTATTTATATTTTTCCAGGGACACTCAGATGGTAGACTTTAATGTATTTGAAGGGCTTGAGTAAAACCCGAGGTACCATCACATTCTTAATTATACGAAAATAAATACGATGAACTTAATTTTTTTTTTTAAACTTGTTAATATCTCAAACGTTTTGGAAGTGCATTTGCATCTATTTTGTTCACTGCTAATAAGGAAAAGGTCCCATTGCGCGGTGCATGGTGACACAATCTGTTACTGGCATGTTGACACATTGCATGGTGGTGATACAATTTGTAATTGTAAGTGGTTGCTCTCTCATCATCATCGATCATCGCTCTCATCTCTATTTTTTATTAATGTACGTCACTCTTCCATCTTGCTTCCACATCCCATAGTTATCTTTCTCTCTATATATATCACCCATGTTTCAACTTCTACTTCTCTCTCTATCTAGTTCTCTAGCTTGAAGAACCACACTTTTCAAATGGCAAAAAACCCAATTACAGTTCTAGAGTCACTGGCACGGCTGGTATATATACCATTCCTTTCTTATTATATGAATTTATTTTCAATATATACTCTTTTGTTTTGGAAGCTTAGAAAATGTGGGAGATGGCACAATATGATTTTCAAATGATGAAATATTTATTTATTCTTCATTATGAATCTTATATTATATATGATAAAGAAAGCAAAAACCTCTCTCAACTAAGTCTAGCACAACCATTTAGCTTGGTTGACGTGGTTCGAAGTGGGTCTTGCATTCAATGGAAGTTTCATTCTCATATTTTTCCTTTGATTGGAAAACAAACAGATGGATAGGTTCTTTTATTTCATGACATTTTTTTTGGTCTCAAATGTTGTCATAATTTATCTACAAACAATATTTTAATTATTTATCTTCAAAATTATCCATAACTTCACTTGGAAATTCTGTTTTCTATTCAGTTCACGACTTCCTGCAATGCTATTCTATGATATAATTCTTAATGCAACTGTTTAAATCCGCGGTTATCTCTGTGATGAGTTTAAGTGCCATTTTTGTAGATAATCTAAAAAAGGTGATTTGTGGTTGTTATAATCATTATTATCTTATTATACATTGTAGTCTTTTCCAATTAGTGGGAAAGAATGAAAATTGAAAGAAAAGCTTGACTTACAACAATATGACTATTGTTACATGTCAGTAATAATGTTAAGGAGCAAGTGTATTTGATTTTCAATTGTATATGTTGGTGATTCTTTCTTCTAGACATGATAATATAAAGTTTTTGTATCTGTAGCTTAAAATTTTGATTTTGTTCAACAGGGCAAATAGGTTATGCCATTGTTCCAATGATTGCAAGGGGAATCATTTTGGGTCCTGATTAGCCTGTGATTCTGCACTTGCTTGATATTGAACAGGCGGCTGAATCCTTGAATGGGATAAGGATGGAATTGACTGATGCTGCCTTTCCTCTTCTGAAAGGTATGTCCCTTAACTTGAGAGCTAATTCTAGGAAGGTAGAATTATTCTCCCCCTTGAAGTTTCTTAAATTGTATCATGAATATGGTTCAACAGGTGTGGTTGCTACCACATAGGTTGTTGAAGCTTGTAAAGATGTCAATATTACTGTTATGCTTGGTGGATCCCCATGGAAGGAAATTACATTAAGGAAGGATATGTTGTCTACAAATGTGTCTATTTCCAAGGCTCAAGCTTTGGCCTTGGAGGAGCATGCTGCTGCAGATTGCAAGGTGATCATATAAATGCACTTGAGTGTGTAGATATATGATTTTAGAGACACCCATTGGCTTGTAAAAAACTAATGATTTCAGCATCCTGTTATGTTACCATTAGCTTGTAGAAAGATGTCCCGGTACATTCATCGTGTCACTATCATTTCTTGTCCATACTCTTTGGCATGGCTCTATTGCTTCTATTCTATTTAGTAGTAATTGCTTTGTACGCACCATGCCTTGCATGTTCTCTAACCTTACCTGCTTTGGTTGTTGATGCAATCTGAATGTCTGTATCTTAGTTATTGTCACCGGAGGGACGCTTGTACTCAAGTTAGTAACGTTGTTGAGCAACCTGATCTAGAGTTCCTTTAAATCTTAAGACTAATTGATCAGATATTCTTTATATGTCATGGAGTTTAAATACTATTTCACTAGAAAGAAAATATTCCAAAGTCACTGAAGAGAAGTGTTTGTCCTCTCTGTCAAGATTAGAGAAGTATGTGTAACCATATAACTAGTTCCCCAGCCCCCTCTGCCACTCTGAAAATAGAAGAAAAATAAACTGTTATCAAAATGTACCATTTAGGACAATCTTTAAAATTCAAAATATTTGTGTTTGTTTGTTTATTAATCCTCTCAAACATTGTGTCTTTATGTGCTATTGTTGACAACATAATTGTGCTTTTTCAAGTCTAGTTTTCAACTTATTATGAACATATTTAGTGAAAACACAGATTTCCAACGAGTCTGTTTCCAACTCATTTGTTCATCTCTTTGACAACATGCATCCCCTTACTCACCTCGTAATCTATAAAAAAATATTATACAAATATTCAGCAAATTAAAACCAGATTTCTAATTGTTACAAAAGTTGGAAGATTGAAATATTTTAGAGTTTTTTTTTTCTCAATGCTGTGCAGTTAACTTTGGAATTGATATTGTTGACTAAGTTGATGCATTTTCATTGCATATATTATGCAGGTGTTAGTTGTTGCCAACCCAACAAACACTAATGCCCTCATCTTAAAACAATTTGCTCCTTCAATCCCAAAGGAAAACATCACATGCCTAACACGACTTGATCACAACAGAGCATTGGGCCAAATAGCTGAAAGGCTAAAGGTTCATGTTAGTGATGTCAAAAACGTAATCATCTAGGGAAATCACTCCACAACTCAATATCCGGACGTCAATCATGCGACTTTCACCGCCAAAAATGGAGAGAGACCAGTCAGAGAACATGTTGCTGACGATCATTGGTATCTCAACATATCCAACATGTTTATTTATTACCACTTTCACATGTTTAAATTACTTGGCAACAAGGGTTGATAAACTACTTTAAAATTTTCAAATGGGAGGTATAGTAACATAGGGTTCAAATTCAGAACACATACCAGATAAACTACTACTTGTTCTAAAAGTTTAATTATTAGAAAATGGTAAATTTAATTATTTAAATATTGTTCTAGCATAACTTGTATCTAAGTCAAATACATAATGTTATCAACATTCAGGATTTTGGTAATTGTAGCAATCCCTCCCCCTCAAAATAAGTAGTGATTGGTGATCTATAAAGAGAAAATTGACCTAGTGAAATTATGGCTCTCCTTAGATTATCTTGCTTCTTTTAGGCAATAGCTTCAGGTGTACTCTCAAGTAGTATCTACATGCCAATTACCTAACCCAGGGATCCCAATTTTTAGGGTGTAGGCGGTAACAACTTTTATACTTGAATTTGTACTTATAAAAAAAAAAATTATATACTTCAATTTGTCTTAAAAATCCTATTAGGACCTAACTTTGATATTGAAAAATTATTAAACAACAAAGTTTTAGGTTGGAATGGGGTACAGTAGTGTGCATGTTGAAATTTTTAGGTTGCAACCCTTTGCAGGATCTTCAATAACCTAGTTATGTTGACAATATTCACATCTCTAAGCATCCTTGTCCACTATTTACTCTACTCCACTCCCAACAAGTCTCTTTTCTTTTCTTTTTCTTTTTTTTAATAAATAAATTTTGTTTGTCATAGGTTAAAAACCGAGTTCATTGCCACCATGCAGTAGCGTGGTGTAGCCATTATCAAAGCTCGGAAAGCATCAAGTGCATTTTCTACTACAATTGCTGCTTGTGATCATATACATGATTGGGTTTTCGAGACTCCCAAGGTTGATTCTCTTTCACCTCAAATAGCATTTGATCATGCTAACCTTAATTATTTACCTTTGAGATTCTGTTTTTTGTTTTTTTAATTACTATCTTTTGTAATTCTTCCTTTGGCTTTGTTATTCAAGGAACATGGGTTTCCATTGGAGTGTATTCTGATCGTTCTTATGGGATTCCAATTGGCCTTATTTACTCTTTTCCTGTTAAATGTGAGAAAGGAAAATGGTCAATTGTGCAGGGTAAGTTCTATGGCTTCTATATGTTGTAAATGTAACATCCTTTTTCCTTGAGAGTTGAACTTACTTCCAATGTTTCAGAACCTACAAATCACTGTAACCTGCATGGAGGAATATATGTTGTTTGTCAATTATTTCTTAGATCTAAGTAATGGTATTAACGAAGGTAGATATTGAAGAGAGCAAGGATATATTTTTGGAATAGTATGGACTATCACAATAACATGCACAAAGCTCAGAACTCGCAGTTAGCGATAGGCAATCAATAATGATTAAAGAGGGCTAAGAGTAATATAATTGAGGATTCATGAATGAATAGTTATAATTATGAGAGCCTACTATAGTTTTGTGTCAGCATTTTATATTCCAAAATGTTTTTGAAGTGGTCCAAATTTTATGATATTACTTGCATGATATGAGACTATTTCAGTGCACTCAGTGTTTGGTACTTGTTTATGCAATAGCAGGGCTCAAGATTGATTAGTTCTCGAGGGCAATGATGGATGCAACAACAAAAGAACTCATTGAGGAAAAATCCTTGGCCAAGTCATGCCTAGAGTAACAATGAAGACAACTTAATAAAATTACATGAAAAGGAAAAAAGGAGTTCCAGTTTCCTTTGCAACTTTATGTACAACTTTTATCTGTCACATATAACCTTTATAAGCTTTGGAACAATGACAGAACAAGATGTGTCATTCTAATTTATCTTTTCTCATGTGTTGGCAAAAGTGTAGACGAATTCACCAAGCACCTCCCCAATAATTAGTTTGTTGCCTTTTAGATACAGTTCTATGTCACTGATCATGTGTTTTCATTCATTTTCTTATTAGTCATTTAAAGTTTATATTAATTATTTTGAAAGTCCTATAAAACTACTATATTACATTTAAAGTTTATATTAATTATTTTGAAAGTCCTATAAAACTACTATATTACATGATAGGCGGAAGCTAAGATGTGGGTGTGTTTTCTCAATCAAACACCATAAAAACAAAGACCCAAAAACAAATCTTTCAACAGAGGCAATATTTACACATTGGGTGACAACCCAATAGCCAAAAAGACATACACAGAGGAACAAAAGTATCATCTAGTGAGAACATTGCAGTACTAAGACAATTGAGCACAGATGGCCTGTTCAGAATTGTTGTTCTGGACCAAGCTTTGCCCTCAACCAATACCTGCAGAGAGAGACAATGAGTAGACAAAAGGGTAATCTTGAAACTGGCTTGGTTGTCAAGTTCACTGGTAATAGCAGGGTCTGGAAGAGAACAAAGAGTTCTTGTGTGGTATTGGTTGAGGAAACAAGGACTTTGAAGACACGTAATTAGTCCTTTACTTTTAATTAGTGCCTAAAAAAGGTGGGTAAAAATTGAGATCATCAAAGTCCTATAAAATAAATTGAGATAAAAAATGTAATTACCAGTTATACGTAATAATATATTAATAAGTTTAGGGTGATAAATAAAAATTTTCATAATTTTTAAGGTGATATATTGTGATTAGTACATACTCTAATGACAGATATTTGTTCAATTAACAACTTAAATTGTGAAAAAAAAATTATTAAGTTACAATCTATTTTGTAGAAATTAGCAATATATATTAATTATTAAGTATTGTTACGTAATAAATTTTTCGGTCTTTTTTTCATAATTACTATTGAAATGACAGATTGTGAATTAGTGTACATAAAAAATGATGCCAATAATAATCTCAACAATGAAAGTGACGTTACATTAATCACAATCTACCATCTCAATTGATTGTAAAAAAAAGTTGTGAAATTTGCCTATCTGTAACAACAATAATTTTAGTTTTTAAAGGGATTAGTCCTAATCTCCCTTTGATCCCTAGTCCCAATAGCAAGCCAAAGACAAAGTCTTAGGCCTCTTTCGTTTGAAGTGAAAATAGGGAGGATGGAAAACTAAGGGAGGAAAATAGGCATTTTTCACTGTTTGTTTGGAGAGAAAAAATAGGAAAGATGGAAAACCGAGAGGAAAATTTTCCTTCCGGGCCTACAAATATTTTCCTCCCAAATTGGAGGAAAACTTTGGGGAGAAAAGTGGTGGGATGGGGGCTTTTACTAAAAAGCCCCCATCCCACCTGAAACGTTGTCATTGTTGTTTTTATTTTTTATTTTTTATTTATTTTTTATTTCAACGTCACTGAACGTTTTTTTTTTCAACATTACGTTCTTTTTTTTTTTCAACATTACCTCAAAGTTTTTTTTTTCAACGTAACCTAATTTAATTTTTACATTATAATAATAAAAATAATAATATAGATTTATATATATGATGTGATAAATTTTATATTACGTAATGAATATAAATAAATCTATTTTTTTACATATTACGTAACAAGGGTATAATAATCAATTTATATAAATTATATTTTACATCCTTCTATTTTTCTCTCCAACCGAACAAAAGAGTTTTCCACCCTCCTACTTTTCCACCCTTCCAACTTGACACACAAGAGGGAAAACTAAATATTTTTCATCCTCTCACAATTTTCCATCCTCTCACTTTTTCACTCCTTCAACCGAACAGACCCTTAAGGGCATCTCTAGCAGGTTCTCCAAATTTTTGCACTGTTTAAAGAATGATCAGTGACATTTAGTTTTTATTTACCTACTTTTTCAAATATACTTTCCAACAGGTTCTCTATCCCATTTTTTTTTATCTCATTTAAATATTATTTCGTTATTCATTTTTATTCTTTTTTTAATCATCATTTTTTTAACAACTATATTTTTCAATGAAAAGTGTTATGTTTACAACATTTTACGTAATCCTTTCACAATAAAATTTATGTAGAAAGTTGTTAATAGTTCAAATTTGAACCCACTATTGAAATTATTTTTTTATTCACCAATATTAACTAATAATAATCTGTTACTTAAAATTTATTGTAAAAATATTGTAATAGTATTCCTCAATTAAGATTTTTTTTTATTTTTTATATTATTTTTCTTTTTCCATTTCGTTCTCATCCATACGTTTCATTTCATTTTTCTTTTCTTTTTTCTTTTCTCCTCCACACAAGTGTCCTATCTCTACCTACCCACTTTTATTTTCTCTTTCTCCTCAAGAACATTCCAGCAACTCACATTTACTTAACATCAGAGAAGAGAGAGAGAGAGAGAGAGAGAGAGAGAGGAGAAAGACTGCAAGGTCGGTGGAGATCGAGGTTGCCGAAAGGATAAAGCCGGTGGAGATCCTTTCGGCGACCATGCAGCACTACCATGTCTATCGCTCGTCCTCCTCCCCGCCACCAGGCTGGGTCAAATCAGCTTGTAGAACCCATGTGAAACCCCACCTCTCCCTTCCTCACTATATTCCCATCTCCAAATATGATACAAATATATCACCTTAAATATGATACACACACACATATATATTATTACTAGTTATACGTAATAATATATTAATAAGTTTAGGGTGATAAATAAAATTTTTCATCATTTTTAAGGTGATATATTGTGATTAGTACATACTCTAATGATAGATATTTGCTCAATTAACAACTTAAATTGTGAAAAAAAAAGTTATTAAGTTACAATCTATTTTGCAGAAATTAGCAATATATATTAATCAGTAAGTATTGTTACACAATAAATTTTTCGATCTTTTTTTCATAATTGCTATTGAAATTTGTGAATTAGTGTACACTAAAAATGATGTCCATAATAATCTCAACAATGAAAGTGACGTTACATTAATCACAATCTACTATCTCAATTGATTGTAAAAAAAAGTTGTGAAATTTGCCTATCGGTAACAACAGTAATTTTAGTTTTTAAAGGGTTTAGTCCTAATCTCCCTTTGATCCCTAGTCCCGATAGCAAGCCAAAGACAAAGTCTTAAGGGCATTTCCAGCAGATTCTCCAAATTTTTGTACTGTTTAGAGAATGAACAGTGACATTTAACTTTTACCTACCTCCTTTTTTAAATTCACTTTCCAACCGATTCTTTATCCCATTCTCTATCTCATTTAAATACTATTTCTTTATTCATTTTTATTCTTTTTTTAATCATCATTTATTCTTTTTTTAACAACTATATTTTTCAATGAGAAATGTTATGTCCACAACATTTTACACAATCCTTTCACAACAAAATTTATGTGGAAAGTTGTTACTAGTTCTAATTTGAACCCATTATTGAAATTATTTTTTTACTCAACAATATTAATTAATAACAACCTGTTACTTAAAATTTATTGTGAAAATATTATAAAAATATTGTGACAATATTTCTCAATTAATATATATATTTTTTTATATTATTTTTCTTTCTTCCATTTCGTCCTCATCCATACGTTTCATTTCTTCTTCTTTTTTTTCCCCTATTTTTTCTCCTCCACACACAAGTGTCCTATCTCTACCTACCCATCTTTTATTTTCTTTTTCTCCTCAAGAACATTCCAGGTACTCAGATTTACTTAGCATCAGAGAAAAGAGAGAGAGAGAGAGCGAGGTGAAAGACTACACGGCCGGTGGAGATCGAGGTCGCCGAAAGGATAAAGCCGGTGGAGATCGGCGTTCACCATGCAGCACTACCACGTCTGCCGCCCCACCGCCGCTCGTCCTCCTCCCCACCACTAGGCTGGGTCAGATCGTCGTTCTTCTTCTTTTTTTTTTTTTTTTTTTTTTTCATATTTGCTTGTTCTGATTCAACTTTATTGTAAGAATTGGATTTTTTATTTTTGTGTTTTGTGTTTGGATTATGTGAGACGTTTTTTCAGAGTGAAGCAATTAGACTGCAACAAAGAGATGAGAGGAGAGAGAAAGATTTTTTTTTTTTTAATTGAGATGTATGAATTTTTTAAGTGTAAAAATTCATTTGGAGTCGCTACAGTGTTCTCTAAATTAAGAGAATTACTGTAGCAAGTTCAAATTTCTTTTGGAAAAGTTGTGTTTAGAGAAGCTATTGGAGTGTGAACAGTAGGATTTTATCTCCAAACAATAGAGATAGAGCATCTGTTGGAGATGCTCAACATCTCTTTTTGTAAGCATCTTTGTAGAACCCATGTGAAACCCCACCTCTCCCTTCCACACTATATTCCCATCTCCAAATATGATACATATATATATATATATATATATCTCAAACTTTCTAGAAGTAATTTAAGGAAAACGCAAAAAAGGGGGAAAAAAAAAGAGTATTCAAAATGACGAGCACGGTGACACATTTTTGTATCTGGTACCATTTCTTTCTCATCGTATGACTTTAGTTTCAATATTAACTCTTTTGTTTTGGAAGCTTAGAATAGAACATGTAGGAAAATAACACTATGATTTTCAATAATGATATATTTTTTTATTCTTCATTATGAATTTTATATTATATGATAAAGAAAGCAATCCTCTCAACAAAGTCTAAGCACAACCATTTAGCTTGGGTGGTTAGAAGTGGATGTTGCATTCAATGGAACTTTCATAACTTAATTCTATAATATCCTTATCTTTTTCCATAGTTTGATTGGAAAACAAACAGATGGATAGGTTCTCTTCTTTGATTGAGGAGATCTCTTATACTCGTTCATCTCTTGTGCAAGTTGTTTTGGCATCTGAAATTAATGCCTTGTTGTACAAGTTTCTTTTAATATTCTTTGTTTTTTGTTCATATATTTTTGTATTTTGATGCATCATACATGCGTATATATGTTAGAAGGTTGGATAGTTTTGAGAAGAAATCTACAAGGAACTGTTTATTTGTCAGTTTGGTTTTTGAGAAAATGGAGTATCTTGCATTGCTTCAAAATGGTCTCGTTGTTTTGTTAACTATTGCTTTCTCTTGGAAGCTTATTACATATATGTGGGGCTCCTTGAAGATGGAGAACGAACCAATGAAAGTATTGGTCACTGGTGCTGCAGGCATTCTAGCTCAACCTGATATTCTAAGTGGTTTTTCTTGGTCCTCTTGTTATCATCATGAAACTCAATATTAGAAATTTGAATTCCTTTTATATTATTATTTATTTACTTTTGTTGAATTTCTGAAACAGTCATCTAAATTTTCATTCAAGTTGGCAAATATGAATGTTCTCCAAATGTCAAACCCCAAAATTTCCAATTTTGTATGATTGCTTAATCTAAATTTGCTTGTATGCCTGTGGATACTTGTTGTTTTTTGGTTTCATTCTTTTGGTATCTTTAGCTCATATAGATATCATTTATTCGTTTGTTAAAATTAATAATTAAATGATTAAATTCACTCTTTCCTACTTGCTTAACCTATTAAGGCAAGTGGTAATTTGCGAGGTTTCTCCTTCATGGGAGTTAAAGTCAAAATTGACCACAATTTTTAATGAGTGAAATTTTTGGAATTTGTTGCTTTGTATTTTCTATAAACATGTTAAAATCATCGTTCAACTTTTCATGCTTTTTGGTCTCAATTTTTGTTAAATATTATCTACAAAAAAGTATTTTAATTATTTTTCTCCAAATTTATCCTTAACTTCATTTGAAAATCCTATTTTCTCTTCAGTTTATGACTTCCTGCACTACTGTTCTGTGATGTAATTCTTAATGAAACTGTCTAAATCTGTGGTTTTCTTTGAAGATGAGTTTAACTGCCATTTCTGATTTCTGTAGATAATCTAAAGAAATCCTAAAAATTGTAACTGTTTTGTTATTGAAATAATCATTGTTTTATCTTATACATTGTAGTCTTTTTGAAATAGTTGGAAAGAACGAGAATTGAAAAAAAAAAACTTGATTTATATCAAGATGACTGTTGTCATTATGTAAAGGAGCAAGTGCATTTGATTTTCAATTCTATAGGTTTGGTATTCTTTCTTCTAGACATGATAATTTATAGTTTGTATATCTGTAGCTCAAAATTTTGATTTTGTTTAACAGGGCAAATAGGTTATGCCATTGCTCCAATGATTGCAAGGGGAATCATGCTGGGTCCTGATCAGCCTGTGATTCTGCACTTGCTTGATATCGCACCGGCAGCTGAAGCCTTGAATGGGGTAAAAATGGAATTGCTTGATGCTGCCTTCCCTTTTCTGAAAGGTATGTCTCTTATCTTGAGAGCTAATTCTAGGTAGATAGAACTATACTCTCCCTTGAGGTTTCTTAAATTGTCATGAACATGGTTCAATAGAGGTGTATGCTACCAGGGACGTCACTGAAGCTTGTAAAGATGTCAATATTGCTATTATGCTTGGTGGATTCCCACGGAAGGAAGGTATGGAAAGGAAGGATATGATGTCTAAGAATGTGCCTATTTACAAGGAACAAGCTTCGGCCTTGGAGGAGCATGCTGCTCCGAATTGCAAGGTGACCATATAAATTCTCTTGAGTGTGTAGATTTAAGATTTTAGGGACACCCACAAAGCCACACTCAGTTTGGAGTATTATCAGTTCACCTTACATTGATTTGTATTTTTTGTATATATAGCTCCATTTACTTTAAAAATGAAACTGGATGTTCTGAGATGTTTTGAAGTTTAAAAAGAGGAGACATATTGGTTCTATTGATGCTAATTGATTTCATTGGATAAGATTGATGCTAATGGATCTGAGAATTTTTTTGGGATTTTATTTATTTATTTGGTATTTAACGAAATTTTTTTTGAGGTATTTCCTTTTCTTACTTGATTGTGAAGGTATTTTCCTTCCTTCTTTAATTTAATTTCACTATAGTAGACAGGTTAATCTTAAAATATGGTGGAATTTTCAATTCCAATGCTTCGTGTTGAATACAAGCATATCTCCATTACTTTGCTTGGTACTAACTCAAAACAGTCTTAAGTGCTGATTCTTGGGTTTTGTCCCTCTCTCCACGTCTTGGCGTTGATTCATGGGTTTTACCCTATTTGTTTTTATTTTACTTCCCAAAAACTCATTCCTATTGAAAACTGGTCGTCCTTCTCCTGCACCACCTATAACTAGATGCCCTCTAGGCCATGATAAAAATTAGTGAATAAAAAAAACTAATGATTTTAGCATCCTGTTCCATTATTATTAGCTTGTAATAATATGTCCTAGTACATTCCTTGTCTCACTATCGTTTCCTGTCCTTACTCTTTGGCATGGTCTGTTCCTTCTATTAGTTGTAATTGCTCTGTAGCATGCCTTTTGGCATGTCCTCTGACCATTACCTGCTTTGGTAATTGATACAATCTGAATGTCTATATCTTGGTTAATGTTACTATTTTAAGTTACATCCTGGAGGGACACTTGTGCTCAAATTAGTAATATTGCTAAGCTACCTAATCTAGAATCCCTTTACATCATAAGAATAATTGATCAGACATTCTTTAAATTGCATGAATTATACTATTTCCCTAGAAAGAAAAATCGTTCAGTCATCAGAGAGCAGTGTTTGCCCTTACTTTCCAGATTGAAGAAGTATGTGTATCCGAATTACTAGTTCTCCAGCCCCCTCACTCACTCTGAAAATGGAAGAACAAGAAGCTGCCATGAAAATGCACCATTCAAGCAAATCTTAATACTCTAAATATTTATGTTTGTTTCTTTTGATCCTCTCAAATTTTGTGTCTCTATGTGCTATCATTGACAACATAATTGTGCATTTTCGAGTCTAGTCTCCAACTTATTAATGAACATATTCATTGAAAACCAGATTTCCTATATGTCTGTTTCCAACTTATTGATAATCAATCATATTGTCATATTTCTAACAATTACAAATGTTGAAAGATTGAAATCTTTAAAGAGTTTTTTTTTTTTTTTTTGGTGAGAAAAATATTGTTTCCTACGTTGATACCCTTTCATTGCTTTATTATGCAGGTGCTAGTTGTTGCCAACCCTGCAAACACCAATGCTCTCATCTTTAAAGAATTTGCTCCTTCAATCCCAGGGAAAAACATCACATGCCTAACACAACTTGATCATAACAGAGCATTAAGCCAAATAGCTGAGAGACTAAAGGTTAATGTTACTGATGTCAAGAACGTAATCATCTGGGGCAATCACTCTTCAACTCAATATCCGGACGTTAATCATGCAACTGTCACCACCACAAATGGAGAGAGACCAGTCAAAGAACTTGATACTGACGATCATTGGTATTTCAAAATATCCAAAATGTTTATTTTTTGCCACTTTCACATGTTTAAATTATTTGGAGACATAGGTTGATAAAGTACCTTTAAGTATTTAAATGGGAGGTAGAGCAGGCATACGGTTCAATCCTTCAAATTTAGACCACCTACATACCATGATACTATTTGTCCTAAAAAATTAAGTTCTTAGGAAATGGTGAATATAATTATTTAACGATTTATTTTTGGAAAAAAAAAATTTATGGATTCTAGTAATTGTAGCAATCCCTCCCCTCAAGATAAATAGAGATTGATCATCTACGAAGACAAAATTGCTCCAGTGAATTAATGGCTCTCCTTAGATTACCATACTTCTTTGGGGTGCAATGTCAATTAGTACCTACATGCCATTTTCCTAACCCAGGGATCCCAATCTTTAGGGTGTAGGTCCTAGCAATTTTTATACCTGAGTTTGTACTTGCCAAAAAAAGAACTTATTCTTAAGTTTGTCTTGCACCCTATTAGATCATCCGCAGCAGTTGGTGTATAATAGAAAAAGATGTGAAATTTACACATTTAGGCCCCAAAACTACCCGCACCAGTCCTATATTAGGACCTGGCTTTATATTTTTGAAAAGTTATTGAACTCCAAAGTTTTAGGTTGGTGTTGGGTACATTTGGGTAATTGGGTGCATGTTGAATAATTAAGTTGCAGCTCCTTTGCAGGGTCTTCAACAACATAGTTATGTTGACCATCTTCACATCTCTATGCATCCTTGTCAAGCTATTTACTTTGCTTCCCTTTCTGTTATTGATTTATTTAAATTTTGTGTGTCATAGGTTAAAAAACGAGTTCATCAACACTGTACAGCAGCGTGGCGCAGCCATTATCAAGGCTCGGAAAGCATCAAGTGCATTGTCTGCTGCAAGTGCTGCTTGTGATCATATGCGTGACTGGGTCCTCGGCACTCCTAAGGTTGAGTCTCTTTCATCTCAAATAGCATTTGATCATGCAGAACTTACTTGCTTTTATATTATTCTTTTTTTTTTAATTATTATTATCTTTTGTAAATTTTCCTTTGGCTTTGTAATTCAGGGAACGTGGGTTTCCATGGGAGTGTATTCTGATGGTTCTTATGGGATCCCAAAGGATATTATTTACTCTTTTTCTGTTAAATGTGAGAAAGGAAAATGTTCAATTGTGAAGAGTAAGTTCTGTGCCTTCTATATGTTGTAAATGTTACTTCTTCTTTCCTTAAGAGTTGAACTACTAATGTTTCTGAAGCTACAAATCACTATAATCTGCATAGAGGAATATATGCTGTTTGTCAATTATGTCTTAGATCTAGATAATGGTTTCAGAGCAAAGATAGTTGTTGAAGAGAGCAAGGATATATATTTGGAATATATGAACTATAAGTCTATAACAGTGAAATGCACAAAGCTCAGAACTCACAGTTACAGATGAGCAATCAACGAAGATATAAAACAAGGGCTAAGAGTAATACAATCGAGGATTCATGAATGAATAGTTATAATTATGATAGCCTACCATACTTTTGTGTTAGCAGTTGGCATGTTATATATTCCAAAATGCTATGAAAAATGGTCCAAATGTTTTAATACTACTTGCATGAGACTATTTCAGCACTCAGTGTTTGGAACTTGTTTATGCATTGGCAGGGCTCAAGATCGATGACTTCTTAAGGGCAAAGATGGATGCAACAGCAAAAGACCTCATTGACGAAAAAGAAGTTGCCCATTCATGCCTCAACTAACAATGAACCCATCTTCCCTTGGAAAATAATGAAGAAGACTTGATAATGCATGAAAAGAAAAAGGGATTTCCAATTTCCATCCTAACTTCATGCACAAATTTTATCAGTCACTTATAAGCTTTGGAACAATGACAGAACAAGATATGTCCTGATTTATCTTATTTCATGTGTTGGCAAAAGTGTAGACTAGTTCACCAAGCACCTCCCCAAATCCAATAATCAGTTCCATGTTCCTATTCATATGTTTTCATATATTGACTCTATATTATTTCATGAGTCCTAAAAAAATATCAAATTTATAAAGTTAAAAAAAAAAAAAAACTAAATTAATATAGGTCATATGACTAAGAATTTGAATTCACTTACCATTATGCTCGGCTAGAGCAGCCAACAAATTTTGATTAAATTATGTTTAATCTTATCTAAATAAAATCTATGGTCTATTTGGGCATTGTTTTACTATTACCTAAATAAAATACCTAAGATTGGCAAAGCATTTATAAGAGAGAACAAGAGAGGAATATGAGAGGCCACCACCATTGTTATGCTACCTTCCCACCGCTATCAAGTTGCTAAAACTCCAACTTTTTTTTTTTTTTTAATGAACTCATTATTAACAAAGTTCTTTAACAATTATGCTATAATATATGTACAATATTCTTCAAAACCATCTTACGTAAAACATTACAATATTATCCGTACATTACACGGACAACTTACTAATTGAATTAAACAAAAAATCATACATATATGCCCATAAATTAAATAAGACTTGCTTATTAATAGAAGAAAATCCCACCTATACCCAACAATTATATAATTACTAAAATCCCCTTGACTATAGAATAACTAAATAAATATAAAAACCTAATTAACTTCTGTGGATACCTATTCTTGGGCTTTGCCTATAACCTTAAGCTTCCAAAGAAATTTGCCTTTTAATTGAATGCAATTCTAGGGCTACTCTATTCATGTCCATTCTATCTATAGGAGATTGTGCTGAACATGCAAGTCCAATCTGAAAGACCGATATCAAGCATTCAATCTGTCCACTTGTCCAGTCACTCCAACTTGAAACCGCATTATCATTTTCTCCTACTTCGTTGAAAATTGAATGGTCCACAATCTCCATCACTTGTCCTGGCAATGCCAACTTAACAGAGTTGTGAAGGTTCAGGTCATCTTTGAATAGTTTATCAGTGGGTCTTCTTCCAGTTAACATCTCCAATAAGAGGATCCCAAAGCTATACACATCCCCATTAGTTGAAAGTTGACTACCCATTCCATACTCTGCAAAAATTTAGAGCACTTTCATACACTAAGAACAATTCTTACTCAATGCTATGAAACTAGTAATGTGGTAAAGATAGTGGTGGTTGTTTAAGGGGTTCATTAAAAAATTTTAATAAAAAAAATCTTAAATATATCGAGTTATCAACAAATAATAATAATAATAATAATAATAATAATAATAATAATAATAATAATAATAATAATAATAATAATATTATTATGATGTTAAGTTTTATAATTTTATTCTACAAGTTTTCAAATTTTGAATGTTACATGATACTTCATTACGAGTATCTATTGCCAATGTGGATAGCTATGAGCCTATGACCATTTTATTTTGTTAAATTTGTCTAACATTTTCTTTTTATATAGTTGTTATTATCTATTTGACTTTGTTTTTATAAAAATATTTTAGACTAAATGACGAATCTCAACTCATTGGCTCTGTATTAATTATTAACACATACAATCACACTCATTCATACATAAAATTATACACTACGTGTCTACTTAACCAATCAAATGTTTAAACAATCACTAACTTTACAATAAAAATTATTATAATACGATAACAATACACACACATGTAAAAAAACCCTCTCTATTCTGAAGTTATATTATATTTATATTGTACACGCAAACAACCACATACATCATAATTTACACATATAATATTATAACAAAAAATAATGTACACAATCAATATTAGACACACTCACACACATATAATATAAATTTATAAAAAATAATTACACTTACAATTTACAAACACGTACTCTTTATTCTTAGATTCGTAAATAATTGTAATAAAGGTGTGTAAGATTTAAGTCAGGGTATGCAAAAAAATATTTTTAAAAATAAATTAAAGTATTAAACTAACAAAAAATAATAATTTTAATATTTTACATATATAATTTTTTTTTTTTTTTTTTTTTTAAGTCAGGGAGTTCAAATGAACCCCCTGATTAAGTTGTAGCACCGCCCCTGGGTGAAGATGTATATAAATATTCTATACGGGGCACCCCTGTTTTGATTATTGATGTATTCATTATACGTTAATACTTTTACAATTGAGTGAAATCATGATACATTACCTGGAGCAGCATATCCAATAGTTCCCTTAATCCCTGCTGAGCTTAATTGATTAAGAAAAGCTTCCTTCCCAGATTTCGAAAGGAGTCTAGCCAAACCAAAATCACTTATATAAGCAATCATATCATCATCGAGAAGAATATTGCTTGGCTTTAGATCACAATGAATAATAGGGGTTTGGCAGTGATGATGAAGATAAAGCAAAGCCGAAGCCACGTCTATAGCAATGTTGATTCTTTGAAGAAGATTTAAACTTCTCAATTGCTTGAGCCCATCTTCAGGATGTAACTGCATCTCCAAGCTTCCATTTGGCATGAACTCATATACTAAAGCTTTAAAATCATTGCCCTTAAAATCAATACTCGAACAAGCAGTCAGAATCTTAACGAGGTTTCGATGCCGGATGTTCCTCAAGGCTTCACATTCGGCAATGAAACTCTTGGAAGCTCCTTGCTTTTGAAGATTGAGTACCTTGACTGCAACATGTGTTTCATCTGGACCACGTTTTCCTTTATAGACACTACCAAAATTACCTGAACCAATCAAATTCTCCAAAGAGAATCCATCAGTTGCATCGTGTAATTCTTTATAAGAGATCTTTTGGTAGGAGGGTCCAAAGGTGGAAATGGAAAGGCTTTTTTTCTTCGACTTTTTCAACCAGGAAAGAGCCATCAAAGAAAACAATATCAAGCAGAAAGCAGCTGCAATGCTTATTGCCAGAATCAATTTAAAAGCAAAATGCTTTTTGTGTTTCTTGGATCTTTGAATGGGGCATGCAGGCAAATGCAGCTCTTGGATCCCCCCACAAAGACCAGTGTTGCCTTTGACTTCAACTGCCGTAGCATTTCTGAAGACCCCTTCTATAGGTACATCTCCCTCAAGATTGTTGAAAGACAGGTTTAAAGTTTGCAACACGGGAAAATTAGCCATATAGCTTGTGATTTGGCCAGACAAGTTGTTGTGGGAAAGATCAAGATATTGAATACCTTTTAACTTACTTAGGTCGGGAATGGTTCCTTCAAAGGAGTTTCCTTGCATATAAAGTGTTTCTAAGGCCAAACAGTCCCCTAGCTGGGCTGGAATCTCTTTGGAAAATTTGTTGTATGAAACGTCTAGTTCAACAAGAAATTTCAGGTTTCCAAAATCTGGTGGTAAAAAACCAGTCAAGGAGTTATGAGACACATTAATTTGGACTAGAGGAAGGCTGAAAAGTTGCTTGGGTATGGTGCCATTTAATTTATTATGGGAAAGGAATACCCATTGCAGGTGGCTACACCTTCCAAGACTAGTGGGTATGCTCCCTTCTAAGCTGTTACTGGACAAGTTGAGAATTAGTAATTGAGTCATGTTGCCAACGGAAGACGGGATCACCCCAGTCAATTTGTTTTCATCCAAGTACAACCAGTTCAAGTTTGTGAGCTTTCCAATTGAAGATGGAATATTCCCTGTTAACAAGTTAGATTCCAGGCCAAGTGCAGTTAGGCTAACAAGATTTGATATTCGTGTAGGTATGCTCCCACCAATAGAATTGCCTCCTAGCCCGAGCCATAATAATTGGATTGAGAGGTTTGTTATGGAGTTAGGCAGCTCACCTCCAAGCTGGTTGTAGGCAACATCCAGAGTGTTTAACTGGCTGCAATTGTTCAAAGAACTCAGAAAACTCAAATCATCAACTGAGTTATTTCCAAGAAGATTAGAATGAGCACCAAACCGTTGAAGATTTTGTAGATTACCAAAACCCATAGGTATGGTTCCTGTAAATTGATTTTCTACGATATCAAGCAGTTGAATGCCTGACACATTGGACAATGAAACTGGCATTGTTCCTGTAAATTGGTTTCCTCCTATGGCAAGTATCCGCAGATTTTGCAGAGCAATGCCCAAGTCAGGGTTGAGGTTACCAGTGAAGTTGTTATAAGCCAAGGCAATACGTGTGAGTAATGATAAATTGTATAGGGAAGGTGGAAACACACCAGAAAGATGATTTCCTCCTATACCAAAATATGTCAAGCTTTTCATTTGGGCTACTGTATTTGGGATTTCTCCCTCCAAATTGTTATATGCAAACGAAAGAAATTGGAGAGAGGACAAGTTCCCCAGATAAGGTGGGAACCTTCCACTTAGACGATTGTGGCGAAGACTTAGTATCTGAAGTTTTGACAAAAAGCCAAGTTCTGAAGGGATTCCTTGTACTAAATCGTTGTACTGGTGATCAAGATACTGTAGGTTGGAACAGTGAGAAAGATTGGCTGGAATTTCCCCTCCCAATATTAGATTATGACTCAGGTTCAAATATCCAAGCCTGGTCAAGTAACCAACTTCTGAGGGAATATCACCATGGAAAGAGTTACTTGCAAGGTTGAGGGATCGAAGGAAAGAAAGATTTCCAATGTGGGGTGATATGGTGCCAACCAACTTATTGTTTTTTAGGTCCAAACCGATGACTCTTTGGTGTTTGTTGCCACAAGTGACCCCAACCCAGTGGCAGAAATGGAAAGAGTCATTCCAAGAAGCCAGGACATTAAGAGGGCTATCGATGTGGGACTTGAATTCGAGCAGTGCAAGTTTATCAGTTTCGTTTGAAAGTGTGGTAGCTAAGGAAAATTTTGAGATCGATAAAGAGAGGAAGAGAAGAAAGATGGCATGGTAGGTTAGTGAGAAGAGTGGTCGTGTATTCATAAGCAGATGATCCATCTTGTAGGAGGAAATTAGCTTCTTCAGATGATCCATCTTGTATTTATATGCTGTATAATTTATATATGTAGTTACTATGGGTTTCAGAGTTTCAGTAGAGAGAAGGTGAGAGTTTGAGAGAGGTAAGGAAGGAAGGCTGAGGAAGAAGGGGAAACGGCGCAAGTGAGAATGAGATGAGACGTGGGGTTTTTAAATTTTAACTCTACAATACAAAAACGACGCCGTTTAAGCCTGATATTAATTTTAATATCAGTTCCAAAACGATGTCGTTTTGGTATTAGATTAAAAATATATATATATGTAACGTTGTCGTTTTATAAACCCTGAATATTTTTTATCCCCATCCCAATCAGTTTCGTGTCTCTCTTTCTCTCTCTCTTCCCGTTAGTCTTTTTTACCAAGCAGCTCCGTCTCTCCTCTTCAGCTTCCGCCACTTGCTGTTAGTCTGTCACCATTCTACACTGTTTGATGCTTTGTTCTTCGAGTTTCACCCTCTCCCCTCCCCCTTGTTCTATCAGGTTTCTTAATCTATTTTCCTTTCATAGTTTTGTTTCATCTTTTATGACGTAGGTTTAGTTTGTATTTCAAGTTCTTACATGAATAAATTATATATTATGAATAAACAAATTGATGAATTTCTGAATCTGGAGATGTATTCCTGTTCTTTAGTTCACTACTTGAAATCAGTGTAATTCACATAATGTGATTTTTTTGATAAATTATTATTTATCATTTTTTCCATTAATATCATAACATAAGTTGATCATTAATTGTATCGTCGGTGAAGCTCTTATATTGTGTAATTTCTGGTTTAAATAGAGGAATTTGCAGCGTGTTGCGTGTGAGAGTGAGAGAGGGAGGGAGTCTTCCGTTTATAGTCAAGTCTATATTTGTGTAATTGCTGGTTTAAACAGAGGAATTTGCAGAGTGTTGTGCTTGAAAGAGAGAGGGTCTTCCGTTTATAGTCAAGTCTATATTTGCGTAATTGCTGGTTTAAACATAGGAATTTGCGGAGTGTTGTGGGTTAAAGAGAGAAAGAGTCTTCCGTTTATAGTCAAGTCTATATTTGTGTAATTGCTGGTTTAAATAGAGGAATTTGCAGCGTGTTGTGCGTGAAAGAGAGAGAGAGGGAGTCTTCTGTTTACAGTTAAGTTTTTTTTTTTTCTTTTTTTTTTTTTAACTTTTGACTTACTTAACTCACTTTATTAAAGTTTAGGTCTATTCTGTGGCCCTTGGTATCTAAAGTATCGTTACAGGAGTCTTCCATTCATGGTCAATTTTTTTTTTTTTGGAACTTTTGACTTACTTAACTCACTTTATTAAAGTTTAGGTCTATTCTGTGGCCCTTGGCATTTAAAGTATCGTTACAGTATGAGATAGAATGGAGAAAATTTCTTGAACTTTGCCTTGGAGACTCTCACGCGGACTGATGGTGGGATCCACATGTTGGTTCCTGCTGCTAAAGGCAAAGCTATATAAAATTCAAATGTGAGCAAAATGAAGATGAAGTGAGATATTTTCTGTAGTTTATTTTTTATTTACTTATCTAATTTAAACAAACGTATGCTATGTTTTTTAAAAGAATATATAAAACTAAAACTAAACCGCTCTCACACAAACCATCGCAGGAAAGCAGGCCCGCAAAGTCCTATTTATCAAATTTTAGGATGCTCCCAATAACAAGTGCTGCTGCTTCATCATGAACAAGGGCCTTAAGAATAGAGTAAACAAAGCTGACGACGTTACATTCTTGAGTAATGAATACTCATCAATCATCAACCTAACAGACTTAGCTAGGCATGCACACTTAGAGCATTCACAGCTCGAAATGTCATCCTATCATATTTTATCATTCCAAAAAGTTTCTTTATTAATTATATCATACCATTTTACAATATACTCAACATACTAAAACTCTATTTTTTTTATTTAAATCTTTTTTTTTTTACTACTTCTCTTTTTCTCTTCCTTTTCCTCTCTTTCTCCCTCAGCCTCTAGGAAACCCATACCCAGCAAAATCACAACAAAAAATCACCCAAATCAACAGAAACTTAACCATCCATAAAAAAATCACCCACAGCCACGCTGATCTCGCCGGCACAACAACTACTAGATAGCCACTGACCCAGTTTTCAAGCCGTCGCTGTCGCCATTGTCGCCATCCCCTACTTCTACCATAGCCCATTGCCGTCTCTATTCATCCCAAACCTATCTATTCTCACCAACTCTTCCTCATCATCATCATCATCTTCTCTGAAACCCACTACCAAACAAACCCAGCAAACACCAAAACCCGCCATTAAACCCATTGGAAAAAATCACAATCACCGGACCTAAATCCAACCACCTGAACGCCACCCAAATCCGACCCAAATGCCAAAAACCCATGAACAAACCCATGCTAGAAACCCATGAACAAACTCATGACCTTCACGCCTCCACCACAGAAGCTGATCAAGCCTCTACGTCGTTGCCTCCATGCTGTTGAAGAAGAGAGAGCAGGATGAAGAGAGAGCAAAAAGAAAGAGAGAAAAAGATAATGAAAATTATGAAATAATGAGAGAGGAGAGAAAAGAACCAAACCGATTAAAAAATAATTTTTTTTATACCATTGTGCTACAGTGCCGTCCTACCTTTAGGACAGTATTGTAGCACTATTGCAAAATTTTTTACAAGTTTACATGTTTAGCTATTGCATTATTGAGAGTTATTGGGTCTAAATGCTCAAATAAACTTATATTTGGCATATAACCTTTCCGCTACTGATGCTCTTAGGTAGTATTGTTTTTATTATATTCAAAACTGGCTTGGCCAACATGACAAATCAATCATATATAGCATACATGGTACACTAATGACCAAGCAAGCTCAATCTCTAATTAATAAGCATGTAAACCCCACAGTACATGTTCCATATCTCCGAGCTAATCAATATACGCAAAATCCAATATTGTCAATCAGTGAACCCAACTAATATCTACTCTAAACTCGAGTTAAGTCAATCAAGAACTCATTTAACATGACTTACTCAGTTTATTAAAGCATAGGTCCAGAGTATGACCCTTCCTTCTTTTTTTTTTTTTTTTTTTGACAGAAGTGATAGAAGTAACCCCTGCTTTTTAAAGAATCTTTAGACTTTACATGTTGGTTCTCAAGCGGATTGAAGGTGGGATCCACACGTTGGTTCCTGCTACTAAAGACAAAGCCAAATAAATTGCAAATGTCAGCAAAATGAAGGTGAAATGAGATATACTAGTTGCTATAGTTTTTTATTTTTTATTTTTATTTACTTATCTAATTCAAACAAATATATATGCTTTGTTTTTTAAAAGAATTTATAAGTTTTTTTGGTACATAAAATAAATAAATAGAGTTCAGTAATTTATTTTGGGCGTAAATGGGGATTCAAACTCAAAATTAAGAATGTCTTTGGTGGTTGTCTACTTGTCTTCTTTGAGGGTATTTTTTGTGAAGTTTTTCAAAACATTTTGGAAATTCAACTTTAGATTGTTTGTTCTTCTTTCATCTTTTTTAAGCCTAAAAATTAAAATTAAGAAGAAAAAAAAAAAAAAACAAATAAACAAACTAAAACTAAACCGATCTCACCTATACCATCACAAAAAAGGACGCCCATAAAGGCCCATTCATCAAATTATGAGCTACTCCTAACAACTAAGAGAGTAATAGAGGACACTACAACAGGCCTGAAAGGTAAGCCCATCTAACAACTAAACTTCCAGCAGCACTTTTCGGACTGCGTTACACTGAGCTTGTATCTTTGTACCAATTATGTAAGCCCAACATGTGACACCAAAGGGCTATGAAATCTATGTATCAAGAGCTGCCCTTGAAGCAAATGGTGGTGCTATCATGAACAAAGGCCTTAAGAATGGAGTAAACAAAACTGATAATACATCCTTGAGTAATGAATACTAATCTGCATAACCTAGTTCAGCTAGGGCATGGCTAGGCAGTGTTTATAAATGTTCAAGCCAGGATATTGAGACTTGACCCACATGACAAATCAATCATTAAATACATATATGGTACACCAATGACCAAGCATGCTCAATATCACGACCCAAATTCATGGAATATGAATTTAGATGCATGACTAACTTGCTAATCTTGCATATCTCAATAAACGTAATTAATTTAATAATTAAGAAAACTCCAAATAAACAAATGCTCTTAATAAACCTTTTACAATATTTAAACTCCACAATTTAAAAAATAATCTCCAAATACTGTAAAATCTTAAGCAAAAAAAAAAAACTTAAAATCCGATAAAGGTTCAAGCATTATTGAAGTCGCCTAAAAACTCCTACGCTCTACCTTGCACCTTAGGTTGCGATCCAAAGGTTTTGTTCCCTAACTAAACTTTAATCTAAAATTGTAATTAATGGGGTGAGCCACACATCTAGTAAGCAATTATATACAATACACAACAGAATAGAGTCAAGCAAATCATGAGTATTTAGATTTCACAAATTCACTCAAAGATATCAAATATAGTTTTCCAAACATATAATAAGCCACTTAAATCAAATGTGATCAAATTTTAAAATTGTTAAAAAAAACATACATATAATTGATCAGAGCACAGTGTCACATATACACATATCACATATTCTTACATACAATCCTGTGAGTGGATACCAACATCTAACCTTTGCTGATGAGGGATCAACACTTATTCTCATATACAATCTTGTGAGCGGGTTTACATATATATCTGATCAATTTTAAAAACACTTAATGAGTCACATATCACAAAAGCAAAGTTTATACAAAATAGAATAATTTATTTAATAGTAACAATCATTCCAAATATAGAGGCTTATTGAAGATCACAATATTGAATTGAACATAAATCAAAGGATGCTTGACTTTCTTGGGGAATGAGTAGAAACTAAGGAGTTTATACAAGTATTTTACAATTCTTGAGTAAATCTGAAAATTCAAATTACTAAAAGAAATGTTTTAAATACCATTTGGAAAATAGGAATATAACTTTGAAATAACTTGGTTTTAAACAAATTTAAAGAGTAAGAACCTTTTTAGAAGACTTACATTGAAACTGAATTCTTTTCTGAAAATAATTTAGTTTAGAAATTATCTTTTAAATAAGATTCAGACATTCAAAACATTATTTAAAAATTTGGAGTTTCTCTTTAAAACATTATTTAAAAGCCAAAGTTTCACTTTCAATGATATAAAAATTCTTTGGATAAACTTTAGAAAACGTAAGCTTAAAAACATAACTTTTGAATACCTTGGACTTTTAAGAACCTAATAAACAAAACTTGTGCATATTATGCATAATTACTTACCTCTCTTGCTAATATATCTGAACACAGCTAAACACTTTAATCTTATGTAAACTCTAAACAAAAGAATGCGTTAATTAGTAAGCATGAAGTCTAATTGTTAGAAACCTTTTCTTTCCTACTATCCTTCAAAAATCAAGTATGAAAACTACTTTTGTATATACTATTGAATTAAGCAATTTAATATTCCTTATCAAAGTCCCACTGCAACTATATTTCCCAAAACTAATCTGTACCACTAGAGTTCAAACAAATTTCTATAACCACAATTGATATTCTAGGCCACCGTGAAATACTCTATAAGATCCAAATATATATATATATATATATATATCCATAAAAAATCTCTACTCGTAGGACTTAGCAACCTATAGCATGTATTGACTAAAATTTTTGAAACTTGAAACAATATTATAGATTACAGTAAGGGTTAAGAATTCAGCACTACTCCAAAGTTGCGTTAACTCCAGGAACAAAACTTCTAAAAACTTATCACCTATTCATGTGTTTATATAGAATAATAATGTAAACCTATTAAATTCATTAGGATGGTAGGTCATTCCCATAGATCTTTAAGAGAGAGATATACTTGACCATACGACCACACGGATGCAGAACTTTGTTTCTTGTATTTTCGCAATCTTTCTCTACCTTTCACACAAGGAACCCTATGACTACTCTTTAGCTTTACGTGTTAAATATGCTTCCTACTTGGGTTGGAGTTTGTTAGGACATATGTGATTCATGTTAGGAACATATGTCAATATTTTATGTAATTGGCTAAATCTTTGACAAAACACAGTTTACTTGTATTTGTAGTATGCCTTTTGGTTACCTTCTTTGGTTGTTGATGCAATTTGAATGTCTATATCTTAGTTTTGTTGAGCAACCTGATCTAGAGTTCCTTTACATCTTAAGACTAATTGATAAGATATTCTTTATATGTCACGATTTATACTATTTCACTAGAAAGAAAAATATTTCAAAGTCATTGAAGAGAAGTTTTTGTCCTCTCTGTTAAGATTGGAGAAGTATATGTAATAGTGTCACTAGTTCCCCTGCCCCCTCTCCCACACTGAAAATAGAAGAAAAAGAAACTTCTATCAAAATGTACCATTCAGGCCAATCTTTAAAATTCAAAATATTTGTATTTGTTTTTTTTTTATTAATCCTCTCAAACATTGTGTCTATATGCTATTGCTGTGCAGTTAATTTTTGGAATCGATATCATCACCTAAGTTGATGCATTTTCATTGCGTTTATTTTGCAGGTGTTAGTTGTTGCCAACCCAGCAAACACTAATGCACTCGTCTTAAAACAATTTGATCCTTCAATTCCAAAGAAAAACATCACATGCCTAACACGACTTGATCACAACAGAGCTTTGGGCCAAATAGCTGAGAGGCTAAAGATTCATGTTAGTGATATCAAAAATGTAATCAATTGGGGAAATCACTCTACAACTCAATATCCTAATGTCAATCATGCGACTTTCACCACCAGAAATGGAGAGAGACTGGTCAAAGAGCATGTTGCTGATGATCATTGGTATCTCAACATATCCGACAAGTTTATCTGTTACCACTTTCACATGTTTAAATTACTTGGAAACATAGGTTGATAAACTACTTTAAACTTTTCAAATGGGAGGTATAGTAACGTAGGGTTCAAATTCAGACCACATACCATGATAAACTACTACTTGTTCTAAAAGTTTAAAACTATTAGGAAATAGTAAATTTAATTATTTAATTATTGTTCTAGCATAACTTGTATCTAAGTCAAATACATAATGTTATCAGCATTCAGGATTTTGGTAATTGTGGCAATCCCTTCCCCTCAAAATGAGTAGTGATTGGTCATCTTTGAAGAGAAAATTGACCTAGTGAAATTATGTCTCTCCTTAGATCATCTTGATTCTTTTAGGCAATAGCTTCAGGTGTACTGTCAAGTAGAATCTACATGCCAATTACCTAACCCAAGGATCCCAATTTTTAGGGTGTAGGCGGTAACAATTTTTATACTTGAATTTGTACTTATCAAAAAAAAAAAAAAATTATATACTTCAATTTGTCTTGAGAATCCTGTTAGGACCTAGCTTTGATATTGAAAAAGTATTGAACAACAAAGTTTTAGGTTGGAGTGGGGTACAGTAGTGTGCATGTTGAAATTTTAGGTTGCAACCCTTTGCAGGATCTTCAACAACCTAGTTATGTTGACAATATTCACATCTCTAAGCATCCTTGTCCACTATCTACTCTGCTTCATTCCCAACAAGTCTCTTCTTTTTTCTTTTTTTTTTTTAAATAAATAAAATTTGTTTGTCATAGGTTAAAAACCAAGTTCATCACCACCATGCAGCAGCGTGGTGTAGCCATTATTAAAGCTCGGAAAGCATCAAGTGCATTTTCTGCTGCAGTTGCTTCTTGTGATCATATATGTGATTGGGTTTTCGGGACTCCCAAGGTTGATTCTCTTTCACTTCAAATAGCATTTGATCATGCTAACCTTAATTATTTTCCTTTGAGATTCTGTTTTTTGTTTTTTTAATTACTATCTTTTGTAATTCTTCCTTTGGCTTTGTCATTCAGGGAACATGGGTTTCCATGGGAGTGTATTCTGATGGTTCTTATGGGATTCCACCTAGCCTTATTTACTCTTTTCCTGTTAAATGTGAGAAAGGGAAATGGTCAATTGTGCAGGGTAAGTTCTATGGCTTCTATATGTTGTAAATGTAACATCCTCTTTCCTTGAGAGTTGAACTTACTTCCAATGTTTCAGAAACTACAAATCAATGTAACCTGCATGGAGGAATATATGTTGTTTGTTAATTATTTCTTAGATCTAAGTAATGGTATTAGCGAAGGTAGATGTTGAAGAGAGCAAGGACATATTTTTGGAATAGTATGGACTATCACAATAACATGCACAAAACTCAGAACTCCCAGTTAGCGACGAGCAATCAATAACGATTAAAGAGGGTGGAGAGTAATATAATTGAGGATTCATGAATGAATAGTTATAATTATGAGAGCCTACTATAGTTTTGTGTCAGCATTTTATATTCCAAAATTTTTTTGAAATGGTCCAAATTTTATGATATTACTTGTATGATATGAGACTATTTCAGTGCACTCAATGTTTGGTACTTGTTTATGCAATGGCAGGGCTCAAGATTGATGAGTTCTCGAGGGCAATGATGGATGCAACAGCAAAAGAACTCATTGAGGAAAAATCCTTGGCCAAGTCATGCCTAGAGTAACAATGAAGACAACTTAATAAAAATACATGAAAAGGCAAAAAGGAGTTCCAGTTTCCTTTGCAACTTTATGTACAACTTTTATCTGTCTCATATAAGCTTTATAAGCTTTGGAACAATGACAGAACAAGATTTGTCATTCTGATTTATCTTTTCTCATGTGTTGGCAAAAGTGTAGACGAATTCACCAAGCACCTCCCCAATAATTAGTTTGTTGCCTTTTAGATACAGTTCTATGTCACTGAATATGTGTTTTCATTCATTTTCTAATTAGTCATTTAAAGTTTATATTAATTGTTTTGAAAGTCCTATAAAACTACCATATTGCATGTAATGCATGTGTGCTGTAGTTAATAGTAAAATAGAAACATTAGTTTTCAGGAGTAATTACAATCTCTTTCCTTGAAGTTTGGAGAAACCACAATCCATCCCAAACTGGAAGGGAAAAAACAGTCAACCCAACATCTATTTGACCAAGTACAATTAACCTTAAATATTTTGTTTATAGGAAATGTCATTAATTGCCTTCATTCCCATGGTAGGCGGAAGCTAAGATGTGGGTGTGTTTTCTCAATCAAACACCATAAAAACAAAGACCCAAAAACAAATCTTTCAACTGAGCCAATATTTACACATTGGGTGACAACCCAATAGCCAAAAAGACATACACAGAGGAACAAAAGTATCATCCAGTGAGAACATTGCAGTACTAAGACAATTGAGCACAGAGGGCCTGTTCAGAATCGCTATACTGGACCAAGCTTTGCCCTCAACCAATACCTGCAGAGAGAGAGACAGTGAGTAGACAAAAGGGTAATCTTGAAACTGACTTGGTTGTCAAGTTCATTGGTAATAGTAGGGTCCAAAAGAGAACAGAGAGTTCTTGTGTGGTATTGGTTGAGGAAACGAGGACATTGAAGACATGTAATTAGTCCTTTATTTTTAATTAGTGCCTAAAAAAGGTGGGTAAAAATTGAGATCATCAAAATCCGATAAAAAAAATTGAGATAAAAAATGTAATTACCAGTTATACGTAATAATATATTAATAAGTTTAGGGTGATAAATAAAATTTTTCATCACTTAAGGTGATATATTGTGATTAGTACATACTCTAGTGACAGATATTTGTTCAATTAACAACTTAAATTGTGAAAAAAAAGTTATTAAGTTACAATCTATTTTGCAGAAATTAGCAATATATATTATTCCGTAAGTATTGTTACGCAACAAATTTTTCGATCTTTTTTTCATAATTGCTATTGAAATGACAGTTTGTGAATTAGTGTACATTAAAAATGATGTCAATAATAATCTCAACAATGAAAGTGACGTTACATTAATCACAATCTACCATCTCAATTGATTGTAAAAAAAAGTTGTGAATTTGCCTATCGGTAACAACAGTAATTTTAGTTTTTAAAGGGTTTAGTCCTAATCTCCCTTTGATCCCTAGTCCCAATAGCAAGCCAAAGACAAAGTCTTAAGGGCATCTCCAGCAGATTCTCCAAATTTTTGTACTATTTAGAGAATGAATAGTGACATTTAACTTTTACCAACCCACTTTTTCAAATTCACTTTCCAACAGATTCTTTATCCCATTCTCTATCTCATTTAAATATTATTACTTTATTCATTTCTATTCTTTTTTTAATCATCATTTATTCTTTTTTTAACAACTATATTTTTCAATGAGAAGTGTTATGTCCACGACCTTTTACGCAATCCTTTCACAACAAAATTTATGTGGAAAGTTGTTACTAGTTCTAATTTGAACCCACTATTGAAATTATTTTTTTACTCGCCAATATTAACTAATAACAATTTGTTACTTAAATTTTTTTGTGAAAATATTGTAAAAATATTGTGACAGTATTTCTCAATTAAGATTTTTTTTTATTTTTTATATTATTTTTCTTTCTTCCATTTCGTCCTCATCCATACATTTCATTTTTTTTTTCTTTTTCATTTCTTTTTTTTCTCCTCCACACAAGTGTCCTATCTCTACCTACCCACTTTTATTTTCTTTTTCTCCTCAAGAACATTCTAGCAACTCACATTTACTTAACATCAAAGAGAGAGAGAGAGAGACAGAGAGAGAGAGAGAGAGAGAGAGAGAGAGAGAGAGAGAGAGAGAGAGACTGCAAGGCCGGTGGAGATCGGTGTTCACCATGCAGCACTACCACGTCTGCCGCCCCACCACCGCTCATCCTCCTCCCCACCACCAGGCTGGGTCAGATCGGCTTGTTCTTCTTCTTCTTCTTCTTCTTTTTTTTTTTTTTTTCATATTTGCTTGTTCTGATTCAACTTTATTGTAAGAATTGGATATTTTTTTTTTTTTTTTTTGTGTTTTGTGTTTGGATTATGTGAGACGTTTTTTTAGAGTGAAGCAAAGAGACTGCAACAAAAAGATGAGAGGAGAGAGGAAGATTTTTTTTATTTTTATTGAGATGTATGAATTTTTTAAGTGTAAAAATTCATTTGGAGTTGCTACAGTGTTCTCTAAATTAAGAGAATTATTGTAGCAACTTCAAAAAAAATTTGGAAAAATTTTGTGTTTAGTGAAGCTGTTGGAGTGTGATCAGTAGGTGAACAATAGCATTTGATCTCCAAAAAATAGAGATAGAGCATCTGTTGGAGATGCTCAACATCTCTTTTTGTAAACATCTTTGTAGAACCCATGTGAAACCCCACCTCTCCCTTCCTCACTATATTCCCATCTCCAAATATGATACATATATATATCTCAAACTTTCTGGAAGTAATTTAAGGAAAATGCAAAAAAAGGGGGGGAAAAAAAGAGTATTCAAAATGACGAGCACGGGGACACATTTTTGTATCTGGTACCATTTCTTTCTCATCGTATGACTTTAGTTTCAATATTAACTCTTTTGTTTTGGAAGCTTAGAATAGAACATGTGGGAAAATAACACTATGATTTTCAATAATGATATATTTTTTATTCTTCATTATGAATTTTATATTATATGATAAAGAAAGCAATCCTCTCAACAAAGTCTAAGCACAAACATTTAGCTTGGGTGGTTAGAAGTGGATGTTGCATTCAATGGAAGTTTCATAACTTAATTGTATAATATCCTTATCTTTTTCCTTAGTTTGATTGGAAAACAAACAGATGGATAGGTTCTTTTCTTTGATTGAGGAAATCTCTTATACTCGTGCATCTCTTGTGCAAGTTGTTTTGGCATCTGAAATTAATGCCTTGTTGTACAAGTTTCTTTTAATATTCTTTGTTTTATTGTTCATATATTTTTGTATTTTGATGCATCATACATGTGTGTATATATGTTAGAACGTTGGGTAGTTCTGAGAAGAAATCTACAAGAAACTATTTATAGATCAGTTTGGTTTTTGAGAAAATGGAGTATCTTGTATTGCTTCAAAATGGTCTCGTTGTTTTGTTAACTATTGCTTTCTCTTGGAAGCTTATTACATACATGTGGGGCTTCGTGAAGATGGAGAAGGAACCAATGAAAGTCTTGGTCACTGGTGCTGCAGGCATGCTAGCTCAACCTGATAGTCTATTTGGTTTTTCTTGGTCCTTGCTAGAAATATTTGATTGTCTTGCTATTATCATGAAACTCAATATTAGAAATTTGAATGCCTTTTATATTATTATATATTTATTTTTGTTGAATTTCTGAAACAGTCATCTCAATTTTCATTCAGATTGACAAATATGAATGTTCTCCAAATGATAAACCCCAAATTTTCCAATTTTGTTATGATTGCTTAATCTAAATTTGCTTGTATGCCTGTGGATACTTGTTGTTTTTTGGTTTCCTCATTATGGTATTTTAGCTCATATAGATATCATTTATTGGTTTTGTTAGAATCAATGTTTTTTTTTTTTTTTTTGGTTTTTGTGGAGAATAATTAGACTCAATGGTTAAATGATAAATTTCACTTTTTCCTACCTGCTTAAACTATTAAGGCAAATGCTAATTTACTAGGTTTCTCCTTCATGGGAGTTAAAGTCAAAACTAACCCCAATTGTTAATAAGTGAAATTTATGGAAATTGTTGCCTTGATTTTTTTTTATAAATATGTTAAAATCATCATCCAATTTTTAATGATTTTTGTCTCAATTTTTGTTAAAAATTATCTACAAAAAAGTATTTTAATTATATTTCTTCAAATTTATCCTTAACTTAATTTGAAATCCTGTTTTCTATTCAGTTTATGACTTCCTGCACTGCTGTTATGTGATGTAATTCTTAATGAAACTGTTTAAATCTGTGGTTTTCTTTGAAGATGAGTTTGATTGCCATTTCTGATTTCTGTAGATGATCTTAAGAAATCCTAAAAATTGTAACTGTTTTGTTGTTGAAATAATCATTGTATTATCATATACATTGTATTCTCTTTGAAATAGTTGGAAAGAATGAGAATTGAAAAAAGAAGAAGCTTGATTTATATCAAGATGACTATTGTCATTATGTAAAGGAGCAAGTGCATTTGATTTTCAATTCTATAGGTTTGGTATTCTTTCTTCTAGACATGATAATATATAGTTTGTGTATCTGTAGCTCAAAATTATGATTTTGTTCAATAGGGCAAATAGGTTATGCCATTGCTCCAATGATTGCAAGGGGAATCATGTTGGGTCTTGATCAGCCTGTGATTTTGCACTTGCTTGATATCGCACCGGCAGCTGAAGCCTTGAATGGGGTAAAAATGGAATTGCTTAATGCTACCTTCCCTCTTCTGAAACGTATGTCTCTTATCTTGAGAGCTAACTCTAGGTAGATAGAACTATACTCTCCCCTGAGGTTTCTTAAATTGTCATGAACATGTTGCAATAGAGGTGCATGCTACCACGGACATCACTGAAGCTTGTAAAGATGTCAATATTGCTAATATGTTTGGTGCATTCCCACGGAAGGAAGGTATGGAAAGGAAGGATATGATGTCTAAGAATGTGCCTATTTACAAGGAACAGGCTTCGACCTTGGAGGAGCATGCTGCTTCAGATTGCAAGGTGACCCCATAAATTCTCTTGAGTGTTTAGATTTAAGATTTTAGGGACACCCACACAGCCACACTCAGTTTGGAATATTATCAGTTCACCTTACATAGATATGTATTTTTTGTATATATAGCTCCATTTACTTTAAAAATGAAACTGGATGTTCTGAGATGTTTTGAAGTTTAAAAAGAGGAGACATATTGGTTCTATTGATGCTGATTTATTTCATTGGATAAGATTGATGCTAATGGATCTGAGACTTTTTTTGGGGATTTTATTTATTTATTTATTTATTTATTTTGTATTTAACTAAAATTTTTATGAGGTATTTCCTTTTCTTACTTGATTGTGAAGTTATTTCCCTTCCTTCTTTAATTTAATTTCACTATAGTAGACAGGTTGACTTAAAATTTGTTGGAATTTTCAATTCCAATGCTTCTTGTTGAATACAAGCATATCATTGTTACTTTGCTTGGTACTAACTCAAAGCAGTCTTAAGTGCTAATTCTTGGATTCTATCCCTCTCTCCACGTCTTGGCGTTGATTCATGGATTTTCATATGTCCCAGTACATTCCTTGTCTCGCTATCATTTCCTGTCCATACTCTTTGGCATGGTCTGTTGCTTCTATTAGTTGTAATTGCTCTGTATTTAATGAGCTTTGAATCTGGCTGGCGGGCTTGAATCACATAACTAATAACTAATATAACAACTACTTCGTAAACCCACCCAATAACTACTCGTGACTGTGAAGGCAATTTATTGTATGCTTTCTGATTGGATTAGTATTTAATGAGCTTTGAACTTTTTTTTTTTTTTTTTTTCAGAGATAATTACAACATGATGCTAACCCCGCAACTCAAACCCTTTCACCTCTTAAACCTCCAAGCACTTTGTACATGGAGATGCACCAATTCAGCTACAAGGCCCTTGGCAAATGAGCTTTGAACCTAACTGTGATAATCACATAACTAATTACTAATAACTACTTTGTAGACCCACCCTAGAACTACTCGATCCCCGATGTCTCTTTTTATTGGTACCAAATAAATTGCACGGACAAGAACAATATGCTCCTATATTTTATTCCCATGATCGTGATTCATATATAAATTTAAAAAGAAAAAAGAAAAAAAAAGAGAGGTAAAAACACTATTTTGGTCCCTACATTTTGGGATCACGGTCAATTTAGTACCTATATTTTGATAGCAGTCAATTTGGTATTTGTTATTTTCAACTTACAGTTAATTTAGTGCCTACCATTAATTCACTAACGGAAAATGTCTATATGGCAAACAATTTACATTATTGACATACACGTGGCTAACATAATAATATAAAACAAAATAATTAAACAAAAAAAAAAAAGCCACTTGAGCATTTTAATGAAAAAATAATAATCCATGTCACAAGAGAAAAAAAAAATAATCCATGTCACACACCAAAAAAATAACCTAAAAGAATTAATCGAAAGGAAAATAAAATAAAGAACATGAATTTTAAAAATATTTCTCATCTTTTCTAGAATGTTCTGGGCAACCAAACACTACAAACCTGGAAACACTACAACCCAGCCGAGCCTTCTCTCTACCGATTACAGACCCTTTAATTTAGAACCTTCTTCTACTGATTTCAGTTATTTTTTTTTTTTCAAAACTCTCTCTCTCACCTTAGAATTGGAACTCCATGGCCAGACTCTTGTGCTTTGCAACTCGCCGTTCACCACCGTTCCCCACTGTCATCACGGCAATGGGTCTCAACCTTAACCCTTCTTGTTTCTCATCTCTCCATTTCACATTTCAAGCTCTCTCTCTCTCAAACGGTTCGATCAATCTGACTGAAACCCATTTAGGCCGATTTCAGAGTGGTGGGTTTTGACTCAGTGGGAGTTCATTTGGATTTGTTGTTAAGTTGATTTCAATGGTGGTGGGTATAGATTGGTCAGTGTAAATGGGTTTTGTTGTTTGTGTTGGTGTTGGTGTAGAGATTAGTCTGTGTATTCCTTTGGATTTGTTGTTGAGTTGATTTCAATGGTGGTGGGTATAGATTGGTCTGTGTAAATGGGTTTTGTTGTTTGTGTTGGTGTTGGTGTAGAGATCGGTTTGTGTATTCCTTTGGATTTGCAGGATGTGGATTCTTGATGTTCTTGGTGGTTTTTTAGTTTGTGTTGGTGGAGGAGAGTGATGGTGGTCGTTTTGGCTTGTTTGAGTTTGTGTTTCTCTAATTCTAGCCGTTGAGAAACATTTGAAAATTGTGTTTGGTAGCTAAGAAAATGCAAGAATAGAAAAGATTAAAAAAGAGTTGATATTTTTTTTTTGAAAAAAAAAAAATTTTGATTTCAATTAATTCTTTAGGTTATTTTTTTGTGTGAGAATTTTTCATTAAAATACTCATGTAGTTTACATTGATGGCACGGGGCTAACATAATAGTATAAAACTAGCCTCTAAGCATGCGCGTGCTCAGAGGCTCTTCAATTTTTTGGGTAAAGGTTAATTTAGAATATTTATTATAATTTGGGATACAACATTTTCCAATCACAAAAAAACTTAGGGGTGTGATGAGTATTATGTGCGGTAAAATAATTTTTCATCACACCCCTAGGTCTTTTTTATGATTGGAAAATGTAGCAATCCCAAATTATAATAAATATTCTAAATTAACCCTTACTCAAAAAATAGAAGAGCCCACGCGCGTGCTCAGAGGCTAGTATGAATTTAAATGGTTATCTAAATACCTCATGAAATTCTTAGATGTATTAGTAGTTCGAAATGCACAATAATATTAGACAAACGTGTAAATTTCAAATTAGAATAAATGAAAAATTATCACTAATTCCAAAAAAAGATTCCATATACCACAAAACTAAGGCATAGTACTAAAAATATCACCTACAATGAAATATTAGTAACAATAGAAATTATTTTGGGCCATAACAGCGTTTGCACATTTCTTTTGACTACAGGGTTTTAGATAACCATTTAAATTCATAACTGGAAACCTTTGAAACATTCTCATATTTTGCACAACCAAGTTAATACAAAAATTGGAAGTGAGCCATTGAGTTAAAATTTAAATCGCTTCAAATTTTAGAAATTCATATGTGAAACTCTTAGCATGACTGAACAGATTTTCTTCATCTCCCAATCCCCCAAATCAAAAATTCAGAAGACGCATTAAAAAATGACAAAATTCCCCAATTTTTACCATCTTTAAAGGATGGCAACTTCTTAAACATTGAATCAAGAAATTGAAATGATTTTGAGTAATCAATCTAATCCAAAGTATCAGAATAAAGGGAAAACAAAATTCTGGAAGCAAAGTAACTAAAAATTTTGTCTAAATAAATAGAACAAAGCATTAAAATAAAAAAGACCTTTGAAAAGTAACGACAGCTTTCAAAAGAGAGTGGAAACTGAATGAAGTGATCATAGGATTTTTCATAGGATTTTTTAGCTTGCATATTTCTCAATATAAACAATATTTCTCAGCGTAAACAAAAAAAATATAAACAAATTTTAATAAAGACAAAATACGAACAATTTTGATAAGTAAATGAACAACTTACATATTACATCCTATGCACAACAATTAAAAAAATCCCCACACATCAATAAACCCATCTTGAGACATAAATTATTAATAGAATCAAAGGAAAAAATAAATAAACCCATCAATTTGCCGATGGGATAAGAGGAAGTCCTAGAACTCTATAGTAACAAAGAATGAAACTGGTGATTGCCATTGTATTGCGATTCCTCAATCAATCCATGCCCATCTCTCAAAAAACAAAACTTATACACCCCTCAATCAATCCATGCCCATCTCTCAGACACAAAACTTATACACCCATTCCCCCTATCCATTAATCATTATTGTGAGGAATAGCATTGGCCTCCGCCTATCCTTTGGCACCAATGGTAGAAGCAATGTATGAAAGTTCGATGAACTGAAACTCAAGCGGTGGTAATGCTACTTCGACAAAGAATCTGCAAAAAAATTGAAGTCCTATGAGTGTTTTTATTTTTAATTATCTCACTAGTCGCATACCCGCGCGTTGCGCGTAATAATTTATTTAGGATGGTCTCATTAAATATTTTATTAATACTATAATTTTAGTTATCAACCATTGGTTTTTCATTAGTTTTCAAGTTAATAAAAACTTTAAATATACACTTTTTTTACCTTTATACACACGCGTGCACACACACACACACACACATATATAGAGAATCTTTACACATACCTTTAAGAAAACTCTATATATTCCACTTTTTTGAATGCGTAAAATTATAAACTACTACTCCATAATGATAGTGGCTAATTAATTTTATATATTTTTTTTAGTGATTTCATTTGTAACGCTTCTTATCATTATCGTATATATACTAATTAATGATTTGCATAACAAACACGATAAATGAGAGGTAACATTGTTCATTAGATTTTCGAAAGTAATAGTGTATGAAAATTATATATACATATAAATATATATATATATATTATAATAAGGTTAAATGAAATGTCAAAAAATGAATTTTTAAATTTTATAACTTTATTTCTTAAGTAATTTCTATTACTATAAAAGAATATCTCTTTTTTAGTTATGATTAATATGGTTTCCATAGTTAGAGTTTGATTAGTTTTAAATTTAAATTTATTACTATGATTGCATTTAATTGTTGATTGTTGATTTAATTTTTAAGTGAATTTAACAGTTTATGTTACTACACTGTAAAGTTTTTAATGTTCTTCACACGGTAATCTCTATTTTATTTCTTACTTCTCCTTACAACCTCTTTGTTTTCCAATCAACGATACATAACAATAAACACTAACTTATGTAAATAATTCTATGTAATATAATAATAGTACATTCTTATATACTATTTTTAATTATTTATAATGCAATATGATAAATTTAACAATCAAAGTCATAAAAAAATAAAAAATAAAACTTAAAACACAAAACTAAATCCCATCAACCAAAATAGAGTTTTAAAGAATACAAAACTTTATCAAGCTAAAATAGAGATGCAAGAAAAATAAAAATAAAAATCCACCAAAAAATTGAGGGAGAAAGAGTGGGAAATAACCAGTTTTTTGTGAGAGAAAATTATGTAAAGAATGGAAAAGTGAATGACAAATTTATACTGAGAGGGTGATAATAAAAAAATATAATAAAGGAAGATAAAGGAAAGAGAAAGAGTGATATCAAGGTAGAATGTTTGGGGAGATGAAAAGGTAAAGAGAAGGAGAAAGGTTGGAAAAAGTGTAAATGTTAAAAAAAATGAGTACAATTTGATGAACACAATTTACTTTTATTTGAATTTAAGTGAAATATTACATTTTTTAATTAAACAAAAGAGAGAGAGAATATAAATAATTTAATGATAAGGAGAATGTGGTTGAATTTCAATATTGAGTAAAATAGAAGAGAAGAAGAAAATAAGAATAATTAAAAGATATAACAATAAAGACTAAATTATCCAAATTATGCTATGTAATGAAATACTATTTTCTTTTTATCTGCTATCTTTAATTTTTTTATAATGTAATCGGATAAAATTTAACAATCAAAGAGCAAAATAATAATAATAATAATAACTTAAAACACAAAACTAAATCGTATCAACCTAAATTAGAGTTTTAAAAAACACAAAAATTTATCAACCTAAAGCGGAGATGCAATAAAAAATAAAAATCCACCAAAACACTGAGAGAGAGAGAGAGAGAGAGAGAGCAAACCTTTTTGTGAGAGAAAACTATGCAAAGAATGGAAAAGTGATAAATTTATAGTAAGAGGGAAGGGATAATAAGAGACAAATAAAGGAAGATGAAGGGAAAGATGAATAGCAATATTAAAGTAGAGGGTAGTGGAGAGATGAAAAGGTAAGGAAAGAAGAAAGGTTGAAGAAAGTGTAAATATTTAAAAAATAAGTGAATGTAAAAAAAAAAAAAAAACTATAGGAAAATTGGAAATATATATATATATATATATGTTAAAAAGATGAATATGTAAAGTCAATAATCTATTTATATATATATATATTTGTAAAAAAAGAATAAATAAATAATACTAATTATGTAGTGAATGACGTGGTGACGATGTGGCGCAACAGGAACTTAGCAGCAATAAATGCCACGTTTCAGCTTTTAGTAATGTATAGATTAGAAAATGACATTAATAGAAAGAAATATTTGAGAAAATACCTTGTAATTCTGTTTGGGTGGTTGCCTCCTCCTCACCAGTCACCACTCTTAACAAAATGTGAAAATGGTTACTGCTTTGAGTAACATAGCAAGATTGGCCTCTCTTCGTGTTTGTGTGTGTTTTCTTTTTTTTGGTAACTTTCAGCAGATTTGAGGATAGAAATGGATTAACTATTGTGCATTAAAAGTCTATAGTGAATTTGAGTTTGTTGAAAGGCTATGGAGATATTTTTTTGTTCAAGATGAAAGAAAAAAAAAACATAGAAGAAGCAAGAGGAGGATGTAAACTGAAATTGTATCCGTTTTTTTTTTTTTTTTTTTTTCAATTTGATGAAGGATATATATATATATATATATATATATATATATATATCTATATTCTTAGTCACAAAACTTAACGTTTCATAAACCATAAAAGGATTGGACGAGAGTGTCTCTATTTGATCACTACTATTAATTATGGGAGTAGACCCCAGATGTGCAAATCAATCAAACACATATTAGCATTTTCCTTAGAAATAGTAAACAAGATAAATATCTATAGGGTTACATTACCACTTATCCTATCCTGCTTGACAAAATGGACTCATTCTCACTCTATATAGGAAAATGACATGAAGAGATTTGGCCCATTCTTACAAGAACCCTCTTTGCCAATAGCAATCAACTTCATAAACTGTTTGATGATAATATAATATACCATTTCATATATGTACTTGGCCATTGGTGCAAAACCTGTAGTGGAGAAAATTTTAGACTTATCTCTGTTATCCTCATTTGTCGAACTTATCTCCTACACACATAATTCATACACTAGAACATTAGTTTCTATAAAAATATTAACAAATAATGGTTAGAGAGAGAGTGAGAGAATTTATGACATGTATTTCATTTATACTCACCCCCCAATCTCCCACCATCCATTTATCCACCATCTCTTTCCAAAAAGGTGTAGGAATGAAGGAAGGACCATCCTTGTAACGATCTTCTTTCTTTTTGTACTTAAAGAAAACAAGTACTTAAAGCAACCATCACCTTGTTCTTACAAGAAGAGAATAAGCCAACTTCAGCAAGAACTCAAATTATTGTTAATATGTTTCTTCTTCTTCTTGAATTTATTTTTTCTAAGTTGAATTCAAAATTTAATTCTTTAAGGCTAAATCACCTTACAGTATACTTGTTTTTATAATATTTGTAGCCCCTTCCCATCTCTGGTGATTACAGGTGTTAGCTAGGATGCACGGATACTCCATTTTTGCTCACGTACTTGTATCGATACGTATTGTACCAATATCATACCAGATACCTCTAAGATACATACCCAATCATTTAAAAAAAATTAAAAATACATCTAGGATACACCCGTGATATGACTTGGATAATGTTCTAAACTAACTCCCGATAGTGAGAGATAGCCCAAACTTGTAAGAATTTTTATTTATGTGTTTTATGTATGGGTTTTAATGTTGAACACTTACCTAGTTATCCATTATTTACTCTTTTGATCTTGGTTTGTATTCTAAACATCATTTAAAGGCTATGGATTCATTTTATTACCCATTATTACTTTTAAATTGATATACGTCTAACAACATATAAAATAAATGCTTAAAAATATTTTAAAAAATTGTATTTAATAAATTATTAATACACGTATCCCTAATGTATCCTACCCTAAGTTTTTCAAAAAAAAGTTGTATTCCCGTACCCATACCCATACTATCCGTACCCTAAAGTCTCAATAGGTATCCTGAAATTTATATATAAATCTCAAATTTTCAATAAAAAAATTTTGTGACAGAGCATAACAGATGGAAACAATCTGAAAAAAATCTTCAAGATTAACTAAAGAAGCAATGTTTCAACAACACATACAATACCTTCGTGGGTGTCAGGATCCACGACCCATCTGAATGACGAGATTGGTATACCCTCTTTTCAACAACTCTTGCTTAACTTCCCAATTTTCCACTGCTCTTACAAGAGCGTCAAATAAAGTCGTTCCCACGATTACAAAAACCGTTTTCCTTGCCTTTCACCGTTCTCAGTGTCTCCTATTTTACGATGACTTGTTTCTTTGTTCACAATTCAAAGAACGCAAATGTCAATAACAAAACCCAATTGAGAATTAAGTAAATAAACTATAAAGGGTAAATTTTTGGAATTTAGATTTTGAAGAAAATTCTGTACCTTATTCAGCTGAATCTATATTCCATTGGATTACAGAGCTGTGATTTTAGGGTTTCTCTTCGGTTCAGAGAAGAAGAAGGAAAACGCACCGTTATTGCATTCTATGTTTTCTCTAGTGAAACGCTTGGGACAATGGGCGTTTTAGTTTTGCAGGATTGGGCGTTCATTTGGGCCTGGCCCACTTAAAGGAGAATTCCTTTTTAAAAGCCCAAAAGAATTTATTAAAAACCCATTTTTAATTAGAAATAAAATCCAATATTGTTTTTTTTTTATAGGGAAAATAAATTCAAAATTGCTATATACAATTCTGGTTGCTACAAAATTAAAAAATTATGTCAACAAGAAAAATATATAGATAAGAGAGTTTTCAATGACGTTTAGGTTGAATAGTATATCCAACTCTTCCATGAATGAGCTCGACTGCTCATCACTAGGGGTCTAACCATATTTAAGACCTAATTTTGATTGTCCCTTTAAAATGTGTGCAACAAGACACTTGCCCAATCTTGAGGACATGTGCCCCATGATCTCATACATGCTATAAGCACCACATCTTGCTTAAACGATGGTATTTAGGCCCCCAATTAATTTGTATATGGGCTTTGTCACAATCCTACCAACTGGGCTCTGAGCTTTGCCTGGTTTGCCTTCTCCTAGCTTTAATGCACCTCCCTTACCGCGTTTTCCCTTCCCCCTGTGTTTTCTAGTATACTCCCATTATATCTCCTTTCTTAGAATGTTTTCCCAACCCTGATCCTTTACCCACTTCTTTTTCTTATAGTCTCTTGTTAGTGAGGTAACTATCATTATTTTTCCCACTTCACACATACTCCCACGTTTATCAGAATCCTAAGGGATCCTCACATCTTTAGAGGATTCCCTTGGTACTTGTTCCAGATGTCAAAGAGTCCTCAGTGGTGAACTTCCCCAATGAAACTGCAAGCCCTCGGCCACCGACCTCGCCATGTTCATGCCCTATGCTCACTTCCCTCATTGCCGGTCAATATTTAGGCCGACCATCTAAAACTCCCTTAGGGTGGTGTTTCTTTGCCTCACCCCGACCTTAGGACTGGGCTTACTATGATAAGGTTTGGGGTCAACTCCCCCTACACGTGCCATAGCGAATTGTTCCAATGGGCCTTGGGCCTTATTTTGGATTCTAATTAAGTGGGCCTGCATGAGCCTTCTAGGTTCAAACCCCCTACACACGCATTTAGAATAATACGTGTGCTTAGATATAAATGGTTTTGATTTTAGAGGTGGAAATTGTCCTTGAAAGCCGTCATATTTACTCTTGTTGCTAAAAGAGATTTTGCAACCATACCTTCACAAATAAATAATTTACGAGGGCAATCTACCGTCGAACTGAACAAATTTGCCCTCACAAATATGTTAACAAACGACAAGAAAAGTGACGACTTATTTTTAGTGAGGAAAAAAAGTCATTGTTAACAACTATTTGTGAGGATTTATACCCTCGCAATTAGTTATTTGTTAATTCCAAATTGACAACATACTTTTTAATAACAAATAATAGCGTCGCTAAAATTTATTTGTAAGTGCTTTTAACCTCTCACAACTTATTTTTAGCGAGAGGAAGCAGTCGTCGTTAATAACTATTTGTGAAGACCTTTATACTCTCGCAATTAGTTATTATCAAATTTCAAATTAACGACGAGACAAATAATGATGTCGCTAAAATTTATGTGCAAAGAATTTTAACCCCCTCGCAATTAGTTAGAAATAATAGTAACAACATTAAACTGTCACTTAAAACATTTTTGCAAGCAGTTAAAAAGTGTCACTATTCTATTAATTGCGAGGGACATTGTCGTCACTATAAAATTATTTATGACCAAATTTTTATGTCATCAGTGGTATTATTTCATATAATTTTTGAAATATTTTATTCTTTATATATATTTATTTTATTTTATATCATTTTTGTTTAACTATCATATTACAATAGTACAATAATTATTAAAAATTGATACAATAGTCCAATAATTACTAAAAATTGATCCATCGAAAGATAAAAATTCATATAAGTTCAAACTTTAAGATATAAAATATACAAAGAAATCCTGAAATTAAACCTTGTTTTAAACTTAAGCAACTAGAATTATGGCAAGATCTATATTAGTCTTCCTTTGAGTCACCATCCAAGTTGTTTTCAACCTCTATGTTATTATTTGAGTTGTCCTCTTCATCTCTGCTAGTACCATCCTAAAAAAAAATTAAACATGAGTTAAAATAAAACAATTAAAGTGAATTTGTATTTGTATCAATGCTTCAATAAATAAGTACGCATACCATATCAAATCTAATCATATAATAATATATCATAAACAATTGTAAACTCCTTATGGTCTCAAATAAGCTAGAAGCAAGGAAAGTTGTATTGCAACTTACCTTTTCAATAAAGAGGTTTTGAGACTGGTTAAAAAGTTAGGTTTGCTATTCACTGCTTTATATTTAAATCAGTGTGCAGCATCCCTACAGACTGCTTATGGAGGCATAAAGCGACCACATGAGCAGTTACCAGTTCCAGTATCCCTAAACCACTCACGGTAGCTTTTTTTTTTTTTTTTTTAATATAACAATAACAATAACTTAATTTGATTACTTAAACCACTATCAAAATTAAATATAAATTAAAATAATATAACAATTGTGAAAAACGTAAACCACAAAACACATATGACATAAAAAATTAAATACAAAACCTACACACAGCTATCAAGACAGTTGATAGTGTTATAGTCCTATTATCATTTGTCAAAACTAGATATAAAATAATATAAAATTATAATAGATGCAAGTTGTAAACCACAACAAACCAATCAAAGTTGTAGAAGATCCAAGAGGCAAAAGCATAAGTTTCAGAATGTACCATGGTAGCTAGATCTATGTTAGATTGTTGTGGTATGCCCATCGACTGCAACTTTTGTGCAAACTTCTCCTTAAGCTTCTCCACAACTTTTGCAAGTTTGGAATCCATTTCCTCTCTAAGACGTGCCTCCAAATCTTCTTTTTCTTTTGTAAAATCTTCTCTGCAACGTTTGCTACAACCTTTACCAGATGAAGTTAAGCCGTACACATCCTTAACCTTAATACTTATTCCCATGCCAACAATACGACCATGACTTGGTTCACCAACCACTTCACAAAAGATCTGATAATCATTTGTCGTAGTACCTTCAAAAACAGCTTTGGCCTTTATGGCATCCATTTTTTCCTACGCAAATAAAAACCATGTGGATAATCAAAACAACAAAAAAACTAAAGTTGACAACAAAATTAAAATTCTGGTATAAGTTGCATATGTATAATGTCTTAGCATGATCAGTTGCCCATTCTTTGCCCTCCTTTGTGTGAAATTTCTTAAAGCAACCAATGGGGCTAGGCTTAAAGCCCGACTCAAGATACTGCAATATTTGAAAGAAAAAAAAAACATTGGTAAAGTTGTTAAATTATGTAAATACACAGTAAAATGTAAAACTATTTGATGATAATATAATATACCATTTCATATCTGTACTTGGCCATTGGTGCCAAGTACATAATTTTGTAAGTCTATTAGTCCTTTTATCTGAATGTACCTGAAACCTCATCCCTATATGTTTGCTACAAGGAAGTTCCCAGAGAGCGAAACTTGCATAAAGACATAAGTCGAATATTTACACTCGTTTCTCACTTAAACGTAACCCTAAAATTGAGAGGATGGGAGGGAGGGCTTATGATTTTAAATACCTCCTCGCCAAGCTTGAATGGTGGAAGACCCTTGTAAGGGCATGTACTGCACCGAAAAGCATCCCCCAGTCCACACTGCAGGTTGTACAAGAATTTTTAGCACATTGTAACATTTACGAAAAAGGGTGATTTTAGATATTTTCAGCATAGTCAAGCAACAAGCAACTGCATGAATGACATAAAAAGGGACAGGCTTCGACATTTTCATTGAGCCCTTGAGGTCTATTGAGGTAAATTTTGTCCTTTGATTATCATGTACTTCTAAAGGTTTTGATAAATAAAAAATCACTATAACCCACTATCATTAGTTTACTGCTGCACAAAAAGGAAATCCCTCAGGTTCTACCCCATTGTAGCATACAAGCTACATGTACAGGCATGCCACTTCAATAAGTCTTAAAGATAAATCAGTGTAGTCAAAGGCATTCCGGGCGCTCGCCTAGGCGCCCAGGCGAGGCGAGGGGCTAGAAAAACGCCTCAAAGGCACTGAGGCAAGGCGCCTTTAGTGAGGCGCTCGCCCAAATTTATTTTGTTAGGCGAGAGGCGAGCGCCTGACTGAAATTTGTAATATAAAGGTTAAAATGGTAGGATTTGTAAATTTGAAGAGGTGTATGGTTTATTTTATAACTTATACCTCAGTGGGTGACAAGCTGTCACCTACTATAACAAATAAATTAATATAAAAAAGCAAAAAAACAAAAGATAAAAAGCAAAACATAAAGCAAAGGACCCAATAAAATATTTCAGGACCACTCTCTTCATCATCTTTCAGAGAAAACCAGTGGAATTTCGGCTTCTTCTAGGGTTTGGAAGGGAGTGGGCCATTGGCTGCCGGCAATCAACCAACATCAGGTAACATTTCCTATTCTTTTAGTTTTTTTTTTACACTTTTTTTTTCCTAAGTTCTCTCTCACTGCGACACTGCATGCATGGTAATTTTGTCCACATTTTCCTCTCTATTTCTTCTCTACTTTTTCCCCATTTCTCTGCTCTGTCGGACTCTCTCCTCTCTATTTTTTCTCTGTTTTTCCCCCTTTTCTCTTCTCTGTTGGACTCTCTGTCTCCAGCAACTTTCCCCTCTGTTTTTTCTCTGTTTTTTTCCCTTCCCTTCTCTCTTGGACTTTATCTCCAGCAACTCTACCTGCTCTGTTTTTTCCCTATTTTTTTTCCCCTTTACCCTTCTCTAGTCTGACTGTCTTACAGCAACTCTCCCATATTTTTTTCTTTATTTTCTTTTCTTGTATTTTTCCCTTTTCTCAAACTCATTACTTCACTCAATTTTTAGAGCTTAAACCATAGTAAATGATACATAGCTAGCTTAATATAGAATCCTATTAAATGTATTGTATTGGGTTTTATTTTTTTTATATGTAGAATGGATTCAGATAATGGGAGGAGAAACGATCCAGGATGGAAATAAAATTGTTGGGGACATATTTTATATAATTGGCATATCCTTTAACAAAACGCACTTTACTTGTATTTGGGTAAATCTAAGTAGGTTCAAGATGATCATTACAAGTGGTTAAATTGAAGACATGAAGATTACTCAAGAACTGCTCAAGAAAAGTGCAAACTGCAGGTCTCGATAGCTCCTCGACAGAATCTCAATCTGTCGAGATTCATTAAAGCTCGACAGATGTCCCGATCGATCGAGCTTACGGGTTTCAGATTATAGCCAGCAACGTTTTTATTCTAAAAGGCTAATTGTTTATGGGTTTGTATAATTCTTATTGGACTAGGAAAACCCAAGGTTTGTGTAAACCTATTTGGAATAGGAGAGCCTATTAAGCTCCTATTTAAAAGAGGTGGAAAAAGAAAAACTTAACCCTAGAGAGCTTCATAAGGTTTTCTTTTTGAAACCCTAGCCTCCTCCTACAGAAAAAAGAGTTCTTGCTGCGTTTCTTGTATACCTTAGGGTTTTGTAACCAAGTAAAATCTCTTGCACCAACATTGAAGATCTTATTGGTGTTTCTATGTGAAGCTGTTGCAAATCAACTACAATAATCAAAGGGTTGCTGTGGAGTTAGTCACGTATTGGGATTCGTACAAAGGAGTAAGCCGCGTACTGGGATCCGCGCATCAAATTGGTTAGTCACGTACTTGGGAGCCGTGCATCAAATGGAGAAACTGTCACTACAGAGCAAGTCCAATTGGGTATTGGGGTAAGAGTTCAACTGTAGGTTGGTAAGGTACTTGGGATTCCTTACTTGTAACTGCTTGTTGTGATAATAGTGGAGTTTCGGGAGTGGTGACCTTAAATCACCCGGTGGAGTTTTTGCCGTAAGGTTTTCCCCATTCGTAAACAAATCACCATGTCATTTAATTTCCGCTGCTTAACTTAGTTTGGTGATTTGTTTGTACTACCACGTGATATTGCATGTTAATATGATTAATTAATAACTGGGCTAATTTAATTAATCTAAGTTATCACAAGGGGTCAACGCGTTTGTGGCCTGTCAAAAATTATTTAGTTAATGTTAAAGACAAAAATGCAATGACTTGCCTTTTTTGTAATAAAGTCACAAAGGGGGGGATACATAGAGCAAAGCAGCATCAAGTAGGGAATTTTAAAAACAGTACAAAGTGTTTAAAATGTCCTGATCATGTTAGAGAAGAGCTTGCACAGTACATGGCAGAGAAGAAGAGTGACAAGGAGAACTATGACAAGATGCCTGATTTTGATGATATAGATAATATGATTGAAATTGAGGATGTAGATGATGATGAAGTAGAGGAAGTAGAAGTTATCCAAAAAAGAGAAAAATTATGCTCTAGTAAGAGAGGGGTTGGCAGTAGCACCCAAGTGAAAACTGTGAAATTAATGCCAAAGTCAATGAAGTTGAAAGGTCCCATGGATTCTTTTGTAACGTTAAAGCCAGAAAAAGTGGTTGCACTTAGGAAACATGGTAAGATGAAGCAAACTAACATCAATGATAAACTTGACAAAGAGAAAAGAGCACAAGCTTGCCAGTATATTGGCCAGCTATTTTATCTAGCCGGTATACCATTCAATGTTGCTCGCTTAGATGAATTTAAATGGGCAGTTGAAGCTATTGGGCAGTATGGTCCAAATATGAAGCCTCCTAGTTACCATGAGTTAAGAGTTCCAATTCTCAAAAAGGAGGTGGCTTACACAAATGAGTTATTGAGCGATCACAAGGAATCTTGGAAGAAATATGGTTGTTCTATTATGTTTGATGGGTGGACTAGTAGAACCAGTAGGACCTTGATCAACTTTTTGGTGCATTGCCCATTTGGAACCATGTTTGTGAAGTCAATTAATGCATCATCTTTAGTGAAAACTGGGGAAAAAACATTTGAATTGCTTGATGCATTTGTAGAACAGACTGGGGAGGCTAATGTAGTCCAAGTAGTATCGGATAATGGATCTAATTATGTGTTGGCTGGGAAGTTGTTGGAAGCAAAAAGGCCAAATTTGTATTGGACTCCATGTGCTGCACACTGCATTGACCTTATATTGGAGGACATTGGGAAAATTCCAAGAATTGCAAAAACTTTGGAAAGGGCCATTCAATTGACTGGATATATCTACAACCATGGGGTGTGTTAAATATGATGAGAGAATACACAAAGCAAAGAGAGCTGGTTAGGGCTGGGAAAACTAGATTTTGCACATCATATCTTAAAATAAAATCCATTTATAAGCAAAAGCATAACCTAAGGGCCATGTTTACTTCTCAGGAGTGGGTTCATAGTAGATGGGCAAAGGAAGCAAATGCTAAACGAGTAGTAGAAACGATTTTGATGCCTTCTTTTTGGAATACTATAGTCTACATTCTTAAAGTTATAGGCCCTCTTGTTCGGGTTCTTCGCCTTATTGATAATGAGAGAAAACCAACTATGGGTTACATATATGAGGCAATGGATAGGGCCAAAGAAGCTATAATAAAAGCTTTTAATGAGAATGAAGAAAGGTATTCAAATATTTTTAAAATCATTGATGAGAGATGGGAATGCCAATTACATCGGCCTTTGCATGCAACGGGTCATTTCTTGAATCCTGAATACTTCTATTTTGATCCTAGCATAGCAACAAATCATGAAATTATAGCAGGATTGTATGCTTGTATACAAAGCCTAGTTCCTAGTGCTGAAATTCAAGACAAGATCATGGTTGAGCTACCCCTGTATAAGAAAGCTGAAGGACTCTTTGGCATTGAATTGGCTAAAAGATCAAGAAAGACAAGGGCTCCAGGTAAGAAAGCACTTATATCTAACTTATAATGACTAGAGCAGTGGCACTTTTTACAAATAAAAAATTTGACTTCTATGATATATCATATATCATTACTCATACTTATTTTTTTAACATAGCTGAATGGTGGGGTTTGTATGGGAGCTCAACTCCGAATTTGCAACATTTAGCTATAAGAATCTTGAGCTTGACTTGTAGTGCATGTGGTTGTGAGCGCAATTGGAGTGTGTTTGAGCAAGTGAGTTTTGAAATATAATAAGTAGACTTTATTTCATAGAAAATTCCAATGGTTTAATTATTCACTATAGTCTAATATTTAGTTTTCATAAATGCTTGTAGATTCACACAAAAAGAAGAAATAGACTTGCACAAAAATGACTAAATGATCTAGTCTTTGTGAAGTATAATCAAAAGATGAAGGCATGATATTATAAGCATGATGTTATTGATCCCATCTCCTTAGATGATATAGATGAAAGTAATGAATGGTTGTTGGGGGAAATGGGTGCTGAACCATCCATGAATGTTGAAGATGAGTTGGTTTTTGATGATGATGATGATGGTTTGACATGGGGTGTAGTGGCAAGAGCTGTTGGTGTTAGAGAACCAAGGAAGAATACTAGATTTCAAACAAAATCAAGGGCAAGCTCAAAGGCCTCAACATCACAGCCAAATATTGAAGAGGAAGATGTTGATTCTGATGAGATCGAGGAAGAGAATTTTGATGGTTATAAATCTGGTTCAAGTGGCTTTGAAAGTGATGGAAACTTGAGTGAAGAGTCTGATGATGACCTTTAGATTAAAACTAACAACCACATTTAGGCCATTAAATAGGCTAATAGGCAGAATGTTCAATCTTCAAATGCTTTTTTTTTGTCATGGATAGTCATGAAGTTCAATCTTCAATGTTTTGTTAGGAGTTTTCTTCTTTCTAATATGAAGTTATGAACAATATTTTGGTTTAATATTCAGATTTAGTTGATATTATGATGTAGACTAATTTTTAAATGGTGATTTATGGTTAATATTTAGACTTAGTTGATATTTGATAATTATCTAGACTTAGTTGACTGTTGAAATTTATGGAGACTAATTTTTTAGTTGGGATTCAAACCCACAAACTGGTTTTATAGACCAGGCTGACCAGCTCCTATCCATTAGGAATGGAGTTAGATTTTTTTATATAATATTCTTATACATCAAATAAATTAGATTGGAACCCTATATGTAAAATAACAATATTTAGAATTTGGCGGCTCGCTTCACTCGGGCTAGTGCCTTTTTGGTGCCTCGTTGCCTCGGGCGATACGAGGCATTGGCGCCTTAAGGGCGCCTTTCGCCTTTGACTACCTTGAGATAAATGCTAATCAACATACGCAGCCAAAAAATGTCGCTCCACGCATCAACTAAAATTCATATCAAGTAATATAAGACATACACTGCCACATGCTGATTGAGGATTATTGATCTACTCTACAGTGAATCCTAACTGTACTTTCTGCTCTTCTTCAGCCCTTCCACATGTGCAGCTTTTGCAAGCTTTCCTAGTGCTTCCAACTTTGCAATCATCAACTACACAAGCATAATGTTAAATACAGGTGGAGGTAAAAAGGAGGTTGGGGGAAGGCATCAGAACTCCCAAGACTTAACTAAACTCCATTCAAGAAAGATAATGAGAACTATTTTAGGCTCCTATTGCTATTATATCTTACCCCGTGGTAGCTGTGGTTTCTTCAAGTCCTCTTTGCTTAATAAGCTATCTTCATCAATCAGATCAAAATCATCGTCAATCTGGACTTTAGGTAAAGTTTGGTGCCCTTTTTTATGGCAAATGAAGAGCCAATCTTCCACGAAGGTTTCTTAGCCTTAACCTACGAACAAAGAAGAAGACGCTTATCAACTACAAATATTAAACCTCCTAATCAAGTTTACTTCTCCACATCCAATACAAATTAAAAGTAATAAACCTCTCAATCAAGGAGCTGGTATGAGAAGTATTCATTCTTTCATATACATCATCTAGAATGTAGCTGTTATCTGATGGAACCTACCTACATACCTCTAAAATAATCAAAACCATCCACCCCAAATTAAATCTGAAACTAAACATGGTGTCAAGATCCAGAAACTTCATAAATTAAACTCCCATTCAAGTGGCAAAAAGAAAAGGGGTTACACAAACTGTGCCCACAAATACTAAATGGGCTTCTTCATCTTATTTTTCTTAATTACAAATAGATGATAAAAATTAATAAATACGGTGTTTAGTCTTCACTCATCCTATCCATATCCACTTAAACTTCTTTGTTCTTCTTCTGGTTGCGGATCTAATTTTAAGACCTTGTGTGATCAACTCACTGAGACTTTACAGCACTTGGTTGGTCAGGCTCAGGATGGCTGGTTTACCTTCAAGCTCTTGAACCTTCAACATTATGTTTAATGATTACAGTTGTATAGTTGTCTACCTTTGTCAAAGGTGAGAAAGATAAGGAGTTTTTTGAAGATAAAATATCAGGAAGTTTATTCACTCTTAATGGTTTAAATCAATAAATGCAGTGTCTGTCCCTAAAGTTCAGAGTCTGTAGAAGAAACTATTAGAATTCATGAATGTTTTTTTGATAGGTAATCAGAAAACTTATAATAACGAGGCGAAAAAAAAAGTGAAGTACAAAATGTTCCTGATGATGAACAACAAGAGAAAATGGAACACACAACAACAAGGGAAGAGTCAGGAAACTAATCAAAGGGAAGACATAAACTCAAAGAGAAAGGAACACTTAGTAAAACCCCAACAACAAGACCACTCTAAAAGATTGCGTTGGCATAAAATCATGAATGTTATCATCCAAAATATTTTCCTGTAAAATCTGTTCAGTTTCTAAATGAGGATCATTTGGGTTATATTACTAAGATAGAACTTAATTATAGATTTATTCGCAGAATTGTGTGATAGTGCCATGTTAATCTAACATTCTCTATTGTAATTGAATCCTGCTTATAGATGGAAAAGAACTGGAGGAACTCAAAATTGGGAGCAAGGAAAAAGATAAACTTTATAGAGATGAAATGTGCAGGACTGCCAATCTCATAGAGGAAAAAGGTAAACATTTTGCTTGGCAGATTTTAGGTGGCATGTGTCATTTTTATTGCTAAAGGCTAACAGCTTGCTCCTCCTATGGACTGCTGGTTCATATGGAAAGATGATAAAATATAACCAAATAAATTTAGATCACAGCAATTATAGAAGAACTTCATTAGGCTTTGATTTCACTATCTATTAATTACTTTGGAAGACATTTGAAGTTCAAGCATCAAAGCACCATAAGATTTGCATATGCTAGGTTCACCTTCACGGCTCAAAGAATAATAAAGTAGATGGCCTTTGGAGCTATGCAGTTATAATCAGTTTTGGAAACAAAGCCAAATTCCCTTACCATATGATATATACATCTTAAAATCTCCAATTCTTAGAAAGGGTTGCATTGAGGGGTTACAGAAAAAAATAATACCACTTTAAACAGGCTTAGACACAGAAAATTACCCCAAAAGAATAATGGTCTGTTTGGAAGTTTAGAAAGGGAGGAGAGTAGAGAGGAGTAGAGGGGAAGAGAGTAAAGGGAAAGGAGAGTAGAGTGGAATGATTATTCTTCACCTTGTTTGAATGTTTTTAAAATTAAGTAAGGGGGAGAAGAGTAATTAGTCTTTTCATTTGTAATTTTGTTAATATAGTAAGGGCAAATTTGGTAATTCATTTGGTCAAACATTTTTATCCTCCATTCTCCCTTCAAATCTCTCCAATTTGGGGTAATTAAAAATGAGGCGTTAGAGGGAGTTGAAACCCCTCCAAATTCCTCCCCCTCCTTCCCTAAAAAACTTCCAAACAAAGATATTAAATTACTCTCCCTCTCTCTACTCTACTCCCCCTCCATTTTTAAACATCCAAACAGGCCATAAACTTCTGATGGAACAGTTGATTTGAGAACTCCGACTTCTAAGAAACCCGCCAACAGTAACTTGTGCTTAAGAGCAGAGTTTATCTGTAAGAAAATCCTATTAAAATCTAACAAGTCAAACTAATTTCATATAATCACAAAACTTCAAACTCATTACCTTATCTGTTTCCCCCATAGTAGACTGAGGATTCTTATGAATTAGGATTGTCCCACCAGGCTTCAACACTCTTAAGATTTCCTCAAACAACCGGTCAGTGGGAAATTCAACTGATCTACAGATACAAATAACAGTCTCAAAAGAAGACTCCACAGGTAGCTGATCTGTTGTAAGTCAAGACCATAATCGGAAACATTCTTTAAAAAAAAAAAAAAAGAGACTTGAATTTAAAAGACCCTGTAAGAAGGTCAGGTAAAAAAATATAATCATGGCACCTGAATAAAAGGGCAAATAGAGAAGTGAGACTGTGAGAGTTTGAGAGAGCCAAGTAGAGAACTGAGACTGAAGAAGTGAAGAGGTGAGAAAGCGTGAAGGTAAAGCTGTAAGGCCCATGACCACGGACACGGAGCATTCAATTTGACCTCTGAGAGAGAGAGAGATATTCTGACATGTAGAGTGTAATTATCACCGCCAGTTTGGGTCTTGATATTTTTGGATTATACATTTATAACCGTTGATTCAATTTTGAGTTATTGTATTTGTGCCACACGTGACACGCCCCACACTGAAATCAGTCTTCAGTGGTATTGGAATTTTGTGTGAGAAGAAGTTAATTGTTGTTTTGGTTTACGCGTGGGCTGGCTGGCACTGCTGGGCTGCTTCTGCTGGCTGCTCGCATGTCAATCACTCGTATCAAATCATAATGCAATGGCAAATATGGGGCTGAGGGGGCCAAGGCCCCATTTTTTGGAAAAAAATTCCCTATCATATATATTGGCATAAAAATATTTATTTTTGGCACTAAAATTAAGATATTTGATCCTCTCTTCCAAATAATTTACAAGCTGACTTGTGAAACCAAAAAGTAAAAGAAATATCAAATCCTCTCTTGTCTAGTTGTCCCAAGAATATCAAGAAAAATATTTAGCTAAACATTTAGATAATTTACAAATCCAAATAACAAGGAAAAACTACAAAACAATTCACATATTCAAATAATAATAAAAAATCTTCGGACACAGTCTAAGTAAAAAAAAATTATAACAAATCAATTATAAATCCTAGCAAAACAAATCACAAAAATCCAAAAATTTTTACCCAATTTCTACTTCTCATTTGAGAGCTCTTTGTACCTCTCAAATGACTCCACCTCGTAATCACAGAGACAACTCCTATGCTGCTAATCACTTCATCCACACACCAATTAGTGTCACCAGCAACTTTGTTCAGTTGGTGTCTTTAACTCAACCCATAAAAAAAAATTATTTTTTTTGAATGATAGAATTTTATTAATTTTTGGTGTTTTATTTACTTTGGGACACACTTGGCATGTATGCATAAATGTAATACACGTGTGAAACAAGAATCTACTGTTTTGTGCCTTACCTAAACTACCACCAGAGCATATGTGTGATTAGTCTATTGATAATAAACTTTGTGCTCTAACTAAATTAATGTAGTGATAGGAAAAACTTTATTATTTACATAGTTGAAGACTTAAAGTTACCGTTCATTATCACGTGATTGTTTAACAGGTCTCTTTTTCTTTTCATTTTTTACTACTTTTTCAAAATGGCAATTTTTTAAAGTAAAAGATCTTACATCTTTATGCTACCTCAACCTTAACCAAGTAATTATATTTAAAAAAAAAAAAAAAAGTCACCAATAATTGTCTCACCATTTTTTCGTTGAATATTAGTGCATGATGTTGATTAACCATTATTTTAGTTATTTTATTAATGTAATACTAGACGTGGATTTGAACTTTTAACTATAGTTTTCTTTTTTAGAATCTTTTATATATAGCATTATGAAGTTAGAATTATGTGAAGAATAATTAGATTTAAAAAAAAATTATAATGTGGATAGAATAAAGAATTGGTATAATTTCAATTAAACCTTGGAAAAATCAAGACGTACCAATTAACTTACAGAACTCTTGATTATAAATATCTATTATTGATTTTAAAAAAAATAAAAAAATTAATGCTAATAATGCATCATTGACAACCTTTAGTATTAATATTCCAACTTTTTAAAATTATTGAACAAAGAACTTTGGCTCCCCCTAAGTTTGAATCCTGATTCCATCCTTGGGAACAATGACAGATTTGTATCCCAGAGCCAGTAATTTATTACAGCACCGATCCTACAAAAATCTGCCACTTTCTTCGTTGGACTACAATATTTGAACATGGTTATAAGCATTAGAGCATCACCATCAGGTGTGCCAAATGCCAAATATTTGGCATTTTAGCACACCAAACACCAAAAACAGATCTTCATGAGGTGTGCTAAATGTGTTAAAACTTTGAAACATACTATAGTACTGTCTCATATTTGAGACGGTACGGATGAAAATGCCATTTGTATTTTTTTTTATTATTCATCTTTCTCTCTCATCCCATCGATTAAAATATCTCTTCATCTTCTCTCTCTGTCACTCTCTATCTCTTCCCTCTCAGTCCTCCATGCTCAAGATCTCTCGCCACCTTACCTCACCACCAACCTCCACAGCCCTAGCTGCTAACCTCCACATCCTTTGCCGCCGAACTCCCATGCCAGGTCTCTCATTTATTCTCTCCCTGTCACTCTCTATCTCTTCCCTTTCCTCCTTGCTCAAGATCTCTCACCTCCTCACCTCGCCGCCAACCTCTACAGCCCTCGCCATTGACCTCCACATCCCTCGCCGCCGACCTTCAAATCTTTTCATCGGGGTCGTGGGTGTGAGATTGGGGATGGGTTCCGATGTGTGGGTTTTTGGTCATTGATTGATCAGTTGGGTTGGGATTTTAGGCCGGTGGTGGTGTTGTGGTTATGGCAGTGGTTGGTTGAGTTTTGGGCCAGTTTATGTTTGTGGTTGTAATGGGCTGATGGTGTTTGTTAAAGATTTTGAGTTTTTTTTTTTTTTTTTTTTTTTTTGAGGTTTTTGGATTTCGAATTTGTTGTGGCTATTTGGTTGTTTTTGTTTTGAGTTGTATTTTGGGTGGTAGATGAAGCTCTTGGTTGTGGCGGTGGTTGTAGCGATGGTTGTTGGTGGCAACTGCCACTGGGTGTGTGTTTGTATATTGGTTGGTTTTGAGTAAATATGTTATTTAATATGGTGGATATATTATTTTAATGTTAAGAATCAAATAATAGAACATCTGATAAATGGTATATTGTAAAATGATGTGCTAAAATGATAAAGTAGGCTTTTGATGTGTCAAAATTGTATTTTTTATGAAAGGCCTGATGGTAATGCTCTTATTACAATTATAAGTTGATGGGTACAATACATACAAATATACACAAAAGCGTATCTTCTATGGGGCATTGCACAATGCACAAGGAAAAATTCCTCATATTGAAAATTTGTTAGGATTGTTGATGCCCTCTCTTTGATAGTTGTGAATTGAAGAAACATGTCACGAAGGAATCGCAGACCACAAGTAATCTACATGTTATTTACTTTCTAACAAGAAAGCTTCATTGAAAATTTAACAATTTTGGTATTTCATCATGATTCTGAGCCACTATAGGTTGACCTCTAGCCTTGTCCAATTCTAAGGAATAAGTTGGGAATGTTTCACTTTCAAAAGTGTACCCTTTTTGGAACCGATTTTGAAAGGTTTGCAGCATTAATAGTTTTGGCTGGCAAGTAAATTTTTCGTTATTTGAAAGGATAGTTTTCAAATGTAATTTTTTTGTTATTTATTTGACATTGTATTATAGAACATAATTACTCCAAAATATAAAAGTCTTGGTCGAACTAATTTTCTATATATTTAATAATCCAAGCTTAACAGTAATAGTACCACTACAATTGAACATTCCTGTGTGTAAGCATGAGTTACATGCTAGTTTAGAATAATACATGTTGTGGGATACAAAAATTTAATAAGGTAATAGTGTCATGTGTCATATCCTAGGCTAAGGATGCCACGTCAATGCCGAGAAGACCCTACCCTCGGATGGCCAGGCCAAGAAGGCGAGCCTTGACCATGTCAGTGGCACATTACCCGAGGAGGTCACACTGCAATGGAAGGGCTTCAGGGAGGAGGTAAGTCTTGTCATGTCTAAAGGGATGGAAGCTACCATCACATTTATTGCACCCCACCAAACTCTCTAGCCGCATTTATGTAGAGAAGACCCTTGAACAAAGCTGTCTAAGTAACCGCAACTCACGGAAGGTTTGGAGAAACGTCTAATGGGACAAGCACTTGAGTAGTGGCCTACGTGATCAACAAATGGAGGACTAAGATCAACGAAAAGAGGCTATATAACGTAAGAAACTCTCTAGAGGAAAGAGAGGATCTGAGAATCGATGGAGAAAACACTGTAGCAACAAGAACTGGAAATGTAATCTAGTTTAAAGAGAATATATTCAAGAACTACTCTCCTTGGATTTTGCCGAGGAAGGATTTCTTTGCATGAAACTTGTTTTTCCTTATTTTCTTCCCACCTTTAATCTGTTGTAAGCGTCATTCAATTCATTAAACCCTAGTTCTTGTCGCACTCTCTACAAATTCATTGTGTTGGGCTATTTAGGCCCTAATCCTATTATTTATTGGGCTTATGACCCAAACCACGCCCTTACACATGTGCTTAGATATAAATGGTTTTGATTTTAGAGGGGGAAAATGTCCTTACTTTAAATTCTTTTTAAAAAAACTCATGACTAGCGAGGGTTAATGTCAAGATAACATAAAAATTTCAATGTGTGAGGGCTACCTTGGTCACTCTTATGTGTGATCCATGGGATGCCTTCTAGTATCTTGTCATTAAAAGAGATTTTTCAAAAGTCAATGTGAAAAAAAAAAAAGATTTTAAACAAAATTTTAAGGGATGTATATTGGATTTTTTGGTCAAGGTAGTCAAAGTTTTTCCTTAGGGGATAGGTATAGGGGTACAGAGGCGGCTCAACATAATTTGGGGCTTAAGACGAAAATTCATGTGAAGCATTTTATATGTAAATATTAATTAAATAAAATTATTTAATACTAATCAAGTAAAGGTTTATTTGATGCAATATTAAATACTTAATTTAAAGAATAATACCAACTTAACTAATGTTAATTTCATATAAAGAATTTAATATCATAGTTGAACCATAAATTTTAATAAAAAGAAATAAAAATATATGTCAATTAAAAAAAGATAATTTATTTTGGATATATGACAATGTATGGTTAAGTAAAATTGTAATCTAATTTTTAATTTTATTGATTGTTTTTGAGAGAGAGAGAGAGAGAGAGAGAGAGATTAATCTATAATTGGTGATTTAACACATTTGTAACATTTTTTAGAAACATCTTAGGGTTTCAATTGGATTATGTTGCTATTGATCTTGTATTTTGGAAGCCTTGATAGAAATGAAAAGGAAAAATGCATTAATGGTACTAAAAAATGTTCACAATATAATATGAAAATGATTATGATCGATAAATATCAACAACCTAATTATGAATGTTTAAATTTCTTTCTTTTGTGATAGGTAACATGTCAATTTGTAATCCTATAGTAAATTTGTTTTATCCTTAGTATCACTAATAATAATAAAAAAGGTAAACAACCAATATATATATATACACACACAAACCTACACACACACACACACACACACACACACATATATAATTTTATAAAATTTTGAGCCTTTTATAATAGGGGACAATGCCTTTTTTCTTAGGAGTAAATTTTTTAGCCTTTTGTGGTGGGGGCCTTAGGCCAGCCTTGCAGGGGCATCGGTCTAGAATATGACAGTTTTGAAAATGGCACCAAATTCAAAGTCCAACCATTGGATGGAAAGAGCATGGTAAAGAATGGGTATTAGTGAAATTAGGGTGTGATTGGATGGTTTGATTGTGAGAGTAGACCGATCAAAGTACGGGTACACGATATGTAACATTCATGCGCCAATTTAGATTCCAATTCTTACCATTGGATTTGCATAGCATAGGGGTGTTCGCGGTGCGGTGCGGTGCGGTTTTGGGCCATTTTTAGCACCGCACTTTGCGGTGCGGTTTAGCTAAAACTATAACTGCACCGCACCTTATTTTTGCGGTTACATGTGCGGTGCGGTGCGGTGCGGTTTAAAGTTTAGCTAAAACCATGACCGCACCGCACCTCATTTTTGCGGTCACATATGCAGTGCGGTGTATAAGATGCGGTTTGAATGATTTGAAATTGGTATATTTTTCAAAATTTGAGCTTTTTCTACTTAGCCCAAAACTAATTTTTTCCTTTGTTTTAGTCCAAATTTTAAACTATTAAGCTAGTTTTTCTTTATTTTGGGTTGGCTTTTCTAATCAACACTTACTAGGATTATCAAACTTTTTTTTAACTAGGGTTATTAAACTATTAATAATATATTTAATATTAAAAATAATTAAAAAATATTAATATATAGAGACGGTGCGGTGCGGTGCGGTTTGTGCGGTTTTCTTATTATAAAACCGCAACCCGCACCGCACCATGTGGTGTGGTGCGGTGCGGTGCGGTTATGTCATTTTGCGGGCGGTTTTGGTGCGGTTTTTGCGGTTTGTGCGGTTTATGCAGTTTGGTGAACACCCTTACATAGCATGATAAAATATTGGTATTGATGAAATATAAGCTTAATTGAACAACTAGATCAAGCTCAAATTAAACCATTTTTACATATAAGCAAACCCATCATTTGTTTTAATACTTAATAGCTGAACTATTTTGTTATTTATAGTATTTGATATAGTTCATTATGGAAAATTTTCATATTGTTCTCTTAACATATGACATATAATCTTTTTTATTATCTAATTTTGGGGAGCTATTCAATTTATGAATTATATCTAATTTATTTCATTAATTAACCTATGTATTTCATATACATACTCCTATTTATTATTGTTTATTATAAAAAATTATACTAATTGTTTAAACTTTAAACCTTATAAACTTCAAACCACATGCTGCTACATATATTCTAAAATTTAAATTAACAAAAAAAAATTTCTTATAACACGCAATTTCTTATAAAACTTTTTTTGAGCTCAGAGCGATAGAAATCTTTTATTAAATGCCAAATATAGTCATAGAAAGTAAACTAGTGCATACACTAGCATAGGCGGGACATTCACTACGTGCAGTGTAGTCCCAAATAAAACACCACAGAGAGCCATTAAGACCAAAAGAAAGACAGCTCCATGCCCAACACCAGTATATAATCTATATAATAGAGTTCTCCAGCGTATTACTCCTGATTCTCCAGAACAGATAGTCTGTTTTCATTCAAGAATTTGAACTCCTACTCAAATTAATTACAGTACTATAAAAAAGGAAATTTTATCTATAATACTATGTATCTCAAAATTTCAAGGTGATCTTTTGAATCAAAAGTTTTTAATAAGGATTGATTATAAATCTGCAAAACATGTTTTAGAAAAAGATGTTTAAAACATTGCATCAAAACAAATTTTTGCACGATGGCAAGCCATCCTTTCAGTTTTTGACTTTGATATAGAATTCATTGAAGCAACTCAAAACAGTATCTCTGACTTCTTCACCTGTGAATTTTTGTAGAGTCCAAACTAAGATGTCTAGGAAAAAAACCCGTACAACCCCAACCCCCAAAGTTGCCTAAACAGCAAGTTGCCAGTAGCCAGGCAAAGAACCCTGGCCAATTAGTACCATTTTCCCCCAGCCAGACAAAGAACCCTGGTCAGTCAATACCTGTGCCACCATTATCTATTACTAACCGTTATTTGGTTTCCACTGTCCCAAAACCAAACTATGAAAGGCCACCCCATGATCAACACAGTTACAGTTCAGCTTTAGTTACACCACCTCCTAGAACAATCACCCCTTACACAATCAAAGAACCTTTTGGCCCCATCCAGCCCCCAAAACCTTCTTCTTACCCATCTAGAATGGGAAGGTCTTCTTGTGTTAAGAAGCCCTTTGTTCAGCACATCTGCCTTTGAAACTTCCACAATTTTTCACGTCAGCACAATATTAAAAAAAAAAAAAACTTTTCTAAACCCGATGCTCCGCCTCCCGATGATCTCCTTTTCCCTTTCAGGATGCTCTGCCTTCTTTTACCAGCTCCTCCTCGATCAGACCTAGGGCAAGCCTACAGCAAAGCATTGCATCGCATAAAGACCTACAGATTCCTCAATCAAAATCCACCATACCCCCTATACCCATCATACCCATAAACCAACAGTCATCTTCTTCCTCAGAACAGAGGTCGATCTCCTTCCTCAGACCACCAATTGCCACAAACCACCCACATCCAACTTCTACAACCCAGAAACGGCGCCCCATTTGCCTTGGGTCTCATCCAGCCCAATCAAAACCCACCAATGAAGCTTACAGTCCCATACAAACCAAATCCACTTTTATTTTCTTCAGCTCCACTCACACACAACTCTGAAACTCTCATTCTTCTCAAGCTTCCTAAGAACTCCAGGTCCAAAAATTCCCACCACAGACGCAATTTTCGTGTTCTAGCTTCTGCAAACCCAAATGGGTCTGATGGGTTTTCATGGCTGAGTCTGACTCGGTCGGTCCAGCGTGGCTTGGAGTGGTATGGTCGAAACTCGGCGAGTCAGGGAAGAATGAAACTGGGTTTGCTTGGAAGATGCCAATGTGAAGGTGGGTGAGTTTGTGGGGCGAGCTAAGGAAGGGGTCAGCAAAGGTCGGGGTGAGTTAGAACGGTTTAGGACTGAGTTAGTGCCTGAATTTGTGAGTTGGAATCGGTGGGAGTGTTGGAAGGTAATTCTGCACTTTGAGACCCTTTTGTTTTAATTTTTGTTTGGTAGATAAGAAATTGCAGGAAAAGGATAGAAAATGGACAAGTTTAAGTATTTTCTTCTGAACTGTGGAGTACATTGATCTGGAGCTCTCGCATTTTATTGCAGGCTTTGCAGCTGGGAAGTTTCATTGCAAGATTGATAAAGTTGCTGGAGTTCTTGAGACTAATCGTCCAGATGCAAAGAATGCTCTTTACCAAGCAACTATCAAGCAAGGGGATTTCCTATTGAACCGGATCCAGAAGCTGTCTTGTGTAATTGATCTGCGAAGCATTTTTTTTATTTCTGTTTTGGAAACGGTGCCAAAATTTGCTGTCATTTCCCAGGGATAGGAAAAAATGCTCATGGTTTTTTTTTTTTTTTTTAATAAAAATGAGAGATTTATGGTTATATTACACCCGACATAATACAAAAAATGTTCATGATTAGTTATTTATATTTTAGCAATATTTAATCCACTATTTGTATCTGAATGCTATATCAAAAGTGTTCAGATGTGAATTTTTGTAGCTTTGTATTGGAGATGTGATAACTATGAGTGTACCTTGCACCAAAAAAAAAAAAAAAATACAGATAAAGATAGCATATATGAACTTGGTGGAAATGGAAAATTTTGAGCGTTGCATGTAATTTATATATATATATATATATATATATATATATATAACTGAACATTCTGAAATTCTCACAGTTTATGATGTTTAAGTAAAATTATTATTTTATTTAAATAAAATTATTTTTGTTTAATCCAAACTTAACAAAGAGTGAAACTCTATTTCTCTAATAAGGCCAACTTAAACTCAAAATTATCATTATCATTTTTTTAAAACAAAATTATTTTTGCTCAATCTAAACTTAATAAGAAGTGAAACTCTATCTCTTTAACAAGTCCAACTTAAACTCAAACTCAAATATTGATAATTTATCTTCAAATTTACAAGGTTAATCATGAATACTATAAAAAATAAAGCAAACCCTAATATATATATATATATATATATATTTTTTTTTTAAGCTGAGTAAAGGTACGAGCTCTTTTTATGTTATTTTCTTTTCCTTTATCTTGTTAAAAAAAAAATATTTTATGGTTTTTCATGTATTTTTTAAAAAGTAATTTTCGTATATGAATCACAAACTCTCTTTAGGCGTTTTTTGCAAAATAAAAAAGCTTGCATTAATTAAAATTATGTAACTCATCTTTCTCTTATATTTCTCTATTGTTTAGTCATATATATTTTGTTTTATTTCAATAATTTCTAAGCAGTGAATCATCTGATTTTTTAATATTTTTTGGTCGTTCAGAATTTTTAATATTTGGATTTTTGAGTTATTTTGTGCTATGTATATGACTAAACTCTCCTTAGGCATTTTTTGCAAGACAAAAAAGCTTGCATTGATTGAAATTATTATTTCAAATGTAACCCATCTTTCTCTTATATTTTTCTATTGTTTAGTCATATATATTTTATTTTGTTTCAATAATTTCTAAGTAGTGAATTATCTGATTTTTTAATATTTTTTGGTCTTTCAGAAGTTTCAATATCTGGATTTTTGAGTTATTTTTTGCAGTATTTGAAATTATTTGACAAATTTTTCATAATTCATTACACGTTTAAGCAATAGATTCTTCATCAAATTGTAACATAAATTGAAGTTATACAAGAGCAAATCATGCAAGGGTGTAGTTTCTTAAATTTTTTGTAAAATTATTTTAACCTATCTTGCAAATAGATAAGTTCCCGTGCATCGTACGAATTTGTGACTAGTTTCTTATAAAACTTGAAACCTTAGCAACACATGTCCATCAATTTCCCTTTCCCTAATTTTTTTTTTTTTCATTTTTCCCCCTAACACTCCTTACTCCCAAGTCCCTTGGAACACAAATCCCCTTTCCCTCTAAATTTTTCACTTTTCCCTCTAAGAAAACTTGCAACAGTGGAGCTAAATAACTATATAGCTATTATATAGTTATTTTAGCTCCACCAAAACACCAAAAATAACCCTACAGTGGAGCTATTTTTTTTTTATTTATTTGCTTTATTGTTATAGTGGACATCTATATATAAATGTGTACAGTACATATCTACTGTACACGTCTATTAGCTGAGAGCTTTAAAAAATATATATATATTTTACATTCACACTACTTTTTCTATTTTTTATTCTCTCTTGCTTTTCTCTTTTCTTCCTGCTAGAACATTCTCAGACCCTCCTGTCTCTCTCTCTCTGGCCTCCATGGATGAAACCTTCAAGTAGTGCCTCCTTCTCTTATGGTCACAGTCGCCACCACCAACGGCGGTGGTGATTTCTTATCTTTCTATCTCTCAAACCCAGACCCAAATGTCTCGATCTCCTCTCTAAACCGCCGGTCCTGAAAAACTGAAGCCACGGACACCAACGGCGGTGGTTTCCTCCTATTCTACTACAACGAGAAAAGGATTATCAAAAAAAAAAAAAAGAGTACAATGAGAAAGGAATTTACCCCTTTTATTAATCTGTTCTCTGAATCTGCAACAGTGGGATTTTGGGTCTGTTGGTTCTTCTGGGTTTCACTTTTGCTGTGTTTTCCGATTTGGCTGTGTTGATTTTTCTGCTTTCTTTTTTTTTTTTTCTTCTTCACTGGTTTTGACGGGCACGGCGGGATTGTGCCAAATACCAACTATCCTGATAAATATATAAAAGGAAGCTTGCAGACAAGGTTTCAGCTGCTGGATATTATGTGGTAGTTCCTGACTTCATACGAGAACCCTTTGTGCTTGAAGATATTGCTAATAATCCTCTAGAAGTTTGGCTGAAGGATCATGGAACGGTCTGTTCTAGATTTTAATTTTTGCCTGGAAATTGTTTATAAGTTTGATTTTTACTTATCGAAGAGAATTTTTTTTTTGTCACAGTGAACCTTTTGTGAAACTTGAATGTATTGCTACATTTTCATTTGAGATTATATTCTGAAGTCCTCCATTGTGGGGTTTGGTATTTTGCATATTAGGCTGTCTGAATATGTGTGTGAATTCAGCTGCACAATTGCTTTATTGTTATTGCTGTAAGCAACAAATGGTTCATACTTCATAAATTATAGAACTAGCTGGCTGTGTCCACTTTTTGTGACTTGGGTTAAAATTGGTGACCCACTGACCCTAATATTGCAGTTTTCTACATATTGCTATGCAAATTTCAGTTTTCACTAATAGTATCTGAAGCTCAATTATTATTTCTATAGGATAAAGGATTTGAAGAGGCAAAGCCAATAATTGATACTTTGAAAAGTAAAGGTGCTTCTTCAGTTGGGGCTGTAGGCTTTTGCGGGGGTGGTGAGTTTTTTTCTATTAATTCTTCTTTTCTTTCTTTTTTTGTATCTTTATACTGCATTTTATTGCTTGAAAAAAAATTCTGACATTTGACATTTGACATTCTTCTTACTGCTCAGGTAAGGTGGTGGTTCAACTTTCAAAAGTTGAACTTATCCAAGCTGTAGTGACATTACATCCTGCATGGGTAACAGTGGATGATATCATGGGTATGGATTTGAATGGATCCCATTGTATGACTTTTTCAAGAGCTTTATATTAGTTTCCCTAGATTGTTAGTTTGCAATTTCAGAATGTAACAGTGTCTTTTGAAGGACTCTCAAGAAAAAAACTTCTAGCTCTTATTATACTTTAGCGATAAAAATATTAGAAGTAATTAGTAATCACAAGTACCTGACTTTATAAGTTTGCTTCTTTCCTTTCTTTTGAGGTCAAAGAATATTTTTTGCTATTAGCATGCAGGTTTACAATGATTTAATCTTACATAACTCCTTTTCTGTCATAATTTTGCATTTCCCTGGTTGTTGTAAAATGTAAATCAATTCTTGTTCCAATGTATTTTCTTTCTACAATCAAGTTGCTTGCAGACCAGGACTTGCTAAATTTATCTATTTTCTAGTAAGAGTACAAGTACAAGGAAGAAGAAAAATAACAATTTTGTGTCATAGTTAACTGGTATTAGGGAATTGATTTCAGTTGTTAAGGTTCCCATTGCAGTACTAGGAGCTGAGATTGACCATATTGCTCCACCCAAACTCTTGAAACAATATGGTGAGGCCTTAGCTTCTCAATCTAAGGTAGGAAGATCAAATCCTTGTCTAGTTTTATTTTAAGTTTTTTTATATGCTTCTTTACAGTGCTTAGCTGTTACATTATCTTATATACCTCAGCCTTTTCTGGTTATGATTTTTCTTCTTCTTAGATAGTAAGTAATAACATTGTGGTAATAATGCTAGTTCATCATTCTTCTATTGAGGGTTGACTGGCTGCATTTAATTTTTTATGTATTGGAATATTTGGAACATAACTATGATCCTTTTAGCCAAAATTTCATACTTTCAGCATTAGTTTCATCTCAGAGTATTTTTCTTGGTTTTCTGGATGAAAGAATGAAGGGTAACAGAGTGTACACCCTCACTAGTCTTGTGTTATGTGGCCAGGCGCTTTCTGAAGCATGCTCATGCCATATCTCTAGATCCCTCCTGCATTGGGATAAGATTTTTGGCTTGATAAATTACAATTTTTGGCAAGCTAACTGCACTTATTTCTTCTATGTAACAAAAAATTTTCAAAACATGAAATTGGTTACATGAATCTTTTGCCTTATCCTCTGTTATATCATGACTTCTTCTTTGGTCTTTTCTTGGCATTTTGGCTACTAATGTTAACCATGGCATCTTTGAGCTGGGCTTTTGTCGTAAACATATAGGTTGGGGCAGGCTAAGTAGGGGAAAATGGGTATTTACCCTTGATTTGAAAACTACGTAGCAAAATGCCCATGTTTTGAGACTTAGCAAAATGCCCTTGTTAAGGAACTTGATTTTAACAAAATCAAGTTCAATGTAAAACTTAATATTCTCAAAATTGAATTCTATGTATATTTTTAAGTAGAACTCAACATTAGTTCCACTTAAATTTTTTTAAAAAATTTAAGTAGCAAAATATGCATAGAACTCGATATTGCTAATGTTGAATTCCACCTATAACTTGATTTTGTTAAAATTGAGGTTAAAAAACAAGGGCATTTTGCTACATAGTTTTTAAGTTAGGGGTAAATGCCCATTTTGGCAGGCATAAGTGTGTCAAATCTTTTCAATCAAACAAATAAATTTTCATCCTGGTGATTCATCATCTTGTCCTTGAAACACCTTAACTCAGGTCAATCTTTTCTTACTAGGGCTATAGTTTTCTTAGCAATCAGCAATCAATCCATATTGGTGTAACTTTTTCCCATGTTCTCCCAATTTTTGCATTTGATGATGGATCTTTGGCTTTGGTTTTGATGATGTGATCATAGAATCTTTGGTTTTGGCTAGTTAATGTTATTAAATCATTTTAAACAATAAACAGATATTCATCATGGTGATCTGCCTTTTCCTTTAAATACCTTTTAACTAACTTAGGCCAATCTTCCATATTGAGGCTATAGTTTGTTTGTGCAATCAATCTATTTTGGTGTTACCTTCTCTAATGTTTTCCTAGTTTTTCCATTTGATAGTAATCAAATAATGTTTGATTCTTTTCAGGTGGATTTCTATTTTAAGATATTTCCAAAAGTCACACATGGGTGGACAACTAGGTACGAGGATGAAGATGAAGTAGCTGTGAAGTCTGCTGAGGAGGCCCATCAGAACTTGTTGGACTGGTTTGCCAAGTATATTAAGTGACAATGTCAAATTAGCTACTTGTGTGCTAACCCATGGTAGGTCTCATTCATAACAGGAATCAGATACTAGGATTGTTTTTGATCATGTGGAGAAGGTAATCTTGTTTTGTTGCATTAACAGTGTGTGACCTTTTACAGGTGATCATAATTCTTGGCTCTGATCTTTCTGTGTGTGTATAATTTGTCAAATACCATATAATTTTTCTTTGTAATTATTCTTTGGTTTCCATTTCAGCTTGCCCCAGTTCCTTTCAGCAGTTGCAGTCACATCTCTTGCTGTGGTGGCTATTGTAAATGCTTTGGTTCTGCCCCAGTTAAATCAAGTAAGCTAGTCTCAAGTTTTCAATTATTACCTCCCTCTCACATACTTGTCTTCATTGAGATAATCAAGTTTCTACTAAGACCTTTATTTGGCTGTGTCAGTTTCTTGAAGACACTAAATAGAATCTAGTTATGCATATATCTCCTTTCCTTTCCCCTTTTATTTTGTATTTTGTATTTAAAAGAGGTAGATTGAGAAGTGGGTACACATTACACCATATTACTATAAGTCGGCAATGAAAAAATGCCCAGGTTGAGTTTGTGAAGAGAGTGAAAATTTTGTTAGTGAATAGTTTTATGTTTTAATTCTTTGGAAGGGGGGTGGGGGATTGCATTGGTCATTAATTTGTTTTGCAGTTGCAAAGCCAAAAGTATGTAAATACCCAATGAATTCTATATGTTTAACAGTGCAGAATGGATCTGCAGTAATTCAAGAAGGACTGCTGTGGGATTGGATTTGGACCTTGAGGCTCTAAATTGGTGCTTGGAGAAGAACATAAGTAGAGTTGGGGCTGATGGGTATTCCAGAATATCCCTCTTTCATGGCAATGCCTGGCAACCTCTTGAGGCCAAGCTGGTCAACTTTGAGCCTCAAGAACTGGTAAGTAAAATTACACTGCAAGAGGGCAAAGATGGTTCTGAGACTTGTGCATTGGAATCTACTGTGCAAGTGGGATCTATTGCTGATGATAAGTACATGAAGAGTTTGCCACTGCCTCCTAGAGACATTGTTTGTGCATTTAACTATAGCTGTTGTTGTCTCCTTAAACGTGCAGAGCTGGTTTTGTATTTTAAGCATGTCCTTGATGTCTTGTCAAAGAAAGGTGGTATATTTGTGATGGATTTATATGGTGGGACATCATCAGAGCACAAGCTAAGATTTCAAAGAAGATTTGCCAATTTTACGGTATAATCTTCATGCTTCCGTGCTAAAGGACTATTTAATGTAATTCTTCTTTGTGTTAAAAGGACTATTTAATGTAATTCTTCTTTGTTTCTAATAAAGCATTTCTATCCTTTTTAGCTCAAAAAAAAAAAAAAAAAAAAAAGAAAAAAGAAAAAAAAGAAAAGAGACTTGACTTATTTGATAATGTTTATTTTGTGATTGGCTTACATTTCAATTGGACAAGCTCGCTTTCCTTGATGGGAAGAAAATTTTATTCACTTTTGAGAAAGAGAGTACAAAAGGCTGCTATTTTTGAATTTGAGGCTACCATTTTAAAGTTGAAAGTATTATTATTTTTTTATGGGTAAAATTTATTAGAAAATAAGGACAGATCTTTCATATATAGGATGTGTATAAAAGGCATTTTTTTTAGGTTGTAAACAAAAGGTTCATTTAAAGAATACAAAGCGTTATATGTTTATGTATTTTTTTTTTTTTTGAATTTTAGAATAACTAATATTTTCATAATTATTTAAGAAGGCCCTCACGCCCTCGCAAATAATTTAGTGTTAGTGAGGGTATATTTTTAACTCACACAAAAAATGAACTTTTTGCAAAGAATTTTTATTCTCTCAAAAATAATTTGATAGGAACATTTCTCTCCAAATTTTTTTACATTTTAATGATTATTTGTGAAAGTAGATTCTGGCTCTCGCAAATAATTTAGTATTAGTGACAGTAGCATTACTCTAAAAATTTGATCACATCACCAGTTTGTAAAAATATTATAAAATAGACATTTGTGGTGGTAGCATTACTCTAATTTTTTTTACCTTATTTTTCAATCTTCTTCATTATTGTAGCATTATTTCTCTTAACCTTGTTTTCATGCTTTTTCATTAATTTAGTTTTTTTTTCTTTTTCTTTTTCCTTCTTTGTTCTCTTTTATTGTTTCCAATTCCCCCCCTCCCCCTCCCCACCCCCCCAAAAAAAAAATTTCTCATCTCTCTTTTATTTTCCTCTTACCAACCATTTATTAATTTTCCTACTCGACCTCCTCCCCTTCCCCCAATTCGGCTATTATTTTCTCCATCAAACCTAATAACATCAATTTTTTATTTCCTTATTTTCTTTCATTTACGACGTACTTGCATTGAATGACTCCTCATGTTCCCTACTTCCTCATTTCCAATACGTCTCCTTAAATGCCTCAAAAACACCAATGATTCTCTTAAACAAACAAAAAAGGTTTGGCTCCAAGCTAAAATAGAAAAATGACATTGTATGAACATGACTCACTTGATTAATTGGACTAAGCAAGTCATGTATAAATGTCATCTTTCTATTGATGGTTGGAGTCCCAAACTCTATCCCAAACAAAAACTGATATAAATATAAGGAAAGCGTTAAAAGCAATAGGAGTTTTAGTGTTTTACTATAAACTGATGTGGTAAAACTTGTTGTGCTGTAACATTACTCTAAATACACTCAAGTTTGTTTTGTTAAATCCAGCTAAAATGAAATATTCTTTTAGCATAAATAATTTGTAAAAGATGATTAATTCTAATATATTAACTTGCATAAATTGTAAAGAAAAAAAAAATCTAGACCTTTACAAATTAATTACATATCCCGCACTATGCGACTAGTATAATACGATAAAGGGAGTATTTAGCTTGGTTGAGGTGGTTCGAAGTGGGTGTTGCATTCAAGGGAATTATTTCATAATGTAATTCTATATTCTTATTTTTCTCCTTAGTTTGATTGGAAAACAAACATATGGATAAGTTATTTTCTTTCATTGGGGAGATCTCTTATTATACTTCTGCATCTCTTGTGCAAGTTGTTTTGCCATCTAAAATTAATGCCTTGTTGTAAAAGTATCTTTTTATATGCTTTGCTTTCATTCATATATTTTTTATTGATGTATCACACACACACATACATACATATGTGCTGCAAGTTAAGGTTGTTTTGTGAAGAAATCTACTAAAAAACTGTTTATTGATCTGTTTGTTTTTTAGAAAACGGAGTACCTTGACTTGCTTAAGAAGGGCCTCGTTGTTATATTTTCTATTGCTTTATTTTGAAAGCTTATTCCATACATAGAACCGTTTTAGGATCTTTTTGTTTTCATGGAGTATCTTGAATTGCTTCCGAAGTGTCTCGTTGTTTTGTTTCCTATTGCTTTCTGTTGGATGCTTATTACATACAAGAGGAGATTCCGGAAGATAGAGAAGGAGCCAACGAAAGTATTGGTCACTGGTGCTGCAGGCATGCTAGCTCAATATGATATTCTATTGGCTTTTCTTGGTCCTTGCTAGAAATATTATTATATCTCCAACTTAGATAGTTGAGCCTAGAACTTTATTTATTTTCGCTGAATTTCTGAACCATATTTATCTAGATTTTATTCTAATTGACAAAGATGAACGTTCTCCTAATGTGAAACCTCAAAAGTTCCTTTTTTGCATGATTACTTAATCCAAATCTGCTTGTATGCTTGTTAAAACTGGTTTTCTTTTTTCCTTCTTTGGTATCTTTAGCTCATATATACATATTTCATTTATTTGTTTTGTTAGAATAATGATTAAATAATTACTATTTGTTTTTGAAAAGGTAACGCTTAAATAATGTCACTGTTTTTATTTGAAAATGAGTTTAAATGACTTTTCGGTAAATAATCTAAAGAAATCTTTAAAATTGTAACTGTTTTGTTGTTGTTATAATCATTATTATCGTATACATTGAAGTCTTTTCCAAATAGTTGGAAAGACTACCACTCTCTTTTGGTGCAGTGATCACTCTACAAGTATAAATATTTGTGGAGTGTAAGGGACAAGGGTCGGGGTTCAAGTTTCCAAGAGGGAGCTTCACACACATATACATTTAGATTGAGCTAGAGTAGAAATTCTATCTTGTATCAAATAGTTGGAAAGAATGAGAATTGGAAGAAAAGAGTGTCTTATATCAAGAGGACTGTTGTTACATGTCACTATATCAAGGACCAAGTGTATTTGATTTTCAATTGTGTAGTGTGTATATCAAAATTTTGATTTTGTTCAACATGGCAAATAGGTTATGCCATTATTCCAATGATTGCAAGGGGAGTCATGTTGGGTCCTGATCAGCCTGTGACTCTGCACTTGTTTGATAATATCGAGCAGGCAAATGAAGCCTTGAATGGGATAAAAATGGAATTGATTGATGCTGCCTTTCCTCTTCTGAAAGGTATGTCTCTTATCTTGAGAGATAATTCTAGGTAGATAGAATTATTCTCTCCCTTGAGGTTTCTTAAACTGTCATGAATATGTTTGGATAAGTGTGATTGCTACCACGGACATTGTTGAAGCTTGTAAAGATGTCAATATTGCTGTTATGCTTGGTAGATTCCCACGGAAGGAAGGTATGGAAAGGACGGATATGATGTCTAAAAATGTGTCTATGTACATGGCTCAAGCTTCGACCTTGGGCAAGCATGCTGCTGCAGATTGCAAGGCAACCTCATAAATGCACTTGAGTGAATAGATATGATATAACTTATATAAGATTTTAGAGACACCCACGCTAGATATCATATCATGCTGCTGCAGATATGATATGATATAACTTATATAACTTACATAAAGAATTATTATTATTATTTTTTTAAGTTCGAACCTTCAACATCCAATGATTGCTATTTACCATCAAATCAAACCATCAATCATTTTTTGTGTATCTAACCCAATGGCTTAGTTCAACCCAACTTGACACCTCATATTTGTTTTCATGGGTTGGTAAGTTGGGTTGCGTTAGGATGGGTTGTAATTTTTTCTAAATCTTGAGCTGGATTGAGTTTATGTCAATAGTTTTTTCAAATCATCTAACCTAAGTACCTAACCCAACCCATCATATATACTAGTTTATTTTATTATTCTTATTTCAATTTTTTAGTTTGATTTATTTTGGTATTTGAGAATTATTTTTGATATATTTGAAATCTAACGTAGGTATATTATTTGAATTATAATAATTTATTGAAAAATAATTCTTAAATATTTATTAAAGTTCAATTTTTTTATTAGACATGAAACATGTAAGTACAAGTATACAACCCACTAATCCAAAATGACTTATGTGAGCTTGATTGGATTAGTCTCTACACATGCAATGGGTTGGGTCAGGCTGAGAATTTCTCAACCCGACCTTGGGTTGAAAAAATCCTCCAACTCAATCCAAACACACCCTTGTTATAGCTTATCCAATCAAGAAGTCTTTTTGGATCAACTTCTTTTCTGCTTGTACAAGCCAACATGGGCATTATTCGAGCACAACTTGAAAGAAAAGAAACGAGACCCACCAATCAATTAAACGGAGGAAGGTTGATAGTAATATTTTTGAATAACTTAGGGAAGCATGAAAGGTCAAAGAAACCACCCAAGCAACATTGAAAATTATTGGAAAAGAAAATTGTTACCAAATGAATTCTCTTTTCTCCATTTTAAGAAGCTTAATTTTTTAGCAACAAGCAGCTCTGCACTTTACAGTACTTTTGGTTTGGTCATTCGGTTTCTAATATTACTTCCCCACCAAACTTGACATTCTCCTTGCACACGTTTTCCAAGGAAATATGTGAAATTTCACAGCGGATTCTTAAATGACTCGTGGACATGCATGTTAAATACCCACAAGGCTTCCGTCTAGCGCACTAGAGCACTGGATGAAATAACTCTTAACAAAAAGAATTGCATTCCTATATAGTAAAAGAGAGATGCAAGAATACAACTAAGGAATTTATACATAGGTGTCATGATGGACAATACATATAAGAGAAATTAGATACATGAATTACTACATCAGGTGTCCCAACAAAGTAATTTTTATTTTTTGTTCATGTGACATGAACCATGTGTAAAGGAATTAATAAAATTCTCAAGAAAGAAACTGATTTTTGTGTGGTTCTTTCACTAGCAATATCCTGAATTCAGGCTTCAAGTCCTGGCAGCTAAGAGGGCCATGCCACTTGAGTTTCAGTTCAACCTGAATAAAAAAGAAAGATACGCAAAGCAAATTCAATTGTGTTACACATATTTATAAATTGCAATCCCCGTATTTCTTGTGTCTTTGATTATATTAAAAAACTAAATACTACTTTAGTCACTGGCTTTGGCGCTAACCAAACAGAAGGATTTAAATTTTTTATTGCCTCCTCCCTAGTAATCCACTATTACTTCAAGAAATGTTCAACACTGCGGAATTCAATCTTAGTCCCTGTTCAACAAGGGACATTCTTCTGTCACATAAAAGATCTATGACAACAAACCCAAAATTACCAATCTCGAATCTTGAAACATACTCTTATTAGAGTTTCTTCTGTAATTGTAATGTTCTTTGTAGGCCACATCCACTAGTCCAAACAAAATCAAAATCTACAACTTTATTTATTCTTTTACTTTTCTTTCATTCCAAGGACAACAATAAGCTTCAAAATGGTGGGTTAGTTCTCCCCTTTGTATTGATAATTGCCAATGATGAAAGGCTACAATCCAGGCAGTTTCATCCAAAATACCTTTGGCTTCTTCCATTAATTAAGTAAAACTGTTGCAATTTGATTAACTATGTGAATGCTTCTCGCACTTCTGTGGGTAGCTCCAAATCAGGCTCAGATTTACTGAGCGGTGAAAAATAGTGCTCCACCATGTCTTTGGACACTTGTTCCAACCTCGGAGGATTCCACTGCATATAAAACACGACAATTCAACAATTAAAAAGTAATCAATAGACAATTATCTATCTATAATAAAAGTAGTAGCAACCACCGACAAATCTGATTATCAACGATAGAACCCCAGTCTTCCACACTACCTTCTCCTCTTAAAACAGCTTGCTTTGTTTTTTTAAAAAAAAATATTTTAGATTGGATTCTTAAATGCAATATTTGCAATATTGCTTCCCCACTTGTCCAAAAGGCAGATAACATAAGCTGATGATACCTTTGGTGCCAGGTCCTTGTCTACCATTCGTGCCCGAACACCCTAAAGAAAAAGTACAGAAAAAAAAAGTAACTAGGATCATGAGGGTTTGTTTTATTAAGATGATAATCACGAGACTTTATACCTCACAAAAATCTCTGGAAATCTGATTAGATATCCCTTGCAGTGACATTCGGTACTCACGTATCAAGAACTGATCAAGGGTCTGAAATCTACCTTCTCGTATCTGAGCCAGTATGGTGGTTAGGTCATAATGCAATAGTTTCTTAAAGGGGGAGGAGCGGACAAGGGAAAAAAGCCCAATTCTGAGTATCAGGGACTCACAGATTTCAAAGAAACCTTCAAGCCTAATGGTGAAGCTTCCTTAAGTCTCCTTAGGGTGGAAATGCACCATGCATCATTTGTTTTACTTGTCTCACTCTCCTGGGAGAATTGTTTAAGTTAAAAACGCAATCACAACTCACAAGGTTCATCCAGAAAAGTATAGGGAGTAACAATTTAAAGAAATACCCACACATTTTAATTCATTTTATTAATACTAGTATGCAACAATCACAACTCATACAGCCCAACCTTCAGGTTAGTACTTAAGAGACTTAACACGCACTGTGTATAGATATGGTCCAAAAAGTCAAAAGGAAGAAGTAACCAATTCAAGACACACTTCCATTATTTGTATTTTTTTCTTTTTCACTTTTACACATGCTTTGGGTTGGTCTTGAACCCATGACCTTAGCCTCCATCCCATTCTTAAGTAAAGAAGTGTCATTTGAGCTAGGGCTCATTAGCAATTCCATTAACTGTATATAAAATGTATCCCTACAAAATTGCTTTCCAATCAACTCTGAGGTAGCTAAAGACATTCATCATAATGCTGTTAAGTTTTATTTTTTAAATTCAATAAAATGATTTTGGCTATACAGGGTACTCAGATCAACTAATTGAAAAGTGTCTCCTTGATGAAGCAAAATTTTTTAAAAATGATACAGTTCTTTAAGTAACGAGTTGGTATAGATATTTTTTCATTTAATTTTACTTTTCTCCAGTAATACGGTTTCTCATGCCTAAGATTTTCTGTTATTTTCTTTCGTACCATCAATTTTAAAAATAACAGAGAGATTTGAGTATGAAATCAGACATGTTGAACATCTTGTTCCATACAAATTATCATGGAAATCTGTTATATTGTAATGGGTTAATGCTTAACAGTTTTTTTAAAAAAAAAAATGCAAATCAACATGTTTTTACCAAGGAATCGATAATTTCTTCAACTGTGTCATGGCTGAAACATTTATCAAGTATTTCAATCCTAGACAAAATTGCATAATAATAGATCAGCATTTTATATCTGCTACGTAAATACTCACACACCTGAGGGGATAATAGACATACCTGTGAAGTACACTTACATTATCTAGATAGACAAGGTCACTATATTTTTCTAAAGAAGTTTCAATGACAGAAGGATCATCAGTATCCAATTTCCCAAGTTGTTCTTAGATTAATGCAAGCTTCTGTGGAAAAAAGGTGGCAATACAATACTATGTTATATAAACAGGAAAGATGATTAAAACAATGAAAGGGTCCAACAATCTTAACTGAGCTATGCGCATAATGTGTAGCAAGCCCACAAGAAATCATTTCTGCTCCATTAAGTTTTTCTCCTGTGAGACCCAAGTACTCCCCTGCAAAAAAGAAAAGATACAAACTATATAAGAATTTAATTAAGAAGCAAATACAGGTGTCATCAATGATTCATCCTACTAATTGGTTTCTCATTTATCAAGTCCTAATTACATTGTCATCATTGCTTGATGTGTAGAAAGGGTCAAGTTAACCCCACAAGTTGCTCAGAAAACAACATTGAATAAAGTCACCCAGCTATCCAAAGGAAACTTTGATATTAGAAAATTTGTCATTGCAACATCTACTTTCAGTATAATGGTCACAAAGGAAGTGACATCTTATGGTGCAATGAAACCAAATGCAGCTCCCCATATGTCAACTACCAAGAGCCATAACAATGCCACAGCACAAATTTTAGACTTCAGAACTTTTAAAGCAATTTGCTAGAGCTTGTTATCCAACAACCACACAACAAATTAATGACAGGAGTCCTAATGCAATTTGTATAAAGAACATTGCTGAACCAACTGCCACTGTGTGATTCTTGAGATGAGGAGCACCCTTCAAAATAAAAATATTTTGCAGAGGCACTTCTTTCCCACATTCACTCCATTCCCATGTGAAAACTGAGTGATTTGATTTTAGAGGTCTTTTAAAAATTTCCTGTTCATAAATCCATTAAAATTTCTTCCAATGCAACATTACAAGAAAATCTTAAAAGATCGAGATAAATTCACATTAGGGTACAATGTTCACCGCAAAAACAATACTTTACATGATGTTTTTATCAGACTTACGCTAGAACCAGAAATAGTCCAAATCAACAAAACCATGTGCAAGAAATAAAGTGAACTACAATCCACTACATGCATACCCAGGTGACCAGGTAGATGTGAGAGGAAAAATGACGCTCCAGCATCAGGGTGGAAACCAATTAGAGTTCCAGGAGTAGCAAAAACCTGTGGGTTGTGAGAACAAATTATTTTTGAACCTGTCTGAGCATGATGTATAGCAAATAAGGAATCTGAAACAAATAAGATATTCAACACTATTTTCCCCCATCACATAAATATGCAAAAAGAATCAAAATATAGTTTTCATTCCTAGATTGTGATACCCTAGATTACATAGATTGGATAAGTGTGTGTAGTGTGGACAAGAGCTAAGTCCCACATCAGGTGTTCTCTAGGTTGAACTGGCCTATATATTGATTACGAGGAACCTCAATAGTAACTCGACTAGTCCTTTTGGACTACATATTGAGTCAATACAAATGGTATCAGAGTCAACAGAGTCAATGTGGGACTGACAAGAACATTAGGAACTGAGTGTAAAGATTGTGATACTCCAATTTATGTGGATTGGATAAATATGTGTTTGTGTGGAGATGTGTTAAGTCATACATCAGGTGTCAACAAACTTGGGCTATATCAGAGATCATAAGCAACCCCAATAGTAACTTGACTAATCCTTTTAGGGTTTAGGGTATAGTGTAGATGTGGCTAGTGCTTCCCTGGGTCATGAAAATATGTGTATGCTAATAAAAGTAGAGGATCATACTCCTCAATTATCTAATAAAAATCGAGCGTTATATTTCCTATAATGAAATATATTGTAGTAGATATATTATTTTATTGTGATGTTTAAATTATTTTATTATGTTAAAAGCTAAAATAAATCCACTGCTGCTGGATATTTTGTAAGATGAGTAGGTAAAATAGATAAAGTGGCTTTTTGTGGTGCTAAATAGCTAAAAAAAATAGCTTCACTATTGTGGATGCTCTTAGAAAGGAAAAAAATTGAAACAATCATCAAAAGCAACATCTAGATAAGAGAAGAAAAGGACGAAAGTACATGCAAAGTTGCGACATACAGTTTTATCAGTTGCAACCCTAAAAATCCCAGGGATTGAAACTCCAGCCCCACCACCAATAGTAATGCCATTCAAAAGAGCCACCTGCATGGAGATTATTATTACACTACCATGAATATACTGGGTTTTGACTAATGTAGTTATAATAAACAGAAAGTTAATGTCCAATATTCTACCATAGGGACTTGGGGCTAATAAAAATCACCCCCACATGAAAGAGAAAAAAATGATAATAAAAAAACAAACAGATCTGAGACTTTTGAGTAGATACCATAGTTCCCTAAATCAGAACCCAGTGACTAATTTAACATAAGTACAAAAGGGGGAAAAGACCTCAAAAATTTTGGGAAAAATTTAGGAAATCCATGTATGCTAGCAAAAGGATAAAATAAAAATAAGAGGAATGTCAAAATACGGTGGTAAGAATGTAAAGAAATTTGTTCAGTGCTAGAATAGGAGCCAAAGATCAATATACTAACAAAACTAAGTATCTTTTGATAATTTGATAGTTGAGAGAGGGGGAAATTGAACCTTGGACGTCTTAGTTGGAAACACTAGGAGGTTCTAGTTGAGCCACAAGACTCTTAGCCATAACAAAACCAAGTATCTCAAAGAAAACTCTCCATAAATGACCATATCAAAGCTATATTGATGGTAATATAACACTCCAAACTGAAGTGCCCCCAATATATTAACCACTATGCTTAAAAAAAGAAAGAAAGAAAAGTAAAACTTACATGTGGCTTCAAATATGTACCTAAAATGTATATGTAAGTATATAAGGTTCTAAAAAATTCCTTACAATCTTCCATTTTCCCTGCATAAAGTTAACCATTGGTTAAAGGATGATTCTAGTGAAGAAACAAGCACCAACTCCGTAACAAAGATTAGCAACTTAAAGATTTGTGAAGTACTTAAGAATAAAGTTTACTTTAGCTTTATCAATAACTGACCATCACAAAACGCTCTTGATGCACCTCCATACTTTATTGATCCCACTCTTATACCGTAAATGCAAAGATCAATCCAAGGTAGTGTAAATAAAAAAAAGCCTGAGATCCATGTATCTACGTGTCATTTAATACTAATACTGTCACCTCATTTCTAATTTTTAATTTAATAAATCTATATTTACTAATTCGCTATCTTACTCTTGCTTATCCTTTTTTTTTTAATGATTCAATAGATGGGGAGGGGAGATTTGAGCCCTGCATGTCTCTGTTGGAAACACCAAAAAGTGCCAACCAGTTGAATTATAAGGCTCTTGGCTATCTTACTCTTGCTTATCCTAACCTTAAACTTCCTCCCAAACAAAGCAACAATCAAATTTGGCATCTTTTGTTTGGGCATAGAAGATCCCATTACTACTAAATATTCTCTATAGTTCCATCTTAGGTTTACTGCTAAGTGCTAATAACAGCATCCTACAATCCCATCTCATCTCCCTCTAATTAACGCTAGCTAGCCTAGCTTTCTCTAAATCATATACAATGAAGAAAAATAATATGTTCGCAATAATAATTAACTTTTAAGTAAAAGATTTTTTCCAGCTAAATCTTAAAAGCTGAAGAAAGATGAGTCTATTACCAGCGTTTATCATATGATAAAGAGACACAATATCTCCGCCAGCACAAAATGCCCTGCTACTGCCCTTCAGAAAATGCAAAACAATGTTCAAGTTTTTAACTAGTTCTTGAGCAAAAATTAACCCCAACTAAACTTTATCTTTCCCACTAGAAATATTACATGTAAATGAATCCAATATTTGATAACAGCATAGATGTTTTTTACCTTCATTGCCACAAAACCAATTTCTGGATTATCTTTCCAAGATGTATACAACTTTTGCAATCTAGCCCCCTAGAAACCAAAGACAACTCATTAAAAGACAGATAAATGTTTCTAGTTGGTAATACAGAACAACACAAACCCATATAACAAAGTCAAAGAATATAAATTTTAGCCACTAGGGAGAAAAACAATAAATCTACTTGCACAGTAAAGTCCACAACTTTTTTCACAACAGTTTGCAAGTTGTTATGTACAAATCATAATTTGCCACCTCAACAAGTTGTGAATTTAGTTGTGTCTCTAGCTTTACTCAGAGCAAACTCTAGCCATATAACTATGCATAATAATAGTTGTCAATTTAAACACCATAAAAACAATAACCCAAGGAATGTTTTCAATTGAACCAAATAATGGGTATATAACAACACAGATACAGGATATTACACAATTGGAGTAAACCCAATTAAGCATAATTAATTAATGATTCTCAACCAAACACCATAAAAACAAAGACCCAGATAACAAATCTTTCAACTGAGCCAATCTTTACAAATTGGGTACCAACCCAATAGCCAAAAACACAAACACACACACAGAGTAACAAAGAGTATCTAGTAAACGGCAGACACCATTGCAGTACTAAAACAATTGAGCACGGATGGCCTGTTCAGAATTGCTGTTCTAGACCAAGCTTTGCCCTCAACCAATACCTGCAGAGAGAGACAGAGAGAGAGAGAAAGAGAGTTAGTGTGTAGGGGGTTAAAGAAAGAGAATAGACAAAAGGGTATTCTTGAAAGTTGAAACTGACTTGGTTGTCAAGTTCATCGGTAATAGCAGTGTCCGGAAGAGAACAGAGAGTTCTTGTGTGGTATTGGTTGAGGAAACGAAGACTGTGAATGTGAAGATTGTTGCGCCTCTGCAACAAGGCTGCCTTAAACCTCTGCATCATTTAGCTCACCCACTCTTTCAAATTCTGCTCCAACACAACACAACACAACACAACCCAACCCGAGCTCTCTACTCTCTAGTGATAAATTGATAATAAACAACTCTCAGGAAAAAATTAAATAACTATGAGAAGAAGAACAGGAGAGGAAGGAAAATGCTAAAATATTATTTTTATCCTTAAACTTTTGGTTAAAAGTTTTTTTATCCCTAAATTTTAAAGTATTTATTTTTCAACCTTACACTTTGTAAAACATTTTTTGTAAGTCCTTCTGTCTATAACCGTCAGTTTTATCGTACTTGGTTAACAGAGTATTGACTTAATATTAGACTAAACTATTTTATTTAAAAAAAATTATAGTATTGGCACACCACTCTCGTGATAAAAACTTTTTTGAAAGGATGAAATTACCCTTATTTTTCTATACTATTATTTAAGGGGCTTTTCCTGTTTTGATTTATATTTTTTTAGTTTAAAAATGCCCCTACAATCCTATATTTAAGTAGAGACAAAATTAAAAGACAATTCGGTAAAAACTCTTTTTTTAGTTCAAAAATGCTCATACTGTCCTATATTTAAGTAGAGACAAAATTAAAGGATAATTTGGTAAAAATGTAACTCTAACTCCCACTAAAATATTGCCTAAAAAATAGGACCACTCTTTTATTAATTTTTAAATTGATTTATTCACTTATATATTAGATTTTTTAAAATAAAGATCATATATATATATATATAAAATAATTAAATACAAATTTTTTCTACAAAATAAGACCACTAAAAAAAAAAAGGTCTCATCGCACACGCGAAGCGCGTGTAATTTCGCGTGTGCGACGAGACTAGTTGAGAATAATTTATTTTCGGTACCTTATTTGTATAACGTTTGGCAAAAAATTAAAAATTAGTTTATATCTAAAAACTAAAAACTTATTTATATTTTTAGCGTAATAATCTCTTTATAAGTATAAAATTTTACTAGAGTAGAATTTTTATCTTATATATAAAAATAAAAACTAAAACTTATATTACTTTTGAAATAAAGCAAAAACAAAAAAAATAGTTTGAGACCACAAATAATAGATAATTTAAGATAAAATCTAGCTTATAATTCGTTACCGTACGCACCCGTACCATAAAAATTTGAATCACTGTAATCAAAAAATATATATATATATATATATATATATAACCGAAATTTGACCCCTCCACAATTTTTAAAGTTGGCATTTATTTTTTTAATCTTTAAATCTAATTTATTTCTTTTTATTAAATATATATACTCTCCTTTCTCAAACCAAATAATCTGCAACAATATAATTCTAAAACCTAGTGTCAGTTTTCTCTCCACAACCCAGACCACCGTCAGTCCTCCTCTCCCACAACTCAACGAGGCCACCTTCTCCAACACAACCCATCTGATTCTCCAGCTCCACCTTTGTCGACTCCACCGACTTTGAAAATCTCTCTACCCTTCTCCTTCCCCCAAAACCCAAATCTCTTCCCTTTTCCTTCCCTCAAAACCCAACTCTGAAATTTTTTCTAAAAACTAAAACTAAAACCTGTAACATGCGACCACTCCTATTTATTCTCAGAAACCATCTCCTTCCCCCCAAATCCTCACCCAAAACTCCTGTAGCATGCGACCCAAAACTCCTCTCTCTTCTTAGAAACCATCTGGTCTAAACTTGCTCAAGTAGCAGATATAGTACCAGTCCGATTTGTGTGAGCCCTGAAGCAAGATTTGGAAGAGGAGGATCAGGTTTATTTGGGCGACTTGGACTGAGACTCAGGTAAGAATCTCTATTTAATTGTTTATACCCCTGGATATGAGTTTTAGAACAGTTTATTATTTTTCAATGTGTAAGTAATGTAATTGTCAAAACATATCCTTATGATTACATATACAAAAATAGATGATTTTGAAGGAATTGGAAACAATAGTTTTTTTTGTTTTTGGAACTGTAACTATTGTGTTGTTTGTTTCCATTATACTCTTGATCACAGTCAGTTATTGTTGACATTCTAATTTGACTATGTTTTGGAGGTATTATGCTATTCTATTATTGTTGAAATTCTAGGTTGTTCTTTGATCACGATATATGCAGGGAATGGTTGCAACAATAATGCATGATGTGTGTTTGATAAAATGTCTCAAAAAAATTGTATTTTGCCATTAATGAGGAAAACTGACGATTTATACAAGTGCTAAGAGTAATCCAGTAAAAGCAACACTTTTCTTATGTTGTGTGTCACCATTGGATAGACACTCATGTTATATGCAGGGAATGGTTGCAACAATAATGCATGAAGTGTGTTTGATAAAATGCCTCAAAAAAATTGTATTGTGCCATTAATGAGGAAAACTGACGTTTTATACAAGTGCTAAGAGTAATCCAGTAAAAGAAACACTTTTCTTATTTTGTGTGTCACCATTGGATAGACACTTTTTTATATTACAATGCTGAATTTTTTGCTAAAATAAAAAATAAAAAATTGGCCAGCAAGTGTGAGAGAGAGACAAAGACAAGAGATAGGATACAGAGGATGTATGGTCGTTTTAAGGGGAATCTTATAGTGGGTTGTACTTGAAATTGTGATTTACAAATGGGTTTATTTGATTTTGATTGGTCCTTTTTCTATTTGCTCTTGAGAACATGTTGGAAAAGCAACATCAAAAGAGAAATAATTAGAATAGATTATATCTTTAATTCTTTTTTGTTCATGGTTATAAAACTTACTGCTGTATTTCAACTATTTTTTTTAGGAAAAAAATCTTAATGCTTTTTTTTTTTTGGCTTTTGGTTTTGGTTTTGTAGGGTTGCTAGGAACACAACCTAGCATGTGAGAGAATCAGTGGTTGTATTTACATTAACTGTGAAACTTATATAATTATATGTGTTATAGTGTTGGTGTTTGTATTGATTCCCCTCTTTTTGTTGTGTAATTTGTGTGTGTGATTTAGATTGGTAGTAGATTGAGAGAAGAAACTATGGGGTCAAAGAGAATAAATTTGGGGTGGATGCCTAGGCTCTTATGCTCAAGGGTGTGAAAGAAGCTTACTTATGTTATCAAGGTCACCTTACTTCATAGCTACTTAACCACAAAATTTCTTAATAAATATTTACACTCTTGCTATCTATATATTCATCTCATATCTTAAAAATCTTTCATTTATAATAAATATATTTCCTTGGTGGAGCTTTATATATAAATATATTTAGTACCATTTAAACACATTTCATAATATATTTCGTTTTCTTTGCCTTATAAGAAATATTAAATTCTTTATATATGTCATTAGATATATATTTTTTAAAAGAAAAAAAGTATATAAAGTTATAAAGAATTTTACCAAAAAAATAAATCTTTATAATTTTAGGATTTTATTTATATAATTTTATCTATACATTCAGCCTTATAAGATAAAATTACAACATAATTTTAGGATTTTCTCTTTTACCCTGTTCTCCTTGTGAAGCACTTTGGTTTACTAATATTTTAAAATTATATTTTCTTTTAATTCAAGGTATTGTTTTGTCTTTAGCTTTTTTCAATTCAAAAGTATTAGCTCTATTAAGAAGCTTGGCTATTCTTGGCTCTATTCTAATTATTGGCTCTATAGCTTTGTATTATAGATATCATTCTTTTGGTTATTTGTTGTGCTTGCTTTTTAGATAAAATAGAAAAAGTTATTTCGTATGCACTAAATCTAGATTATGGGAACTATATTATTATTTGAATTTTTTTTAATCCATAACTCTTTTGATTGATATAAATTATTAATACACAATGAATCATGGGATGCTATTAAAAGAGAATTGGATGTCAAATTATAGAATAGAAGGGATTGGTTTTGTCTTTTGATTCACTGGATTGACTATCTAATTCAATGATATATAAGTAATTGAAGAAGGTTAATTATTAGGTATTTCATAATATCAATTTGTTTGTTGATATTTTGCTTTGTGTTGTGGGATTAATGGCAAATAAAGCATAATTGGTGTAGTTTTGCTAAAGGACTTTAAGGTTGAACTAGAAGCATTTCATATATATATATATATATATATATATATATATATATATAATCTGCATGCATATTTTGGAGTTGGATTTTTGTGTCTTAGATCCTAACTTGATTTTGCTAAAATCTTAAAAGCATATAATTTAGTTTGAATATTTACATATGTATATATGTGTATGTTTGAGTGAGTCTTAGTGCTAGAGCTAAAGAAAGTGTATGTAGGAATCTCCATCTTCAAGCAAAGGGGAAAGTGTAAGCTTCAAATGGAAGCACCAAAACCCAAAGGGAGAATCCAAAGAGAAATTTCCTCAACAAGTTGCAATGTACTACACATGATAATTAAGATGTGAGAAAGTTTCAAGTTATCTACTTAGATAAAGATTCAAATATACGATTCTCTTTTGAAAATCATTTTATTTTTTCTAATTATTTGTTGTGTTTTTTTACAAGGTGAAAATGTACCATCAACTTATGTTCAAAATGAAATACCAGCTTTTTAATTATTTTTTCATGAGAGTAAATTACAAACAAAGATGTTCTAACTTTGTATTAGTTTGAACTACATTACATGTTTGAGTGTTTCAGCTATATAATATTTCTTACTTGCAATTTATGGACGCTATTATACCATGAAAAAAAAATTGACACTCAATCATTCTATAAGCTTGAACTCACATGTTCATAGCAAAACTATTCAAATAAGAGATAATTTATAAATCCGTGCATCGCACAGGTTAGCGACTAATTCTTATGTAAGGCCATTCTATCCAACTTTCCTCACTCCCTCATGCATTAGGCAAAACACAATAAACCTTCATTCCATGACATTAAAACCCCAATGTACAACCCCCTCATAGCCACACCCTCAACCAGCAAGCTCAAAGGAGTGTTATTCTCTCAAACCTAATTACCATAATAATTTAGAAGTGATACAAAACAGTAAGTATAGAGACACATATACACTCAAATTCACAATATACTTAAGTGTTACATTGTGATTGGTACACCTATGTTTTTTTAAGTAAGTACATGTGGTGTTATATGTAAATGCTGAAATTTAATCGCAAATTGATACCCAAACATATTATGAAATTAGATGTAAATGTTGGTATATGATTGAATTGATAATATAATATATTTTTACAAGACTTTGCAAAAATTAGAAATATATTTTAATTTTTTTCTGTAAATTTAGCCTTTGTCCCAAGAAATAGAATCCCCACATTTATACTTTCTTTTTTTACTAACCCCACATTTTTTTGGTACTTATTATTTAGGGAGGCATCATTAGACCAAGTTGGTCATCTTAAAGCAAAACAATTACAGATTCCAACATTTTATTTATTTTTATTTTTCCAGGGACACTCAGATGGTAGACTTTAATGTATATGAAGGACTTGAGTAAAACCCGAGGCACCATCACATTCTTAATTATATGAAAAAAAAATGATGAACTGAAATTTTTTTTTTTTTTTAACTTGTTAATATCTCAAACGTTCTGGAAGTGCTTTTGCATCTATTCTGCTCACTGCTAATAAGGAAAAGATTCCATTGCATGGTGCATGGTGACACAATCTGTAACTGGAATGTTGACACATTGCATGGTGGTGACACAATTTGTAACTGTAAGAGGTTGCTCCCTCATCATCATTGATCATCACTCTCATCTCTATTTTTTTATTACTGTACGTCACTCTTCCATCTTGCTTCCACATCCAATAGTTTTCTCTCTCTATATATATCACCCATGTTTCAACTTCTACTTCTCTCTCTATCTAGTTCTCTAGCTTGAAGAACCACACTTTCCAAATGGCAAAAAACCCAGTTACAGTTCTAGTCACTGGCGCGGCCGGTATATATACCATTCCTTCCTTATTATATGACTTTATTTTCAATATATGTACTCTTTTGTTTTGGAAGCTTAGAAACTGTGGGAAATGAAATATGATTTTCTAATAAAATGAAATATTTATTTATTCTTTATTATGAATCTTATATTATATGATAAAGAAAGCAAAAGCACCTCTCAACTAAGTCTAGCACAACCATTTAGCTTGGTTGAGGTGGTTCGAAGTGGGTCTTGCATTCAATGGAAGTTTCATTCTCATCTTTTTCCTTTGATTGGAAAACAAAGTACAGATGGATAGGTTCTTTTATTTCATGACATTTTTCTGTCTCAAATGTTGTCAAAATTTATCTACAAACAATATTTTAATTATTTATCTTCAAAATTATCCATAACTTTATTTGGAAATCATGTTTTCTATTAAGTTTCACGAATTCCTACAATGCTGTTCTGTGATATAACTCTTAATGCAACTGTTTAAATCTGTGGTTTTCTTTGTGACGAGTTTAAATGCCATTTTAGTAGATAATCTAAAGAAGTCCTAGAAATTTTAAGTGCTTTGTTGTTGTTATAATCATTATTATCTTATTATACATTGTAGTCTTTTCCAAATAGTGGGAAAGAATAAAAATTGAAAGAAAAGCTTGATTTACAACAATATGACTGTTGTTACATGTCAGTAATAATGTTAAGGAGCAAGTATAATTGATTTTCAATTGTATATGTTTTTTTTTTTTTTTTTTTTTTGAGAACGTCAATTGTATATGTTGGCGATTCTTTCTTCTAGACATGATAATTTATAGTTTGTATATCTGTAGCTCAAAATTTTGATTTTGTTCAACAGGGCAAATAGGTTATGCCATTGTTCCAATGATTGCAAGGGGAATCATGCTGGGTCCTGATCACTCTGTGATTCTGCACTTGCTTGATTTTGAACAGGCGGCCGAATCCTTGCATGGGACAAGAATGGAATTGACTGATGCTGCCCTTCCTCTTCTGAAAGGTTTGTCCCGTGTCTTGAGAGCTAATTCTAGGTAGGTAGAATTATTCACTTCACTGAGGTTTCTTAACTTGTGTCATCAATATGGTTCAATAGGTGTGGTTGCTACCACAGACATTGTTGAAGCTTGCAAAGATGTCAATATTGCCATTATGCTTGGTGGATCCCCACGGAAGGAAATTACGTCGAGGAAGGATATGTTGTCTACAAATATGTCTATTTACAAGGCTCAGGCTTTGGCCTTGGAGGAGCATGCTGCTGCAGATTGCAAGGTGATCATATAAATGCACTTGAGTGTGTAGATATAAGATTTTAGAGACACCCATTGGCTTGTAAAAAACCTAATGATTTCATCATCCTGTTCTGTTACCATTAGCTTGTAAAAATATATCCCAGTACATTCCTCGTCTCACTATCATTTCTTGTCCATACTCTTTGTCATAGCTCTATTGCTTCTGTTTAGTAGTAATTGCTTTGTAGCATGCCTTTTGGTTACCTTCTTTGGTTGTTGATGCAATCTGAATGTCTATATCTTAGTTGTTGTTGAGCAACCTGATCTAGAGTTCCTTTACATCTTAAGACTAATTGATCAGATATTATTTATATGTCATTATTTATACATTTTTCACTAGAAAGAAAAATATTTCGAAGTCATTGAAGAGAATTGTTTGTCCTCTCTGTTAAGATTGGAGAACAAACAATTTTTAATGAGTGAAATTTATGGAATTTATTGCTTTGTATTTTCTATAAACATGTTAAAATCATCGTCCAACTTTTCATGTTTTTTGGTCTCAATTTTTGTTAAATATTATCTACAAAAAAGTATTTTAATTATTTTTCTCCAAATTTATCCTTAACTTCATTTGAAAATCCTATTTTCTATTCAATTTATGACTTCCTACACTACTGTTCTGTGATGTAATTCTTAATGAAACTGTTTAAATCTGTGGTTTTTTTTGAAGATGAGTTTAACTGCCATTTTTTATTTCTGTAGATAATCTAAAGAAATTTTAAAAATTGTAACTGTTTTGTTGTTGAAATAATCATTGTATTATCTTATACATTGTAGTCTTTTTGAAATAGTTGGAAAGAATGAGAATTGAAAAAAAAAAAAAAAAAAAAAGCTTGATTTATATTAAGATGACTGTTGTCATTATGTAAAGGAGCAAGTGCATTTGATTTTCAATTCTATAGGTTTGTTATTCTTTCTTCTAGACATGATAATTTAGATTGTATATCTGTAGCTCGAAATTTTGATTTTGTTCAACAGGGCAAATAGGTTATGCCATTGCTCCAATGATTGCAAGGGGAATCATGCTGGGTCCTGATCAGCCTGTGATTCTGCACTTGCTTGATATCGCACCGGCAGCTGAAGCCTTGAATGGGGTAAAAATGGAATTGCTTGATGCTGCCTTTCCTCTTCTGAAAGGTATGTCTCTTATCTTGAGAGCTAATTCTAGGTAGATAGAACTATACTCTCCCTTGAGGTTTCTTAAATTGTCATGAACATGGTTCAATAGAGGCGCATGCTACCACGGACGTCACTGGAGCTTGTAAAGATGTCAATATTGCTATTATGCTTGGTGGATTCCCACGGAAGGAAGGTATGGAAAGGAAGGATATGATGTCTAAGAATGTGCCTATTTACAAGGAACAGGCTTCAGCCTTGGAGGAGCATGCTGCTTCAGATTGCAAGGTGACCACATAAATTCTCTTGAGTGTAGATTTAAGATTTTAGGGACACCCACAAAGCCACACTCAGTTTGGAATATTATCAGTTCACCTTACATTGATTTGTATTTTCTGTATATATAGCTCCATTTACTTTAAAAATGAAACTGGATGTTCTGAGATGTTTTCAAGTTTAAAAAGAGGAGACATATTGGTTCTATTGATGCTGATTGATTTCATTGGATAAGATTGATGCTAATGGATCTGAGACTTTTTTTGGGATTTTATTTATTTATTTAGTATTTAACGAAATTTTTTATGAGGTATTTCCTTTTTTTACTTGATTGTGAAGTTATTTCCCTTCCTTCTTTAATTTAATTTAATTTCACTATAGTAGACAGGTTGATCTTAAAATTTGTTGGAATTTTCAATTCCAATGCTTCGTGTTGAATACAAGCATATTTCTGTTACTTTGCTTGGTACTAACTCAAAGCAGTCTGAAGTGCCAATTCTTGGGTTTTATCCTTCTCTCCACATCTTCGCGTTGATTCATGGGTTTTATCCTGTTTGTTTTTATTTTACTTCCCAAAAACTCATTCCCATTAAAAAGTGGTCGTCCTACTCCTGCACCACCTATAACTAGATGCCCTCTAGGCCATGATAAAAATTAGTGAATAAAAAAAACTAATGATTTTAGCATCCTGTTCCATTATTATTAGCTTGTAATAATATGTACTAGTACATTCCTTGTCTCGCTATCGTTTCCTGTCCTTACTCTTTGGCATGGTCTGTTGCTTCTATTAGTTGTAATTGCTCTGTAGCATGCCTTTTGGCATGTCCTCTGACCATTACCTGCTTTGGTAATTGATACAATCTGAATGTCTATATCTTGGTTAATATTACTATTTTAAGTTACATCCTGGAGGGACACTTGTGCTCAAATTAGTAATATTGCTAAGCTACCTAATCTAGAATCCCTTTACACCATAAGAATAATTGATCAGACATTCTTTATATTGCATGAATTATACTATTTCCCTAGAAAGAAAAATCTTTCAGTCATCAGAGAGCAGTGTTTGTCCTTTCTTTCCAGATTGAAGAAGTATGCGAATCCGAATTACTACTTCTCCAGCCCCCTCACTCACTCTGAAAATGGAAGAACAAGAAGCTGCCATGAAAATGCACCATTCAAGCAAATCTTATTACTCTAAATATTTATGTTTGTTTCTTTTGATCCTCTCAAATCTTGTGTCTCTATGTGCTATCATTGACAACATAATTATGCATTTTCAAGTCTAGTTTCCAACTTATTAATGAACATATTCATTGAAAACCAGATTTCCTATATGTCTGTTTCCAACTTATTTATAATCAATCACATTGTCAGATTTCTAACAATTACAAATGTTGAAAGATTGAAATCTTTAAAGAGTTTTTTTTTTTTTTTTTATCTTCACTTTTATGCAGCTAATTTTTTGAATTAATATTGTTTCCTAAGTGTTTTCTTTTTTTTTTTTTTTTTTTGAGAAAAATATTGTTTCCTACGTTGATGCCCTTTCATTGCTTTATTATGCAGGTGTTAGTTGTTGCCAACCCTGCAAACACCAATGCTCTCATCTTGAAATAATTTGCTCCTTCAATCCCAGAGAAAAACATCACGTGCCTAACACGACTTGATCATAACAAAGCATTAAGCCAAATAGCTGAGAGACTAAAGGTTAATGTTACTGATGTCAAGAATGTAATCATCTGGGGCAATCACTCTTCAACTCAATATCCGGACGTCAATCATGCAACTGTCACCACCACAAATGGAGAGAGACCAGTCAAAGAACTTGATACTGACGATCATTGGTATCTCAAAATATCCAAAATGTTTATTTTTTGCCACTTTCACATGTTTAAATTATTTGGAGACATGGGTTGATAAAGTTCCTTTAAGTATTTAAATGGGAGGTAGAGCAGGCATACGGTTCAATCCTTCAAATTTAGACCACCTACATACCGTGATACTATTTGTCCTAAAAAATTAAGTTCTTAGGAAATGTTGAATTTAATTATTTAATGATTTATTTTTGGAAAAAAAAAATTTATGGATTCTAGTAATTGTAGCAATCCCTCCCCTCAAGATAAATAGAGATTGATCATCTTCGAAGACAAAATTGCTCCAGTGAATTAATGGCTCTCCTTAGATTACCATGCTTCTTTGGGGTGCAATGTCAATTAGTACCTACATGCCATTTTCCTAACCCAGGGATCCCAATCTTTAGGGTGTAGGTGGTAACAATTTTTATACCTGAGTTTGTACTTACAAAAAAAAACAAACTTATTCTTAAGTTTGTCTTGCACCCTATTAGAGCATCCGCACCAGTTGGTGTATAATAGAAAAAGATGTGAAATTTACACATTTAAGCCCCAAAACTACCCGCACCAGTCCTATATTAGGACCTGGCTTTATATTTTTGAAAAGTTATTGAACTCCAAACTTTTAGGTTGGTGTTTTGGGTAATTGGGTGCATGTTGAATAATTAGGTTGCAGCTCTTTGCAGGGTCTTCAACAACATAGTTATGTTGATCATCTTCACATCTCTATGCATCCTTGTCAGGCTATTTACTTTGCTTCCCTTTCTATTATTGATTTATTTAAATTTTGTGTGTCATAGGTTAAAAAACGAGTTCATCAACACTGTACAGCAGCGTGGCGCAGCCATTATCAAGGCTCAGAAAGCATCAAGTGCATTGTCTGCTGCAAGTGCTGCTTGTGATCATATGCGTGATTGGGTCCTCGGGACTCCCAAGGTTGATTCTCTTTCATCTCAAGTAGCATTTGATCATGCAAAACTTACTTGCTTTTATATTGTTCTTTTTTTTAATTATTATTATCTTTTGTAAATTTTCCTTTGGCTCTGTAATTCAGGGAACGTGGGTTTCCATGGGAGTGTATTCTGATGGTTCTTTTGGGATCCCAAAGGATATTATTTACTCTTTTCCTGTTAAATGTGAGAATGGAAAATGGTCAATTGTGAAGGGTAAGTTCTGTGGCTTCTATATGTTGTAAATGTTACTTATTCTTTCCTTAAGAGTTGAACTGCTAATGTTTCTGAAGCTACAAATCACTATAATCTGCATGGAGGAATATATGCTGTTTGTCAATTATGTCTTAGATCTAAATAATGGTTTCAGAGCAAAGGTAGTGGTTGAAGAGAGCAAGGATATATATTTGGAATACATGAACTATAAGTCTATAACAATGAAATGCACAAAGCTCAGAACTCACAGTTACAGATGAGCAATCAACGATGATATAAAACAAGGGCTAAGATTAATACAATCGAGGATTCATGAATGAATAGTTATAATTATGATAGCCTACCATACTTTTGTGTTAGCAGTTAGCATGTTATATATTTCAAAATGCTGTGAAAAATGGTCCAAATGTTTTAATACTACTTGCATGAGACTATTTCAGCACTCAGTGTTTGGAACTTGTTTACGCATTGGCAGGGCTCAAGATTGATGACTTCTCAAGGGCAAAGATGGATGCAACAGCCAAAGACCTCATTGACGAAAAAGAAGTTGCCCATTCATGCCTCAACTAACAATGAACCCATCTTCCCTTGGAAAATAATGAAGAAGACTTGATAATGCATGAAAAGAAAAAGGGATTTCCAATTTCCATCCTAACTCCATGTACAAATTTTATATGTCACTTATAAGCTTTGGAACAATGACTGAACAAGATATGTCCTGATTTATCTTATTTCATGTGTTGGCAAAAGTGTAGACTAGTTCACCAAGCACCTCTCCAAATCCAATAATTAGTTCCATGTTACTACTCATGTGTTTTCATATATTGACTCTATATTATTTCATGAGTCCTAAAAAAACATCAAATTTATAAAGTTAAAAAAAAAAAAAAAAAAAAACTAAATTATTATAGGTCATATGACTAAGAATTTGAATTCACTTACCATTATGCTCGGCTGGAGCAGCCAACAAATTTTGATTAAATTATGTTTGATCTTATCTAAATAAAATTTATGGTCGATTTGGGCATTGTTCTACTATTACCTAAATAAAATACCTAAGATTGGCAAAGCATTTGTAAGAGAGAGCAAGAGAGGAATTTGAGAGGCCACAACCATCATTATGCTAGCTTCCCACCACTATTAAGTTGCCAAAACTCCTACGGTTTTTATTTTTTGATGAACTCATTACTAACAAAGTTCTTCAACAATTGTGCTATAATATATGTACAATATTCTTTAAAACCATCTTACATAAAAACATTACAATATTATCCGTACATCGCACGGAAAACTTATTAATTGAATTAAACATAAAATCATACATATATACCCATAAATTAAATAAGACTTAATTATTAATAGAAGAAAACCCAGCCCATAACTAACAATTATATAATTACTAAAATACCCTTGACTATAATATAACTAAATAAATATAAAAACCTAATTAACTACTGTGGATACCTATTCTTAGACTTTGCTTGTAACGTTAAGCTTCCAAAGAAATTTGCCTTTTAATTGAATGCAATTCCGAGGCTACTCTATTCATGTCCATTCTATCTATAGGAGATTGTGCTGAACATGCAAGTCCAATCTGAAAGACCGATATCAAGCATTCAGTCTGTCCAGTTGTCCAGTTATTCCAACTTGAAACCGTGTTACCATTTTCTCCTACTTCGTTGAAAATTGAATGGTCCACAATCTCCATCACTTGTCCTGGCAATGCCAACTTAACAAAGTTGTGAAGGTTCAGGTCATCTTTGAATAGTTTATCAGTGGGTCTTCTTCCAGTTAACATCTCCAATAAGAGGATCCCAAAGCTATACACATCCCCATTAGTTGAAAGTTGACTACCCATTCCATACTCTGCAAAAGTTTAGAGCACTTTCATACAGTAAGAACAATTCTTACTCAATGCTATGAAACTAGTAATTTGGTGAAGACAGTGGTGGTTGTTTATGGGGTTCATTAAAAAATTTTAATAAAAAAAATCTTAAATATATCGAGTTATCGACAAATAATAATAATAATAATAACAATAATAATAATAATAATAATAATAATAATAATAATAATAATAATAATAATAATAATAATAATAATATGTGAAGTTTTATAATTTTATTCTACAAGTTTTCAAATTTTGAATGTTACATGATACTTTATTATGAGTATCTACTGCCAATGTAGATAGCTATTGTGGATAGCTATGAGCCTATGACCATTTTATTTTGTTAAATTTGTCTAACATTTTTATTTATATAGTTGTTATTATCTATTTGACTTTGTTTTTATAAAAATATTTTAGACTAAATGACTAATCTCAACTCATTGGTTCCGTATTAATTATTAACACATACAATCACACTCATTCATACTGTCATACATAAAATTATACACTACGTGTTTACTTAAACAATCAAATGCTTAAACAATCACTAACTTTACAATAAAAATTATTATAATACGATAACAATACAAACACATGTAAAAAAACCCTCTCTATTATAAAGTTATATTATATTTATATTGTACACACAAACAACCACATACATCATAATTTACACATACAACATTATAACAAAAAGTAATAAACACAATCAATATTAGACACCCTCACACACATATAATATAAATTTATAAAAAAAAAAATTACACTTACAATTTACAAACACGTACTCTTTATTCTTAGAGTTGTAAATACTTGTAATAAGGGGGTGCAAGATTTAAGTCGGGTATGCAAAAAAATATTTTTAAAAATAAATTAAAGTATTAAACTAACAAAAAATAATAATTTTAATATTTTACATATATTATTATTATTATTATTATTTTAAGTTAGGGGGTTCATTTGAACCCCCTAATTAAGTTGTAGCACCGCCCTTGGGTGAAGATGTACATAAATATTCTATACGGGGTATCCCTGTTTTGATTATTGATGCATTCAATATACGTTAATACTTTTACAATTGAGTGAAATTATGATACATTACCTGGAGCAGTATATCCAACAGTTCCCTTAATCCCTGCTGAACTTAATTGATTAAGAAAAGCTTCCTTCCTAGATTTCGAAAGGAGTCTAGCCAAACCAAAATCACTTATATGAGCAATCATATCATCATCGAGAAGAATATTGCTTGGCTTTAAATCACAATGAATAATAGGGGTTTGGCAGTGATGATGAAGATAAAGCAAAGCCGAAGCTACGTCTATAGTAATGTTGATTCTTTGAAGAAGATTTAAACTTCTCAATTGCTTGAGCCCATCTTCAAGGTGTAACTGCATCTCCAAGCTTCCATTTGGCATGAACTCATATACTAAAGCTTTAAAATCATTGCCCTTAAAATCAATACTCGAACAAGCAGTCAGAATCTTAACGAGGTTTCGATGCCGGATGTTCCTCAAGGCTTCACATTCGGCAATGAAACTCTTGGAAGCTCCTTGCTTTTGAAGATTGAGTACCTTGACTGCAACACGTGTTTCATCTGGACCAAGTTTTCCTTTATAGACACTGCCAAAATTACCTGAACCAATCAAATTCTCTAAAGAGAATCCATCAGTTGCATCGTGTAATTCTTTATAAGAGATCTTTTGGTAGGAGGGTCCAAAGGTGGAAATGGAAAGGCTTTTTTTCTTCGACTTTTTCAACCAGGAAAGAGCCATCAAAGAAAACAATGTCAAGCAGAAAGCAACTGCAATGCTTATTGACAGTATCAATTTAAAAGCAAAATGCTTTTTGTGTTTCTTGGATCTTTGAATGGGGCATGCAGGCAAATGCAGCTCTTGGATCCCCCCACAAAGATCAGTGTTGCCTTTGACTTCAACTGCACTAGCATTTCTGAAGACCCCTTCTACAGGTACATCTCCCTCAAGATTGTTGAAAGACAGGTTTAAAGTTTGCAACACGGGAAAATTAGCCATATAGCTTGTGATTTGGCCGGACAAGTTGTTGTGGGAAAGATCAAGATATTTAATACCTTTTAACTTACTTAGGTCGGGAATGGTTCCTTCAAAGGAGTTGCCTTGCATATAAAGTGTTTCTAAGGCCAAACAGTCCCCTAGCTGGGCTGGAATCTCTTTGGAAAATTTGTTGTATGAAACGTCTAGTGCAACAAGAAGTTTCAGGTTTCCAAAATCTGGTGGTAAAAAACCGGTCAAGGAGTTGTGAGACACATCAATTTGGACTAGAGGAAGGCCAAAAAGTTGCTCGGGTATGGTGCCATTTAATTTATTATGGTCAAGGTATACCTCTAGCAGGAGGCTACACCTTCCAAGACTAGTGGGTATGCTCCCTTCTAAGCTGTTAATGAACAAGGAGAGAGATAGTAATTGAGTCATGTTGCCAACGGAAGACGGGATCACCCCAGTCAATTTGTTTTCATACAAGTACAAATCGTTCAAGTTTGTGAGCTTTCCAATTGAAGATGGAGCATTCCCTGTTAACAAGTTAGATTCCAGGCTAAGTGCAGTTAGGCTAACAAGATTTGATATTCGTGTAGGTATGCTCCCACCAATAGAATTGCCTCCTAGCGCGAGGAATAATAATTGGATTGAGAGGTTTGTTATGGAGTTAGGCAGCTCACCTCCAAGCTGGTTGTAGCTGACATCCAGAGTGTTTAACTGGCTGCAATTGTTCAAAGAACTCAGAAAACTCAAATCATCAACTGAGTTATTTCCAAGAAGATTAGAATAAGCACCAAACCGTTGAAGATTTTGTAGATTACCAAAACTCATAGGAATGGTTCCTGTAAATTGATTTTCTTGGATAGCAAGCTCTTGAAGGTCTGACACGTTGGACAATGAAACTGGAATTGTTCCTGTAAATTGGTTTCCTCCTATCCTAAGTATCTGCAGATTTTGAAGAGCAATGCCCAAGTCGGGGTTGAGGTTACCAGTGAAGTTGTTATAAGCCAAGGCAATAAATGTTAGTAATGATAAATTGTATAGGGAAGGTGGAAACACACTAGAAAGATGATTTACTGATACAATAAAAGATTTCAAGCTTTTCATTTGGGCTACTGTATTTGGGATTTCTCCCTCCAAATTGTTATATCTCAACGAAAGATTTTGGAGAGAGGAAAAGTTCCCCAGAGAAGGTGGGAACCTTCCACTTAGATGATTGTTGTCAAGGTATAGTATCTGAAGTTTTGACAAAAAGACAAGTTCTGAAGGGATTCCTTGTACTAAATTGTTGTACTGGAGATCAAGATACTGTAGGTTGGAACAGTGAGAAAGATTGGCTGGAATTTCCCCTCCCAATATTGGATTATGACTCAGGTTCAAATTTCCAAGCTTGGTCAAGTAACCAATTTCTGAGGGAATTCCACCACGGAAAGAGTTACTTGCAAGGTTGAGGGATCGAAGGAAAGAAAGATTTCCAAGGTGGGGTGATATGGTGCCAACCAACTTATTGTTTTTTAGGTCCAAACCGATGACTCTTTGGTGTTTGTTGCCACAAGTGACCCCAACCCAGTGGCAGAAATGGAAAGAGTCATTCCAAGAAGCCAGGACATTAAGAGGGCTATCTATGTGGGACTTGAATTCGAGCAGTGCAAGTTTATCAGTTTCGTTTGAAGGTGTGGTAGCAAAGGAAAATTTTGAGATCAATAAAGAGAGGAACAGAAGAAAGATGGCATGGTAGGTTAGTGAGAAGAGTGGTCGTGAATTCATAAGCAGATGATCCATCTTGTAGGAAGAAATTAGCTTCTTCAGATGATCCATCTTGTATATATATATATTTATATTTATATAGGTTTCAGACTTTGAGTAGAGAGAAGGTGAGAGTTTGAGAGAGGTAAGGAAGGAAGGCTGAGGAAGATGGGGCAACGGCGCAAGAGAGAATGAGATAAGACGTAGGGTTTTTAAATTTTAACTCTACAGTACCAAAACGACACCGTTGAGCCTGATATTAATTTTAATATCAGTTCCAAAACGACGTCGTTTTGGTATTAGATTAAAAAAAAAAAAAAAAAAAACTTGTAACGTTGTCGTTTTATAAACCCTAAATATTCTTTTATCCGGCAAAATTTGGTAAATAGTATGATTTGTCAAACTTTTTCGGTGCGTGGCATGTGCTTCAAACTTATTAGTAAGTTGGACTGATTTTGGAACTCGAGTTTAGGAAACTTGAGTTCCACCTAAACCCACCTCAAAATCGACTTTTCTGTACTCGAGGTCTGACCAACAGCAATCTGACGTGGAATTAAGGGAAAAAAAAAAAAAAAAACCACGTGGAACTCGACTTTCCTAAACTCGAGTTCCCTTGGAACTCGACTTTCCTAAACTCGATTTCCAAGCGGTAAAAAAATTTACCCAGATGGAAACTGAGATTGGGGAACTCGATGTCTAGGTCAGATTTTGTTCCCAGCCTCTCTCTCTCTCTCTCCGATCTCCCTCATTCAAGCGTCCCTCTCCCTCTCACCGGCGTTCAATCTGACAGCGTCCACTTGATTTTTCCCAGCATTCACGGCATCCCTCTCCCTCTCTCCGGTCTGTCTCAGTCGTCCTTCACCGGCGTTCAATTCCCGGTCTCTTCGCGCGTCCCTCTCTCTCGCTCTGGTCTCTCTCAGTCACACGCCGTCCCTCACTGACCTCGGTCATGCCTGCAAGGTAAGGCTAATTTTTAGCTCAATTTCGTTGTTCTGCTTGTAATTAATAACCAGGTAGGTGATTTCGTTGTTGTGCTCAATTTTGTTGTTTCGTTGTTCTGTTGGGTTTATGCTTGGTTACATAAATAGCAGGGTAGGTGATTTTGTTTGCCATATTGTTATAGTGGTGATTTTGGCAGGCTCCTTTTGTAGTCAAATGAGTCTACATCAAGATGTATCATATTCTTATGGCCATTCTCCACTTTTTGCAGTGAAAATAAATATGAGAAAGGGGAAAAGATGATTGATTTGAGTGTAACAAAAATCCATGAAAATCCAAATCCAAGTTTAAATTTTTTTTAGAAAAATTAAATGGCCAATGTGTTAACTGTCATATATACATGTACACCCAAAGAAAAGCAGAAGAAAAATTTTTGGAGAAAAAGATAACTAACATAGTAGGGTGGAATGGAATTATTTGCTCCTTACTTAACTGGTTGCATCTGTCAAATGATGTGAACCTTGAAACTGCCACCAATTTTGGTTGCAATACTGTAATTGCAATTAGTCTAGATGGTAGAATAATGTACATTATTAGGTTAAATAGTAGTGGATTTGATTCGTGAATTGGATTTTGGATTCGTGAATTGGATTTGTGCTTTAGGATTGGATTCATGAAGAAAAGCTTTGCCTGTACTTGCATATTGTGACTGACTTCCAGCCCAAATTTTACTTCTAGCCCAAACTTTACTTCTAGCCCAAACTGACTTTCAAAAACAGTCTATCTAACTAACTAAATAACTTCTGTCATGTGCTGTTTTCCTAAAATTTTTCTAAGAACATAGTATTTGGAAAATTTTGAAATAGTACAATTTTAGGAAATTTTAAAAAGATTGCGACTTTTTTTTTTGCTTTTTCTTTTGGGGTTAAATTTATTTACTTTTGTTAGGGTTGCTGAGAAAATGTACAGAAGTCCTGGAAAGTTTTGATTTTTTGACTTTTACTTTGATTATTGAATGTGCTTCCTTTTCGATTTAATTACTTTGATTATTGAATGTTGTAAATTTAAAGGTTTTTAGTTGATTTTTTATAATGTATGGTTTAAAATCCAGTGTCTTTTCTTTTTCCTCTTATACTTGGCACATTTATGCAAGGATCTTGTGTCCTCTCTTTTATTTATAATTGAGATGACATAAAAACTTTTGGCAGCATGACGATAGATCCTGGGCCCATTGATCGTAGCGTTTTGACGGAACAAGTGAATCATCGATCTGAGTTACTTTGGAACCCTGGAGGCCAGGTAAAAATTTTCGCATAATAGTATTTGGTGATTTATTAACTTTTTTGTGAAGTGATAGAAGAAACCTAAAATTGATTCGAAAATAAACTTATAGATTATACTATTGTATAGATGAGTTTGTGCCAAAAAGTGTTATTGTTTGAAAATTTGGATGTTGAGTTGTTCTTTAATGACATATTACGTACTTGATCAAAGTATTATATATTTATCTGTTGTTATAATATATGTCGGTAAAACTTACGCCTTTGCCGAACTCGAGTTTAGTAGACTCGATTTATAACAGGTAAAAAAAAAATAACCAACAGGAACTCGAGTTTATCAAACTCGAGTTCCACGTCGAGTTACACCTTCCACAAACTCGAGTTTCCTAGACTTGATTTATAGACGGGTAAAAAAAAAATTTAACCAACAGGAACTCGAGTTTAGTAAACTCGAGTTCCACGTGTTTTTTTTTATTAATGTTTTTCCATGTCAGATTGCCGTTGGTCGGACCTCGAGTACAGAAAAGTCGATTTTGAGGTGGGTTTAGGTGGAACTCGAGTTTAGGAAACTCGAGTTCCAAAATCAGTCCAACTTACTAATAAGTTTGAAGCGCATGCCACGCACCGAAAAAGTTTGACAAATCATACTATTTACCAAATTTTGCCTCTTTTATCCCCATCCCAGTATCAGATTCGTATCTCTCTCTCTCTCTGTGTTCCCCGTTAGTCTTTCTTACCCAAGCAGCTCCGCCTTCTCCTCTTCAGCCTCCGCCACTTGCTGTCAGTCTGTGACCATTCTCTACTGCTTGATGCTTGTTCTTGGAGTTTCACTCTCTCCCCTCTCCCTTGTTCTATCAGGTTTCTTAATCTATTTTCCTTTGATAGTTTTATGACTTAGGTTTAGTTTAGTTTAGTTTTTTTTTTTTTTTTTTTTTTGTGATTTGAAATGGTATATTTTTTAGAGAGATTGTGAATTTGTGCATATTTTGTTTGTTTTCTTTCGTGTATTTTTTTTTTTTTTTGTGCAGAATATTTGGGTTATCTAATGATTATGTTGTGGTTTGGGAGTGTTAAATTCTGTGTTTGGATTCTGAGAAAATTGAGGAATTCACCGAACTACTCTACTGGTGAGGTGAGGTGCGGTTGCAGTGCTAAAAACACTCTCGTAACCGGCCGGGCCGCACCGCACCGCACCATTCCATTTACAGGCCTACAGTCACGCGAATAGATAGAGAACAAACTTAACAATTTTCTCAAAATAAATAAATAGATAATATTTCTATTATTACTTTCTACTTTCTATTTATTAATTCTATAATTTTTTTATATAAGAAATTCATTGCTATATAATTTATAGTTTGTAGTTTATATAGTATATAATATTCTTGGGGCGTTAAGTGGTTATATATCTAAATCTATATTCATTGGAATAGTGAATGAGTTTTGCTCATATTAACTAGTAATTCAGTACTGGGTGTAACTTGTTATTGGATATCAGCACATACAAATGAGACTACCACGGATAATTGATGAAAAAGTAAATTTGAGTGCACTATCATAAGCTAAGACTAAAGCATATTGTAGGTTTGGGAGTGAAAATAAGTGCTTTTCTAGAGTTTTATTAATTAATTAGATTACCCTTCTTCAATCTTTGATCAAGTCAGTCACATCAAAGATTGTAATACAAATTTTATAATATGTCTAATTTGTTTTATTGGACTAAATCAATGAGTGAGACCATATATAATGTCTCTTAAAATGGTGATTTGACTTTGGAAATTTACTGTTTAGATTAAGAGTTGTACATTAAAGTCGACACATCAATCAATCAATCAATATCTATATCTATATCTAGATTTATATATATATAATAATAATTGCTTGAGTTTAGGAGTCGTACGGCCGGCCATCGCCATCGCCTTTTGAGTTTTTCAGGTACGTTCTTCTCTCTCTCCCTCTCTTTATCTCTATGTGTTTTTGTTGTTTTGATTCAATTTTGAAACTTTCCTTTGATTTCGGGATAAGGTTCCCCTATTTTCGTGCATTTGCGGAATATTCTCGATCTGTTTTGCGAGTTAAAGCTTTGACTTTGAATGCGCATGTGCATGATTCTAGGGTTTTGACATAATCTCCATTCGAAAATTCTTTGAATATATCTCTATATATACTACTATTAGTTTAGGATTTTGTTGTTTTCTGTTACAATTGGCTTAGTTTTCGTAAAAAAGTCTATTTTTTGTTCAGGGATTCAAAGTTAAATATGATCAAACCTCTTAGAGGTATTGAGATACAGAGATAGAGATCGGCGCTACTCCGACGTAAGGTACACATTAATTCTCTGTGTTCGAACTTTAATTGAAATTCTGATGATCAATTGAAGATCCTCTCAGCCAATTGCATATCCAAGAAAAAAAAAGGTACATGCTATGTGATACTACCAATTGCCTTGTTTCATAATTCATTCCTTATCTTCTAGACTTCATCCTTGAAATTTATTGTTCATATTCATTATTTATAAATAACTAAATCATTTAGATTTATCATGGTATGAATTACAATTTGTCTTCTTCAATATATCTATATTAAAAATTTTCCCCCTGCTTAATTGTCTAGGGTTCTTCTTTTACCCTTTTTTTAAAAATACATTGGTTGATTCTCTTTCTTTGGATGCTTTGGTTTGGTTTTTTATTTTGGTAACATTAGGGACTTATCCTTTGATTTATTATAGTTAAAAGTAAAATTTCACCTTGGATTGTTTAAAATCTTTATGTATAAGATGAAAACAAACTTTCCAATTCAAGTTTGTGCCAAAAAGTGTTACTGTTTGATGTTAATCTTGCTTTAAGTATTTATTTTTTATATCCTTGGTTAATGGAAGCCAAATCCTTAGCCATCATCATATGAGAAATATTAAAAACTAAAACAATCTTTCATATTTTTGCAACTCAAACCATATTACAATGTTTGTTTCCACTTCTTTTGTAGTCTCTCTTTCATCTTTCTTTACTGTGATTTTTAAAAACTTCTTACCCTGTCATTTTGTTGAAGACAGAGTTCTTTGCAAGGTACAACACGGGTATTTTGCAAGAAGAGTTGCTGCATCAAATTATATATCTCATAATTTGAATTAAATTTTCTCCATTGATCTGTTTGGTTTTGATTTGGCTCTGAATTGCATATTTTAATCTTTTTTATTCTTCATTAGTTTTAATTCAATGAATTCTTATTTTGTATTCTACTAAACTGTAAAACTGTTATGATTTTTTTTTTTTAGCTATGCTTTTAGGGGCCTGCATTTGGTACCTCCATCATATTCATGTATTGGACTGGCTTGATATAAAAACCGTTTCACACCACTTAATAAAATCCCGAAATTACCACATCCTTAAACAAACAGCACCTTCCTCAAAGAAAATTTGACACCCACTCTGTTTCGCTTCTTTTCTACAGCACCTATACCGAAGGTCTACATTTTGTTACTTGATGTGTTATATTCTTTATTTTGATGCTTTCTTCTTGATTTATCATAATCCAGTTTTTTTGTGGGTAGCATCATGGGGTTTAGCCCTTGAATATGTGTAGTAAAAAACATGTTTACTGTTCAATAATGGTTGATTTCTCAATATTGCTGCTCTGAGCATCTATTATTTGAAACTAAGAAGTCTAAAACCTCTTTAATGTTTGTGCTAAAAATTCATGTTTTCCGTTTGATTGTATATGTGTTTAAAGGAATGTATAATTGTTTTAAAGAATGAATGAATCTTTTTTGGAAGAAAATTATGTTTCTTTTTCATTTATTGAATTTGATTAAATAGCCAACATATTGCTTAAAATTGTGTTGTTGAATATTTAGGGACTATTTACTAAAGATTGTTGTGTGGTGCACACATTAATGTTTCAATTAATTTGTTAATCTTTAGAAAAAGCTTTCTACTTTAAAATCCAATAAAATATTATGCAAATATCTTAATGATTACATTGTGTTGGTTTTGAAGGATGTAAATTTCTATTAGTGATGATTATGCGATCATTAATTTCAGTTTCAAACCAGGTTATATATTTGGTTTGTGGTCTTTATAGCATTTATTCTTTTTTGGTGTTTGTTGGTTTTGGTCTTTGGAACAGACCGACCTCTTCATTTAAAAGGAACATTGACAAGATAATTGAAAGATAAAACCTTTTTACAGTTTAATATAGTTTGCTTGAATGCTGATTTTATTTTTACTTATCTCATACTTCGTATTATATTTTGTTCATTTACTGTATTCCTGTTTCAATGATCTTCAGCCAAGTCTCCCTTCTACTTATTTCACATCCTCATTGCTACTTTTTGTTATTTGAATTTGAATTAAAATCCGGATGTTTATTCTCTCTCTTTCAATGTTTTGGCCTCAGATTATAATAATTGTTTTTCCTGTTTTACTAACATTATAATCTTTTCCAAATTGGAATTATTATATTCTTTGATTATTTACTGCCTTCTTGATTTATCATAATCCAGTATTTTTGGGGGTGGCATCATGGAGTTTAGCCCTTGAATATGTGTAGAAAAAAACATGTTTGTCGTTCAATAATGGTTGATTTCTTAGCATTTTATTTTTTTCAATGTTTGTAGGTTTTGGTGTTTTGGGCTGCTATGAATAAGTATATGATTCATAAAGTGTTTCATGTTAACATAATTTTTCATATGTGCGTGCATCCACCCTTTGGTGTTAGCTCTTGAGATTTTATTGAAAATTTTGCTTTGCAACCCAATGAAGAGATAAAAAGAAGGTAGTGGGTTGATTTTCTATTGATGAGTAATGGAATCTTAGGGATGTGCTTTAGCAATACAACACTTTGAATCAAAAGAAGGGTACTAAGCAAATTGCATCAAAGAAGAAAAAAATCTGAAGTCTAATGTATTTCAATCTATTTTATAAATAACATACTCTTACAAACAAGACAAACAAATGGATATACTACCTTACTCTATGAATCTTTATATATTTCTTTATATTGTTTAATTTTATTTTATTTTATTAGAAGAGTATTTGCTGCTCTGCCTCAAAGATCAGCATACTCTCATTACTTCAAATAGTTTTTTTTTTCCCCTTAAACTTCTCACCACTGCATTTCCTTTACGAATTATCATATTAGATCTCCAATAAACATGTGTTTTTGTTTTAAACTGTCTAAAATCTGAAAGTTTAGTAATTTTAACAAACCTTCTTATCCTGTCATTTCGTTTAAATTCAGATTTGCTGCAGTTCTCTGTTAAGATTCTATCCATTATGTATTTATTGTTTGAATTACCTTTGTTTAGACAGATTTATTACATTCACCCGGTGTTCTCAAGAAACATTGCTGGATAAAGCTGACAGGTTAGGACACCCTAACTATCATTCTTATCCATTTGACTTCTACTCTTTTTAATTCCATATTAATCTGATAAGATTTTTTAATGTTCCAAACCATAAACCCAAATTGAATGTAGGTCTGCCAATAATGTAGTTATGTTTCCCAATTCGCCTTGAACTAATGTAAATGACTCTGCCGTTTTTGTTATCTTTGGTGCCGGAAAATTAGGCTTTGCAAAATCTGGGGCTAGGAGTTTAGCCGTTGTAGATGATAACGGTTTTCAGTATAATGATATTACTGTATATAAGGGCCAATTCTATGTAAGATAGTACACTTCCAAAGTTTCTTATTTAGTTAAAATAAAGGAAGACATTATGAAATTGAGAAAGTGGAAAACCTAGAATAAATTTTAATTTAATGCTATATTTTAATTCTATTGAACTATCTTAGCAAAAAAAAAAAAAAAAAAACTATTGATGTAGATAGTATGGGGTTTGTTGTATATCATGTTTTGCTTTGAAGTAATGCTAGGATATTTGAGGCGGACTCAAGAATGAGGAAGGTGAAATACAAGCCATTGAGGTTTATTCATTGAGGAAGCAGTTTTTTCCTTTTTAACTTGGCAAGTAAACTGAAATCTTGACTGTTTCTGCAGAAGTTTTCACCGTGGCATGCCACTCAGTATTTACCACACATAGGATATGTACTCTCACTTTTGCTGATTGGTATAGCTTTGAGTGTTATCTCATGAAGCTGGTGCAACACAGGAGCTGTGATACAAGCTGATGCAAGAATAGCAGTGATGCTAGCTGCTGTAATTTAACAGGAGCATAGTTAATGTATGATCTGTTAGTGTAGATTGTTTGTGCAGCAGCCAATGTGGCATGACCACAAAGCTGAAGCTGCAAAGGGGTATCAAAGCTTTGATTGATTTATAGATACTTATTTTAATTTGCTAAAAATTCTACTGCACCAACAATATATGGACATTAATCATGGTTAAAGACCAATTTAAAATCTGTCTGTCAATGATCATATGGAATTTTCAACTTAGTGCTATTTTTCCCATGTTTGTTACATGTGAAAGCAATAAGTTGGATGGTTTGGAATAGTAAATGTGGGTACTGGTAGAGAGAATATGATATTTTGTGTGTGTGTGTGTGTGTGTATATATATATATATGGCTTGCGGAAAATTGTGTTCATGCTTCTACTTGCACTTCAACTTTGTAGTTTCCACACAAGTTCAAAAGATTAAATTAATAGTATGTTGAATGAATGGTCCAAACTCCATATTTTGGACAAAAATCCAGGTTGAAGAAGGGACATAAATGTGGTATCAATTAGTAGTGTTTCATCAGTAATACTAATCTTTAAAGTTTGCAAAATAAACCAATTTGATTGCCATGCCAATCTAGACACTAATGTGTCATGAATTTGGCATATTAGCAACAAAATTTTGGAATTTATGATTAATTCACTTATAAGTTTTTTCTATAGTTAAAAATGTCCTTTTTTAAACAACGATTCTGTTTAAAATAATATTGTTTGACGGTTATAGATGATTTTTTTTTCTGTAACATTTAACTTTTAATATATGTTTTAAATTATATTTTGTCTTTTTATGAACAATTCTTGCATTGTATGACCAGCTAAGTTATGTCTGTCTTTTAAAAGGACACCTACACACTAACATCATTATTTGAACAACTAACCATCCACCCCTTCTCTATTTTACCATCATAAAAAATTCCTGCGCATTGCGCGGGTTAAACACTAGTATATATAAAAGAAAAGAACTTATGTGAGAAAGCATGAGGTTCTGTCAAGTGACATATTATATGACGTCATTCTCATTTTGGCTTTCATCTCATCTAAATTTAGCATTTATATCAAACTACTATGTAATGGCAACTGCATTTATTCAGATGTATTAATAAAATTCAAAGAATCTTTATACATTGTTAACTTTACATGCTTTGAATTGATAATGATGGATTTAAAAAGTCCGGGAAAATGTAGGAATAAAATTCAAAGAATTTGTATTCATTTATAACTTTACATGCTTTGAATTGATACGAATGTATCTAAAAAGTCATGGGAAAGGTAGGAATCAAAAAAACTTTTCAATTTTCTACGCAAGACTAACTTTAATGCATAATTGCAAGAGTCAAATTCAGTGAATTGGACAAATATTATTTATCTCTACATCAATATATATATATATATATATATATATATATATATGCGAGACCTCATGTGAGAAAGTATGAGGTTTTGCCAAGTGACACATTGTATGACATCCTTCTCATTTAGGCTTCCATCTCATCTAAATTTAGCATTTATATCAAACTATTAAGTAATGGCAAATGCATTTATTTCAATGTATTAATAAAATTCAAAGAATTTGTAAGTTTTTTATGCTTCTAATACACGTAAATTTTTTTGCCAATTGGATGCTATTTATTATATGATTTATAAACTTATTTTTTATCTATAATTTTAGATTATAAAAATTGAAATTTAAACAACCAATTGATGACATAGCTATTAATTATTGATCTTATCAAAATTTTGCAAGTATAGAGGATATAAGAAGAAAATGAATCCAATGATAGATTTATCAAAATTCACATTCAAAAAAAATATATTGAATGAAATAGTAGCCAAACTTTGTCCCATAATTATTCTATTATTTTATTATTTTCACTACTTATCCATTGTATGTAAAAAAGAATGTTTGCCTATATAATTAAGATGATATCTTTTTATTTTTTTGAGATAGAATTAAGATTACATCGTATAAAAGTGAACACATTGCAATTAAAATATTGTTTGAACTTCTATCTCTATCCAATTATTTTACTTCATGTGTGTGATAAAAATGAGAAAATTGTGAGAAGATGAAAAAAAATGTTTTTTCCTGGTTAGAATTGAATATATATACACACACAAACACATGAATAACTATCATATATTTGTATTATCAATGCTTAAAATAAAATGATCAACCAACCAATAGCTAATATTAGAATGTGTTGAATTAAATCATACTAATTTTACGTTGTTAAATATTTTATTTTAAATTAATTCTAATATGACTTACCCTTGTAATCACACTCCCCATCATTAGAACATTGCGTCATAAATTTGTAAGAACAGCAATCGAAAAAAGTAATTTTGAAATAAATTTTATGTTTCTTTTTCCTTTGTAAACTGATAAATTTCATGTCCAAACTATGAGATGGTTACACACGTACGCTGGGCTGCCTGGGCTGGTTTGGCCATGACTCATGATATGCATGTGCTGTTCCGGTGGCTTAAGTTCTATTCAAGTGTCATGCAATGATGCATAATTTCTTGGGGAAAATGGTTGCTTAGCCTTAATTTTTTAACTATATAACCAAAGAGTCCATTTTTCAAACTGTGTAGGGGGTGTGTGGAACAAAGGTCGGGGTTCAAGTCTCTAGGAGAGAGTTTTACACATTTATATACTTAGATTAGGTTATAGTAGAAATTCTATCTAGTAAAAAAAATGTGTAGCAAAATACGCTTGTTTCCACATGCAATTATTTATTTTTCTGGTATAATTCTGAATTTTGAATTCTTAGCATGTAGTTGTGTACTTCCAAAATTCAAATGTTTTGAAAGCAAAAACAATGAAATAGTAATATTTCCATGGGGATCCCAGTGCACCCAATTCCTCTAATGAATTAACCCGCTAATTATCATCAATAAAAATGAATGGCAGAAAATTTTAGTAAAAATTGTGATTGCGGTTCAAATTCAACCTCATAGATACCTTCAAGGTCAATAATCAGTGGCACATGCGTAACAAAGTTAGTCATCAACCATATACTACCTAAAAAAGTCTAGGTCTTTGTCTCATGTGGGAAAAAAAATGTATAATTAATTGGTTACCCACAAAGAATAATTTCAGTCTAGCCTGAAATGTTAACTTCAAGATCAATATCAATGGCACATTGTATACATTTATAACTTTAAATGCTTTAAATTGATACAGATGGATCTAAAAGGTTATGGGAAAGGTAGGAATCAAAAAAAAATTTCAATTTTTTACGTAAGACCAACTTCAATGCATAATTGCAAGAGTCAAATTCAATGAATTGAATAAATATTATTTGTCTCCACATATATATATATATATATATATATTGATGCGAGACCTTATGTGGGAAAGTATGAGGTTCTGCCAAGTAGCGCATTGTATGATATCATTCTCATTTAGGCTTCCACCTCATCTAAATTTAACATTTATGTTAAACTATTAAGTAATGGCAAATGCATTTATTTCAATGTATTAATAAAATTCAAAGAATTTGTAAGCTTTTTACGCTTTTAATTCATGTAAATTTTTTTGCCAATTGGATTCTATTTATTATATGATTTATAAACTTATATTTTATCCATAATTTTAGGTTATAAAAAACTTAAAATTTAAACAACCAATTGATGACATAGCTATTGATTATTGATCTTATCAAAATTTTGCAAGTATAGATGATATAAGAAGAAAGTGAATCCAATTATGGATTTATCAAAAATCACACCCAATAAAAATATATTGAATGAAGTAGGAGCCAAACTTTGTAGAATGTGACTGTGACTGCTTTTTTTTTTTTTTTTTGTTGGCTGGTTGGGTTTGAGGTATATTGATATAATTTACATATTTATTGTTCATAAAATTTGTTATTGAATGATATACAATAATATTTGTAGTGATTGTGGTTGTGTTTTGTATTATGTAATAAAATCGGCATGGACCTTTCCTATTCCTTCTATGCCGTAGGGTTAAAACCAAAAAATATTTGTTGTTTTCCTGATGTTTCCTCACATTTTCAATAAAACCTTCTCTTAACAGTATTTTAACAAGGTTTTCGATGATGTTAGTAGATGGTATTCGAACTGTTCCTTTTCTATTCATGTCAGCATTGCGTATAGAAGTTATTATATCAGCAATAGTGTCTTTACCCATGATAAATTAAAAATTGTTACCCCCGAACTTTGATATAATCAACATGCTTTTTTCTTTCTATTTTATGAATTGTTAAAGATATATGTATGACACAAAATAAGTTTTCCATTTCCAATAAAAATTTTTGATTGAAAGAAAAGAAGACCCATGATTAGTCAAGTCTCCCACTTAAGCAATGAAAACTGATCCTCGCCCATTAAAAAAAGCCTTCCATTTCCAATAGATTTTTTTGTTTGAAAGAAAAGAAGACAAATGATTAGTCCAAGTCTCCCACTCAAGTAATGAAAACTGATCCTCAACCCATTAATAAAAGCCTTCCAATTCCATTAAAATTTTTTAATTGAAAGAAAAGAAGACCCATGATTAGTCCAAGTCTCCCACTCAAGCAATGAAAACTGATCCTCGCCCATTAAAAAAAACCTTCCATTTCCATTAAAATTTTTTGTTTGAAAGAAAAGAAGACCCATGATTAGTCCAAGTCTCTCACTCAAGCAATGAAAACTAATCCTCACCCATTAATAAAAGCCTTCCATTTCCATTAAAATTTTTTGATTGAAAGAAAAGAAGACCCATGATTAGTCCAAGTCTCCCACTCAAGTAATGAAAACTAATCCTCAACCCATTAATAAAAGCCTTCCAATTCCATTAAAATTTTTTAATTGAAAGAAAAGAAGACCCATGATTAGTCCAAGTCTCCCACTCAAGCAATGAAAACTGATCCTCACCCATTAATAAAAGTCTTCTATTTCCATTAAAATTTTTTGATTGAAAGAAAAGAAGACCCATTATTAGTCCAAGTCTCCCACTCAAGCAATGAAAACTGATCCTCACCCATTATATATACTAGCTTTTAAACCTGTGCAAATGCGCGGGAATTACATAAGTACAAGTATTTTTGGGTTCTTGGAAAAAACAAATACATCTATTTTCAACAAAATAGAAATAAAAATAATGAAAATTTTGTAAGAGTCTACAAATAAATTTTTGTACGTAAAAATAATTAGAATCCAAGAAAGCAAATATATTCAAATAATTTTAGGTAAATATTTGGAGAAACATTTTGTTTCAAAAGTAGTACTTAAATAAATTTGATTAAATAAGTATGTAGCTAATGCAATTGCATTTATAAATTTAAAAAAATAACACTTGGTATGAATTTCCAATTTAAAATGTATATAACACTCAGTATGCTATCCATAAAAAAATGTGTTGTCTTACAGATAGATTTTCTTTTAAGCCTATTCTAAACAACTAAAACTTTTTACATTCCACTATGATGGAGAGAAAAATATTTCTAGCAATTGAAAATAAAAAAATCCAGCTAAAGAGAATGGTGTGATTATCCTTCCTTGGAAGCAAATAGGTGGAGAAGCAAGATAGTTGTCCATTTTACATCCTTCATCTTAATGCTTCTTCAGCTAAAGAAATTGAACTTATGAACTTAAGTTTAATAGGAAAAAAAAAATCAAAGAGATTTAGACATCAAATTTAGCACTAACTTTGATAAGACAATTTTAATTATAAAAATACAAACCAACCTCAAGAATATCTCATCATCTCCCAATCTACATAAAACTTGCTTAATTTAATGTGCATGATAGTGGATGGCAAGCCTTGTTTGGATTTTGTTAACTCAGTTAACAAAACTGAGTTTTGTTAACTCATAATCCAAAATCACTGGGCCCCATAGGTAGGAATGCTTGTTTGGCTTATTATTGTGTTGTTAACTCAGTTAACAAAACTGAGTTTCTTGAGAATTGAGTTACCAACTTCAGAAACAAGGGAAGCTTGTTTTCAAGTTATGAGTTATGGGATACCAATGGCAATTTCGTAATTCTTCAGCACAAACGGGTCCCACTGCAGTGTCTTGTCCCATCCCTGCATAGCTCCAACAGGTTTTTTTGCCTTTACTCTCTATTTCTCTCTTCTCCATTTCCTTACTCTTCTCACTATTCTCATTGTTTTTCTTTAATCTATCTCTTCACGTCTATGGTGGCGTTTCAAAGGTGGAGTTAGGTATTGATGTGTGGCGTTTCGGTGGTGGATTTCAGTGGTGGAGTTGAATTGGTGGCTGGAGTTGAATCAGTTGCTGACGTTTTGGTGGTGGGTCTCGTCTATGGGTCTGTTTCAACGAGGGTGGGTCTCATCTATGAGTTTGGGTCGTGGCCGTGGGTTTCAAATCGGGTTTTAAGTTATGGGTTTTTGGTGGGCGTGGGTTTGATTGTGGTCGTATCTGGTTTGCGATTTGAGAAGTAGATATGATTGTGGTGGCCACTAGTGTGGATCTGGTATTTGGTTTGAGATTTTATAAGTGGGTGTAATTATAGTGGCGTGATGGTGTTTGCAAATTTTGGTTTGACTGTGGGTTTGGGGTTTGGTGTGTTGGGTTGATTCGGTGGTTGTTCAGGGGTTTCTACTGGCTGTGGGTTTCCGATGGGTTTGTGGTGAAATCTGTCCTCAACAAAATTGTTTGTTTTTGTTTCAAAGAAAAGAAAGAAATTATTTTGATGTATTTTGTGTGATTTTTTTTTTTTGTAAGAACAGAGTAGTAGTGAGGAGAAATTATTTTGAACTTCTCTTTTATTATTTTCTTACCAGCCAAACAACAGGGAAAAACAACGGCATAGAGGGAACGGGAAATGAAAAAAGAGAAAAAATGGGGGTGAAACCTTCCGCTGGTAGGCTAACAGCTTTGCTCTAACCAAGTTACAGGTATGGGGCCCACAAAAAGTTGAAAATTTTGAGTGATGACAAGTTGAGTAATGTGTTTCAAACGGGTGGGTATAAGAAATAGGAGTATTTTGAGTGATGAGTGATGAAAATTGAGTGAGGAGTGACGAGTGATAAAAAAAAAAAAAAAAAAAAAAACCGAACAGGGCCAAAATCTTTGGTTTACGCAATGGTGAAGACTAATGATTCATAATGACATAAGACTTGATATGTCATATTAAACTTTACCTTGAAACTACCCAACTACTCATCTAAGCCCTTTTTTTCACTAACAAAATAAACATTTCTAAGATGCATGATACTAAGAAAAAGTATGCAGTCCTTTCCTTACCTTGCATAGACTATAGAAGTACTTTTAAAATTCAAATGTAAATATAATGTAATGTGAAAAGTTCATCCTAGCAGTATACTTTTTTTCTTCTAAAATCAATTTCACACCATCCTCATGATCACGATCATCATCAAATCAACATTGTAATTCAAGATAAAAAATGAAATAACTTATCTTTGCTTCCCCCCCCCCCCCCCAAAAGGGAAAACATATATTGTATTGCAAATAATATTAAATAATTACATCAATGACAGGTTATTGTTGGACAAAAAATGGAGTTTTTTCCATCCTATAGCTCAGTGTTTTGCACGATTCTACTTGAAAACAATGAAAATCAAATACTTAATTCAATTTCTCAATGAATTTGTTTGACTGCCAAATGTATATTCAGCTATGTATAATAAAACCTTGAACTAAAACTGAACAACATAAATTTACATTTCAAAAAGGTAGATTTATGAATCTAAATCTTCTCAACTACCTTACCACTTACGAATCATTTCACCACTCCCTCCCAAATTATGAAGCATTTAAAACTTCTCCTAGAGTCCTAATATTCATAGTTAGGAATCCTGAATAGAACATTCACCCTTTCCTTAGAAATAGTAAACAAGATAAATATGTGTAGGGTTATATTGCCACTCATCCTATCCTACTTGACAAAATGGACTTGTTCTTGCTCTATATAGGAAAATGGCATAAAGAGATTTGACCCATTCTCAAAACCAACAACCCTCCAAGAACTATAAAAGGATAGGACAGTAGTGTCTTTGTTTGATCACTATTATTAAGTATGGGAGTAGACCCTAGATGTGCAAATCAATCAAACACATATTAGCAATTTCCTTAGAAATAGTAAACAAGATAAATATCTACAGGGTTACATTGCCACTTATCCTATCCTACTTGACAAAATTGACTCAGTTCTTGCTCTATATAGGAAAATGACATGAAGAGATTTGGCCCATTCTTACCAAGAACCCTCTTTGCGAATAGCAATCAACTTCATAAACATCCCCCATATTGTTGACATTTTTGCATTTGTACAACACAAAACTCTGGGAGTAACACAATCTAATGACTGTGAAGGCAATTTATTATATGCTTACTGATTGGATTAGTATTTAATGAGCTTTGAATCTGGCTGGTAGGGCTCAAATCACATAACTAATAACAAATAACTAACAACTACTTCTTAAACCCACCCAATAAATACTCCTGACTGTGAAGGAAATATATTGAATGCTTACTGATTGGATTAGTATTTAATGAGCCTTAAACTTGACTATGATAATCACATAACTAATTACTAACAACTACTTCGTAGACCCACCCTAGAACTACTCGCTCCCTGATGTCTCTTTTTATTGGTACCAAATAAATTGCATGGACAAGAACAATATGCTCATATATTTTATTTCCATGATCAAGATTCATATATAAATTAAAAAAAAAAAAAAAAACCATGTTAACACTTATTAATACCCATTTTTGCTAATATGGACCCGAGGCCCAAGGCTAGAAAAGCCCAAACCAGCCCAAAAAAGAGACTAACAAGTGAAAAAGAAAGGCAATTGGGCTATGCCCCACAAGCCCAAGAAGTAAGCAAGCTTGGCCCAAACAAAAGCCCCAAGAAAGAAAAGGCCCATGAGGAACAAGAGATACAACGCCCACTTTACGATATGGGCAATGTATAGGAGAATGCCACAGTGGGATGGCCCTCCTTAAAGAATAAGAATGGGCCTTAAAAATGCCCAACAAAGAAAGAATAGGTTAAAGGTCCAATAGGCCAGCCTAGCAGAAACTTATGGGAAGCAAGAAAAGAGGATATCAAGAGCCAATGGGCTCAACCCAGATGAAAAGTAGCAAGCCTAATGAGCCCACATCATCTCTATACAAAAGAAACACGGGTGAGAAAACTCTAGACTCAATAAAAGTAAAAAGAAATGTCACGTCCCAAACCGATGGCTGGATTTGTGACCATGACCGGATTTGTGACCTAACTGACATGTTAATATCAATCTTAAACTATGGTTTTAAAACCCGGACCGAATCGTACGGTCGAACCAAATTAACTGGAAACCGGCCATCAATCCAGGTTTTTAAACATAAAAAACTGGAACTCTCTGTTTTGCAGCAAATCATTCAAACCCCGATCAAACCGTCCGGTTTGTGGAACCGGGCACGGGTTTTCCGGTTTTCTTCCCCCACATAATTTTGCTAAAAATCTCCGGCTTGCATCTCGTTTGTCAACTACATCACTGGATTTCACCGTTTAATGAGAGACCAAGAGAGGGGAGGGAGAGAGAAAAAGGCAAGAGTAATAGAGATTACAGAGAATGAAGTAATATAGTAATGGAAAATGGAGTGCAAACTTACGCTGGCATTAGATTTTTAGGAATAGAAGTTGAATCATGCATTTTCGAAGAGATGTTTTGTTGGCATTCTTGGAGCTAACCAAAACGAAGAAAGGGAAGAAGGAACAAAGTATCAGACTATTAGGAAGGCTAGAAGAGAGAAGATAGAAAGCCAAAGATATCACTTTGAATTGACGGTGAGGATGAAGTTTTGAATGTAAGAATATTGGGATTTGTTAATTGATAAGCCTAGAGAGAACAGTTTATAAAAAATAAAAAATAAATAAAAAAATAAAAAAACTAGAGAGAATAAGGCAAGACAGGGGAACACGTAAATGAAATAAGAATGAGAAGAAAAAGTATTGGGGAGTGGGGCCGGGTAGAGAAAATGAATGAAAATTGAAAACAAGTAAAAGTAAGTTAAAAAATTCATTATGTTGTCCAAATTTTTTGAAAATTTTTAAATAATATAAGAGATATTTTATCATTTTTGTAATAAACAAAAAATATCATCTTTTCTATAATTGAAATATATTTTAACCTCTTTATATGTTATTTTAATTAAAATTGTTAAATTTTGTATATGTATTTTATTATTTTATATTAATAAATTATTAAAATAATTATGACGTCATCACGGTTCGACTTCGGTCTGAACTTAAAAATCTTGAACATCTTCCTTTTAGATTCATTAAACAATCTGGGTCTGAAAATCATGTCTTAAGCCTGATATTAACAAGAACCAACTAAACTTTTTACAAAAACTTCCCTTTCTTTTCATTCTTGTTTTTTTACTTCTTGATATAACTTTTCACTTGATATTTAGAGCATCTACAATGTACTTCAAGAGATAACACAATCCATCAGTTATTCAAATTCTGAATTTCACATAATACATCTCTTAATACTTTAAGAGTTTAAGGTACAAAACTTCCATTAGATCCTAAAATACACAATATTACAAAGCTAATCATCAAATTGCGAAATTAGGGTCTATACTTTCAGAATAAACTATCTTCTCCCAAAACTCAACTAAGGCTCCCTCTACTTTACAATAAATCTTGTTGACTGAAAAAGTGAAAGGGGTGAGCTACACCCTCACAGCTCAGTAAGGGTAAATTACACAAGAGTTTAATAAGAATGCATGTAAATCAAATCATTTCATTTTATGATTATTTTCATTTTATGATTATTCAGATCGGAGAACATATTTCATGCACAGTATTTTATACTCTTTATAATTATAACTTATACATTTTTCATAAGAAATTAATTGTTCTCCTTTTTCTTATTAGAATAATATTACAAAATCTTTCAAACTAAATTTCTTTCATTTCTTACAAAGTCACCAAATATAATATTGAATATTTAAAATCATAAATATATATATATATATATATATATTCTTATTACAAAATAATCATTTTGACTTAAATTAGATAATTGGTAACTTTGACATAAATCAGAAACTTTTTATAAAATATTATACCTTTCATAGTCACAAAACTTAACATTTCGTAAAAACAGATATCTAATAACTTTTTAACATAAGCTTTCATCAGAAGCTTTATCTTTAAATAACACTAAAACTTTTTCATTAGATACTTCATCTTTAAAGCATAAAGAACTTCAAAAACTTTTATCTTTACAGAACAGCTTTTCTTTTCATCAAAAACTTCTTCTTTTCATGAGAGCTTTTAACTTTTTCATAATGCATTCCAATAAAAATCACCCTGATGATCATAATATAACATAGCTAACATAGTTGTTCATAAATAATATATTGATTAGTTCATATCTGATAAGTCTGTATAGAATTGGGAGGCTTCTAGCACTACTGTGCTAGACATCCAGCAACACTGTGCCAGACATCCAGCATTCCCCACAATGCTAGGGATTCTCGGGATCATATCATAACATAGATCATCAAGACATCAACCATCGGGGTCGGTTGGCATCCTCCACAAGTTGGCCATTGATAGGCCACAAATGCGTAGACCCCTTGTGATGAAATAAATTGATTAATTAGCCATGTTTTTAATTAATTAAGTTAACATGCAAATTGTGTGGTAGCTAAAACAAATCACCAATAATCTAAAGTATGCAGCGAAAAATAAATAACACGATGATTTGTTTACGAATGGGGAAAACCTGACGGCAAAAACCCCATCGGGTGATTTAAGGTCACCACTCCCGAAACTCCACTATTATCACAACAAGCGGTTACAAGTAAAGGAATCCCAGTACCTTACCAACCTACAGTTGAACCCTTACCCCAATACCCAATTGGACTTGTTCTGTAGTGACAGTTTCTCCTTTTGATGCACGACTCCCAGTACGTGACTAACCAATTTGATGCACAGATCCCAATACGCAGCTTACTCCTTTGCACGAATCCCAGTACGTAACTAACTCCACAGCAACACTTTGATTGTTGTAGTTGATTTGCAGCAGCTTCACATAGAAATACTAATAAGATCTTCAATGTTGGTGCAAGAGACTTTGCTTAGTTACAAAACCCAAAGACGTATAAGAAACGCAGCAAGAACTCTTTCTTCTGTAGGAGGAGGCTAAGATTTCAAAAGAAAACCTTATGAAACTCTCTAGGGTTAGGTTTTTCTTTTTCCACCTCCTTTAAATAGGAGTTTAATAGGCTCTCCTATTCCAAATAGGTTTACACAAACCTTGGGCTTTCCTAATCCAATAAGAATTATACAAACCCATAAACAATTAGCCTTTTAGAGTAAAAACGTTGCTGGCTATAATCTGAATCTCGTAAGCTCGATCGATCGAGACATCTGTCGAGCTTTAATGAATCTCGACAGATCGAGATTCTGTCGAGGAGGTATCGAGATTTGAAGTTTGCACTTTTTTTGAGCAGTTCTTGAGTAATCTTCTTGTCTTCAATTTAACCACTTGTAATGATCATCTTGAACCTACTTAGATTTACCCAAATATAAGTAAAGTGCGTTTTGTCAAAGGATATGCCAATTACATAAAAATATCCCCAACAGCCATTCCCAACAAGGGCGGGTACAACAGAGTTCTCACCACTTTTAATGGCCAATTAGAGAACATTTTTCATGGAAAACTTGTAATTTAACCCTTACTGGCCAAGTTCAGATCACTAGAGGATATAACCCAAAAACATTTCATACTAATACATCATACTGAAATTCATAGTTTACATAACATTTAATGGTAATAGCATTTCCATTATTTTCTTTAAACATCATGTTCGTGGAATTAATAATAGCATCAATATGCTTAAATCATATATGTACACACACACACACACACACACACACACACACACACACACACACACAAGGTTTCAAAAGCCCACGAACATATCTTTGTCTGAAACATGATTATATGTCATATCTCTAATCAAAAACCTTTTAATGCATAATACACTTTAAAATAACCTTACGACTTACCAAATGCCCATATAACTTATCCCTCACCTGAAAGCAAATGAATCGAGAGCCTATAGTCAAGGGAGCTCATACTTGGGTGCTGGTAACACCTAAACCAAATATCAAAACTTATTACTATCAATTATACCTTTGCATAAACTTACACATTCATCCCAAAGCCTCTCTCTTAAAATCAAGAAAATCCTAATCCCACCTCAACGAGGTTCCCCAAACACAAGATACATTCATCAAACAACATGATGTAGCAAACCATAGAGAAACCATCATTCTCTTATTTATATCATATCTCCAGAGAAGCCAACTTCATTTCAAAATGTGCTTGAGATTAGGGCAATAATGCATGCATAAACATAAAATCCTTTAAGCATAGTCACATAACCATATACACCCATATAGCAATATACAACACATTGAACAAAGCAGCAACATGAAAAAACAGTAGAATGGTTTAGAACCCCTCCTTTGTGTACTAAACCTTGAACCAAGGTATACCAAATTTATCTATGATCCAGACAAACCAAATGATGAGCATATTAATTTACAGCTCAAATGATTCACCCTAACTTTAGAATTAAGTCCTCAAAGTTAGGTATGTCACTTACTGTTCACTGTTTATTCCAGCAACATATACTTCACTTATAAAATACAAATGGGCTATAAAATTACATCAAATTTTCATGCCAATTTACAAAATTTCTCCTTTTGATATCTAGTACTTTCCCTAACAGTTTCATAGGTAAAGACTACAGCCATGATTTAATAAAAATCGTACAATCCATCATACTCAAATCCGTTCTGACAGAAATTCAGTCAATTTATAAGTTACACCATTATTTCTATACTCATCCAAATGCTGTGAGATCAGTTCAATAACAACCACAAGTGTCTTAGCTTTCATGGGAAACATCCCTAGCATCCAAATTCACATTATACAATTTATTGTGTAATTTATTATGTTTGAACACAGAATCTGTCACAGTGACAGCCTTGCAACATTTTCTTGTAAACTCACAAACAATTATCAAACGATGGTATTTTCCTATGAAATTTAATACACACATACTAGAAATATTATATAATAATATCCAACAAACCTTTTACCCATAGCTATCCTAGAAAAATACAGGATTCATAATGACCAAACAAGTTAACGAATGAGTGCAACTCTTAACAAGTTCATGAAGTGCCTATTAACTAACTCTTAACAAGCTTCAATTACTGAATCAACTACACATTCAGAACCTCAATTATGAATTCCATAAATTTATCTAGCTATTTTACTCATTTTAACACTTATCCATAATAGATTTTATCTTAGTCTATCATCTAGGAGCACATGCAAGCATAAACAATAACTCAATTCATATTCGAGCAATCAACGGTCTCTAGAATCCAACACACCCATATAAAAATTCATATAACCATCACTTAAGTTTAAATGGACAATAAGAATTAGATTTTCCCCTTACACTAGGCACGGGTTCTTGGAGTGATAGAGCTAGAATCACTCTAGCTTTAAGTTGGGAACAAGAGCTTGAGAAGAATTGAAAAAAACTTCCTTGTTGCAGCTGGACCAGTAGGTGTGAAAGGGAGGGGAGGGTTGAGAGTTTTTCTTTCTTTTGATGTGGGACCCATGGGTATGAGAGGGAGAAAGTTTCTTGATTGTTCTAGTTGCTTTGAGAGAGAGTAGAAAGAAGAATGAGGTGGAGCTTGTTTGTTGCATGGCCTGCCAAGTGTGGGTCTTTGGGTCAAAAGAAGATAAACATATGTCACCATGATACGTTGGCATTACATGTGTTAAATTTCAATTGGTTGCAATTGTAGGTGGAATTTCCACTATAGGTCATATGACTAAGAATTTGAATTCACTTACCGTTATGCTCGGCTAGAGCAGCCAACAAATTTTGATTAAATTATGTTTGATCTTATCTAAATAAAATTTAATTAAACCATGTTCGATGATAAGAAATTGTTAAAAAAAATCGAAATTGTAAGTACTAAGTACTATTCAAGCAAGGCGTTTTATTTTACAATTGGTTTGTGGGTTCCAATTAGTTCAACTGGTAAAGTCTCTGATGGTTAAATAAGAGATCTGGAGTTCATTTCCTGCCTGCACCAAAAATCGATTGGTGTACGTCTTGGTCTGATGATAAAAAGCTATATAAAAAGCTATCATTAAGAGCAGCCGTCATAGGTTGAAACTCTCTCTAAAAAAAGTTTACAATTGGTTTAATTATGTCTTTCAATTAAACTAATTTTTTTGTTTTGGTCGTTAGCCATGTCAGCAATTTCCATCTAAGAGATAGCAATAAGGACTAAATTGACATGACATTGAAAGGTTAAGTACCAAAGTGACACAATTGAAATGATATAGACAAAATTGAAATCTAGTGTAAAGTATATAGAGCAAACACGTAGTTTACCCTAATAGTTAACAGTAGGCATTTGTTATGATTATGCTTGTATGTGAAATTATACATTCTAATATTAGGCAAGTATAAAAAGTTAAAGTTTTGGACCATGTTTGATGTTTCTCTTCTGTTTTTTGGTGAGTACAATTGTCTCCCTTTTGTGTCTTTGGGTTTGTTTGGTTGGAATGGTAGAAAAGTAGGAGGATAGAAAATGGGGAGAAGATAGAAAAATTTTAAGTTTTCCCTCATAGTGTTTGGTTTGAGAGTAGAAAAGTAAAGGGATAGAAAACTTAGTTTGTATAAATTTACTTTCATACCCCTAATAGATAAAAAAGTGACAAATTAGGAAAATATATATACACACACACACGAATGAACAAAAAAAAAAAAATAGATGAAAAAAAAAAACACCAACCGAGTGAAAAGCATAAAAATGACAAAAAAACTAAAGAAGAAAAAAAAGGACAAAAAACTAAAGAAGGAAATTTAAAATAAATAAAAAAAGAATACAATTGACATGTAACAAAAAATGACAAAAAGGAAAAGAAGCAAACGAAAGGAAAGAAAAAAAAAATAGAAACCATGAAAAGTAGAAAACCTAGCACATTGTAGTACATGGGCGCTTTAGTCCAAACATTTTCTAACATGTTTCCTCCCCAATTTGGGGAGAAAACATTTTGATGGGCTTGGGAAGAAAACACTCAGGCCTCACCAATTTTTTTTACTCTTCTCCTTCTAACCAAACACCCACTAAAAACATTTTCTTCCCATTTTTCTCTCTTTTTTTTTCTTTTTTTTTTTCTTTCTATTCTCCCTATTCCACCTCCAACCAAACAAACCCTTAGTACAAGAAGAGGAAATTGTGCTAGTTCTTTGAGTGAAGGAGAAGAGAGTGAATGTAGTTCATCTCAAATCTTTAGGTGAAGTTCTCCTTATGTGAAAAAGAGGGTGTTAAGGTGGATGTGAGTAATAAACCTTAGAGGCAAATGCATCTTCACTCGACGTGTCCTTATATATAGAGGTGGGGACTAGAACTTTTAAGCCACTGTGGAGAACTCATAGAGGGTTCCATGTTCGAGATCCACAACTTTTGTCACAACTTGTTCAGATGGCGAGTTGTGGTGCTTGAAGTTGTGGTACTTAAAGTTGTGGTACTAGCATTATTTATATGCTATTGGTGTGGTAATAACCAACCCACCATTTTTATTCCATCATTCACAACTCGCCACATAGACAAGTTATGACAAAATTGTGGTGCTAGCATTATTCATATGCTATTGGCGTGGTAAGCCACCTATGAAAAGAAAAAAAAAAGTGAATTACGGGTTAAGAGTAAAGGTTCTTTGAAAACAAAGAATCATCAATCTACAATTTGGTAGAGGAAGGGGATAGCAGGAAAAGGACAATGCAATATGTTTGCAAGAATATAGAAGCTACATAGGTGGAGGCCGGTTACTAGCTCCGCCGAGAACAATGAGTTGTCTAGCTTGGGATTATTATGAGCTTGGGAACCCATGCAAATAGTTTAAGAGCTCATTACTTTTTTACTAGAAAAAAAATCCCATGATCGTGTTCTTATCTTAGACTTGGCCAAATGAGGCATGGTTGGAAAGAATAAGGTGCAGGTTGTGTTTTGATGGAAAGTTTGTAGTTAAGGGTGAGACTCAAGGGGGAGGTCTGGTTCTCTTGATATGAAATCTGCCCTCTCTATCTCTCTTGATTCCTACTCATTTGAATCATATAGATGTTATTCTAGATAAAGGCTCTGAGAATGCTTGGAGGCTCACTGGCGTGGGGTCGATACAAGTATAAACTTGATAACTTCTATTACTTTAATCAATAAAAAATCAATCATAGGCTAAAGTAGAATTTCTATCCCAGATAAAAAATATATATTCTTAATAATTTGATTTGTCCACAATTTTTTGGTTTCCCTCCTTAATGAGGTAACACCCCAATCAATTCTACTCCCCCATTATGTTATTCCACTCTCCATCAAACCGCTTCATTTACCTCTTTAATAATAAAAAATTACACTCTTTTCAATGTTCTTCAAAAAATTATTTTGGTGAAATTGAGCTTAAATTAAATAGAAATGACAATTACAAAGTCTAAAATAATAAACACCCCAAGCATTAGCTGATAACTGGTACAAAATACAAGGAGGAGGATGCTAATACAAAACAAAACTATCACTTGGAGAATATCCTTCCTTGGCCAAAGGGTTCGTAAATTGATTCCCTTCGCTGTATATAGGTGTGGTGGATCCATGGATGTGAGTTTTTTAAAGTATTCTTATATATTTAATGCCTCCACGGTTTTAGACTTCCCTCTTTAACACCTCTACATCAATGCGGTTTATTTGCCTCATGACATTAAATTTTTTTACCTTATTTTTCAGCTTCTTCATTATTATAGCATTATTTCTTTTAAGTTTTCATACTTTTTCATTAATTTCTTTTTCTTTTTTCCTTCTTTGTTCTCTTTTATTGTTTCCTATTCCCCCCCCCCTTCCCCAAATCTCTCATCTCTATTTTATTTTCCTCTTACCAACCATTTATTAGTTTTCCTACTCAATGGTGATTAATTGATGCTTCAACCTCCTCCCCTTCCCCCAATTCGGCTATTATTTTCTCCATCAAATTTTTATTTCCTTATCTTCTTTCCTTTACTCCTTCGAATGATTCCTCATGTTCCCTACTTCCTTATTTCCAATACCTTTCCTTAAATGCCTCAAAAACACAAATGATTCTCATAAATAAAGGAAAAAGGTTTGGCTCCAAGCATAAATAGAAAAATGACACTGTATGCACATGACTCACTTGATTAGTTGGACTAAGTAAGTCATGCATAAATGTCATCTTCCTATCGATGATTGGAGCCCCAAACAAAAACTGATATAAATATAAGGAAAACAAAAAAAAAGCACTAGGAGTTTCAGTGTTTTACATACTATAAACTGATGTAGTCAAACTTGTAGCACTATAGCATTACTCTAAATATACTCAAGTTTGTTTTGTTACATCCAGCTAAAATGAAATATTCTTTTAGCATAAATAATTTATTATAGATGGTTAATTCTGATATATTAACTTGCATAAATTGTAAAGAAAGTATTTGATAAAGAAAGTATTTCGCTTGGTTGAGATGGTTCGAAGTGGGTGTTGCATTCAATGGAATTATTTCATAACGTAATTCTATATTCTTATTTTTCTCCTTAGTTTGATTGGAAAACAAACAGATGGATAGGTTATTTTCTTTCATTGGGGAGATCTCTTATTTTACTTCTGCATCTCTTATGCAAGTTGCTTTGGCATCTGAAATTAATGCCTTGTTGTAAAAGTATCTTTTTATATGCTTTGCTTTCATTTATATATTTTTTTATTGATGTATCACACACACACACACACACACATATATATATATGCGCTGCAAGTTAGGATTTTTTTGTAAAGAAATCTACCAAAAAATTGTTCGTTGATCTGTTTGTTTTTGAGAAAATGGAGTATCTTGACTTGCTTAAGAAGGGCCTCGTTGTTTTATTTTCTATGGCTTTATTTTGAAAGCTTATTCCATACATAGTACCGTTTTAGGATCTGTTTGTTTTCATGGAGTATCTTGAATTGCTTTTGAAAGGTCTCGTTGTTTTGTTTCCTTTTGCTTTCTATGGGATGCTTATTACATACAAGTGGAGCTTCCGGAAGATAGAGAAGGAGCCGATCAAAGTATTGGTCACTGGTGCTGCAGGCATGCTAGCTCAATATGATATTCTATTGGCTTTTCTTGGTCCTTGCTAGAAATATTATTATATCTCCAACTTAGATAGCTGAACCTAGAACTTTATTTATTTTCGCTGAATTTCTGAACCATATTTATCTAGATTTTATTCTAATTGACAAAAATGAATGTTCTCCTAATGCGAAACCTCAAAAGTTCCTTTTTTGATGATTGCTTAATCCAAATTTGCTTGTATGCTTGTGGATACTTAATTTCTTTTTTCCTTCTTTTGGTATCTTTAGCTCATATATACATATTTCATTTATTTCTTTTGTTAGAATAATGGTTAAATAATTACTATTTGTTTTGCAAAGGTAACGCTTAAATAATGCCACTATTTTTATTTGAAAATGAGTTTAAATTACTTTTCTATAGATAATCTAAAGAAAATCTTTCAAATTTTAACTGTTTTGCTGTTGTTATAGTCATTATTATCTTATACATTGAAGTCTTTTCTAGATTCTCCAAAAAAAAAAAAAAAAAAAAATCTTTTCCAAATAGTTGGAAAGAATGAGAATTGAAAGAAAAGAGTGTCTTATTATATCAAGATGACTGTTGTTACATGTCACTATATCAAGGACAAAGTGTGACGGGACTGACGAAGCAAATAATGACGACAAAAAATCACTGACGGAAATATCACGAATGACGAAGACGAGGATAAAGCAGCAGGAATATTCAATACCACCAATGAATGCCCAGGCTGGGAGAGAACAGCTGTATAGCCCGTTGGACAAATTAAAGCCCCACCATAAAGCAAAGGGCGTAACTTAAGGCAGCATTAAAACCACAATAACTGTCACAACGGCTAAGGAGCAAAAGGAACATATATAAACCAACCAAAAACACCAGTCAGAGGTATGATTACACAAGAACCCGGCACTTTCTTCACTTTTTATCTCTTTGGCTACAAATCCTAAAAGCTAACTTAAGCATCGGAGGTGCTTTGGCAGGCACCACACCGGTGGCCCCTTTGACAGATTACGCCATCGCCTCCCGGACTGTTGGAAGGAGAAGTACAGGTTTGATTCCGTCTAAACTTAATTCTTGTTTCGACTGACGAACATTTTTGCTTCATCAGTTTGGCGCCGTCTGTGGGAAGCACATATTTCCGTGTTTATACTTGGAAAGGCAGATCCCACCCATTTTCGCAGACAAATGGAATCCAATCAAAATCCTATCTCCTTGACACAGCAAATCCAGGCCCTGGCGGCCACTGTCGAAGAGCTCACCAGAAAAAATCAAGAAATGGAGATACAGCTTCAACAAATGCAACAAGGAGAAACTCAATCCCGGGGCGGCCCAGAAGACGAAGGGGATAGTCACCGGAGCGCGAGTACTTTCAGGCCAACCACCCCTGACGAGCAAAGTTCGGATGCTCTAAAGGAGATGAGGAAAGAGATGGACGAGCTGCGGAATGCCATCAAAGAGAAAATGGATCGGAGTGTTGATAGAATGATTAGGGCCACAAACTCACCCTTCACTACGGCAGTCCTTGGGCATCTAGTGCCACCCAAATTTCGGCTGCCCCAGCTAGAATAGTTTGACGGGTTGAGGGACCCTCAAGATCACCTCAACACGTTCAAAACAACCCTAGGCCTCCAACAGCCCCCTGATGAGATCCTGTGCCGTTCGTTCCCCACCACTCTCAAAGGAGCGGCCAGGGAATGGTTTACCAAGCTGCCGCCATCGTCAATAGACAACTTTAAGCAGCTGAGCGGTGCTTTCTTGAGACATTTTATTGGGGGACAACGTCCGAAGAGGCCAGCGGATTACCTGCTCACCGTCAGGCAGGGGGATAGGGAGACATTAAGGTTATATGTAAAACGTTTCACGCGAGAAACCTTGGAAGTGGACGAAGCTGACGACAAAGTGCAATTGACGGCTTTCAAGGCAGGGCTAAGATCTCGAGACCTCGTGGCATCACTTGCAAAGAATCCCCCGAAGACAATGGCAGAAATGCTTTTAAAGGCACAAAAATACATGAATGCCGAGGACGCGCTCGCAGCTATAGGGGATGCAGTAAGGCCAGGAAGCGTCGGAGTAAGGGACAATGAACGAAGAGGACAGAAGAGAGAATGACATGATCATCAATCCAGAGACGGTAACAGGAAAGACGACAAAGGTCCCCGAAAGGTAAAGTTTACCCCTCTAATTATGCCTGTTGACAAAATTTTGTCGCAGATCAAGGACGAGCACCAATTGAAATGGCTGCGGCCATTGCATTCGTCACCAAACATTCGTGACAAAAGCAAATACTGCCGGTTCCACAAGGATCACGGCCATTATACGGAAGATTGCCGAGATCTCAAGGAGCAAATCGAGGAATTGATACGCAAAGGAAAGCTACAGAAATATGTGAAGAAAGGAGAATACAGCAGGTCCAGGGATGGAAGCAAGAACCAACAAGAATCCTCGTCTAGAAACGACGATCGTCAAGCCCAACCGGCATAGAATGTGATCGGGGAAATAACGACAATCGTTGGAGGACCGTTCATGGGGGGATCCTTTCGGTCCCTCAGGAAGGCATGCCAAAGGCAGGTGAACAGTGTCCATATGATACCTCCAGTCAAGCAGAGACGGACAGATCAGGATATGATCTTCAACGAAGCAGACGCTAGAGGGGTGAAAGAACCTCACAACGATCCTCTTGTTATAATGTTAACTCTAGAAGGGTTCAACACTAAGAGGATCCTTGTAGACAACGGCAGCTCTGCAGATATTATCTACCTCCCTGCTTTCCAGCAATTGAAGCTAGATCCAAAAAGGCTGCGCCCCTTCGACTCTCCACTCGTCAGTTTCAGCGGGGATCGGGTATATCCCAAGGGCATGGTGACGCTGACGGTTACAATCGGGGCCTACCCGAGGCAGTTAACCCGTCAGCTAGACTTCTTGGTAGTGGATTGTCCCTCATCCTATAACGCCATCATTGGGAGACCAACACTCAATAAATGGAAGGCGGTGACGTCTACTTATTGCTTGAAGGTGAAATTCCCAACAGACATGGGAGTCGGCGAAGTGAAAGGAGATCAGATTTTAGCTCGGGAATGCTACCAGGCGGTACTGGCTGCACGAGAAAATCATACTTGGACGATAGAGGAAAAAGCGGAAAAGAAGGAAGAGAAAGAAGAATGGAGGGAGGAAGCACTGGAGACGATCGAGTTAGCTATCGGGGAAGTGTCCAAGACGACGAAGATAGGAAGAATACTGAGTCCAGAGATGAAGGCCAGGCTCATTCAATTACTCAGAGACCACCTGGATGTATTCGCTTGGACTCACGAAGACATGCCAGGCATATCCCCTGAAGTCATCCAGCATGAATTGAGGGTGAACCCAGAGAAAAAGCCCGTCCACCAGAAACGAAGAACCTTCGCCCCAGAACGAGATCAGGCAGTGACGGACGAGGTCAACAAGCTTTTGGCAGCAGGTTTTATTCGAGAAGTACATTATCTGGAATAGCTTACCAACGTTGTTTTAGTAAAGAAAGCCAACAGAACATGGAGAATGTGTGTGGACTTCACAGATCTGAACAAGGCGTGCCCAAAGGATAGCTTTCCTCTACCGAGGATAGATCAGCTGGTAGACTCAACGGCTGGAAATAAGTTACTGACATTTATGGACGCCTTCTCCAGGTACAACCAGATAAAGAGAAGAAAAAGCCGCCTTCGTCACGAGCCAAGGACTCTACTGCTACAAGGTGATGCCCTTCGGGCTGAAGAATGCTGGAGCCACTTATCAGAGGTTGGTAAACAAGATGTTCAAGAATCAAATCGGCAGAAATATGGAAGTATATGTGGACGACATGCTCGTCAAGAGTAAAGAAGAGCTTTCTCATCTTGAAGATTTGAAGGAAACGTTCACCACCCTCAGACAATACAAAATGAAGTTGAACCCAGGTAAATGCGCATTTGGGGTAGCCTTGGGAAAGTTCTTAGGGTTTATGGTCTCTCAAAGGGGGATAGAAGCTAACCCGGAGAAGGTACGCGCCATTATCAACATGGAGTCACCAAAGACGGTTAAAGAAGTCCAGAAGCTGACAGGAAGGATCGCGGCGCTTAGTAGGTTCGTCTCCCGAGCAACGGATAAATGTCACCCCTTCTTCCAAACCTTGAAAAAAGCTTTCGTCTGGACTGACAAATGTGAGAAGGCATTTCAAGAGCTTAAACGTTATCTGAGTAATCCGCCTCTTCTAAGTCCGGCAAAAGAGGGAGAGCCTCTATAGTTGTACCTGGCGGTATCAGTCACGGCCGTGAGTGCGGCCCTAATTCGTGAAGAGAGTAAGAAGCAGCTGCCAGTTTACTACGTTAGTCAGGCCTTCCAAGGAGCTGAGTATAGATACCCGATGATCGAGAAGATTGTGTTCGCGCTAATAATGGCCTCACGCAAACTCAGGCAATATTTCCAGGCGAGCCCAATCCTGGTCATGACTGATCAACCTATCAAAAAGTCCATGAACAGACCAGAGGCGGCTGGGAGGATGATCCAGTGGGCCATCGAACTTAGCCAATTTGACATCGAGTACCATCCCCGGACGGCCATCAAAGCACAGGTACTGGCAAATTTCGTGGCCGAATTTACCTTTGCAGGCGAAGACAGCCAAGTTGCAGACGAAGGTAAGTGGACGATTCAAACTGACGGCTCTTCAACTCAAAGGAGGGGTGGCGTAGGGGTCGTCATAACCACCCCAGACGGAGAAGTGCTTAAGTACGGAGTCCAGCTGCGGTTTCCAGCCACCAACAATGAGGCCGAATACGAAGGAATAATGACGGGACTGAGGCTCGCAAAAGCCCTTGGGCCAAGAACCTACTAGTTCAAAGCGATTCAAAATTGGTAACTGAACAGAAAAGGGGAAAATACGATGCAAAGGAAGACAGGATGCAAAAATACCTCAGGTTGACGAGATGTCTTATCCAAGAATTCGACGCGGTCAGGTTCGAACGGATCCCTCGAGACCAGAACACCGTGGCAGACGAGATATCAAAAATATCATCGTCCGAAGCATGGCCTTCGAAAATTGGGCTTACGATTGAAGTCCAGAAGCATCCCAGCATTGAAGAAGTGTCCACGTTCCAGATACGAGGTACGAACAGCTGGATCAACCCTATCATGTCTTTTTTGCAGGACGGACACCTCCCCCAAGACGCAGACGAGGCAAAGAAAGTCAGAAAAAGAGCGGCCAGATTCACGATCTTAAATGGCACCTTATACAAAAGGGGCTTTTCCATGCCCTACTTAAGGTGTGTTGACGAAGACGAAGCCAACTACATCCTGAGAGAAGTTCACGAAGGAGTTTGCAGAAATCAGGCTGGCCCAAGATCTCTGGTAAGCAAAATCATTAGAACAGGTTATTTCTGGCCAACTATGCAGGTGGACGCGGTAGACCTCGTCAAGAAATGCGATAAATGTCAAAGGTTTGGGAATGTCCAACGACTTCCAGCAGAACAAATGACGACCATATCCTTCCCCTGGCCGTTCGCTCAATGGGGGATTGACATCGTCGGCCCACTACCCTTAGGTAAGGGACAGGTAAAATTCTTATTCGTTGCGATTGACTACTTCACAAAATGGGTGGAAGCAGAGGCAGTGGCAACCATCACTGAAGCACGAATCCAGAGCTTCGTTTGGAGAAATATAGTTTGTAGGTTTGGGATACCAATGACGATCATATCAGATAATGGACGACAATTCGATAGCCAAGCCTTCAAGGATTTCTGCTCAGGGTTGGGTATCAGAAACAAATTCTCATCTCCAGGACACCCGCAAGCCAACGGACAGACGGAGGTGATGAACCGGATGCTGCTGAAGATCATAAAAACCAAGCTGGACGAAGCCAAGGGTGCCTGGCCAGACGAACTCCCAAACGTGTTGTGGGCCTATAGAACCACAGCAAGAACTCCGACAGGAGAAACCCCATTTATGCTCACTTATGGCACTGAGGCTGTAATCCCAGTAGAAGTGGGTGCCACCAGCACCAGACGAGAACAATACAACCAAGAAGGTAACGACGACCAGCTGCGAATCAACCTGGACTGCCTTGACGAAGTGAGAGATCAAGCTTCCAACAGGATGACCAGGTACCAACAGAAGATGAGGGAATATTACAACAAGAGAGTGAAGCTCCGACAACTTGAGATAGGTGACCTCGTCTTGCGTAAAGTCAACACAGCCACAAGAGACCCTGTTCAAGGAAAGCTAGGCGCTACCTGGGAAGGGCCTTACCGGATCACTCACTACTCTAGACAGGGAAGCTATCACCTGGCAACCTTGGACGGACAAAAGCTCCCACGACCATGGAATATCGAACATCTAAAGAAGTACCATCAATAAATGTAAACCAGTGGATACGTCATTATTCAAAAGCAATAAAGAAATTTTCAGTACTAATGCTTCTACGTCCACAGGCTTTTCCAGTTGGGGTTGACAAAACAATCTCAACGATAACTAAGTAACAAGATTCCGCCTTGACGGATGTAAGTTACTGACGATAATAAGAGACATAGAATCTCAAAATGCAACTAAGTAACAAGATTCCGCCTTGATGGATGTAAGTTACTGACGATAATAAGAGACATAGAATCTCAAAATGCAACTAAGTAACAAGATTCCGCCTTGACGGATGTAAGTTACTGACGATAATAAGAGACATAGAATCTCAAGATACAACTAAGTAACAAGATTCCGCCTTGACGGATGTAAGTTACTGACGATAATAAGAGACAAAATCTCAAGATACAACTAAGTAACAAGATTCCGCCTTGACGGATGTAAGTTACTGACGATAATAAGAGATTTAACTAACAACAAGTTATTAACCACTGTAAGGGATATTGAAAACTCCGCTTCAACGAATATGCAGAAAAGAAACAAGTATATCTAAATTAGAGCCCAAAAACCGAGGGCAGATTCCATTGCTTTTAGACCCATAAACACTGGGCCAAATCATTTCACAAAAATTGTTCAAAAAAGACAAATTGCTTCAACAGCGGAGCTAAAAAAAAAAAAAAAAATTTTTTTTTAAGCAGCAGGGTAATCTTGATCAACCGTCGGCAGAAGGAGCAGCATTATCGGGTGCAGGTTCGTCGGCTAAGGCATTCCCTGAAGCATCAGGTTGACCGGAAGAAGATTGAGCAGCCTCGTCCACAGCCATCTCATGGTCAATCTCCTCGAAGTCAAGGCTCTCCAGATCCACTCCCGAAGGGTGCTTGGCGAGGTACCTCCTTAGTAGTTCAAACCCTTTGAAGTACCAACTAAGTAGGACGGTGTTGTACTCGTCCGTGGTCTGGAACGCCTCAACGGACCGAGCCGCTATGGTCTTCAATTTTTCCTTAAATGCCAGGAGCTGCTCGTCCTTCTCCAGAGTCAACTGGCGCTCAACCCTTAGGTCGTCATTAAGACCCTTCATCTGCTCTTTCAACCCGTTGGCTTCCCCCATTGATTGAATCAATTCCTTCTTCAAACCGGAGTTCTCGGCTTCCAGGACCTCAACTCTCGATGCAAGGGAGGCAGCCTTTGCTTCTTGAGTTAGATACTCCGAGGTAATGTGCAAACTCTCCCCCAACACCTGAAACAAAAATTAAGGCCGTCAGCACGCGAAGCTTCGAAAAGAGTCCCAAAACCACCTTGCCTTAAGGTTTTACCTGAACAATCTTCTGCACATGGCGGCTCGCAACACTATTGAAAGGCACTCCAGTAAGAACCTTCAAGTCGCCCGCGGCCACGGCTCCATGCGCCCTCTCCACCGCCAGACTTTCATCGTCCCAGATGGTAGACGAGGAAGAAGCAACCTTATCCTTTGCCGTCTCCAAGCGTGGCCTCTTGGAAACGGGAGTAGGGAGTTCCTCAATCGACATGGAGGGGGAGACCATCCTCGTCACCTCCACCCCAGAAGTGACGGGAGTAACCTGGACTGCGGGCGAAGCGGAGGAATCTTTTGCTCGAACTCCTTTTTTCCCCAAGTTTGACAGGGGCTCATTCTTTTTCGATTTGATCTTGGCGTACAGATCCTTGTTAAATCTCGTAGTCATCTCTGAAAAAAAAAAAAAAAAAAAAAAAAAAAAAAAAGAGAAAAGTGGAGATGATGTTAACGAAGACAAAGAAGGACAGTCTCTACTCACGAACCAAATACTTACTTTTCTTTTCTTCGATCTCGATGTTACGGAGGACAAAAGAGGAAGGCTCTGGCCCCAAACAGTAGAAAGCTAGAGTCTTGGGACACACAAGATCGTCCCAATCCTCGATCGTCTGTGCGTATTCAATGGCCTTTCTTACTCTCTCTTTGTATCGACTTTTCAACTTTGTTCGTTTCGTCACTGCAAAAAATAATAAAGATCAATGAAAACGTCCTCAATAGCAACAGGGAGCAAGAAAAAATTCAACGGACGAAGATAGATATTGACGCACCTAATGACGGGTTTCCCCACTGACAATGTAACCTCGGGAGATCACCCCAAATCTCACTCGAAGGGGTCTCAAAATCATCTCCCGACACAAAGAAAAATCGGGACTTCCAGTACCTGAAAGACAAAGGCAATCCCTTGATAATCCTATTTTTTCTCTCCCAAGGCACTAACTCATAGTACCCGTATTCTCTAGACGATTTTAGACGGTACAAATGGACAAGCTCGTCCATTTTAAGCATATCCCCGTCTACGGCGGCCATCCAAATACCCATACAACTCACCACGATCCTCCAGGAATTAGGCATAAGCTGTCCAGGAGCTATGCCAAAGTAATCCAACATCTCCATCAAAAAGGGGTGGACGGGAAATCTCAACCCACACAAAAAGGCCGCCTCATAGAAACAAACCTCCCCCGGGAAAAAACTACAGGCCCGGTCATCTACTCCAGGTAAACGGACCCTCACCCGTTCTGGAAACTGGAACCTATCTCTAAACCTCCCTAGGGTTTCAGCGTCAAGACCACACTCCTCTCCAAGGGCGTGAAAAGCCCTAACTTCTCTAAGACTGGAAATGGCTGTGTCCCCTCCCACTGGGTCGTCGCTGGACGAAAGCCCAGTATCTAACTCACTCGACCTAACGTCAGACATAATTCCAGGAACCCTTTCCTTACCCCTATACCAATCCACGGACTGACGAAGCAAAGATAGCAAGTCAGCCAACACAATTTCTAGACCGTTACCCTCACAAATAAAACCCCCTAGGTGCGGAGAACTACCTAAAAAACCCCCCAAACGAGCGAACAGGAAGGAAATCGAGGGGCAAACTGTCCTAACCTCAGAGCCACTAACCATCAAAATCTAAAACAAGATGGGCAGAATAACACAAGCTAAAATCCCCACAAAAAAGGAAAAAGGGGGAAGGGGAAAAAGGAACAAAAATCAGAAAAAAAAAATCATCACAGAAAAGGGAAGCGAAACCAAAGATTGAGAAAATAAAAATACCTCGAAAGCGCAAACTTCGCCGTACGCGGGTGCCACCACGCAACGTACCGGTCCGAAAACGAGAGATCGCCGGAGAAGAATTTGCAAAGAAAAGCAGAAAAAACGCAGAGCAACGCAGAGCAACATAAATATTTTCAGAAAAAATATAAAGAACAAAGAAAGGGAAGTTAAATAGCACAGAAATTAAAGAGAAACAGCGGGAAAAACGAAGAGGCAAATGATGGAAACATTAATCACCACCAACCGAAGCACGCCACGTGGCCACGATCAGAACAGCGCCACCACTGCGCATTTATTGTGGCACGAAACACCAAGAGTCACCTGCCAACTTTTCACCTTCCATGATCGCCACGACATGTCATGACGACCAAGGAATCCGAGGGCAACTGACAGGACTGACGAAGCAAATAATGACGACAAAAAATCACTGACGGAAATATCACGAATGACGAAGACGAGGATAAAGCAGCAGGAATATTCAATACCACCAATGAATGCCCAGGCTGGGAGAGAACAGCTGTACAACCCGTTGGACAAATTAAAGCCCCGCCATAAAGCAAAGGGCGTAACTTAAGGCAGCATTAAAACCACAATAACTGTCACAACGACTAAGGAGCAAAAGGAACATATATAAACCAACCAAAAACACCAGTCAGAGGTATGATTACACAAGAACCCGACACTTTCTTCACTTTTTATCTCTTTGGCTACAAATCCTAAAAGCTAACTTAAGCATCGGAGGTGCTTTGGCAGGCACCACACCGGTGGCCCCTTTGACAGATTACGCCGTCGCCTCCCGGACTGCTGGAAGGAGAAGTACAGGTTTGATTTCGTCTAAACTTAATTCTTGTTTCGACTGACGAACATTTTTGCTTCATCAAAGTGTATTTGATTTTCAATTGTGTAGTGTGTATCTCAAAAGTTTGATTTTGCTCAACAGGGCAAATAGGTTATGCCATCCTTCCAATGATTGCAAGGGGAGTCATGTTGGGTCCTGATCAGCCTGTGACTCTGCACTTGTTTGATAATATCAAGCAGGCAGATGAAGCCTTGAATGGGATAAAAATGGAATTGATTGATGCTGTCTTTCCTCTTCTGAAAGGTATGTCTCTTATCTTGAGAGATAATTCTAGGTAGATAGAATTATTCTCTCCCTTGAGGTTTCTTAAACTGTCATGAATATGTTTGAATAGGTGTGATTGCTACCACGGACATTGTTGAAGCTTGTAAAGATGTCAATATTGCTGTTATGCTTGGTGGATTCCTACGGAAGGAAGGTATGGAAAGGATGGATATGATGTCTAAAAATGTGTCTATGTACATGGCTCAAGCTTCGGCCTTGGGCAAGCATGCTGCTGCGAATTGCAAGGTGACCCCATAAATGCACTTGAGTGTGTAGATATGATATAACTGATATAAGATTTTAGAGACACCCACACTAGTTTACAATATTATAAGTTCACCTATATAGATTTGGATTGTTTGTATATGTATCCTACTATCCTACTTTAAAAGTCATGAAGTTGGATGCTCTAAGATGTTTTGAAGTTTTATAGCGGAGACCTTTTGGTGCGGACACCATATTGGACTTATTGGTGCTGATTAATGATGTAGAACATACAACATAGGCTTTCCTTAAGTAGAGAGACAACCAGAAGTTAGTGCTCAAGAAATCTAGGAAGTAAAAAAGTACTAGTAGAAATCATTGGTGATGACCACTATGCACTCTTGATATGATAGTCACTCTACAAGTACAAAGTTTTTGTGAGGTGGGGGGGGGGGGGGGAAGGGCCGGGTTCATTTCTCTAGGAGAGAGTTTTACACATATATTTACTTAGATTATGTTAGTAGAATTTCTATCTTGTATATAAAAAAAATTTAAAAATCATTGGTGATGGCGATAGAATTCCCTAAAAATTATAAGGGAAACAATGCTAGGAGCTAAACTCGTCACCTCCGAGTCTCTGACCACGACCAAAGCCACTTTTCGAGAAAACTCTTTCATTTAGACCCTGAAATTTTCATTTTTGCCATTTTTAGTAATTTTATTTGGTTACAACTTTTCATTTAAAAGTCAAAATAATGTCCCATCTATTTTGGGATGTCTCCTAGAGATAATAGAATTTAATTTTGCAATTATCTTAGTTTTGCAATTTTGGGGTATTTGTTTTCTTATTTTGTCACCTAATTTTGTACTTAATGTGAATTAGGGTTTTAGGGTGTTTTCCTAGCCGTCTTAGGAGTGCTTTAAGGTTTCTAAGGGTCCCCTAGCAGCCCTAGGACTGCTTCACTATTTAAACACAATTAATAAATATACAGACTTTTGTCTCCCAATTTTATGGTAGATTCCAATAACCATTCTTGTAAATTCAAGGAACCTATGTTATTTTTCCTAAACAAACATGTTTTGTTCCTTATTATGAACAAAACTTGTTATGAGTTAATTTTTTCAGAATTTAATTTTTTTTTTTGGTATTTAATGTATTTGTTATGAAGTTATTTCCTTTAATTTCATTATAGAAGACAAGATGATTATGAATAAATAGAATTTTATTGGATGTTTTTCTTCCAACACTTGATGTTTGGTACAGGCAATCCTAGGTAGTGAACCTAGGTTCTTATCTCTGTTACTTTGCTTGGTACTAATTCTAGGCAGCTGTAAGTGTTGATTCCTGGGTTCTATCCCTCTTTCCATTGGTAACTCCAGGTTCTATCCTATTTGTTTTTATTTTACTTCACAAATACACATCCCCATTGAAAATTTGGTCGTCCTGCATCACCATCTTTCTATTGAGATGCCCTCTTTAGGTCATGATAATTGTGCATTTTCAACTCTAGTTTCCAACTTATTTATGAACATATTTAGTGAAAACCAGATTTCTAACTATTTCAAATGTTGGAATCTTTTAGAGTGTTTTCTTCCCTTAATCTTCACTTCCATGCAGTTAATTTTTGGACTTGATATTGTTTCATAAGTTGATGCCTTTTCATTGCTTTTATTGTGCAGGTGCTAGTTTTTGCCAAGCCATCAAACACCAATGCACTCATCTTGAAAGAATTTGCTCCTTCAATCCCAAAGAAAAACATCACATGCCTAACTCGACTTGATCATAATAGAGCATTGAACCAAGTAGCTAAGAGGCTAAAGGTTAATTCTAGTGATGTCAAGAACATAATCATTTGGGGCAATCACTCTTCAACTCATTATCCAAACGTCAATCATGCGACTTTCACCACTAAAAATGGAGAGAGACTAGTCTGAGAACATGTTGCAGACAATCATTGGTATCTCAAAATATCCAACATGTTTATTCATTTCCACTTTCACATGTTTAAATTATTAGGAGACATAGGTTGATAAACTGCATCAAACTTCCTCTGATACCATTATAATTAGGGTCCAGTTGGATACAGCTTAAAATGGACCCTAATTAATTTTTAAATGTGTGAATAGTGCTGGGGACCCATTTTTAATATTTTTTTTTTCTGAATAAAGTGGTTGTGGGTCTCATGAATAGTGCGTGAACAGTGTGAACAGTGGGCGAACAGTAACTTTGTCTCCTACCCACTGGCATGCATAAAAAAAGCATAAAAAAAAGATGAAAACGCCAGACACAGATGCACTGGCTTTTTCATCAGAATCCAAACAATCACTTAAACTACTCCTTCTCCTAAAAGCTTAAACTACTAAGAAATGGTAATTTAATAATTATTTAACCGTTATTATAGCATTAGTTGTTGCTGAGTCAAATGCATAATGCCATTAATATTCGAAATTCTGGTAGTTGTAGCTATTGCCCCCCCCCCCTCTCAAGATATTAGTGATTTATCATCTATGAAAACAAAAATGCCCCAGTGAAATTATGCTCTCATTAGATTATCATGCTTCTTTTAGGTAATAGCTTGGGGTGTATTGTCAAGTAGTATCTACATGCCAATTACCTAACCTAGGGATTCAAATCTTCAGGGTGTAGGTATATATACACACTCACACTTGAATTTTTCTTGAGTCCTGTTAGGACCTGGCTTTGATATTGAAAAATTATTAAACTCCAAAGTTTTAGGTTGGCATGGGTTACAGTAGTGTGTATGTTTTAATTTTAGGTTGCAACCCTTTGTAGGGTCTTCAACAACTATCCTCTTTTTTTAAAAAAAAAAAAAGTTTATCATAGGTTAAAAACCGAGTACATCAACACCGTACAACATCGTGGTTTAGCCATTATCAAAGCTTGGAAAGCATCAAGTGCATTGTCTGCTGCAAGTGCTACTTGTGATCATATACATGATTGGGTTTTCGGGACTCCCAAGGTTGATTCTCTTTCATCTCAAGGAGCATTTGATCATGTAGAACTTATTTGCTTTTATATTCTTTTGTAATTTTTCCTTTGGCTTTGTAATTCAGGGAACGTGGGTTTCCATGGGAGTTTGTTCTGATGGTTCTTATGGGATCGAACCTGGCTTTATTTACTCTTTTCCTGTTAAATGTGAGAATGGAAAATGGTCAATTGTGCAGGGTAAGTTCTATGGGGGCTTCTAAATGTTGTAAATGTTACATCTTCCTTCCTTAAGAGTTGAACTTCTAATATTTCTGAAGCTGCAAATCACTATAATCTGCTTAAGAGGAATATATGTTGTTTGTCAATTATGTCTTAGATCAAAATAATGGTTTAGAGCAAAGGTTATTAGGAGTAGTGTGGACTACAACAATGAAATGGACAAAGCTCAGAACTCCCATTTACTGATGAGCAATGATGATTAAAATGAGCGTTGAAAGTTATATAATTGAGGATTCATGAATGAATAATTATAATTATGAGAGCTTACTATACTTTTGTGTGTGCATTTTATATTCCAAAATGTTGTGAAATGGTTCAAATTTTTTTTTTAATATTATTACTTGCATAAGACTATTTCAGTGCACTCAGTGTTTGGAACTTGTTTATGCATTGGCAGGGCTCAAGATCGATGAGTTCTCAAGGGCAAAGATGGATGCAACGGCAAAAGAACTCATCGAGGAAGCATCATTCGCCAAGTCATGCCTCAACAAACAATGAACCCATCTTCCCTTGGAGAATGAAGAAGACTTGATAAATATATGAAAATAAAATAGGATTTCCAATTTCTATTCTAAATTTATGTACAAATTTTATCCATCACTTGTAAGCTTTGGAACAATAACGAAATGTGCCCTTCTAATTTATCTTTCTTTCATTTGTTGACAAAAGTGTAGACGACTTCACCAAGCCCCTCCCCCAATTCAATAATCAGTTCTATGTCACTAATCAATGTTTTTATTCACTTTCTAATTAGTCATTTTAAGTTTCTATTAATTATTTCAAAAATCTTATAAAATATGAAATTTTGAACTCATAAAAAATGCTAAATTATTATAGATCATGTGACTAACAATTTAACTATGTTGCTTTGAGTTTAACTAACAAGACACGGCTTGTGTTATGTGCATCAGTGCACTGGACACGTGTCCACATCATAATGTGTGTAGTGCATTGATGCACTGGACACAAGCTTAACCTTAACTGTCATTCAACGGAAAGTCCCTCAACCTATAGGATGGAAGGGTTTAAATCCAAACGCCATATAACATTAGGATAATGAACTCAAATTTTAAAATTTTTAGGAGGCAAAATCAAAATTACATTAATTTTTACTGTGTAAATTACAATTTAATCTAATTTATATTATCAACGGTCATACTTTTCATTAGAAAAAAAAAAACATATATGGGTTACACTTATTCAACGGCACCTTTATGTTTTTTTTAAGAGTACCATACCCACTAAAATCTTAAACACTCGCAATTTAATTGTTTCAATCATCATCATTATTAGTCATCACTCTTTAATTTCCATCCTCGATTACCGTCACTCTTCCATTTTGCTTTCTCATCCCAATTTTCTTTCTCTCTGTATATACAACCATATTTCAACTTCTCATTTTCTCTCTATCTCTTTCTCTAGCTAAAAGAACCACACTAAGATACAGTGGCCTAAAACCCAGTTACAGTTCTAGTCACTGCATGGCGGACTGTTAGGCTAATTTCCCAAACATATTAGTTTTTTTTTTTTTGGAAAGGTTTTTTTTTTTTGAGAATTAATTACAACATGCATCTAACCCTTCCCCCCTAAACCCTGAGCACTTTGTACATAGAGAGGTGTCAATTTAGCTACAATGCCTTTAACAAAGGTTGATTTTGAAACATTTTTGTTATGTGACGAATTTTGGAACTCAAGTCTCTAAAAACTTTAAAAATATATATCATTTTATGATTTTCTTTGTGAAACTCGAGTACTCGAGCTTCAAAAGTGGTCACATAAGAAAAATATTTCAAAATTGGGCACATAACTAATATGCTTGGGAAATTAGCCTAACAGGCACCCAAAAAAAAAAAAAAAAACTTGCATGGCACAACTTACCATTCTTTTCTTATTACGTGACTTTATTCTCAATATTTTCTCTCTTTCATTTTTTTTTTTTTTTTTGGAAGCTAAGAAAGTGCACGAAAATGACACAATGTGATTTTCAATAATGAGGAAAGGAAAGTAAAAGCCTCCTCTAAACTAAGTGTAGCACAACCATTTAGCTTGGTTGAGGTGCTTTGATGAAAGTGAATTTTGCATTCATGGGAACTTTTATAACTTAATTCTATATTCTTATCTTTTATCTTAGTTCGGTTGGAAAACAAAAAGAAGGATATGTTCTTTTCTTTGGATTGGGGAGAGCTCTTTTACTTTTGCATCTCTTATGCTGGTATGCAATTTTCTTTAGCATCTGAAATGCTTTGTTGTACGGACCTTTAATATCATTCATATACATATGCATGATGCAAGTTAGGCTTGCTTTGTGAAGAAATCCAGATGAAACTAATTATTGATCTGTCTGTTTTTAGGAAAATTAAGTATCTTGAATTGCTTCACAAGGGTCACATTGTTTTGGTTTATATTGCTTTGTTTTGGAGGATTATTAGATACATTTGCAGCTTCCTTAAGAAAGAGAAGGAACCAATAAAAGTGTTGGTCAAGGGTGCTACAGGTATGCATGCTAGCTCAATCTGATATCCTATTTGGTTTATTTTGGTCCTTGCTAGAAATATTTGATTGGCCTGTTATATTATTATATCCCCAACATCAATATAGCTGAATCTCGAAATTTTCAGTTTTCTGATTTTTTTTTTTGGCTGAATTTCTGAACCAGTCATCTAAATTTTCATTCAAATTGACAAAAATGATTGTTCTCCAAATGTCAAACCTCAAAATTTCCAATTTTGCATAATTGCTTAATTTAAATTTTCTTGTATGCTTATGGATACTAGTCGTTTTCTGGTTTCTTCTTTTGGCATCTTTAGCTCATACAGATTTCATTTCCTATTTCCTAACAATTTAAGTTTTTAGGAAAAGTGGCAATTTATCAAGTTTTCTTTCATGGTAGTGAAGGTCAAATCAACCCCAATTGCTGCGAAGTTCAATTTTCATTCAAATTTGTCCAAGTTTTCACGATTTTCGTCTCAATTGTTGTTAAAAGTTATCTAAACAAAGTATTTTAATTATTTCATCTTCAAATTTATCCTTTACTTCACTTGAAAACCATATATGTTTTCTATTTGGTTCATGACTTACTGCAATCCTGTTCAGTTTTATAATTCTTCAATGAAACTGTTTAAATCTGTGGCTTTCTTTGAAAATGAGCATAAATGCCATTTCTGTAAATTATCCAAAGAAATCCTAAAAACTATAAGTTCTTTGTTGATGTTAAATCATTATTATCTTATACATTGTGCTCTTCCAAATAGTTGGAAAAGAATAATTGAAAGAAAAGCTTGATTAATATCTGTTAAATAAAAAGCATAATATCAATATGACTGTTGTTACATGTCAAGGAGCAAGCTAATTTTATTTTCAATTATATAAGTTGGTGATTTCTTTCTTCTAGACATGATAAAAGTTTGTGTATCTATAGCTCAAAATTTTGATTTTGTTCAACAGGGCAAATAGGTTATGCCATTGTTCCAATGATTGCAAGGGGAATCATGCTGGGCCCTGATCAGCCTGTGATTCTGCACTTGCTTGATACTGAACAGACAAATGAAGCCTTGTATTCACTAAAAATGGAATTGCTTGGTTCTGCCTTTCCTCTTTTGAAACGTATGTCTCTTATCTGTGAGAGAAATACTGAGGTAGATAGAATTATTCTTTCCCTTGAGGTTTCTTAAATCTTGTCATGAATATGTTTCAACAGAAGTTGTTGCTACCAACGACAATGTTGAAGCTTGTAAAGATGTCAATATTGCTATTATGATTGCTAGATACTCACGAAAGGATGGTTTGGACACCAAGGATTTGATGTCTAAAAATGTATCTATTTACAAGGATGTAGCTTCGGTCTTGGAGCAGCATGCTGCTGCGGATTGCAAGGTAAGAAACCCCATAAATGTGCTTCAATGTTTAGGTATAAGATTCTTGGGACACCCATCTCTGACACTGATTTGATTTTTTTAATATTTTTTGCTAAATGACACTGGTTTAGAATCTTATTTGTTCACATTACATAGATTTGAATTATTTGGTGAGGCGTGAAGTGCTCACTAATGGACTGTGTGACAGGTGTAAACAGAGGCCGGAAGATGTTGTTCATGCACTATATGGCTGCCCGACCCTTGATGACTTATGGAAGCAAACAAAATGGAACAATGGCGCACTTAGAGATTTCACCTCTTTCCTTGATCTCTTTGATTTCATCCTTGCAAGAGCAGCGAAGTGGAGTTATTTGCGTCAATCACTTGGAATCTGTGGAATCGGCAAAAAAACCTCAGGCTTGGAATCTGTGGATAAGGTGCTGGAGCACTCTCGGGAGCAGCAATTAGAGTCCCACTTCAGTTCCTCACTCATCCCAACTAGCAGACAACAACAAGTCCCATCGTGGACTACACCAGACCAACAATGGGTTAAAGTAAATTTTGACGGAGCCACTTTTGCCGCCGACAACAAAGCCGGACTGGGATTGGTAATTCAGAATGATGCAGGCCTTGTTATGTTGTCCCTATCACAGCAAATCCCCTTGCCATCTCCAGTTATTGAGGTAGAAGTAATGGCAGCAGGGAGGGCAGTAGAACTAGCTTTGGAATGTGGCTTTCAGAGCATCATCTTGGAAGGCGGCTCTGAGGTTCTATACAAAGCTCTGCAGCAGGGGACTAGATGCCTAGCACACTATGGCCACCTCATAGCAGATATACAGTTTCTTATTTCACACTTCAATGCTTTTAAATTTTCTGTTGTGCGTAGACATTGTAATAAGCTCACTCATGCTCTAGCAAGACGAGCAACAATCCCCCCATTTATGTCCGTCTGGATGGAAGATGTACCACCAGACCTTTCATCTGTATTCTCGGCTGATTTCAATAGCCTTCTTTAATAATAAAACAGACTTTCTGGTTTGGCTTCTCAAAAAAATAAAAGAATTATTTGCATCTGTTGCTCCATTTACTTTAAAAGTCATGAAATCGGATGTTCAAGATGTTTTGAAGTAAAAATACTTTCTATTCCTTGTAGGTGGGATGGTACCTATCTATGCACAAAGTGCTTGGGAGTTTAGGCAAGGGGTTTGAGTTGCAAAATCAACATCATATTAATGCATATATTTTTTACCATCTAAAAAAATACTTCTTTTTCCAAAAAAAAAAATAAGAGATTGGTTTTGAAATGAGTCCGTTAGATCATTGTGCTCATATTTGGAGATGCAAGAAAAATTAACAATATTATCATTATATGTGGATACATTGTTAGCAGGAAACTTTCCAGTTATGATGATGAAAATAGAGTCCTTGGCATCAACGTTTCAAAAGAAGGGCATGGGTCCAACAACCAACGTGTTGGGAATAAAAGTTATAATGAATAAAGATGCAAAACTCTTCTATCAAGATTAGGAAAATTACTTGGAGAAAGGTGCTCAAATGATTTAACATGGATGATTCTAAATTGCATCTGTCAGTAAAGGAACTATCCAACTAAATGACAATACAATTGTGCCTTTCTGAGTTTGTTTCCAACTTATTTATAATTAAAGCAAGTGAAACCAGATTTCTAAATGTTGATGCCTTTTCATTGCTTTTCTTATGCAGGTGCTAGTTGTTACCAACCGAGCAAACACCAATGCACTCATCTTGAAAGATTTTGCTCCAATTCCAGAGAAAAACATCATGTGTCTAACACGACTGATATGAAAACTTTTTGAAGATGAAGGTGAGCCACAGTCTAGAGAAGTAACTCAAAGTCCAACCACAAGATACTAGAGGAGGATTGATCTAGAATAGAAAAGGAAGAAATCCCATAACTACAAAGGTCGACAAGGTAACAAAAACTTTATTCCAAGTGTGCAAATGCAGAGGATAACAACATAAAAGAGCTTAAACATATGAAGAAGCATCTCAAAGAAAAAAATCACATACTAAAAAAATGTATAAAAGCAATGGAAGAAAAAATTAACATACTAAAGAAGGATCAAACTTGAGACATTATGCTACAGCCCAAGGATGTGAAACTCATTTCTTGCAAATGGGCGTTAAAGGTAAAGACTCATGCATATGGATTGGTAGAGAGATACAAGGCTCAACTTGTAGTTTGAGGATTCTCTTGATAATATGGGCTAGACTATAATGAAATGTTTAGCCCAGTTGCAAAGACAACCATTGTACGTGTCGTGTTAGCACTTGACAACAAGTAAATCTTGGAATCTGTGGCAGACAGATGTAAAGAATGCTTTCCTGCATGGAATATTGGATTGAGAAATAAAATTAAGTAACCAAAAGGATTTGAGAGCAAATTCCAACCAAACTATGTATGTAAGTTAACGAAAGCTCTTTATGGATTTAACGAGTGCTAAAGGCATGGTATAGTAAGATTGCAGAAGTCTAATTTAGAAGTTTATCTTTGGGTACTTTTATCACTTGTTGCTCCCTTATACTCGGTACCTTCTTCAAGATAAGTAGAGATTGATCATCTACGAAGACAAAAAGTGCCCCAGGGAAATTATGGTTCTCCTTAAGTCATCATTCATATTTTAGGCAATAGTCTATCAACTAATTTGTACATGTTAGAATTATAGTTAAATGATTAAATTCAGCATTTCTTAATAGCTTAAGCTTTTAATAAAATTGGTAATTTATCTTAGTATCAAAACAAATGGTTAGGAGTTTGGACACTATCTCCACTTTACATTCTGTTTAAAAAGTTAAAACCTGTGCCCAAGGATCCCAATCTTTTTTTATACTTGACCTGGTCTTGAACCCTGTTAGGACCTAGCTTTGACATTGAAGAGTTATTAAACTCCAATGTTTTAGGTTGAAGTAGGGTACAGTAGTTTCCATGTTGAAATTTTAGGTTGCAACCCTTTGCAGGGTGATTTTGACAATCTTCACATCTCTATGCATCCTTGTCTTCTATTTACTTCGCTTCACTCCCAATAAGTATCCATTTTTTTTTTTCGTTTGTCATAGGTTAAAAACCGAGTTCATCACCAATGTGCAGCAGCGTGGAGTAGCCTTGAACAGATCTCAAAAAGTAAAAAACAGTGCACTGTCTTGTGCAAGTGCAGCTTGTGATCATATACATGATTGGGTTTACGGGACTCCCAAAGTTTATTCTCCTTCATCACAAATAGCATTTGATCATGCAAAACTTATTTGCTTTTATATTCTGTTTTTTATTTTTTTATTTTATTAGTTATTAACTTTTGTAATTTTCCCTTTGTCTTTGGAATTCAGGGAAAATGGGTTTCCATGGGAGTGAATTCTGATGGTTCTTATGGGATCCCAAAGGATATTATTTACTCTTTTCCTGTTAAATGTGAGAAAGGGAAATGGTCAATTGTGCAGGGAAAGTTCTATGGCTTCTATATGTTGTAAATGTTACATCTTCTTTCCTTGAGAGTTGAACTTTCACTTCCAATGTTTCAGAAGCTAGAAATCACTATAACCTGCATGGAGGAATATATGTTGTTTGTCAATTATTTCTTAGATCTAAGTAATGGTTTTAGCAAACGTACATAGTTGTTGAAGAGAGAAGGATATATTTTTTGAATACTATGGACGAAAACAATGAATGCACAGAGCTCAGTGCTCCCAATCACCAATTAGCAATCAATGATGATTAAAACGAGGCTAAGTACTATAATTGAAGATTCATGAACGAGTATTTATAACTATGAGAACCTACCGCACTTTCTTGTCAACATTTTTTATTCCAAAATGTTTGTGATATGGTCCAGATTTTATGTTATTACTTGCTTCAGTGCCTCAATGTTGTCAAGGAGCCTTATAGCTCAACTAGCATTTTTTGGTATTTTCAATTGAAACATTCAGGGTTCAAATTCCTTCTCCCCTATTATAACTATCAAATCATTAAGAAGAAAAAAAAGTGCATTCAATGTTTGGAACTTATTTATGCAATGGCAGGGCTCACAATCGATGCGCTTACAAGGGAAAAGATGGATGTAGTAGCAAAAGATCTCAAGGAAAAAATATCAATGGCAAAGTCATGCCTGGACTAAGAATGAACCCATTTTTTTTTTGGTCTTGTATAGATTCATTCAATCATGTTTTTTACATATTGTTTAAGAAACAAGCATATCCATGATAGATTATTTTTAATGCTTTAAAACTTACAAAATAAAACGTAATGCATTTATTTCATTGATTGAACAACGTCATACATTTAAACCATTTAAGCACTAATCTGATCAGACACAGATATTATGGAATCACAATATCAACAAATTAGCTCTTAGCTCTAGCTAAAGACGCAAAAATGTGTGTAGCTGTGCAAAAGAATGATCAACCTTTTCAATATAACTGTGTTTTAAGCATCCAAAGCTCATATGATGCATATAAAGTACCTTCCTTAATCAGTATAGGGAACAATGAGAGTGGGTGATAAATAAAGAATATAAGCAGCTTTAGCCATAAAAGACAGAGCAAGCAATCAATTGGGTTGCATACAACAAAGAGATTGGTTGATACATATGGAACTTTCACTTTATACTGTAAGTGTTTATGTTAATTGTTAAACTGTTAAATAGGTACATTTTATAAACCATCCTATGCATATAAAGTACCATGCCATCCTTATGAAATTCTAAATCATAAACTATGGCCTATAGGAGAGAGAGGAAGGAGGGAGGGGGAGAGAGAATACAGAAGGCTTGATTGTGGTTCAATTCACAAAACTAACAGGCTCATCATCAAATAATTCAGAACACACACACACACACACTCTGTATTGCTTCACTGCTCATAATAAAGAAGCTCGTACCTGCAAATAGGCTTAGGCCATTTTTTCTTGCCACAAAGCTCATGTAACTTCTGCTTTGCTCCATCAATCTCAAATGACTTATTGAGTCCAAAAGAAAAATCTAACCTCCCAACATTAGTGGGCATAGATTCCGATAACTTGAGCAAAGCTTGCTTTGCTGCATTAAGCTTTGCAGTTTCCTTCTTCTCAGAAGAACCTGAGGCAATAAACTTACCATTGACGTATACAGTTGCAACATTCTTTTCCCCATTCTTCCAATACTTAATGTCAACTTGCTTCCCTTGCTTCTGACACAACTCAAACAACATCGTGAATGGCATGAGCCATAGGACTTAGGAGTCCCTCTAACTCTGCTTTCAAAAGTGATAGGTTGGAAACTACAATCACTAAATGGTGTATAACAAACTTTATAAAATGATAAATAATAATTTATCAAAAAAATCACATTATGTGAATTAGACTGATTTCAAGTAGTGAACTAAAGAACAGGAATACATCTCCAGATTCAGATCAGAAATTCATCAATTTGTTTATTCATAATATATAATTTATTCATGTAAGAACTTGAAATCCTAACTAAATAAATCCTATCAAAGGAACAAACACAGCAGCGCAAGACCGGGGATAAAACACAAAGAAAAACACCAAAAAGTTTCATCCCAAAAAAAAAAAAATCATGATTTGAAACCCAAACAAAATTAGCTGGAACAAGAAAACAAGATTCTCATAATAGACAAATCAGATTTGTTTATGGTTGAACTTAACCACTTTGGAATCCAATCAAAACGCACCAAGGTACCAAAATACAGAAAAATCCATACCAAAGCAAGTGATTAACGTCCAGCAAAACCTAACTCAAAACCATCAATATTTCGAAATCCAGATTGAGTAAAAGAACAAATTATGAAAAAACAAAGGGGAAATCGGAACAAACCGCAGTATTTGATTACAATATTTTAACTTCCACATAAAATAGTGCCTACAAAGTAGATCACACTTTTTTAAACTCTACTTCAAATATATTTTGTTTGTATAGGTATACGTTTGTTTTTATTTGATTACAATATTATAGTAGAATTTGGTTTATATTTGACTTCCTTAATTTCTTATCATTATCTTATCTTATCTTATCTTTTCTTTTCTTTTTTAATCTTTTCTTTTCTTCATTTGTTCAGTTTGATGAGTGTTTATTATTTTCTAATTAATGAGTTCTTTTAAAAAGTGGGAATGATATGTATTTTTGTCTTTTTTTTTTTTTTTTTGCCTATTTTTCTACTAACCACACGTTTTTACATTGTATAATAGTAAAAAAAAAAAAAATTCGAGATAAAAAATGTAATTACTAGTTATACGTAATAATATATTAATAAGTTTAGGGTGATGAATAAAATTTTTCATCATTTTTAAGGTGATATATTGTGATTAGTACATACTCTAGTGACATATGTTTGTTCAATTAACAACTTAAATTGTGAAAAAAAAAAGTTATTAAGTTAGAATCTATTTTGCAGAAATTAGCAATATATATTAATCTGTAAGTATTGTTACGCAATAAATTTTTCGATCTTTTTTTCATAATTGCTATTGAAATGACAGTTTGTGAATTAGTGTACATTAAAAATAATGTCAATAATAATCTCAACAATGAAAGTGACGTTACATTAATTACAATCTACCATCTCAATTGATTATAAAAAAAAGTTGTGAATTTGCCTATCGATAACAATAGTAATTTTAGTTTTTAAAGGGTTTAATCCTAATCTCCCTTTGATCCCTAGTCCCAATAGCAAGCCAAAGACAAAGTCTTAAGGGCATCTCCAGCAGATTCTCCAAATTTTTGTATTGTCTAGATAATGAACAGTGAATTTAACTTTTATCTACCCACTTTTTTAAATTCACTTTCCAACAGATTCTTTATCTCATTCTCTATCTCATTTAAATATTATTTCTTTATTTTTTTTTAATCATCATTTATTCTTTTTTTAACAACTATATTTTTCAATGAGAAGTGCTATGTCCACAACATTTTACGCAATCCTTTTACAACAAAATTTATGAGAAAAGTTGTTACTAGTTATAATTTGAACCCACTATTGAAATTATATTTTTACTCGTCAATATTAACTAATAACAATCTGTTACTTAAAATTTGTTGTGAAAATATTGTGATAATATTCTTCAATTAAGATTTTTTTTTTAAATTTGTTTTTATATTATTTTTCTTTCTTCCATTTCGTACTCATCCATACGTTTCATTTTTTTTTCTTTTTTTTTTTCTCTCCTCCACACAAGTGTCCTATCTCTACCTACCCACTTTTAGTTTCTTTTTCTCCTCAAAAACATTCCAGCAACTCACATTTACTTAACATCAGAGAAAAGAGAGAGAGAGAGAGAGAGAGAGAGAGAGAGAGAGAGAGAGAGAGAGAGAGAGAGAGAGAGAGAGAGAGGAGAAAGACTGCAAGGCTGGTGGAGATCGAGGTCGCTGAAAGGATAAAGCCGGTGGAGATCGGCGTTCACCATGCAGCACTACCACGTCTGCCGCCCCACCGCTGCTCGTCCTCCTCCCCACCACCAGACTGGGTCAGATCGGCTTCTTCTTCTTCTTCTTCTTCTTTTCTTTTTTTTTTTTTCATATTTGCTTGTTCTGATTCAACTTTATTGTAAGAATTGGATTTTTTTTTTTTTGTGTTTTGTGTTTGGATTATGTGAGACGTTTTTTCAGAGTGAAGCAAAGAGATGAGAGGAGAGAGGAAGAATTTTTTTTTAATTTTTTTTTATTGAGATGTATGAATTTTTTAAGTGTAAAAATTCATTTGGAAGTTTCATAACTTAATTCTATAATATCCTCATATTTTTCCTTAGTTTGATTGGAAAACAAACAGATGGATAGGTTCTTTTCTTTGATTGAGGAGATCTCTTATACTCGTGCATCACTTGTGCAAGTTGTTTTGGCATCTGAAATTAATGCCTTGTTGTACAAGTTTCTTTTAATATTCTTTGTTTTTTTTGTTCATATATTTTTGTATTTTGATGCATCATACATATGTGTATATATGTTAGAAGGTTGGATAGTTTTGAGAAGAAATCTATGAGGAACTGCTTATTTATCAGTTTGGTCTTTGAGAAAATGGAGTATCTTGTATTGCTTCAGAATGGTCTCGTTGTTTTGTTTACTATTGCTATCTCTTGGAAGCTTATTACATATACGTTGGGCTCCTTGAAGATGGAGAAGGAACCAATGAAAGTATTGGTGACTGGTGCTGCAGGCATGCTAGCTTAACCTGATATTCTATTTGGTTTTTCTTGGTCCTCTTGTTATCACCAGGAGACTCAATATTAGAAATTTGAATGCCTTTTATATTATTATTTATTTATTTTTGTTGAATTTCTGAAACAGTCATCTAAATTTTTATTCAAGTTGGCAAATATGAATGTTCTCCAAATGTCAAACCCCAAAATTTCCAATTGTGTATGATTGCTTAATCTAAATTTGCTTGTATGCCTGTGGATACTTGTTGTTTTTTGGTTTCATTCTTTTGGTATCTTTAGCTCATATAGATATCATTTATTTGTTTGTTAAAATCAATAATTAAATGATTAAATTCACTCTTTCCTACTTGCTTAACCTATTAAGGCAAGTGGTAACTTACGAGGTTTCTCCTTCACGGGAGTTAAAGTCAAAATTGACCACAATTTTTAATGAGTGAAATTTATGGAATTTGTTGCTTTGTATTTTCTATAAACGTGTTAAAATCAACGTCCAACTTTTCATGTTTTTTGGTCTCAATTTTTGTTAAATATTATCTACAAAAAAGTATTTTAATTATTTTTCTCCAAATTTATCCTTAACTTCATTTGAAAATCCTATTTTCTATTCAGTTTATGACTTCCTGCACTACTGTTCTGTGATGTAATTCTTAATGAAACTGTTTAAATCTGTGGTTTTCTTTGAAGATGAGTTTAACTGCCATTTCTGATTTCTGTAGATAATCTAAAGAAATCCTAAAAATTGTTAACTGTTTTGTTGTTGAAATAATTGTTGTATTATCTTATACATTGTAGTCTTTTTGAAATAGTTGGAAAGAATGAGAATTGAAAAAAAAAAGCTTGATTTATATCAAGATGACTGTTGTCATTATGTAAAGGAGCAAGTGCATTTGATTTTAAATTCTATAGGTTTGGTATTCATTCTTCTAGACATGATAATTTATAGTTTGTATATCTGTAGTTCAAAATTTTGATTTTGTTTAACAGGACAAATAGGTTATGCCTTGCTCCAATGATTGCAAGGGGAGTCATGCTGGGTCCTGATCAGCCTGTGATTCTGCACTTGCTTGATATCGCACCGGCAGCTGAAGCCCTGAATGGGGTAAAAATGGAATTGCTTGATGCTGCCTTCTCTCTTCTGAAAGGTATGTCTCTTATCTTGAGAGCTAATTCTAGGTAGATAGAACTATACTCTCCCCTGAGGTTTCTTAAATCGTCATGAACATGGTTCAATAGAGGTGCATGCTACCACGGACTTCACTGAAGCTCTAAAGAGTTTTTTTTTTTTTTTTTTTTGAGAAAAATATTGTTTCCTACGTTGATGCCCTTTCATTGCTTTATTATGCAGGTGCTAGTTGTTGCCAACCCTGCAAACACCAATGCTCTCATCTTTAAAGAATTTGCTCCTTCAATCCCAGGGAAAAACATCACGTGCCTAACACGACTTGATCATAACAGAGCATGAAGCCAAATAGCTGAGAGACTAAAGGTTAATGTTACTGATGTCAAGAATGTAATCATCTGGGGCAATCACTCTTCAACTCAATATCCGGACGTTAATCATGCAACTGTCACCACCCCAAATGGAGAGAGACCAGTCAAAGAACTTGATACTGACGATCATTGGTATTTCAAAATATCCAACATGTTTATTTTTTGCCACTTTCACATGTTTAAATTATTTGGAGACATAGGTTGATAAAGTACCTTTAAGTATTTAAATGGGAGGTAGAGCAGGCATACGGTTCAATCCTTCAAATTTAGACCACCTACATACCATGATACTATTTGTCCTAAAAGATTAAGTTCTTAGGAAATGGTGAATATAATTATTTAATAATTTATTTTTGGAAAAAAAAAATTTATGGATTCTAGTAATTGTAGCAATCCCTCCCCTCAAGATAAATAGAGATTGATCATCTACGAAGACAAAATTGCTCCAGTGAATTAATGTCTTTATTTAGATTACCATACTTCTTTGGAGTGCAATGTCAATTAGTACCTACATGCCATTTTCCTAACCCAGGGATTCCAATCTTTAGGGTGTAGGTGCTAGCAATTTTTATACCTGAGTTTGTACTTGCCAAAAAAAAAAACTTATTCTTAAGTTTGTCTTGCACCCTATTAGATCATCCGCACCAGTTGGTGTATAATAGAAAAAGATGTGAAATTTACACATTTAAGCCCTAAAACTACCCGCACCAGTCCTATATTAGGACCTGGCTTTATATTTTTGAAAAGTTATTGAACTCCAAAGTTTTAGGTTGGTGTTGGGTACATTTGGGTAATTGGGTGCATGTTGAATAATTAAGTTGTAGCTCCTTTGCAGGGTCTTCAACAACATAGTTATGTTGACCATCTTCACATCTCTATGCATCCTTGTCAGGCTATTTACTTTGCTTCCCTTTCTGTTATTGTTTTATTTAAATTTTGTGTGTCATAGGTTAAAAAACGAGTTCATCAACACTGTACAGCAGCGTGGCGCAGCCATTATCAAGGCTCGGAAAGCATCAAGTGCATTGTCTGCTGTGATCATATGCGTGACTGGGTCCTCGGGACTCCTAAGGTTGAGTCTCTTCATCTCAAATAACATTTGATCATGCAGAACTTACTTGCTTTTATATTATTCTTTTTTTTTTAATTATTATTATCTTTTGTAAATTTTCCTTTCGCTTTGTAATTCAGGGAACGTGGGTTTCCATGGGAGTGTATTCTGATGGTTCTTATGGGATCCCAAAGGATATTATTTACTCTTTTCCTGTTAAATGTGAGAAAGGAAAATGGTCAATTGTGAAGGGTAAGTTCTGTGCCTTCTATATGTTGTAAATGTGACTTCTTCTTTCCTTAAGAGTAGAACTACTAATGTTTCTGAAGCTACAAATCACTATAATCTGCATAGAGGAATATATGCTGTTTGTCAATTATGTCTTAGATCTAAATAATGGTTTCAGAGCAAAGGTAGTTGTTGAAGAGAGCAAGGATATATATTTGGAATATATGAACTATAAGTCTATAACAGTAAAATGCACAAAGCTCAGAACTCACAATTACAGATGAGCAATCAACGATGATATAAAACAAGGGCTAAGAGTAATACAATCGAGGATTCATGAATGAATAGTTATAATTATGATAGCCTACCATACTTTTGTGTTAGCAGTTGGCATGTTATATATTCCAAAATGCTGTGAAAAATGGTCCAAATGTTTTAATACTACTTGCATGAGACTATTTCAGCACTCAGTGTTTGGAACTTGTTTATGCATTGGCAGGGCTCAAGATCGATGACTTCTCAAGGGCAAAAATGGATGCAACAGCAAAAGACCTCATTGACGAAAAAGAAGTTGCCCATTCATGCCTCAACTAACAATGAACCCATCTTCCCTTGGAAAATAATGAAGAAGACTTGATAATGCATGAAAAGAAAAAGGGATTTCCAATTTCCATCCTAACTTCATGCACAAATTTTATCAGTCACTTATAAGCTTTGGAACAATGACAGAACAAGATATGTCCTGATTTATCTTATTTCATGTGTTGGCAAAAGTGTAGACTAGTTCACCAAGCACCTCCCCAAATCCAATAATCAGTTCCATGTTACTACTCATATGTTTTCATATATTGACTCTATATTATTTCATGAGTCCTAAAAAAACATCAAATTTATAAAGTTTAAAAAAAAAAAAACTAAATTAATATAGGTCATATGACTAAGAATTTGAATTCACTTACCATTATGCTCGGCTAGAGCAGCCAACAAATTTTGATTAAATTATGTTTGATCTTATCTAAATAAAATCTATGGTCTATTTGGGCATTGTTTTACTATTACCTAAATAAAATACCTAAGATTAGCAAAGCATTTGTAAGAGAGAGCAAGAGAGGAATATGAGAGGCCACCACCATCGTTATGCTAGCTTTCCACCGCTATCAAGTTGCTAAAACTCTCAACTGTTTTTTTTTTTTTTAATGAACTCATTATTAACAAAGTTCTTTAACAATTATGCTATAATATATGTACAATATTCTTCAAAACTATCTTACATAAAACATTACAATATTATCCGTGCATTACACAGACAACTTACTAATTGAATTAAACAAAAAATCATACATATATACCCATAAATTAAATAAGACTTGCTTATTAATAGAAGAAAACCCCGCTCATACCCAACAATTATATAATTACTAAAATTCCCTTGACTATAGAATAACTAAATAAATATAAAAACCTAATTAACTACTATGGATACCTATTCTTGGGCTTTGCCTGTAGCGTTAAGCTTCCAAAGAAATTTGCCTTTTAATTGAATGCAATTCCAGGGTTACTCTGTTCATGTCCATTCTATCGAAATTTGCCTTTTAATTGAATGCAATTCTAGGGCTACTCTGTTCATGTCCATTCTATCTATAGGAGATTGTGCTGAACATGCGAGTCCAATATGAAAGACCGATATCAAGCATTCAGTCTGTCCACTTGTGCAGTCACTCCAACTTGAAACCGTGTTATCATTTTCTCCTACTTCGTTGAAAATTGAATGGTCCACAATCTCCATCACTTGTCCTGGCAATGCCAACTTAACAAAGTTGTGAAGGCTCAGGTCATCTTTGAATAGTTTATCAGTGGGTCTTCTTCCAGTTAACATCTCCAATAAGAGGATCCCAAAGCTATACACATCCCCATTAGTTGAAAGTTGACTACCCATTCCATACTCTGCAAAAATTTAGAGCACTTTCATACACTAAGAACAATTCTTACTCAATGCTATGAAACTAGTAATGTGGTAAAGACAGTGGTGGTTGTTTACGGGGTTCATTAAAAAATTTTAATAAAAAAAAATCTTAAATATATCGAGTTATCAACAAATAATAATAATAATAATAATAATAATAATAATAATAATAATAATAATAATAATAATAATAATATGTTAAGTTTTATAATTTTATTCTACAAGTTTTCAAATTTTGAATGTTACATGATACTTCATTACGAGAATCTATTGCCAATGTGGATAGCTATGAGCCTATGACTATTTTATTTTGTTAAATTTGTCTAACATTTTTTTTTATATAGTTGTTATTATCTATTTGACTTTGTTTTTATAAAAATATTTTAGACTAAATGACTAATCTCAACTCATTGGCTCTGTATTAATTATTAATACATACAATCACACTCATTCATAAATAAAATTATACACTACGTGTCTACTTAACCAATCAAATGTTTAAACAATCACTAACTTTACAATAAAAATTATTATAATACGATAACAATACACATACATGTAAAAAAACCCTCTCTATTATGAAGTTATATTATATTTATATTGTACACGCAAACAACCACATACATCATAATTTACACATATAATATTATAACAAAAAATAATGTACACAATCAATATTAGACAAACTCACACACATATAATATAAATTTATAAAAAGAATTACACTTACAATTTACAAACATGTACTCTTTATTCTTAGATTCGTAAATACTTGTAATAAGGGTGTGTAAGATTTAAGTCAGGGTATGCAAAAAAATATTTTTAAAAATAAATTAAAGTATTAAACTAACAAAAAATAATAATTTTAATATTTTACATATATATATATATATTTTAAGTCAGGGGGTTCATTTGAACCCCCTGATTAAGTTGTAGCACCGCCCCTGGGTGAAGATGTATATAAATATTCTATACGGGGCATCCCTGTTTTGATTATTGATGTATTCATTATACGTTAATACTTTTACAATTGAGTGAAATCATGATACATTACCTGGAGCAGCATATCCAATAGTTCCCTTAATCCCTGCTGAGCTTAATTGATTAAGAAAAGCTTCCTTACCAGATTTCGAAGGGAGTCTAGCCAAACCAAAATCACTTATATGAGCAATCATATCATCATCGAGAAGAATATTGCTTGGCTTTAGATCACAATGAATAATAGGCGTTTGGCAGTGATGATGAAGATAAAGCAAAGCCGAAGCCACGTCTATAGCAATGTTGATTCTTTGAAGAAGATTTAAACTTCTCAATTGCTTGAGCCCATCTTCAGGATGTAACTGCATCTCCAAGCTTCAATTTGGCATGAACTCATATACTAAAGCTTTAAAATCATTGCCCTTAAAATCAATACTCGAACAAGCAGTCAGAATCTTAACGAGGTTTCGATGCCGGATGTTCCTCAAGGCTTCACATTCGGCAATGAAACTCTTGGAAGCTCCTTGCTTTTGAAGATTGAGTACCTTGACTGCAACATGTGTTTCATCTGGACCAAGTTTTCCTTTATAGACACTACCAAAATTACTTGAACCAATCAAATTCTCCAAAGAGAATCCATCAGTTGCATCGTGTAATTCTTTATAAGAGATCTTTTGGTAGGAGGGTCCAAAGGTGGAAATGGCAAGGCTTTTTTTCTTCGATTTTTTCAACCAGGAAAGAGCCATCAAAGAAAACAATATCAAGCAGAAAGCAGCTGCAATGCTTATTGCCAGTATCAATTTAAAAGCAAAATGCTTTTTGTGTTTCTTGGATCTTTGAATGGGGCATGCAGGCATATGCAGCTCTTGGATCCCCCCACAAAGACCAGTGTTGCCTTTGACTTCAACTGCACTAGCATTTCTGAACCCCTTCTACAGGTACATCTCCCTCAAGATTGTTGAAAGACAGGTTTAAAGTCTGCAACACGGGAAAATTAGCCATATAGCTTGTGATTTGGCCGGACAAGTTGTTGTGGGAAAGATCAAGATATTTAATACCTTTTAACTTACTTAGGTTGGGAATGGTGCCTTCAAAGGAGTTGCCTTGCATATAAAGTGTTTCTAAGGCCAAACAGTCCCCTAGCTGGGCTGGAATCTCTTCAGAAAATTTGTTGTATGAAACGTCTAGTTCAACAAGAAGTTTCAGGTTTCCAAAATCTGGTGGTAAAAAACCGGTCAACGAGTTATGAGACACAGATATTTGGACTAGAGGAAGGCCAAAAAGTTGCTCGGGTATGGTGCCATTTAATTTATTATGGTGAAGGCTTACAACTTGCAGGAGGCTACACCTTCCAAGACTAGTGGGTATGCTCCCTTCTAAGCTGTTGTTGAACAAGGAGAGATATAGTAATTGAGTCATGTTGCCAACGGAAGACGGGATCACCCCAGTCAATTTGTTTCCATACAAGTACAAAGCGTTCAAGTTTTTGAGCTTTCCAATTGAAGATGGAATATTCCCTGTTAACAAGTTATGTCCCAGGGCAAGATCAGTTAGGCTAACAAGATTTGATATTCGTGTAGGTATGCTCCCAGCAATAGAATTGCTTGCTAGCGCGAGCAATAATAATTGGATTGAGAGGTTTGTTATGGAGTTAGGCAACTCACCTCCAAGCTGGTTGTAGCTGACATCCAGATGGTTTAACTGGCTGCAATTGTTCAAAGAACTCAGGAAACTCAAATCATCAACTGAGTTATTTCCAAGAAGATTAAGAGCAGCACCAAACAATTGAAGATTTTGTAGATTAGCAAAACTCATAGGTATGGTTCCTGTAAATTGATTTTCTGTAATATTAAGCTTTTGAATGTCTGACACATTGGACAATGAAACTGGAATTGTTCCTGTAAATTGGTTTCCTCCTATGTCAAGTATTTGCAGATTTTGAAGAGCAATGCCCAAGTCGGGGTTGAGGTTACCAGTGAAGTTGTTACCATCCAAGTCAATACATGTGAGTAATGATAAATTGTATAGGGAAGGTGGAAACACACCAGAAAGATGATTTTCTCCTACACCAAAATATGTCAAGCTTTTCATTTGGGCTACTGTATTTGGGATTTCTCCCTCCAAATTGTTATATGTAAACCAAAGAATTCGGAGAGAGGACAAGTTCCCCAGAGAAGGTGGGAACCTTCCACTTAGACGATTGTTTGCAAGATATAGTATCTGAAGTTTTGACAAAAAGCCAAGTTCTGAAGGGATTCCTTGTACTAAATCGTTGTACTCAAGATCAAGATACTGTAGGTTGGAACAGTGAGAAAGATTGGCTAGAATTTCCCCTCCCAATATTGGATTATGACTCAGGTTCAAATTTCTAAGCCTGGTCAAGTAACCAACTTCTAAGGGAATTCCACCATGGAAAGAGTTACTCGCAAGAATGAGGGATCGAAGGAAAGAAAGATTTCCAATGTGGGGTGAAATGGTGCCAACCAAATTATTGTTTTTTAGGTCCAAACCGATGACTCTTTGGTGTTTGTTGCCACAAGTGACCCCAACCCAGTGGCAGAAATGGAAAGAGTCATTCCAAGAAGCCAGGACATTAAGAGGTCTATCAATGTGGGACTTGAATTCGAGCAGTGCAAGTTTATCAGTTTCGTTTGAAAGTGTGGTAGCTAAGGAAAATTTTGAGATCGATAAAGAGAGGAACAGAAGAAAGATGGCATGGTAGGTTAGTGAGAAGAGTGGTCGTGTATTCATAAGCAGATGATCCATCTTGTAGGAGGAAATTAGCTTCTTCAGATGATCCATCTTGTATTTATATGCTGTATAATTTATATATGTAGTTACTATGGGTTTCAGAGTTTCAGTAAAGAGAAGGTGAGAGTTTGAGAGAGGTAAGGAAGGAAGGATGAGGAAGAAGGGGAAACGGCGCAAGTGAGAATGAGATGAGACGTGGGGTTTTTAAATTTTAACTCTACAATACAAAAACGACGCCGTTTAAGCCTGATATTAATTTTAATATCAGTTCCAAAACGACGTCGTTTTGGTATTAGATTTAAAAAAAAAAAAATGTAACGTTGTCGTTTTATAAACCCTAAATATTTTTTATCCCCATCCCAATCAGTTTCGTGTCTCTCTTTCTCTCTCTCTTCCCGTTAGTCTTTTTTACCAAGCAGCTCCGCCTCTCCTCTTCAGGCTTCGCCACTTGCTGTTAGTCTGTCACCATTCTACACTGTTTGATGCTTTGTTCTTGGAGTTTCACCCTCTCCCCTCCCCCTTGTTCTATCAGGTTTCTTAATCTATTTTCCTTTCATAGTTTTGTTTCATCTTTTATGACGTAGGCTTAGTTAGTATTTCAAGTTCTTACATGAATAAATTATATATTATGAATAAACAAATTGATGAATTTCTGAATCTGGAGATGTATTCCTGTTCTTTAGTTCACTACTTGCAATCAGTCTAATTCACATAATGTGATTTTTTTGATAAACTATTATTTATCATTTTTTCCATCAATATCATAACATAAGTTGATCTTTAATTGTATCGTCGGTGAAGCTCTTATATTGTGTAATTGCTGGTTTAAATAGAGGAATTTGCAGCGTGTTGTGCGTGAGAGAGAGAGAGAGAGAGAGAGAGGGAGTCTTCCGTTTATAGTCAAGTCTGTATATGTGTAATTGCTGGTTTAAACAGAGGAATTTGCAGAGTGTTGTGCGTGAAAGAGAGAGAGTCTTCCGTTTATAGTCAAGTCTTTTTTTTTTTTTTTTGGAACTTTTGACTGACTTAACTCACTTTATTAAACTTTAGGTCTATTCTGTAGCCCTTGGTATTTAAAGTATCTTTACAGGAGTCTTCCATTTACAGTCAAGTCTTTTCTCTTTGTTTCTTTTTTTTTTTTACTTTTGACTTACTTAACTCACTTTATTAAAGTTTAGGTCTATTCTGTGGCCCTTGGCATTTAAAGTATCTTTACAGTATAAGATAGAATGGAGAAAATTTCGTTTATCAAAGAAAAAAGAAAGGAGATAATTTCTTGAACTTTGCCTTGGAGACTCTCACGCGGACTGATGGTGGGATCCACATGTTGGTTCCTGTCGCTAAGGGCAAAGCTATATAAAATTCAAATGTGAGCAAAATGAAGATGCAGTGAGATATTTTCTATAGTTTTTTTTTTTATTTACTTATCTAATTTAAACATACGTATGCCTTGTTTCTTAAAAGAATTTATAAAACTAAAACTAAACTGCTCTCACACAAACCATCGCAGGAAAGCAGGCCCGCAAAGGCCTATTTATCAAATTTTAGGATGCTCCCAATAACAAATGCTGGTGCTTCATCATGAACAAAGGCCTTAAGAATAGAGTAAACAAAACTGCCGACGTTACATTCTTGAGTAATGAATACTCATCGATCAGCAACCTAACAGACTCAGCTAGGCATGCACACTTAGAGCATCCACAGCTCGAAATGTCATCCTATCTTATTTTACCATTTTAAAAAGTTACTAACATACCATTTTACAATACACCTAACATCCCAAAACTTTATTTTTTTTCATTTTATTTAAATATTATTTTTTAATCCTTTTTTTACTATTTCTCTGTTTCTCTTCCTTTTCCTCTCTTTCTCCCTCAACCTCTAGCAAACCCATACCCAACAAAATCACAACAAAAAATCACCCACAGCCACGCCGATCTCGCCGCCACAACATCAAACCCATTGGAAAAAATCACAATCACCAGACCTAAATCCAACCACTTAAACGCCACCTAAATTCGGCCCAAATGCCAGAAACCCATGAACAAACTCATGACCTCAACGCCTCCACCATAGAAGCTAATCGAGTCTCCACGTTGGTGCCTCCATGCCGTTGAAGAAGAGAGAGTAGGATGAAGAGAGAGCAAAAAGAGAGAGAGAGAAAGATAATGAAAATTATAAAATAATGAAAGAGGAGAGAGAAGAACCAAACTGATTAAAAAATAATTTTTGTTTATACCATTGTACTACAGTGCCGTCCTACTTTTAGGATGGTACTGTAGCATTATTGCAAATTTTTTTACAAGTTTACATGTTTTGCCGTTTCATTATTAAGAGTTATTGGGTCTAAATGCTCAAATAAATACATTTGCCATATAGCCTTTCCACTACTGATGCTCTTAGGTTGTACTGTTTTTATTATACTCAAAACTAGCTTGGCCAACATGACAAATAAATCATATATAGCATACATGGTACACCAATGACCAAGCAAGCTCAATCTCTAATTAACAAGCATGTAAACCCCAGATTACATGTTCCGTATCTCCGAGCTAATCAATATACGCAAAATCCAATATTGTCAATCAGCGAACCCAACTAATATCTACTCTAAACTCGAGTTAAGTCAGTCAAGAATTCATTTAACATGACTTGACTCAGTTTATTAATGCGTAGGTCTAAAGTGTGACCCCTGCTTTCTTTTCTTTTTTTTGACAGAAGTGATAGAAGTGACCCCTGCTTTTTAAAGAATCTTTAGACTTTACACTTTGGTTCTCACGCGGACTGAAGGTGGGATTCACACATTGGTTCCTGCTACTAGAGACAAAGCTAAATAAATTGCAAATGCCAACAAATGCCAACAAAATGAAGGCGAAATGAGATATACTAGTTGCTATAGTTTTTTATTTTTTATTTTTATTTACTTCTCTAATTCAAAAAAAATATATATACTTTGTTTATTAAAAGAATTTATAAAATTTTTTTGTACATAAAATAAATAAATTGAGTTCAATAATTTATTTTGTGCGTAAATGGGGATTCAAACTCAAAATTAAGAATGTCTTTGGTGGTTGTCTACTTGTCTTCTTTTAGGGTATTTTTTGTGAAGTTTTTTCAAAACATTTTGGAAATTCAACTTTAGATTGTTTGTTTTTCTTTCATTTTTTTAAGCCTAAAAATTAAAATTAAGAAGAAAAAAAAAACAAATAAACAAACTAAAACTAAAACTAAACCGATCTCACATATACCATCACAAAAAAGGACGCCCATAAAGGCCCATTAATCAAATTATGGGCTACTCCTAACAACAAAGAGAGTAATAGAGGACACTACAATAGGCCCAAAAGGTAAGCCCATCTAACAACTAAACTTCCAGCAGCTCTTTTCGGACTGCGTGACGCTGAGCCTTGTATCTTTGTACCAATTATGTAAGCTCAACATGTCACACAAAAGGGCTATGAAATCTATGTATCAAGGGCTGCCCTTGAAGCAAATGGTGGTGCTATCATGAACAAAGGCCTGAAGAATGGAGTAAACAAAGCTGATGATACATCCTTGAGTAATGAATACTAATATGCATAACCTAGTTCAGCTAGGGCATGGCTAGGCAGTGTTTATAAATGTTCAAGCCAGGATATTGGGACTTGACCCATATGAAAAATCAATCATAGAATACATATATCGTACACCAATGACCAAGCATGCTCAATGTCACGACCCAAATTCATGGAATATGAATTTAGATGCATGACTAACTTGCTAATCTTGCATATCTCAATAAACATAATTAATTTAAAAATTAAGAAAACTCCAAATAAACAATGCTCTTACTAAACCTTTTACAATATTTAAACTCCACAATTTAAAAAATAATCTCCAAATACTGTAAAATCTAAAGCAAAAAAATAACTAAAAATCCTATAAAGCTTCAAGCATTATTGAAGTCGCCTAAAAACTCCTACGCTCTACCTTGCACCTTACGTTGCGATCCAAAGGTTTTGTTCCCCAACTAAACTTTAATCTGAAATGGTAATTAATGGGGTAAGCCACACATCTAGTAAGCAATTATGCACAATACACAACAAAATCAAGTTAAGCAAAACATGAGTATTTAGATTTCACAAATTCACTCAAAGATATCAAATATAAATTTCCAAACATATAATGAGCCACTTAATACAAATGTGATCAAATCTTAAAATTGTTAAAAAACACATACATATAATTGACAGAGCACAGTGTCATATATACACATATTACATATTCTCACATACAATCCAATGAGTGAATACCAACATCTAACCCTTGCTAGTGAGGGATCAACACTTATTCTCATATGCAATCTTGTGAGTGGGTTTACACATATATCTGATAAATTTTAAAAACACTTAATGAGTCACATATCACAAAAGCAAAGTTTATACAAAGTAGAATAATTTATTTAATAGTGACAATCATTCCAAATATAGAAGCTTATTGAAGATCACAATATTGAATTGAACATAAATCAAAGGATGCTTGACTTTCTTGGGGAATGAGTAGAAACTGAGGAGTTTATACAAGTATTTTACAATTCTTGAGTAAAATTGAAAATTCAATTTACTAAAAGAAACGTTTTAAATACCAATTGGAAAATAGAAATATGACTTTGAAATCACTTGGTTTTAAACAAATTTAAAGAGTAAGAACCTTTTTAGAAAACTTACATTGGAATTGAATTCTTTTCTGAAAATAATTTAGTTTAGAAATTATCTTTTAAATGAGATTCAGACATTCAAAACATTATTTAAAAATTTGGAGTTTCTCTTTAAAACATTATTTAAAAGCCAAAGTTTCACTTTTAATGATGTAAAAATTCTTTTGATAAACTTTAGAAAACGTAAGCTTAAAAACATAACTTTTGAAAACTTTGGACTTTTAAGAAACTAATAAACAAAACTTGTGCATATTATGCATAATTACTTACCTCTCTTACTAATATATCTGAACATAGCTGAACACTTTAATCTTCCGTAAGCTCTTAACAAAAGAATGCGTTAATCAGTAAGCATGAAGTCCAATTGTTAGAAACCTTTTCTTTCCTACTGTCCTACAAAAATCAAGTATGAAAACTACTTTTGTATATACCATTGAATTAAGCAATTTACAATGAGGGTCAAGAATTCAGCACTACTCCAAAGTTGTGTTAACTCTAGGAACAAAACTTCTAAAAACTTATCACTTATTCATGCGTTCATATAGAATAATCATGTAAACCTATTAAAATTCATTAGGATGGTAGGTCATTCCCATAGATCTTTAAGAGAGAGATATACCTGACCACACGGATGCAGAACTTTGTTTCTTGTATTTCGCAATCTTTCTCTACCTTTCACACAAGAAACCCTATGACTACTCTTTAGCTTTACGCGTTAAATATGCTTCCTACTTGGGTTGGAGTTTGTTAGGACATATGTGATTCATGTTAGGAACATATGCCAATATTTTATGTCATTGGCTAATCTTTTGACAAAACACACTTTACTTGTATTTGGGTAGATCTAGGATGTGTTTAATCCTTCAAAAACAATGTTTGAAGTTCAAGTGTTAAAGCCATGCAAGTCTATCCAAGAATCAAGTGAAGACATGTTGTTCATTAAAACTCGACAGCTATCTCGACACCTAGTATCTATCGAGGTTTAGAAAGCTGTCTAAGAACAAAACTCGACAACTACTCGACAAATAGGGTATCTGTCGAGATTTATGAAAAACAGATTTTCAGTTCTGATTTTCATCCAATCCATGAATGTATGTTTAGGCTTTCTTTTCTCACAGCCCTAAACATATATAAGAATTATTTGAAGGGCCGTCACAGAGAGCACAATTGCACAAGTGTGAAGCACAAGTGTGAAGCAAAGTGTTGTTCATGCAAATTGTAACCGAAAACCTAGTTTGCCCTAGTTCATCTTGAAGAAGTTGTTGTGTTTATACACCATAGGGTTTTGTGACCATGCAACTTCATGATCTGCATTGAGTGATGAATTAAAGAACTTTGCAGCCAACATCCTTCTCAAGTTGGTAATCAAGTCACGTTCTGGGATCCGTGTATCTTTTGGTTAGTCACATACTAGGAGTGGTGCAATACAAGGAGTGGTGCAATACAAGGAGAGATTGTTACTACAGAATAAGTCCAATTAGGTATTAAGGTAAGGGTTCAACTGTAGATTGATATAAGGTATTGAGATTCCTTTACTTGTAACCACTTGTTGTGATAATAGTGAATTCTCGGGAGTGGTGATCTCAAATTCACCTGGTGGGGTTTTTGCCTTAGAGGTTTTTTCCATTCGTAAAAAAATCACCGTGTCAACTTTATTTTTCGTTGCATTATATTTTAGTTGGTAATTTGTTTGTGCTGCCACATACATTACATGTTAATTTGATTAATTAATAAATTTGACTAATTAATCAATTAATTAATCACAATGGATCAATATATTCTTGGCCTTTCAAAGTTTAAGATCCACTAACACTTATCTCTTTAGTCTCCAAGAAGCTCATAAAACTTAAATATACTTTCAAGACTTTAATTCTCAATAAACGTCAAATTAAAGTTTATTTGTTTAGATAAGCCAGAATTCCAAAGTATTCCAATAACTCTTAAACTTCTAATCCAAATATGTTTTAATTCTCTAATCATTAAGGAGACTAAAAGTTTTATATGAATAACCCACAAAGTAACACTCCACGTTACATCTTCCTCTTCTATTTATTTATTTATTATTTTAATTGCTGCACTAAATTGTATGCACTAAAACTTTAATTTTCTCACCTATTTTGTAGTACCACATAATTGTCTACTCTTATCTTACTGTGCACACATATATAGTACCTTAACTCTATAATAATAATGACGATGATGGTGATGATCATATAATAAAATTGGGATATTACACTCAATGTCTAACAAGCATGTAAACACGACAATACATGTTCCATATCTCAGAGTTAATCAATTGCGGAAAAAAAAAATCCATTAGCAATCAGTGAAACCCAACTAAAATCTACCCCAAATATAATCTATGGCGAACCACTCAAACAAAGGTGCTAAACTTTCAACATCTTGTTGTATATTCTTTTTCTGGCATGCTCTGACACTACAAAAAACGCGGGCTATAGCCGCGTTTACAAAAACGCGGCTATAGCTAATCTATAGCCGCGTTTTTAAAAAACGTGGCTATAGACTTAATCTATAGCTGCGTTTTAAAAACGCAGCTATGATCCAATTGAATATTTTTTTTTTAAAGGGGGACCTATAGCTGCGTTTTACAAAGCAGCTAGAGGTGACCTATAGCCGCGTTTTTGAAAAACGTAGCTATAGGTCCTCCAGCAGAAGCAAAAAAAATGCTTGCTTCTTTTCCCACGTGCCCCCCCCTTCCCACCTACATCCTCACTTTCCCACCTACCCGGCTTTTATCTTTTCTCCTTCTTTATTTTTCTTTCTTCCTTCACACACTCCAGAGCTCCCTTCTTCTTCTTCTTCTTTTTTTTTTTTTTTTTTTTTTTTTTTTTTTTTTTTTCAACGTAACTCTTTTTTTTTTTTTTTTTCTTTGTTTCTTTGGAGCTGCTGCTGCTGCTGCTTCTATTTTTTTTTTCTTTCTTTCTTTTTTTCTTCTTTTTTTGCTCATTCTTCTGCAAGTCACGCCACCAAGTTCTCTTTTTTTTTTTTTTTTTTTTCCTTTTTCTTTCTTCCTTCTTCACTCTAGCACAACTCTTTTCTTTTCTTTTTTTCTTTGTTTCTTTGCAACTACTTTTTTTTTCTTTCTTTTTTTCTTCATCTTAAGCACACTGATCTAGTTTTTTTTTTTTTTTTTTTGTTATTTTACATTTAGTTAGTAAGAAAATGGAGGAAATGCTGAAAATTTTGAATGAAGTGGATATTCTAGCAATATTTGTGTTTGTCTTGATTTTGACTTGAGTTTTGATTTTGAATTTTTTGGATCTGTGCTTGAATTTGTGCTATTGTGTTGCTAATATTGTGCTTATGTTTAAATGGGTTTGTGTTCTTGAGCTTATTCTTTTGTGTTTCTGAGCAATATTGTTGAATGTGAGGAGATTCATGGGATTGTGTTTTTATATTTTGAAGCGCGTTGTGTTTGAATTGTCAGGATGTTGTGCTTGATTTTGAATTTTCTGGGTGTGTTTGTATTGTGAATATGTTGTATTTTATTTTGAATTTTCTGAGTTTGTGTTTGATTTTGAATTTTTTGGGGGTGTGTTTGTATTCTGAGTATGTTGTGTTTTATTTTGAATTTTTGGGTTTGTGTTTACTATTGAATTTTTTTGGTTTGAATTTTGAATTTTTTGGGGGAAAAAAACGCAAACCCAGAAATTTTTTTTTTTTTGTTTTAAAAAAACTATAGCTGCGTTTTTAAAACGCAGCTATAGGAGGCTTTAGCTGCATTTTTAAAACGAAGCCAAAAGTGTACCTATAGCTGCGTTTTAAACGCAGCCCAAAGGGGGTCTATAGCCGCGTTTTTTACAAAACGCAGCTATAGGTCTCAGCCTTTAGGGGGGCTAAAAAACACAGCTATAGGGGCTAAGAAACGCAGCTATAGAGGGGCCTATAGCCACGTTTTTAAAAACGCAGCTATAGGTCCCCGCAAGGGGCTATTGTCACGCAGCTTAAGACGCGTTTAAAAACGCAGCCATAAAAACTACTAGCTTTCTTGCTACCATAGTTGCAAATGCATAAATGCTCTTTACATGGAAAAGAGGTATCCATATCAAGTTGACATTGGCGTTATGTATATATCTTTGCATATCCTTCTCTTTCTATAACTCAAAAGTCCTTCAATTTTGTCATGCATTTTTATCTATAGTTGCTTTTGCCTTTTATGGATTCATCACTAGATTTTAGTATGATCTTAACCTACTCTGCAATCCTCTCTTATCTATGTTACACTAAATAATTACAAACACAGATATGTGATCAACATTGGTTAGTTTCTTAAGAATCCAAAACCATTCAAAATTTTGAGATAAGACTTAATCATTGACATTGTATGCCTTTTATACCCATCGTGAAAAAACTCCTCTATTTAGATTCCCTTCTCAGTTTCAGACCATGCAAACCTAAAAATATGGTCTTGTCAGTCCAATGATCCAAGTTTTCACAAAGTGCAAAACATCATAATGCCCCCATACTCAAAGCCAGAATTTCACACATTCTACTGTTCCTAAAATGCCAGAACTGCACCAACACTGTTGAACTTAGAATCATTGAAAGTTACAAAAACCAAACCAAAACCCACAATTATTTCACCTGTATACACCCCTACAAAACTTTTCTTCAAGAAAAGAAAAAAAAAAGCCCATTTCACATTAGTATTCATTAGTCATTACACAAAACTAAAAAGATAAAAATTAAACCCAATAATAATAAATAATAATTAAGCCCATTTTTTGTGTATCTAACCCACAAGCTTAGTTCAACCCAACTTGACACCTCACATTTGTTTTCATGGGTTGGTAAGTTGGGTTGGGTTAGGATGGGTGTTGAAATACAAATTTTCGGGTCCTAATTTCTTTAGCCCACTCACAAAAATACCCACACAAGCCCAAGAATTATTTTAAAGCCCACATAAATATTCCCCATGTATTACTTAAATATTTTCCACGTTATTGGGCCCCCACAAATATTCTATATATATATGCCCCACAAATTGCCTTGGGCCATCTCACAAATATTACCCATTACATTCCACATGTTATCCAACTTAGGCTTTCACAAAAATACCCATCACCTTACTACCAACATTGGGCCACAAAATTATACTCCCTCCACAAGAAAGCCCAAAAATCATTTAACTTGTTGGCAAGACTCAAAAGGCCCAACAAAACCCTTTTCTAAGCCCGGTGCTACACGGCACCTTACAAAGCCCGTTGCTACACGGCACCTTTACTAATCCCGTTGCTACACGGCACCTCTAAGTCCGTTGCTACACTTCACCTTTACTAAGCCCGTTGCTACATAGCACCTTACAAAGCCCGTTGCTACACGGCATCTCTAAGCCTGTTGCTACACGGCACCTCTACTAAGCTCATTGCTACATGGTACCTTACAAAGCCCGTTACTACACTGCACCTCTAAATCTGTTGCTACACGGCATTATCTTTACAAAATTTTAAGCTATTTTACAAAACCCAAATACTAATTTGGCAACTATTTTAACAAAGCTCAAATACTAATTTGGCACTATTTTAGCAAAGCCCAAATATTAGTTTGGCACTATTTCTACAAAGCCCAAATATCAATTTGGCAAACTATTTACACAACTCTTTTACAAAGCCCAAATACTAATTTGACAACTATTTTAACAAAGCTCAAATACTAATTTGGCACTATTTTCACAAAAGCTCAAATACTAATTTGACACTATTTTAACAAAACCCAAATATTATTTGGCAACTATTTCCAAAAGCCCAAATATTATCTTTGGCAACTATTTCAACTATTTCCTAAAGCCCAAATATTATTTGGCAACTATTTCATAAAAGCCCAATATTATTTTGGCAACTATTTTAATTATTTCCTAAAGCCCAAATATTATTTGGCTACTATTTCATAAAAACCCAATATTATTTTGGCAACTATTTCAAGTATTTCCTAAAACCCAAATATTATTTGGCAACTATTTCATAAAAGCCTAATATTATTTTGGCAACTATTTCAACTATTTCAACTATTTCCTAAAGCCCAAATATTATTTGGCAACTATTTCATAAAAGCCCAATATTATTTTGGCAACTATTTCAATTATTTCCTAAAGCCCAAATATTATTTGGCAATTATTTCCTAAAACCCAAATATTATTTGGCAACTATTTTATAAAGCCCAATGTTATTTTGGCAACTACTTACAAAACTTGAATACTATCTTAATAATTATTTCACATATACCAAATCCCTTACTCATGGGAAATATAAGTGTTCATCCTCCAAGAAAATACTCTTCTTGCAAAGTTTATAAAAGCCATTGAGTATCATCCGTGGCAAAATTCTTCATTTTGTAGGAATAATCGGGTCCAAAGCAGCTCAAACATAAGGCCCAGCTGGACCAGCCTAGCCCAGCCCACATCCAAGTCCCAGTAGCTGAAGTTCACATGAGCTAATCAGCCAAAAACCAACATAAGTCAACAGCTGGAGCCCACTGCTGTCAGGTTTCAGCTTGTCCCATCGGGTCAGAACAAGACACATGTCCATCAGGGGTTGAACCCTTCCTCCACAAGCTGAAATATCATCATTTATTATATGACATAAAGTTGAGACAAACTTGACACAAGGCTGAAAAAACTTGACAGGGAGCTGAAGCACTTCAACCAGCCATCTCCTCTTTCTCCTCCAACCCATTCAGTCAAGCATCAAAGGCATCCATGACCAGGCCATTAAAGCTCCTGAAGCAAGCTGAAATCAGCTCATTTTTCATGTTAAAAATATGCATTTTCTAGTTCATGGACCAAGCACATGAACCCCTTATGGGGAAACTTAGGACAATGTAGCTTGGAGGGCACCAAGGGGATCCCAGCAAAGGCTCCAAGGTTGACACCTGGCTTGGAGTGATGGAACTTGCCTTTGGGAGCTCTGAATCTAGTAAGTAGCCGAACCAAGGTCATTAGCTTAATGCATGCTCTAACCCGATCAGCCAAGACCAATCAGCATTAATGCTAAGTCAAAATCCCAGCTGATATTACCCAAAAACAGCAAGAGTCTTCCAAAAAGTTAAGCTTACCATTCTCAGCTAAAACTCTAAGAATGAATCCCAAAGGATTTTCTAAAGATTGGGGAAGATTTAGCAAAAGTTATTTGCCAATTACCCACTAAACCTCAACTATAAATAGAACCCTTCATTTCACACTAAAGGGGGGACAAGAACATACCAAGAAACAAAATCACAGAGAAAAACTCTCACAAAAACCCTTCTGTTGCAGCTTCTCAAAATCCCAGCAAAGTTCTAAGTCACCCAACTCTCATTCTCAAGCATGGAAACTGAGTTCTCCCACTCCTAGCTTAAAAACACCTCTCATACCTTTAGTTGAAAACATACAGCTCCTCCCCAGCAGAAAGTTTCAGCAGCCCACTATACACTCTCACTCACTGCCTACACTACTCACAAATGGTTCTCTCTACTTATTATATATACTACACCCAAGAGCATGCTTTGGCACCATAATGATCTTGCTGCACTAGCTGTGATCTCTCTCTCTCCCTTCATCTCATACTAAGCCTTCATCATTGATTATTATTATGGAACCCATGATATTTACTTACTCATTTACTGTTGATGGTTATGATGTAACTGTTACAATAGAATTTTTCCCTCATATTGTAGTATTAGAAGATTCTTCTTCGGAGCTAACGGACGATGAGTCCTAAAATATCGATGTTTCCCTCAATCTGTGAAAAACTTTACTGCTGAGTCATTTTTCTGCAGAAATATTTTTACGACTGGGTTACTCTCTTCTGCAGAAGTACTTTACAGCTGGGTTATTTTCCTGCAGAAATACTTTTGCGGCTAGGTTACTCTTCTCTACAGAAGTACTTTGCCGCTAGGTTATTTTCAGTAGAAACACTTTACTGCTTGGTTATTTCTTACAGCGTGCTTTTTAACCGTACTGACGTGTCTGCTGCAGGGATTGTTTATGGGCCATTCTTGTAAGTCCTAATCTAGGCCCAAGGCATGAAAATACAGTGAATTATTTGGATCTTTGCTGATAGCCTTTGGGCCGTGCGTCGAGCCTATTGTCGAGTTTCGATATAGGCCCCCAACCCAATATAAATCTCATTTGTCGAAAAGGAAACTTTTTCGCCTCCGACAATGGGTTGTAATTTTTTTTAAGCCTTGAGCTGGATTGGGTTTATGTTAATAGTTTTTTCAAATCATCTAACCTAAGTACCTAACCCAACCCATCATATATACTAGTTTATTTTATTATTCTTATTTCAATTTTTTAGTTTGATTTATTTTGGTATTTGAGAATTATTTTTGATATATTTGAAATCTAATTTAGGTATATTATTTGAATTATAATAATTTATTGAAAAATAATTCTTAAATATTTATTAAAGTTCAATTTTTTTATTAGACATGAAACATATAAGTACAAGTGTACAACTCACTAATCCAAAATGACTTATGTGAGCTTGATTGGGTTAGTCTCTACACATGCAATGGGTTGGGTCAGGCTGAGAATTTCTCAACCCGACCTTGGGTTGAAAAAATCCTCCAACTCAATCCAAACACACCTCTGTTATAGCTTATCCAATCAAGAAATCGTTTTGGATCAACTTCTTTTCTGCTTGTACAGGCCAACATGGGCATGATTCGAGCACAACTTGAAAGAAAAGAAACGAGACCCACCAATCAATTAAACGGAGGAAGGTTGATAGTAATATTTTTGAATAACTTAGGGAAGCATGAAAGGTCAAAGAAACCACCCAAGCAGCATTGAAGTTTAATTATTGGAAAAGAAAATTGTTACCAAATGTATTCTCTGTTCTCCATTTTAAGAGGCTAATTTTTTTAGTAACAAGCAGCTCTGCACTTTACAGTACTTTTGGTTTGGTCATTCGGTTTCTAATATTACTTCCCCACCAAACTTGACATTCTCCTTACACACGTTTTCCAAGGAAATATGTGAAATTTCACAGCGAATTCTTCAATGACTCATGGACATGCATATTAAATACCCACAAGGCTTCCGTCTAGCTTACTAGAGCACTGGATGGAATAACTCTTAACAAAAAGAATTGCATTCCTATGTAGTAAAAGAGATGCAAAGCAAGAATACAACTAAGGAATTTCATACATAGGTGTCATGATGGACAATACATATAAAAGAAATTAGATACATGAATTATTACATCAGGTGTCCCAAAAAGTAATTTTCATTTTTTGTTCATGTGATATGAACCATGTATTAAGGAATTAATAAAATTCTCAAGAAAGAAACTGATTTTTGTGTGGTTCTCTCACTACCAATATCCTGAACTCAGGCTTCAAGTCCTGGCAGCTAAGAGGGCCATGCCACTTGAGTTTCAACCTGAATAAAAAAGAAAGATAAGCAAAGCAAATTCAATTGTGTTACACATATTTACAAATTGCAATCCCCATATTTCTTGTGTATTTAATTATATTAAAAAACTAAATACTACTTTAGTCACTGACTTTGGCGCTAACCAAACAGCAGGATTTAAATTTTGTATTGCCTCCTCCCTAGTAATCCACTATTACTTCAAGAAATGTTCAACACTGCAGAATTCAATCTAGTCCCTGTTCAACAAGTGACGTTCTTCTGTCGCATAAAAGACACATGACAACAAACCCAAAATTACCAGTCTTGAAGCTCGAAACATACTCTTATTAGAGTTTCTTCAGTAATCATAATGCTCTTTGTAGGTCACATCCACTAGTCCAAACAAAATCTACAACTTTATTTATTCTTTTACTTTTCTTTCATTCCAAGGTCAACAATAAGCTACAAAATGGTGGGTTAGTTCTCCCCTTTGTATTGATAATTGCCAATGATGAAAGGCTACAATACAGGCAGTTTCATCCAAAATACCTTTGGCTTCTTCCATTAATTAAGCAAAACTGTTGCAATTTGATTAACTATGTGAATGCTTCTCGCACTTCTGTGGGTAGCTCCAAATGAGGCTCAGATTTGCTGAGTGGTGAAAAATAGTGCTCTACCCTGTCTTTGGACACTTGTTCCAACCTCGGAGGATTCCACTGCATATAAAACATGACAATTCAACAATTAAAAAGTAATCGATAGACAACTATCTAACTATAATAAAAGTAGTAGCAACCACCAACAAATCTGATTATCAACGATAGAACCCCAATCTTCCACAGTACCTTCTCCTCTTACAACAGCTTGCTTTGTTTTAAAAAAAAAAAAAAAAATTATTTTAGATTGGATTCTTAAATGCAATATTGCTTCCCCACTTGTCCAAAAGGCAGACAACATAAGCTGATGATACCTTTGGTGCCAGGTCCTTGTCTACCATTCGTGCCCGAACACCCTTCAGAAAAAGTACCAAAAAAAAAAAATGTTAGTAACTAGGATCATGAGGGTTTGTTTTATTAAGATGACAATCAGGAGACTTTATACCTCACAAAAATCTCTGGAAATCTGGTTAGATATCCCTTGCAGTGACATTCGGTACTCACGTATCAAGCACTGATCAAGGGTCTGAAATCTACCTTCTCATATCTGAGCCAGTATGGTGGTTAGGTCGTAATGCAATAGTTTCTTAAAGGGGGAGGAGGAGGGGACAAGGGAAAAAGGACCAGTTCTGAGTATCAGGGACTCACAGATTTCAAAGAAACCTTCAAGCCTAATGGTGAAGCTTCCTTAAGTCTCCTTAGGGTGGAAATGCACCATGCATCATTTGTTTTACTTGTCTCACTCTCCTGAGAGAATTGTGTAATTTAAAAACGCAATCACAACTCACAAGGTTCATCCAAAAAAGTATAGGGAGTAAAAATTTAGAGAAATAACCCCATATATTGTTTCATTTTATTACCATAAAGATGGTAATACTAGTATGCGACAATCACAACTCATACAGCCCAACCTTCAGGTTAGTGCTTAAGAGACTTAACACACTATGTATAGATATGGTCCAAAAAGTCAAAAGGAAGAAGTAACTAATTCAAGACACACTTTCACTATTTTTTTTTTTTTTTTTTACACATGCTTTGGGTTGGTCTTGAACCCATGACCTTAGCCTCCATCCCATTCTTAAGTTAAGAAGTGTCATTTGAGCTAGGGCTCATTAGCAATTCCATTAACTGTATATAAAATGTATCCCTACAAAATTGCTTTCCAATCAACTGTGAGGTAGCTAAAGACATTCAGCATAATGCTGTTGAGTTTTTTTTTTTTTTAATTCAATATAATGATTTTGGCTGTATGGCTGCTTCAGTCATTCTAGCCACTTGTAAAGATGAAGATGACAGGAAGGATCTACAGGGTACTCAGATCGACTAATTGAAAAGTGTCTCCTTGATGAAGCAAAAAGTTCTAAAAGATACAGTTCTCCAAGTAAAGAGTTGGTATAGATATTTTTTCATTTAATTTTCCTTTCTCCAGCAATATGGTTTTCATGCCTAAGATTTTCTGTTATTTTCTTTCGTACCATCAATTTTAAAATAACCGAAAGAGATTTGAGTATGAAATCAGACATGTTGAACATCTTGTTCCATACAAAGTATCATGGAAATCTGTTATATTGTAATGGGTTAATGCTTAATAGTTTAAAAAAAAGAAAAAGAAATATGCAAATCAACATGTTCTTACCAAGAAATCGATAATTTCTTCAACTGTGTCATGGCTGAAACATTTATCAAGTATTTCAATCCTAGACAAAATTGCATAATAAATAGATCAGCATTTTATATCTGCTACGTAAATACTCACACACCTGAGGGGATAATAGACAAACCTGTGAAGTACACTTATATTATCTAGATAGACAAGGTCACTATATTTTTCTAAAGAAGTTTCAATGACAGAAGGATCATCAGTATCCAATTTCCCAAGTTGTTCTTCGATTAATGCAAGCTTTTGTGGAAAAAAGGAGGCAATACTATGTTATATAAACAGGAAAGATGATTAAAACAATGAAAGGGTCCAACAATCTTAACTGAGCTATGCGCATAATGTGTAGCAAGCCCACAAGAAATCATTTCTGCTCCATTAAATTTTTCTCCTGTGAGGCCCAAGTACTCCCCTGCAAAAAAGAAAAGATACAAACTATATAAGAATTTAATTGAGAAGCAAATACAGGTGTCATCAATGATTCATCCTACTAATTGGTTTCTCATTTATCAAGTCCTAATTACATTGTCAAAATTGCTTGATATGTAGAAAGGGTCAAATTAACCCCACAAGTTGCTCGGAAAACAACATTGAATGAAGTCACCCAGCTATCCAAAGTAAACTTTCGTATTAGAATGTTTGTCATTGCAACACCTACTTTCAGTATAATGGTCACAAAGGAAGTGACATCTTATGGTGCAAAGAAACCAAATGCAGCTCCCCATATGTCAACTACCAAGAGCCATAACAATGCCTCAACACAAATTTTAGACTTCAGAAAATTTAAAGCAATTTGCTAGAGCTTGTTATCCAACATCCACACAACAAATTAATGACAGGAGTCCTAATGCAATCTGTATAAAGAACATTGCTGAAGCAACTGCCGCTGTGTGATTCTAGAGATGAGGAGCATACTTCAAAATAAAAATATTTTGCAGAGGCACTTCTTTCCAACATTCATTCCATTCCTATGTGAAAACTGAGTGATTTGATTTGAGGTCTTTTAAAAATTTCCTGTTCATAAATCCCTTATGATTTCTTCCAATGCAACATTACAAGAAAATCATAAAAGATTGAGATAAATTCATGTTAGGGTAGAATGTTCATCGCAAAAACAATACTTTACATGATGTTTTTATCAGACTTATGCTAGAAACAGAAATAGTCCAAATCAACAAAACCATGTGCAAGAAATACAGTGAAAAACTACAATCCACTACATGCATACCCAGGTGACCAGGTAGATATGAGAGGAAAAATGACACGCCAGCATCAGGGGGGAAACCAATTAGAGTTTCAGAAGTAGCAAAAACCTGTGAATTGTGAGAATAAATTATTTTTGAACCTGTCTGAGCATTATGTACAGCAAATAAGGAATCTGAAACAAATAAGATATTCAACACTATTTTCCCCATCACATAAATATGCAAAAAGAATCAAAATATAGTTTTCATTCCTAGATTGTGATACCCTCAATTACATAGATTGGATAAGTGTGTGTAGTTTGGACAAGTGCTAAGTCCCACATCAGGTGTTTTCTAGGTTGAACTGGGCTATATGTTGATTACGAAGAACCTCAATTGTAACTCGACTAGTCCTTTTGGACTACATATTGATTCGATACAAATGGTATCAGAGACAACGTGGGACTTGACAAGAACGTTAGGAATTGAGTGGAAAGATTGTAATACTCCAATTTATGTGGATTGGATAAATGTGTTTGTGCGGAGATGTGTTAAGTCATACATCGGGTGTTAACAAACTTGGGCTATATCAGAGATCACAAGCAACCCCAATAGTAACTTGACTAATCCTTTTAGGGTATAGTGTAGATGTGGCCAGTGCTTCCTTGGGTCATGACAATATGCATATGCTAATCAAAGTAGAGGATCATACTCCTCAATTATCTAATAAAATCAAGCATTATATTTCCTGTAATGAAATTAAATAATTAGTCTAATTTAGGGGCTGCAAAATAATTAAAAATTTTCTTCCACAAAAGAAAGTAAGGAAAAAAAATTGAAACAATCATCAAAACCAACAGCTAGATAAGAGAAGAAAAGGACGAAAGTACATGCAAAGTTCCTACATTCATTTTTATCAGTCACAACCCTAAACATCCCAGGGATTGAAACTCCAGCCCCACCATCCATAGTAATGCCATTCAAAAGAGCCACCTGCATGGAGATTATTATTATACTACCATGAATATACTGGGCTCTGACTAATGTAGTTATAATAAACAGAAAGTTAATGTCCAATATTCTACCATAGGGACTTGGAGCTAATAAAAATCACCCGCACATGAAAGGGAAAAAAATGATAATAAAAAAAGAAACAGATCTGAGACTTTTGAGTAGATACAATAGTTCCCTAAACCAGAACCCAGTGACTAATTTAACATAAGTACAGACAAAGGAAAAGACCTCAAAAATTTTGGGGAAAATTTAGGGAATCCATGCATGCTAGCAGAAGGAAGGATAAAATAAAATTAAGGGGAATGTCAAAATACAGTGGTAAGAATGTAAAGAAATCTGTTCAGTGCTAGAATAGGAGCCATAGATCAATATACTAACAAAACCAAGTATCTTTTGATAATTTGATAGTTGAGGAAGGGGGATATTGAACCTTGGACGTCTTAGTTGGAAACACTAGGAGGTGCTAGTTGAGCCACAACACTCTTAGCCATAACAAAACCAAGTATCTCAAAGAAAACTCTCCATAAATGACCATATCAAAGCTATATTGATGGTAATATAACACTCCAAACTGAAGTGCCCCCAATATATTAAACACTATGCTTAAAAAAAGAAAGAAAGAAAAGTAAAACTTACATATGGCTTCAAATATGTACCTAAAGTGTATATGTAAGTATATAATGTTCTAAAAAATTCCTTACAATCTTCCATTTTCCCTGCATAAAGTTAACCAATGGGTAAAGGATGATTCTAGTGAAGAAACAAGCACCAACTCCATAACAAAGATTAGCAACTTAAAGATTTGTGAAGTACTTAAGAATAAAGTTTACTTTAGCTTTATCAATAACTGACAATCACAAAACACTCTGGATGCACCTCCATACTTTATTAATCCCACTCTTATACCGTCAATACAAAGATCAATCCAAGGTAGTGTAAATAAAAAAAAGGCTGAGATCCTTGTATCTACGTGTCATCTTATACTAATACTGTCACCTCATTTCTAATTTTCAATTTAATAAATCTATACTTACTAATACGCTATCTTACTCTTGCTTATCCTTTTTTTTTTTTATGATTCGATAGATGGGAAGGGGAGATTTGAGCCCTGCATGTCTTGGTTGGAAACACCAAGAAGTGCCAACCAATTGAATTACAAAGCTCTTGGCTATCTTACTCTTGCTTATCCTAACCTTAAACTTCCTCCCAAACAAAGCAACAATCAAATTTGGCATCTTTTGTTTGGGCATAGAAGATCCCATTACTACTAAATATTCTCTATAGTTCCATCTCAGGTTTACTGCTAAGTGCTAATAACAGCATCCTACAATCCCATCTCATCTCCCTCTAATTAACGCTAGCTAGCCTAGCTTTCTCTAAATCATATACAATGAAGAAAAATAATATGTTCGCAATAATAATTAACTTTTAAGTAAAATATTTTTTCCAGCTAAATCTTAAAAGCAGAAGGAAGATGAGTCTATTACCAGCGTTTATCATATGATAAAGTGACACAATATCTCCACCAGCACAAAATGCCCTGCCACTGCCCTTCAGAAAATGCAAAACAATGTTGAAGTTTTTAACTAGTTCTTGAGCAAAAAATAACCCCAACTAAACTTTATCTTTCCCACTAGAAATATTATATGTAAATGAATCCAATATCTGATAACAGCATAGATGTTTTTTACCTTCATTGCCACAAATCCAATATCTGGATTATTTTCCCAAGATGTATACAACTTTTGCAATCTAGCCCCCTAGAAACCAAAGACAACTCATTAAAAGACAGATAAATTTTTCTAGTTGGTAATACAGAATAACACAAACCCATGTAATAAAATCAAAGAATATAAATTTTAGCCACTACGGAGAAAAACAGTAAATCTACTTGCACAATAAAGTCCACAACTTTTTTCACAACAGTTGAGTTTGCAAGTTTTAATGTACAAATCATAATTTGCCACCTCAACAGGTTGTGAATTTAGTTGTGTCTCTAGCTTTAGTTAGAGCAAACTCTAGCCATATAACTATGCATAATAATAGTTGTCAATTTAAACACCATAAAAACAATAACCCAAGTAACGTTTTCAATTGAACCAAATGGAGGGCATATAACAACACAGAAACAGGATATTACACAATTGGAGTAAACCCAATTAAACATAATGATTCTCGACCAAACACCATAAAAACAAAGACCCAGATAACAAATCTTTCAACTGAGCCAATCTTTACAAATTGGGTACCAACCCAATAGCCAAAAACACAAACACACACACAGAGTAACAAAGAGTATCTAGTAAACGGCACACACCATTGCAGTACTAAAACAATTGAGCACGGATGGCCTGTTCAGAATTGCTGTTCTAGACCAAGCTTTGCCCTCAACCAATACCTGCAGAGAGAGACAGAGAGAGAGAGAAAGAGAGTTAGTGGGTAGCAGTGTCCGGAAGAGAACAGAGATTCCTAGTGTGGTGTTGGTTGAGGAAACGAAGACTGTGAATGTGAAGATCGTTGCGCCTCTGCAACAAGGCTGCCTTAAACCTCTGCATCATTTAGCTCACCCACTCTTTCAAATTCTGCTCCAACACAACACAACACAACCCAAGCTCTCTATTCTCTAGTGAAAAATTGATAATAAACAATTCTGAGGAATAAAATTAAAAAACTATGAGAAGAAGGACGGGAGAAGAAGAAAAATGCTAAAATATTATTTTTATCCTTAAACTTCTAATTAAAAAAATTTCTATCCCTAAATTTTAAAATATTTATTTTTCAACTTTAAACTTTGCGAAACATCTTTTTTAAGTCCTTCTGTCTATGACCGTCAGTTTTATCGTATGTAGTTAACATACTATTGACTTAGGGCGAGTTTGGTTAGGCTTTTTGAAAAAGTCCATAATGAAAAAGTTAAGTTTTCAAAAAGTGCAGTATGAAAAAGTGTATTTTTAAAAAGCTGAGTGTTTGGTAAAAACTGTCAAAAAGTGCTTTTTGAAAAAGCTGAGTATTTGGCTAGCACTTATAAAAGTGGCAATTTGAGAATTCTTTATTTTAATTACCTCTTTTAATACAAGTTATGAATACAATATTTTTACAAAAATTTCACAATAAAGTTTATATAAAAAGGTGTTAATGGTAGGAAAAAAAATGTCACTAGTAAATCTAGATGAGAATTAATAACAACTTACTATGTAAACTTTATTATAAAATTGTTATAAAAATATTCGGTCAATAGTACTATTTTTTTTTCTAAAGAAAAATAGTACTAACTTAAAAACTTTATTCTTTTTTTTATCATCATTTATTCTTCTTATATTCATTCCTAACAACTACATTTTTTAATAAATAGTGTTATATTCACAACATTTTTTGCAATATTTTCACAACAAAATTTATGTGAAAAGTTGTTACTAGTTCTAATTTGAATCCACCGTTGAAATTATATTTTTACTCACCAATATTAGCTAATAACAATATATTACTTAAAATTTATTGTGAAAATATTGTGGTAGCATTTCTAAATTGGATTTTTCCTTTCTTTCTTTCTTTCTATCATCCACATGTTTCCTTTTTTTCTTTTTCTTTTTCTTTTCTCTTGATTTTTCTCCACCACACACGTTTACCCATTATCTCCATCCTCTCCTTTTTTTTCCTCTACACATTCCACTTTATTCCAGAAATCTCTGTGTCTTTCTTTCTCCAGCTCTGTTTCTCTACTTCTTTTTTTTTTTTCCTTCTTTTGTTTCTCCTCCACACACGGTATCCCATCTCTACCCCCCCCCCTCTTTTATTTTCTTTTTCTCTGAGAACATTCCAGCATCACACCGAAGCTCACGCAGTCCAGATGGAAGAAGAAGAAGAAGAAGACAGACTCTCCACCGATTCATCATCAAGCTCTCATCCTCCTCAAACTCTCACTGATTCATCCATCATTCTCACTGATTCATCATCATCCTCACCACCGCCGCCGAAGCTCACGCACCATCACACTGAAGCTCACGCATCGTCGCTGACCCACGCACCACCGCCGACCCTATTCATCATCTTCCTCACCCATCTTCGAAGCCCAGCTCCGTTCATCCATCATCCTTCGCCGATCTGCCGATTTTGCATTTGGGTGTGTGTGTGTGTGTTTGGGTCTCAATTTGCTTTGTTTACTGATGTGTGTGTGTGTGTTTGCATATGGGTCGCAGAGCAGAGAGATGAGAGAAGAGGAATGCGTGAAGGGCAATTTCGTAATTGCAAACTCACCCCCAACAGACATATTGAACGCGCACCAACTTTTAACAAAATGTACCGATAGGCCTCCAAATTACAAACGCGGGTTTTCTTCACAAATATAAAACGCAACTTTTTTCAAAAAGTTGCGTTTTATGCTAACCAAACACTATTTTTGAGCTAGCTTTTTTCAAAACGCAACTTTTGAGCCTTAAAAGTTGAAACAAACGGGTACTTAATATGTGACTTGGATTAAACTATTTTATTTAAAAGAAATTATAGTATTGGCACACCACACACTTGATAACAACTTTTTCTAAAGGATGATATTACCCTTGCTATGTTTGAGAATGATTTATTTTCGGTAGGTTATTTGTACAACGTGAGACAAAAAGTTAAAAATTAGTCTATTTGTAAAAGATAAAAACTTATTTAAACTCAAGGATGGACTTATGATTTCAAGCTAGAGAGAGCCGAAGTATAAGAAAAAAAAATTATAAATATGCATCCATATAATATGAACAAATTATAAATGCATAAAATCGTTATTTCTTAATAAATCAAAATGCAATCATCTACCAAAAAAATATATAAAATTAAATACAAGGCTAGCTAGGATTTTTATTTTTATTTTTATTTTTTTAACTTTGAGCATTCATAGTAGTGGTGCTAAAAACTTAGTTTTTAGCATCTCAAAAGGTTAATTTATCTATTTTTCTATCTTATTTTACAATACACCCAACATCAAATGATCTTATTTTCTATTTTTTTCCCACTTCATTTAAAATATTATAAACAGCTCATTAAAATAATAAAGGAAGAGAGATAATTTGAGTTTTTTAATTGAAGGTAGAGAGATAATCTTGATAAAATATTGTATTTTATTTTTAGCAACTTGCTACAGTCAATTGGTATATATACCAATTTACTGTAGTTGCAAAAAAATTAGCTTTAGCTTTTCCAATAACACATGGTTCTTTGGTGATAAAATATTTTTTTGTTAAAATATAATTAACATTGTGAATGTTTAATTATTTTTGTTAAGTTTTTAGGTTGAATAGTTACTAGTTGGAGAGGGGCGCCAAAAGTTTTGGAATGGGGGCAACTACAAAAATAATGTATATAATTTGTAAAAAGAATTAAAAAATTTGGACCCAGGGAGGCCATTCCTGTTTACACCCTTAGCACAATAGTCATTCTACAAGTACCAAATTCTTTCAAGTGGAGGGTAAGAGCTAGAGTTCAAATCTCTAAGAGAGAGTTTTACATACATGTACATTTAGATTATTCTAGAGTATAATTTATATCTTATATATAAAAATAAAAACTAAAACTTATATTATTTTTGGAACTTGCAAATAATAGATAATTTAAACTAAAACTATTATAATTGGTTACCAAACACACTCGAATCATAAAAATTCAAGTCAATATAAGTCTTATGTAAGGCCATTCTATCCAACTTTCCTCATTCCCTCTCGCATTAGGCAAAACGCAAAACGCAAAACACAATAAACCTTCATTCCACAACATTAAGGGTGGGTTTGGATAGAGATGCTAGCATCCACGATTTGGGTTTTTCACGTTTCAGACTTTTTTTTTTCTTGCGCACTGGTTTCAACCAAGGACAAGGGGAACTGTTCATCACTGTGCAATTACTGTTCACGCACAGTGGAGCACTGTTCATGCACTATTTCAGCCATTTTTTTTTATTAAAAATAGGACCCGCAGCACTATTCACACATTTAAAATTTACTTTACTACAGTGTTTTCAATTTTCAGCTGTATCCAAACGGACCCTAAAACCCCAATGTCCAACTCCCTCATAGCCACACCCTCAACCAGTAAGTTCAAAGTAGTGATATTCTCTCAAACCTAATTACCATAATAATTTAAAAGTGATATAAAAGAGTAAGTATAGAGACACATACATATTCAAATTCACAACATGCTTAAGTGTTACATTGTGATTGGTACAGTTATTTTTTTTAGCAAGTACATGTGGTGTTATGTGTAAATACTGAAATTTAATCACAAATTGATACCCAAACATATTATGAACTAGATGGGAATGCCGATACCCGATTGAATTGATAATATAATATATTTTTACAAGACTAATGCAAAACTTAGCAATATATCTTAATCTTTGTCAGTAAATTTGGCTTTTATCCCAAGAAATAGAATCCCCACATTTATACTTTTTTTTTTTTTACAACCCCATATTTTTTTTTTTTTTTGGTACTTATTTTTTAGGGTGGTGCCATTAGGCCAAGTCGGTCATCTTAAAGCAAAACAATTACAGAGTCCAACATTTTATTTATTTATATTTTTCCAGGGACACTCAGATGGTAGACTTTAATGTATTTGAAGGACTTGAGTAAAACCCGAGGTACCATCACATTCTTAATTATATGAAAAAAAATGATGAACTTAATTTTTTTTTTTTTAAACATGTTAATATCTCAAACGTTCTGGAAGTGCATTTGCATCTATTCTGTTCACTGCTAATAAGGAAAAGGTCCCATTGCACGATGCATGGTGACACAATCTGTAACTAGCATGTTGACACATTGCATGGTGGTGACACAATTTGTAACTGTAAGAGGTTGCTCTCTCATCATCATCGATCATCACTCTCATCTCTATTTTTTATTACTGCACGTCACTCTTCCATCTTGCTTCCACATCCCATAGTTTTCTTTCTCTCTATATATATCACCCATGTTTCAACTTCTACTTCTCTCTCTATCTAGTTCTCTAGCTTGAAGAACCACACTTTTCAAATGGCAAAAAACCTAGTTACAGTTCTAGTCACTGGCACGGCTAGTATATATACCATTCCTTTCTTATTATATGACTTTATTTTCAATATATACTCTTTTGTTTTGGAAGCTTAGAAAATGTGGGAAATGGCACAATATGAATTTCAAATGATGAAATATTTATTTATTCTTCATTATGAATCTTATATTATATATGATAAAGAAAGCAAAACCCTATCTCAACTAAGTCTAGCACAACCATTTAGCTTGGTTGACGTGGTTCGAAGTGGGTCTTGCATTCAATGGAAGTTTCATTCTCATCTTTTTCCTTTGATTGGAAAACAAACAGATGGATAGGTTCTTTTATTTCATGACATTTTTTTTTGTCTCAAATGCTGTCATAATTTATCTACAAACAATATTTTAATTATTTATCTTCAAAATTATCCATAACTTCACTTGGAAATCCTGTTTTCTATTTAGTTCACGACTTCCTACAATGTTGTTCTGTGATATAATTCTTAATGCAACTGTTTAAATCCGTGGTTATCCCTGTGATGAGTTTAAGTGCCATTTTTATAGATAATCTAAAGAAGGTAATTTGTTGTTATTATAATCATTATTATCTTATTATACATTGTAGTCTTTTCCAATTAGTGGGAAAGAATGAAAATTGAAAGAAAAGCTTGACTTACAACAATATGACTGTTGTTACATGTCAGTAATAATGTTAAGGAGCAAGTGTATTTGATTTTCAATTGTATATGTTGGCGATTCTTTCTTCTAGACATGATAATATAAAGTTTTTGTATCTGTAGCTTAAAATTTTGATTTTGTTCAACACGGCAAATAGGTTATGCCATTGTTTCAATGATTGCAAAGGGAATCATGTTGTGTCCTGATTAGCATGTGATTCTGCACTTGCTTGATATTGAACAGGCGGCTGAATCCTTGAATGGGATAAGGATGGAATTGACTGATGCTGCCTTTCCTCTTCTGAAAGGTATGTCCCTTAACTTGAGAGCTAATTCTAGGTAGGGAGAATTATTCTCTCCCTTGAAGTTTCTTAAATTGTATCATGAATATGGTTCAACAGGTGTGGTTGCTACCACAGACGTTGTTGAAGCTTGTAAAGATGTCAATATTACTGTTATGCTTGGTGGATCCCCACGGAAGGAAATTACATTGAGGAAGGATATGTTGTCTACAAATGTGTCTATTTACAAGGCTCAAGCTTTGTCCTTGGAGGAGCATGCTGCTGCAGATTGCAAGGTGATCATATAAATGCACTTGAGTGTGTAGATATATGATTTTAGAGACACCCATTGGCTTGTAAAAAACTAATGATTCCAGCATCCTGTTCTGTTACCATTAGCTTGTAGAAAGATGTCCTGGTACATTCATCGTCTCACTATCATTTCTTGTCCATACTCTTTGGCATGGCTCTATTGCTTCTATTCTATTTAGTAGTAATTGCTTTATACATACATGCCTTGCATGTTCTCTGACCTTACCTGCTTTGGTTGTTGATGCAATCTAAATGTCTATATCTTAGTTATTGTCACTGGAGGGACGCTTGTACTCAAGTTAGTAACGTTGTTGAGCAACCTGATCTAGAGTTCCTATAAATCTTAAGACTAATTGATCAAATATTCTTTATATGTCATGGCGTTTAAATACTATTTCACTAGAAAGAAAATATTCCAAAGTCACTGAAGAGAAGTGTCTGTCCTCTCTGTCAAGATTAGAGAAGTATGTGTAACCATATAACTAGTTCCCTAGCCCCCTCTACCACTCTGAAAATAGAAGAAAAAGAAACTGTTATCAAAATGTACCATTTAGGACAATCTTTAAAATTCAAAATATTTGTGATTGTTTGTTTATTAATCCTCTCAAACATTGTGTCTTTATGTGCTATTGTTGACAATATAATTGTGCTTTTTCAAGTCTAGTTTCCAACTTATTATGAACATATTTAGTGAGAACACAAATTTCCAACAAGTCTGTTTCCAACTTATTTGTTCATCTCTTTGACAACATGCATCCCCTTACTCACATCGTAGTCTATAAAAAAATATTATATAAATATTTAGCAAATTAAAACCAAATTTCTAATTGTTACACATGTTGGAAGATTGAAATATTTTAGAGTTTTTTTTTCCCTCAATGCTGTGCAGTTAATTTTGGAATTCATATTGTTGACTAAGTTGATGCATTTTCATTGCATATATTATGCAGGTGTTAGTTGTTGCCAACCCAGCAGACACTAATGCCCTCATCTTAAAACAATTTGCTCCTTCAATCCCAAAGGAAAGCATCACATGCCTAACATGACTTGATCACAACAAAGCATTGGGCCAAATAACTGAGAGGCTAAAGGTTCATGTTAGTGATGTCAAGAACGTAATCATATGGGGAAATCACTCCACAACTCAATATCCGGACGACAATCATCCAACTTTCACCGCTAGAAATGGAGAGAGACCAGTTAGAGAACATGTTGCTGACGATCAATGGTATCTCAACATATCCAACATATTTATTTATTACTACTTTCACGTGTTTAAATTACTTGGAAACAAGGGTTGATACACTACTTTAAACTTTTCAAATGGGAGGTATAGTAACATAGGGTTCAAATTCAGAACACATACCATGATAAACTACTACTTGTTCTAAAAGTTTAATTATTAGAAAGTAGTAAATTTAATTATTTAATTATTGTTCTAGCATAACTTGTATCTAAGTCAAATACATAATGTTATCAACATTCAAGGTTTTGGTAATTGTAGCAATCCCTCCCCCTCAAAATAAGTAGTGATTGGTGATCTATAAAGAGAAAATTGACCTAGTAAAATTATGGCTCTCCTTAGATTATCTTGCTTCTTTTAGGCAATAGCTTCAGGTGTACTCTCAAGTAGTATCTACATGCCAATTACCTAACCCAGGGATCCCAATTTTTAGGGTGTAGGCGGTAACAACTTTTTGATCCCAATTTTTAGGGTGTAGGCGGTAACAACTTTTATACTTGAACTAGTCACGGCCTCGTGCGCTGCGCGTGATAAATATTTTTAGGGTGATCTTTTTGTTATTAATATTTGACATGTTATTATGTCTCAAGCTATGTTATATACGTATCACCAATATATAGTAAGGTTCATCTTGACAGTAGCTTTAACTCGTGGAACTATATTTTTTTTTTATTAGAGATTACTATTTGGAACAAAATGAGGATACTTTATAGTAGAATTGAATTTTTTTTTTTTGAAATATTAATTCTACCATAATCAGTTGACTAATTTATAAATTTTCAAGTCAATTGAACAAATTTTGTATGTTACATGTAATTCTTTGTTTCCATAAGGCTAAGGACATTCACAATCCCAATGATCCACTCCATTATTTTTGCATGCTTAGTTTTTTGGGATACAAAATGTGTTTGTTTTGAAAGTTGTATGTTGAAGGATTTATTGATAGTTTTGAAGAAGGTTTTTTTTTTTTTTAATGATTTAGAATCAAAAATAGTAGTTGTATTCCCTCATTATTTGATTCACATTACAGTGTAATTGCTAGTCCATATTTTACATTTTTGTCCCCTTCTATGTTGGCTTGAAGAAGGATTTCCTTTCCCCTTGTAATTTGATCATGTACATAATATTTGTGATCACGTTGTATGATCATTTTATGATTGTGTAGTTGTATGATGTTTTTAGTTTGTAATTTTTAAATTGTTTAGGATTGTAATTTATAGTGTTGTGTGTGTTTTATGGATTAGTGATTGCTCTAGTTATTAGCAATAATTTTTTATTGTCGATTAAATGAATAAAAAATTTTCATATACCCTCCACAATCCTTATAGTATTTAGGCGTAAATGCAAATTTAGTCCCTACATTTTGCATTTTTTCCGTTTAGTCCCTACATTTTCATTTTTCCACATTTAGTCCCTAATCTAATTTGCGCTTCTCAAAATGGTCCTTGCCATCACTACCCTAACGGAAAATGATGACATGTCAAATGGAGGGATTAAAAAGCCCAAGCCAAATAGTCTTTCACGATACAATACCTGTTCAATTGCCACTTTCTTTAATAAAATCAAAAGACAATAATATTAAATTATTGTCGTTATAATATCAAAAGTCTCTTATAATTAAATTATTAATAGTATTGAAACAGCTGAAGCAGTCATTAATATCCAGTTCTTTTGCTCTTCCTCTCTTTATTTAATTGAATTACTTCTTCAAACCTATTCAATTTTCACTTTCCTTACAAAAATCAAAAGACAATATATTTGAACTATCAATACTCCTACACAAATTAATTATTAATAATTTTGAAGTAGCTAAAAATTTATTAATATCCACATCATTTATTTTACCTTCATATAGTAAAAGGTGAAATGAAATGTTGAAAAATGGGATATTTAATTTGGGTAACTTTATTTTTTATGTAATTTACTGGAGGAAATATCCTTGGTAGCTATGTTGTTTTTATTTTATTTTTTTCTAATGCACTGTAACGTTTCATGAGAACACTTTATGTAGATTTTTTTAATTTATATTTGAATTTAAGTGCTTCCAACAATTGTGTAAATTTGAAGCAGTAATTCAAAAAATAATTGATGTTTTATGTTCATGCTTTGATTGTTTAGTTATATTATGGATTTGGGTTTTAACTTATAAGTTATTTAGGAACTCTATATATTATACTTCCTTAGATGATTAAAAACATATACTATTACCATAAATCTCTCTCTCTCTCTCTCTCTCTCTCTCTCTAAGAGAATATATATAATTTAATAGATTTGGAGGATGTAGTTGAATTTAAATGTTGAATAAAATGAGCTGAGATTACATTTTGATTGTTAAATAATGAAGTTTTTATTTCAGCTTAAATGGGTAAATTTCATGGAATAGTAGTAGCTACAGTTGCTAGCTGGTATTGATGTGATTCATTATTTTTCTATATTTTAGAATTTATTTTTATTAGTGATAGGTCAAAAAATTTGCAGCTTTATTTATTTATTTTTTTGTTATTTTAATGATAATAAAAGTAGGTAGAAGTTAAGACTGTAGGTAGAATAACTTGTATAAGTTTCCCCTCAAAAAAAAAAAAAAAAACACTTGTATAAGTTTCAATTTTCCAAAAAGATTTTATTATTAATTGATCAAAGACTTTTGCTTGATTGTTTTGACACAATATGAATTCCTATATCTGAATTCTCTTCCCACCTTCCAATTATAGTCGTTAAGTTTTAGTTGAAACACAAATGTTTTTCCAATGAGCTTTTCTATTTTCATTTAGTAAGTTGAAATTTGCATTCATTTGATAAAATATTGAATATAATTTAGCATATTCTTGTCAAAGTAGATGAAAGATCATATATGCTAATTGTATAGTCTTACAATTGCACATTTGTTTGATAGTTTTCTTGCTATTGTTTGAAGTAATTTTTCAGCTTCCTTATAAAAAATAAATAAATATAGCACTAATTTTTTTTTCCTTCTCAAAAAAAAAAAAAAAGCTTCCTATTATTATTATTATTATTATTATTATTATTATTATTATTATTATTATTATTATTATTATTATTATCATTATCAATGTTGCTTATGAAACTCATACGAATTCTTGTTATTTAATAAACATAAAGTAGAAACAATAGCTTGTAAATAGCAAACAAAAACAAAGGAATGCAAATCTGCTTTCAACCATTAAAAAATTAATAGAGAAACATTGTGCACAATTTTAATGAAAATATCCTTATTAAATAATATTATCGATATGATACTTGAAAGATTATTATAGAAAATTTGGGGCAATATTTTTGCTCTATTAAAATTTAGATATTTTAAATTATGGTCTAAAAATTTTAGAAGTACAACGCAAAAAATATGGTTATTACTGATAAATAATCATAACCCAAAAATAAAAGTAAAATTTTGATTACCTAAAATTCTAATTTTAAAATTTCTTTCCAATTATTTGAATTATATGTACCAAAGACCAAACATAGGAATTTTTAATTAGATAGACAAATACATATGAAAATAGAGCCACATCCATATTGGAAAAAGCATACAATCTAATGAAAAAAAAATTATGCCCATCAATTGATGGTGTCAATCTTGCACAAAAGCATTATAAAGCCCGAGTTATGGTATTTGTCTATAAACAAAACATCAAACATATGATGAGCAAATCACCAAATGACCTTAATGTTTAAACTATAAAGATTGAAAATTCAAATGATAAATTTAGAAAGTACATTGCTAACAAAAATAAAGTGGCACTAACCTTTTGCATTAGCCTTTATATTTGTTGGCCATTTACTTATTCCCATAGCATAGGGCCATTTATTGGAGGCTCATAAAAAACACTCATATCAATATCATAATATGCATTACATGTCACTAAAACTATCAATATTCATATTTTAATAGTATAACTTAAAAGAGAAAGGAAAACAATTAAATTTGATAAAAGAGTACCTGCAAAAATGTTTAAGACAACATCATATATTGTAATCCTCGTCTACTCTGGTAAAAGAATGGTAGTCCTATCGGAGAGCGACAAAGACAAAACTCTTACAATCTTGAATATTGTTCAACCTGGATTTAAAGGGCAATTTACAATTTAAAAAAAAATAATCGATTAGAGTAGATAAACAATCAAAGAGAACAAAAAAAAAAAAATAAATAAATAAAAGTACAAAATTAAATCACATCAACAAAAGTAGAGTTCTAAAGAATATAAAAAATTATCAACCTAAAGAAAAGATGCAAGAAAAATTAAAAAGATCAACCAAAAAATTGAGAGAGAGAGAGAGAGAGAGAGAAATAGCTTTTTTGTGAGGGAAAACTATACAAAGAATGGAAGAGAGAATGACGAATTTATAGTGAAATGGTGTGAATAAGAAGAGACGAATTAAGGGAAGATGAAGGAAGGATATTGAAGAGTGAAATTAAAGTAAAAGGTAGTGGGGAGATGAAAAGGTAGGGAGAAAGTGTAAATATTAAAAAAATGGGTAACATAAAAAAAAATTATCAAAAAATTAAAAGAAATAGAATCATGACATGGACGCTGATGTGGCTTAACAGGAGCATAGCAACAATAAATGCTACGCTTCAGCTTTTAGATATATATAGATTTGTACTTATCAATATATATATATATATATATATACACTTCAATTTGTCTTGAGATTCCTGTTAGGACCTAACTTTGATATTGAAAAATTATTAAACAACAAAGTTTTAGGTTGGAGTGGGGTATAGTAGTGTGCATGTTGAAATTTTTAGGTTGCAACCCTTTGTAGGATCTTCAACAACCTAGTTATGTTGACAATATTCACATCTCTAAGCATCCTTGTCCACTATTTACTCTGCTTCACTCCCAACAAGTCTCTTTTCTTTTCTTTTTCTTTTTTTTAATAAATAAATTTTGTTTGTCATAGGTTAAAAACCGAGTTCATCGCCACCATGCAGCAGCGTGGTGTAGCCATTATCAAAGCTCGGAAAGCATCAAGTGCATTTTCTGCTGCAATTGCTGCTTGTGATCATATACGTGATTGGGTTTTCGAGACTCTCAAGATTGATTATCTTTCACCTCAAATAGCATTTGATCATGCTGGCCTTAATTATTTGCCTTTGAGATTCTGTTTTTTGTTTTTTTAATTACTATCTTTTGTAATTCTTCCTTTGGCTTTGTCATTCAGGGAACATGGGTTTCCATGGGAGTGTATTCTGATGGTTCTTATGGGATTCCACCTGGCCTTATTTACTCTTTTCCTGTTAAATGTGAGAAAGGGAAATGGTCAATTGTGCAGGGTAAGTTCTATGGCTTCTATATGTTGTACATGTAACATCCTCTTTCCTTGAGAGTTGAACTTACTTCCAATGTTTTAGAAACTACAAATCACTGTAACCTGCATGGAGGAATATATGTTGTTTGTCAATTATTTCTTAGATCTAAGTAATGGTATTAACGAAGGTAGATGTTGAAGAGAGCAAGGATATATTTTTGGAATAGTACGGACTATCACAATAACATGCACAAAGCTCAGAACTCCCAGTTAGCGATGAGCAATCAATAACGATTAATGAGGGCTGAGAGTAATATAATTGAAGATTCATGAATGAATAGTTATAATTATGAAGGCCTACTATAGTTTTGTGTCAACATTTTATATTCCAATTTTTTTTTGAAATGGTCCAAATTTTATGATATTACTTGCATGATATGAGACTATTTCAGTGCACTCAGTGTTTGGTACTTGTTTATGCAATGGCAGGGCTCAAGATTGATGAGTTCTCAAGGGCAATGATGGATGCAATAGCAAAAGAACTCATTGAGGAAAAATCCTTGGAGAAGTCATGCCTAGAGTAACAATGAAGACAACTTAATAGAAATGCATGAAAAGGAAAAAAGGAGTTCTAGTTTCCTTTGCAACTTTATGTACAACTTTTATTTGTCACATATAAGCTTTATAAGCTTTGGAACAATGACAGAACAAAATGTGTCATTCTGATTTATCTTTTCTCATGTGTTGGCAAAAGTGTAGACGAATTCACCAAGCACCTCTCCAATAATTAGTTTGTTGCCTTTTAGATACAGTTCTATGTCACTGATCATGAGTTTTCATTCATTTTCTAATTAGTCATTTAAAGTTTATATCAATTATTTTGAAAGTCCTATAAAACTACTATATTACATGTAATGCATGTGTGTTGTAGTTAATAGTAAAATAGAAACATTCATTTTCAGGAGTAATTACACTCTCTTCCCTTGAAGTTTGGAGAAACCACAATCTATCCCAAACTTGAAGGGAAAAAACAGTCAACCCAACATCTATTTGACCAAGTACAGTTAGCCTTAAATATTTTCTTTATAGGAAATGTCATTCATTGCCTTAATTCCCATGGTAGGCGGAAGCTAATATGTGGGTGTGTTTTCTCAATCAAACACCTTAAAAACAAAGACCTAGAAACAAATCTTTCAACTGAGCCAATATTTACACATTGGGTGACAACCCAATAGCCAAAAAGACATACACAAAGGAACAAAAGTATCATCCAGTAAGAACATTGCAGTACTAAGACAATTGAGCACAGAGGGCCTATTTAGAATCACTGTTTTGGACCAAGCTTTGCCCTCAACCAATACCTGCAGAGAGAGACAGTGAGTAGACAAAAGGGTAATCTTGAAATTGACTTGGTTGTCAAGTTCATTGGTAATAGCAGGGTCCAGAAGAGAACAGAGAGTTCTTGTGTGGTATTGGTTGAGGAAACGAGGATTTTGAAGACACGTAATTAGTCATTTACTTTTAACTAGTATGTAACTCATGCTACCGCACGGGAATGAATATAATTTAATAAACCAATAAATATATTGCATTTTATTATTTAAGTAATACTGTTGATTTTGTTATTTATTTATTAATCATGAGTTTAGTCATGTTTAAAAGACTTAGTTTATTCATGTTTAATAAAACTTAGTATTATGTAATTTTTTAACAAATATTTTTATCATACAAAATTCTAATGAAAGAATGCTACATAGACATATATATTCAAGGTTGATTCATTCACGGTACATATAACTATGGTTAAATTGTTCTATCACAAATCATTTTTAACAAAATATTTTAATCAATTAAATGTGAATCTCATAACGTGCATCTCATAACAATATATAACAATAGAATAACATGAATCTTATAAAAAAAAATTTATTAATTAGAAATTACTAAAATTATGAGCATAAAACGTAAAGATAAACAAATAGAATAAATACTAATTACTTAAAAGAAAAACTACAGTGAGTTGAGAAAATTACGTAAATAATCTTTGATATTTGAAGAATAATGTGATTACAACTTCATTTCGAAATTAGGTAGAGATTCGTACTGATAACGTGTTATGAAAAAGAAAAGAAATATGCAACATCAATGATAGGAAAACAAAATAATTTTATAATTAAACAATTAAAATTATTGACAAAAAGGAAAGAAAGTATAGGCAGATGAAAGAGAATAAACATACAACATCAATCATAGGAAAACCAAAAAATTATATAATTAAACAATAAAAAATTTACACAAAAAGAAATGACAGTATAGGTAGATGAAAGAAAGTAGTAATCAAACCTTAGGAATGATTGGAATTCGTTTTGCAGAGCATAAACCAGGACCATGAAAATTGTAAAGACAAGTACAATCGGAATATTTGGAAAACCTCTTCTTATATAAGATACAAAAATACCCAAATACATGCATTATTAATACCAAGGGATTCTTTTGAAATTCCATGTGGAAAATGGATGTGAACCTGAAAATATGTGAGTATGGAAAAGTGAGGTGAATCGAAAAAGGGAGGTGAACCTGAAAATATGTAGGTGTGGAAAAGAGAGATGAACTTGAAAGAAAAGGAGGTGAACCTGAAAATATGTGGGCGTGGAAAAGGGAGGTGAACCTAAAAATATACGGGTGGAAGAAAAAAAAAAAAAAAAAAAAAGAAGCACATCAGAATTACAAATTAGACTCCAATTTCATATTTACATTGACACGTGGCACAACAGTAGATTAAAATTCTAATTTAGAATTTTAATTGGAGTTTATCTCTACTTCACCTATTATATATATATATATATATATATATATATATATATATATATATAGATTAGTACCTAAAAAAGGTGGGTAAAAATTGAGATCATCAAAATCCTATAAAAAAAATTGAGATAAAAAATGTAATTACCAGTTATACGTAATAATATATTAATAAGTTTAGGGTGATAAATAAAAATTTTCATCATTTTTAAGGTGATATATTGTGATTAGTACATACTCTAATGACAAATATTTGTTCAATTAACAACTTAAATTGTGAAAAAAAAATTATTAAGTTACAATCTATTTTGCAGAAATTAGCAATATATATTAATCAGTAAGTATTGTTACGCAATAAATTTTTCAATCTTTTTTTCATAATTGCTATTGAAATGACAGATTGTGAATTAGTGTACATTAAAAATGATGCCATTAAGACGTTACATTAATCACAATCTACCATCTCAATTGATTGTAAAAAAAAAAGTTGTGAAATTTGCCTATTAGTAACAACAGTAATTTTAGTTTTTAAAGGGTATAGGCCTAATCTCCCTTTGATCCCTAGTCCCAATAACAAGCCAAAGACAAAGTCTTTAAGGGCATCTCCAGCAGGTTCTCCAAATTTTTGTACTATTTAGAGAATGATCAGTGACATTTAGTTTTTATCTACCTATTTTTTCAAATACACATTCCAACAGGTTCTCTATCCCATTTTTTGTATCTTATTTAAATATTATTTCATATTCTTTTTTATTCTTTTTTTAATCATCATATATTCTTTTTTTTAACAATTATATTTTTCAATAAGAAGTGTTATGTTCACAATATTTTACGTAATCCTTTCATAACAAAATTTATGTGGAAAGTTGTTACTAGTTCTAATTTGAACCCACTATTAAAATTATTTTTTAATAGCCAATATTAACTAATAACAATTTATTACTTAAAATTTATTGTAAAAATATTATAAAAATATTGTGGTAGTATTTCTCAATTAAGATTTTTTTTATATTATTATTTTTTCTTCTATTTCGTCTTTGTCCATACCTTTCATTTCTTTTTTTTTTTCTTTTTTTTCTCCTCCACACAAGTGTCCTATCTCTACCTACCACTTTTATTTTCTTTTTCTCCTCAGGAACACTCCAGCAACTCACGTTTACTTAACATCAGAGAAAAGAGAGAGAGAGAGAGAGAGAGAGAGAGAGAGAGAGAGAGGAGAGAGACTGCAAGGCCGGCGGAGATCGAGGTCGCTGAAAGGATAAAGCCGGTGAAGATCGGCGTTCGCCATGCAGCACTACCACGTCTGCCGCCCCACCGCCGCTCGTCCTCCTCCCCACCACCAGGCTGGGTTAGATCGGCTTCTTCTTCTTCTTCTTCTTCTTCTTTTTTTCTCATATTTGCTTGTTCTGATTCAACTTTATTGTAAGAATTGGATTTTTTTTTTTTTTTTTTTTTTTGTGTTTTGTGTTTGGATGATGTGAGACATTTTTTCAGAGTGAAGCAAAGAGACTGCAACAAAGAGATGAGAGGAGAGAGGAAGAATTTTTATTTTTTATTTTTTATTGAGATGTATGAGTTTTTTAAGTGTAAAAATTCATTTGGAAGTTTCATAACTTAATTCTATAATATCCTCATCTTTTTCCTTAGTTTGATTGGAAAACAAACAGATGGATAGGTTCTTTTCTTTGATTGAGGAGATCTCTTATATTCGTGCATCACTTGTGCAAGTTGTTTTGGCATCTGAAATTAATGCCTTGTTGTACAAGTTTCTTTTAATATTCTTTGCTTTTTGTTCATACAGTTTTGTATTTTGATGCATCATACATATGTATATATATGTTAGAAGGTTGGATAGTTTCGAGAAGAAATCTACAAGGAACTGTTTATTGATCAGTTTGGTTTTTGAGAAAATGGAGTATCTTGCATTGCTTCAAAATGGTCTCGTTGTTTTGTTAACTATTGCTTTCTCTTGGAAGCTTATTACATGCATGTGGGGCTCCGTGAAGATGGAGAAGGAACCAATGAAAGTATTGGTCACTGGTGCTGCAGGCATGCTAGCTCAACCTGATAGTCTATTTGGGTTTTCTTGGTCCTAGCTAGAAATATTTGATTGTCTTGTTATCATCATGAAACTCAATATTAGAAATTTGAATGCCTTTTATATTATTATATATTTATGTTTGCTGAATTTCTGAAACAGTCATCTAAATTTTCATTCAAATTGACAAATATGAATGTTCTCCTAATGATAAACCCCAAATTTTCCAATTTCGTATGAAATTAGGATACTTGTTGTTTTTTGGTTTCCTCATTATGGTATCTTTAGCTCATATAGATATCATTTATTGGCTTTGTTAGAATCAATGGTCAAATGATAAAATTTACTTTTTCCTACCTGCTTAAACTATTAAGGCAAATGCTAATTTACCAGGTTTCTCCTTCATGGGAGTTAAAGTCAAAACTGACCCCAATTGTTAATAAGTGAAATTTATGGAATTTGTTGCTTTGTATTTTTTATAAATATGTTAAAATCATCATCCAATTTTTCATGATTTTTGTCTCAATTTTTGTAAAAAATTATCTACAAAAAAGTATTTTAATTATTTTCCTTCAAATTTATCCTTAACTTAATTTGAAAATCCTGTTTTCTATTCTGTTTATGACTTCCTGCACTGCTGTTCTGTGATGTAATTCTTAATGAAACTGTTTAAATCTGTGGTTTTCTTTGAAGATGAGTTTGACTTCCATTTCTGATTTCTGTAAAAAATCTAAAGAAATCCTAAAAATTGTAACTGTTTTGTTGTTGAAATAATCACTGTATTATCTTATACATTGTTGTCCTTTTGAAATAGTTGGAAAGAATGAGAATTGAAAAAAAAAAAGCTTGATTTATATCAAGAGGACTGTTGTCATTATCTAAAGGAGCAAGTGCATTTGATTTTTCAATTCTATGGGTTTGGTATTCTTTCTTCTAGACATGATAATATATAGTTTGTGTATCTGTAGCTCAAAAATTTGATTTTGTTCAACAGGGCAAATAGGTTATGCCATTGCTCCAATGATTGCAAGGGGAATCATGCTGGGTCCTGATCAGCCTGTGATTCTGCACTTGCTTGATATCGCACCGGCAGCTGAAGCCTTGAATGGGGTAAAAATGGAATTGCTGGATGCTGCCTTTCCTCTTCTGAAAGGTACGTCTCTTATCTTGAGAGCTAACTTTAGGTAGATAGAACTATAATCTCCCCTAAGGTTTCTTAAATTGTCATGAACATGGTTCAATAGAGGTGCATGCTACTACGGACGTCACTGAAGCTTGTAAAGATGTCAATATTGCTATTATGCTTGGTGGATTCCCACGGAAGGAAGGTATGGAAAGGAAGGATATGATGTCTAAGAATGTGCCTATTTACATGGAACAAGCTTTGGCATTGGAGGAGCATGCTGCTTCAGATTGCAAGGTGACCCCATAAATACACTTGAGTGTGTAGATTTAAGATTTTAGGGACACCCACACAGCCACACTCAGTTTGGAATATTATCAGTTCACCTTACATAGATTTGTACTTTTTGTATACATATCTCCATTTACTTTAAAAATTAAAAGTCATGAAACTGGATGTTCTGAGATGTTTTGAAGTTTAAAAAGAGAATACATATTGGTTCTATTGATGCTGATTGATATCATTGGATAAGATTGATGCTAATGGATCTAAGACTTTTTTTAGGATTTTATTTATTTATTTATTTTGTATTTAACGAAAATTTTTATGAGGTATTTCGTTTTTTTACTTGATTGTGAAGTTATTTCCTTTCCTTTTTTAATTTAATTTCACTATAGTAGAGCGGTTGATCTTAAAATTTGTTGGAATTTTTACTTCCAATGCTTCGTGTTGAATACAAGCATATCTCTGTTACTTTGCTTGGTACTAACTCAAAGCAGTCTTAAGTGCTGATTCTTGGGTTTTATCCCTCTTTCCACGTCTTGGCATTGATTGATGGGTTTTATCCTGTTTGTTTTTATTTTACTTCCCAAAAACACATTCCCATTGAAAACTGGTGTCCTGCTCCTGCACCACCTATAACTAGATGCCCTCTAGGCCATGATAAAAATTAGTGAATCAAAAAAACTAATGAGTTTAACATCCTTTTCCATTATTATTAGCTTGTAATAATATGTCCCAGTACATTCCTTGTCTTGCTATCATTTCCTGTCCATACTCTTTGGCATGGTCTGTTGCTTCCATTAGTTGTAATCGCTCTGTAGCATGCCTTTTGGCATGTCCTCTGACCATTACCTGCTTTGGTAATTGATACAATCTGAATGTCTATATCTTGGTTAATGTTACTATTTTAAGTTACATCCTGGAGGGACACTTGTGCTCAAATTAGTAATATTGCTAAGCTAACTAATCTAGAGTCCCTTTACATCATAAGAATAATTGATCAGACATTCTTTATATTGCATGAATTATACTATTTCCCTAGAAAGAAAAATCTTTTAGTCATCAGAGAGCAGTGTTTGTCCTTTCTTTCCAGATTGAAGAAGTATGTGCATCCAAATTACTAGTTCTCCAGCCCCCTCACTCACTCTGAAAATGGAAGAAAAAGAAGCTGCCATGAAGGTGCTAGTTGTTGCCAACCCTGCAAACACCAATGCTCTCATCTTGAAAGAATTTGCCCCTTCAATCCCAGAGAAAAACATCACGTGCCTAACACGACTTGATCATAACAGAGCATTAAGCCAAATAGCTGAGAGACTAAAGGTTAATGTTACTGATGTCAAGAACGTAATCATTTGGGGCAATCACTCTTCAACTCAATATCCAGACGTCAATCAAGCAACTGTCACCACCCTAAATGGAGAGAGACCAGTCAAAGAACTTAATACTGACGATCATTGGTATCTCAAAATATCCAACATGTTTATTTTTTGCCACTTTCACATGTTTAAATTATTTGGAGACATAGGTTGATAAAGTACCTTTAAGTATTTAAATGGGAGGTAGAGCAGGCATATGGTTCAATCCTTCAAATTGAGACCACCTACATACCATGATACTATTTGTCCTAAAAGATTAAGTTCTTAGGAAATGGTGAATTTAATTATTTAACGATTTATTTTTGGGAAAAAAAAATTTATGGATTCTAGTAATTGTAGCAATCCCTCCCCTCAAGATAAATAGAGATTGATCATCTACGAAGACAAAATTGCTCCAGTGAATTAATGGCTCTCCTTAGATTACCATGCTTCTTTGGGGTGCAATGTCAATTAGTACCTACATGCCATTTTCCTAACCCAGTGATCCCAATCTTTAGGGTGTAGGTGGTAACAATTTTTATACCTGAGTTTGTACTTACCAAAAACAAAAACTTATTCTTAAGTATGTCTTGCACCCTATTAGAGCATCCGCACCAGTTGGTGTATAATAGAAAAAGATGTGAAATTTACACATTTAAGCCCCAAAACTACCCGCACCAGTCCTATATTAGGACCTGGGTTTATATTTTTGAAAAGTTATTGAACTCCAAAGTTTTAGGTTGGTGTTGGGTACATATGGGTAATTGGGTGCATGTTGAATAATTAGGTTGCAGCTCTTTGCAGGGTCTTCACCAACATAGTTATGTTGACCATCTTCACATCTCTATGCATCCTTGTCAGGCTATTTACTTTGCTTCCCTTTTTGTTATTGATTTATTTATATTTTGTGTCATAGGTTAAAAAACGAGTTCATCAACATTGTACAGCAGCATGGCGCAGCCATTATCAAGGCTCGGAAAGCATCAAGTGCATTGTCTGCTGCAAGTGCTGCTTGTGATCATATGCGTGATTGGGTCCTTGGGACTCCCAAGGTTGATTCTCTTTCATCTCAAATAGCATTTGATCATGCAAAACTTATTTGCTTTTATATTATTCTTTTTTTTTAATTATTATTATCTTTTGTAAATTTTCCTTTGGCTTTGTAATTCAGGGAACGTGGGTTTCCATGGGAGTGTATTCTGATGGTTCTTATGGGATCCCAAAGGATATTATTTACTCTCTTCCTGTTAAATGTGAGAAAGGAAAATGGTCAATTGTAAAGGGTAAGTTCTGTGGCTTCTATATGTTGTAAATGTTATTTCTTCTTTCCTTAAGAGTTGAACTGCTAATGTTTCTGAAGCTACAAATCACTATAATCTGCATAGAGGAATATTTGTTTTTTGTCAATTATGTCTTATATTTGGAATATATGAACTATAAGTCTATAACAATGAAATGCACAAAGCTCAGAACTCACAGTTACAGATGAGCAATCAACGATGATATAAAACAAGGGCTAAGAGTAATACAATCAAGGATTCATGAATGAATAGTTATAATTATGATAGCCTACCATACTTTTGTGTTAGCAGTTAGCATGTTATACATTCCAAAATGCTGTGAAAAATGGTCCAAATGTTTTAATACGACTTGCATGAGACTATTTCAGCACTCAGTGTTTGGAACTTGTTTACGCTTTGGCAGGGCTCAAGATCGATGACTTCTCAAGGGCAAAGATGGATGCAACAGCCAAAGACCTCATTGACAAAAAAGAAGTTGCCCATTCATGCCTCAACTAACAATGAACCCATCTTCCCTTGGAAAATAATGAAGAAGACTTGATAATGCATGAAAAGAAAAAGGGATTTCCAATTTCCATCCTAACTTCATGTACAAATTTTATCAGTCACTTATAAGCTTTGGAACAATGACAGAACAAGATATGTCCTGATTTATCTTATTTCATGTGTTGACAAAAGTGTAGACTAGTTCACCAAGCACCTCCCCAAATCCAATAATCAGTTCCATGTTACTACTCATATGTTTTCATATATTGACTCTATATTATTTCATTAGTCCTAAAAAAACATCAAATTTATAAAGTTAAAAAAAAAAAAAAAACTAAATTATTATAGGTCATATGACTAAGAATTTGAATTCCCTTAACATTATGCTCGGCTAGAGCAGCCAACAAATTTTGATTAAATTATGTTTGATCTTATCTAAATAAAATCTATGGTCTATTTGGACATTGTTTTACTATTACCTAAATAAAATACCTAAGATTGGCAAAGCATTTGTAAGAGAGAGCAAGAGAGGAATTTGAGAGGCCACCACCATTGTTATGCTAGCTTCTCACTACTATCAAGTTGCCAAAACTCTTACGGTTATTTTATTTTTTGGATGAACTCATTACTAACAAAGTTCTTTAACAATTATGCTATAATATATGTACAATATTCTTCAAAAACATCTTACATAAAACATTACAATATTATCCATACATCGCACGGACAACTTACTAATTGAATTAAATAAAAAATCATACATATATACCCATAAATTAAATAAAACTTATTAATAGAAGAAAACCTAGCCCATATCCAACAATTATATAATTACTAAAATACCTTGACTATAGAAAACTAAATAAATATAAAAACCTAATTGACTACTGTGGATACCTATTCTTGGGCTTTGCCTGTAACGTTAAGCTTCCAAAGAAATTTGCCTTTTAATTGAATGCAATTCCAGGGCTACTCTGTTCATGTCCATTCTATCTTTAGGAGATTGTGCTGAACATGCAAGGCTAATTTGAAAGATCGATATTAAGCATTCAGTCTGTCCACTTGTCCAGTCACTCCAACTTGAAACTGTGTTATCATTTTCTCCTACTTCGTTGAAAATTGAATGGTCCACAATCTCCATCACTTGTCCTGGCAATGCCAACTTAACAAATTTGTGAAGGTTCAGGTCATCTTTGAATAGTTTATCAGTGGGTCTTCTTCCAGTTAACATCTCCAACAAGAGGATCCCAAAGCTATACACATCCCCATTAGTTGAAAGTTGACTACCCATTCCATACTCTGCAAAAATTTAGAGCACTTTCATACACTAAGAACAATTCTTACTCAATGCTATGAAACTAGTAATTTGGTAAAGACAGTGGTGGTTGTTTAGGGGGTTCATTAAAAAATTTTAATAAAAAAAATCTTAAATATATCGAGTTATTGACAAATAATAATAATAATAATATGTGAAATTTTATTCTACAAGTTTTTAAATTTTGAATGTTACATGATACTTCATTACGAGTATCTATTGTCAATGTGGATAGTTATGAGCCTATGAACATTTTATTTTGTTAAATTTGTCTAACATTTTTTTATATGGTTGTTATTATCTATTTGAATTTGTTTTTATAAAAATATTTTAGACTAAATGACTAATCTCAACTCATTGGCTCCGTATTAATTATTAACACATACAATCACACTCATTCATACATAAAATTATATACTACGTCTCTATGTAATCAATCAAATGCTTAAACAATCACTAACTTTATAATAAAAATTATTATAATACGATAACAATACACACACATGTAAAAAAACTCTCTCTATTATAAAGTTATATTATATTTATATTGTACACACAAACAACCACATACATCATAATTTACACATATAACTTTATAACAAAAAGTAATGTACATAATCAATATTAAACACACTCACACACATATAATATAAATTTATAAAAAAGAATTACACTTAAAATTTACAAACACGTACTCTTTATTCTTAGAGTCGTAAATACTTGTAATAAGGGTGTGCAAGATTTAAGTCAAAAAAATATTTTTAAGAATAAATTAAAGTATTAAACTAACAAAAAATAATAATTTTAATATTTTACATATATATATATATATATTGAAGTCGGGCGGTTAATTTGAACCCGCTGATTAAGTTGTAGCACCGCCCCTGGGTGAAGATGTATATAAATATTCTATACGGGGCATCCCTGTTTTGATTATTGATGCATTCATTATATGTTAATACTTTTACAATTGAGTGAAATCATGATACATTACCTGGAGCAGCATATCCGACAGTTCCCTTAATCCCTGCTGAGCTTAGTTGATTAAGAAAAGCTTCCTTCCCAGATTTCGAAAGGAGTCTAGCCAAACCAAAATCGCTTATATGAGCAATCATATCATCATCAAGAAGAATATTGCTTGGCTTTAAATCACAATGAATAATAGGGGTTTGGCAGTGATGATGAAGATAAAGCAAAGCCGAAGCCACGTCTATAGCAATGTTGATTCTTTGAAGAAGATTTAAACTTCTCAATTGCTTAAGCCCATCTTCAAGGTGTAACTGCATCTCCAAGCTTCCATTTGGCATGAACTCATATACTAAAGCTTTAAAATCATTGCCCTCAAAATCAATACTCGAACAAGCGGTTAGAATCTTAACGAGGTTTCGATGTCGGATGCTCCTCAAGGCTTCACATTCGGCAATGAAACTCTTCGAAGCTCCTTGCTTTTGAAGATTGAGTACCTTGACTGCAACATGTGTTTCATCTGGACCAAATTTTCCTTTATAGACACTACCAAAATTACCTGAACCAATCAAATTCTCCAAAGAGAATCCATCAGTTGCATTGTGTAATTCTTTATAAGAGATCTTTTGGTAGGAGGGTCCAAAGGTGGAAATGGAAAGGCTTTTTTTCTTCGACTTTTTCCACCAGGAAAGAGCCATCAAAGAAAACAATATCAAGCAGAAAGCAGCTGCAATGCTGATTGCCAGTATCAATTTAAAAGCAAAATGCTTTTTGTGTTTCTTGGATCTTTGAATGGGGCATGCAGGCAAATGCAGCTCTTGGATCCCCCCACAAAGACCAGTGTTGCCTTTGACTTCAACTGCCGTAGCATTTCTGAAGACCCCTTCTACAGGTACATCTCCCTCAAGATTGTTAAAAGACAGGTTTAAAGTTTGCAACACGGGAAAATTAGCCATATAGCTTGTGATTTGGCCGGACAAGTTGTTGTGGGAAAGATCAAGATATTGTATACCTTTTAACTTACTTAGGTCGGGAATGGTTCCTTCAAAGGAGTTGCCTTGCATATAAAGTGTTTCTAAGGCCAAACAGTCCCCTAGCTGGGCTGGAATCTCTTTGGAAAATTTGTTGTATGAAACGTCTAGTTCAACAAGAAATTTCAGGTTTCCAAAATCTGGTGGTAAAAAACTGGTCAAGGAGTTATGAGACACATTAATTTGGACTAGAGGAAGGCCAAAAAGTTGCTCGGGTATGGTGCCATTTAATTTATTATGGCCAAGGTATACCCCTTGCAGGTGGCTACACCTTCCAAGACTAGTGGGTATGCTCCCTTCTAAGCTGTTATTGAACAAGTAGAGATCTAGTAATTGAGTCATGTTGCCAACGGAAGACGGGATCACCCCAGTCAATTTGTTTTCATGCAACCACAAAGCGTTCAAGTTTGTGAGCTTTCCAATTGAAGATGGAATATTCCCAGTTAACAAGTTAGATCCCAGGCTAAGTGCAGTTAGGCTAACAAGATTTGATATTTGTGTAGGTATGCTCCCACCAATAGAATTGCCACCTAGCGCGAGCCATAATAATTGGATTGAGAGGTTTGTTATGGAGTTTGGCAACTCACCTCCAAGCTGGTTGTAGCTGACATCCAGAGCGTTTAACTGGCTGCAATTGTTCAAAGAACTCAGAAAACTCAAATCATCAACTGAGTTATTTCCAAGAAGATTAGAATTAGCACCAAACCATTGAAGATTTTGTAGATTACCAAAACTCATAGGTATGGTTCCTGTAAATTGATTTTCTAAGATATCAAGCTCTTGAAAGTCTGACACATTGGACAATGAAACTGGAATTGTTCCTGTAAATTGGTTTCCTCCTATGGCAAGTGACTGCAGATTTTGAAGAGCAATGCCCAAGTCGGGGTTGAGGTTACCAGTGAAGTTGTTATAAGCCAAGGCAATAAATGTGAGCAATGATAAATTGTATAGGGAAGGTGGAAACACACCAGAAAGATGATTTTTTGATACTCTAAAATATGTCAAGCTTTTCATTTGGGCTACTGTATTTGGGATTTCTCCCTCCAAATTGTTATATCTCAACGAAAGATTTTGGAGAGAGGACAAGTTCCCCAGAGAAGGTGGGAACCTTCCACTTAGACGATTGTTGGCAAGAATTAGTATCTGAAGTTTTGACAAAAAGCCAAGTTCTGAAGGGATTCCTTGTACTAAATCGTTGTACTCGAGATCAAGATATTGTAGGTTGGAACAGTGAGAAAGATTGGCTGGAATTTCCCCTCCCAATATTGGATTATGACTCAGGTTCAAATTTCTAAGCCTGGTCAAGTAACCAACTTCTGAGGGAATTCCACCATGGAAAGAGTTACTCGCAAGGTTGAGGGATCGAAGGAAAGAAAGATTTCCAATGTGGGGTGATATGGTGCCAACCAACTTATTATTTTTTAGGTCCAAACCGATGACTCTTTGGTGTTTGTTGCCACAAGTGACCCCAACCCAGTGGCAGAAATGGAGAGAGTCATTCCAAGAAGCCAGGAAATTAAGAGGGCTATCTATGTGGGACTTGAATTCGAGCAGTGCAAGTTTATCAGTTTCGTTTGAAAGTGTGGTAGCTAAGGAAAATTTTGAGATCGATAAAGAGAGGAAGAGAAGAAAGATGGCATGGTAGGTTAGTGAGAAGAGTGGTCGTGTATTCATAAGCAGATGATCCATCTTGTAGGAAGAAATTAGCTTCTTCAGATGATCCATCTTGTATTTATATGCTGTATAATTTATATATGTTTCAGAGTTTCAGTAGAGAGAAGGTGAGAGTTTGAGAGAGGTAAGGAAGGAAGGCTGAGGAAGAAGGGGCAACGGCGCAAGAGAGAATGAGATAAGACGTAGGCTTTCTAAATTTTGACTCTGCAATACCAAAACGACGCCGTTTGAGCCTGATTTTAAATTTAATATCAGTTCCAAAACGACGTCGTTTTGGTATTAGATTAAAAAAAAAAAAAAACCTTGTAACGTTGTCGTTTTATAAACCCCAAATATTGTTTATCCCCATCCCAATCAGTTTCGTATTTCTCTTTCTCTCTTCCCGTTAGTCATCTCCGCCGCTCCTCTCTCTGCCCTCCCACTTCAGCCTCCGCCTCTTGCTGTCAGTCTGTCACCATTCTCTACTGCTTCATGCTTTGTTCTTGGAGTTTCACCCTCTCCCCTCCCCCTTGTTCTATCAGGTTTCTTAATCTATTTTCCTTTGATAGTTTATGACTTAGGTTTAGTTTAGTTTAGTTTTTTTTTTTTTTTTTTTTTTTTTTTTTGTGATTTGAAATGGTATATTTTTTAGAGAGATTGTGAATTTGTGCATATTTTGTTTGTTTTCTTTCGTGTATGTTTTTTTTTTTTTTTTTTTTTGGTTTGGGAGTGTTAAATTCAGTGTTTGGATTCTGAGAAAATTGAGGAATTCACCAAACTACTCCACTGGTGAGGTGTGGTTGCAGTGCTAAAAACACTCTCGTAACCGGCCGCACCGTGTACAAACTTAACAATTTTCTCAAAATAAATAAATAGATAATATTTCTATTATTACTTTCTACTTACTATTTATTAATTCTATAATTTTTTTATATAAGAAATTCATTGCTATATAATTTATAGTTTATATAATATATAATATTTTTGGGGCGTTAAGTGGTTACATATCTAAATTTATATTCATTGGAATATTGAATGAGTTTTGCTCATATTAACTAGTAATTCAGTACTGGGTGTAACTTGTTATTGGATATCAGCACGTACAAATGAGACTACCTCGGATAATTGATGAAAAAGTAAATTTGAGTGCACTATCATAAGCTAAGACTAGAGCATATTGTAGGATTGGGAGTGAAAATAAGTGTATTTCTATAGTTTTCTTAATTAATTAGATTACCCTTCTTCAATCTTTGATCAAGTCAGTCACATCAAAGATTGTAATACAAATTCTGTAGTACGTCTAATTTGTTTTATTGGACTAAATCCATGTGAATGAGTGAGACCATATATAGTGTCTCTTAAAATGGTGATTTGACTTTGAAAATTTACTGTTTAGATTAAGAGTTGTACATTAAAGTCGACACATCGTTTTAATTTAAGGGAAAAAAATAAAAAAACCACGCAATAAAATAAATTTCTCATTTTATTAATTATAATTTGAATTTATATTTGGTAGGGAAAAAAAATACATTGCTTTTGTCCTAGATACAACCTAAGAAAATATAAGGCTTTGATTTCTAGTTACATTCTAACAATTGAAAATGGTGTAGAATTAGACTATAAATATGACTGTAAATAAACTATGTTGTTTATGAACAACTTGAGCTTAACTCAAGAAAAAGCTTGTTTATATTTGTTTGTTTCACAAACAAACCAAACTTAAGTTGAAGTTTAGGCTTGACTTTTGAATAATGTTAAGTTACGGAGTGGGAAGGTGTTAGACACCCACATTATTTGGTGAATTGGTCTTCTAGAATATGGTGGTAATGATCATATTCTAGAAGACCAATTACTAGTTCTCCAGCCCCCTCACTCACTCTGAAAATGGAAGAACAAGAAGCTGCCATGAAAATGCACCATTCAAGCAAATCTTAATACTCTAAATATTTATGTTTGTTTCTTTTGATCCTCTCAAATCTTGTGTCTCCATGTCCTATCATTGACAACATAATTGTGCATTTTTGAGTCTAGTCTCCAACTTATTAATGAACATATTCATTGAAAACCAGATTTCCTGTATGTCTGTTTCCAACTTATTGATAATCAATCATATTGTCAGATTTCTAACAATTACAAATGTTGAAAGATTGAAATCTTTAAAGAGTTCCTTTTTTTTTATTTTTTATCTTCACTTTTATGCAGCTAATTTTTTGAATTAAATTGTTTCCTAAGTGTTTTCTTCTTCTTTTTTTTTTTTTTTTGAGAAAAATATTGTTTCCTACGTTGATGCCCTTTCATTGCTTTATTATGCAGGTGCTAGTTGTTGCCAACCCTGCAAACACCACTGGTCTCATCTTTAAAGAATTTGCTCCTTCAATCCCAGAGAAAAACATCACGGGCCTAACACGACTTGATCATAACAAAGCATTAAGCCAAATAGCTGAGAGACTAAAGGTTAATGTTACTGATGTCAAGAACGTAATCATCTGGGGCAATCACTCTTCAACTCAATATCTGGCCGTTAATCATGCAACTGTCACCACCCCAAATGGAGAGAGACCAGTCAAAGAAAAGAAAAAAAATACAAAAAACACCCCTAAAGTTTGGGCTAGTACCAGGTACTACCAAGACTTTTCAAAAATATCCAATTTTCTCCCTAAGCACAAATGACACTTAACACCACTTGATAGCTCCATGCCCCCTCAAGTCCTTAACTTGTCCATCCAAAGACTTGTCTTGCTTGAACAAGTCTCACAATGACTACATTATATCAATTATATACGCAAGGGAGTGTCTGGGTAGACAAATAGCAGACATTGACAGAGATGGAGAAGGAAGTAAGACGAACATGAAAATTTTCAAACAGCATTAAGTGACATTTGTTAAGTGACATTTGTGCTGAGAGAGCAAATGGAATACTTTCAATTTTTCGGATATCATAGTGAATATACCAATATCAAATGCAACGTGACCAATCCATTATTGTTAGAAACAGCCGAAGACTCGGTGCATCATCGAGATGGACAGGTCTTCGTGGTCCAGTCATTTTTTTTTGCATAGCCATCGAGACAGACTAAAAATGGCTTGAACCAGTGTTTGGATGACAAAGAAGTTAAGAGTAGTTGGCTTGCAGTACTCAATCACGAGTGCAGAATTTTGGCATAGAAAACATAGAACCATTAAAAAAATTACGGGATTAAGTTACACCTAACTCTTAATATCGCATAACTTAATAGTTACTGTTATTTTTATTTGGCTAAAGTTGTTTTTAGCTTTTAGACTCAGCTTAAAGTTGTTTATAGCTTTTAAGGGAGTTTGATTCTCTTTAGAAAAATTTTCAAATGTGAGACAATTTTTGTTAAAATAGTTTTAAGGGCCTTCAAGCTCTTTTATGATATATTGTACTAATGCATATCAGATAACTTTGTTATCATGTATTTTGGATTGTAAAGTAAAAGAGCATTGTAGGTGATCAACAATTGTTGTTTTTAATATACTGATAATTGTGGATAAAGGGATTAAATTTTGGACATCTTCGTCTCTATTGAAAATACTAAGAAGTACCAATTAATTTATGATGCTCTTGGCATAGATCAACAAATTATTCCATTATTTTTAGCCAACTTTGTTTATCTCCTTGAAAGGTGATATTGCCATAGATATTATCAAAATTTATCTGAATACTTTTGTGTAACACCTTTGGTCATCTTCTCGAAGGAATTTTCCCTCAACTTTATGTGCAACCGTTTATTAATTCTCTTCTATGGTTAAAATTATGCATCAAGCTTACAAGAGTTTAATCTATTTTGGGTATATATGCAGTTGGCGAAATCTGTCTTTGCATCATACATTCCCACAATCAATTCAAACTTGTCAGAACAAAATAACAAAAAAAATAAATAATAAAAACAAAAAGAAAAGGGACCTGGATGAGCAATTTGCTTTTTAGTGAATCCCCCATTTTCAAATGCACCGGGTCCAGCTTATTATTGTTGAAAGCTTTTGCAAGTGAAGTCTATTAAATCAGAAAAAATTGAAGTTTCAGTAGCCAAAGACTTGGGCCAACATCGAGATGGACAGGTCTTTGGGTGGAGGATTTTTCTCCCTTGGCTGGAGGATTCCAAAATAGACTTTGGGTTGCCTAATTGAAAGCAAGCTAGTGGAATTGATAGGTGTCTAATGACTCTAATCTTATCAAGATTTTTTGTAGGAAATCTGTAGCAAACCAATACATGAATTATTGATAACAAGGATAGGTAATCAGGGATTGAGATGGGGTATTTCATCTGATGCAATTGCTCTTGATGGTTGAGATTGAGAGTCGAAAAAACCAATTTTCAATTTAATAAAATAAGTGAGAAAAAAAAAAAAAGAAGTGAAAATGGTAAAAAATCTTTATAAGAGAGATATGGGGTAACCCTAGGTATTGCACCCAAACTAAATCTGGCCCTTTGCCATAAGTCCTTTCCTTCCGTCCTTATGATGGATATATGCGTGGAGCCTAATTTATTGTGTTTCTTTATCTCAGCAGCCGGCCCTCTGCCATAACTCCTTTCCTTCCATCCTAATGGATATATGTGTGGAGCCTAATTTATTGTTTTGCTTTATCTCAGCGGTCACAGAAAATGGAATTAAAGAATGCCATTTTTTTTATACAAATAAGACAATAGTTGACAGTTGAGTTAGGCTTGTGTAAACAAATATGATTTTCTCTATCATTGTGATAGCATTAAGTCAACCCAAGTATTAGTCAATAAATAAAATAATATTTTTTTATCAAAAAAAAAAATGCTATGTCTACAATATTTTTCACAATAAATCTTAAGTATCAGGTTGCTATTAGTTGTTATTGATAGGCGAAAAAGTAATTTTAGTGATAGGTTCAAATTAGAACTAGTAACAACTTAACACGTAGGATTTTTTGTGAAAATGTTATGAATGTAGCACTTCTAAAAAAAAAGAGCAATACATCAAAAAATTTCACAACATTTTTCAATAGTTGAGTTGGTAAAGTTTTACTAGTTTTAATTTAGGTTCACTACTAATATCATATTTTTACTTACCGTTATCAATTTGCCATATTAACTAGTGCGAAAAGTTTTGTCAAATTTTTTGTGTCTATAGACTTTCTGAAAAAAAAAAAAAAAAAAAAAAAAAAAAAAAAAAAAAAAAAAAAAACCTTTACATGATTAATTAGTATTTTTGCTTCTAAAACGAGAGAATTGAATTTAAGTAATATTTATTTATTTAAAAAAAATCATATTCAAATATATAAAATACTTCAATTAATTCGGTATCAAGGATGCATTACTTTAACCATCATTGCACAAAGTTCATAAGACATTCCGAATACTCGTGTCACATTCTCATATGCTACTTATGAGAATTTAGGAAGAGAATTATGAATTTTATCTCTCACTGCTGATGACGCGTGGGTCTTCTTTAGGTAATTAAGCAAATAGATGAGAACTAAGAATAGGGTTGCTCATATGTGTATTTAAAATCGCTGGGTAGATTGAAATTCAATGTTGGGGTGTAAAGGATTTGGCAAGAGAATGAGAATGTTTTGGAATTTCGTTGATTTGGTAGATTTAATTTAATACTTGAATCATTTTAAATTTTTTGCAAAACTTGTGATAATAGTCCAAGAAACTCTGTAATTCAATAGATGCAAGGACAAAGCAATAAGAGTCTAGCAAATCCTGCTTCCATTACTAATCGTTCCAAAGTCATTACAATTATAATCAAATCTATTTTGAGGGATTTTTCAATACTAATTTGGTTATATTACATTATTACTATGTAATCTCCATTATACAACTTGAAAAATTGTTTATCATATCCCATTTACATCAAGTGCAAGCCATATCATTAGCATTTTTCCTAATCCATTTAAAACCACAACTATCAAAAGCACTACTTAAGGACTTGATATCTTCTGGCATTATGATGATCTCCAAAGGCGGATTTTCAGCTTCTTTCACAAAGCCATTGATACATACTTTGGAGTCTCCTTCCACTACTATCTTCTTTGTTTGTATTTCTTGAGCTAGTTGCTGTTGCAATACTTCTATGCTTATAGTAAAAGCTTCTGTAGTAGCAGGGGGAGCGTGAAGTGATTCGCTTGACACAAGCTTTAATAAGTTTTTCCTTTCAATCACAACGTATAACTGCAACACCAGCTTTCTTACTGCCACTGGCCCACAACAGCAAGCATGGAAATTTTATTTAATAAAACATGTGGAGTTTTTTTCCATTGCTCATCCATCTCTTTAACTTTGTGTTGGTGCAATCACAATTATAATGGAAATAACACAACGAGAAACTGGATAATATTTTTGAATATTATTAATTTAAAGAAGAAAAATTACACAACACTATTTAGACTGAGGCGCGGTACTCACTCTCTTTAAGAAGATTCAAGCTCTTAGTTGGCTAAACTTTGTAATTGGTCCAGACCATCTCTGACTTGTCTCCCCTAGGATACAACAACCCAACAAGTGTCGTATGACTAAAATAACCTCTGCACAAAGTTTTCAACCTCCACCCTTCACCTCCCCCTTGCGCACGTATCTGGCACAATATTTGAAACAATTCATGTTAGCCCATTAATCACCACAATTAAAAAGAACAAAATAGTCTCTCTCATTTTCAATGTGGGATTAAACATTTTCGCTAACTCTTCATCTTCCATATTCAGTCCTACATCTTAACATTTATGTTGTAACATTTATTCATTTTAATTATTTAATATTAAAATGCTCCAACAATCCCCCACTCATTTTAATATTAAATTTTTTAGTTGAAGAGAGATTACCAGGCAAAGATGGGTCACTATGCATCATGAAGGTGTGCTCTGCATTGAACCTTCACTTAGTAAAACAACGATCTCAACTACAGAGTCGTAGTGGTCTCCGACTTGAACTAGGACTGCTTTAGGGAAATTAAGTGTCACTGCTTACACATAACAACCCAGGTGTTGACATGAGCTTTTATAGCTAGCACTTTACCGCCGTGTGCTGATCCCGGTTTCATGAATGTATTTGAGATTAAGTCCAAATCTCATACGGAGCGGCCTCACCCCCACACTCACATAGGTGAAATTTTGTCAAAGGTGCTCCTATAATTTTGACACCCCACCCATACGAGCTACAAATTTCATTAAGAGTTTTTTACTCAACCTCTCCACATTACAGGATAAATGCACTTACATCATAGGGATGAACAATTAAAAAATTATTTACAAAATAATTAATTAAAAAAAATTGTGCATTTCTTACGACCATTGTATGATTCGTTTTTCCCATTGAACCCAATTCTCAGGTCTCTAGTCCTTGGGTTGGGTATCCTCATACATAGTTCATGATTTTATGGACTTTAGTCCCATCCCCCTCGATGTATTCCAGACTCTATCTTTTGCTAAGGCCTTGGTAAATGGATTTACAAGATTATCATTAGATTTAGTATAATCCACAGTTATGATGCCACTACTCAAATAAGATCACACGATACTGTGCTTTCTTCTTATATGTCTGGATTTACCATTGTAATAACGGTTTTTAACTCTACCAATTGCAGTAATGCTATCACAATGAATTAATATAGGTGGAATTGGCTTTTCTCAAAGTGGAATTTCATATAACAAATCTTTAAGCCAATTTGCCTCTTCACTAGCTGAAGATAATGCTATTAATTCAGCTTTCATTGTTGAATTAGCAATTATTGTTTGCTTTTTAGATTTCCAACAAATAGCACCACTACCTAAGGTAAAAATATAACCAGTGGTAGAGAGAGAATCACCTAACAAAGTATTCTAATCGGCATCACTAAAACCTTCAATCACAACAGGGCACTTTTAATAAAAATAAGCCATAGTTTTTTATACCAATTAAATATATCATGACTCGCTCAATAGCTAGCCAATGATCTCTACTAGGCTTGCTAGTAAATCTGCTAAGCACTCCTACTGCATATGCAATGTCAGGTCTAGTACAATCAGTAGCATAACGCAAACTACCAATGATGCTAGCATAATCTTTGATTAAAAATCTTATCATCATTATTCACAGGAAATAAATGAACACTTGAATCAGAAGGAGTAGCTACACTTTTGTGATCATGAAAATTTATTTTTTCAATATTTTCTCAATATAATGTGATTGATCAAGATATATTCTATCACATGCTTTTGAAATTTTCATGCCCAAAATAAAATTAGCTTCACCAAGATCTTTCGTATCAAAATGGCTTTTAAGCATATTTTTTTATCTCATTTATAACATGCATATTTGAGCCAAAAATCAACATATCATCCACATAGAGGCTAATAATAACATATAAATTATTCCATTATTTTGAACAAATACATTTATCACATTCATTTGATTTATAACCATTCTCAATAATGCAGGAATCAAACTTTTCATGCCACTTCTTAGGTGTTTGTTTTAAGCCATATAGGAATTTAGTTAGCGTACATACCTTGCTTTCTTGTCCAGGCTCTACAAAGCCTTCGGATTGATCCATATAAATCTCTTCCTCTAGGTCTCCATTTAGAAAAGCAGTTTTTACATCCATTTGATGAATTTTCAAATAAAAAATTGCAGCAATAGCAATTAACAATCTAATAGATGTAATTCTTGTTACCGGAGAAAATGTATCAAAGAAATCAAGATCAGTTTTTTATTTAAAGCCTTTTGCTACAAGTCTAGCTTTAAACTTATCTATTGATCCATCCGGTGTCAACTTTTTTCTAAGGACCTATTTACAACCTATGGTCTTACAACCTGGTGGAAGATCTACTAATTGCCAAGTTTTATTAGAAATTAGAGATTCAATCTCATCATTTACTGACTCTTTCCAAAATATAGCATCAGGTGACGTTAAAGCCTCTTTTAAATTATGGGGATTTTCCTCAATGTTAAAAACATAATAATCAGGACCAAAATCCTTTTTAACTCTAGCTCTTTTACTTCTTCTAGGTTCCATTTCAAGATTTTCTTGATTTTGTAGATGTAAAGTAGAAGAACTAGGCTGTGACAAAAATATTTTCTTCACCCCCACTATTTTTCAATTTAAAAGGAAATTTTTCTTCATGAAAAATTGCATCACTGGATTCAAAAATTATTTTGTTTTCAAAATCAAAAAATCTATAGGCTGCATTATTAAATGCATAACCAAGAAAAACACAAGTAGTAGCTCTTATACCTAATTTAAGCATTTTAGGGTTAATAAGCCTTGCATAAGCAAGACAACCCCATACTCTTAAATATCCCAAATTTGGCTTATGTTCTTTTCACATCTCAAAAGGTGTGGTGTGTGACTTTTATGTGGCACCCTATTCAAAACATGACATGCAGTTAAAATAGTTTCACCCCAATTAACATGACATTTGTTAACTCAATTAAAGTTCTATTTTTTCTTTCAGCCACACCATTAGAAGCAGGTGAATATGGTGCAGTAGTTTCATGGATAATTCTCAAAGACTGAACAAATGAGTTGAATGCACTTGATTCATACTCACGGACTTTATCACTTCTTATTCTTTTTATTTTTCTACCGAATTGATTTTCAACTTCTTTTAAAAAATCTTGAAATTTTTCAAAAGCATCACTTTTATTTTTCAACAAACAAATAGTTGTATATTTTGAGAAATCATCAATAAAAGGGATAATATATCTATTTCCTCCACGAGTTAAAATTCCTTCAAATTCACATAAATCGGAGTGAATTAACTCAAGCAATTTGGTATTTCTTACAACATTTTTATGAGTCCTTTTTGTAATCTTAGCTTGACTACAAGTTTCACATTTTTCAAAATCTTTTGACAGTCTTTGAATTAATCCTAAACTATTCATGATTTCCACATATCTATTATTTATATGACACAAACGAGCATGCCAAAAATTAATAGAAGAAAGCATATAAATTGAACTGCTAAATGCTTTATTATTCTCAACATTCAATTTAAACATTCAATCACAAGCATAACCCTTGCCCACAAATAATCCCTTTTTAGTAATTACATAATTATCAAATTTCATAGTTTGCTTGAAACCAGCCTTGTTAAGCAAAAAAGTTGACATCAAATTCTTTCTCATGGACGGAGTGTAAAGTACATCTTTCAATGTTAGCACATGTCCATAAGTGAATTTCAATTCAACCTAATCACCACTCCCGAGAACCTTGGTTTTGCCAGAGTCATCAAGCATAACAGTTTTTTCTTCTTCAAAAAGAGTGTACAACTTGAACCAATTTTTGTCATAGCAGACATGCCTATTAGCACCAGAATTTGCCCATCACTCTTCAACATATTGCACCATATTGATGTCTGTAATCATAGCCACTAAAGGCTCTTCGGTTACATTAGCCTGCGGGATAGATTCACATTTCCGAAATTTGTAAAATCGAGTAATATGCCCACTCTTGCCACAGACAAAACAGGATCTATTAAATTGATCTTGTGAAGGGAGTCCTTGGTTCTTATTGTAATTTTTATTTGGGTTTCCCCTTCCTTGAGGTCTATTATTATTTTTAAAGGCTCTCTTTTTAGGCTTCAATTGACCATTTCTAGGAAAATGATTTTTGGGCATATTATTATTGGATGAAATAAGGTTTACCTTTATGGTGGAATTACCATTGCTCTCTTGTGTCATGAGTGCATCTTGTCCTCTAGCCTCCTCCTCCACACGGATGCGTGTGATCAAAGTCTCCAAAGATGTCTCCTTTTGTTTGTGCCGCAAAGTCTTTTGGAACTCCCTCCAAGATTGTGATAGTTTATCAATTATGTCAGCTACCATCAAATTGTCTCCAATCTTTATGCCTTCGAATCTCAATTCTACTACAATCATATGGAATTCTTGTGCTTGATCCACCACCGATTTTCCATCCACCATTTGGTAAAGGGAAAATCTACTAGCAGCATACTTCTTTGCACCTGCCTCCTTGGTATCATACTTGCTTTGTAAAGCTTTCCTAATTTTCTTGGCAGAATTATAAGTTGTATTATAATAATCATAAAAATGATCGGCAATACAATTCAAAAGATAAGAGCGACAATTGTATTAATCTTTTGTATACTTATTTATTTTTTCTTGATGGAGACTATTTTCTTCCTCACTCATCTCATCGGTAGGAACCTTTGACGGATTCTTCTCAGTGAGGATGTAGGCGACGTTGAGAAGGTTCAAGTAGAAGAGGACCTTTCCTTTCCACCTCTTGAAGTGGGCTCCCTTAAAGCGAAAGGGCTTGTTAAGATCTCCAACAAGCTCATTTGGTTTCTCTTGTGTAGGCTCCATATGTTGAATCTCCTTAAAATTGTTGGTGCAATCACAATGATAATGGAAATAACACAGAGAAACTGAATAATACTTCTGAATATTATTAATTTAAAGAAGAAAAATTACACAACGCTATTTGGACTGAGGCGCGGCACTCGCTCTCTTTAAGGAGATTCAAGCCCTTGGTTGGCTAAAATTTGTAACTGGTGCAGACTGTTTCTGACTTATCTCCCCCAGGATACAATAGCTCAACAAGTGTTGTATGGCTAGAACAACCTCTATACAAAGTGTTCAAGCCTAAAGCTCCACCAGAAAGAAACCCGTTCTTGCCAAGAATCTCTCTATTTTTTTTTTTTTTGGTCTATTGCAGTAACTTGGATTAGGTCTGAATGAATCTATTTATAGGCTCAATGGGCCTATAAATAGACTCATTGACCTCTCCCTTGCGCATGTATCTGGCCCAATATTTGAGACAATTCATGTTAGCCCATTAATCACCACTATTAAAAAGAACAAAATAGTCTTTCTCTCCTTTTCAATATGGGATTAAACATTTTCACTAACTCCTCATCTTCCATATTCACTCCTACATCTTAACATTATGTTGTAACATTTATTCATTTTAATTATTTAATATTAAAATGCTCCAACACTTTGCCTTGCTTTTGTTTCCCTTTTTGTGTTGGTATGTTCTTCCAAGCCTTTACTTTACTAGGTTCATCTTATCTGTAATACTTGAACGATCACTTTATCATTTTACTCCAAACTATACTTAACAGAAAGAAAGCTTAAAGAAGCCTATTTCTTCAGTGTATTCAAGCGGATGCCGGCTATATGCTATAGGCGAATATGGCCCTCAAGTAAGGGTGCCAATGTTCGACTCAACCTGCGAATACAACACGAACTAGACACGGGTTTTTGCTGGTTAGGGTTTGGCCTTAGCAGGTTTGGGTCATAAACGAGCCAACCCGAAAGCGACGCGATAAGAAACATGTCATAAGCAGGTCAATCCACGTAACCCACAATAGACACGTTTGGCATGTCAATTTATTTGTGTCATCCTAAAATGACCCATTTAACAAAACTTGTTTGACTCACATAACAAATAAATAGTCATTTCATTTTAGATTTCTCAAACATCTTTTATATCCAACCTATATTTTAAATTTAAAAAGAAAAGTGAGTAATTAAAAAAAATTTACAAGGGATATAATTAGTAATTGCAACTTTACAAACCTTGAGGATATTATATTTTTGTAGAACTATGTTATTTTGAATTTGAGTTGAAGTGTATGCACTTCTTTTGGAGCGTAAAGAACTTATTTCTAGATAAATGTTATATTTTTGTTGAACTATATAATTTTGAACGTGGGTTGAAGACTTGAAGTGTATGCACTACTTTCGGGATTAAAAAAAAAAATCTAGATTGATGTTATATTTAATATTATGCAGGTTGAAATGGGTTGTGTTACATCTATGTCAACCCAACACGACCCATTTATTAAGCGTGTCAAATGGGTTGGGTCAGGTCAACCCGCCTTATTAACAGGTTGGGTTAGGGTTGAAGGATTATGACACAATTATTAAATGAGTCGGGTTTATGTTAAGCCATTTAGTCGAATACCCCTACCTCGACTTGACATGAACTCGACACACTAATCCGAATTAAAACCCCTACCCTCAAGTAAAAAAAGGCATGCAAATATATATATATATATATATATATATATATATATAAGTAGAGGTTTCATGTGAGAAAGTATGAGGTTTTGTCAAGTGAACATTCCATGCAAAGAGAATTCAAATATTCTCAAGTGGCATATCAAGGATAAGGACAAATTCAATATTGACTTTTTGTTTCATTTGGTTCAATGTTTCAAGATTTTTCATCCCTCACACATACATACAAAAACTTTTTGCATTTTAATTCAGCATTTTCATCTCTTACACTTCTAAGTTCTACCCCTTTATATATACTTACTCATAGCTATTCATGTCATCCTATGTCAAATACACACAGACTAAAAACGATGTCATTTACCTTCAATATTTTGACGACATCTATCTAGCTCTAACATTGTTGTTACATCTAATCCTAACTCGTATGAGTTGGCTACAAACAAAGTAAGGGGCCTTGCATTTTATATTGAGTAACAATGACAATTACAATTTGGATATTAAAGTCGGATGTTGTAGATTTGTGAGTTTTGTATATTTTGTTATTAACTGTGGGTGTTTGGAATGTGTATTTTGTTTTATAATTAAGTAGAAAGAGAAAGACACATTCTATATAAACTTTTATTCTATAATATTTCTCAAAAAAAAAATTTATCATTATTTCCCATTACAATTGAATAATTATAATAGATATGTGTGTGCAATTTATAATTATTGCTTTATATGATGAACTCATTACCAATAAAGTTCTATAACAATTATGTATAATACATATAAAACATTTTCCAAAACTATTTTAAATAAAACTTTACAACATTATTTGTGCATTTCACTGGTAACTTACTAGTAATTGTTCAGTGGTTTGGTTTTGATATTTAATAAAATTTAATATCTAGGTTTAAAATATGAGTAATTTTAGGGAAACCATATGTATATTTTAAGTTAAAAATACTCCTCAAAATTTGGAAGCCTCAATCTTTTGTCATAGATGTTGAACCACTAGAAAGACTCAAAGATGTGAACCTAAGCAAATATATATTGTTAATAGAATGTAATGTTGGATTACAACCACCGATATAATAGTATCCTATTAAATTCAACAAAATTTGTCAAGCGTCTCTCAAAACCGGGTTATAGCAATATACAACTCATGAATATCAAATATCAAATGAGTTTTTAAGTTAATTTATGAGATGAGTTTTTTTTTTTTTTTTTTTTTTTTGGGGCAAACATTTTTTTATTTAAGAATTTTTTTTATTTAACTTGGCCCCCTTATAATTTTTCCTTGGCTCCCCCATTGTTTCTAGACATGTCCATGTTTTTGGAGATAGGTAAATAATGGCCATGAGCCATGCGGGGTTCTCTGTAGGCATAAGTCATCATGTTAAATTATGTAATCTTTGTGTGTTATTATATTACTATTTTATGCCTCCATTTTCACAACTATATTAGCATATTTAACATAATAAATATGAAGATTATTTAAATATGTATTGGTTGCGAATGCATGACTGATATTTGCTATTTGGTTATTATTTACTATAATTAAAAGCTCAAGCATGACTCATTTATAAACAAACAAATATGAATGGACATTTTATCAAGTCAAGGCTGAGCTTTTTACGAATAGCTTAGTTCATTTAGAGACCTATGCTTTTATAGGCTTGGGACTGGGCCATTGTGCTGCCTATAGTACCACAATTACTCCTATTGGCCACATGCCCACCCACTTCTTTCAATTTTTCGGATATCATAGTGAATATACCAATATCAAATGGAACGTGACCAATCCATTATTGTTAGAAACAGCCGAAGACTTTGGTGCATCATCGAGATGGACAGGTCTTTGTGGTCCCGTCATTTTTATTTGCGTAGCCATCGAGAAAGACTAAAAATGGCTTGAACCAGTGTTTGGATGACAAAGAAGTTAAAAGTAGTTGGCTTGTAGTACTCAATCACGAGTGCGGAATTTTGGCATAGAAAACATAGAACCTTTGAAAAAATGACGGGATTAAGTTACACCTAACTCTTAATATCGCATAACTTAATAATTACTGTTATTTTTATTTGGCTAAAGTTGTTTTTAGCTTTTAAGGGAGTTTAAATCTCTTTAGAAAAATTTTCAAATGTAAGACAATTTTTATTAAAATAGTTTTAAGGGCCTTCAAGCTCTTTTATGATATATTGTACTAATGCATATCAGATAACTTTGTTATCATGTATTTTGGATTGTAAAGTAAATGAGCATTGTAGGTGATCAACAATTGTTTTTTTAATATATTGATAATTGTGGATAAAGGGATTAAATTTTGGACATCTTCGTCTCCATTGAAAATACTAAGAAGTACCAATTAACTTATGATGCTTTTGGCATAGATCAACAAATTATTTCATTATTTTTAGCCAACTTCGTTTATCTCCTTGAAAGGTGATACTGCCATCGATATTATTAAAATTTACCTAAATACTTTTCTGTGTAACACCTTTGGTCATCTTCTCGAAGGAATTTTCCCACAACTTTATGTGCAACCATTTATTAATTCTCTTCTATGGTTAAAATCATGCATCAAGCTTAAAAGAGTTTAATCTATTTTGGGTATATATGCAGTTGGCGAAATCTGTCTCTGCATCATACATTCCCACAATCAATTCAATCTTGTCAGAACAAAATAACAAAAAATAACAAAACAGAAAGAAAAGGGACCTGGATGAGCAATTTGCTTTTTAGTGAATCCCCCATTTTCAAATGCACCGGGTCCAGTTTATTATTGTTGAAAGCTTTTGCAAGCGAAGTCTATTAAATCAGAAAAATTTGAAGTTTCAGTAGCCAAAGACTTGGGCCAACATCGAGATGGACAGGTCTTTGGGTGGAGGATTTTTCTCCCTTGGCTGGAGGATTCCAAAATAGACTTTGGGTTGCATAATTGAAAGCACGCTGGTGGAATTGATTGGTGTCTAATGACTCTAATCTTATCAAGATGTTTTGTAGGAAATCTGTAGCAAACCAATCCGTGAATTATGGATAACAAGGATAGGTAATCTGGGATTGAGATAGGGTTTCACCTGATGCAATTGCTCTTGATGGTTAAGATTGAGAGTTGAAAAAACCAATTTCCAATTTAATAAAATAAGTGAGAAAAAAAAAGTGAAAATGGTAAAAAATCTTTAAAAGAGAGATATGGGGTAATCCTAGGTATTGCACCCAATCCAAATCTGGCCGTCTGCCATAAGTCCTTTCCTTTCGTCCTTATGATGGATATATGTGTGGAGCCTAATTTATTGTGTTGCTTTATCTCAACGGTCATAGAAAACGGAATTAAAAAATACCATTTTTTTTTATACAAATAATACAATAGTTGACAGTTGACTTAGGCTTGTGTAAACAAATATGATTATTCTCTCATTGTGATAGCATTAAGTAAACCCAAGTATTAGTCAATAAATAAAATAATATTTTTTATCAAAAAAAAAAGAAAAGAAAAAAGCGAAATGATACGTCTACAATATTTTTCACAATAAATCTTAAGTATCAGGTTATTACTGGTTGTTATTGATGGGCGATAAAATAATTTTAGTGGTAGGTTCAAATTAAAACTACTAACAACTTAACACATAGGATTTGTTGTGAAATTTTTGTGAATGTAGCACTTCTATAAAAAAAAAAGAGCAATAGATCAACAAATTTCACAACATTTTTCAATAGTTGAGTTGGTAAACTTTTATTAGTTCTTATTTAGGTTCACCACTAACATCATATTTTTACTTATACCACTGTCAATTTGCCATATTAACTGGTGCATGTGAAAAGTTTTGTCAAATTTTTTGTATCTATAGACTTTTTGAAAAAAAAAAAAAAAAAACCTTTACATGATTAATTAATAATTTTGCTTCTAAAACGAGAGAATAGAATTTGAGTATTATTTATTTATTTTTTTAAAAAGATTTCATATTCAAATATATAAAATACTTCAATTAATTCAATAACAAGGATATCATTTAAGGGGCTAAGTTTAATTTTACATAACAAATTCTAAGTGGCAGATTGTTACTTGTTGTTATTGTTAGGCAAAAAAGTAATCTCAACAGTAGTTTCAAATTTGAACCAATAACAGCTAATTACCTATGATTTATTGTGAAAATATTGTAGACGTAGTACTTCTATTAATTATATAATATATACACATTTTATTATTTTTTAAAACCTTAGGCCGGCCCCTTTTGGGCCAGTACGTGGCTATGGCCCTGACTAAATGAATACAATAGCAAGGAATTTCGAGAAGAGATCCAAAAGGACAACCAAAGCCTTAAACATTTGGAAGGAAACAATTTTTGTGGGTGAATTTGTGTGTATTTTGAATGAATGACCGATTTTATATCAGAAAAACCATATATACTATGAGTTGCACAACAAAGGAGCCAAACAAAAACAAGCAGCATACATGCTGCTGTGTTGAGCACTCTTAGAGACTAGCTTTTGTCATTCGCTCATGAATTAGAAAAAGGGAATTTTAGCCAACCACACAACATCACAGCAAAATGAAAGCACAAAGATCAGAAGAAAAATGACAAGTCGTATAACTGTGTTTCATTTACTACGACATGTCAACTATTCTGTGTTGGTTGTTGTTCATAACAATTGATTATAAAGCTACAAGTCGTGTATAGTCACAGTTGTAATTTCGTGTGCTCCGTTTGTTATGTTAATGGCCACGTTATTACTTGATTAGTTAGGAAGGTAAGTAAAGTTAGTTATCAGTTAAAATTCTTTTAGCACAGTGACCATCAACGAGTACTGGCTGTTAGCCTGTTAGTTACAAAACAGAGTGGCTTTGTACAATTTAATTAATCAAAATAAATACACAATAATTCATTCATTCTCTCAATTTTTATTCTCCAACAAACCTTTAGGCTTAGTTTTTAATAAAGGAAGCAAATATCAAGAACCATATGATTATTTGTCTAGTAAATGGTAGTTAATACAACAAATTTACCTTGAGAAAAGAATCACAATACTAAGTTGGTCTCTTAGAACCTGCAAATGCTACACAAAATCCTTTGATATCATAGAAAACCCATCCAATATTGATTTTCTTCTCTTAATTTTTATAAATTGCTTTCGTTTATCTTTGAGTTTGTCCAATTTTGTCGTTTGATCCTCGATCTCCTTCTGAGAGTTGAAAAGGGTCTTGTTACTTCGCAATTCATGTACTCAACACGAAAGTGTTGTTGTGCAAGTTCATGCAAATGATCAATTGGCAAATTGAATATTGAACTCGGCATGCTGCACAAGCTTCGAGTTCTTCCACCAATTGAATGGTAAATTCCAAGTGGTGTCCTTACCCTTTGTGTTGCACATGTTGGGTGCGACTCCACAAAATATGTTAAGGAAACGTGTCTTTGTCCCTGGATTTAAAGTAGAGCTGGCACTGATATCCCTGTTTTTGTCAAATAAAATCTCTGCACCATCATCAAAATCCTTGAATTCACCAAATCCTTGACTACATATCGGAATACTCCTTTCTCATAAGATAATAGAGTTCCTCTGAAGTCTTTTCGGAATCTACCAAATCTTCTAGAATACTATCCCTATTCATATAGTTGACTCCAGACTTTAGCTCTTCAATGAATTCACCAATGGCTGCTTCAACATCCTGCTCGAATTCCTTCTGCTCATTTGCATGAAGTTCATAATTTAAATAAAAAAAGCTTATGTTACAAGTGTATCTCATCAGTTAAGGAGGAATCTAATGGGTTTCAATTTTGGAGTTATAAAAGCAAATAAATAAATACTTTAAAAAAAAAAAATCTAAATGCTAGGCAGCTTTATAAAAAAAAAGTTGATCGATTATAATAAAAAACTCAATCATAATTAATGCCTTGATTAGGGTCATAATTACATGTTACCTATCTTTGATCACTACAAGAAATTTAACTATTTTCAACGGTTGAAACCATCGAAAAAAGTACTAAAATCTGTAGAAAAAAGTATTTTCGACGGTTGTAATGCCTGTAGAGAACCGTTGTTAAAAACCGTGTCGAGAACATTTTTCTACAGCCTATACAACCGTTGAAAAAAGTGTTACACATTTATCAACGGTTAATAAACGTCGAAATAAGTATTTTCATTTAAAAAAAAAATTGAATGCACTCTTTCACTTTAATCAAAATCTAATAACCTGATTCAAAATATAAATGTAAACACAATTGTGCAATTCCAAATTGAATTTCAACAGCCTATCAACTACATTTATAACACAATGAAGCAAACTGTACAAATTACTCCCAATAGATCCTAGGCCTAAAGCCAAAATTACTCCCCAACCAAACTAGTAGAACAAGAGCTGAGACACCACACACCAGCCACATGTACATTCATTTAATTACCTTATCCATTGTATTTGATAAAGAATTCTCTCCTCTCCATTACAACACAATGTACAAGCAGAAGCCATGGCTTTTTTTCGCACTTTTTGAGAGCTTTTCCCCAGCGCGTGTCATTACTTCTCCGGTTGCAATCTTGAGCCCCCCATCTTCCTTCTTTAGTGCTTCATTTAAAGCTGTATGAAAACAGTCATACAAAGTGCATTGCCACTTAGTAACTTCTCTTGCTATTTTATATAGAACAGGTAACACTAAATAATAGATGGCTAGAAGTCAAAAGTAGATGGGTAAGATCCTCTGCACCTATTAGATTAGCAATATAAGGTAATAGTAGACAAAAGAGGGGCCAAATTAAGTACCCATAGAAGCAAATTATTGCATTGGTATACAACATGGATCAACACCAAAGTTTTTTCATTTTTAATAGCTATCAAAAGGGAAATAGCATAGAACCAGTTTTGACACTTTTATAACATTGAGCATCAAATAGAGATAATAAGCAGTGGAATTACTAAATATTCAAGAAAAAGGTACACGAAAAAGAGAACACAGATTGACCTATAGCATGAAAAGACAAGGACATGCCCATTATTTTTTTTATTTATTATTTTTTTTAAGTTCTAATAAGAAAAATTTGGAAGCAAAATTGTTTTGAAAGTCAGTACCTTTTGTTTAGTTTGATGGCCATAAAATTAATATTGGAAAAAATATTTTCCACTTTTCTTTGTGGCTAATCTTAGCTATCTTAGAGCATAACATAAGTTATGACTTCTGATTCCATGAAAAAGAGAAATAGTTCACTACAGTATTTCCATCCTTCTAGTTTTGCACCAAGGATTGGGTTCACTTGGTCACAGAAACATGGATGGTTTAAAGAGTCTGAACCCCCTCCCCCTTCCCAATGTGATCTATTTAAAGAGAACACTAATAGATAGAAGCTAGTTCAAGCACCCATTTGAATTTTAATAAATATTTACCTCTGAACTTAAACTGGAATTTTTCTCTCCGGTTAAAATGTTGTCCAAAATCATAGGAAACTCAATGCCAGTTCTGGGTTCAACAGCATGTCTTGTCAAGTTCAAGTCAGGAGAAGACAGATCCATGCACCTTTGATTCTCAACCTTACAAGGCCTTTGGTCAATGCCTCCATGCACTTGTAAATCAGTACTCTCCATTGGAACTACTAGCACCTCTGAAGATCTGGTGCAATCAACATAGAAACAAGTTTTTCTATGGTTAAACTAAAGTCAACAACAGACCAACAAAAAAACAAGAGAGTAAGCGCAAAACAGCCTACTTAGTGAAATGGCTACTCACAAGTTATTGAACGGAGGTAAGGCAGCAGCTAATGAGAGCAAAGGATAGGATTGAATCCTTTTAGCTTCTTGGAACAGGAGCTTCATCATGAAACTCGAAATCTTACCAAAAATCACTGGGGTGCCAGATTTTCCTCAAGCTCTTTGAGTTGATAAGATAAAGACTTAATTTCATTAGAGATGACTATTAACACAAACTTTCAATTTTTTTTTTATTGCAAAAATAAACCTTTCGCTTCTTCTAACTGCTTTCACAGTCCTTCAATCTTCTAAAGGTTGACACAACCAACGCGTCCAGAAGAGAAGAACAATTATGATGCAGAGACAATATAAAGTTTCACTTTCCCATGTCTTATTCCATGACTATGCTAAGCTGGAGCGTGATTGAATACCCTGACAAATCTAAGAACATTAATGAGTACAACCATGCTAGGGATCTCATTAAGTGGGGCACTGACTACTTGCTCCTAACCTTCAATTCCTCTGCTACCAAAATTGATAAGATCTTTTGCCAGGTATTCTTCATTTTATACATATTCCCCTATTGACATTACTTTTGTGTCATTCAGATAACATACTCTATGTGAATTATATATCAAACTTCTACAACTTTAATACCATTTTTTGTTTCAATAGTGATTTAGTTCTGATGCATGTGCTAAAATGGCTACAATTAATGTGACACACACACACACACACCATATACTTGGGTTGGAGGAAGACAATATATGTAACATGACTAACACCTAAAATGTCTTCATCTGCTGCTAGGTTGGTGGACATCAAAATGGCTCTCAAACACCAGATGATCACAACAAAAATGTCTTCCATAGCCACACACACACACACAAAACACCCTGGAATGCCCTCTTTGGAGTCACTTGTATACTTTAGCTTGCTATCCTGTACCACTCTAGTTCAAATGTCTAGAAAAGCTGCTTTAAGTAAAGCCTCCCCATACAAAAATCATGCCAAAATTGGAATTTCCTACCATCAACTACATCCTAGCCGAGAATCTTATGGACTTCCTAGCCACTCCTAACACCATCATAAGGATATCCTACAAGAATTTTCCATAAAAGCAGTCCATTGATCCAACTCTTCCCACATTACAAACCCACAACATGCCTCCAAAGTGTATGTCTCACGTTTACAAACCATTATAAGAGTTTCCCTAAGAGAGTTTGGTTATGTGTAGTGTAAGGTAAGTTCTATAGTACCCAAGTTTCTTAATTGAATAAGGGAAAAAACTATCTTCCAGTTCGCCAACTGGTTTTTAACTCAATTTCACTAACCATCCAAAAGACATTTGTTCTTAGACTTTTCTAGTCTGTCAGCCAACAAATATATGCATCAGGAAAACAGAACAAAAGTAAGTGGGAGAGCTCAATATTATTTATTCCATACAGCCAACATCTTTGTTATCCCCTCTAATGCCAAATTACATAAGCGTAGGACTTAAACATAGGGCACTGAGGCTAAGTCCAATATAACATACAGAACCAACACCATTCAATGTTCAAGAGTCCTTTACCAATATAATATGACATGATCCGATCCCACCATTGATAACACCAGTCTCTCATCAATTATCATTACAACACACAATTCATACCAATTCAAAACAAAGCACTAAGTAAATTTACATAACTACAGCATTTAAAAAAAAAAAAAGATAGTACCTTGATATTAGGCTTCGCAGCAACAATGATCCCATCCTTCACATAAACATCAGCAACCTCCTTTCTATCTGCGGCCTACACTAACTTGCCAATCAGAAAGACAAGTTTAGTCAATTGTATTTCTATCCTATTATTTACCATGATATTTTACATTTTTTAAGGGGATTGAATCTGCTTTTACATCAAAAAAGGCATCCTTAGTGTCCACTGCAAAAATTTATTCTAAAACCATACGCAGGACGGCAGGACAATAATAATTCATAGTGGTGAGGTCACCGCTACTCCAATTCATCACAAATTTGGTCAAAAATTAAATAAAAAAACTGTAAAATCAAAAATTAGAACCACATAAAGCACGAAGCTCAGCTAAAGAACTTACCAAGCACTTATAATTTGAACTCACAAACGTTCTAGCTTTCTATCCCAAAGATAGTGAAATTTGAACTCTCCTTGACCTTTCATTGAGCTGAACTCCCAATGCACCTGCAATCACATTGAAAGCACACAATACACAAGACCACAAATTCTATTTTGACATAGCATTTCAAATTCAAAAACAAACACCACAAAAGTTAAAAATCTTCCAAGCGAATAACAGAGTATGGCCAAAATTCGAGTCTAAGAAAAAACAAATTGATCAGAAATAAGTTTTTAAACAAAGAAATCAAGAGAAATAGAAAAAATACCTAATCGGAGGGAGAATAATAGAAATATTGAGTCGAGAATCTGTTTGGTTACCTAGAAAATAGCAGGAAAATCGACCACCAGGACCTACGAGAGAACGAGATATAGAGCGAGAGAGAGGGAGCGATTGGATTCTGTTTGGTTGCCTAGAAAATAACAGGAAAATTAATCGCCAAGACCTATGAGAGATTGAGAGCGAGAGTGATAGAGTGAGAGAGAGAGAGGGAGATAACCCGTTGATTAATAGTAAAATGTCGTCCCTACATTTGGGGCTGATTCTCATTTTGTTCTCTAAATTAATTTTATTACTAACGTAGTCCTTAAAAAAAGAAAATCGATTCTATTTTAGTCACTGTCGTCAACAAATTAACGAAAACTTACTACGTGACAGACAGAGTGCATATGTGGCATGTTGGATGCTGACGTGGCTAATAAAATAATATTAAAAATACCACGTCAGCATCCATATCAGCATTTTAATAAATAAAAAAAGCCACCTCAGAAAATTAAATAATAAAATAAACTTTTTTAAAAAACCTTAAATCTATTTTTTTTTTCTTTTCATTATTAAAATTAGAATAAAAAAAAAACCTACTTTGTATAAATTTTTATCTTTTTTTTCTTCTTCCTTTTCAATTCCAGATCCTCTTTCTCTTTCTCTTTCTCACGGTGCATGTTTGTGATTGTATCTTTCTTTTTCTTCTTCCTTTTTTCAAGCTCTTGATCCCTCACTCTCTCTTAATCTCTGAGTTTTTTCTCTCTCTCTTAGCCCGACTCTCTCTCCCTCTTTGTTGTTTAATCGGTGATGGTGGTGTGGGTTTGATCGGCAATGGTGGAGTTGGCTTGATCTGGTTTTTATGGGTTTCCGTGGGGCTAGGATTTTCCGGCTTGATCGGCGATGGTTGTGTGAGTTTGATCGGGTTGTTCTGGGTTTCCGTGGGGCTGGGTATTTTCGGCTTGATCGGCGATGTGGTGTGGGTTTGATCGGGTTTTTCTGGGTTTTCGGGGCTGGGTTTGATCGTCAATGGTAGTGTGGGTTTGATCGGGTTGTTCTGGGTTTCCGTGGAGCTAGGTATTTTCGGCTTGATCGGCGATGTGGTGTGGGTTTGATCGGGTTTTTCTGGGTTTTCGGGGCTGGGTTTGATCGTCAATGGTAGTGTGGGTTTGATCGGGTTTTTCTGGGTTTCCGGGGCTGGGTTTGATCCTCAATAGTGGTGTGGGTTTGATTAGTTTTTTATGGGTTTCCATGGGGCTGGGTTTTTTCAGCGATGGTGGTGGTGTTTGCTGCTTTGGGAAATGGGTTTGATCGGCGGGGTGGTGTTGTTGATGGCGAATTTGGGTCAAGGATGGTGAGCTTGGTGAAGAACATGAAGTTCATCTTCTCTTCTTTTCTATTTTTGGGTAAATTGTAGTTCATCTTTTAGGGAAGAAGAAGAAGAACAATGTTCTTCCGAAGAAATAATGAAAAGCAACAAAAAAAAAAAAGATTAATGTTTTAAAAAATAATTTATTTCATTATTTGTTTTTTAATTTTCTGAGGTGGCTTTTTTTATTCATTAAAATGCTGACATAGATGCTGACGTGGTATTTTTAATAGTATTTTATTAGCCACGTCAGCATTTAACCTGCCACCTATGCACTCCGTCTGCCACATAGGATTTTTCTGCTAGTGAGTTGACGGCAGGGACCAAAATAAAATTGATTTTCTTTTTTTAAGGACTACATTAGTAGCAAAATCAATTTATGGACCAAAATGAGAATCGGCCTAAAATGTAGGGACCAAAAGTGTATTTTCGCCTAGTAAAATACCTACATAAGCTGTGTTTTTATTTTCAACATTTATAACCCGTTGATTAAAATATTTAATTTCTTTTTTCTACGTTCATCCAGCTGTTGATATAAATTATTCCTATTTGATCAGCTGGCTTGTTAATTTTTCACCACTTATTTACCACTTATTTCAACAGTTATGTCAACTGTGAAAATATATAGGTGAATTTCTTATCACTTATTTTAACAGTTATGCTAACCGCAGAAATACATGGGTGAATTTTCAACGATTGAGTGCAAATGTAAAAACTAAAAGCTTTTATTAACATTTTTTAATGATTGTGGATACAAACATGTTGAAAAAGCCCATGTTTGTTGTAGTGGATTAGCGTTATCTTTACTTTGTCTATTCGTGACTTAAAAGATATCATTTTCATGGTGCTGTCTTTGAGGATTCGGGAGAAGCAGGAATTGGAGATGTTATTTAGAATTCTCGATGTGATGTTTTGGCTTCTTTGTCAAAGCGTATTCCTAACTCTCCCTCTATAGCTATTCTTGAGCTATTGGCACCAAGAAAACCAGCCATGTTTGTCCAAGAAGTCAGTATTGGTAGCTCTATCTTCGAAGGTGATTATGAAGTTGTTATCAAAGTTCTTAATCGGGGTAATTAGCTTCATTATGCTTTTGATCATTTAATCAAAGGCACTTTGTTTTTTGTTAACTTTTGTTAGAGTTTATATATATATATATATATATATATATTCATATAGGCAAGGGAGTACTATAGCAAATGCTTTAGTTAAGAGAGAAAAGTTTTCTTTTTCACTTTTAGTTTTAATAAAGGATTCTTTTGTAAATTGCTGCACATTATGATTATGAGATATGGCAAATGGATGTTAAAACAGCTTCTTGAATGGACACATTTGAGAAGAAATTTTTATGGACCAATTAGAAGGTTTCGTAGCTCATGGTCAAGAATCAAAAGTGTGCAAGTAGATGAGATCTATATACGGCCTAAAGCAAGCATCACATAGTTGGAACATTCGTTTCAATGAGGCAACCAAATCATTTGGCTTCTCACAAAATATAAATGAACCTTGTGTTTACAAAAAGGTCAGTGGGAGCACTATTACGTTTTTAGTTCTTTACATAGATGACATACTACTTATTGGCAATGACGTAGGAGCAATGTCATCTATAAAAATATGGTTATCTAGTCACTTTGCAATGAAAGATCTTGGTGAAGCATCCTATATACTCAAAATCAAATTGTTTAGAGGCCGAAAGAAAATGTAATTGGGACTTTCACAAGTCAATTATATTACAAGATATTGGCTAGGTTTAACATGCAAGATTCCAAGAAAGGGTTTTCACCTTTTTGACATGGAGTTCATCTCTCTAAACAAATGTGTCCTAAAACACAAGAAGAGAGAGAGAAATTGAGAAATTGTTCTTATGCTTCGGTTGTAGGAAGTCTCATGTACGCAATGCTTTGCACTAGGCCAGACATTTGTTATGCAGTGGACATTGTGAGTAGATATTAATCCAATCCAAGTTCTGAGCATTGTATAGCAGTAAAACATATCCTTAAATATTTAAATAGGACCAAACATTATTTCTTGGTGTTTGGTGGTGAGGATATGACTGTCCAAGGGTATACAAATTCATATTTTCAATATGATATTCATGATAGAAAATCAAATTTTGGATTTGTGTTCACTCTTGGCAAGGGAGCAATAAGTTGGAGAAGTTGCAAGCAAGATACTACTGCAGACTCTACTACAGAAGCAGAGTATATAGCTGCAACTGAAGCTGCAAAGGAAGCTGTGTGGATTCACAAGTTCATTCAAGAACTTGAAGTTGTTCCTTCTATTGAGTCACCCATTACTATCTATTGTGACAATAGTGGGGCTATTGCAAATGCAGTAGAACCAAGGGCTCATCAAAGGACAAAACATATTGCATGTAAATGTCACTTGATACGTGAAATCATACACAGAGGTGATGTAACTATAACAAAGATTGCCTCTGCCAATAATGTTGTAGATCCACTCATAAAGGCATTGACTCAAAAAGTGTTTGAGAAATATCAAGAAGCAATGGGTATTAAATACATGTATGATTGGTTTTGAGTGCAAGTGGGAGATTGTTAGAATTATGTGCCCCAAAAAACAATACGATACATTTTTATTTGATAATTTATATTTTTACATGCATAATTATTGTGGGTATATTTCATTGTTTAAATGTGGCATGTGATGTCACATCTGCAGAAAAATCATGTTAATGGTTAAGGAACCAAAGATAGGGAGTAATGATTTTTCATAGATTATTAAATTGTTCTAGGTTGGGGATATTAATTGAATATCACCACAAGCCTACACTTGTTGTGCTACTATATGATAGGATGATTTACTCCATCATTGAGGTAGTGACTTTAAGTAGACAAGTGGGTGTAATGTAACAAGTACATACACTGAATTGGATCCAATTAAGAACACCTTATGGAGTGAACACTGTCAATTAAAAGGCTGTTCTATCATAGTTTTCCTATTGTCCTTAAACATGAGAGGTTTGTGTATATTTATTTATTATGCACATAACTTTAATAATGTCAACTGATGATGCTCTTTTTTAAAGGCTATATACAGTCACGTTAGGTTATGTGTGTAATGTGTAAAGTATGTAAATGCTCAACAATGAATCCACCAGTCTCTAAAGAAACAAGGTTTCAAGTTTAAGTGTTAAAGTCATGCAAGTCTGTCCAAGAATCAAGTGAAGAAGTGTTGTTCATTAAAGCTCAACAGTTAGTATCTGTCGAGGTTTAGGAGAGCTATTTCAGCCCGAGGATCGACAGTTGCTCGACAAATGGGGTTTCTGTCGAGATTTATGAAGTTCAGATTTTCAGTTCTAATTTTCATCCAACTCGCGAATGCATGTTTGGGCTTTCTTTTATCATAACCCTAAACATATATAAGGATTATTTTAAGGGCCGTAAAGGTGACACACAGTTGCACAAGAGCACAATTCCACAAGTATGAAGAAAAGTGTAACTAGAAACCTAGTTTGCCCTAGTTCTTCTTTCTCTTGAAGAAGTTGCTATGTTTGTGCACCAGAGGTTTTTGTGACCAAGAAAATTCACAATCTTCATCGTGTGATGAACAGAAGAAATTTGCAATCAACATCTTTCTTAAGTTGGTGATCAAGTCCCATACTAGGATCTGCGCAATTGGTTAGTCACGTACTGGGAGTTGTGCATTGAAAAAGAGAGATTGTCACTACAGAACAAGTTCAATTGGGTATTAGGGTAAGAGTTCAATTGTAGGTTGGTATAAGGTACTGTGATTCCTTTACTTGTAATCGATTGTTTTAATAATAGTGGATTCTCGGAAATGGTGACTTTAAAATCACCCAGTGGGGTTTTTGTCATGTAGGTTTTCCCCATTCATAAACAAATCACCGTGTCAATTTAATTTCCACTACATACTTAGTTATTTGATGATTTATTTGTGTTGCCACGCTTATTGCATGCAAATTGAATTAATTAATTAACTTGGCTAATTAATTGGTTAATTTATCACAAAGGGTCAATACATTCTTGGCCTTTCATATGTCATTTAGAATTGGCTAATTCTTTGAAAAAATGTACTTTACTTGTAATTGGGTAGATCTAGGATGTGTTTAATATTTCAAGGAACAAGAGTTCAGGTCCAAGTGTTAGAACCATGCAAATCTATCCAAGAATCAAGTGAAGAAGTGTTGTATTTTAAAACTCGACAGTTATCTCGATAGATAGCATCTATCGAGGTTTAAAAGACTTGTTTAGCCCGATGCTCAACAGCTGCTCAATAGATAACCTATCTATCGAGATTTACGAAAATCAGTTTTAACACATATCCGTGTATACTTGTTTAGGCTTTCTTTTCTCACAACCTTAAATATATATAAAAATTATTTTAAGGGCCGTCACAGCGGCTGCAAGTGGATGAAACTTGATGCAAAGGTTTTGTTGAAGCAAATTGTGACCAGAGACAAATTTGCCTTAGTTCATCTTTCTCTTGAAGAAGTTGCTGCGTTTGTACCCCGCAGAGTTTTGAAACCAAGAAGTTTCGTGATCTTCATCATGTTGATGAATTGAAGAACTTTGCAACCAACATCCTTCTCAAGTTGGTGGTTAGTCATGTACTTAGATTCGTGCATCGGGGTTAGTTCCATACTAGAGCCGTGCATTGAAAATAAGAGATTGTCACTACATAACAAATCCAATTGTGTATTGTAATAAGGGTTCAATTGTAAGTTGGTATAAAGTATTAGGATTTCTGTACTTGTAACTGCTTGTTGTGATAATAGTGAATTCTCGGAAATGGTGATCTTAAAATCACCCGGTGGGGTTTTTGCCTTAAAGGTTTTTCCTATTCGTAAACAAATCACCGTATCAACTTTATTTTTCGTTGCATATTAACTTAGTTGGTAATTTTTTGTGTGGTACCACGCGTATTGCATGCTAATTGAATTAATTAATTAACTTGGCTAATTAATTAGTTTATTCATCACAATGAGTCAATACATTCTTGGCCTATCAAGCCCACTAAGAATAGTGATGCCTTATCCTTCGAACCAAGCCCAAACAATAGAATTTCTACAGAGAGTGAGAAAACAGTTCAGGTGCAATCCAAAACTAAGCACAAATTTATGGCCGAAGAGTACATAGTAATAGAGGGATGTTATTCAAGTAGTTATTAAGAATAGTGCTCTCCTAGGATTCGTCCGAAGATTGGGTTCTTATACATGAACATTCTAGACCTTACACAAAATTCGTACTATTTATCTTTGTTTCTCTCTCTCTCTCTCTCTCTCTCTTAGGAAAAAATGTTCAACCCTTTCTCTGGGAGGTCCCCCTCCCTTATATATACTTCCTTCTCACATCCTAGCCCTCCGCCTATATGCCTTATGGCTATTCTCAGGATACTTGTCCCATCAGAGTTTTTTTTTTAAGGTGGTAGAAAGGGTTGCTAGCTGTGAAATCACTGTTCAAATGTCACTTCCTCATTAATGTAGCTGATAAGGTTGTTTCAAGGCACTCTGTATCCCCTCACATCCTCAGGTCGGTGAAGTCCTTAGGGTGAATACCCTTCTATGGGTGGGATTGTACAAGATGTTTTCATGTTCTAATCCTCTTCGGTCCTCAGACCTCCCACATATATATATATTATAGTAATTATTGCAAAAAAAAAAAATTCTTTAAAAAATAAATAAACTAACTTTTATTGTTTTTTTTTTCACATTTAGCAAATGAAAAATCGGAAACTAGAAGACACCAATCAAGCACATGATATGAAACAGAAACTACATAATACCAAATGGAAACTACGGGATACCAAACTAAAGGATACAACACTACTACAGCGGCTTAAGTGTGAATCTTCAAAGGAGATGTTGGAACATAAAGTCACATGTTTAACCCACCATCTCAAGAAGGTGGAGATCAATAGTTTTGTTTGGAAGAAAATAGCTTCTAAATTGGTTAAGTATTTGCTCAAGAACGGAAAGGTATTGGAAAAAATAACTATTTCTTGCTAGGATTATGTACTAGAAAACAAAAGGTTCGCAAGGAAGCTTGGAGCATCTCCAAATGTTTCTATATCATTTCCCACTTTTATGGAGAGAAAACCATTATGGTTTGAAGTTGAAGATGATGGTTCTCATGATGATTCCGATGATGATTTCGATGATAGTATGTGAAGGGGAATAAAAAAGAATGTATCCAAGATACCTGGTGGATGCAACGGTAATGGTGATAAAAGGTTTATTGCTGGCATATTTAAGGTGGACGGACTAAATGTGGATGGACGAAGGAAACACGCTGCGGTTATTTTTCTAGGGTTGACTCCAAGGTCTCCTAAGGGAAATCGACGTACGATTCACGTTAGGTCTGTTATGGCTTTGCTTAACCTACACGCCAAACCCTAACTAAGAGGACTCCTATAAGGAAAAGGATTGAAGGAGATATGCGAGATCCACGAGTTATTCTCCTACAAGGAAAGAACTTCTTGGCCAAGGCATGAAGTTCGGTCCTATACTACTATAAATGCCCCAAGACCCTCACAAATCAAAAGTACGCATAATTAACTCAACTCTAGTAGTGTTGGAAAAGGTTTCTAACTTGACCTTCGGAGGGTTTTTGGCCGGCACCAATACCACACCGGTGCTCTCTGTTAGGTGCTTTCTTTTCGTTGTGCAGGTTTTATTTCAATCTTGTGAGAATCGCGTAGCTTACTGGTGAATTTCGGCATCATCAGTATGGATGAAACTTAATGGTTTTGAAGGTAGAAGGTCCCGCCAACTAGTAATAATTTAATGAAAAGGTAAAGAACAGAGATCAAGAATTTGATATGAAGTCCTATACCATAGATTAGGAGTCTATTGTTGAAGTTCCAAAATGAAACTAATGAGACATATAATCCATATTTACTAGCTTGAGTTGATTTTTTTTAGATCTGAGAGAATTTTTTACTCTTAATTTGGGACATACTAGATTTGGATGTTGCTTCTTTTTAGTTTCTAAATATTATATTTGTAGTTTTGGCACTAATTAAGAATATTCTACTTATAAAATGAATATAACAAACATGCGTGCATGGGTGAGTAAGCATTTCAAGAAAAGGTAGAACAAAGATGACAGCAGATATGAGAAACAATTAAGAACATAATGAACAAGTTTAGAGTTCAGAGTGGAATTAGTGGAAAAAGTATTTGTGTAGCCAAATCCAACAGCGTCATTCGATATTTATGGGCATATTATGACCTTAAATAGACTTTGATAAAAGGTTTAAGTTAGTCACTGAAGTGCAGGATTAATTGAAACTACTATTTTCCATTTAGTTAGGTAAGTTCAATAGGAGAGAGAAGCCTGCATCTCAATTGCCTTGCTTCTTGAATACATACTCCTTCTGTTGCTTGTGAAAATGATGCAAGGCCCGATGAGCTGCATGCTAATTTGTGTTTGTAAAATTAGTTCTGCAATCTAGTTAAGTTAGTGCATGGAGCAAATTTTTTTCTTGGTTTTTCTTGAGGAGAGAGGTAGACCCTCTTCTACTTCCCTTAAAAGAGGTGTTTGTTGCTTGACAAATCGCGAATTGGGGTTTTAGTGATATAAAAGTTGAGAGGCATGGAGAAAAAACTTTTGAGATTAACTTTGGCAAAAAATCAAATACATTTTTTAATAAAATAAATTGACCTAACATGGAAAATTTTGGGGCTTTAAAACTTATGTGGCAAGTTCTCATGAGGTCAACAAAAAGTTGCTTCGGTTTTATAATATTGATTAGTCACTAACCCGTGCAATGTACCGAATCCAAATAGATAGCAAATATTAAATAACTTCACTTTATTCAATACTACAAGGAATTAAAAATTAATAAAAATGAATAATTATAAATTTAAAGCCTAAGAGAAAACAGAAAAAAGGGAGAGTGGAAAAACAACTTTCATTGAGGAGAGAGAAGCAGAGATAATAATGCAGTTTAATGTTTGTATTGGTGGCTTGTTATTGTATAGTGATGTTTTTGTGCAAAAGAAAGAAACCTAAGTCCTCGTTTGAGAAGAAAGAATGGAATAAAATGGAAAACAATAAAAGTAATAATTTTACAATATTCTTCTATTCTCTTGTCTGAGAGTTTTAATAGAGAGAATGAAAAATTTATTCCTTTTTTGGGAGTTTAAGTAGAAGGAAATAAAATGGATATGAGAGAACACTCATTTTTCTGTATTCTCTTATGCCCTCATTTGGGAGGAGGAAATGAATGAAAAGAATAATGTTAGAAGGTAAAAGTTTAACTACAAAATTGATTGTAGCCTAAAGCTACAGTCTTACTCAATAAAATAAATATTATTACATATTTTGAAAATCTAACTATTAAATTGCATATTCTTTATACTCTTAATATACATGTCAAATTTTGTGTCAATCGAATATTATTTACTATATGATCTATAAGTTTATATTTTATACACAATTTTAAATTACAAAATCTTGCATTTTAAATCATTTATTGATGAAATAGCTCTTGATATTTAATTTTCTAGAAATTTTGCAAGCATGCACAATGTAAGAAGAAGATGTAATCCAATAGTGAATTTGTCAAAATTCACCATCAATAAAAAGATAATGAGTAAAGTTGTAGCCTTAGGTTACAACCAATTTTATTACTAAACTTTTGTAAAAGCATTAGCATTAGCATTTTAAATAAAATCATCCTAAATAATACTCATTACATAACAAGATCTATTAAATGGCACATTTTTATATTTTAAAAAAAAATGTTAGATAAAAGCCAAAATTTTTGTAAAAAGAATTGAGTGAAATTTTAGATATTATAACACACATATATACAATGGTAACTCCAAATTGGTGCACCGACATTGATTAAAAACGCAGATAAGCGGTACATCAGCACTGTTCACGACCCAGCTAATACTTTAAAAATGCAGATAAGTGGTAGATCCTGGGTCCCATGGCACTATTCATAGTTTAAAAATTATTTTGCTACAGAGTTTTCAGTAATAATATTCAGTTTTTAGCAAAAAATTTCAGTTTTCAGCAAAATAAGCGGTATCCAAACAAACCCTAAATATGTCAAAGATTCTTTTTAAATAAACATTGTATGAAGTTATTTATTATTTGACTTATATTTTTTAAAAAATATTTTGCATTTTTTATTTGTGTTAAAAAGAAAATAAAAAGAATACAATATTTAAGTTTTTAATCTCTATATATTAAGAGAATTCAAAAAGTTAGTTATGGTTTTAGAAAATGTCAAAAATACTCATAATCTAATTAGATAATCATTACAAGTTCCAAAAAAAAAAAAAAAAAGATAATCATTATTCTTAAAAATTAAAAAAGGGTTAAAATTGTAATTTAACAAAATTAAAAAAATAATTTATCAGAAAATTTTTTTTCCTAAAAATTAGCACCAATTCTACTTATATATTATGGACATATCATTTCTCCTAAATATATGTTACATATGCTTGATACATTTTTTCTCTAAAAACTAAAACACACTAAATCCAGCAATTTACTCAATTTTAAATTCTAAATTTTAGTTTTATAAAAATTCTTTCTTGTGTAATTAACTTTACTAACAATAGATAAATTCAAATTAAAAAATTATATTAAACTTAAAATAAAAAAGAGCTTCACTGCACATATAGAGCGAGGATAATGAGGCTAGTTATTTATTATCTTTATCTTTATTACCTATTTTTATTAGTATGTGTTCTACTCCATCAAGGTAGTGGTCGTCATAAGTTATAAGTCATCCGCGTTCAGTTAGAACCCGGATGACTTATAACTTACTAAGAATTTTTCTATTTAATGCTTCCAAAAGCATTAAGCCGTAAACAAAGATATATCTATAGCAAATTTAATCCGATCGCAGCTACTTTCTCTCCCTTCAAATTCTCTTCTCAAAACAACAGTGACATCCCTGACCAATGGAGTCTAAATCCAAGAAAACAAGGACAGCAAAGAATATTTCAAACAACACCACCACCCATATGGTTAACGTCGATGACAGACTCAGCAATTTGCCGCAAGATATTCTTCACCACATCCTCTCCTTCCTTGAAACCAGAGACGTCATACTACTAAGCCGGTTGTCAAGAAGATGGAGATGCGTTTGGAAATCGATGCCTTACTTGAATTTCGACCAAACCCCATCTGAATCAAAAGACAGGTTCATCGGATTCGAATGGTTGGTGCTAAGTTTGCGAGATGGGTTCGATATTAAACGTTTCCGTTTCTCTTGTCATGGAATTCGTAAACATGTGCTTAAACCACTGCTCTCGGTGGCCAAGAATCGTGGGGTCGACGTGCTTGATCTTGATATCATTAGTTTCAAGTCTTTCGAGAATGGCAAGGCATTTGAATTGCTGAGTTGGTTTCGCTGATTGTAGGCCTTTACCTGAAATAAACTTGACAGTGGTTGACTCGAGTATAAGTTATATTGATTCAATGAGTTTAGCCATGGTGAGAACCCTACATCTTGAAAACTCAGAATTATGTGGGCAAACTTATGGTGAAACTGAAAAGCTCGTTTTACGTTGTCCACACCTTGAAAACTTCTTGTTGAAAAACTGCTATCTACGTCGTCGACCATTCGATGTTATTGACATCGAAGCCACTAATCTTAAGAATCTGAAGTTTTTGAACACCGCCCACAAGCGTTCATTTCGAGGCGGGCTCAAGATTGCTACACCAAATCTTTTGTGCTTAACTTATCTTGGTCCTACTTTGAAAGGATACTCTTTGCAGAATTTATCAACATTGAACAAAGCTATAATTCACTTCACCAATAGAGTTAAATATGAAGAGGACGGTTGTCTTGTGTTGTCTTTAGTCAGTGCTTTGTATAACGCTGTAGTTCTATATTTGTCCAGCCACTTCTTGCAGGTATATTACAATCAGTTCTGCATTTTAATTTGTTTTTGTTAGAGATATATTACCCCAGTTCCAGTGTAATTCTACTTTGTGTGCTCCGTGGTCGTAGGCCGTAAAGCTGAATTATGTAATCCTAGTGTACGTATTTTTATATTCTTATTTTATGCTTTTTTTTTTCAGCATTTATTCAAGCATATTCAACATAGAATATATCATAACTAATATTTAACAGTTTTATATACGACTTACATTATATTCTCTATCTGCCATCAATAACTTTGTCATCACTTGCAAAATTTCAATCTATTGAAGATTATATATATCTTGCAAATATTTTTACTTGTTGTCTACAACTAGATATGGAGTGTACTATGTTCTTCTTGGGAACATGACTCTAGCATTGTTGATACAATCCTAATTGATATACGAACTCATAAATCCTTATTTCTTTGATCTATCTCATCTGACTTATAAAGAAGGATGCCTTTCTCCTACATTCCTTAGATTGAAGACCTTGACTCTGAGCATAGTACTGACTCAACGCAACATGACAGGGCTACTCCAGTTGCTCAGCTACTCACCAATCTTAGAAGCACTTCGCATCGATTTTGATAAGGTAAATGACAATATCTTACACTTTAGTTATAAAAGGATATATATTCAAGCAATCATTGTATATATTGTTTACATTAGGACCTGCTATCATTGTTTAGGATTGAAAAATGTCATCAAAATCAATAATTATCTGTTGTTATTTAAAAAAAAAAAATCTTCTACACATGTCATGTTTAGGCACAAAACTTTTGTTATAATCAAAAGAAGATTGAGGTTATATACCAAGTATTTATTGTGGTTATGGTGATATTAAAATAATGGTTATTTATATATTCTTTTCTTAAATGTAAAACATCTGTTTTACTTGTCATTCTTAAGCACATTTTGTTCGTTGTGTCATTTTCAAGACAAAAAGTTTTGTCATAATAGAAAGAAGAATAATAATACTAGGAGTTTATTGGGGTATGGTGATATTGAGAAAAAAAAAACACAAACATTGAAGAGAAAATGAGGTTTTACTGCAAAGGTACACTACAAACTCATTATTTAAATATTTTTTTATAAAATATGAGAGAGAGAGAGAGAGAGAGAGAGAGAGATTCCAAATTTTTATTCTTTAGAAAGGTTCCCTACATTATAAAATTAACACACACACACAAAAAAAAAAAAAAAAACTAGCATCATTGCAGTTTATTAGTAAAGAAAAATTCTTGAGGTATAAAAGCTCACTGTTACTTGCTTCTTATTTGTAATTTCCATTTGGCTTGATCTTTTGATTATTTTCTAATTATTTAAATTTAGTTGAATTATCAATTATGATATTATTATCATTTTTTACTTTAAATTACTGTTATATATGTGTGTAATTGATTCAAGTACTTTATAGTCAGCATTGAGAAATAAACTAAAATAAACTAACTTTTATCATTTTGACTCACATGTAGAGAACGAGAAATCGATATCTAAGATACACCAATCAAGAGTGGGAATGTTTGCAGGAGACGTTGGAACATAATGCCTCATGTTTAACTCACCATCTCAAGAAAGTGGAGATCAATAGTTTTGTTTGGAGGATAATAGCTTCCGATCAATTAGTCAAGTATTTGCTTGAGAACGGAAAGGTATTGGAAAAAATGACTGTTACTTGTCAGAATCCAGAGAATAAAAAGGTTTGCATGGTCGCAAGAATTTGGTAGAGCATCTCCAAATACCAAATGTTGCTATATCGTTTTCCAATTTTATGGAGAGAAAACCATTATGGTTTGAAGTTGATGATGGTTCCGGTGATAGGATTGATGGAACTATATATATGATTTTGAAGATAGAAGGAGGTACTAGCAATAATTTATTGAATAAGTAAAGAACCCGTGTCAATAATTTGATATGAATTCCTGTACCATAGATCAAGAGTTTGATGTTGACTTTAGTTAATTTTCTAAATTATCAAATTACATTTTTATTTTAAAAATAAGTAATTAATTTTTATAATTAGAAATTTTACATTTATCTTTATGATCTTCCAATACATACACGATCACAAAAGTCTTTCAACTGAACCAATGAGAATTAAAATTTTAATTGGTTTTCATTAATCTTCTTTGGTTGCAATCTAAATTAATTATTTTTTAGTTCAAAAAAACTTTCATGCTCACTTTGAACTCATTTTGAACCAATGAAAGTCATTCTTTCATAATTTATTATTATATACAAGTCAAATTTAAATAGTGAAAAACTACATCTTTATTGCAAAAATGCATTAATCAAGTAACCTAAACAAATCATTTTTCATTACTTATCTAAAAACTAAATTACCAAATTCTATACATACAATTTAGAACGTGAAAATTGTGTGAGCAAAATACTGTGTTGTTTTATACTCTAGGTTTAAATGTAAGGTTTAAATGTTGAATTTTATTTTCAAATAACATTAAATATAAAAAAATTTAGTAAGTTGTCGCGTTTCAAAATAATGTTGGAAACTAGCATCTTGAGTTTTAAAAACTCGAGTTCAATTTAGAACTCGAGTTTTTTAAACTCGAGACCCAAGTGGTAGAAAGCTGACATGGAAAAAATTCCACGTGGAACTCGAGTTTTAGAAACTCGAGTTCTACCATTTATTGCTCTCGCGTGAAACTCAAGTTTTAGAAACTCGAGTTCCACCATTTATTTCTTCGTCTTCCTCGTGTGGGTTCTTCCTCTGTTCTTCCCTTTCAGATCGTCCTTCGTCCTTCGTTTTCCCTTTCAGATCGTCCTTCGTCTTCCTCGTGTTCTGGGTTCTTCCTCTGTTCTTCCTCGCGTTCCTCTATTCTTCCTCGCGTTCTGGGTTCTTCATCATCAGATCGTTTTGGGTTTCTTCATCATCTTCGTTTTGGGTTTTGGGTTTCGATCGGTTCGGGCTTCGTCTTCCTCGTTCTGGGTTTTGGATTTCGTTCGGTTCGGGCTTCGTCTTCTTCGTTCTGGGTTCTTCATCTTCGTTCTGAGTTTCTGGATTTCTGGGCTTCGTCTTCTTTGTTCTGGGTTCTTCATCTTCGTTCTGGGTTTCTGGAACAGTGCTGGGTTTCTCCTTTTAGTAGAACTCGAGATCTATGTGGCATTTCTTGCCATTTCTGTCCAACTCATCAGTGCAAAGCGAGTCTCGGAGACTCAAGTTTAAATGTGGATCTCAAGTTTCTAAAACTCGAGATGTTATTTTCCATTTTTCTTTCAAACATTGCCTAACTTACTATATAGAAGCCCCTCACATGGTTAGTCTGCACATTCCCTCTTTAAATGTAAGGTAGTGTTTTATATTAGTTTCTGAAGTTTGAAAAGTTACATTTTAGTTCTCAAAAAATTGTACATCCAAATTAGTTCTTCCGTAGCTTTGTCTTTACAATTATGCATACGTGGAAAAATTCAACAAATTCATGTGATACTCAAGTTGTGTAAGGCTAAAGATGAATGCAGTTGGTATGACTACAATATTTTGCAACCAAATCTAATTTTTGAAATAGAACCTCAATAAAATTACTTTAGAATTAATAGTGTGTGGGGCAAAAATAAAGTCAAAGGCCCAAATGGGAAAAAAAATTGAGCTTTGAGGACAAGCTTATCTATATATATATATAATAGGTGAAGCAGAGAGAATCTTCAATTGCAATTCTAAATTAGAATCCTAATTTTGTGCCATATGTCAAGATTCATATGGTTCCATTTGTCTAAATTTAAGTGGATCAATTGTAATTTTGATGTGTTCTTTTTTTTTTTCCACACTTGCGTATTTCAAGGTTCATCACACTTGCATGTTTTAAGGTTCATCTCCCCACACCTGCGTGTTTCAAGGTTCATCTCTCCACACCTGCATATTTCAAGGTTCATCACACCTGCGTGTTTCAAGGTTCATCTCCCCACATTTGCATGTTTCAAGGTTCATCTTCTCACATTTGCATATTTCAAGATTTATCTCCCCATCTCCAGTACAACTCTCTATATAAGAAGAGGTTTTCCATAGATTCCTATTGTAATTTTTTGATTTCATGTATTTTTTCTCAAAAAAAAAAAAAAAAACACGCATCCACTACTCATATTCGTTCGAACCTCCCCTCTCTTTCTCTCTCTTTTTTTGCAAAATTCAATTTATACTTTTCTACTAAATCTTTTTTATCAAGATTTTTTTTTTTTTTTTTTTGGTTTCGTTTCATCTCTGCAAAATTCAATCTAATCTCTCTTTCTCTCCCTCTGTTTTGCAGATCAATTATATATCTCCTTTACAAAGGCAGGCTTCTTATGTAAGGTAATTGTTAATTAAATATGATTTTATTTTAGTATTATTATTTTTTTTGTTCGCAAGTTTTATGGAGTTTATAATCTAGCTCTCACTCTTTATTTTCATTAGATCTATTTATTTTCGTCCTATGTTCTCAATCTCTTTCTCTCAAGAATTTTTGGTTTGTAGGATTGATGATTGGCTTTTTTTATTTTTATTTTTTATTTCTTTGGAGTGTTAAAGAGATATATAGTGTTTACTGTAAAGGTAGACTTTTGATATATAGTTTTTTTTTTAATTATTAAATGTGGGAATCTTCTCTAGATTGAACCACAATCTTCTTAAATCTTTACTTATCAAAACTCAGACTTATATATGATTGGTGAAGACATGAACTCAAGCTATATTGCAGATCATATATACAATTAGCACTTATCTTATTTGTTTGTCTTTACGTTTTATGCTCATAATTTTAGTGATTTTTAATTGATTAAATTTTTTTAAATGAGATTCACGTTATTCTATTGTTATATATTGTTATGAGATGCATGTTATGAGATTACGTGATTAAAATATTTTGTTAAAAATTGTTTTATGATAAAGCAACTTAATTATAGCTATATGTACCGTCTATGAATCAACCTTGAATATATATATATATATATATATATATATATATATCTATGTAGCATTCTTGCTTTAGAATTTTGCATGATAAAAATATTTGTTAAAAAATTACATAATACTAAGATTTATTAACATGAATAAACTAAGTCTTTTAAATATGACTAAACTCATGATTAATAATAATAAAAAAAAAAAAAACAAAGCCAATAGTATCACTTAAATAATAAAATGTAATATATTTTTTTCCATTGTTTTATTAAATTATATTCATTCCCGTGCGGTAGCATGGGTTACATACTAGTTATAATTAATTTGAAGAGATGGATATAGTGGACTAACACATGGGCTCCTAATCCAAAGGACTGAAGTCAAAGAAAAATATCCAAATAGAAAGAAAATAGAACTAACAAGAAAGATGTAAGTAAAAAAAAAAATTGTATCAATGTCTCCTTGTTCAACCGTAGGAGCTTGTTACACTTCAAGGTTACAAGTTCTAGTTATTTCTCTCTCAAATCTCCAAATTCTGATCCTTGTTCACTGGAATCTCTCCCCCTCTTATAGTAGCTACCCTTTCATCCTGACCCTCCACTTGAAAAGTAGTTGGTTTCCCTTAGATACTTGTCTTATCCCACCTTTGGAGGAAGTGTTAAGTGAGCTACAGGTTATTATGGCACTATTAAGGTGTCATTCAGCCATTAATGTGGCTAAACTGGTTGGTGCAGTGCATTTAATGCAGAGGAAATGATTGCTCCTCAACAAGTTTTCCCACTCTCTCTCCTTCCATACTGGCCATGGTTGCATCCCTCGGCTCATGCTCCAAGCCAGGGGTGGGGCTCTTCTCGCTTATTTCAGGACAATCACATCTGAGGCAGTTGCCTTCCTCAGGCTATTTAAGGGCCCTTGTTCAGACCCTTCTTTCAAGCTGTGCCAAGTTTTCCTTCACGGGATTTGCCTACTTGGCTCATAGGTTCCTCGAACATGGTCTAGTAGGGGTGGCCATCCCCGGACCCCCCACAAATAGCATATTTTCATCTATGTCCTTAGACCCCCCACAAAAATTATTTAATTTCTAATTAAAATAATAAAAAACTAATTAAGAAAAGGTAATAAATAAAAAAATATTATTTTTGGTTATGTGAAAAGTTAGAAAAAATAAAATTATTTTTTTGATGAATTTCCTTTTTCACAAAATATTCCTATTAAATATAATCTATTCTAAAAGAGAGAATTTTGATACATCAATAAATTTATTATTTATTGTTTTCTCTTGCCTCCTTAGATTAATCAAGATTCTTTCTTTTTTAAGTTTCATCCAAATAATTACATATAAAGAAATAAAATTCAAATATTTTATTGATTAAAATTCAATTTAGCCTATTGATTAATTTTTTCCGTAAAATTTAGTTTTTAATAACTGGGTCTCTCATTTTATCAAATTAAGTCAATTTGGTCTATTTTCCCAAATCTAAATGAAGTTATTTAAATAGGTTTTTATTAATATATATATATATATATATATATAAACTGTGGGAGGACAAGAAACCGAGGACAAGAATAAACAGGAAGAGGTCAAGACAAAAGGGGCACACCTTAGAAGGTTTTCTCAAGGACGCCTCAGTGTAAATATGATAACTCAATCACAAAACCCGAGAAGATCAGCATGCCCAAGGATACGAGTACATTCCTAGAAGGGCTAAGGTCTGGCCATGAAGACCATCGAACACATGATCAAGGAAAGGAAGGAAGGGTACACATAAAATATTCATCACCTCCGTATTCAATACTCTGCACCTACTTAGCTAGTCACATTAATGGTGGAATGACCCTTGAATAGTGTCATCATAGCTCACAATCTAATAGAGGAACCTTCTAGTAAGGCCCTGATGAGTATCTGAAGAAAAAGCCTTAGCCGTCCAAGTGGAAGGCTAGGATGCAATCTGGATGACTATATAAAGGAAAGGGATCCCTACAAGAAAGGGGATCAAGAAAAAAAGCAAAAAAGAGAGAGAGAGTGAGAATATTGTAGTTCAAGAACAAGTATTAACCTACACCTTGGCCTAAACCGAGGAGCATTGTTGTATTAATCCTAGACATAAATTGTTTTACTTTGTGTGGCTTATAAATATTAAACATACATTCCAATATCACTTCATAGAGTTGTTAAAAAGGGTAAACAACATTGATTGGCATCCTATCTCTATAAATTAACTATGCGAGGTTGAAATCTTACTTATCCAATTTTGGCCCGCCACAATAACCATCCTAAATAGTACTCATTACACAACAAGATCTATTAAATGAGTCTTTTAAGAAAAATTAGAAAATCATTTTCTTAAAAAATGTTTAAATAATGTCATTTGCTTATAGATTTGGATGAGGTAGAAATTGACTCATTTTAGCTAGTGAGGGAGTGTCTAAGAGACCCGCTGACCCAACCCACCCGAAGGATCTAATTGAACTTAAACCACACTTGATCTTATCTAGTGGTAGTTGTAGTTAGCTGTAGGTCTCCACCTTCAAAACCTAATTTTATCAAGTTAAGTGTATGTTCTCTCCTCCAAAACCTGAGCAACTCAATCCGATCAACGACCCAAGTAGAATTCAGTAAGATCTCACTAGATTCGATGATATTCCATTATTGGTTGGGCACAAACCTAACTCAGACAGATCGATAGTGACCCTTAATAAAGATCAATTAGACAAATATAATAAAAGTAAAGAAACTAAGTGTGCATTTGGCATTAGCTTAAAAGGCCACATTTTTTTTATTTAACTTATTTTTGTTACTATTTAAAGCCCCACTGCACTTTTTGATACAGTTTATGAATTTCACTGTACTATTTCAGCTATCTTTTAGTTTTATTTACCGTACTTTCAGCAAAAACTTTTAGTTTCAACTAAAGGTATGTTTGAGATTTGTCTAATTTACTGAAACTGAAAACTTTTTGCTAAAAATATTGTAGATAAGATAAAAGTTAGCTTATATAGTACAATGAGACTTATGAATAATATCAAAAGTGTAGCGGAACCCATAAATAGTAACAAAAATAAGTTAAATAGTAAAATAAATTAACTTTTTATTTTGTAATCAAACGGACACTAAATAAGCACGTTTAATTGAATTTACCTTTTCTTATTTACCTTTTTTTTTTTTTTGGGGGGGGGGGAATTTTAAGCCGATCAAATAAGCTCAGAATCACTTCATTTGCTCTCTTTTACAATACCACAAATAGCTTACGAGCAATAGCAGAGTTACAAAACGATGTCAACCTATCTCCCTGAGGAAGTGGTGATAAACATACTCTCATGGCTACCCCCAAAATCTCTAATTCGATTCAAGTAAAACTTTTCACACTCAATGTTAATCTCTCTATCTCTCTCTCTCTCTTTCTCTCTGTAGAAGTAAAGAGTAAATAGAAGAGTGTTTCTTATTGAATGGAAAAGATGAATTAAAGAATACAAGGAGCTCTGCTTTTATATCCACAAGCTGAGCATAAAGAAGAAAGAAAAATCAGAAACAGAAAAAAAACTAACTGCTACATGTGTCTAACTAATTGATCTGTGGATCAAGGAATTTGTTACAGATAAGCCTCATTTACTTGTGTCTGCTTCTAATCTGATTGGCTTTTATCTTCTCACGTGCTTTGACACTTCTCTTCTTTGTAACCTTAAGTGATTTCTTCTTTACACAAAACGATCCCGTTTTGTTCAATTTCTCAACACTCCCCCTCAAGATAGCCGTTGCTGCTGTTGTTGATTGGCTATCTTGCAACTGAGCTGAATCTACCTCAGGTTTGTAAATGTCAATCATTCCCAACTTTGTTACCAACTTAGAGAAGGCTGGAAAACCCAAAGGTTTAGTGAGAATATCTGCATTTTGGTTCACACCTGCTATATGAAAAGTTTTGATTATGCCCCTTTGAATTTTTTCTCTAACCAAATGGCAATCTATCTCAATATGTTTGCTGCGTTCATGGAATACGGGATTGGCAGCTATGTGAAGTGCTGCTTGGTTATCACAATATAACAGTGCTGGTCTTTTGTGCTCTACTTGTAGATCCTTCAAGAGCTGTTTCAGCCATACAATCTCACAAGTAGTTGATGCCATGGCTCTATATTCAGCTTCAGCTGAACTTCTAGAGACTGTCCCTTGCTTTTTTGACCTCCAAGAGATTAAAGACTCCCCTAGATAAACACAATAGCCTGTTGTAGATCTGCGAGTGTCAGGGCACCTTACCCAATCTGCATCACAGAAGGCTTTTAAGTGCAAATCTGAACTACTAGAGAGAAAAAGTCCTTCCCCTGGTGACCCTTTGATGTACTGAACAATTCTGAAAGCAACCTTTAAGTGAGGCTCTCTTGGTTTACTCATATATTGACTAAGTAAATGTACTGCATAGGTGATGTCTGGTCGTGTCATGGTAAGATACATCAATCTTCCAATAAGCCTTCTGAACTGTGTAGGATCCTTCAAAAGAACTCCACTGGTTTTAGATAACTTGATATTCTGCTCCATGGGTGTATGGAAAGGTTTAGAACCAGTCAAGCCAATGTCCTGCAATATCTCTAGTGCATACTTCCTTTGGTTTAGAGCAATTCCAGCCTTACTCCTAGCTATTTCAATCCCTAGAAAGTATTGAGCAGGTCCTAAATCTTTAAGCTTGAACCTTGTATCTAACATACTTTTCAAGTGAGTAATGTATGACTCATCATTACCTGTTAAAAGTATATCATCTACATAGACCAATAATGCCACAAAAATAGAACCTTTAGTATAGATAAAGAGAGAGTAATCAGCCTTAGACTGAAGAAAACCCATTTCCAAAATGGCATTAGATAGTTTTGCAAACCATTGTCTTGAAGCCTGCTTTAAACCATAGAGAGACTTGTTCAATTTGCAAACTAAAGGACCTTTTAACTCCCCCTTACCATCAACAGATTGCTCCCCCTGCACATGTGTCCCCCCCTTGCTGTGAAAACCCAAAGGAAAAGACATATATACATCCTCAATCAAGTCACCATGCAGAAACGCGTTATTGACATCAAGTTGAAGAACATGCCACTGTTTCACAGCAGCCAAGGTAAGAACCAATCGCACAGTGATGAACTTAACCACAGGAGAGAAAGTTTCATTATAATCTATCCCCTCCTTTTGAGTATACCCTTTAGCAACCAATCTGACCTTATACCTTTCAAGAGTGCCATCAGAATGAAATTTGGCCTTATAGACCCATTTTGAACCAATAGCAACCTTCCCAGGTGGAAGAGGAACAACAGACCAAGTATTGTTAGTTTCAAGTGCATCAATCTCAGCCTTCATGGCAGCTCTCCAATGAGGAAATTTCACAGCCTCATGATAGAAAGCTGGCTCAGAATGAGGATTAGAAATGGCTAAAGCAAAGGACTTATAAGAAGTGGAAAGCTTGGTATAGGAGAGATGACATCTAATGTCATAAGGCTGGCCAGAAGTGGGAATAAGAACAGAGGACTTACAAGAGTAATCTTGCAAATAAAGTGGAGGTTTGTGAGACCTACTTGACCTTCTAAGGGCATGTTGTGAACCTGAGGAGGACATATCAGAAGAGACAAGGATTGGAAGGTCCACATTAGTGGGAACATCAGTAGGTGGAGAACTAGAGGAAGGCAGGTCAGAAGTTACATGTTCAATATGAGAAATAGAAGAAGAATCAGCAGTGGGTGAAGGCATGGGCAAACCAGATTCAGGTGGAATAATAGAAGTGGAACTATCAAGAGGAGAAGAGTCTACAAAATCAAGATGTTCAGTATTGTCAAAGATAGGGTCAGGTTCACAATCTAGGACAGGTTTAGGAAAAACAAGAAAATCTGAATCAGTTGAAGTAGATGTAGATGCAAAAGGAAAGATTGTTTCATGGAACACAACATCTCTTGAAATGAAAGTGGTATTGCTGTCAATGTCTAGAACTTTATATCCTTTAATGCCAAATGGATATCCTAAGAAAACACATCTCTTAGCCCTAGCATCAAACTTATGCCTATTATGTTGAAGAGTTGAAACAAAACACAAGTAGCCAAACACTTTTAAGTGAGCATAAGAAGGAGTTTTCTTGAAAAGCATTTCATAAGGAGTTTTGTGGTTTAAAGGAGAAGAGGGCAATCTATTGATCAGATAAGTTGCAGTTAACACACAATCACCCCAAAATTGGACAGGCAACTTGGATTGAAACCTTAATGCCCTTGCCACATTTAAAAGGTGTTGATGTTTCCTCTCAACAACAGAATTTTGTTGTGGAGTTTGAACACAACTTAGCTGATGAATAATTCCTTGTTCTTGATAAAAAGATTTCATCTTAAACTCAGCAGCATTATCAGATCTGATGATTTTGACTTTAAGATCAAATTGCCTCTCAACCATGGAACAAAAACTTCTTAAAATTGATTGAGAGTCAGACTTAAACTTTAAAAGATAAAGCCAAGTACATCGTGTATAATCATCAACAATAGTCAAGAAAAATCTATAACCATCAATAGTAGGAATAGAAAAAGGCCCCCAAATATCAATATGTATTAAGGCAAAAGCACAATCCACAACATGTTCACTAACTGGAAAAGATAACCTTTTCTGTTTTGCCAAAGGGCAGACCATACAAGGGTCATTATTATTATTACAAGAAACAATAGGCACACTTTTATTCAATATGTACAGCTTCTTGTCAGGAGGGTGTCCTAATCTGTTGTGCCAAAGATTTGTTTGAACAGCTGATGCAATACATGGAAAAGGGTAAGTAGATTGAGAAGAACACTGTGTGGCAGTGTCTTGAAGTATGTAAAGTCCCTGGTGTTCTCTACCCAGACCAATCATCTTCCAGTGAAGAAGGTCCTGGATAAAACACATATTCCCAAAGAAAACAAAACAACAAGTCAGAGACTTGACTAGCTGACTAACAGAGATGAGATTGAAATTGAAAGAAGGAACAACCAAGACATTTTCAAGGATTAAATGTTCTGTGACATTGACAGTTCCTATATGGCTAACTAATGCAGTTTCTCCATTAGGTAATTGAACATAGGCCGTTATAGTGGAAGTTACACTAGACAACATAGTGACAGAATGAACAAAATGATCACTAGCTCCAGTATCTAATATCCAAGTTTTGGAAGAGAAAGCTAATCTATTAACTTTCTGAGATGAAAAAACAGAGTGAGAAAAATCTAAGGTGGAAGCATAAGAGGAGGTTATCACTTTACCTGTGAAATTAGGCATTAAAGGATGCTGGACCATGGCTTGAGAATGAAGACCTGTTGCTATCACATTGGCTGCCTGATGAGAACTTCCAATATGAGATCCATCCAAAGTCTGATTCTTCAAAAAAACCATCAATTGTTGGCATTGTTCTTGAGAGATAGGACATTTCAAGACATTATGTTCCATGGCACCAGTGGTGGCTACTGGTCCAGAATTGGACAAAACCAATTGGTCATTCCCAGTAAAGCAAGAAACTTGATTTGCTGAAGAAGATTTTCCTTTTGGCTTATATCCAGGTGGATAGCCATGTAATTTGTAACATTTGTCAATTGTGTGCCCTTGAATACCACAGTGACTACAAATTGGCCTCTCCTTCTTGTTTCCATACCTATTCCCTGAATTAGACTTAGTATGTGCATTAGAGTATAAAGCAGCTGCTTCAAACTCAGAAGAGGATGAACCAATGATCTTCTGCATTTCCTCATGGAGAACCATGGAATACACCTTGCTCAAATCCGGCATTGGATCAGCCATAAGGACTTGTGTCCGAATCGCAGCATAATTCTCATTCAATCCCATCAAAAACTTCATTACATTATCTTTCTCAAATTTCTCAGTTAAAATTCTCATCGCACCACAAGAGCATTCAGGCAAAGGATCACAATTCATCAACTCATCAGAAAGTGCTTTGAAATTAGCAAAGTAATCACTTACCGAGAGATTGTTTTGTGAAATGTGAGAAACTGCCTTCTGCAGTGAGTAAATCCTAGCAGCATTGCCTTGAGCAAACATGTGCTTCAGATTCAACCAGACCTGCCTTGCTGTCTCGTTGTACATCACACTTGATTTGATGTTCTTGTTCACAGAGCTATAGATCCAAGAAAGTACCATTGTATTTGCTAGAGTCCAAGCCTTGTACAGTGGAGAATTAGCTTCTGGTTTGCTGATAACACCATTGACGAACTCTATCTTGTTCTTGGCAGTGAGAGCTATAACCATTGCTCGTGACCAAGATGAATAGTTGACGCGTCCAATCAAAAGTTCAGTGACCAGAACAGAGCCAGGATTATCTCCACTCTTCAAGTAATATGGATTGGGATTCAATTCGCTAGAATCTGAAGAATCCACTACATTTTGGACAGGAATCGAAGCGGTTTGATCAGCGGAATCAGCGGAAGCCATTGTTAGGGCTCTGATACCATGTAAAACTTTTCACACTCAATGTTAATCTCTCTATCTCTCTCTCTCTCTTTCTCTCTGTAGAAGTAAAGAGTAAATAGAAGAGTGTTTCTTATTGAATGGAAAAGATGAATAAAAGAATACAAGGAGCTCTGCTTTTATATCCACAAGCTGAGAATAAAGAAGAAAGAAAAATCAGAAAACAGAGAAAAACTAACTGCTACACGTGTCTAACTAATTGATCCGTGGATCAAGGAATTTGTTACAGATAAGCCTCATTTACTTGTGTCTGCTTGTAATCTGATTGGCTTTTATCTTCTCACGTGCTTTGACACTTCTCTTCTTTGTAACCTTAAGTGATTTCTTCTTTACACAAAACGATCCCGTTTTGTTCAATTTCTCAACACAAGTGCGTCTCCAAAACCTGGCGCTCTCTCATCGGAACCCCAGATTTGATCTCTCGAAACCTCATCAACCACTCCACTCTCATCTCTAAATCCGAAGACCCCAATAACCCCTTCTTCTTCCTCGTTAAAGCCACAAACAAAATCGACACCTCGAAGCACACATTCTCGTTCCTATCCTACGACAACCTCGATCCAGAATACACATCCGAAGTCATCCTTAACCTCCCACAACCAAACCACGGTCTCAACCTCGACATTGTCGGCTCCTCCTCTGATGGTCTCCTCTGTCTCTGCTTCGCAAGCACCATCTACCTCTGGGACCCCACCACGTCATCAGTGCTCGAGCCTCTCTCTCCACAGTGTTGGGTTCAGATTCGATTCCGTATCCAATGACTTCAAGGTCGTGAGGCTTCTCAATGTTCAGTCCAGGTCCGCGAGCAATTTGCTTCATATAAGTCAAGAAGCGGAAGTGTATAGCGTGAGCAGTGGTTCGTGGAGGCAGCTCGACCCTCAGGTTGCGCGCATGCCTTATGGGATTCATACACTGTCGAGGGCCACAATGTACTTGGATGGGGACATTTTCTGGTGCGAGACGCTGCTTCCATTAGATAATAATGAGGATGAGAAGATTGTTCGCTTCGACTTTGCCAGTGAGGTATTCAAGTCTACTTCATTTCCGGACGCTAGTGTTATTGGGGACTACTCCAGTTGGAAGACGACTCTCACCGCGCTGAACGGGTCTATTGCTATGCTGGTTTATCCTTTTGGGAAGGAGGTGGAGATGTTGTGTTTTGATATATGGGTTTTGTTTGAATTTGGTGTTAGGGAGTACTCGCGGACTAAGCTTATTAGAATTGGACCCTCTTTGGATTTGGAAAGGCCATTGGGATTTTGGGGGTATGAAAAGATATTTATGGAGAACAAAGAAGGGCAGCTGGTCTTGTATGATCCTTCTACAAACGCAGCCAAGAATTTTCCATTTGATGGGCTTCAGGGATCGTTACAAGTTGCTCTCTACACTGAGTTTTGGGAAACAAACGAGGAAGATGGTGAAGGCCAAGAGGAAGTGAATCAATGAGGTATGGTTCAATTGTGCTGCCTTCTTTTATAAAATTGTGGTCCTAAACATTGGTTTCGAGTGTTATCAATACATTATTGTGTTAAATTTAATTTAAGAGACATTTTGTTGACATTAGCTGGTTTGATATGGATCCATAAAAAATTATGATATTAGATGGCATTCATTCATATGTAATGTAAAGGTTATTAGGAAGAAATCAAATTGGTGGTTTTTTTATTTATTTATCTATTTAAAAAAATTGGTTTAAACACTATAGACTCAATCTTTCATAATATAAATGATGACATGAAGTTGAATGAAATAAAACTAAGAAAATAAAGTAATTGCTTGTTATTTGTTGGCTTTGGCCTTGGGAAGATTATATTCAAGATATAGGAAATAGGAATGACTTCATTGTGTGCAACAATGTTAAACTGTCTAGATGGGGAGACAGTTGAATTTACTTTTTTTTTTTCTTCCTTTTTCTTAATTGGGATCTGGGTTTTCAGGTGAGGAACCCTCCCTCATCCTCATGGGCCATGACAACTTGATAAGTAAAATTGAGTTCTCCATTAATCAAACATGCGTTATCGTTGGCATAAGTAGGTTCTATTCCTTTTCACTGATCATATTCTTTCTATTGATTGGCTTAAAAAATAAAAATAATCTTTTGTAGGACAATTTGGACATGAATTTTCCGTATAATCTTCTTGGGAACTTATATTTTATGTCGATCATAAAACATTATTTGGCTTTGAAGGAGTTTTTGATTATTTTGATGGACGCTATCTGGTACTAGTAGCTTATATATACTTAGTGCCTTCCACTTCCTTTAGTTTTCCTTGTTTGACCATGGTACTTGCCTATTAAGGTAGGTAATAGGTAAGTACCATCATCCTTGTACTTGTTTTAAGTTCTAAATGTTCACTAACGTGAACATGATGTCCTTTTGATGAAATAAATCTTTGATTACCTATCAAAAAAATAATGGTACTTACCTATTAATTCATATGGGAGATAAAATCTGTTGTCAGTTGGTAGGTTTCTATCTGAAGTATCTGCCACAGGGCTATAGAATTAATTGCTGCCTAGCATGTACAACTCAGTCGATATTCAATTTGTTAAGGGTCATGGGAGTTAGAATATGAAATCCTTGGAAGGGAGGGAGTTGGTGACTAATGCAAGGGAGTTGAAAAACTAGTTTTAGCAAGAAGCAATTATACCAAGGAAAATAATTCTATAGAATTAATTTTTTTTTCGAGCATTAAGAGTGAAGTAAACAAAGTGGAATGCAACTCTCCTGTCAAATAAACTGTTTGGAGTGTGTAATAATTCTATAGGCCTGTGTTGAGATTTCTATGCTTTGCCAATTCTTTATTTCTAGGATCCTTTTATGGGTGGATATTTTCTGTTGGCAGCATCACATCACTAATTCCTTTTCAAAGTTGTAGATCTTGATTTTGTTTTGTTTTGATGAATCGGTAAATGTTTTATTGAACACCTCAAGAACAAATGATACAAGAGCAGCATATTATAGATTCAGCAGATAACCTATACTGCAGAGCCAAAGCTGCGACACAGCAACAGAACAATGTTTTTCTAAGCACAAAACCACAGTAGGCTATACTCACCTAACATAAGCCATATAAGGCAAACAAGACTGCAACTAATATATAGACATAGAATCAATTAATTCTAACTCAACCAAAATAATTTCAAGGGTCTGTTTGGATATCGCTTATTGTTGAAAATTGAAAACACTGTAGCAAAATAATTTTTAAATGTGTGAATAGTGCCATGAGACCCAATTTTAAAGTTGTTTTTGGTGAAATATGTACTTGTGGGTCCCATGAACAGTGCATGGGACCCACAGAAAAACGCAGCCACACTGAGAAACGCTCCTAACATGCTATCCAAACTCTTAATGGGGGGTAGGGCATAATTTATCTCCCATCTGCAGAAAGGCACTCTGTTTAACACTGAATTACAGCTGAACTTTTTTTTTTTTTTTTTATAGGTAATAAAACCTTTATTGATAAGAAAAGTACAATAAGTTTATGATAGTAAAATCACTGCAAAAAAAATAGATACAGATAGATCAAAAGGGAAAAGCTAATAGAATTAATGAAATCAAGCAAAGAAGTACAATGCATAAAACCTCAAATACAAGACCACTCAAACAAAGTTGTAGTTAGCAAAGACTTCAACGGGTCCACAGTTCTTTCAGTGTCCTCAAATGTTCAGGCATTGCATTCTTTCCAAGTTAACTGCATAAGACACACCGGTACCATATTCCAAACATTGAACTTATTGCTCTTTATTCTTCCTTTAACATTCTTCTCAATAATTCCAATGAGCTGTTCTTCAATATAGATCTTCCCCTCATGTATAAAAACATTTCTTTGTTCCCACAACTGGTAGACGCCCACCAAGCTAACTGACATTGCATGGTTCTAAACACCCTTCCTTTTAGTTGAGTAGTATCCTAGTTTTCTAATTCCTTCCTGTAAGTCTTGGCATCTGACCCTAAGCAAAGGCACATGATGTTATCCCAAATTCTCTTGGTGATTGAGCATTGAAAACAGGGACACAGTGCCTAATAGTTTCAAAACAGAGAAATTGTGCTAGAATTTTTTTAAAAAATAAGGGCAAAAACCCATTTTTCCCAGGAAAAAGTACAAAAAGGGGGAGGGGGAGGGGGAAGGGGGGGGGGGGGGGAGTTGGGGGTGGGGAAAGTTACACTAGCTAGGGGAGTAGGTATTTGAACCTTAGAGGTTTCCATTAGAAACAACAAGAAATAGCCATTTAGCAACTACAAGACTCCTAGCAACAAAATTTAGAAGTTTTTTATTCACTGATGATCAGTGAATATTCTTAAAGCAATTAGGCCGATTGGTTACAAACAATAATAGGATCGCTCTTATGAGTTATGAATAGATAACACTGGTAGGTAGAGTAATGTCGTGTAAAGGATTTGGCATATGGAATATAGACAAAGTGAGTGAATAAATTTTTGAATTTCAAAGCTTGTGGACAGTAATATACTCCATATAATTATGTTATTTCATTGCTTTATTTTTTATTTTATTTTTAAGTGATAACTAGGAGAATTTAATGAATCAGAGCAAGCAACTTCTAACCATTGTGGTTGTGTCTCACAACCTCTTATACTAATAGATATTTCTTTTGATTTAAGTGCTCTGATTGATTTTAAAATTTTTGTACAACTCGTCCTAAGAGCACAAGAAATTATGTACTACAGTATATAAAAATAATGGAGGAATTTCGAAAAGGGATCCAAAAGGACAACAAAATCTCATTATCATTTGGCAGGAAGCAATTTTTAAGAACTATATGATACTATAGTCTCAAGATCTAGCTATTCATGAACAAAAACATTAGACATTTATTAATTGCAAATATTTCTCAATGCAAATTTACCTTGAAGAAAGAAAAGCAAAATCAACAAGGACCAGCAAGACCAACAAGAAGGACCACAAAACTGCAAATAAAAACTCAAAAAGAAGACTGAAGATTCCAGAAAAGAACCTGCTAATGCTTTTACAAAATCCTCATTCAACTTGGATATCACAGCAAACCCATCCCTGCAAGCATCAACCTTGATTCCATGTCCTGAATCAAGCAATCCTTCTCTAATATTGATTTTCTTTTTATAGATCGTATTAGCTGCTTTTGTTTATCTTTGAGTACCTCCAATTTAGTTGGTAGCTCCTCAATCTCCCTTTGAGAATTTAAAAGGAGGAAGTTGGTTTTAAATTCACGCTCCATACGAAACTGTGCTTGCGCAAGTCTATACAAGTGGTCAAAGGCAAACTGAACATTGAACCCAACATGCTGCGCAAGTTTAAGGTTCTTCCACCAATTGAGAAGTAAATTAGAAGTGATGTCCTTAACCATGGTGTTGCACATGCTTTGTGCAACCCCACCAACAATGTTAAGGACACGCATCTTTGTCCTTGTTTTTGAAGTGGAGCTTGCACTAATATCCCCGTATTTGTCAAATAAGGACTCTAGAATAGGGGCACAGTTCCGAGAGACCATGTAGTCCCTGACTTCTACAACTTCTGACTCCAATTCCAAAAATGTCATATTCAAAATGGGTATGAATATCTCACATGAAGTGGAGATTGCACAAATATCCCTGAATTTGACAAGTAGTGGCTCTACAATATGGGCACAGTTCTGAGTGACCATGTAGTCCTTGAATCTTACAAGTTCTAACACTAATTCAAAAATTTTCGTTGTCAAAATACCCTTCTCTCTCATAGGATGTTTACGATTCTTTAAAATGGGTATGAATGTCTCATCTGAAGTGGAGCTTGCACAAATATCCCTGCATTTGACAAGTAACGGCTCTAGAATATGGGCACATTTCAGAGAGACTATGTAGTTCCTGACTTTTGCAAGTTCCAACTCCAATTCCGAAAATGTCAAACTCGAAATATCCTTCTCTCTACGATACTTAAGATTTTCCAAAATCAGTATGAATGTCTCATCTGAATTTACCAAATCTTCAAGACTACTATCCCTATTCCCTGAGTCAGCTTTAGACATAATCTCTCCAACCAAATCTACAATAGCAGCTTCTGCATCTTTGAATTCCCTTTTCTCATCTTCATTAGAAGAGTTAAATATTTCTTTTAAGGTCAAGCCTCTTTTTGATATCTTCTCATCAATATTGTGTCTATCCACTATTCTCAACTCCATAACTCCACGCTTCCCGCTTAGTGAAAGTAACACCTGGTAAAATTAAGCCAAGTCAATGAATTGGTGTACAAAGACAACATATTAAGGTAAAGCAAGACGATGAAATAAATAATAGAACTATGCTCGTTGGGGACTAGACTTGAGGGACCAGTTATCTTGTCATACTAATCATCTATGTTTTATTTTTTTTAACCATTCTTTCCAATTTCTTCTTATGGCTATTGAGTTATCTACATCCTACGCAAGAACGCACCAAAAAGCCCATGGTGCCTATGTCAAAAATGGACAAGCCTAGGGCACAGTTGCCTGAGTATCTGTTGTGAAAAATCTTATTTTGAGATCTATATGTTCTAAAAGCTTTAATACCCCTTGAAAAATTATGATTTAGGCCCCAAGCAATTAATGCAATGAAATGAATGAAATTATTGCAGAATTTAACTAGATTTTCCACTCATAAGTAAATATTTTATACAATTTATATTCATCACAAATATCAAATACCGAATCTAAAGTAGTAAACTATCAGCACAAAGATTTTAGTAAAGAAATGGAAAACCAATGAAGAACCTCTTCAATTTTAAAAACCATTTTGGGGATCCAATCATGTTAGAAATCCACTATAGGGAAAAAGTCACAACAGTCTTACCATATGGATAGGGAGGCTCTTGCGTGGTTTCAAGATGCTAAAGAAGAAGGCCTATTCACCAGTTGAGACTTGGGAGGTTTTTGTTAGGGCATTGCAAATAAGATTGGAAGTACAGCCTTTGATGATCTAATGGAAGCCCTTACAAGGCTAAGCAAGCTAGCTCTATTGCATCTATTAATGGGCAATTTGAAGCACTATCAAATAGGATTAAGGGGTTGTCAGAATTGCACAAGTTGTTTTCTCATTGGATTAAAGGATGAGATTAGACTTCTTGTGAGAATGCTAAACCCACTGAATCTTAATGCTGCTTTGGATTGGCAAAAATTCAAGAGGAGTACCTCTTAAGTCATAACTAGTAGGAAAACTTTCAATAATTCTCAAGATTCAAGTAGGCCTTCCATCTCGAGATCATTTAAGGCTGTACAAGGTGGGACCAACTTAAGCCTAAACTTCTTGTCCACACGATCACTCCAGCTCAAATGGATGAAAGAAGGAAGAAAGGGCTATGTTATCATTATGATGAGAAGTGGCAGCCTGGACATAAGTAATGGAAGGGCTACAAACTCACTCAAAACATTTGCAAGGGTTTCACCTCAAGGAAATTATTGATGCATAACTGGTAGAGACTGCAGTTACTACTGCAGAGCAAGAGGTAACAGTGAATGCAATTGAAATCAAATTATATGCATTAATTGGAAACCCATCTTCAAGTACCAAGAGAATGTTGGAAAAGATTAAAGGCCAGTGGGCTATGTCCTCATTGACATTGGTAGCACTCATAACTTCCTAGAGTCATCAATCTTGGAAGCATTGAGGCTGTCGGTAACATCCAAGAAAGGGCTTGAGGTTAAGTTGGCTAACATGGTTGTGATCATGACAAAGGGAGCTTGTGCTGATGTTTAAGTCATAATGCAAGGCCATTTATTCATGGTTGAATTGAATTTGCCTCCATTAGAAGGATGTGGGGTAGTGCTAGGCAAACAATGGCTTAGCACTCTTGGCATTATCCAATGGGACTTCAAGCGATAGACCATGAAGTTCCTGCATATAGGAAACCAGGTTCTATTACGAGGTCTGAAATCCCCTAATTCCCCTCAGCATGATGGAGATAAGTTCTTTAAGTCTTTAGCAAGGAAGGCAATTGTGTTGCAGATTATTGTGATGGGTACAAGCAGGTCAGAAACAACAGTTGGTAGAGATTAACAGGCTATTGGATGAAATTGCCAAGTCTTTGACACAAGCATTAAATCACCTTGAAGAATGGCACTCAACCCATCTGTGAAAAGCCTTACAAGTACAATTACTATCAATAAACTGAAATAGAAAAGATAGATATGGAATTGCTAGATGCAGGGTCCATTTGAGCCAGTCAGACACTTAAAGCCCATTTTATTTGATAAATTCAATAGGTACAGTGGGAGCGGTGTGATTTGAACACTCGGCGTCTTCATTGGAAACACTAAGATGTGCCAATTGAGCTATAAGGCTCTTGGCAAGCCCATTTTCCCTTCTTCTACGTTTAGTAGCAACTTGGCAATAACTTGAAAGGGATTACATTGCAAAATGTTCTCCTACTCTACAAGGTAGAGTGTACATTGGTCCTAATTCATCATTCAAAACTAATCTTGGCTCGTCATATTAGTTATCTTAAGTCCTTGCACAAGGCCAAGCAGGATTTCTATTGTAAAAAGATGAAAATCAAGCTCAAGATGTATATCAAGGAATGTAAGGTCTGTCAAAGTTCAAAATTGAAACCTCAGCCCTTGATGGACTTAAGTCAAAGCACAAATTTTAACAAAAACCTAGTTTAAACTCACATGTTTATGTATCATCCGATATGTATGATTAATACGATATGATATAATTCATATAATAAACATGTATGTGTCATACAATTCATGAACATGATCAATATGTACCTATGATATGATACTTTTTTCATTCGATACAATACTTATCACCTGATATGCATTGTGGATCATACTATACTCACAACTATGCCCGCTACACTAAAACATCACTAGCAATTATTTATTGTTCTTTAACGAAATCATTAGTTGTTTCCATATATACTTAATAATTTTGAATTAATTGGTGAGGGATGAAACAAGAAGGGTATGTTAAAGTAGGTCTTATGTTCATATCTACTATTTAAAAATTTGATTTTTTTTTTTTAGCTTTATTCATCCTTGGCCTTGCCCAAATATTTAATGGACTTATTTTGCATACTTCAATGGTAGACCTTAATTTCAAAACACACACTGTCAAAATCAATCTTCTCAAATGAATTTTCTAAAAATTATTAGATTGGTAAACAATATTATACTCTCATCATTCATTATCAAAACATCAGAAGTCGCACCCAAAGGTAATTTATACACTAACCAATGAATGGTATGAATCTGTACGTTATTTGCATTTTATATCCAAGTTAATAAAAAAATATTAATAAAAAAAAATGAAACTTATTGAAGGAAAAATGAATTCATATAAGATAGTGAATTTGTACATACCTCATCAATCACACAACTGATATGTGCCACATAGTTGCTGCATCCTGCACAGTGAAAAACACTTTCCCGTGGGTCTCTACTGTTTTCACAAGCATCACAATAGTACTCACCTGAATAATCTTCCACAAAATAATCTCTAAGGTAAAGGGGATCGATATGACATTTATGCTTAATGATACTCGGCAGTGGAACACACGAGATGGACATTGAAGTCACACTCTACACATCGCAGATGCTAGACATTGGGATAGCTAGTTTCGCAAACTTCACACTGAGGGTCATCATACACTTTCTCGCAGAAAGTAAGGAGATGCCTGTGATCTCTAAACTTTATCGAAGGCTTTAATGAGGCGCAACATCCAACTTAAAGCGGCATTCTTCAATAGGAAAAGCCAAAGCAACTCTTGCAAGAACAAGCATCACATGTAAATTTTTTTCTAGGAAGAGTTTTTCTTGATACCCCAATTAGACTATCATTATCATGCGGTTGTAAAGGATGTTGCAACTCTTCTACAGGTTCAACGCAATCTGAAGTGGGACTGCAGCACATGATCTGTGGAGATAGAAATCACATTGGATGCAACCGTATATTTCACTAGAGATGACTTGATTGCATCCATCGCAGGAAACTACATGATCATTACTTTCCTTGTTACAGAGGATCAAGGGATGATGGTGGTAGTAACTTAGAATGTAGTTTTGGCCTTCACAATTTCTAGTGAACATTAGGGCACATTAAACATCAAGGAAAAAGTGGCATCTATTACATCTGTATGCAAACTGGGAGCGACTTTTTTCACAGGCTCTGCATGTAAAGTTTGTAGTCTCCTGTTGTAGAGACAGAGGGCATGGGTGGAAGAAATGCTGAATCTCATGGGGCAGTTCAAGACATAATTCGTGGATTAAGAACTTGCATCTCAAGCAAGCAAAGGATTTTCCAAAGCAAGGTTCACCGCAAGCAGAGCAACTAGGAAAATCATTATTCATAAAGAAATAACTAGTAGAATCCTTAACCTTATTTTCAACGATTATCAATGGATGCTTATGGAAGGAATTTTGACTGATTGTATTTGTTCCCAGGAGCTCTAGACAGGACTCATGCAGGAAGAACTTGCACAGGAAGCAAACGTAGGTAGGCCCGAAGCAACATTTACGGCATAGGGACATTTCTATTATAGCAAACGATTTCCAATGGATGGTTGTGAAAGTGGTTTTGAATGTGCTTGTAGTGTCTATAATGTTCGACGAGATCCCGACTGCATGATTCATGGAGATAAAAAGCACAATCAGAGCATTTGTAGAACGGACTAGAGGATGAGAGTTGTTTCCAGCACGCATAGCAGTTAGCATTACCAGTGATATAGTAGGAGGACAACAGCGAATGGGGGTAGCTGAAATGATCAATCTTCATTCGAAATCCAGGGAGTTCGATGAGCATACGGGCGCATAAATAATCAATCTTGAAATTGCACAAGTCACAGCGGAAGGTTAAGGCTTGGCATATAAGGTTGCAGAAATCGCAGCGTTCCCTCTCTTTCCTAGTGCTTAGCATAAGAGGATGATCTGAATGCAAGGAAAGATTGATTTCTGTCGGATACATGGCACATGACTCGTGAAGGAAGAAATAACACGGCTTGCAACAATAGGTAGCGCCGTCGCACACTTTTCTGCACGCTGCACAGTACTTTCTATCCCTAGCTTTTATACAATCATCATATATCAACCAATGCTCGTGGCTGACAATGACATGTTGAATGGGCTTGAACTCAGAGTTCATAAGCATTCGAGCACAGTCAAGATCGATCTTGAAATTACAATCCTCCTCACAATGTAAGCGCCGTCCTCGATGACTGTAACATTTAGTACGACAGAAATCGCAAAAAAAATGATGGTTCAGTGTCAGTATCACTAGCCTGTAGCTCTAGGCAGTGGTCGTGAATTGGGAACCGAATCTCTGATTCGAGTGCACATTGAAGATCTATTTTGAAATTACAGTCGGTGCAGCGGTAGGTGAAGCCCAGACAATGTATTTGACACACATCGCAATAGAAAGCCCCATCATCTGCATTACCGTGCAGCTTTAGAAAGTGAAATGAATGGTGGAAGTGTATAATCTCATCCTCTAAATTGGCACAGGATTCGTGAAGATAATAATGACAATCGTAGCAACAATAGGCGTCGCCAGAGATAAGATACAGACATGCAGCGCAACTTTGATAAAACTTTTTTGGACTTAAATAGTAAACGATGCTTATGGCTAAAGTGTTGGATCCACTCCATCTCTCTTTCTGGTTTTAGTTTTTTCTCTTTTTCCGATGCTTATGGCTGGAGTGAGGTTCTACAGGTCACTTTTCCCCTTTACCCATTACCCACGGCTTTTGAAGACAGGATTGAAGGTTTACCACAACCTATTTAAAGTACTCTTTAACTTTATTCAGCAATAAGAAAGTACTCTTAACTTCACTTTTCTTCAATTAAGGACTCTACGGTTTAAGTTTATTCTATCAATTTTTCAGAATTTTTTTATAAAAATATTTTTTGAAAATACTTTTTAATAATTAATTAAATATTTTTAATTTTAAAAAATTTGAAAAAAAAAATTGGACACTCAAAATTTGGTGGAGAAACTTTTTTTTATATAAGATAGAATTTATACTCTGGCCTAATCTAAGTGTATATATGTATGAAATTCCTTTCTAGAGACTTGAATTCCGGTCCTTGTCTTCCATACCCCACAAACATTTATACTTGTGGAGTGACCACCACACCAAGGATGCACGATGGTGTAGAGAAACCTTAAATAAACTTGAAACTTAGTAGACTTAATTGAACAAAAGTAAAATTAGAAAATTAAAAAAAAATAAAAAAATTGGTTCAATTTTTTAAAAAATTTTGGGTCTAGTTAACAAGTATTCTTAGGGCATTTGTTTATGAATTATTTTCGGAAAATTTTGATACCATCTTTATAGAAAATAGAAAAAATTGTCTAAATTTTTTTTTCCTCATAAAAGCTTTCCTAAAGTGATCTACTAACAAATGTTTCTAGGGCATCTAATAATAAAGTCCTTTTTTTCCAATAGCTAAAACGAGTGAGTATTATATTGGTGCTTGGGCACTGGAAAGGAACCAACCAAGACAAAGAAGGGAAAAAAGTCACTTTGCGCAATTTTTGCTTTTATTTTTGTCTGTGTATATAAAAAGTATCTTACATACTGTAAAAAATTTTATTAATTTTTTCAAAGGATATAAAATAAAGAAAATGAGATGATGTCTTAACTTCTTAATTATATTCTCATTAACATTTTTATATTTCCATAATAAGATATTTTGCACATACAAATTTGTCACATATTTTTATACTATATAACAAATAGTATTTCAACTACTATTTCAAATTTATTGATGAAAGCTAAAAGAGTGGAGGTCCATTGCTTTTTGAAAAGATCCAGAATGTTATTTACTTATTTTCCCTTCCCTATCTTTAATAGATATTTTGCACATTTTTGTGGCATAAACACTCTCAAAATTAATAATGTTTTTTCAAATAGATATAGTCAAGCCATATGCTAACACTACTAATCTTCTTCTTCTACCTTTTTGTTTTTGTTTTTTTTTTTTTTTTTTTTTTTTTGTCCTAAGTAAATGAGATCTCAAAAGGTCTAGGGGTCCAGACCATCTGGAAGAACAAAACACAGCCCACCACATTTTGGGCCGAAAATTAGATTGCCTAAGGACAAAACATGCTCCCCATACAAAGCAATAAGCGCCTAGCAAATCTTGCTTCCATTACTAATCGGTTTCCTATAGTTTTCATTTTAAAGAGATTTAATAAAACAAACCACCCTCCTAAATGTCCAAAGTCATTACAATTATCATCAAATCTATTTTGGAGGGAATTTGCAATGTCTAATTTGGTTGTATTACTATGTAATCTCCTTTACATCAACTTGAAAAATTGTTTATCATGTGCATTCGATAAGTTTAAGGTGTAAAGTGTAATTAAAGGAGATTACATATAAAGTAGAAATACTCTCTTTTCCTTTGTTTAGTGATCTGATTGAAAAACCGTGTAATTCACTATATGGATATAATGAAAATCAAGAAAGTAACATATGATAATTTGCCTCAAGTCTACCCTTTAATGAATAAATACAGCAGGTTGTTAATTGCAAATAGTTCTCATTGAAGATATACCTTGGGAACAGAAAAGCAAAAACAATAGCATCACAGGGACTATCTGTGGCCGATGAAGTTTGATCTTTTTGGTCCAACTTTTTTTTTACCCTCTATATTTCTTCTGATAGGCCAAGAATGTATTGACCCATTGTGATATATTAATTAATTAATTAACCAGATTTATTAATTAATCAAATTAACATGAAAAATACGTAGCAGCACAAACAAATCACCAATTAAACCAAGTATGCAGCGGAAAATAAATTGACACAATAATTTATTTACAAATGGGGAAAGCCTACACGACAGAAACCTCACCGGGTGATTTTAAGGTCACCACTCTCGAGAATCCACTATTATCAAAACAAGCAGTTACAAGTAAAGGAATCTTAGTAGCTTCAACAAGGTACTAGAATTCCTTTACTTGTAACCGCTTGTTTTGATAATAGTGGATTCTCGAGAGTGGTGACCTTAAAATCACCCGGTGGAGTTTCTGCTGTGTAGGTTTTTCCCATTCATAAACAAATTATCGTGTCAATTTATTTTCCGCTGCATATTTAGTTTAATTAGTAATTTGTTTGTACTACCGCGCATATTGCATATTAATTTAATTAATTAATTAATCAATTAATTTATCACAATAGGTCAATACATTCTTGGCCTATAACCAAGAACCATAAAAGGATTGGACGGGAGTGTCTCTATTTGATCACTACATTTAATTATGGGAGTAAACCCCAGACGTGCAAATCAATCAAACACATATTAGCATTTTCCATAGAAATTGTAAACAAGATAAATATGTGTAGGGTTACATTGCCACTTATCCTATCCTACATGACAAAATGGACTTGTTCTCGCTCTATACAGGAAAATGGCATGAAGAGATTTGGCATATTCTTAAAACCAAGAACCCTCCAAGAACCATAAAAGGATTGGATGAGAGTGTCTTTGTTTAATCATTACTATTAATTATGGGAGTAGACACCAGATGTGCAAATCAATCAAACACATATTAGCATTTTCCTTAGAAATAGTTAGCAAGATAAATATCAGTCGGGCAACATTGCCACTTATCCTATCCTACTTGACAAAATGGATTTGTTCTCGCTCTATATAGGAAAATGGCATGAAGATATTTGGCCCATTCTTAAAACCAAGAACCCTCCAAGAACCATAAAAGGATTGGACAATAGTGTCTCTATTTGATTACTACTATTATTTATGGGAGTAGACCCCAGGCGTGCAAATCAATCAAATGCATATTAGCATTTTCCTTAAAAATAGTAAACAAGATAAATATGTGTAGGGTTACATTGCCACTTTTCCTATCCTGATTGACAAAATGGACTTGTTCTCGCTCTATATAGGAAAATGGCATGAAGAGATTTGGCCCATTCTTAAAACCAACAACCCTCTAAGAACCATAAAAGGATTGGACGGGAGTGTCTCTGTTTGATCACTACTATTAGTTATGAGAGTAGACCCCAGAAGTGCAAATCAATCAAACACATATTAGCATTTTCCTTAGAAATAGTAAACAAGATAAATATTTGTAGGGTTACATTGCCACTTATCCTATCCTGCTTGACAAAATGGACTTGTTCTTGCATTATATAGGAAAATGGCATGAAGAGAGTTGACCCATCTCAAAACCAAGAACCATAAAAACATTGGATAATAGTGTCTTTGTTTGATCACTACTATTAGTTATGGGAGTAGACCCCAAACGTGCAAATCAATCAAACACATATTAGCATATTCCTTAGAAATAGTAAACAAGATAAATATGTGTAGAGTTACATTGCCACTTATCCAAGAACCATAAAAGGATTGGACAATAGTGTCTCTGTTTGATCACTACTATTAATTATGAGAGTAGACCCCAGACGTGCAAATCAATCAAACACATATTAGCATTTTCCTTAGAAATAGTAAACAAGATAAATATCTATAGGGTTGCATTGCCACTTATCCTATCCTGCTTGACAAAATGGACTCATTCTCACTCTTTATAGGAAAATGACATGAAGAGATTTGGCCCATTCTTACAAGAACCCTCTTTGCCAATAGCAATCAACTTCATAAACATCCCCCATATTGTGGACCTTTTGCATTTTTAAAACACAAAACTCTGGGAGTAACACGATCGAATGACTGTGAAGTCAATTTATTATATGCTTACTAATTGGATTAGTATATAATGAGCTTTAAATCTGGCTCGCGGGGCTCAAATCACATAACTAAAAACTAACAACTACTTCGTAAACCCACCCAATAACTACTCATGACTATAGAGGCAATTTATTGTATGCTTACTGATTGGATTAGTATTTAATGAGCTTTGAACCTGACTGTGATAATCACATAACTAATTACTAACAACTATTTCGTAGACCCACCCTAGAACTACTCGCTCCCTGATGTCTCTTTTTATTGGTACCAAATAAATTGCACGGACAAGAACAATATGCTCCTATATTTTATTTCCATGATCAAGATTCATATATAAATTTAAAAAAAAAAAAAAAAAAAAAAACCATGTTAACACTTATTAATACCCATTTTTGCTAATATGGACCCAAGGCCCAAGGCTGGGAAAGCCCAAAACAGCCCAAAAATAAACTAATAAGTGAAAAAGAAAGGCAATTGGGCTATGGCCCACAAGCCCAGGAAGTAAGCAAGCTTGGCCCAAACAAAAGCCCCTAGTAAGAAAATGCCCATGAGGAACAAGAGATACAGCGCCCACTTTACGATATGGGTAGTGTATAGGAGAATGCCACAGTGGGATGGCCCTCCTTTAAGAATAAGAATGGGCCTTAAAAATGCCCAACAAAGAAAGAATAGGGTAAAGATCCAATAAGCCGGCCTAGCAGAAACTTATGGGAAGCAAGAAAGAGGTACATCGAGAGCCAATGGGCTCAACCCAGATGAAAAGTAGCAAGCCTAATGAGCAAAAAGTTTTAAAAATGATACAGTTCTCCAAGTAAAGAGTTGGTATAGATATTTTTTCATTTAGTTTTCCTCTTCTCCAGCAATATGGTTTCTCACACCTAAGATTTTCTCTTATTTTCTTTCATACCATCAATTTTAAAATAACAGAAAGAGATTTAAGTATGAAATCAGACATGTTGAACATCTTGTTCTATACAAAGTATCATGGAAATCTGTTATATTGTAATGGGTTAATGCTTAATAGTTTTTAAAAAAAAATGCAAATCAACATGTTCTTACCAAGGAATCGATAATTTCTTCAACTGTGTCATGGCTGAAACATTTATCAAGTATTTCAATCCTAGACAAAATTGCATAATAAATAGATCAGCATTTTATATCTGCTATGTAAATACTCACACACCTGAGGGGATAATAGACATACCTGTGAAGTACACTTATATTATCTAGATAGACAAGGTCACTATATTTTTCTAAAGAAGTTTCAATGACAGAAGGATTATCAGTATCCAATTTCCCAAGTTGTTCTTCAATTAATGCAAGCTTCTATGGAAAAAGGAGGCAATACTATGTCATATAAGCAGGAAAGATGATTAAAACAATGAAAGGGTACAACAATCTTAACTGAGCTATGCGCATAATGTGTAGCAAGCCCACAAGAAATCATTTCTGCTCCATTAAGTTTTTCTCCTGTGAGACCCAAGTGCTCCCCTGCAAAAAAGAAAAGATACAAACTATTTAAGAATTTAATTGAGAAGCAAATACAGGTGCCATCAATGATTCATCCTACTAATTGGTTTCTCATTTATCAAGTCCTAATTACATTGTCAACATTGCTTCATATGTAGAAAGGGTCAAGTTAACCCCACAAGTTGCTTAGAAAACAATATTGAATAAAGTCACCCAGCTATCCAAAGTAAACTTTCATATTGGAATATTTGTCATTGCAACATCTACTTTCAGTATAATAGTCACAAAGGAAGTGACATCTTATGGTGCAATGAAACCAAATGCAGCTCCCCATATCTTAACTACCAAGAGCCATAACAATACCTCAACACAAATTTTAGACTTCAGAAATTTTAAAGCAATTTGCTAGAGCTTGTTATCCAACATCCACACAACAAATTAATGACAGGAGTCCTAATGCAATTTGTATAAAGAACATTGCTGAACCAACTGCTACTGTGTGATTCTAGAGATGAGGAGCATACTTCAAAATAAAAATATTTTGCAGAGGCACTTCTTTCCCACATTCACTCCATTCCTATGTGAAAATTAAGTGATTTGATTTTAGAGGTCTTTTAAAAATTTCCTGTTCATAAATCCCTTAAAATTTCTTCCAACGCAACATTACAAGAAAATCATAAAAGATTGAGATAAATTCACGTTAGGGTAGAATGTTCATCGCAACAACAATACTTTACATGATGTTTTTATTAGGCTTACACTGGAACCAGAAATAGTCCAAATCAACAAAACCATGTGCAAGAAATATAGTGAAAACCTACAATCCACTACATACCCAGGTGACCAAGTAGATGTGAGAGGAAAAATGACGCGCCAGCATCAGGGTGGAAACCAATTAGAGTTTCAAGAGTAGCAAAAACTTGTGAATTGTGAGAATAAATTATATTTGAACCTGTCTGAGCATGATGTATAGCAAATAATGAATCTGAAACAAATAAGATATTCAACACTATTTTCCCCATCACATAAATATGTAAAAAAAATCAAAATATAGTTTTCATTCCTAGATTGTGATACCCTAGATTACATAGATGGGATAAGTGTGTGTAGTGTGGACAAGTGTTAAGTCCCACATCAGGTGTTTTCTAGGTTGAACTGGGCTATATATTGATTACGAAGAACCTCAATTGTAACTCAACTAATCCTTTTGGACTACAAATTAATTCAATACAAATAGTATCAAAGTCAACAGAGTCAACATGGGACTTGACAAGAACATTAGGAATTGAGTGGAAAGATTGTGATACTCCAATTTATGTGGATTGGATAAATATGCGTTTGTGCGGAGATGTGTTAAGTCATACATCGGGTGTTAACAAACTTGGGCTATATCAGAGATCACAAGTAACCCCAATAGTAACTTGACTAATCCTTTTAGAGTATAGTGTAGATGTGGCTAGTGCTTCCTTGGGTCATCACAATATGCGTATGCTAATGAAAGTAGAGGATCATACTCCTCAACTATCTAATAAAATCAAGCGTTATATTTCCTGTAACGAAATTAAATAATTAGTCTAATTTAGGGGGTGCAAAATAATTAAAAATTTTCTTCCACAAAAGAAATTTGGTAAGGAAAAAAAAATTGAAACAATCATCAAAACCAATAGCTAGATAAGAGAAGAAAAGGACGAAAGTACATGCAAAGTTGCTACATACAGTTTTATCAGTTGCAACCCTAAACATCCCAGGGATTGAAACTCCAGCCCCACCACCCATAGTAATGCCATTCAAAAGAGCCACCTGCATGGAGATTATTATTATACTACCATGAATATACTGGGTTCTTACTAATGTAGTTATAAAAAACAAAAAGTTAATGTCCAATATTCTACCATAGGGACTTGGGGCTAACAAAAATCACCCCCACATGAAAGGGAAAAAAAATGATAATAAAAAAAGAAACAGATCTGAGACTTTTGAGTAGATACCATAGTTCCCTAAACCAGAACCCAGTGACTAATTTAACATAAGTACAGAAGGGGGAAAAGACCTCAAAAATAAGAAGAATGTTAAAATACAGTGGTAAGAATGTAAAGAAATTTGTTCAGTGCTAGAATAGGAGCCAAAGATCAATATACTAACAAAACCAAGTATTGTTTGATAATTTGATAGTTGAAGGAGGGGGAAATTGAACCTTGGACGTCTTAGTTGGAAACACTAGGAGGTGCTAGTTGAGTCACAAGACTCTTCGCCATAACGAAACCAAGTATCTCAAAGAAAACTCTCCATAAATGACCATATCAAAGCTATATTGATGGCAATATAACACTCCAAACTGAAGTGCCCCTAATATATTAATCACTATGCTTCAAAAAAGAAAGAAAGAAAGAAAAGTAAAACTTACATGTGGCTTCAAATATGTACCTAAAATGTATATGTAAGTATATAACGTTCTAACAAATTCCTTACAATCTTCCATTTTCCCTGCATAAATTTAACCAATGGTTAAAGGATGATTCTAGTGAAGAAACAAGCACCAACTCCGTAACAAAGATTAGCAACATAAAGATTTTTGAAGTACTTAAGAACAAAGTTTACTTTAGCTTTATCAATAACTGACCATCGCAAAACACCCTGGATGCACCTCCATACTTTATTGATCCCACTCTTATACCATAAATGCAAATATCAATCCAAGGTAGTGTAAATAAAAATAAAAATAAAAGGCTGAGATCCATGTATCTACGTGTCATTTAATACTAATACTGTCACCTCATTTCTAATTTTCAATTTAATAAATCTCTAATTACTAATACGCTATCTTACTCTTGCTTATCCCTTTTTTTTTAATGATTCGATAGATAGGGAGGGGAGATTTGAGCCCAGCATGTCTCTGTTGGAAACACCAATAAATGCCAACCAGTTTAATTACAAGGCTCTTGGCTATCTTACTCTTGCTTATCCTAACCTTAAACTTCCTCCGAAACAAATCAACAATCAAATTTGGCATCTCTGTTTGGGCATAGAAGATCCCATTACTACTAAATATTCTCTATAGTTCCATCTTAGGTTTACTGCTAAGTGCTAAAAACAGCATCCTACAATCCCATCTCATCTCCCTCTAATTAAGGATAACTAGCCTAGCTTTCTCCAAATCATATACAATGAAGAAAAATAATATGTTCGCAATAATAATTAACTTTTAAGTAAAAAAATTTTTCCAGCTAAATCTTAAAAGTGGAAGGAAGATGAGTCTATTACCAGTGTTTATCATATGATAAAGTGACACAATATCTCCGCCAGCACAAAATGCCCTGCCACTGCCCTTTAGAAAATGCAAAACAACGTTCAAGTTTTTAACTAGTTCTTGAGCAAAAAATAACCCCAACTAAACTTTATCCTTCCCACTAGAAATATAACATGTAAATGAATCCAATATCTGATAACAGCATACATGTTTTTTTACCTTCATTGCCACAAATCCAATATCTGGATTATTTTCCCAAGATGTATACAACTTTTGCAATCTAGCTTCCTAGAAACCAAAGACAACTCATTAAAAGACATTTTTTTTCTAGTTGGAAATACAGAACAACAGAAACCCATATAACAAAATCAAAGAATACAAATTTTAGCCACTAGGGAGAAAAACAATAAGTCTACTTGCACAATAAAGTACACAACTTTTTTCACAACAGTTGAGTTTGCAAGTTGTAATGTACAAATCATAATTTGCCACCTCAACAAGTTGTGAATTTAGTTGTGTCTCTAGCTTTAGTCAGAGCAAGCTCTAGCCATATAACTATGCATAATAATAGTTGTCAATTTAAACTCCATAAAAACAATAACCCAAGTAACGTTTTCAATTGAACCAAATGGAGGGTATATAACAACACAGATACAGAATATTACACAATTGGAGTAAACCCAATTAAACATAATGATTCTCAACCAAAAACCATAAAAACAAAGATCCAGAAAACAAATCTTTGAACTGAACCAATCTTACAAATTGGGTACCAACCCAATAGCCAAAAACACAAAGACACACGGAGTATCTAGTAAAAAACACACCATTGCAGTACTAAGACAATTGAGCACCGAAGGCCTGTTTAGAATTGCTGTTCTAGACCAAGCTTTGCCCTCAACCAATACCTGCAGAGAGAGACAGAGAGACAGAGAGAAAGAGAGTTAGTGTGTGGGGGTTAAAGAAAGAGAATAGACAAAAGGGTATCCTTGAAAGTTGAAACTGACTTGGTTGTCAAGTTCATCAGTAATAGCAGTGTCAGGAAGAGAACAGAGATTTCTTGTGTGGTATTGGTTGAGGAAACGAAGACTGTGAATGTGAAGTTTGTTGCGCCTTTGCAACAAGGCCGCCTTAAACCTCTGCATCATTTAGCTCACCCACTCTTTCAAATTCTGCTCCAACACAACAAAAACCAAGCTCTCTACTCTCTACTCTCTAGTGATAAATTGATAATAAACAATTCTGAGGGAAAAATTAAAAAAAAAAACTATGAGAAGAAGAACAGGAGAAGAAGAAAAATGCTAAAATATTATTTTTATCCTTAAAGTTTTGGTTAAAAGTTTTTTTATCCCTAAATTTTAAAGTATTTATTTTTCAACATTAAACTTTGCAAAACATTCGTTTTTTAAGTCCTTCTGTCTATAACCGTCAGTTTCATCGTACTTGGTTAACAGAGTATTAGCTTAATATCTAACTTGGACTAAACCATTTTATTTAAAAGAAATTATGGTATTGGCACACCACACTGGTGACAAGGATGAAATTACCCTCATTTTGAGAATGATTTATTTTCGATAGCTTATTTGCATAATTTGAAACAAAAATTTAAAAATTAGTTTATATTTAAAAAGTAAAAACTTATTTACACTTTTAGCATAATAGTCACTTTACAAGTACAAAATTTTTGTGGGATAAAAGGTAAGAGACAGAGTTCAAATCTTTAAGAGGAAGTTTCACACATATATTTATTTAAATTATTCTAGAGTAAAATTTATATCTTATAGATAAAAATAAAAACTAAAACTTATATTATTTTTGAAATAAAACAAAACCAAAAGAATAGTTTGGGACCACCATTAATAAATAATTTAAACTAAAAACTAGCTTATAAAAACACACCTGGACCATACAAATTCGAGTCAATATAATTCTTATGTACGGCCATTCTATCCAACTTTCCTCACTCCCTCTTGCATTAGGCAAAACAAATAAACCTTCATTCCACGACATTAAAACCCCAATGTACAACCCCCTCATCGCCACACCCTAAACTAGCAAGCTCAAGGGAGTGTTCTTCTCTCAAACCTAATCTATATCTATATCTATATTTATATCTATATCTATATTTATATCTATATATTACTAAAGGCTAAAGCGTAGCGTTTAATGCTGCTGCTCTCACGTTGCGCCACATCAGCTGTCACATCATTTTTTTTTTATAAATATAATTTGTCCTACAATTTTAAAATGAATTTTACTATTTTTAGCCCTATAAATCCCAGCTCTATAAATGCAGTCCACTATTTATTTATTTACTTCCACTATCACCCTATAATAAATCCAGCTCACTATTTAGTTATTTACTTCCAGTATCACCCTATAATAAATTTGTATAATTAATCCAACCCACCTCTTATTTATTTAGTTCCACTATTAAGCCCAACCCAAAACCTTTTCAGTTCAGCTTAAAGGAAAATAAAAATAAAAAACGTTGAAGCCTTCAGGGTTTTGCGTGACCAAATAGAAACGTGAGGACACAGAGAGTTTGAATATTGTAACATGGAGGGAAGCTTAAAGGAAAAAAAAAAAAAAAAACTCTTCCTCTCTCTATTAGTTACTGTTGCACTTTCTCCAACCTTTACCATTCCTCTTTATCTCTTTATCTCTCCACTACTCTCTACTTAATTGTTTGACTTCTTTCATCACTATCTCTTTCTTATATTTTGACTCTTCTTCTCCTTATTTTATTTTGTATAAATTTGGTGTCATTTCTCCCATATAATCCATATTTTTCCCACAAAATAACTATGAGTACTCTCTCTCTCTCTTGGTGGATTTTTGTTCTTTCTTATAATTTTTTTTATGGGTCTTTCTTATAATTCTGATTATGGTTGATTTTTTTTTTTTTTGAACATTTTTTTTGGTTAATACATCGTTTTTTTTTTTTTTTTTGACCCTTTGTCCTTCGTGATGAAAATTTAGATCCTTAAGCACCGTTGCCTTTTATCTGCATTGTTGAGCACTGCTTAGATGTTGGGGAAATGAAAGAACCAAGCTACTCCACTATAACAAAGAGTACTTGGAAATGGAAAATTAATGAATGACACAAGAGACTAAAAGAGCAAATGAAAGGCTAACCAAATAGAAGATGCTCAAAGCACAATAATGTTTAGTCCAATAGAATTTTATATTATTATTACTGTTTTCTTAAAAAGAAGCTAGAGAACTATCTTTGGTCAATGAAGTCCATGCGGTACATGTTTAATTCACATTGGTCTTTTCTCCTCAACCCACAGAAAAGAAAAATAAATTTCTCTACTTTTACAAAGTAGTGATCTTTTTTATATGGGAAAATACATCCCACACACTCTATTACATGCAAATTTACACACGTCCTTGAAACACACTGAAATCTATTTTTTAGGATATGTGTAAAATTGTGTGTAATAGACGCTCCATTTGTTTTGAAGTAAAATATTTTTTCAAATATCAGTAAAACATTGGATTTGAAATGTTGTTTCTAAATTTATTTGTTGTCATGTACACTTAAAAAAATGAATTTATTAGAGAGATTCTACAAAATAAAAACAAAATTAACGTATATACTTGGCATAGAGTGAAAAAGAGCTTGGTAAATTCAAGGATGCATATATGCCTAAACAATAGGAGTTTTTTTTTTCTCCTTTTTTTTTTTTTTTTTTTCTATGGCTAAGAATAAGAGTTCTTTTTGAAAGTAATGTTGCTGATCATGGATTGAAAACTTTGATCATTCTTTTTCATTTCCATTTTTCCCTTTCATGTTAATGTAATTATCGTAGTGTGTCCAGACTTTATGTTTATTTTTGATATTGAATTAATAATGTTCTATTTTTAGATATCTAGCTATTTACTTTAGTTGTTTTCAGAGTTTAAGCAGAGAACAATTTTCTACCCGTAATCATGTCAAATTGCTAGAATAGATTGGCTAGGACAATGTTAACAGAACACGAAGAAATGTTTAAAATGTAAGAGTGTGTTTTTTTATAATAACTAGCCGCAAACTCACGCGATATGTAGGTATATTATTAATGATCATTTTATTGTGGCGAAAAACTCATTTTAGTCTCTACATTTTCACGTGATTACCACTTTGGTCCCTAACTTTTTTTTCTACCGCTTTTAGTCCCGAAAGTAAAAAATTATCCCTACTGTCAGTGCCCTAACAGCAAAGTCCTAGGTGGCAGACGGTACCTGACGTGGTGCTGACGTGGCACTGATGTGTCAATTAAAATGATATTAAAAAAATATTATTTGGCATTTTTATATGCCAAGTCAGCATTTAAAATTTTTTTAAAAGCCACGTCAGAAAATTTAAACCAAAAAATAAAATAAATTGAAAAAAAAAACTTAATTTTTTTTTTTTTTTTTTTTTTACTTTCATTATTTTTTGGGAAGAACTGAAGTTGTTCTTCGTGTTCTTCCTAAATCCTGGAAAAAAAAATCAATCTCCAGCAAACCCCAAATCCAAATTTAGCAACCAAATCCAAATCCAAATCCAGTAACCAAATCTACTCCATCAAATCCAGAAAAACAAGAAAAAAATCCAAGCCACCAAACCACAAACAAATAAGAAATAAATCAAAAACACAAACAAACCCAGAACAAAACAAGAGCAAGGATACCCAAATGCCCACCGACGATCCCAGATACCCACCGACGATATTTCCATTTTCATCCAAACACCATCCTCCACCGAAACCTCTAACAAATTAAACCCATAAACCCAGAAAAACCATCAAACCCACATAAAAAATAAACCCAGTGGTGACATCATCGGCGGTGTAATCTGGGATCTCGAATGAGACAGCCATGTGGGATTGGGCAGCGAGGTCGTAAACCTCGTCTAGGAGAATCGTGTCAAGCCAATGACGAAGAGAGGAGGCATTGTTGAGGTCAGCATCGTGGAGCTTCATTCGATCCTTGTGAGCGTTGTGGGGGTTGATGTAGATGTGGTTGATTCAGAAAGTGTTGAAGTTGGAGGACCGTCGGATCAAGCTGTGTACCTCGTAGTCTTTGTCGAGTAAAAACTCAGCCAGGTAGGAACCATCTTGGCCGGTGATTCCAATGATCAGGGCAACTTTGTGTGATGCGCATGGAGGATATTCGCCATTGGTTGTAGATCCGAATCTGGAATTGTCAACCTCGAACGCCATTTTTGTTGTTAACACTGTTTGATTTTTTGGGTCTGAGGAAAAATGTTTGTGAGAGAGAGAGATTAAAATTAAAATTAAGAAATTAAAGGTTTGTTTTTTAATTAATTTTTTTTTTGAAACCGTTTTTTAATCAGATTTAAGTTTTGTTTTTCAATTTATTTTATTTTTTTGTTTAAATTTTCTGACGTGGCTTTTAAAAAAATTTTAAATGCTGACGTGGCATATAAAAATGCCAAATACTATATTTTAATAACATTTTAATTGACACATCAGCGTCACGTCAGCACCACGTCAGGTACCGTCTGCTACCTAGGACTTTGCTGTTAGGGCACTGATGGTAGGGACAAAAACGAGATCACTTTTTTTATTTTAAGGACTAAAAGCGGTGGAAAAAAAAGTTAGAGACCAAAGTGGGAATCGCGTAAAAATATAGGGACTAAAATGGGTTTTTCGCCTTTTATTGTTAAACTTGAAGTAAAAAATTTATAATAATAATTCATTAAAAATCATTTTGTGAATAGCCAAAGAAAATCCTTTACAAATAAGTTACTAAACTACCATTACTAAAAAAAATAACCAAAGATATATAACGTAACATATTAAATTATTCAAACAAAGTCTTTTAAAGAAATCATTTAAACCAACCATCAAATATATGATGTACCCTAGAAACTTTATAATTAAATAGTGTAGGGTAAACATGGTTTTACAAAAACAATGAATTTAAATTAGCATACTATGAATAATAATAAAAAATAGGAAATGAAAAGCAAACAAATCTTCATGTAAATTGTTGTGTGCTTGAATATTACTCTTATACTTGTGGACTCCATATTATGGTATGTTCATATACATCTAGATGAGTAAGACTAAGAATGTAACTATTATTTGGGCTACATCATCCACTTATTTTCTACATTTTTTTTCTCTTTTTTCTCTTTTAATTCTACCTATTTTCAAAAAAAAAAAAAAAAAAAAAAAAACTCTTCTTCTTTCTATTAATCACAATTACACTTCCTCCAACCTTTCCCTTTCCTATTTGCTTCTTTATCTCCTCACTACTCTCTACTCTACCGTTACACTTCCTTCGTCCCTTTCTCTTTCTTATACTTTGACTCTTATTTTCCCCATTTTATTTTGTATAAATTTGATATCATTTCTTCTATTTAATCCATATTTTTCCCGCAAAATAACTGAGTACTCTCTCTCTCTCTCTCTCTCTCTCTCTCTCTCTCTCTCTCTCTCTCTCTCTCTCTCTCTCTCTATCTATATATATATATATATATAATATCTTTACTTTCTTTTGGTAGACTTTTGTCATTTCTTATAATTCTGAGTAAGGTTGAAAGTTAATTTTTTTTTTTGAATATTTGTTTTGGTATTGTGCTTTTATAATTTCCCTTTAATAGTTGTAAGAACACAAATCGTGCTGGACCAGAGTTAGACTCTCTGACCAGACTAATGAGGCCTAAACAATGAATTTATAGAGAGTGGGCTACTAATCTAGATCGTTTAGACGGTAGATAACACAAAGGTTGGGTTAAATCCTATAACTCATGCACTAGTCTCATACAAAGATATAATATTGGATTGTGTACGTTGATGCCGAGGATAATCCTTAGGGCTTCTTACAAGTTTTCTCTCTCTTTTCTCCGTTCTGCCCCCCCAGAAAAGAAAAATATCCCCCTTTATAGGCCTGCCTCCCCTTCTTCTTTCTTCCACGTGTAGTCTGGATGTTCCTCTTGGATACTTGTCCCATCATATCTTTTTACTCAGGTCTTTGGTGGTGAGAGTAAGGTTGAAATCCAATGTTCAGGCGTCACTTCTTCATTAATGCGGCCAGAGAGGTAGGTAAAATGTCTTTAATACGGTGGTAGCAGCTTTTTACTTAGATATTTGTCTGTCATTCCCCTTTATCCATTATTCTTGTTCTCTTGGTTGTTGCATGCAAGATCCTCAGTATGGACGTCCTTGAACCACCAGATTACTAATGCTGTCCTCGACGACGTGCTGCCGAGGACTAGGTCATCCTCGGACGTTCCGTTTCATGGTACTCTGCTCGTGCATGGTACCTTTTTGTCATGGGGCCTTGTAGGCTAGAGCTAGTATATCCTCGGACCATTTCATGGTGTTGGGTTGGGCTTCTCCCTTTGGTGAGAGCTTTTGGGCCGGCCCAGCATGTGTCTTGGGCCCATGGGCACTACAATAGTAATGGTTGAATTTTGGTTTGGGTTTATACATAATTTTTTTTGGGAATAGAAATTTGAGTTTCTATCAAAACACAATCTATATGACTGAATTTGAATATGCTTACCAATTGTTTGAGTAATAAATTATTATAAAGTCTAACTTTTATTACTTTGATTTCATTTAAATTTTTGGTTAAGATAGCATTGTAATTTTGTGATGAGTTTTTATTATTATGATAATCTCTTTATTCCTTAAGAAATAAAAATTTTGAATAATAGATTTATAACTTATAAAGTTTAGTTATATATTAAGCAAATATAACACACTACAAAAGAAGTTAGAAGAATATGGCTCACCTTAAAAAATATTAATTAGACAAAAAAAATAATAATAGAATGATATATTTGTAGAGATAAAAAGATAAATAAAATAAAATAAAAAACCTGTAGAAAAATATATAATTTGTAAATAGATAATATTTGAATTAATTGTTCCTCTTGAAATTTGCCTATCTGTAACAACAATAATTTTAGTTTTTAAAGGGTTTAGTCCTAATCTCCCTTTGATCCCTAGTCCCAATAGCAAGCCAAAGACAAAGTCTTAGGCCCTGTTCGTTTGGAGTGAAAATAGGGAGGATGGAAAACTAAGGGAGGAAAATAGGCATTTTTTACTGTTTATTTGGAGAAAAAAAATATGAAAGATGGAAAACCAAGAGGAAAATTTTCCTTCCAGACCCACAAATATTTTCCTCCCAATTTGGGAGGAAAACTTGGGGAGAAAAGTGGTGAGATGGGGGCTTTTACTAAAAAGCCCCATCCCACCTGAATGTTGTTGTTTTTTTTTTTTTTTTTTTTTTTATCATTTCAATGTTACTGAATTTGTTTTTTCAACGTTATGTTCTTTTTTTTTTTTTCAACATTACCTCAAAGTATTTTTCTTCAACGTGACCTAATCTAATTTTTACATTATAATAATAAAAATAATCATATAGATTTATATATATGATATGATAAATTTTATATTATGTAATGAGTATAAATAAATCTATTTTTTTACATATTATGTAACAAGGGTATAATAGTCAATTTATATAAATTATATTTTACATCCTTCTATTTTTCTCTCCAACCGAACAAAAGAGTTTTCCACCCTCACTTTTCTACCCTTCCAACTTGACACACAAGAGGGAAAACTAAATATTTTTCATCCTCTCACAATTTTCCATTCTCCCACTTTTCCACTCCTCCAACTAAATAGACCCTTAAGGGCATCTCTAGCAGGTTCTCTAAATTTTTGTACTGTTTAGAGAATGATCAGTGACATTTAGTTTTCCTCTACCTACTTTTTCAAATATACTTTTCAACAAATTCTCTATCCCTTTTTTTTTTTATTTCATTTAAATATTATTTCGTTATTCATTTTTATTCATTTTTTAATCATCATTTTTTTTAACAACTATATTTTTCAATGAAAAGTGTTATGTCCACGTCATTTTACGCAATCCTTTTACAACAAAATTCATGTGGAAAGTTGTTAATAGTTCAAATTTGAACCCACTATTGAAATTATTTTTTTACTCACCAATATTAACTAACAATAATCTATTATTTAAAATTTATTGTGAAAATATTGTAAAAATATTGTGATAGTATTCCTCAATTAAGATTTTTTTTAATTTTTTATTATTATTTTTCTTTTTCCATTTCGTCCTCATCCATGCGTTTCATTTCATTTTTTTTTCTTTTTTCTTTTCTTTTTTTCTTTTCTCCTCCACACAAGTGTCCTATCTCTACCTACCCACTTTTAGTTTCTCTTTCTCCTCAAGAACATTCCAACAACTCACATTTACTTAACATCAGAGAAGAGAGAGAGAGAGAGAGAGAGAGAGAGAGAGAGAGGAGAAAGACTGCAAGGCCAGTGGAGATCGAGATCGGCGTTCACCATGCGGCACTGCCACATCTGCCGCCCCACCGCCACTCGTCCTCCTCCCCACCACCAGGCTGGGTCAGATCGTCGTTCTTCTTTTTTTTTTTTTTTTTTTTTTCATATTTGCTTGTTCTGATTCAACTTTATTGTAAGAATTGGATTTTTTATTTTTGTGTTTTGTGTTTGGATTATGTGAGACGTTTTTTCAGAGTGAAGCAATTAAACTGCAACAAAGAGATGAGAGGAGAGAGAATTTTTATTTTTATTTTTTATTGAGATGTATGAATTTTTTAAGTGTAAAAATTCATTTGAAGTCGCTACAGTGTTCTCTAAATTAAGAGAATTACTGCAGCAAGTTCAAAATTTTTTGGGAAAATTTGTGTTTAGAGAAGCTGTTGGAGTGTGAACAATAGCATTTTATCTCCAAACAATAGAGATAGAGCATCTGTTGGAGATGCTCAACATCTCTTTTTGTAAACATCTTTGTAGAACCCATGTGAAACCCCACCTCTCCCTTCCTCACTATATTCCCATCTCCAAATATGATACATATATATATCTCAAACTTTCTGGAAGTAATTAAAGGAAAACGCAAAAATAGGGGGAAAAAAAAAAGAGTATTCAAAATGACGAGCACGGTGACACATTTTTGTATCTGCTACCATTTCTTTCTCATCGTAGGACTTTAGTTTCAATATTAACTCTTTTGTTTTGGAAGCTTAGAATAGAACATGTGGGAAAATAACACTATGATTTTCAATAATGATATATTTTTTTATTCTTCATTATGAATTTTATATGATATGATAAAGAAAGCAATCCTCTCAACAAAGTCTAAGCACAACCATTTAGCTTGGGTGGTTAGAAGTGGATGTTGCATTCAATGGAAGTTTCATAACTTAATTCTATGATATCCTTATCTTTTTCCTTAGTTTGATTGGAAAGCAAACAGATGGATAGGTTCTCTTCTTTGATTGAGGAGATCTCTTATACTCGTGCATCTTTTGTGCAAGTTGTTTTGGCATCTGAAATTAATGCTTTGTTGTACAAGTTTCTTTTAATATTCTTTGTTTTTTTGTTCATATATTTTTGTATTTTGATGCATCATACATATGTGTATATATGTTAGAAGGTTGGATAGTTTTGAGAAGAAACCTACAAGGAACTGTTTATTTATCAATTTGGTTTTTGAGAAAATGGAGTATCTTGTATTGCTTCATAATTGTCTCATTGATTTGTTTACTATTGCTATCTCTTGGAAGCTTATTACGTATATGTGGGGCTCCTTGAAGATGGAGAAGGAACCAATGAAAGTATTGGTCACTGGTGCTGCAGGCATGCTAGCTCAACCTGATATTCTATTTGGTTTTTCTTGGTCCCCTTGTTATCATCATGAGACTCAATATTAGAAATTTGAATGCCTTTTATATTAGTATTTATTTATTTTTGTTGAATTTCTGAAACAGTCATCTAAATTTTCATTCAAGTTGGCAAATATGAATGTTCTCCAAATGTCAAACCCCAAAATTTCCAATTTTGTATGATTGCTTAATCTAAATTTGCTTGTATGCCTGTGGATACTTGTTGTTTTTTGGTTTCATTCTTTTGGTATCTTTAGCTCATATAGATATCATTTATTCGTTTGTTAAAATCAATAATTAAATGATTAAATTCACTCTTTCCTACTTGCTTAACCTATTAAGGCAAGTGGTAATTTACGAGGTTTCTCCTTCATGGGAGTTAAAGTCAAAATTGACCACAATTTTTAATGAGTGAAATTTATGGAGTTTGTTGCTTTGTATTTTCTATAAACATGTTAAAATCAACGTCCAACTTTTCATGTTTTTTGGTCTCAATTTTTGTTAAATATTATCTACAAAAAAGTATTTTAATTATTTTTCTCCAAATTTATCCTTAACTTCATTTGAAAATCCTATTTTCTATTCAGTTTATGACTTCCTGCACTACTGTTCTGTGATGTAATTCTTAATGAAACTGTTTAAATCTGTGGTTTTCTTTGAAGACAAGTTTAACTGCCATTTCTGATTTCTGTAGATAATCTAAAGAAATCCTAAAAATTGTAACTGTTTTGTTGTTGAAATAATCATTGTATTATCTTATACATTGTAGTCTTTTTGAAATAGTTGGAAAGAATGAGAATTGAAAAAAAAAAGCCTGATTTATGTCAAGATGATGTAATTATGTAAAGGAGCAAGTGCATTTGATTTTCAATTCTATAGGTTTGGTATTCTTTCTTCTAGACATGATAATTTATAGTTTGTATATCTGTAGCTCAAAATTTTGATTTTGTTCAACAGGGCAAATAGGTTATGCCATTGCTCCAATGATTGCAAGGGGAATCATGCTGGATCCGGATCAGCCTGTGATTCTGCACTTGCTTGATATCGCACCGGCAGCTGAAGCCTTGAATGGGGTAAAATTGGAATTGCTTGATGCTACCTTTCCTCTTCTGAACGGTATGTCTCTTATCTTGAGAGCTAATTCTAGGTAGATAGAACTATACTCTCCCCTGAGGTTTCTTAAATTTTCATGAACATGGTTCAACAGAGGTGTATGCTACCACGGACGTCACTGAAGCTTGTAAAGATGTCAATATTGCTATTATGCTTGGTGGATTCCCACGGAAGGAAGGTATGGAAAGGAAGGATATGATGTCTAAGAATGTGCCTATTTACAAGGAACAGGCTTCAGCCTTGGAGGAGCATGCTGCTTTGGATTGCAAGGTGACCGCATAAATTCTCTTTAGTGTGTAGATTTAAGATTTTAGGGACACCCACACAGCCACACTCAGTTTGGAATATTATCAGTTCACCTTACATTGATTTGTATTTTTTGTATATATAGCTCCATTTTTAAAAAAAAAATGAAACTGGATGTTCTGAGATGTTTTGAAGTTTAAAAAAAGGAGACATATTGATTCTATTAATGCTGATTGATTTCATTGGATAAGATTGATGATAATGGATCTGAGACTCTTTTTGGGATTTTATTTTTTTATTTATTTGGAATTTAAAGAAAATTTTTATGAGGTATTTCCTTTTCTTACTTGATTGTGAAGTAATTTCCCTTCCTTAATTTAATTTCACTATAGTAGACAGGTTGATCTTAAAATTTGTTGGAATTTTCAATACCAATGCTTCGTGTTGAATACAAGCATATCTCTGTTACTTTGCTTGGTACTAACTCAAAAGCAGTCTTAAGTGTTGATTCTTGGGTTTTATCCCTCTCTCCACGTCTTGGCGTTGATTCATGGGTTTTATCCTTTTTTTTTCTATTTTACTTCCCAAAATCTCATTCCCATTGAAAACTGGTTGTCCTGCTGCTACACCACCTATAACTAGATGCCCTCTAGGCCATGATAAAAATTAGTGAATCAAAAAAACTAATGATTTTAGCATCCTGTTCCATTATTATTAGCTTGTAATAATATGTCCCAGTACATTCCTTGTCTCGCTATTGTTTCCAGTCCTTACTCTTTGGCATGGTCTGTTGCTTCTATTAGTTGTAATTGCTCTGTAGCATGCCTTTGGGCATGTCCTCTGACCATTACCTGCTTTGGTAATTGATACAATCTGAATGTCTATATCTTGGTTAATGTTACTATTTTAAGTTGCATCCTGGAGGGACACTTGTGCTCAAATTAGTAATATTGCTAAGCTACCTAATCTAGAATCCCTTTACATCATAAGAATAATTGATCAGACATTCTTTATATTGCATGAATTATACTATTTCCCTAGAAGGAAAAATCTTTCAGTCATCAGAGAGCAGCGTTTGTCCTTTCTTTCCAGATTAAAGAAGTATGTGTATCCGAATTACTAGTTCTCCAGCCCCCTCACTCACTCTGAAAATGGAAGAATAAGAAGCTGCCATGAAAATGCACCATTCAAGCAAATCTTAATACTCTAAATATTTATGTTTGTTTCTTTTGATCCTCTCAAATCTTGTGTCTCTATGTGCTATCATTGACAACATAATTATGCATTTTCGAGTCTAGTTTCCAACTTATTAATGAACATATTCATTGAAAACCAGATTTCCTATATGTCTGTTTCCAACTTATTTATAATTAATCATATTGTCAGATTTCTAACAATTACAGATGTTGAAAGATTGAAATCTTTAAAGAGTTCTTTTTTTTTTTATCTTCACTTGTATGCAGCTAATTTTTTGAATTAATATTGTTTCCTGAGTGTTTTTTTTTTTTTTTTTTTTGAGAAAAATATTGTTTCCTACGTTAGTGCCCTTTCATTGCTTTATTATGTAGGTGCTAGTTGTTGCCAACCCTGCAAGCACCAATGCTCTCATCTTGAAAGAATTTGCTCCTTCAATCCCAGAGAAAAACATCACGTGCCTAACATGACTGGATCATAACAGAGCATTAAGCCAAATAGCTGAGAGACTAAAGGTTAATGTTACTGATGTCAAGAATGTAATCATCTGGGGCAATCACTCTACAACTCAATATCCGGACGTCAATCATGCAACTGTCACCACCCCAAATGGAGAGAGACCAGTTAAAGAACTTGATACTGACAATCATTGGTATCTCAAAATATCCAACATGTTTATTTTTTGCCACTTTCACATGTTTAAATTATTTGGAGACATAGGTTGATAAAGTACCTTTTAAGTATTTAAATGGGAGGTAGAGCAGGCATACGGTTCAATCCTTCAAATTTAGACCACCTACATACCATGATATTATTTGTCCTAAAAGATTAAGTTCTTAGGAAATGGTGAATTTAATTATTTAATGATTTATTTTTAGAAAAAAAAAATTTATGGATTCTAGTAATTGTAGCAATCCCTTCCCTCAAGATAAATAGAGATTAATCATCTACGAAGACAAAATTGCTCCAGTGAATTAATGGCTTTCCTTAGATTACCATGCTTCTTTGGGGTGCAATGTCAATTAGTACCTACATGCCATTTTCCTAACCCAAGGATCCCAATCTTTAGGGTGTAGGTGGTAACAATTTTTATACCTGAGTTTGTACTTGCCAAAAAAAAAACTTATTCTTAAGTTTGTCTTGCACCCTATTAGAGCATCCGCACCAATTGGTGTATAATAGAAAAAGATGTGAAATTTACACATTTAAACCCCAAAACTACCCGCACCAGTCCTATATTAGGACCTGGCTTTATATTTTGAAAAGTTATTTAACTCCAAAGTTTTAGGTTGGTGTTGGGTACATTTGGGTAATTGGGTGCATGTTGAATAATTAGGTTGCAGCTCTTTGCAGGGTCTTCAACAACATAGTTATGTTGACCATCTTCACATCTCTATGCATTCTTGTCATGCTATTTACTTTGCTTCCTTTTCTGTTATTGATATATTTAAATTGTGTGTGTCATAGGTTAAAAAACGAGTTCATCAACACTGTACAGCAGCGTGGCGCAGCCATTATCAAGGCTCGGAAAGCATCAAGTGCATTGTCTGCTGCAAGTGCTGCTTGTGATCATATGCGTGACTGGGTCCTCGGGACTCCTAAGGTTGAGTCTCTTTCATCTCAAATAGCATTTGATCATGCAGAACTTATTTGCTTTTATATTATTCTTTTTTTTTTAATTATTATTATCTTTTGTAAATTTTCCTTTGGCTTTGTAATTCAAGGAACGTGGGTTTCCATGGGAGTGTATTCTGATGGTTCTTATGGGATCCCAAAGGATATTATTTACTCTTTTTCTATTAAATGTGAGAAAGGAAAATGGTCAATTGTGAAGGGTAAGTTCTGTGGCTTCTATATGTTGTAAATGTTACTTCTTCTTTCCTTAAGAGTTGAACTGCTAATGTTTCTGAAGCTACAAATCACTATAATCTGCATAGAGGAATATATGCTGTTTGTCAATTATGTCTTAGATCTAAATAATGGTTTCAGAGCAAAGGTAGTTGTTGAAGAGAGCAAGGATATATATTTGGAATATATGAACTATAAGTCTATAATAGTGAAATGCACAAAGCTCAGAACTCACAGTTATAGATGAGCAATCAACGATGATATAAAACAAGGGCTAAGAGTAATACAATCGAGGATTCATGAATGAATATTTATAATTATGATAGCCTACCATACTTTTGTGTTAGCAGTTGGCATGTTATATATTCCAAAATGCTGTGAAAAATGGTCCAAATGTTTTAATACTACTTGCATGAGACTATTTCAGCACTCAGTGTTTGGAACTTGTTTATGCATTGGCAGGGCTCAAGATCGATGACTTCTCAAGGGCAAAGATGGATGCAACAGCAAAAGACCTCATTGACGAAAAAGAAGTTGCCCATTCATGCCTCAGCTAACAATGAACCCATCTTCCCTTGGAAAATAATGAAGAAGACTTGATAATGCATGAAAAGAAAAAGGGATTTCCAATTTCCATCATAACTTCATGTACAAATTTTATCAGTCACTTATAAGCTTTGGAACAATGATAGAACAAGATATGTCCTGATTTATCTTATTTCATGTGTTGGCAAAAGTGTAGACTAGTTCACCAAGCACCTCCCCAAATCCAATAATCAGTTCCATGTTACTACTCATATGTTTTCATATATCGACTCTATATTATGTCATGAGTCCTAAAAAAACATCAAATTTATAAAATTAAAAAAAAAAAAAAACTAAATTATTATAGGTCATGTGACTAAGAATTTGAACTCACTTACCATTATGCTCGACTAGAGCAGCCAACAAATTTTGATTAAATTATGTTTGATCTTATCTAAATAAAATCTATGGTCTATTTGGGCATTGTTTTACTATTACCTAAATAAAATACCTAAGATTGGCAAAGCATTTGTAAGAGAGAGCAAGAGAGGAAGCTGAGAGGCCACCACCATCGTTATGCTAGCTTCCCACTGCTATCAAGTTGCTAAAACTCCAATTGTTTATTTTTTTTATTTGATGAACTTATTATTAACAAAGTTATTTAACGATTATGCTATAATATATGTACAATATTCTTCAAAACTATTTTGCATAAAACATTACAATATTATTCGTACATCACACGAACAACTTACTAATTGAATTAAACAAAAAAATCATACATATATACCCATAAATTAAATAAGACTTACTTATTAATAGAAGAAAACCTAGCCCATACCCAACAATTATATAATTACTAAAATTCCCTTGACCATAGAATAACTAAATAAATATAAAAACCTAATTAACTACTGTGGATACCTATTATGGGGCTTTGCTTGTAATGTTAAGCTTCCAAAGAAAGTTGCCTTTTAATTGAATGCAATTCCAGGGCTACTCTGTTCATGTCCATTCTATCTATAGGAGATTGTGCTGAACATGCAAGTCCAATCTGAAAGACAGATATCAAGCATTCAGTCTGTCCACTTGTCCAGTCACTCCAACTTGAAACCGTGTTATCATTTTCAACTACTTCATTGAAAATTGAATGGTCCACAATCTCTATCACTTGTCCTGGCAATGCCAACTTAACAAAGTTATGAAGGTTCAGGTCATCTTTGAATAGTTTATCAGTGGGTCTTCTTCCAGTTAACATCTCCAATAAAAGGATCCCAAAGCTATACACATCCCCATTAGTTGAAATTTGACTACCCATTCCATACTCTGCAAAAATTTAGAGCACTTTCATACACTAAGAACAATTCTTACTCAATTCTATGAAACTAGTAATGTGGTAAAGACAGTGGTGGTTGTTTAGGGGGTTCATTAAAAAATTTTAATAAAAAAAATCATAAATATATCGAGTTATCAACAAAAATAATAATAATAATAATAATAATAATAATAATAATAATAATAATAATAATAATAATAATAATAATAATATGTGAAGTTTTATAATTTTATCCTACAAGATTTCAAATTTCGAATGTTACATAATACTTCATTACGAGTATCTATTGCCAATGTGGATAGCTACGAGCCTATGACTATTTTATTTTGTTAAATTTGTCTAACATTTTTTTTTATATAGTTGTTATTATCTATTTGACTTTGTTTTTATAAAAATATTTTAGACTAAATGACTAATCTCAACTCATTGGCTCTGTATTAATTATTAACAGATACAATCACACTCATTCATACATAAAATTATACACTATGTGTCTACTTAACCAATCAAATGCTTAAACAATTACTAACTTTACAATAAAAATTATTATAATACGATAACAATACACACACATGTAAAAAAACCCTCTCTATTATGAAGTTATATTATATCTATATTGTACACACAAACAACCACATACATCATAATTTACACATATAACATTATAACAAAAAGTAATGTACACAATCAATATTAGACACACTCACACACATATAATATAAATTTATAAAAAAGAATTACACTTACAATTTACAAATACGTACTCTTTATTCTTAGATTCGTAAATACTTGTAATAAGGGTGTGCAAGATTTAAGTCAGGGTATGCAAAAAAATATTTTTAAAAATAAATTAAAGTATTAAACTAACAAAAAATAATAATTTTAATATTTTACATATATATATATATATTTTTTTTTTTTTTTAAGTCAGGGGGTTCATTTGAACCCCCTGATTAAGTTGTAGCACCACCCCTAGGTGAAGATGTATATAAATATTCTATACGGGGCATCCCTGTTTTGATTATTGATGTATTCATTATACGTTAATACTTTTACAATTGAGTGAAATCGTGATACATTACCTGGAGCAGCATATCCAATAGTTCCCTTAATCCCTGCTGAGCTTAATTGATTAAGAAAAGCTTCCTTCCCAGATTTCGAAAGGAGTCTAGCCAAACCAAAATCACTTATATGAGCAATCATATCATCATCGAGAAGAATATTGCTTGGCTTTAGATCACAATGAATAATAGTGGTTTGGCAGTGATGATGAAGATAAAGCAAAGCCGAAGCCACGTCTATAGCAATGTTGATTCTTTGAAGAAGATTTAAACTTCTCAATTGCTTGAGCCCATCTTCAGGATGTAACTGCATCTCCAAGCTTCCATTTGGCATGAACTCATATACTAAAGCTTTAAAATCATTGCCCTTAAAATCAATACTCGAACAAGCAGTCAGAATCTTAACGAGGTTTCGATGCCGGATGTTCCTTAAGGCTTCACATTCGGCAATGAAACTCTTGGAAGCTCCTTGCTTTTGAAGATTGAGTACCTTGACTGCAACATGTATTTCATCTAGACCAAGTTTTCCTTTATAGGCACTACCAAAATTACCTGAACCAATCAAATTCTCCAAAGAGAATCCATCAGTTGCATCATGTAATTCTTTATAAGAGATCTTTTGGTAGGAGGGTCCAAAGGTGGAAATGGAAAGGCTTTTTTTCTTCGACTTTTTCAACCAGGAAAGAGCCATCAAAGAAAACAATATCAAGCAGAAAGCAGCTGCAATGCTTATTGCCAGTATCAATTTAAAAGCAAAATGCTTTTTGTGTTTCTTGGATCTTTGAATGGGGCATGCAGGCAAATGCAGCTCTTGGATCCCCCCACAAAGACCAGTGTTGCCTTTGACTTCAACTGCACTAGCATTTCTGAAGACCCCTTCTACAGGTACGTCTCCCTCAAGATTGTTGAAAGATAGGTTTAAAGTTTGCAACACGGGAAAATTAGCCATATAGCTTGTGATTTGGCCGGACAAGTTGTTGTGGGAAAGATCAAGATATTTAATACCTTTTAACTTACTTAGGTCGGGAATGGTTCCTTCAAAGGAGTTGCCTTGCATATAAAGTATTTCTAAGGCCAAACAGTCCCCTAGCTGGGCTGGAATCTCTTTGGAAAATTTGTTGTGTGAAACGTCTAGTTCAACAAGAAGTGTCAGGTTTCCAAAATCTGGTGGTAAAAAGCCGGTCAAGGAGTTATGAGACACATTAATTTGGACTAGAGGAAGGCTAAAAAGTTGCTTGGGTATGGTGCCATTTAATTTATTTTGGCAAAGGAATACATCTTGCAAGTAGCTACACCTTCCAAGACTAGTGGGTATGCTCCCTTCTAAGCTGTTATCGAGCAAGTTGAGATCTAGTAATTGAGTCATGTTGCCAATGGAAGAAGGGATCACCCCAGTCAATTTGTTTTCACCCAAGTACAAATAGTTCAAGTTTGTGAGCTTTCCAATTGAAGATGGAATATTCCCTGTTAACAAGTTAGATCCCAGGCCAAGTGCAGTTAGGCTAACAAGATTTGATATTCGTGTAGGTATGCTCCCACCAATAGAATTGCGAATTAGCTCGAGCCATAATAATTGGATTGAGAGGTTTGTTATGGAGTTAGGCAGCTCACCTCCAAGCTGGTTGTTGCTGACATCCAGAAGGTTTAACTGGCTGCAATTGTTCAAAGAACTCAGAAAACTCAAATCACCAACTGAGTTATTTCCAAGAAGATTAGAATAAGCACCAAACCATTGAAGATTTAGTAGATTACCAAAACTCATAGGAATGGTTCCTGTAAATTGATTTTCTGAGATATCAAGCTGTTGAATGTCTGACACATTGGACAATGAAACTGGAATTGTTCCTGTAAATTGGTTTCCTCCTATGGCAAGTTTGTGCAGATTTTGAAGAGCAATGCCCAAGTCAGGGTTGAGGTTACCAGTGAAGTTGTTACCAGTTAAGACAATACGTGTGAGCAATGATAAATTGTATAGGGAAGGTGGAAACACCCCAGAAAGATGATTTTTTGGTACTCTAAAAGATGTCAAGCTTTTCATTTGGGCTACTGTATTTGGGATTTCTCCCTCCAAATTGTTATATGCAAACGAAAGATTTTGGAGAGAGGACAAGTTCCCCAGAGAAGGTGGGAACCCTCCACTAAAATAATTGTTGTCAAGAATTAGTATCTGAAGTTTTGACAAAAAGCCAAGTTCTGAAGGGATTCCTTGTACTAAATCATTGTACTGGAGATCAAGATACTGTAGGTTGGAACAGTGAGAAAGATTGGCCGGAATTTCCCCTCCCAATATTGGATTATGACTCAGGTTCAAATATCCAAGCCTGGTCAAGTAACCAACTTCTGAGGGAATTCCACCATGGAAAGAGTTATATGCAAGGTTGAGGGATCGAAGGAAAGAAAGATTTCCAATGTGGGGTGATATGGTGCCAACCAACTTATTGTTTTTTAGGTCCAAACCGATGACTCTTTGGTGTTTGTTGCCACAAGTGACCCCAACCCAGTGGCAGAAATGGAGAGAGTCATTCCAAGAAGCCAGGACATTAAGAGGGCCATCTATGTGGGACTTGAATTGGAGCAGTGCAAGTTTATCAGTTTCGTTTGAAAGTGTGGTAGCTAAGGAAAATTTTGAGATCGATAAAGAGAGGAACAGAAGAAAGATGGCATGGTAGGTTAGTGAGAAGAGTGGTCGTGTATTCATAAGCAGATGATCCATCTTGTAGGAGGAAATTAGCTTCTTCAGATGATCCATCTTGTATTTATATGCTGTATAATTTATATATGTAGTTACTATGTGTTTCAGAGTTTCAGTAGAGAGAAGGTGAGAGTTTGAGAGAGGTAAGGAAGGAAGGCTGAGGAAGAAGGGGAAACGGCGCAAGAGAGAATGAGATGAGACGTGGGGTTTTTAAATTTTAAGGGTCCGTTTGGGAGCAGCTGAAACTGAAAACTGAAAACTGAAAACTGAGATGAGCAAAATAACGTGTAAAAACACTGTTTTAAAATTTTCATTGGCCTAAAATCACTGTTCATGGCCAATGAACAGTGACGCGCGCGCCTCACTTAAGTGAAAAAAAAAAAAAAAGAAAAAAGAAAAAAAAAGAAAACTTGAGCTGAAACGCCCTCTAACTCTACAGTTTCAAAACGACGCCGTTTGAGCCTGATATTAATTTTAATATCAGTTCCAAAACGACGTCGTTTTGGTATTAGATTAAAAAAAAAAAAAAAAAAAAACATGTAACGTTGTCGTTTTATAAACCCTAAATATTTTTTATCCCCATCCCAACATCAGATTCGTATCTCTCTTTCTCTCTCTCTTCCCGTTAGTCTTTCTTCAGCCTCCGCCACTTGCTGTCAGTCTGTCACCATTCTATACTGCTTGATGCTTTGTTCTTGGAGTTTCACCCTCTCCCCTCCCCCTTGTTCTATCAGGTTTCTTAATCTATTTTCCTTTCATAGTTTTGTTTCATCTTTTATGACTTAGGTTTAGTTAGTATTTCAAGTTCTTACATGAATAAATTATATATTATGAATAAACAAATTGATGAATTTCTGAATCTGGAGATGTATTCTGTTCTTTAGTTCACTACTTGAAATCAGTCTAATTCACATATTGTGATTTTTTTGATAAACTATTATTTATCATTTTTTCCATCAATATCATAACATAAGTTGATCATTAATTGTATCGTCGGGGAAGCTCTTATATTGTGTAATTGCTGGTTTAAATAGAGGAATTTACAGAGTGTTGTGCGTGAAAGAGAGAGAGTCTTCCGTTTATAGTCAAGTCTTTTTTTTTTATTTTTTTCATTTTTGAACTTTTGACTGACTTAACCCACTTTATTAGACTTTAGGTCTATTCTGTAGCCCTTGGTATTTAAAGTATCTTTACAGGAGTCTTCCGTTTACAGTCAAGTCTTTTCTTTTTCTTTTTTTTTTTTTTTTTTTTTTTTTACACTTTTGACTTACTTAACTCACTTTATTAAAGTTTAGGTCTATTCTGTGGCCCTTGGCATTTAAAGTATCTTTACAGTATAAGATAGAGAGTCTTCCGTTTACAGTCAAGTCTTTTTTTTCTTTCTTTTTTTGAACTTTTGACTTACTTCACTCACTTTATTAAAGTTTAGGTCTATTATGTGGCCCTTGGCATTTAAAGTATCTTTACAGTATAAGATAGAATGGAGAAAATTTCGTTTATCAAGAAAAAAAGAATGGAGATAATTTCTTGAACTTTGCCTTGGAGACTCTCACGCGGACTGATGGTGGGATCCACATGTTGGTTCCTGTCGCTAAAGGCAAAGCTATATAAAATTCAAATGTGAGCAAAATGAAGATGAAGTGAGATATTTTCTATAATTTATTTTTTATTTACTTATCTAATTTAAACATACGTATGATTTGTTTCTTAAAAGAATTTATAAAACTAAAACTAAACTGCTCTCACACAAACCATCGCAGGAAAGCAGGCCCGCAAAGGCCTATTTATCAAATTTTAGGATGCTCCCAATAACAAATGCTGGTGCTTCATCATGAACAAAGGCCTTAAGAATAGAGTAAACAAAGCTGACAACGTTACATTCTTGAGTAATGAATACTCATCGATTAGCAACCTAACAGACTCAGCTAGGCATGCACGCTTAGAGCATCCACTGCTGGAAATGTCATCTTATCTTATTTTACCATTCTACAAAGTTACTGCCATACCATTTTACAATATACCTAACATCCCAAAACTTTATTTTTTTTTTCATTTTATTTAAATATTATTTTTTAATCCTTTTTTTACTATTTTTCTTTTTCTCTTCCTTTTCCTCTCTTTCTCCCTTAACCTCTAGCAAACCCATACCCAGCAAAATCACAACAAAAAATCACCCACAACCACGCCGAACTTGCCGCCACAACATCAAACCCATCGGAAAAAATCACAATCACCAGACCTAAATCCAACCACTTAAACACCACCCAAATCCGACCCAAATGCCAAAAACCCATGAACAAACTCATGACCTCAACGCCTCCACCATAGAAGCTAATCGAGTCTCCACGCTGGTGCCTCCATGCCGTTGAAGAAGAGAGAGTAGGATGAAGAGAGAGAGAGAGAGAGAGAGAGAGAGAGAGAGAGAGAGAGAGAGAGAGAGAGAGAGAAAGATAATGAAAATTATAAAATAATGAAAGATGAGAGAGAAGAACCAAACCGATTAAAAAATAATTTTTGTTTATACGATTGTACTATAGTGTCGTCCTACTTTTAGGATGGTATTGTAGCACTATTGCAAATTTTTTTACAAGTTTACATGTTTTACCGTTTCATTATTGAGAGTTATTGGGTCTAAATGCTCAAATAAACTTAAATTTGCCATATAGCCTTTCCACTGCTGATGCTCTTAGGTTGTACTGTTTTTATTATATTCAAAACTAGCTTGGCCAACATGACAAATCAATCATATATAGCATACATGATACACCAATGACCAAGCAAGCTCAATCTCTAATTAACAAGCATGTAAACCCCAGATTACATGTTCCGTATCTCCGAGCTAATCAATATACGCAAAATTCAATATTGTCAATCAGTGAACCCAACTAATATCTACTCTAAATTCGAGTTAAGTCAGTCAAGAATTCATTTAACATGACTTGACTCAGTTTATTAAAGCGTAGGTCCAAAGTGTGACCCTTGCTTTTTTTTTTTTTTTTTTTTGACAGAAGTGATAGAAGTGACCCCTGCTTTTTAAAGAATCTTTAGACTTTACACTTTGGTTCTCACGCGGACTGAAGGTGGGATCCACACATTGGTTCCTGCTACTAGAGACAAAGCTAAAAAATTTTGCAAATGCCAGCAAAATGAAGGCGAAATGAGATATACTAGTTGCTATAGTTTTTTATTTTTTATTTTTTATTTTTATTTACTTCTCTAATTCAAACAAATATATATACTCTGTTTTTTAAAAGAATTTATAAATATTTTTTGTACATAAAATAAATAAATTGAGTTCAATAATTTATTTTGTGCGTAAATGGGGATTCAAACTCAAAATTAAGAATGTCTTTGGTGGTTGTCTACTTGTCTTCTTTTAGGGTATTTTTTGTGAAGTTTTTTCAAAACATTTTGGAAATTCAACTTTAGATTGTTTGTTTTTCTTTCATTTTTTTAAGCCTAAAAATTAAAATTAAGAAGAAAAAAAAAACAAATAAACAAACTAAAACTAAAACTAAACCTAAACCGATCTCACATATACCATCACAAAAAAGGACGCCCATAAAGGCCCATTCATCAAATTATGAGCTACTCCTAACAACAAAGAGAGAAATAGAGGACACTACAATAGGCCCGAAAGGTAAGCCCATCTAACAACGAAACTTCTAGCAACTCTTTTCGGACTGCGTTACGCTGAGCCTTGTATCTTTGCACCGATTATGTAAGCTCAACATGTCACACAAAAGGGCTATGAAATCTATGTATCAAGGGCTGCCCTTGAAGCAAATGGTGGTGCTATCATGAACAAAGGCCTTAAGAATGGAGCAAACAAAGCTGATGATACATCCTTGAGTAATGAATACTAATATGCATAACCTAGTTCAGCTAGGGCATGGCTAGGCAGTTTTTATAAATGTTCAAGCCAGGATATTGAGACTTGACCCAAATGACAAATCAATCATAGAAAACATATACCGTACACCAATGACCAAGCATGCTTAATGTCACGACCCAAATTCATGGAATATGAATTTAGATGCATGACTAACTTGCTAATCTTGCATATCTCAATAAACATAATTAATTTAATAATTAAGAAAACTCCAAATAAACAATGCTCTTACTAAACCTTTTACAATATTTAAACTCCACAATTTAAAAAATAATCTCCAAATACTATAAAATCTTAAGCAAAAAAATAACTAAAAATCCTATAAAGCTTCAAGCATTATTGAAGTCGCCTAAAAACTCCTACGCTCTACCTTGCACCTTACGTTGCGATCCAAAGGTTTTGTTCCGCAACTAAACTTTAATCTGAAATGGTAATTAATGGGGTAAGCCACACCTCTAGTAAGCAATTATGCACAATACACAACAGAATCGAGTCAAGCAAAACATGAGTATTTAGATTTCACAAATTCACTCAAAGATATCAAATATAGATTTCCAAACATATAATGAGCCACTTAATACAAATGTGATCAAATCTTAAAATTGTTAAAAAACACATACATATAATTGATCAGAGTACAGTGTCATATATACACATATTACATATTCTCACATACAATCCTGTGAGTGGATACCAACATCTAACCCTTGCTGGTGAGGGATCGACACTTATTCTCATATGCAATCTTGTGAGTGGGTTTACACATATATCTGATCAATTTTAAAAACACTTAATGAGTCACATATCACAAAAGCAAAATTTATACAAAGTAGAATAATTTACTTAATAGTAACAATCATTCCAAATATAGAGGCTTATTGAAGATCACAATATTGAGTTGAACATAAATCAAAGGATGCTTGACTTTCTTGGAGAATGAGTAGAAACTGAGACGTTTATACAAGTATTTTACAATTCTTGAGTAAAATTGAAAATTCAATTTACTAAAAGAAACGTTTTAAATACCATTTGGAAAATAGGAATATGACTTTGAAATCACTTGGTTTTAAACAAATTTAAAGAGTAAGAACCTTTTTAGAAAACTTACATTGGAATTGAATTCTTTTCTGAAAATAATTTAGTTTAGAAATTATCTTTTAAATGAGATTCAGACATTCAAAACATTATTTAAAAATTTGGAGTTTCTCTTTAAAACATTATTTAAAAGCCAAGTTTCACTTTTAATGATGTAAAAATTCTCTTGATAAACTTTGGAAAACGTAAGCTTAAAAACATAACTTTTGAAAACTTTGAACTTTTAAGAACCTAATAAACAAAACTTGTGCATATTATGCATAATTACTTACCTCTCTTACTAATATATTTGAACACAGCTGAACACTTTAATCTTCCGTAAGCTCTTAACAAAATAATGCGTTAATCAGTAAGCATGAAGTCTAATTGTTAGAAACCTTTTCTTTCCTACTGTCCTACAAAAATCAAGTATGAAAACTACTTTTATATATACCATTGAATTAAGAAATTTACAATAAGGGTCAAGAATTCAGCACTACTCCAAAGTTGCCTTAACTCTAGGAACAAAACTTCTAAAAACTTATCACTTATTCATGCGTTCATATAGAATAATCATGTAAACCTATTAAAATTCATTAGGATGGTAGGTCATTCCCATAGATCTTTAAGAGAGAGATATACCTGACCACACGGATGCAGAACTTTGTTTCTTGTATTTTCGCAATCTTTCTCTACCTTTCACACAAGAAACCCTATGACTACTCTTTAGCTTTACGCGTTAAATATGCTTTCTACTTGGGTTGGAGTTTGTTAGGATATATGTGATTCATGTTAGGAACATATGCCAATATTTTATGTAATTGGTTAATCCTTTGATAAAACGCACTTTACTTGTATTTGGGTAAATCTAGGATGTGTTTAATACTTCAAAAACAAGGTTTGAAGTTCAAGTGTTAAAGCCATTCAAGTCTATCCAAAAATCAAGTGAAGATGTGTTGTTCATTAAAACTCGACAGCTATCTCAACACCTAGTATCTATCGAGGTTTAAAAAGCTGTCTAAGAATGAAGCTCGATAGCTACTCGACAGATAGGGTATCTGTCGAGATTTATGAAAAACAGATTTTCAGTTTTGATTTTCATTCAATCCATGAATGTATGTTTAGGCTTTCTTTTCTCACAGCCCTAAACATATATAAGAATTATTTGAAGGGCCATCACAGAGAGCACAATTGCACAAGTGTGAAGCCAAGTGTTATTCATGCAAATTGTGACCGAAAACCTAGTTTGCCCTAGTTCATCTTGAAGAAGTTGCTATATTTTTACACCGTAGGGTTTTGTGATCATGCAACTTCATGACCTGCATCGTGTGATGAATTGAAGAACTTTGCAGCCAACATCCTTCTCAAGTTGGTGATCAAGTCGCGTTCTGAGATCCACGTATCTTTTGTTTAGTCACGTACTAGGAGCGGTGTAATACAAGGAGAGATTGTCACTACAGAATAATTCCAAACAACTGTAAGTTAGTATAAGGTACTGAGATTCTTTTACTTGTAACTACTTGTTGTGATAATAGTGAATTCTCGGGAGTGGTGATCTCAAATATACCCGATGGGGTTTTTGTCTTAGAGGTTTTTTCCATTCGTAAACAAATTATCGTGTCAACTTTATTTTCCATTACATTATATTTTAGTTGGCAATTTTTTTGTGCTGCCATGTACATTACATGTTAATTTGATTAATTAATAAATTTGGCTAATTAATCAATTAATTAATCACAAGGGGTCAATATATTCTCGGCCTATCAAAGTTTAAGATCCACTAACACTTATCTCTTTAGTCTCCAAGAAGCTCAAAAACTTAAATATACTTTCAAGACTTTAATTCTCAATTAACGTCAAATTAAAGTTTATTTGTTTAGATAAGCCGGAATTCCAAAGGATTCCAATAACTCTTAAACTTCTAATCCAAATATGTTTTAATTCTCTAATCATTAAGGAGACTAAAAGTTTTATATGAATAACCCACAAAGTAACACTCCACGTTACATCTTCCTCTTCTATTTATTTATTTATTATTTTAATTGCTGCACTAAATTGTATGCACTAAAACTTTAATTTTCTCACCTATTTTGTAGCACCACAAAATTGTCTACTCTTATCTTACTCTGCACACATATATAGTACCTTAACTCTATAATAATAATGAAAATGATGGTGATGATCATATAATAAAATTGGGATATTACACTCAATGTCTAACAAGCATGTAAACACGACAATACATGTTCCATATCTCAGAGTTAATCAATTGTGGAAAAAAAATCCATTAGCAATTAGTGAAACCCAACTAATATCTACCCCAAATATAATCTATGGTGAACCACTCAAAAAAAGGTGCTAAACTTTCAACAACTTGTTGTATATTCTTTTTCTGGCATGCTTTGATGGTTTTCCCTTCCAACCAGCATGCTGAATAAAAACGAAACTACTAGCTTTCTTGCTACCATAGTTTCAAATGCATAAATGCTCTTCACATGGAAAAGAGGTATCCATATCAAGTTGACATTGGCGTTATGTATATATCTTTGCATATCCTTCTCTTTCTATAACTTAAAAGTCCTTCAATTTTGTCATGCATTTTTATCTATAGTTGCTTTTGCCTTTTATGGATTCATCACTAGATTTTAGTATGATCTTAACCTACTCTGCAATCCTCTCTTATCTATGTTACACTAATTAATTACAAACACAGATATGTGATCAACTTTGATTAGTTTCTTAAGAATCCAAAACCATTCAAAATTTTGAGATAAGACTTAATCATTGACATTGTATGCCTTTTATACCCATCATGAAAAAAACTCCTCTATTTAGATTCCCTTCTCAGTTTCAGACCATGCAAACCTAAAAATATGGTCTTGTCAGTCCAATGATCCAAGTTTTCACAAAGTGCAAAACATCATAATGCCCCCATACTCAAAGCCAGAATTTCACGCATTCTACTGTTCCTAAAATGCCAGAACTGCACCAACATTGTTGAACTTAGAATCATTGAAAGTTACAAAAACCAAACCAAAACCCACAATTATTTCACCTGTACACACCCCTACAAAACTTTTCTTCAAGAAAAGAAAAAAAAAAGCCCATTTCACATTAGTATTCATTAGTCATTACACAAAACTAAAAAGATAAAAATTAAACCCAATAATAATAATAATAATAATAATAATAATAATAAAAACATAAAGAGTCAAATATTTATTAGTTAACTAATCAATTAGACTCATGATCCAATAGGTTGTTCTTGTTGTTGTTGTTGTTGTGGTGGTGGTTCTGAAGGTGAGTCATCGGGCCCTGATTCTCTACGGTGATGAGCATTTTTGTTATTGTGCATCCACACTTTGAGCACATTGTGTTTGACACCGATTTTCGAACAGAACTGGTTGAGTGCCACGTCATCGTGCCTCTGTATCCTTCACCCAATCTTCTCATCGAACTCTAGCATTTTCTCCTTTTGCTCCTACGTGAACTTGGTCCTAAACCTCTTCGCACTATTAGTATTATTAATACTACCACTCCCTATGATCGTCACGGGTCCCACCACTCTCTCTGGCATCTCTGACCTCCACGATCGTGATGATCACCATCGTGATGTTGATGATACTGATGGTGATGGTGATGAGTGACAGCCATGGCAGTGCCTCTAGCTCTGGTTCAAGTGTTTCAAGTCTAGAAGATTCAAATCATGAAGAAGAAGCTCCAACGGCTAGTTCCCATTCCAAAATGTTGTCGTGTATGAGGCTAGGAAAACATAAAGGAAGATTAAAGCAAAATGCCACCGTTTCTCATTAAAGTAAACAGTGCCGTTTCATGTGTGTTGTAATGTTATCAATTGTAGTTTGTTATTTCTGTTAGTACACGTGTGTGAGTCTGGTAGAGCACGTGTAAGGCAGTTACCGCTGTTTTCCTTTCCTTCTCTCTTGCTCTGTATGTATATATAGATTGGTTCACCTATTGTATCTGTATCTAGACAGTTTTCAGTGTATAATACTTGAAGTTTTTTTTTTTTTTTCAATCTCATCTCTCTCTTTCTCTCTGCTTCTTTCTTCTAAAGTGTTTATTATAGAATTTGTGAATTGAGAGAGATTTTTCATGGTATCAGAGCTTTGATCCATATCAATGGCTTCTGCTCACTCTGGTTCGTCTTCTGCATCGTCTACCTCAACTTCTCTACCAGCTATGGCTACTATGAGCTTACCAGTGAATTCTTCACTGCTATTGTTGTCAAATATGTCATCTATGATGACAATAAAGTTTGATTATGGAAATTATACAGTTTGGAAACATCAAATTTAGGTAATTCTTGATACCTATTCAATGATTGATGTTCTTGATGATTCAATTACTGTTCCAGATAGATTTCTTAAAGATTCATCTGTTAATTTTATTGTTGAGATTAATCCAGCGTTTATAGCTTGGAAGAATCGTGAACAAGCTATGTTCACTTTCTTGAATTCAACTCTTTCCCCTGCAATTCTTGCTCTCACTGTTGGGCAAAAGTCTGCTAGAGGAGTTTGGAGAGTGTTGGAGAAGAGATTTGCATCTATCTCGAGGTCTCTCATTATGAGTTTGTGTAATGAATTGAATGCAATTAAGAAGGGTGTTGATTCAATTAATAGCTATTTTCAGAAAATTAAGCAAGCTAAAGATATATTGGCTGTTGTTTCAGTATTTGTGGATGACGAGGAACTTCTCCATATCATTCTTGATGGTCTTCCCTCTGAATATGATTCCTTTAGTTCTGCTATTAGGACTAAAAGTGACGTGTTGTCAGTAGAGGAGTTGAATGCCTTACTCAATGATGAAGAACGAGTTATCAAAAAGAGATCTAAGATTGTTGATTCAGCTTCTATGGCTATGGTTGCGAACTTTCATTCTCAAGGTTCTCAAGGTTTTCAACGAGAAAGAGGTGGTAGAAATCATAGTCAGAGAGGAAGAGGTCGTGGTAATAATCATAATTTTGGAGGTTCTCACTATAGTGGAAGTAGTTCTTCCAGTCCTAATCAGTTCAGGGTTTTCTCCTCCATTTCAGCCCTTCAATCATGCTAAGCAATCATCTAATCAAAATCCAGGTCAATCAAGCAGGCCTATCTATCAAATCTGTGGCAAAAGTGGTCACTCAACTCTTGATTGTTACCATCGTATGGATTTCACATATCAAGGGAGGCATCCACCTGCAAAACTTGCTTCTATGGTGGCTAATGCTGCTCAAGTTCAAGCTTCTAATGCTTGGCTTATTGACACAGGTTGCTTAGACCATGTGACTCCTAATCTGTCACAACTCTCTCTTCTGCAGTAACTAGTTCAAGGTTCTGAGACTGTCACAGTTGGCAATGGTCAAGAATCGCCAGTCACTCACATTGGAAACGGTGAGCTTTGAACCCTAACTCATAACTTTAGGCTTGACAACATTTTAAGAGTGCCTGACCTTGCTTCTAATCTCTTATCTGTTCATAAACTTTGCCTCCAAAATAATGCTTTTTGTTATTTTGATGCACATAAGTTCTTAATTCAAGATTTACACACGAGGAAGATCCTCTATGCAGGGTTGAGTAAAGATGGAATTTATCCTATTCCATCTGCCTTTAATCTGTCTTCATCCTCTAGCTTCAGTTCTGCTCAGTCTTCTACTTCTGTCACAGTCAAACCATATTAAATTCTGCTATGGCATCACAGACTTGGGCATCCAAGTTCTAAAATCTTACTTTCTGCTTTGAAACCTGTATTTCCTTTTCTTTGTCTCAGATTGATGAAGTTTGTTCATCTTGTGAATACTATATAAGTGCTAAAATGCACAGATTTCATTTGAATAAAACTCATCTTGCTTCTACTTCAATTCTTGAACTTGTGCATAGTGATATTTGGGGTCTTTCTCTCATTACTTCTTTGCTTGGTATTAATTACTATGTGATTTTTGTTGATGACTACTCACGTTTTACTTGGTTATTTCTTCTCAAGCATAAAACTGAAGTTCTTTTTGTCTTTAAGCGCTTCAAGTGCATGGTTGAAATTCAGTTCAGTTCTAAACTTAAGGTTCTAAGGACTGACAATGAATCTGAATACTTTAGTACTGAGTTTAAGTCTTTTTGTTCGGCCTCCGGTATTTTCCACCAATCCTCACGTCCTCATACTCCTGAACAAAATGGTGTTTCAGAGAGGAAACATAGGCATATAGCTGAAACTGGTCTTGCCCTTCTCTATCAATCCCACCTTCCTCTCAATTATTGGTCCTACGCATTTTCTGCTACCACTTACCTTATCAACAGACTGCCTTCTTCAGTCTTAGGTTTTCACTAACCTTAGGAGAGAGTCTATGCTAAACCTCCTTCACTTCATGCTCTTTAAGCTTTTGGCTATGCATGCTATCCATATCTTAGGCCTTTTAACAGAAACAAACTACAGCCTAGGTCTAAACCTTGTGTGTTTCTTGACTATCCTCTATTTTCTAAAGGGTATATCTGTCTTGATCCTACTACCAACAAAATTTACATTGTTTGTCATGTATTGTTCAATGAGTCTCTCTTTCCCTTTGCTCTTGATTTTGACTTTACTAATCCCAATATTCCTTTCTCCTCATCATTCTCTGATTGGTGTTCTAAGCATAAGCCTTCTAAGCCAAAGCCTTCCTTTGATGAGTTTGTTGTTACTCCTTCTGATGAGTCTACCTTTGTTTCTCCACCTTCTGATCTCACATCATCTCTTATTCCTTCCTTTCTTTCTCCAACTCTTCCAATTCCTATTGTTCCTCCTCCTTTAGATATTCCTTCATCCATCTCTAGTCCCTCTTCCATCGCCTTACTTGTTTCTACTCCTATCAACCCTCCTTCTTCCTCAGTGTCTGCTCCTATTCTTTCTAATCCTTCTACAATTGTTCCTGCTTCCATAAACACTCATCCTATGCTCACAAGGTCAAAGCATGGCATCTAGAAGCCTAAGGTTATGCAAGTTCATTCTGATTACACTATCTCAGAACCACCTACTTTTGCTATTGCCTCTAAACACCCTCAATGGGTAGTTGCTCTGGATGCTAAATTTCAGTCTTTACAGAAGCAACATACCTGGTCTCTGGTTCCTCTTCCTCCTCATAAAAATGTTGTAACTTGCAAATGGGTTTATAAGTTGAAAAGGCATAGTGATGGCTCTATTGCAAGGTATAAAGCCAGATTAGTGGAGAAGGGTTTTCTTCAGCAATATGGCATGGATTATGATGAGACTTTTAGACCTGTGGTTAAGCCTGCTACTGTTAGGATTCTTCTTGCTTTGGCTATGCAGTTTGGCTGGGAATTGAGGCAGTTAGATGTCACTAATGCATTCTTGCATGGCGTTCTCAAAGAGGAAGTTTATATGGCTCAACCTCAAGACTATGTTGATCCATCCTTTCCTAAGCATGTCTGTCTTCTTCACAAGGCTCTTTATGGTCTCGAGCAAGCTCATAGATCTTGGTTTGAGAGGTTTACTTCCCAATTGCTTCACATTGGCTTTTGTGCTTCTACTGCAAATGGTAATCTTTTCATTTTGAGGCATGGTTCCTATATTGTCTATCTGTTGTTGTATGTGGATGACATAATCATCACAGGCAACAATTCTGGTTTTGTTTCTTTTGTCATCAAGCTGTTGGGGGTGGATTTTGATCTCAAGGATCTTAGGCTGCTTCACTACTTTCTTGGCTTGCAAATTGATTGCATTTCTTTTGGTTTATTTATGTGTCAATCCAAATATGCCTTTGATCTCCTTCAGAAATTTGGTATGACTACCTGCAAGCCTTGTAAAACTCCTTCCTCCCTTAACTTCCATCTTCTCCCTGGTAATAGTCCCTTGTTACCTGATCCTACATCCTATAGGAGTTTGGTGGGTGCCTTACAATATCTCACCTTTACACAGCCAAATCTTTCCTTTGTAGTTCAACAAGCTTGTCAGTTTATGAGTGCTCCTACTCAGAATCATCTTCAGGCTGCTAAGCGTATTCTTAGATATCTTCAAGGCACCTTGCATTTTGGTATTGCCTTTACTCCTGGTCCAATTTCTTTGTCTGCTTATAGTGATTCTAATCCCTTATTGGTATGGTGGTATTTTTTGGCAATTTTCCTGTCACTTGGTCTGCAAAGAAGCAAGACACTGTATCTCGTTCTTCCAAAGAGACTAAATATCGAGCTTTGGCTTCCACTATTGCTGAGTTATATTGGATAAGGATGCTTCTTCGTGATTTTGGTATTTTTCTTCCTCATCCTTCTCTTCTTTGGTGTTATAATGCTAGTGCTCTGGCTATTGCATCAAATCCTGTCTTTCATGCTCATATCAAGCATATTGAAGTTGATTATCATTTTGTTCAAGAGAAAGTTCTTAGGCGTGATGTGTTGATTATGTTCATCTCTACTCATGATCAATTGGCTGATCTGTTTACAAAAGGTCTTCCTTGTCCTCGGTTTGCTTTGCTTACCTCCAAACTCATGTGAAAATTCCCCATTCGTTTGAGGGGGATGACGGCCATGGCAGTGCTTCTAGCTCTGGTTCAAGTGTTTCAAGTCCAGGAGATTCAAATCATGAAGAAGAAGCTCCAACAGCTAGTTCTCATTCCAAAACGCTGTCATGTATGAGGCTAGGAAAACATAAAGGAAGATTAAAACAAAGCGCCACAGTTTCTCATTAAAGTAAACGGTGCTCTTTCGTGTGTGTTGTAATATTATCAACTGTAGTTTGTTATTTCTGTTAGTACACGTGTGTGGGTTTGGTAGAGCACATGTGAGGCAGTTACCACAATTTTTCTTTCCTTCTCTCTTGCTCTGTATGTATATATAGATGGGTTCACCTATTGTATCTGTATCTAGACAATTTTCAGCATATAATACCTGAAGTTTTTTTTTTTTCCAGTCTCATCTCTCTCATTCTCTCTGCTTCTTTCTTCTTAAGTGTTTGTTGTAAAATTTGTGAATTGAGAGAGATTTTTCAATGAGGATGTCCATGCGGCACAACAGCGGGGCCACCGTTGTACAGCGCAAACATTGGTGGTGGAGAGTGCAGGTGCAAGGGATGGTGATGCGGCGGCTCACGGCCAAATACTTCCCTCCTCTGAAAATTGCAATAACAGCCACATGCGGCGCACGTGAGCGAGTTCTCATGCTGCTAATCTTTAACAACAGCGTTGTTGTTGCTGTTGGTGCCATATGGCATGAACTCACCGCAGCTGTCGTTGGCATGACCACCTAGAGAGGCCGCGTGGTTTCGCATGCATTCCTTGTAGTTAACGGTAATAACAGTATTATTAATGGTCATACTCGACAGGTTCATAACTACCGGTTCATGATCAACTACATCATTGTTGTTGTGGTTGTTGTTGTTGTTGTTGTTATGGTTCTTCTTAATGCCGTTGTTTTGGTTCTTGGACTTGGGGGTGTGGTTGTTGTAAGATACAACGGTTAAGTCCATGAATATAGAAGAGGGTGGGTTTGGGTGTCTTGGGTTTTTTTTAAGGTAAAATGGGATTAGATTTAGGGGAAAAGAAAAGAGATGGGAGTTGAGACAAAGAGTTAAGGTAGGAGAATGGGATTTTGTGGGTTTGGTTTTCTGTTTTTAAGAATGGAGGAATTGTGATTCCAAGGTTGAGGTTGTGGTAGTCATCATGACAATAATAATCGTTAGGTAATTCAGTGAAGATGAGGCGTGAAATGCATTTAAGACAAGCGTCACTAGAGAAGAACAAAGATATAATAGAATAGATTATAGGCCTGTTAACTTACACATGCTGGTTTCTTTTTTTTCTTTTTTTCTTTTTTTCTCTCTTCTACTTTTGTTTACATTTTTCTGGTACAATTAGTTTTTGGTGTAAGTGGGTATTGAATTTCAGATCTCTAATTCAACCATTAGAGACTTTACCAGTTGAACTAACTAGAACCCACAAAATTAAGAAAATGTATATAGTGTTGTCTTGTTATAAATTTAGTTACACCAAATAAGAAACAAGGATTTTTTTTTTTTTTTTTTACTATAGTGGGAAAGAGAAAATTGAACCTTAATTAGATATCTTTTCTAAAAATACCAAGAGGTGTTAACAACTTAATTAACCTACTGAGCTACAACCCTATTGACAAATAAGAAATAATAATGTCTTTGCATGACATGGGCATTACATATACCCTTAAATCCATAATAATAATTAAATTTTGATCATAAAAATGGAATATTGTGTTTTCAGAAACAAGTAGAGAAGATTATCTTCTTGAGTTTGCAAAAGATGTTAATTTGGAAACTTTGGAATGAAAGCTGCAACAAATTCTTGTTAATAGAATTTCATTTTTTTTTCTTAAAGTATTAAATTTCTAGATCGTTTTTGTTGTAAAGTTGAGATGTAAAAAGCTTTGTTTAAAATGGATAAAAATCAGTTAATCCGATATGAGTTGTTTGCTAGATACTTAACCATGTTGTTTTAACTTTAATTGAATTTTAATCAATTTTCCAATAATTTATTCAATCTTTCAGAGATGATTAATCCTTGGGACTTTGGGACATTGTTATAATAAATCTTGAATTCAAATATCGTATATATAAAAAAGCCATTAAATTAGAATGCATTTCCAACTTGAATTGCTGATAGTGTCCTTGGCCAAAGTTTTCCTAGCTATTCCGATTTCCTAAGTTGAATTAAGATTTCATTGTAGAAAAAGAAAACTAAAAACCCAAAATTCATAAAATCTTTACCAAACTTCAAAACCGTGATTGTTTTAAACTATTTTCAAATAGGACAATACCATGTCTGCTCAAAAGGCTGAGATATGTCTAAACCATGATTGTGTTACAACTTATATGCACACATTCAAGACATCTTCAAGTGTTACAAACATTAAAACCGTGCACAAAATGAAAAATATATATTCGAGAAAAAAAATGCATAAAATTACAAGAACTTTATATAAACAACTTTATAAATTATTGAGAAATGTATTCTTAACTCACGCTATTATCTATTTATTTATTTCATTTATTTATTTGGATGTGAGATTTATAAGTTGTGAAAGAAAGATATAAGTTTTGCATACATAAAGAATTATTATTATTATTATTTTTTTTTTAGTACGAACCTTCAACATCTGATGATTTCTAATTACCATCAAATCAAACCATCAACCATTTTTTGTGTATCTAACCCACTGGCTTAGTTCAACCCAACTTGACACCTCACATTTGTTTTCATGGGTTGGCAAGTTGGGTTGGGTTAGGATGGGTGTTGAGGTACAAATTTTCGGGTTCTAATTTCTTTAGCCCACTCACAAAAATACACACACAAGCCTAAGAATTATTTTAAAGCCCACATAAATATTCCCCATGTATTACTTAAATATTTTCCACGTTATTGGGCCCCCACAAATATTCTATATATATATGCCCCACAAATTGCCTTGAGCCATCTCACAAATATTACCCATTACATTCCACATGTTATCCAACTTGGGCTTTCACAAAAATACTCATCACCTTACTACGAACATTGGGCCACAAAATTATACTCCCTCCACAAGAAAGCCCAAAAATCATTTAACTTGTTGGCAAGACTCAAAAGGCCCAACAAAACCCTTTTCTAAGCTCATTGCTACACGGTACCTTTACTAAGCCCGTTGCTACACAGCACCTCTAAGCCCGTTGCTACACTTCACCTTTACTAAGCCCGTTGCTACATGGCACCTTACAAAGCCCATTGCTATACGGCACCTCTAAGCCCGTTGCTACACGACACCTTTACTAAGCTCGTTGTTACACGGCACCTTACAAAGCCCGTTGCTACACGACACCTTACAAAATCCGTTGCTACACGGCACCTCTAAGTTCGTTGCTATACGGCATTATCTTTACAAAATTTTAAACTATTTTAACAAAGCTCGAATACTAATTTGACACTATTTTAGCAAAGCCCAAATATTAGTTTGACACTATTTCTACAAAGCCCAAATATCAATTTGGCAAACTATTTACACAACGTTTTTACAAAGCCCAAATACTAATTTGACAACTATTTTAACAAAGCTCAAATACTAATTTGGCACTATTTTCACAAAAGCCCAAATACTAATTTGGCACTATTTTAACAAAGCCCAAATATTATCTTTGGCAACTATTTCAACTATTTCCTAAAGCCCAAATATTATTTGGCAACTATTTCATAAAAGCCCAATATTATTTTAGCAACTATTTCAATTATTTCATAAAGTCCAAATATTATTTGGCAACTATTTCATAAAAGCCTAATATTAGTTTGGCAACTATTTCAACTACTTCCTAAAGCCCAAATATTATTTGGCAACTATTTCATAAAAACCTAATATTATTTTGGCAACTACTTCCTAAAGCCCAAATATTATTTGGCAACTATTTCATAAAAACCTAATATTATTTTGGCAACTATTTTAATTATTTCCTAAAGCCTAAATATTATTTGGCAACTATTTCATAAAGCCCAATGTTATTTTGGCAACTACTTACAAAACTTAGATACTATATTCACAATTATTTCACATATACCAAATCCCTTACTCATGGGAAATATAAGTGTTCATCCTCCAAGAAAATACTCTTCTTGCAAAGTTTATAAAAGCCCATGAGTATCATCTATGGCAAAATTCTTCATTTTGTAGGAATAATCAAGCCCAAAGCAACTCAAACATAAGGCCCAGCTGGACCAACCCAGCCCATATCCAAGTCCTAGCAACTGAAGTTCAAGTGAGCTAATCAGCCAAAACCCAGCATAAGTCAACAGTTGGAGCCCACTGCTGTCAGGTTTCAGCTTGTCCCATCAGGTCAAAACAAGACACATGTCCATCAGGGGTTGAACCCTTCCTCCACAAGCTGAAATATCATCATTTATTATGTGACATAAAGCTGAGACAAACTTGACATAAGGCTGAAAAAACTTGACAGGGAGCTGAAGCACTTCAGCTAGCCATCTCCTCTTTTTTCTCCAACCCATTCGGTCAAGCATCAATGGCAACCATGACCAAGCCATTAAAGCTCTTGAAGCAAGCTGAAATCAGCTCATTTTTCATGTTAAAAATATGCATTTTCTGGTTCATGGACCAAGCACATGAACCCCTTCTGAGGAAACTTAGGGAAATGTGGCTTGGAGGGCACCAAGGGGATCCCCGCAGAGTTCCTATCAAAGGCTCCAAGGTTGACACCTGGCTTGGAGTGATGCAACTTGCCTTTGGGAGCTCTGAATCTAGTAAGCAGCACAACCAAGGTCATTAGCTTAATGCATGCTTTAACCCCATCAGCCAAGACCAATCAGCATTAATGCTAAGTCAGAATCCCAGCTGATATTACCCAAAAACAACAAAAGTCTTCCAAAAAGTTAAGCTTACCATTCTCAGCTAACACCCTAAGAACAAATCCCAAAGGATTTTCTGAAAATTGGGGAAGACTTAGCAAAAGTTATTTGCCAATTACCCCCTAAACCTCAACTATAAATAGAACCCTTCATTTCACGCTAAAGGGGGGACAAGAACATACCAAGAAACAAAATCACAGAGAAAAACTCTCACAAAAACCCTTCTGTTTCAGCTTTTCAAAATCCCAGCAGAGTTCTAAGTCACCAAACTCTCATTCTCAAGCATGGAAACTGAGTTCCCCCACTCCTAGCTTAAAAACAGCTCTCATACCTCTAGTTAAAAACATACAGCTCCTCCCCAGCAAAAAGTTTCAGCAGCCCACTATACACTCTCACTCACTACCTACACTACTCACAAATGGTTTTCTCTACTTATTATATATACTACACCCAAGAGCATGCTTTGGCACCATAATGATCTTGCTGCACTAGCTGGGATATCTCTCTCTCCCTTCATCTCACACTAAGCCTTCCTCAATGATTATTATTATGGAACCCATGATATTTACTTACTCATTTACTGTTGATGGTTATGATGTAACTGTTACAATAGAATTTTCTCTAATATTGTAGTATTAGAAGATTCTTCTTCAGAGCTAACGGATGATGAGTCCTAAAATATGGATGTTTCCCTCAATCTGTGAAAAACTTTACTACTGAGTCATTTTTCTGCAGAAATTTTTTTACGGCTGGGTTACTCTCTTCTGCAGAAGTACTTTACAGCTGGGTTATTTTCCTGCAGAAATACTTTTGCGGCTAGGTTACTCTTCTCTACAGAAGTACTTTACCGCTGGGTTATTTTCTGTAGAAACACTTTACTGCTGGGTTATTTCTTACAGCGTGCTTTTTAACCGTACTGACGTGTCTACCGCAGGGATTGTTTATGGGCCATTCTTGTAAGACCTAATCTAGGCCCAAGGCATGAAAATACAGTGAATTATTTGGATCTTCGCCGATAGCCTTTGGGCCGTGCGTCGAGCCCATCGTCGAGTTTCGATATAGGCCCCCAACCCAATATAAATCTCATTTGTCAGAAAGGAAACTTTTTTGTCTCCGACAATGGGTTGTAATTTTTTTAAAGCCTTGAGCTAGATTGAGTTTATGTTAATAGTTTTTTCAGATCATCTAACCTAAGTACCTAACCCAACCCATCATATATACTAGTTTATTTTATTATTCTTATTTCAATTTTTTAGTTTGATTTATTTTGGTATTTGAGAATTATTTTTGATATATTTGAAATCTAATTTAGGTATATTATTTGAATTATAATAATTTATTGAAAAATAATTCTTAAATATTTATTAAAGTTCAATTTTTTTATTAGACATGAAACATATAAGTACAAGTGTACAACCCACTAATCCAAAATGACTTATGTGATCTTGATTGGGTTAGTCTCTACACATGCAATGGGTTGGGTCAGGCTGAGAATTTCTCAACCCGACCTTGGGTTGAAAAAATCCTCCAACTCAATCCAAACACACCTCTGTTATAGCTTATCCAATCAAGAAATCGTTTTGGATCAACCTCTTTTCTGCTTGTACAGGCCAACATGGGCATGATTCGAGCACAACTTGAAAGAAAAGAAACGAGACCCACCAATCAATTAAACGGAGGAAGGTTGATAGTAATCTTTTTGAATAACTTAGGGAAGCATGAAAGGTCAAAGAAACCACCCAAAAAGCGTTGAAGTTTAATTATTGGAAAAGAAAATTGTTACCAAATGTATTCTCTGTTCTCCATTTTAAGAAGCTAATTTTTTTAGTAACAAGCAGCTCTGCACTTTACAGTACTTTTGGTTTGGTCATTCGGTTTCTAATATTACTTCCCCACCAAACTTGACATTCTCCTTACACACGTTTTCCAAGGAAATATGTGAAATTTCACAGCGAATTCTTCAATGACTCATGGACATGCATATTAAATACCCATAAGGCTTCCGTCTAGCTTACTAGAGCACTAGATGGAATAACTCTTAACAAAAAGAATTGCATTCCTATGTAGTAAAAGAGATGCAAAGCAAGAAATTAGATACATGAATTAGATACATGAATTATTACATCAGGTGTCCCAACAAAGTAATTTTTATTTTTTGTTCATGTGACATGAACCATGTATAAAGGAATTAATAAAATTCTCGAGAAAGAAACTGATTTTTGTGTGGTTCTGTCACTAGAAATATCCTGAACTCAGGCTTCAAGTCCTGGCAGCTAAGAGGGCCATGCCACTTGAGTTTCAACCTGAATAAAAAAGAAAGATAAGCAAAGCAAATTCAATTGTGTTACACATATTTACAAATTGCAATCCCCATATTTCTTGTGTATTTAATTATATTAAAAAACTAAATACTACTTTAGTCACTGACTTTGGCACTAACCAAACAGCCGGATTTAAATTTTGTATTGCCTCCTCCATAGTAATCCACTATTACTTCAAGAAATGTTCAACACTGCAGAATTCAATCTAGTCCCTGTTCAACAAGTGACGTTCTTCTGTCGCATAAAAGACCCATGACAACAAACCCAAAATTACCAGTCTTGAAGCTTGAAACATACTCTTATTAGAGTTTCTTCTGTAATCATAATGTTCTTTGTAGGTCACATCCACTAGTCCAAACAAAATCTACAACTTTATTTATTCTTTTACTTTTCTTTCATTCCAAGGTCAACAATAAGCTACAAAATGGTGGGTTAGTTCTCCCCTTTGTATTGATAATTGCCAATGATGAAAGGCTACAATCCAGGCAGTTTCATCCAAAATACCTTTGGCTTCTTCCATTAATGAAGCAAAACTGTTGCAATTTGATTAACTACGCGAATGCTTCTCGCACTTCTGTTGCAGTTTGATTAACTACGCGAATGCTTCTTGCACTTCTGTGGGTAGCTCCAAATGAGGCTCAGATTTGCTGAGTGGTGAAAAATAGTGCTCTACCATGTCTTTGGACACTTGTTCCAACCTTGGAGGATTCCACTACATATAAAACATGACAATTCAACAATTAAAAAGTAATCGATAGACAACTATCTAACTATAATAAAAGTAGTAGCAACCACCAACAAATCTGATTATCAACAATAGAACCCCAATCTTCCACAGTACCTTCTCCTCTTACAACAGCTTGCTTTGTTTTTTAAAAAAAAAATTATTTTAGATTGGATTCTTAAATGCAATATTGCTTCCCCACTTGTCCAAAAGGCAGACAACATAAGCTGATAATACCTTTGGTGCCAGGTCCTTGTCTACCATTCGTGCCCGAACACCCTTCAGAAAAAAGTACAGAAAAAAAATGTTAGTAACTAGGATCATAAGGGTTTGTTTTATTAAGATGATAATCAGGAGACTTTATACCTCACAAAAATCTCTAGAAATCTGGTTAGATATCCCTTGCAGTGACATTCGGTACTCACGTATCAAGCACTGATCAAGGGTCTGAAATCTACCTTCTCATATCTGAGCTAGTATGGTGGTTAGGTCGTAATGCAATAGTTTCTTAAAGGGGGAGGAGGAGGGGACAAGGGAAAAAGGCCCAGTTCTGAGTATCAGGGACTCACAGATTTCAAAGAAACCTTCAAGCCTAATGGTGAAGCTTCCTTAAGTCTCCTTAGGGTGGAAATGCACCATGCATCATTTGTTTTACTTGTCTCACTCTCCTGAGAGAATTGTTTAATTTAAAAACGCAATCACAACTCACAAGGTTCATCCAAAAAAGTATAGGGAGTAACAATTTAGAGAAATACCCCCATATTTTGTTTCATTTTATTACCATAAAGATGGTAATACTAGTATGCGACAATCACAACTCATACAGCCCAACTTTCAGGTTAGTGCTTAAGAGACTTAACACACTATGTATAGATATGGTCCAAAAAGTCAAAAGGAAGAAGTAACTAATTCAAGACACACTTTCATTATTTATATTTATATTTGTATTTTTTTTTTCTTACACATGCTTTGGGTTGGTCTTGAACCCATGACCTTAGCCTCCATCCCATTCTTAAGTTAAGAAGTGTCATTTGAGCTAGGGCTCATTAGCAATTCCATTAACTGTATATAAAATGTATCCCTACAAAATTGCTTTCCAATCAACTGTGAGGTAGCTAAAGACATTCATCATAATGCTGTTAAGTTTTATTTTAATTCAATTGTGAGTTTTTTTTTTTTTTTAAATTCAATATAATGATTTTGGCTATATGTCTGCTTCAGTCATTCTAGCCACTTGTAAAGATGAAGATGACAGGAAGCATCTACAGGGTACTCAGATCGACTAATTGAAAAGTGTCTCCTTGATGAAGCAAAAAGTTTTAAAAGATACAGCTCTCCAAGTAAGAGTTGGTATAGATATTTTTTTCATTTAATTTTCCTTTCCCCAGCAATGTGGTTTTCATGCCTAAGATTTTCTGTTATTTTCTTTCGTACCATCAATTTTAAAATAACTGAAAGAGATTTGAGTATGAAATCAGACATGTTGAACATCTTGTTCCATACAAAGTATCATGGAAATCTGTTATATTGTAATGGGTTAATGCTTAATAGTTTAAAAAAAAGAAAAAGAAATATGCAAATCAACATGTTCTTACCAAGAAATTGATTATTTCTTCAACTGTGTCATGGCTGAAACATTTATCAAGTATTTCAATCCTAGACAAAATTGCATAATAAATAGATCAGCATTTTATACCTGCTACGTAAATACTCACACACCTGAGGGGATAATAGACAAACCTGTGAAGTACACTTATATTATCTAGATAGACAAGGTCACTATATTTTTCTAAAGAAGTTTCAATGACAGAAGGATCATCAGTATCCAATTTCCCAAGTTGTTCTTCGATTAATGCAAGCTTCTGTGGAAAAAAGGAGGCAATACTATGTTAAATAAACAGGAAAGATGATTAAAACAATGAAAGGATCCAACAATCTTAACTGAGCTATGCGCATAAATGAATCCAATATCTGATAACAGCATAGATGTTTTTTACCTTCATTGCCACAAATCCAATATCTGGATTATTTTCCCAAGATGTATACAACTTTTGCAATCTAGCCCCCTAGAAACCAAAGACAACTCATTAAAAGACAGATAAATTTTTCTAGTTGGTAATACAGAACAACACAAACCCATATAATAAAATCAAAGAATATAAATTTTAGCCACTAAGGAGAAAAACAGTAAATCTACTTGCACAATAAAGTCCACAACTTTTTTCACAACAGTTGAGTTTGCAAGTTGTAATGTACAAATCATAATTTGCCACCTCAACAAGTTGTGAATTTAGTTGTGTCTCTAGCTTTAGTTAGAGCAAACTCTAGCCATATATCTATGCATAATAATAGTTGTCAATTTAAACACCATAAAAACAATAACCCAAGTAACGTTTTCAATTGAACCAAATGGAGGGTATATAACAACACAGAAACAGAATATTACAAAATTGGAGTCAACCCAATTACACATAATGGCTCTCAACCAAACACCATAAAAACAAAGACCCAGATAACAAATCTTTCAACTGAGCCAATCTTTACAAATTGGGTACCAACCCAATAGCCAAAAACACAAACACACACACAGAGTAACAAAGAGTATCTAGTAAAAGACACACACCATTGCAGTACTAAGACAACTGAGCACGGATGGCCTGTTCAGAATTGCTGTTCTAGACCAAGCTTTGCCCTCAACCAATACCTGCAGAGAGAGACAGAGAGAGAGAGAGAGAAAGAGAGTTAGTGTGTAGGGGGTTAAAGAAAGAGAATAGGCAAAAGGGTATTCTTGAAAGTTGAAACTGACTTGGTTGTCAAGTTCATCGGTAATAGCAGTGTCCGGAAGAGAACAGAGAGTTCTTGTGTGGTATTGGTTGACGAAACGAAGACTCTGAATGTGAAGATCGTTGCGCCTCTGCAACAAGGTTGCCTTAAACCTCTGCATCATTTAGCTCACCCACTCTTTCAAATTCTGCTCCAACACAACACAACACAACCCGAGCTCTCTACTCTCTAGTGATAAATTGATAATAAACAATTCTGAGGAAAAAATTAAATAACTATGAGAAGAAGAACAGGAGAGGAAGGAAAATGCTAAAATATTATTTTTATCCTTAAACTTTTGGTTAAAAGTTTTTTTATTCCTAAATTTTAAAGTATTTATTTTTCAACCTTATACTTTGCAAAACATTCTTTTTTAAGTCCTTCTGTCTATAACCGTCAGTTTTATCGTACTTGGTTAACAGAGTATTGACTTAATATTAGACTAAACTATTTTATTTAAGGGTAAAGTTTAGCTACAAAATTGATTGTAGCTTAAGGCTACAAACTTACTCAATAAAATAAATATTACAACATATTTTGAAAATCTAACCGTTTAATAGCATGTTCTTTATTCTCTTAATACACATATTAAATTTTATGTCAATCGGATATTATTTACTATATGATCTATAAACTTATATTTTGTGCATAATTTTTATTTACAAAAACTTGCAATTTAAAAAATTTATTGATGACATAGCTATTGATTTTTAATTTTCTTGAAATTTTGTAAGCATGAAAGATATAAGAAAAAGATGTAATTCAATGGTGGATTTGTCAAAATTCATCTCCAATAAAAAGATATTAAGTAAGTTTGTAGCCTAAGGCTACAACTAATTTTGTAGCTAAACTTTGTCCTTTATTTAAAAGAAATTCTAGTATTGGCACACCACACTCGTGATAAAAACTTTTTGGAAAGGATGAAATTACCCTTATTTTAAGAATGATTTATTTTCGGTACCTTATTTGTATAATGTGAGTCAAAAAATTAAAAATTAGCTTATATCTAGATAATAAAAACTTATTTATATTTTTAGCGCAATAATCACTTTATAAGTACAAAATTCTACGAGTAGAATTTCTTTCTTATATATAAAAATAAAAACTAAAACTTATATTATTTTTGAAATAAAGCAAAAGTAAAAAAATTGTTTGATGACATAGCTATTGATTTTTAATTTTCTTGAAATTTTGCAAGCATGGAAGATATAAGAAAAAGATGTAATTCAATGGTGGATTTGTCCTTCTGTCTATAACCGTCAGTTTTATCATACTTGGTTAACAGAGTATTGACTTAATATTAGACTAAACTATTTTATTTAAAAGAAATTATAGTATTGGCACACCACACTCGTGATAAAAACTTTTTGAAAAGGATGAAATTACCCTTATTTTGAGAATGATTTATTTTCGGTACCTTATTTGTATAATGTGAGTCAAAAAATTAAAAATTAGCTTATATCTAGAAAATAAAAACTTATTTATATTTTTAGCGCAATAATCACTTTATAAGTACAAAATTCTACGAGTAGAATTTCTTTCTTATATATAAAAATAAAAACTAAAACTTATATTATTTTTGAAATAAAGCAAAAGTAAAAAAAAATTGTTTGAGACCACAAATAGTAGATAATTTAAAATAAAAACTAGCCTATAATTTGATACCGAACGCACTCGTACCATAAAAATTCGAGTCAATATAATCAATATATATATATATATATATAACTGAAACTTTCACCTCTCCACAATTTTTCAAATCAGCATTTTTTTTTTAAATTTTTAAATCTGATTTATTTCTTTTTATTAAATATATACACTCTCCTTTCTCAAACCAAATACTCTACCCCAATATAATTCTAAAACCTAACGTCAGTTTTCTCTCCACAACCCAGACCACCGTCAGTCCTCTCCCACAACTCAACAACTCCACCTTCTGCAACACAACCCATCTCCAGCTCCACCTTTGTCGACTGCACCAACTTTGAAAATCTCTCTACCCTTCTCCTTCCCCCAAAACCGAAATCTCTACCCTTTTCCTTACCTCAAAACCCAACTCTGAAAATTTTTCAAAAAACTAAAACTAAAACCTGAAACATGCGACCACTCCTATTTATTCTCAGAAACCATCTCCTTCCCCCCAAATCCTCACCCAAAACTCCTGTAGCATGCGACCAAAACTCCTCTCTCTTCTTAGAAACCATCTGGTCTAAACTTGCTCAAGTAGCAGATATAGTACTAGTCCGATTTGTGTGAGCCCTAAAGCAAGATTTGGAAGAGGAGGATCAGGTTTATTTGGGCGACTTGGACTGAGACTCAGGTAAGAATCTCTGGATATGAGTTTTGGAACAGTTTATTATTTGTAATATAATTGTCAAAACATATCCTTATGATTACATATACAAAAATAGATGATTTTGAAGGAATTGGAAACGGTAGTTTTTTTTTGGTTTTTTGGATTTTGGAACTGTAACTATTGTGTTGTTTGTTTCCACTAAACTCTTGATCACAGTCAGTTATTGTTGAAATTCTAATTTGACTATGTTTTGGAGGTATTATGGTATTGTATTATTGTTGAAATTCTAGGTAGTTCTTTGATCACGTTATATGCAGGGAATGGTTGCAACAATAATGCATGATGTGTGTTTGATAAAATGTCTCAAAAAAAATTGTATTTTGCCATTAATGAGGAAAACTGACGTTTTATACAAGTGCTAAGAGTAATCCAGTAAAAGCAACACTAAAAGTATGTTGTGTGTCACCATTGGATAGACGCTTTTTTATATTACAATGCTGAATTTTTTGCTAAAATAAAAAATAAAAAATTTGCCAGGAAGTGTGAGAGAGAGACAAAGACAAGAGACAGGATACAGAGGATGTATGGTTGTTTTAAGGGGAATCTTATAGTGGGTTGTATTTGAAATTGTGATTTACAAACGGGTTTATTTGATTTTGATTGGTCCTTTTTCTATTTGCTCTTGAGAACATGTTGGAAAACCAACATTAAAAGAGAAATAATTAGAATAGTTGATATCTTTAATTCTTTTTTGGTCATGGTTATAAAACTTACTGCTGTATTTCAACTATTTTTTTTAGGAAAAAAATCTTAATGCTTTTTATTTTGGCTTTTGGTTTTGGTTTTGTAGGGTTGCTAGGAACACAACCCAGCATGTGAGAGAATCAGTGGTTGCATTTACATTAACTGTGAAACTTATATAATTATATGTGTTATGGTGTTGGTATTTGTATTGATCCCCCTCTTTTTGTTGTGTAATTTGTGTGTGTGATTTAGATTGGTAGTAGATTGAGTTTGAGAAGAAACTATGGGGTCAAAGATAATAAATTTGGGGTGGATGCCTAGGCTCTTATGCTCAAGGGTGTGAAAGAAGCTTACTTATGTTATCAAGGTCACCTTACTTCATAGCTACTTAACCACAAAATTTCTTAATAAATACTTATAGTCTTGCTATCTATATATACATCTCATATCTTAAAAATCTTTCATTTATAATAAATATATTTCCTTGGTGGAGCTTTATATATAAATATATTTAGTACCATTTAAACACATTTTATAATATATTTAGTTTTCTTTGCCTTATAAGAAATATTAAATTCTTTATATATGTCATTAGATATCTATTTTTTAAAAGAAAAAAAGTATATAAAGTTATAAAGAATTTTACCCAAAAAAAAAATCTTTATAATTTTAGGATTTTATTTATATAATTTTATCTATACATTCAGCCTTATAAGATAAAATTACAACGTAATTTTAGGATTTTCTCTCTTACCTTGTTCTCTTTGTAAAGCACATTGGTTTACTAATATTTTAAAATTATATTTTCTTTTAATTCAAGGTATTGTTTTGTCTTTAGCTTTTTTCAATTCAAAAGTATTAGCTCTATTAAGAAGCTTGGCTATTCTTGGCTCTATTCTAATTATTGGCTCTATAGCTTTGTATCTATAATACAAAGCTAAAAAATCCTATGATCACTTCGTTCAGTTTCCACTCTCTTTTGAAAGCTTTCGTTACTTTTCAAAGGTCTTTTTTATTTTAATGCTTTGTTCTATTTATTTAGACAAAACTTTTAGTTACTTTGCTTCCAGAATTTTGTTTTCCCTTCATTATGATACTTTGGATTAGATTGATTACTCAAAATCATTTCAATTTCTTAATTCAATGTTTAAGAAGTTGCCATCCTTTAAAGATGGTAAAAATTGGGGAATCGATTTTGTCATTTTTTAATGCGTCTTCTGAATTTTTGATTTGGGGGATTGGGAGATTTAGGGGTCACTACGTTTTTAACAATGTCCTAATTTTCTATTTTGAACTACAAGAGAATGATTTTGAAGAAAATCTGTTCAGTCATGCTAAGAGTTTCACATATGAATTTCTAAAATTTGAAGCGATTTAAGTTTTAACTCAATGGCTCACTTCCAATTTTTGTATTAACTTGGTTGTGCAAAATATGAGAATGTTTCAAAGGTTTCCAATTACGAATTTAAATGGTTATCTAAAACCCTGTAGTTTAAAGAAATGTGCAAACGTTTGGCCCAAAATAATTTCTATTGTTACTAATATTTCATTGTAGGTGATATTTTTAGTACTATGCCTTAGTTCTGTGATACATGGAATTTTTTTTTTTTTTGGAATTAGTGATAATTTTTCATTTATTCTAATTTGATATTTACAAGTTTGTCTAATATTATTGTGCATTTCGAACTACTAATACATCTAAGAATGTCATGAGGGATTTAGATAACCATTTAAATTCATACTAGCCTCTGAGCACATGCGTGGGCTCTTCTATTTTTTGAGTAAGGGTTAATTTAGAATATTTATTATAATTTGGGATTGCTACATTTTTCAATCATAAAAAAGACCTAGGGGTGTGATGAAAAATTATTTCACTGCACATAATACTCATCACACCCCTAAGTTTTTTTGTGATTGGAAAATGTAGTAATCCCAAATTATAATAAATATTCTAAATTAACCCTTACCCAAAAAATTGAAGAGCCTCTGAGCACGCACATGAGCGCGTGCTTAGAGGCTAGTAATTATAAAGAGTATAAAATACTGTGCATGAAATATGTTCTCCTATCTGAATAATCATAAAATGAAATGCTTTGATTTACATGCATTCTTATTAAATTCTCGTGTAATTTACCCTTACTAAGCTGTGAAGGTGTAGCTCACTCCTTTCACTTTTTCAGTCAACAGGATTTATTGTGGAACAAAAGGAGCCTTAGTTGAGTTTTGGGAGAAGATAGTTTAGTTTTGAAAGTATAGACCCTAATTTGGCAATTTGATGATTAGTTTTGTAATATCGTGTATTTTAGGATCTATTAAAGTATTAAGAGATGTACTATGTGAAATTCAGAATTTGAATAACTGGTGGATTGTGTTATCTCTTGAAGTACATTGTAGATGCTATGAATATCAAATGAAAAGTTATATTAAGAAGTAAAGAAACGAGAATGAAAAGAAAGGGAAGCTTCTATAAAAAGTTTAGTTGGTTCTTATTAATATCAAGTTTAAGCTTGACATTAGCATGCCCGTCATGGTCACAAATCCGGGCATCAAGTTTGGGATGTGACATTTTTTTTTTTTTTTTTTTTGAGTCTGGAGTTTTCTCACTTGTGTTTCTTTTGTATAGAGATGATGTGGGCTCATTAGGCTTGGGTACTTTTCATCTGGGTTGAGCCCATTGGCTCTTGATGTCCTCCTTTCTTGCTTCCCTTAAGTGTCTGCTAGGCTAGCCTATTGGACCTTTGCCCTATTCTTTCTTTGTTGGGCATTTTTAAGGTCCATTCTTATTCTTTAAGGAGGGCCATCCCACTGTGGCATTCTCCAATACACTGCCCATATCATAAAGTGGGCGTTGTATCTCTTGTTCCTCATGGGTATTTTCTTTCTTGGGCCTTTTGTTTGGGCCAAGCTTGCTTACTTCCTGGGCTTATGGGGCATAGCCCAATTGCCTTTCTTTTTTACTTATTAGTCTCTTTTTTCGGCTAGTTTGGGCTTTTTCAACCTTGGACCTCGGGTCTATTTTAGTAAAAATGGGTATTAATAAGTGTTAACATGGTTTTTTTAAAGGCGAAACACCATTTTGGTCCTTACATTTTGAGGTCTCAATTTAGTTCTTACATTTTGGTAGCAGTCAATTTGGTCCCTGTTATTTTTAACTTACAGTTAATTTAGACTTTACCGTTAACTCACTAACGCAAATAGTTTACATTGATGGCACGAGGCTAACATAATAATATAAAACTAGCCTCTAATTTAGAATATTTATTATAATTTGGGATTACTACATTTTGGAATTACAAAAAAACTTAGGGTTAATTTAGAATATTTATTATAATTTGGGATTACTACATTTTTCAATCACAAAAAAACTTAGGGGTGTGATGAGTATTATGTACGGTGAAATAATTTTTCATTACACCCCTAGGTCTTTTTTATGATTAGAAAATGTAGCAATCCCAAATTATAATAAATATTCTAAATTAACCCTTACTTAAAAAATAGAAGAGCCCACGCACGTGCTTAGAGGCTAGTATGAATTTAAATGGTTATCTAAATCCCTCATGACATTCTTAGATGTATTAGTAGTTTGAAATGTGCAATAATATTAGACAAACTTGTAAATATCAAATTAGAATAAATGAAAATTATCACTAATTCCAAAAAAAAAATTCCATGTATCACAGAACTAAGGCATAGTACTAAAAATATCACCTACAATGAAATATTAGTAGCAATAGAAATTATTTTGGGCCATAACAACGTTTGCACATTTCTTTAAACTACAAGGTTTTAGATAACCATTTAAATTCATAATTGGAAAACTTTGAAACATTCTCATATTTTGCACAACCAAGTTAATACAAAAATTGGAAGTGAGCCATTGAGTTAAAACTTAAATCGCTTCAAATTTTAGAAATTCATATGTGAAACTCTTAGCATGACTGAACAGATTTTCTTCAAAATCATTCTCTTGTAGTTAAAAATAGAAAATTAGGACATTGTTAAAAACGTAGTGACCCCTATTTTTAAAAATGTAGTTCAAAATAGAAAATTAGGACATTGTTAAAAACGTAGTTCAAAATAGAAAATTAGGACATTGTTAAAATTTCAGAAGACGCATTAAAAAATGACAAAATCGATTCCCCAATTTTTACCATCTTTAAAGGATGGCAACTTCTTAAACATTGAATTAAGAAATTGAAATGATTTTGAGTAATCAATCTAATCCAAAGAATCAGAATAAAGGGAAAACAAAATTTTGGAAGCAAAGCAACTAAAAATTTTATCTAAATAAATAGAACAAAGCATTAAAATAAAAAAGACCTTTGAAAAGTAATGAAAGCTTTCAAAAGAGAGTGGAAACTGAACGAAGTGATCATAGGATTTTTTAGCTTTGCATATTTCTCAATGTAAACAATATTTCTCAGCGTAAACAGGCAAAATATAAACAAATTTTAATAAAGACAAAATAAGAACAATTTTGATAAGTAAATGAACAACTTACATATTACATCCTATGCACAACAATAAAAAAATCCCCACACATCAATAAACCCATCTTGAGACATAAATTATTAATAGAATCAAAGGAAAAAATAAATAAACCCATCAATTTGCCGATGGGATAAGAGGGAGTCCTAGAACTCTATAATAACAAAGAATGAAACTGGTGATTGCCATTGTATTGCAATTCCTCAATCAATCCATGCCCATCTCTCAGAAAAAAAAAGTTATACACCCCTCAATCAATCCACGCCCATCTCTCAGACACAAAACTTATACACCCATTCCCACTATCCATTAATCATTATTGTGATGAATAGCATTGGCCTTCGCCTATCCTTTGGCACCAATGGTAGAAGCAATGTATGAAAGTTCGATGAACTGAAACTCAAGCGGTGGTAATGCTCCTTCGACAAAGAATTTGTAAAAAAATTGAAGTCCTATCAGCGTTTTTATTTTTAATTATCTCATTAGAAAATGACATTAATAGAAAGATATATTTGAGAAAATACCTTGTAATTCTGTTTTGGGTGGTTGCCTCCTCCTCGCCAGTCACCACTCTTAACAAAATGTGAAAATGGTTACCGCTTTGAGTAACATAGCAAGATTGGCCTCTTCGTGTTTGTGTGTATTTTCTTTTTTTTGGTAACTTTCAGGAGATTTGAGGATAGAAATGGATTAACTATTGTGCATTAAAAGTCTATAGTGAATTTGAGTTTGTTGAAAGGCTGTGGAGATATTTTTTTGTTCAAGATGAAAGAAAAAAAACATAGAAGAAGCAAGAGGAGGATGTAAACTGAAATTGTATCCCTTTTTTTTTTTTTTTTTCTTTCAATTTGATGAAGGATATATATATATATTCTTATTACAAAATAATCATTTTGACTTAAATCAGATAATTGGTAACTTTGACATAAATCAAAAACTTTTGATAAAATATTATACCTTTCATAGTCACAAAACTTAATGTTTCATAAACCATAAAAGGATTGGACGGGAGTGTCTCTGTTTGATCACTACTATTAATTATGGGAGTAGACCCCAGACGTGCAAATCAATCAAACACATATTAGCATTTTCCTTAGAAATAGTAAACAAGATAAATATCTATAGGGTTACATTGCCACTTATCCTATCCTGCTTGACAAAATGGACTCATTCTCACTCTATATAGGAAAATGACATGAAGAGATTTGGCCCATTCTTACAAGAACCCTCTTTGCCAATAGCAATCAACTTCATAAACTGTTTGATGATAATATAATATACCATTTCATATCTGTACTTGGTCATTGGTACAAAACCTGTAGTGGAGAAAATTTTAGACCTATCTCTATTATCCTTATTTGTCGAACTTATCTCCTGCACACATAATTCATACACTAGAACATTAGTTTCTATGAAAATATTAACAAATAATGGTTAGAGAAAGAAAGTGAGAGAATTTATGACATGCATTTCATTTATACTCACCCCCCAATCTTTCACCATCCATTTATCCACCATCTCTTTCCAAAAAGGTGTAGGAATGAAGGAAGGACCATCCTTGTAACGATCTTCTTTCTTTTTGTACTTAAAGAAAACAAGTACTTAAACCAACCACCACCTTGTTCTTACAAGAAGAGAATAAGCCAACTTCAGCAAGAAGTCAAATTATTGTTAATATGTTTCTTCTTCTTCTTCTTCTTCTTCTTCTTCTTCTTCTTCTTCTTCTTGAATTTATTTTTTCCAAGTTGAATTCAAAATTTAATTCTTTAACGCTAAATCACCTTACAGTATACTCATTTTTATAATATTTGTAGCCCCTTCCCATCTCTGGTGATTACAGGTGTTAGCTAGGATGCACGAATACTGCATTTTTGCTCACGTACTTGTATCGATACGTATTGTACCGGTATCATACCAGATACCTCTAAGATACATACCCAATCATTTAAAAAAAAATTAAAAATACATCTAGGATATACCCGTGATATGACTTGGATAATGCTCTAAACTAACACCCAGTAGTGAGAGATAGCCCAAACTTGTAAGAATTTTTATTTATATGTTTTATGTATGGGTTTTAATGTTGAACACTTACCTAGTTATCTATTATTTTCTCTTTTGATCTTGGTTTGTATTCTAAACATCATCTAAAGGCTATGGATTCATTTTATTATCCATTATTACTTTTAAATTGATATATGTCTAACAACATATAAAATAAATGCTTAAAAATATTTTTTAAAAATTATATTTAATAAATTATTAATACACGCATCCCTAATGTATCATACCCTAAGTTTTTCAAAAAAAAGTTGTATTCCCATTCCCGTACCCATACCCATACTATCCGTACCCGTGCATCATAGGGTGTTAGTCACCCTTTTTGGGTCTAAAGTCTCAACAGGTATCCTGAAATTTATATATAAATCTCAAATTTTCAATAAAAAAATTTTGTGACAGAGCATAACAGATGGAAGAGAAAACATTGGGTTAGGAGCTGGCGTAAAATGGGTGTTCTACGCCAGCCAATCCTGACCTGCCACGTCACCAAATTTTTTTTTTTTTTTCCAGCAGAGAAGGTTAAGCCTGAAGCCTTAAGCCTCTCTTCTCTTCTCTTCTCCCTTGACCTCTCCATGGCCGGAGCTTCAAAGCTCAACACAAGGCACCAACACCACTACCATGGCCAAAACTCCATGGTTCAACCAATAGTTGCCACCGCAAGCCACCACTAAACTCAACTCCCTCTCTTCTCTACCTAGCAAACCCACACCGCCAGCCACCGCCTCTGAAAAAAAAAAAAAAAAAAAAAAAAAAAAAAAAAAAAAAAAAAAAAAACCAGCTACCACTAACCACAACCCACTCAACAACCGCAACTCCAACCACCAAAATCACAACCAAATCATAAACTCAAACCCACAACTACATCAGCCAAGAAAAGAAAAAAAAAACAGCCACCGTTGAAATCAAAAACCCACCGCAAACCCATTAAAATCCACACAACCACTGCGACCCACAATGCAGAACCAGCACCACAACCTTGACAAACCCATAACCACACAACCCAGCAAACCCAGAGATCTCAACCACACAAACCCATACTGGCGGCGGCGGCGATGACCAAACCCAATCTAGCCACCACTGGAGTGGCCCCATTTTCCCTCGGCATCCTCAAGATCTTCTTGGAGAATGTGATTTGTGACTCCGTGACCTACAATGAGCATGCAAGGAGGAAGACCGTGACGGCAATGGATGTCTCTTTGCCTTGAAGAGGCAAGGAAGGACTGTTCGGCGGTTAAGAATCTTGAGATTATGATTAAATTTGTGTACTTAGTTGCCTCTAGATCTAGATTTCGTTCCTTGTTTTTAGGTTGTATTTCTGTAATTTGGCGCTCTCAGATTCAAGTAATGGAATTTGCTGTTTTTTACTTCTGTTCGTGTTGTAGCTGTGGATTTTTCCTGTTAGTATCTCTGCTACTTGGAAAGTGGATTAAATCTCTGATTAAATAATTTGAATTTGGAAAATTTGAAGCTCAATCTAGTATATTGAATGTGTGATTCTACTTCAGTTTGGTTTTTGATTTCAACAGTGGCTGGTGTTTTTCTTTTTCTTTTCTTGGCTGATGCAGTTGTGGGTTTGAGTTTATGATTTGGTTATGATTTTGGTGGTTGGAGTTGCGGTTGTTGAGTGGGTTGTGGTTGGTGGTAGCTGGTTTTTTTTTTTTTTTTCCCAGAGGCAGTGGCTGGCGATGTGGGTTTGCTAGGTAGAGAAGAAAGGGAGTTAAGTTTAGTGGTGGCTCGCGGCGGCAGATACTGGTTGAACCATTGAGTTTTGGCCATGGCAGTGGTGTTGGTGCCTTGTGTTGAGCTTTGAAGCTCCGGCCATGGAGAGGTCAGGAGAGGAGAGAAGAGAAGAGAGGCTTAAGGCTTCAGGCTTAACCTTTTCTGTTGGAAATAAAATAAATAAAATTAAATAAAAAATTGATGATGTGCCAGGTCAGGATTGGCTAGCGTAAAACATCCATTTTACGCCAGCTCCTGACCCAATGTTTTCTCCATATGGAAACAATCTGAAAAAAATCTTCAAGATTAACATGCATTTATCTCACTCAATTTGTAGGATCCACGACCCATCTGAAGGACAAGATTGGTATAACCTCTTTTCAACAACTCTTGCTTAACTTCCCAACTATCCACTGCTCTTACAAGAGCGTCAAATAAAGTCATTCCCACGGTTACAAAAACCGTTTTCCTTGCCTTTCACCGTTCTCAGTGTCTCCCATTTTACGATGACTTGTTTCTTTCTTCACAATTCAAAGAACGCAAATGCCTATAACAAAACCCAATTGAGAATTAAGCAAATAAACTATAAAGGGTAAATTTTTGGAATTTAGATTTTGAAGAATCAGCTGAATCTATATTCCATTGGATGACAGAGCTGTGATTTTAGGGTTTCTCTTTGGTTCAGGGAAGAAGAAGAAGGAAAACGCACCGTTTTTGCATTCTATGTGTTCTCTAGTGAAACGCTTGGGACAATGGACGTTTTAGTTTTGCAGGATTGGGCGTTCATTTGGGCCTGGCCCACTTAAAGGAGAATTCATTTTTAAAAGCCCAAAAGAATTTATTAAATACCCATTTTTAATTAGAAATAAAATCCAATATTGTTTTTTTTTTTTAGGAAAAATAAATTCAAAATTGCTATATACAATTCTGGTTGCTACAAAATTAAAAAATTATGTCAACAAGAAAAATGTATAAATAAGAGAGTTTCAATGACGTTTAGGTTGAATAATATATCCAACTCTTCCATGAATGAGCTCGACTGCTCATCACTAGGGGCCTAACCATATTTAAGACCTAATTTTGATTGTCCCTTTAAAATGTGTGCAACAAGACACTTGCCAAATCTTGAGGACATGTGCCCCATGATCTCATACATGCTGTAAGCACTAGATCTTGCTTAAACGATGGTATTTAGGCCCCCAATAAATTTGTATATGGGCTTTGTCACAATCTTACCAATTGGGCTCTGAGTTTCGCCTGGTTTGCCTTCTCCTAGCCTTAATGCACCTCCCTCACCGTGTTTTCCCTTCCCCCTGTGTTTCCTAGTATACTCCCTCTATATCTCCTTTCTTAGAATGTTTTCCCAACCCTGATCCTTTACCCATTTCTTCTTCTTATAGTCTCTTGTTAGTGAGGTAATCATCATTATTTTCCCCACTTCACACATACTCCCACGTTCATCAGAATCCTAAGGGATCCTTACATCTTTAGAGGATTCCTTTGGTACTTGTTCCAGATGTCAAAGAGTCATTGACGGTGAACTTCCCCAATGAAACTGCAAGCCCTTAGCCACCGACCTCGCCATGTTCATGCCCTATGCTCACTTCCCTCATTGCCGGTCAATATTTAGGCCGACCACCTAAAACTCCCTCGGGGTGGTGTCACTTTGCCTCACCCCGACCTTAAGGTTGGGCTTACTATGATAAGGTTCAAGGTCAACTCCCCCTACACGTGCCATAGCGAATTGTTCCAATGAGCTTTGGGCCTTATTTTGGGTTCTAATTAAGTGGGCCTTATGGGCCCAAACCCCCTACACATGCATTTACAATAATACTTGTGCTTAGATATAAATGGTTTTAATTTTAGAGGGGGAAAATGTCCTTGAAGGCCGTCGTATTTACTCTTGTTGCTAAAAGAGATTTTGCAACCATACCTTCATAAATAAATAATTTACAAGGGCAATCCATCGACGTTACTGAACAAATTTACCCTCACAAATATATTAACAAACGACAAGAAAAGTGACGACTTATTTTTAGCGAGGAAAAAAAGTCGTCATTAACAACTATTTGTGAGTACCTTTATACCCTCGCAAATAGTTATTTGTTAATTCCAAATTGACGACATACTTTTTAATATCAAATTATAGCATCACTAAAATTTATTTGCAAGTGTTTTTACCCCTTCACAACTTATTTTTAGAGAGAAGAAGCAGTCGTCGTTAATAACTATTTGTAAAGACCTTTATACTCTTGCAATTAGTTATTATCAAATTTCAAATTAACGACGAGACAAATAATAATGTCGCTAAAATTTATTTGCAAAGAATTTTAACCCCCTCGCAATTAGTTAAGAATAATAGTAACAACATTAAACTTTCACTTAAAGTTATTTATGACCAAATTTTTATGTCATCAGTGGTATTATTTTATATAATTTTTGAAATATTTTATTATTTATTTATTTTTATTTTTATTTTATTTTATATCATTTTTGTTTAACTATCATATTACAATAGTACAATAATTATTAAAAACTGATACAATAGTCCAATAATTACTAAAAATTGATCCATCGAAAGATAAAAATTCATATAAGTTCAAACTTTAAGATATACAATATACAAAGAAATCCTAAAATTAAACCTTGTTTTAAACTTAAACAATTAGAATTATGACAAGATCTATATTAGTCTTCCTCTAAGTCACCATCCAAATTGTTTTCAACCTCTATGTTATTATTTGAGTTGTCCTCTTCATCTCTGCTAGTACCATCCTAAAAAATAAATTTAGAAAAAAAACATTAAACATGAGTTAAAATAAAACAATTAAAGTGAATTTGTATTTGTATGAATGCTTCAATAAATAAGTACACATACCATATCAAATCTAATCATATAATAATATATCATAAACAACAGTAAACTCCTTATGGTCTCAGATAAGCTAGAAGCAAGGAAAGTTGTATTGCAACTTACCTTTTTAGTAAAGAGGTTTTGAGACTGGTTAAAAAGTTAGGTTTGCTATTCACTGCTTTGTATTTAAATCAGTGTGCAGCATCCCTACAAACTGCTTATGGAGGCATAAAGCGACCACATGAGCAGTTACCAGTTCAAGTATCCTAAACCGCTCACGGTAGCTTTTTTTTTTAATTTAACAATAACAATAACTTAATTTGATTACTTAAACCACTATCAAAATTAAATATAAATTAAAATAATATAACAATTGTGGAAAACATAAACCACAAAACACATATGACAAAAAATTAAATACAAAACCTATACACAGCTACCAAAACAGTAGATAGTGTTATAGTCCTATTATCATTTATCAAAACTAAATATAAAATAATATAAAATTACAATAGATGCGAGTTGTAAACCACAACAAACCAATCGAAAGTTGTAGAAGATCCAAGAGGCAAAAGCATAAGTTTCAGATTGTACCATGGTAGCTGGATCTATGTTAGATTGTTGTGGTATGCCCATTGACTACAACTTTTGTGCAAACTTCTCCTTAAGCTTCTCCACAACTTTTGCAAGTTTGGAATCCATTTTCTCTCTAAAATGTGCCTCCAAATCTTCTTTTTCTTTTGTAAAATCTTCTCTGCAATGTTTGCTACAACCCTTACCAGATGAAGTTAAGCCGTACACATCCTTAGCCTTAATACTTATTCCCATGCCAACAATACACAACCATGACTTGGTTCACCAACCACTTCACGAAAGATCTGATAATCATTTGTCGTAGTACCTTCAAAAACAACTTCGGCCTTTATGGCATCCATTTTTTCCTACGCAAATAAAAACCACGTAGATAATCAAAACAACAAAAAAACTAAAGTTGATAACAAAATTAAAATTTTGGTATAAGTTGCATACGTATAATGTCTTAGCATGATCAGTTGCCCATTCTTTGCCATCCTTTGTGTGAAATTTCTTAAAGCAACCAATGGGGCTAGGCTCAGAGCCCGTCTCAAGATACTGCAATATTTAAAAGAAAAAAAAAAAACATTAGTAAAGTTATTAAACTATGTAAATACACAATAAATGTAAAACTATTTGATGATAATATAATATACCATTTCATATATGTACTTGGCCATTGGTGCCAAGTGCATAATTTTATAAGTTTATTAGCCCTTTTATTTGAATGTATCTGAAACCTCATCCCTATATGTTTGCTACAAGGAAGTTCCCAGAGAGCGAAACCTGCATAAAGACATAAGTTGCATATTTACACTCGTTTCTCACTTAAACGTAACCCTAAAATTGAGAGGATGGGAGGGGGGGCTTATGATTTTAAATACCTTCTCGCCAAGCTTGAATGGCAGAAGACCCTTGTAAGGGCATGTACTACACCGAAAAGCATCCCCCAGTCCACACTGCAGGTTGTATAAGAATTTTTAGCACATTGTAACATTTACGAAAAAGGGTGATTTTAGATATTTTCAGCATAGTCAAGCAACAAGCAACTGCATGAATGACATAAAAAGGGACAGGCTTCGACATTTTCATTGAGCCCTTGAGGTCAGGCAAATTTTGTCCTTTGATTATCATGTACTTCTAAAGGTTTTGATAAATAAAAAATCACTATAACCCAGTATCATTAGTTTACTGCTGCACAAAAAGGAAATCCCTCAGGTTCTACCCCATTATAGCATACAAGCTACATGTACAGGCATGCCACTTCAATCAGTCTCAAAGATAAATGCTAATCGACATATGCAGCCAAAAAATGTTGCTCCACGCATCAACTAAAATTCATATCAAGTAATATAAGACATACTCTGCCACATGCTGATTGAGGATTATTGATCTGCTCTGCAGTGAATCCCAACTGTACTTTCTGCTCTTCTTCAGCCCTTCCACATGTGCAGTGTCTGCAAGCTTTCCTAGTGCTTCCAACTTCACAATCATCAACTGCACAAGCATAATGTTAAATACATGGAAAGGTAAAAAGGGGGTTGGGGGAAGGCATCAGAACTCCCAAGACTTAACTAAACCCCATTCAAGAAAGATAATGAGAACTGTTTTCGGCTCCTATTGCTATTATATCTTACCCTGTGGTGGCTGTGGTTTCTTCAAGTCCTCTTTGCTTAATAAGCTATCTTCATCAATCAGATCAAAATCATCGTCAATCTGGACTTTATGTAAAGTTTGGTGGCCTTTTTTATGGCAAATGTAGAGCCAATCTTCCACGAAGATTTCTTAGCCTTAACCTACGAACAAAGAAGAAGACACTTATCAACTACAAATATTAAACCTCCTAATCAAGTTTACTTCTCCACATCCAATACAAATTAAAAGTAATAAACCTCTCAATCAAGGAGCTGGTATGAGAAGTATTCATTCTTTCATATACATCATCTAGAATGTAGCTGCAATCTGATGGAACCTACCTACATACCTCTAAAATAATCAAAACCATCCACCCCAAATTAAATCTGAAACTAAACATGGTGTCGAGATCCAGAAACTTCATAAATTAAACTCCCATTCAAGTGACAAAAAGAAAAGGGGTTACAAAAACTGTGCACACAAATACTAAATGGGCTTCTTCATCTTATTTGTCTTAATTACAAATAGATGATAAAAATGAATAAAGACAGTGTTTATTCTTCACTCATCCTATCCATATCCACTTAAACTTCTTTGTTCTTCTTCTGGTTGCGGATCTAATTTTAAGACCTTGTGTGATCAACTCACTGAGACTTTACAGCACTTGGTTGGTCAGGCTCAGGATGGCTGGTTTACCTTCAAGCTCTTGAACCTTCAACATTATGTTTAATGATTACAGTTGTATAGTTGTCTACCTTTGTCAAAGGTGAGAAAGATAAGGAGTTTTTTGAAGATAAAATATCAGGAAGTTTATTCACTCTTAATGGTTTAAATCAATAAATGCAGTGTCTGTCCCTAAAGTTCAGAGTCTGCAGAAGAAACTATTAGAATTCATGAATGTTATCATCCAAAATATTTTCCTGTAAAATCTGTTCAGTTTCTAAATGAGGATCATTTGGGTTATATTACTAAGATAGAACTTAATTATAGATTTATTCGCAGAATTGTGTGATAGCAGCATGTTAATCTGAAATTCTCTATTGTGATTGAATCCTGCTTATAGATGGAAAAGATCTGGAGGAACTCAAAATTGGGAGCAAGGAAAAAGATAGACTTTATAGAGATGAAATGTGCAGGACCGCCAATCTCATTGAGGAAAAAGGTAAACATTTTGCTTGGCAGATTTTAGGTGGCATGTGTCATTTTTATTGCTAAAGGCTAACAGCTTGCTCCTCCTATGGACTGCTTGTTCATATGGAAAGATGATAAAATATAACCAAATAAATTTAGATCACAGCAATTATAGAAGAACTTCATTAGGCTTTGATTTCACTATCTATTAATTACTTTGGAAGACATTTTAAGTTCAAGCATCAAAGCACCATAAGATTTGCATATGCTAGGTTCACCTTCACGGCTCAAAGAATAATAAAGTAGATGGCCTTTGGAGTTATAATCAGTTTTGGAAACAAAGCCAAATTCCCTTACCATATGATATATACATCTTAAAATCTCCAATTTTTAGAAAGGGTTGCATTGAGGGGTTACAGAACAAATAATACCACTTTAAACAGGCTTAGACACAGAAAATTACCCCAAAAGACTAAACTTCTGATGGAACAGTTGATTTGAGAACTCCGACTTCTAAGAAACCCGCCAACAGTAACTTGTGCTTAAGAGTAGAGTTTATCTGTAAGAAAATCCTATTAAAATCTAACAAGTCAAACTAATTTCATATAATCACAAAATTTCAAACTCATTACCTTATCTGTTTCCCCCATAATAGACTGAGGATTCTTGAGAATTAGGATTGTCCCACCAGGCTTCAACACTCTTAAGATTTCCTCAAACACTCTTAAAAAAGAAAAAAAAGGCTTGAATTTAAAAGACCCTGTAAGAAGGTCAGGTAAAAAAATATAATCATGGCACCTGAATAAAAGGGCTAAGAGCACCCACAGTAGATGTGGTAAATGTGGCAAATGTCAAATATTTGCCACATTTACCACACCAAGCCCATGAAAGCCCCATTTATCAGATGGGGCAAATGTTGCAAAAATTTGCAACGGTGAACAGTACCGTGGCAAATTTGCCACGGTACAGATAACTTTAATAAAATTTTTATTATATTTTAATCCTTCCTTCTGATTTATTTAATCCTTTCTTTTATTCTCTCTCCTCACAATCCGTCTCTCACTCTCTCTCTCCCAACTGGTCTCTCTCTCCCTCTTCGCCCAACTGGTCTCTCTCTCCCTCTTCGGATCAGAATCCGGATCTACGAACAAAGAAGAAGACACTTATCAACTACAAATATTAAACCTCCTAATCAAGTTTACTTCTCCACATCCAATATTATTCAAGGAGCGATCTAGTTCTGATGATCAACCCAAGAATCGGTCTCCATCTCGCCGATCTCAATCTCGCCGATCTTCGCCGATCTCGGCGAGATCGATCTCGGCGAGTCGGTCTCGATCCCCTCCGATCTCGGCGAGATCGGTCTCGATCCCCGCCGATCTCGGCGAGATCGGTCTAGATCCGCGCCGATCTCGCCTCTGTCAGCTCGTCCCTGCCGGTGTTGTTGCCAACCTCAAACGCCTCTCTCACTTTGAGTTTTTTTTTTTTTTTTTTTTTTGCTGGTGTTGTTGGTGTTGGGTCGTTGCTGTTGTGATCGGCGGTGACTTTGTTACCGTTGCTGTTTGTTGATTGGGATGAAAGAATATACTATTTTAATGTGTAGTTATATTATTTTAATGTGTAGTTATATTATTTTAATGTATAGAATTGAAAGATAGAACATCTGATAATTGAGATGTTGTAAAATAATGTGGGAAAATAATAAAGTAGGGTTTTAGTGTGGCAAAATGGCATAATATATGCAACATCTGCTGTGGATGCTCTAATAGACTTAAAAAAATTATATAATCATGGCACCTGAATAAAAGGGCAAATAGAGAAGTGAGACTGTGAGAGAGAGAGAGATATTCTGGCCTGTAGAGTGTAATTATCACCGCTAGTTTGGGTCTTGATATTTTTGGATTATACGTTTATAACCGTTGATTCAATTTTGAGTTATTGTATTTGTGCCACACGTGACACGCCCCCACACTGCCACTGAAATCAGTCTTCAGTGGTATTGGAATTTTGTGTGAGAAAAAGTTAATTGATGTTTTGGTTTACGCGTGGGCTGGCTGGCACTGCTGGGCTGCTTCTGCTGGCTGCTGGCATGTCAATCACTCATATCAAATCATAATGCAATGGCAAATATGGGAACGATCAGGGACGGAACTACTTGGGGCTGAGGGGCCATGCCCCGAAAAAAAATTCCTATTTTATATATACTAGTCGCAGATTTGCGCATTGCGCGAGATAATTTTTTAGGATAATCTTATTAAATATATTTGGAGTAATAAGTAATAACACTCTCCTATTTTGTTTATATTATTAACAAAATATTTTAAATTTATTTAATAATCTGTTTATAAATGTTTAACTATGGTTAGTAAAGACATTATTTGTAACTTTAGAATTAAAATACAAATTTATAAAATACCAAAACATTTGAAATGACAAATATCTCCATAACTCATTGGGAAAAGAAAATGGTAAAAAAGAAGAAGCAAAAGACATTACTTAATATTTTGATATACACATTAATTTAAAATTTTAAAATAAGAGAATTTAATTTTAAAATTAAGAATAATTTTGGAACCTACCTTAAGCACAGGCAAGTTAGTCCACAATATTTTAATATTAATTTAACAAAGTTTGGTCAAACAAATGTAAAGGGTGAAAATATTTTTTCCTTTCAAGTTTGGGGTAGAGTGTCATTTTTTCAAACCTCAAGGAAGGAGAATGTAATTACCCCTATATTATTATTGTTGTTGTTGTTGTTGTTGTTAATAATTGATTTTTCATTTTCTTTTAAGTTAATAAAAACGTTACATATACCTTTTTATTTATTTATAAAATACACATTTTTTTAACCTTAAGTAAACTCTATATATTCCACTTCTTTAGATGTGTAAAATCATAGATTACTACTTCATAATGATAGTAGCTAATTAGTTTTATCAATTTTTTTCATAATTTAATTTATAACGTTTTTTATTGTTATTATATATTTACAGGCTAATGATTTTCATAACAGAGATGTTAAATGAGATGTAACATTGTTTATTATATTTTTAAACTTAATTGTGTATGAAGATTACACACGCGCGCGCGCATATAAAGTTAAATGACATGTCAAAAAATGGATTTTAAAATTTTCTAACTTTATTTCTTATGTAATTTCTATTATTACATGAGAACATCTCCTTTTAGTTATGAATTAGAGTTTGATTAGTTTTAAGTTTAAATTTATGGCTATGATTTTGTATAATTATTGATTCAATTTTTTGTGTGAATATAATAGTTGATTTTATTGCACTGTAAAGTATTTAATGGTCTTCATATGGGTCATATTTATGTTTATTTTTACTTCTCCTTACAACCTCTTTGTTTTCCAATTAATAGTTACTAATTGACATTTGATTTTTTTCTTTACCATCTGTCTCTCTCTCCATAGGCAACCTAGTGTTTTCCAAAATTTGATGATGATTTTATTGCATTAAATATGCATTGTAGGTTTTTTTTTTTTTTTCATTTAATTTTGCTACCCTTATGTTAGTATATCCGTAACTATTAGTTTCTTTATATTATATTTGGTTTGATATCCTCATTTTTTTTTAATCTAGTGTTTCCCAATTGGCATTTTTTTTTTTGTATTATATTTTTCTTTGATGTATTGGGTTTGAGAATGAGTGTGTCCCTAGTATTACTCCACTTTATAAGGACACTTTTATTTATTTGAATTTAAGTAAAATTTTAAAATTTTATTTTTTTAAATAAAAAGTAGAGAAAAATATAAATAATTTAATGATATGGAAGATGTGGGGAGATGAATAGTGATATTAAGGTAGAAGGCAGTGGGGAGATGAAAAGATAAAGGTAAGGAAAAAGCTTGGACAAAGTGTAAATGTCAAAAAAAAAAAAAGTACAATTTTTTAAGGACAATTTTATTGATTTTAATTTAAATAAAATATTCCATGTTTAATTATTAAAAATAAAAAAGAGAGAAAATATAAATAATTTAATGATGTAGAAGATGTGACTGAATTTAAATGTTGAATAACATAAGATGAGAAGGAAAAAAAAGTAAAAATAAAATATATAACAATAAATACCACTAAAGAGAATAATTGCACATAAAAGATTTTGTCCTTTCTTATTACTCAAATTAAGATTGATGGTTTTGTTTTTAATTTGTGTTTTAGGATTGTGCTTTTTTCATTTCCCATTAGAAAGTCTTTTCTTTCCCTTTTATAATTTTGATTGAATTTTGGTTTGGATTAATACTTAGTTGTTTTTGGAAATAGGAATTTGAATATGCCTACCAATTTTTTTGACTAATATATTATTATAAAATCTATTTTTTATTTCTTTAGTTTTATTTTAATTTTGGTTAAGTTAACATTGTAATGTGGTGATAATTTTTTTTATTATGATAATTTCCTTATTCCTTAAGAAATGAGTTGTATATTAAGCAAATGTAGCACACTACAACAAAGTTAGAAGAATATGGTTCATCTTAAAAAATATTAATGAAATACACAAAAAAATAAAATTAAAATGATATATTTGTAGAGATAAAAAGATTAAAAAAAATAAGTGTAAAAATATTTTTTTTTTTTGAAAAAAAGACAATGCTTGAAGTAATTGTTACCTTTTATATATTACACTGCATTGCATAATATTTATATTCTCACACATCGCGCGAGTCTGCGGCTAGTTTTCTATAAAAACTAAATGATTCTACAAGTCTTCTATTGGGAATAAATTCTAGTCTTAGGTTGCTAAATGCAAATGTAGTAGAAACACGGTAAGAGAGAATAATGGGTTGTGTTCATGGTCAGTGTAATAAGCATGTGATATGATTGTGGGCTTCCTTTATAATAGGATCTTTTGTTACTCTTAGAGCAAACAAAATGACACCCTTATACCCACCCAAAATGTTTTTCTATAATGACAAGCTTTATCTTTTGACCTCTAAGAAATGCAATGCAATGGCCAAAGGATATGCCCCTTTAATATATTGTCTCTAATCAAATAAAAAAAGGCTGTTGTCCCCTTTAGGTATAGGTTTATACCAAATTCAATTGTTTTCTTTTCTCTGTAAGAAAGAACCATCAACCTTAACTAACCAAAAAAAAAAAAAAAAAAAAACCATCAACACTAATTAGAGTTATAAGAAAGAATAAAAAAAGGGTAACATTTAACAATTAAAGAGTAAAAAAATTTTAAAAACAAATCTAAATGGCATTAACCAATGTGGAGTTTTTAAAGAACTCTTGGTTTACCTAGAATATAATAGAGAAAATAAAAATGAGACTAATACTAATTCTAGGAAATGTATATAGAGCAATAGAAATAAGGATGCTAATTAAAGAACATTGGTAATACCATCAATCCTGTTTGAAGCTTAATCATAGCTCCATTAATTTGCTAACTTTCAACTTTTGGCTGGTATATATTCAGGCGTTCTCCAATGCCGTAAGATTCCTTATTGTCTAGTTTTACTTGAATTCTCACAAACTACCTGATTAAATTAAGTGAGAAAATGAGCATAATGATTCTAGTGTAGAAAAAAAAAATTCCCAAAGATTAGTAATTTGGCATAAATAGAAGAATATATAAAAAATTCATTGAAAAATTGAGAGAGAAAGGGAGAAAGAACCTTTTTTTGAATTCCGGCAAACTACCCGATTAAATTAAGTGACAAAATGAGCATAATGATTCTAGTGTAGGAAAAAAAAAAAAAGAAAAAAAGAAGAAGAAAGGATTCCCAAAGATTAGTAATTTGGCATAAATAGAAGAATGTATAAAAAATTCATAGAAAAATTGAGAGAGAAAGAGAGAGAGAGGGAGAGGGAGAGAGAGAGGGAGAGAGAGAGAGAGAACCTTTTTTTGTGAAAGAAAACCATGCATAGAATGGAATAGATAGTTGCAAATTTATAGTAAGAGAGTGTGAATGAGAAGAGACAAAATAAAGGAAGATGAAGAGAAAGAAGAATAATATTTATGTAGAGGGTAGTGGGGAGATGAAAAGAAAAAGAATAATATTTATGTAGAGGGTAGTGGGGAGATGAAAAGGTAAGGGTAGAGAAAGGTTAGAAAAAGTGTAAATATTAAAATAAAATAAAAAGTAAATGTTAAAAACAATTATAGAAAAATTAGAAAGAAAATGATAATGAGGTGGGCGCTGACGTGGCTTAACTGGAGCGTAGCAATAATAAATGCTACGCTTCAGTTTTTAGATATATATAGATATAGATTAGCATAAAAAATTTTATTTTTGGCTCTAAAATTAATATATTTGGTCCCCTCTTCCGAATAATTTACAAGCTGACTCAAGAAATTAAAAATAAAAAAAATATATCAAATCATCTCTTGTCTGGTTGTCCTAATAATATCAAGAAAAATACTTCTCATAAAAAAAAAAGAAAAAAGAAAAATACTTAGTTAAACATTTAGACAATTTACAAATCCAAATAACAAGGAAAAACTACAAAAGAATTCACATATTCAAATAATAATAAAAAAATTTTGGACACAGTCTAAGTAAAAAAAAAATTATAACAAATCAATTATAAATTCTAGCAAAACAAATCACAAAAACCCAATAATCTTTACCCAATTTCTACCTCTCATTTGAGAGCTCTTTGTACCTCTCAAATGACTCCACCTCATAATCACAGAGACAACTCCTATGCTACTAATCACTTCATCCGCAAATCAATTAGTGCCACCAGCAACTTTGATCAGTTGGTGTCTTTAACTCAACCCATGAAAAAATTTTTTATTTTTTTTTGAATGATAGAATTTTATTAATTTTTAGTTTTTTATTTACTTTGGGACACACTTGGCATATATGCATAAATGTAATACACGTGTGAAACAAGAATCTACTGTTTTGTGCCTTACCTAAACTACCACAAGAGCATATGTGTGATTAGTCTATTGGTAATAAACTTTGTGCTTTAACTAAATTAATGTAGTGATGGGAAAAACTTTATTATTTACATAGTTGAAGACTTAAAGTTACCGTTCATTATCACGTGATTGTTTAACAGGTCTCTTTTTCTTTTCAATTTTTACTACTTTTTCAAAATGGCAATTTTTTAAAGGAAAAGATCTTACATCTTTATGCTACCTCAACCTTAACCAAGTAATTATTATTATTATTTTTTTTTAAATTCCTTAACCAAGACACCAATAATTGTCTCACCATTTTTTCGTTGAATATTAGTGCATGATGTTGATTAACCATTATTTTAGTTATTTTATTAATGTAATACTAGACATGGATTTGAACTTTTAACAATAGTTTTTTTTTTTTTAGAATCTTGTATATATAGCATTATGAAGTTAGAATTATGTCAAGAATAATTAGATTTAAAAAAAAAATTATAATGTGGATAGAATAAAGAATTGGTCTAATTTCAGTTAAACTTTGAAAATATCAAGACATGCCAATTAACTTACAGAACTCTTTATTATAAATATCTATTATTGATTTTAAAAAAAAATACAAAAAAAATTAAAAAATTAATGCTAATAATGCATCATTGACAACCTCTAGTATTAATATTCCAACTTTTTAAAATTATTGAACAAAGAACTTTAGCTCCCCCTAAGTTTGAATCCTGGTTCCGTCCATGGGAACAATGACAGATTTGTATCCCAGAGCCAGTCATTTATTATAGCACCGATCCTACAAAAATCTGCCACTTTCTTCGCTGGACTGCAATATTTGAACATGGTTATAAGCATTAGAGCATCACCATCAGGTGTGCCAAATGCCAAATATTAGGCATTTAGCACACTAAACACCAAAAACAGACCTTCATGAGGTGTGCTAAATATGTTAAAATTTTGAAACATGCTACAATACTATCTCATATTTGAGACGGTACGAATGAAAATGCCATTTGTATTTATTATTTTTTATATTCATCTTTCTCTCTTATCCCACTGATTAAAATATCTCTTCATCTTCTCTCTCTGTCACTCTCTATTTCTTCCCTCTTAGTCCTCCACGCTCAAGATCTCTCGCCGCCTCACCTTACCACCAACCTCCACAGCCCTGGTCGCCGACCTCCACATCCCTCGCTGCCGACCTCCCATGCCAGGTCTCTCATTTCTTCTCTCTCTGTCACTCTCTATCTCTTCCCTCTCCTCCCTGCTTAAGATCTCTCGCCGCCTCACCTCGCCGCCAACCTTCAAATCTCTTAATCGGGTTGTGGGTGTGAGATTTGGGATGGGTTCCAATGTGTGGGTTTTGGATCATTGATTGATCGGTTGGGTTGGGATTTTGGGCCGGTGGTGGTGTCATGATTATGGCAGTGGTTCGTTGAATTTTGGGCCGGCAATATTTGTGGCTGTAGTGGGCTGACGGTGTTTGTTAAAGATTTTGAGTTTTTTTTTTTTTCCTCTTTTGTTGAGGTTTTTGGATTTGGAATTTGTTGTGGCTATTTGGTTATGTTTGCTTTGAGTTTATTTTGGGTGGTAGAGGAAGCTCTTGGTTGTGGCGATGGTTGTTGATGGTGACTGCCACTGGGTGTGTGTTTGTATATTGGCTAGTTTTGAGTAAATATATTATTTAATATGGTGGATATATTATTTTAATGTTAAGAATCAAATAATAGAACATCTGATAAATGGTATATTGTAAAATGATGTACTAAATTGATAAAGTAGACTTTTGATGTGTCAAAATGGCATTTTTTATGAAAGACCTGATGGTAATGCTCTTATTACAATTATTAGTTGATGGGTACAATACATACAAATATACACAAAAGTGTTTCTTCTATAAGGCATTGCACAATGCACAAGAAAAAATTCCTCATATTGAAAATTTATTAGGATTGTTGATGCCCTCTCTTTGACAGTCGTGAATTGAAGAAACATTTCACGAAGGAATCGCAGTCCATAAGTAATCTACATGTTATTTACTTTCTAACAAGAAAGCTTCATTGAAAATTTAACAATTTTGGTATTTCATCATGATTCTGAGCCACTATAGGTCGACCTCTAGCCTTGTACAATTCTAAGGAATAAGTTGGGAATGTTTCACTTTCAAAAGTGTACCCTTTTTGGAACCAATTTTGAAAGGTTCCTAGTATTATAGTTTTGGTTGGCAAGTAAATTTTTCATTATTTGAAAGGATAGTTTTCAAATATAATTTTTTCGTTATTTATTTGACATTGTATTATAGAACATAATTACTCCAAAATATAAAAGTCTTGGTCGAACTAATTTTCTATATGTTTAATAATTCAAGCTTAATATTAATAGTACCACTACAATTAAACATTCTCGTGTGCAAGCATAGGTTACATGCTAGTTTAGAATTATATATGTTGTGGGATACAAAAATTTAATAAGGTAACAGTGTCATGTGTCATATCCTAGGTTGAAGATGCCACATCATTGCCGAGAATACCCTACCCTCGGATGGCCAGGCCAAGAAGGCATGCCTTGACCACGTCAGTGGCACATTACTAGAGGAGGTCGCACTATAATAGAAGGGCGTCAGGGAAGAGGTCAGTCTTGTCATGTCTGAAGGGATGGAAGCTACCACCACATTTATTGCACCCCACCAAACCCTCTGGCCGCATTTATGTGGAGAAGACCCCTGAACAGTGCTGTCTAGGTAACCGCAACTCATGGAAGGTTTGAAGAAACGTCTAATGGGACAAGCACTTAAGTAGTGGCCTATGTGATCAACAAATGGAGGACCAAGATCAATGGAAAGAGGCTATATAACGTAAGAAACCCTCCAGAGGAAAGGGAGGATCTGAGAATCCGTGGAGAAAACACTATAGCAACAAGAACTAGAATTGTAATCTAGTCTAGAGAGAATATATTCAAGAACTACTCTCCTCAGATTTTGCCGAGGAAGGATTTCTTTGCATGAAACTTGTTTTTCCTTATTTTCTTCCCACCTTTAATCCGTTGTAAGCGTCGTTCAATTCATTAAACCTTAGTTTTTGGCCCACTCCTTACAAATTCATTGTGTTGGGCTATTTGAGCCTTAATCCTATTATTTATTGGGTTTATGACCCAAACTGTGCCCTTACACATGTGCTTAGATATAAATGGTTTTGATTTTAAAGGGGGAAAATGTCCTTACTTTAAATTCTTTTTAAAAAATCCATGACTAGCGAGGGTTAATGTCGAGATAAAATAAAAATCTCAATGTGTGAGGGCTACCTCGGTCACTCTTATGTGTGGTCCATGGGATGCCTACTAGTATCTTGTCATTAAAAGAGATTTTTCAAAAGTCAATGTGAAAAAATAAAAAAGATTTTAAACAAAATTTTAAAGGATGTATATTGGATTTTTTGGTCAAGGTGGTCAAAGTTTTTCCTTAGGGGATAGGTATAGGGGCGCAAAGGCGGCTCAACATAATTTGGGGCTTAAGAAGAAAATTCATGTGAAGCATTTTATATGTAAATATTAATTAAATAAAATTATTTAATACTAATCAAATAAAGGTTAATTTGATACAATATTAAATACTTAATTTAAAGAATAATACCAACTTAACTAATGTTAATTTCATATAAAGAATTTAATATTGTAGTTGAACCATAAATTTTAATAAAAAGAAATAAAAATATATGTCAATTAAAAAAATATAATTTATTTTGGATATATGACAATGTATAGTTAAGTAAAATTGTAATCTAATTTTTAATTTTATTTCTTGTTTTTGAGAGAGAGAAAGAGAGAGAGATTAATCTATAATTGGTGATTTAACACATTTGTAACATTTGTTTTGAAACATTTTAGGGTTTCAATTGGGTTAGGTTGCTATTGGTCTTGTATTTTGGAAGCCTTGATAGAAATGATAAGGAAAAATGCATTAATGGTACTAAAAAATGTTCACAATATAATATGAAAATGATTATGATCGATAAATTTCAACAACCTAATGAATGTTTAAATTTCTTTCTTTTGTGATAGGTAACATGTCAATTTGTAATCCTATAGTAAATTTGTTTATCCTTAGTATCACTAATAATAATAAAAAAGGTAAACAACCAATATATATACACACACACATACACACCTACCCACACACACACACACACACACACACACACACAATTTTATAAAATTTTGAGCCTTTTATAATAGGGGACAATGCCTTTTTTCCTAGAATTAAATTTTTGAGCCTTTTGTGGTGGGGGCCTTAGGCCAGCCTTGCAGGGGCATCGGTCTAGAATTTGACAGTTTTGAAAATGGCACCAAATTCAAAGTCCAACCACTAGATGGAAAGAGCATGGTAAAGAATGGGTATTGGTGAAATTAGGGTGTGATTGGATGGTTTGATTGTGAGAGTAGACCGATCAAAGTACGGGTACACGACATGTAACCTTCATGCGCCAATTTAGATTCCAATTCTTATCATTGGATTTGCATAGCATGATAAAATATTGGTGTTGATGAAATTTAAGTTTAATTGAACAACTAGATCGAGCTCAAATTAAACCATTTTTACATATAAGCAAACCAATCATTTGTTTTAATACTTAATAGCTGAACTATATTGTTATTTTATAGTATTTGATATAGCTCACTGTGGAAAATTTTCATATTATTCTTTTAACATATGACATATAATCTTTTTTTATTATCTAATTTTGGGGAGCTATTCAATTTATGAATTATATCTAAGTTATTTCATTAATTAACCTATGTATTTCATATACATACTCCTATTTATTATTGTTTATTATAAACAATTATACTAATTGTTTAAACTTTAAACCTTATAAACTTCAAACCACATGCTGCTACATATATTCTAAAATTTAAATTAACAAAAAAAATTTTCTTATAACACGCAATTTCTTATAAAACTTTTTTTGAGCTCAGAGCGATAAAAATCTTTTATTAAATGCCAAATATAGTCATACAAAGTAAACTAGTGCATACACTAGCGTAGGTGGGACATTCACTACGTGCGGTGTAGTCCCAAATAAAACACCACAGAGAGCCATTAAGACCAAAAGAAAGACAGCTCCATGCCCAACACCACTATATAATCTATATAATAGAGTTCTCCAGCGTATTACTCCTGATTCTCTAGAACAGATAGTTTGTTTTCATTCAGAAATTTGGACTCCTACTCAGATTAATTACAGTACTAAAAAAAAGGAATTTTATCTGTAGTACTATGTATCTCAAAATTTCAAAGTGATCTTTTGAATCAAAAGTTTTTAATAAGGATTGATTGTAAATCTGCAAAACATGTTTTAGAAAAAAATGTTCAAAACATTGCATCAAAACAAATTTTTGCACGATGCCAAGCCATCCTTTTAGTTTTTGACTTTGATATAGAATTCATTGAAGAAACTCAAAACAGAATCCCTGACCTCCTCACTCGTGAATTTTTGCAAAGTTCAAACTAAGATATTGTGGAAAAAACCCGTACAACCCCAACCCCCAAAGTTGCCTAAACAGCAAGTTGCCAGTAGCCAGGCAAAGAACCCTGGCCAATTAGTACCATTTTCCCCCAGCTAGGCAAAGAACCCTGGTCAGTCAATACCTGTGCCACCATCATCTATTGCTAACCATTATTTGGTTTCCACTGTCCTAAAACCAAACTACGAAAGGCCACCCCATGGTCAACATAGTTACAGTTCAGCTTTAGTTACACCACCTCCTAGAACAATCACCCCTTACATAGTCGAAGAACCTTTCGGCCCCATCCAACACCAAAAACCTTCTTCCTACCCATCCAGAAAGGAAAGGTTTCCTTATGTTAAGAAGCCTTTTGTCCAGGGATTCGGATCCTCTCCATTTCCCTTTGAAATGGAAAGGATCCATTTCAGGGTCAAGATTTGTTTAAAAATCATCAAGGTTCAAAATGATGCCACCTCAATTAAAATGTAAACTCACACTTAACTATAGTTAGAGACTTAAACTAGAGGGTTACAAAAGCTCCTGGAAAACAAAAAACACCTTTTAGAAGGGAAATGAGAACCTATCCGTGCACAAAACAGAGCCATATCTCTGTTAACTCAACCGGACAAGCTACTAGAAAACCAAAAAAAAATTTAGGAGGGAAAACTAAAAACAAAACGTGCACAAAATAGAGGCCCAAAGAACAACCACATCTCTGTTTTTTGTAGATTGGTTCAAAGAAAAAGTTCAAAGCACATCTTGTTTCTATGGTTCCCAATAATATCACAAACAAGCCTTTTAAGGTACTGATCAAACTGCTTTGACGTTGAGTTCTCACAAGGCACAAATACTTCACAACAATGCAATAAATCGATATACAAGTCATAGATTAATTAAAAAAACCATGTTTCATTGCTAAAGTCTTGAATTATAGAGAGATTTAGGTGGTGGGTTTCGGTTCTTGCTGGTTTGGTTGCTGGATCAGTGCTTTCTAGAATTTGAAGAATTTGGATCGGTGTTTGCTGGAAATGGGTGATGGTTGTTTGGGTGGGTTTCAGTGATGGTTGTTTGGTGGTGGGTTTTGATGGTGGCTGGGTTGGAAGTGGTGACTAGGTGGTTGAGCTTTTTTTGTTGATGGTGGTCGTGATGGTGGTTGAGAAAGAGAGAGAAAGTCGAACATTGGAGAAGAGAGTGAGAAAGAGAGTTTGAAATATTCAGATGGGTTTGGTGAGAGAACCTCTAGTTTAAGTGTTTAACCATAGTTAAGTATGGTTTGGGTTAAGTTATGGCGTGGCACGTTTTTTATCTTTCTTCAAAATGATTCTGTCCGTGAAATGGATGGAAATAGAGAGGATTTAGATCCTTTGTCCAGCACATCTCTTATATCGAAACCTTTGAAACTCCCACAATTTTTCATGTTGGCACAATATTAAATAAAATAAAATAAAAAATAAAACTTTTCTAAACCCGATGCTCTGCCTCCCGATGATCTTCTTTTCCCTTTCACGGTGCTCTGCCTTCTTCTACCAGCTCCTCCTCGATCAGACACAGGGCAAACCTACAGCAAAGCATTGCATCGCATAAAGACCCACAGATTCCTCAATCAAAATCCACCATACTCCCCATATCCACCATCCACAAACCAACAGTCATCTTCTTCCTCAGAACAAAGGTCGATCTCCTTCCTCAGACCACCAATTGCCACAAACCACCCACATCCAACTTCTACAACCCAGAAACGGCGCCCCATTTGCCTTGGGTCTCATCCAGCCCAACCAAAACCCACCAATGAAGCTTACAGTCCCATACAAACCAAATCCACTTTTATTTTCTTCAGCTCCACTCACACACAACTCTCAAACTCTCATTCTTCTCAAGCTTCCTAAGAACCCCAGGTCCAAAAATTCCCACCACAGACCCAATTTTCGTGTTCTAGCTTCTGCAAACCCAAATGGGTCTGATGGGTTTTCATGGCTGAGTCTAACTCGGTCAGTCCGGCGTGGCTTGGAGCGTTTATGGTCGAAACTCGGCGAGTCAGGGAAGAATGAAACTGGGTTTGCTTGGAAGATGCCAATATGAAGGTGGGTGAGTTTGTGGGGCGAGCTAAGGAAGGGGTCAGCAAAGGTCGGGGTGAGTTAGAACGGTTTAGGACTGAGTTAGTGCCTAAATTTGTGAGTTGGAATCGGTGGGAGCGTTGGAAGGTAATTCTGCACTTTAAGACCCTTTTGTTTTAATTTTTGTTTGGTAGATAAGAAATTGCAGGAAAAGGATAGAAAATGGACAAGTTTAAGTATTTTCTTCTGAACTGTGCAGTTCATTGATCTGGAGCTCTCGCGTTTTATTGCAGCTGGGAAGCTTCATTGCAAGATTGATAAAGTTGCTAGAGTTCTTGAGACATATCGTCTAGATGCAAAGAATGCTCTTTACCAAGCAACTATCAAGCAAACGGATTTCCTATTGAACCGGATCCAGAAGCTGTCTCGTGTAATTGATCTGTGAAGCATTTTTTTATTTCTGTTTTGGAAACGGTGCCAAAATTTGCCGTCACTTCCCAGGGATAGGAAAAAATGCTCATGGTTGGTTAGTTATATTTTAGCAATATGTAATCCACTATTTGTATCTGAATTCTATATCAAAAGTGTTCAGATGTGAATTTTGTAGCTTTGTGTTGGAGATGTGTTAACTATGAGTGTACCTTGCACCCAAAAAAAAAAAAAAAATTCAGATAAAGATAGCATATATGAACTTGGTGGAAATGGAAAATTTTGAGCGTTGCATGTAATTTATATATATATATATATATATATATATATATAACCGAACATTTTGAAACTCTCCTTGTGAGGACCCGATGACCCGAGGATCACAGGACCCGAGGATCAATGAACAATTTATAGAAAATCCTGCCCGGGTTGGAGGTAGAAGACCCGAGGAGCTGTCAACAGTCAGCGCAAGCCCTAACAAATATCTGGAAGCATTGAATGCTGTAGATAGAACTTCCTAACTGCAGTAAATGAGGAAATAGCAGCTTTATCCTTAACATTAATAATGAAGTGACCTGAACAGTGTAGGTGGTCTTTAGATATTTTACCACCATTATTTTCTACAAAAAGGACTACAGGTGTCATCAAAGGAGGAGGGAGGGGGAGAAAGATGAAGGGTGGAGATGACAAGAGCCAGATGTATAAATAGGAGGAGGAGAGATATAGAGGAGGGGATCGGCCAGAAAAAGGGAGAAACAGAAAAACAAAGGAGAGAGGATTAGAGGAAATTAGAAAAAGAAGAGGACGGATTGAAGGGAGTTTAGGATTTGGGAATTCTCGGGATATGCATGTTCTCTATTGTGTGGTTTCCTCTTTACAAATTTTGTTGTTTTGGGCCAAGAGTCATAGTGGGCTTTAGCCATCCATAATTGTAGTGTGGACTTTTGGACCACTGTGAAAGTTTGGACCTTACAATTGGCGTCGTCTGTGGGGACAACAAGGTAAAGCGTGCTATCTGGAGGACAAATGGCAAGTGCAAACCAAGATAGGGAGGAGTCACTAGGTTCGCAGAATGAAAATCATCGGAGGAATGGTATGCCAAGTGTGGTAGTGGAGTCACATCCTGATGGACAAGCACGGAGAAGCCTCTCATCTACTGGAGATCGAACCTCTCGTGACGACGAAATGCGAAGAATGCAATCAGAGATAAAGCATTTACGAAGGAAGTTAAAACGGAAGTGAAAGGTTAAATGGAGTTCCTCCTCTTCGTCCAGCGATAGTTCGGAGTTCGACGGGGAGAAAGGTAATGGTCAGGGGTCTGAATCCCCCACTGATAAATCCTACCCAAGTTCAAGTACCCCAGGCCGGGCTAAGAGGGATGGGAATAAACGTGTCGGGAGGTGGTCATATCAGGGCACGGGGAATGATGCTATGAGTAAAGCCCTGAGACAGATCTCCAAATCTCCATTCGCGAAATGGATAAACAGGGCGAGATTGCCCCATAGGTTTTCTCAGCCCACATTTGCCATTTATAATGGTAGGACTGACCCTGTAGAGCATGTAAGCCACTTTAACCAAAAGATGGCAGTTCATTCGCGCAATGAGGCACTGATGTGTAAGGTCTTCCCGTCCAGTTTAGGACCGGTGGCCATGAGATGGTTTGATGCTTTGAAGGAGGGCTCATTGGAATCTTTTAAGGAACTAACGAAGGCGTTCGGCGCGCAGTTTATGATGTGTAGTAGGGTACCAAAACCTTTAGATGTGCTATTATCAATGGCCATGAGAGAAGGTGAGACTCTTAAAACGTATTCTGATAGGTATTGGGAGACATACAATGAGATTGATGGCGATGTGGAAGAGGTCGCGGTGAGAACCTTCAAGGTGGGACTCCCGACTGAGCATGGGTTGAGAAAGTCTCTAGTAATGAAAACTGCGGTGAATATGCGTCAACTCATGGACCGTATAGATAAGTATAAATGGATGGAAGAAGATCAGATGCAAAGCAAGGCTAAAGCAAGAGTGTTTCCCGAGAGGAAGGATTCAAGGGGTGGGGGTTACTAGGGCAATCAACCCAAGAGAGACTTTTTGGGTCATCCACCTTTACCTATGACACCCACGGTTAATGCATTATTCAAAGAGCCGGTGTATCAAATATTGGAGAAAATACAGAACGAACCTTATTTCCGATGGCCTAGTAAGATGAATAGAGACTCGTCCAAGAGAAATTAGAGCCTTCATTGTCATTACTACCAAGATAAAGGGCATACCACGGAGCAATGCAGGATGTTGAGTGATCATTTGAACCAATTGGCTAGGGCAGGAAAGATCAATCACTTCTTATTACAGCCGGGAGGACCATTGCAGCGTAATGGTAGGGCCCGACCTAATAATACTGCTTGGCCAGCACTAGGAACTATCAATGTAATCTTAGCCAAGCCAATGGGAGATTGCGTAACCCCTTCTAGGATCATGTCTGTGCGGAGTGGCTTGGAAGATGGGGCAGAATGTTTGGATAACTAGATCAATAAAAAGATGAGATTGACCTTAATTCCTACCTTGGGATTCTCCGAAGAGGATAAAGAGGGAAAATTTCAGCCGCATGATGATGCTTTGGTAGTCACTGTTAGGATCGGTGATGTAAAGCGAGTCTTGGTGGATGAAGGAAGTGGGGCTGAGATCATGTATCTCAATCTGTTCAATGGCCTGAGATTGAAAGCCGAGGACTTGGAGACATAAGATTCTCCACTAGTTGGCTTTGATGGGAAGACGGTAGTCCCCTAGGGAATAATTAATTTGCTCGTTCAGGTAGGGGACGAGGAGGTACAGGTTAATTTTATAGTTATCAAGGCCTGTTCACCCTATACGGCAATACTGGCTAGACCATGGCTTCATGCTATGGGCGCGGTATCATCTACCTTGCATGTAAAGGTCAAGTACCCCACTGACGGACGGGTAGGAGTATTATCGGGCAGTCAGTCGGTGACGAGGCAGTGCCTGGTGACGGCAATTACTAAGACGGCGAGAAGTGGGGAAGCAGAGGCAGGTTAGAAGACCTTATAACAGTCAAAGAACCTCGTTGGGGGAGAAAACACTTTAGGGGTTGAAGATTCTATCGAGGACCTCCAAGAAATCTTAATAAGAGAGGAAGGGAGGTATTTTCGCGTGGGTTCTCAGTTACCTGATGCAGAGAAAGCTAGATTAATGGAATTCTTGAAGGCCAATATTGACGTCTTCGCTTGGACGACATATGATGTACCAAGAATTAATCCAGAATTTATTTGGCATCGCTTAAATGTTGACCCCAAGGCCGCCCCCCGTAAGCAGCCTCCTCGGCGAATGTCCTGTGAACATGCCGAGGTTGTTCGGGAAGAGGTAAACCAGTTGAAACTTGCTGGAGCCATTAAAGAAATTTTTCACCCCGAGTGGCTTGCTAACACGGTGGTGGTCGAAAAGAAAAACGGTAAGTGGCGAGTTTGTGTGGATTTTACCGACCTGAACAAGGTATGTCCAAAGGATCCTTTTCCCATTCCCAGGATCGATCAGTTAGTTGACGCTACCGTAGGGCATCCTCGGATGAGTTTTTTGGATGCATTCCAGGGTTATCATCAAATTCCCATGTCAATGTCCGACCAAGAAAAGACATTTTTCGGGCTCCTAGTGGTAATTATCATTATCGAGTAATGCCTTTTAGTCTCAAGAACGCAGGATCTACTTACCAAAGGATGGTGACCCGAATGTTTGAAGGACAGTTGGGACGAAATATGGAAGCTTATATTGATGACATGGTGATAAAGAGTAAAAGGGTAGAAGACCACTTGGATGATTTGGAGGAGACTTTTTCGGTGTTGAGAAATCATCAACTATGCTTAAATGCTTCCAAATGTTCTTTTGGTGTTAGCTCGGGAAAGTTCCTCGGATATATGATCACGCATCGTGGGATTGAAGTCAACCCCGACCAAATCAGGGCCATTATGAGCTTGCATCCACCGCAGAATCCCAAAGAGGTGCAGAAGTTGACTGGGATGGCAGCAGCCCTAAATAGGTTCATTTCCCGGTCCGCAGATATATGCCGGCCATTTTATCAACTCTTGCACAAGTGGAAAGATTTTCAGTGGATAGATGACTGCGTCCGTGCCTTTGCCGATTTGAAGTGATATCTGGCTAGCCCGCCAATATTATCCCGACCCGAGAAGGAAAAGGTGTTGTATGCCTACTTGGCAATCACGAAATACGTTGTCAGCCTAGTTTTAGTGCGCAATGCGGACGAAGTTTAAAAACCTGTGTATTATGTCAGTAAGTCTCTGCAGGAAGCGAAAATGCATTACTTGCCCTTGGAGAAAGAAATTCTGGCTGTTGTGCACGCTACGAGAAAACTCCCTCATTATTTTCAGGCTCACACTGTGATTGTGCTCACTCATCTGCCGTTGCAAGCTCTTATGAGGAAGTCAGACTATACAGGTCGAGTCGCAAAATGGGGGACAAGATTGGGGGCGTACGATGTCAAATATATGCCTTGCACCGCTATCAAGGTACAGGTCCTTGCTAACTTTGTAGCCGAATTTACGAATGCTAGCTTGCAGCAGGAGAAAATGGTCCTAGCAGTTACGGCGGCAGCACCCGATCCAGCTCCCCCGTGGGAAGTTTATACTGATGGAGCGTCTAACCGAAAAGGAGCAGGCGTGGGGATCGTGATGGTCACTCCTGAAAAATTGATTATGGAAAGATCACTGAGGTTAGAGTTCGTAGCCACTAATAACGAAGCCGAGTACGAAGCCCTCTTGGCAGGGGCTCAATTAGTCAAACACTTGGGAGGAGAAGTGGTGAAGTTTTTTTGTGATTCTCGGTTAATCTTCGGGCAAATCAATGGAGATTTTGAGAGGCTCAGGATGAAAGAATGCTAAAATACCTTAATAAGGTGAAGGCTGTGTTGTGCCTGTTTAAAGCCGTCACGGTTAAGCAAATCCCCAGAGGGCAAAAAGCCCACGCCGATTCATTGGCTATGTTAGCCACCTCTTTGGGGTCAAAGCTTCCTTGGGTAGTATTGGTAGAAGACATGATGACCTCCAGTCTCACTAGTACCCCGGTTGTCGGAGTTCACAATATTCACGTGGGACTAAGCTGGATGGATCCCATTGTGACTTATTTAAAGTAAGGAATATTGCCCGAAGACAAAGTGGAGGCAGAAAAGGTACGGCGGGCTACCCCCCGCTACTGGCTGTCCGAGGAGCAGAAGTTATACAAACGCTCATATTCGGGACCGTATCTTTTGTGTGTGCACCCCGAGGCCATTGAGCCCATATTTTAAGAATTGCATGAGGGCACGTGTGGAAGCCATATTGGTGGGAGATCCTTAGCTCACCGGGCTTTGACCCAGGGATATTGGTGGCCGAATATGCAAAAAACCTCTCAGGACTATGTTAAAAAATGTGATCAGTGTCAACGGTATGCCTCGAATGTGCACCAACTAGGCAGAGTCCTAAACCCGCTTTTCAGTCCATGGCCTTTTGCTCAGTGGGGCTTGGATATCGTTGGGCCATTTCCTCGGGCTACCGGAAACCGAAGATGGCTCCTCATTGGTATGGATTATTTTACTAAGTGGGTAGAGGCTGAACTGCTGGCTAGCATTAGAGATGTGGATGCAAAAAAGTTTGTCTGGAAAAACATAGTGACTAGGTTTGGAATCCCACATACGTTGATATCGGATAATGGACTTCAGTTCGACAGTAAAGCCTTCCGAAGGTACTACGGGACTATGGGGATAAGGAATGGGTATTCGACGCCGGCGTACCCACAAGGGAATGGTCAGGCAAAGGCCATTAACAAGGTCATTCTGGCCGGGTTAAAAAAAAAGGCTGGATGATGCTAAAGGCAAATGGGTGGAAGAGTTGCCTCATGTGCTATGGACCTATCGCACTACACCCCGAAGGTCGACGGGAGAGACCCCTTTTTCAATGACATATGGGATGGAAGCAGTGATCCCTCTGGAATCCATCTTCCCAACATTAAGGTCTGAGCAGTACAGTGAGGAAAAGAATAACAGCATGCTGTGTGATAGTCTTGACACCATTCAAGAAAGGAGGGAGAGAGCCAATGTAAGGTTGGCCAATTATCAGCAGAAGCTTAAACAAACGTATAACAAGGGAGTGAAGCCAAGACCATTGGTAACAGGGGATCTAGTGTTGAAAAAGGTAGTAGGGACAGCGAGAAACCCAGCATGGGAAAAGCTAGGGCCAAACTGGGAAGGACCCTATAGAATTACGTCTGTAGCCGGCATCAGGGCTTATCGCCTAGAAGATTTGGATGAGAAAGTAGTGCCTCACCCGTGGAATGTAAATAATTTACGGCATTATTATTACTAGTAATAAAAATTGGTCATTTTTGTTGTAAAGGATGCATGTTGGCTACTCCTTATTGTGTTTGGTGGATGAATGGCAGAATTCTTTAAGTGTTAAGCTGAACCTAGGTCTTGCATGGATCCTTGGGTCACAAGCCTAGGGAAAATTAACACCATGGCAAAATTCTTTGAGTGTTAAGCTGAACCTAGGTCTTGCCTGGCTCCTCGGGTCACAAGGCTAGGGAAAATTAACACTACAGCAGAATTCTTTGAGTGTTAAGCTGAACCTAGGTTTTGCCTAGCTCCTCGAGTCATAAGCCTAGGGAAAATTAACACCATAGTAGAATTCTTTGAGTGTTAAGCTGAACCTAGATCTTGCTTGGCTCCTCAGGTCACAAGCCTAAGGAAAATTAACACCACGACAGAATTCTTTAAGTGTTAAGCTGAACCTAGTCCTTGCTTAGCACCTCGGGTCACAAGCTTAGGGAACATTAACACAACGGAAAATTCTCGAAGTGCTAAACTGAACCTAGGTCTTGCCTAGCTCCTCGAGTCACAAGCTTAGGGAAAATTAGTGCAATCACAAAATTCTCTAAGTGGTAAACTAAATCTAGCTTAGGCACGATCTAAGTTTTATGGTAGTGATAAAATCAATTTTGGATGGCGCTGCCGGCCACCAACGTAGTAAGGGTCAATGCTACAAGTTATGTGAATAACGACTTAAATATAGAAAGAAATTTACAAGAATGAAGTCAAGACAACGAGGAAGAGGAAGCTAGTGATATTAAAAACAATTACAAGCATGTGAAATAAACGGGCAGTACAAATAATCAAAAATACCACTAAGGCTGATAAAAAATTTCATTAAGTATGAGTAATGCCAATCTATTGTTTTCCTTTGAAAATAAAGCTAAGAGCTAAATTGCTATCCTATTACAAAGTATCACTAAAGCCTAGGATAAACCCTTCAAGCAGTGGACTGCTTATCTTCATGCTCCTTCGTTTCTTTTTCCTTTACTTTATCTTTTTTCTTCTTCTTTACTAGCGCAATCTCGGCCACCTCTTCCTCGTCCTCCATTGCAATCACGTCGGATTGGGATTGTGGGGATTTATCTTTATTTTGGCCTTTTGGAGTAGTGGGCTGAGGGTCTTATTTTGAAAGCATGGCTGGAGAGGAGTGAGCGGGACTAGGGTCCACAGGAGGCATTGGGGGAGGAGGCGCTAGTTACAGTGCAGGCGGGTAGAGTATGCTATTCAGATCACGAAGCTCTAAGTCACCAGATACTCCCACCGCATCCAAGGCATAACCCCAAGCCTCCGAGCAGAAAGTGCGAGCCACACCCCAGAGCTGAGCCGTGAGGCTCTCCGTCGCCTTCTTCAGCCCGGCGTCATAAGCAGCCTGCTCCACTTCAGCCTTCTCTTGTTCCTTAGCCTCCAGTCGTCTTTGAACTTGCTTCAGCTCTACAACTGTAAGCGCAAGGCGGTTTTGAGCATTCTTCTACACTTCTAAGGCGTCGATGGCCTGCTTCTCAAAACTCTCGAGCGTAGATTTAGCATTTTTGTGTGCTTTTTCTGCCTTGGAAAGCCTGCCCATGGTATCCTTCAGCTTTTGCTCTGCCTCGAATTGGGCTTTGACAGCAATCTCTATATTATGCTCAGCTTTTCAAGCCAAGTCCAAGTAGTGATTCACCCATTCCTCGGCCATGAAGGATGCTTGGACAACCTACAAAGGACACGAGTTAAAACTAAGCGGGCAAGTAAAGGTAAGATGACAAACAAATGTTTTATTGGATTATAAGAATGTGGTACCTTAGCCAAATCCTGCTTCAAGGATAAAAAGACCTCCCTCTTCCGGAAGGATCGTAGCTCAGCCATGTCCTTGGGAAGGCATAAAGCCTTCTCCAAACATTCTGCTACTAACCTTGAGCTCCCTTTCTGCGGGTCTCTTAGGTTGGCATCATCAAGAACGGGGCTACCCGTACTTAGCGTAAAGATGGGACGCCAAGCAGAAGCCCTTTTAGCTTGGTCAGTTCCCATCTCTTTTGAAGTCCCCATGTGGGCGGACTATTTGGAATGGCCTTTGCCCGTTCGAGCCTCCTTGGTGGGGGGTTCAGTTACTTCCCCTTCCTCAGTTTCAGTGGGGTGTTTGCTACCCTGTCCTTTTTTCCTCTTTCTCTCAGCCCCCTTAACATGCGCCATTTGAGATATTGCTGGCGTAATGGGGCGAGGTGGAATAGTGACGGCCGGAGAAGAACTCCCAGCATGGGCTTGCAATAGGGCAAGAAGGTCCGACTCCTTTTCTTGAAAACCTATAGTGCCCGAAGAGTGTGCTGCTGAGGTACTGGGAGCGTTTGGGCGATAAAAAACTTCAAAGTCTTTGTCGCTTACCTCAGCCGCTGGGGTTTAAGGGGCTCCTCTCTAACTTCTTCTTCAGCAACAATGGTAGCTGCCTAGGGATAAACGAGTTAAGCTGTTAGGGATGCGGAAAGCTGGGCGTCTTGAACGCCTCGTGGAGGGGGTATGTCTAATAGAAATCCTGGCACGGCAACGTCTATTTTCGCTAGACGTAAGTCCTTAGCTCTGATAACGTTCTTCGAACTCTAGAAGCGTTTGGTGGATGGTTTGTAGCCGAGGATCACGTGGGCCGCTCTCAGCTGTCCGTCTGTGTGAAGAAAAATATCTGACCTAAGAATGCGGTTCAGGTCCTCGAAGTTCACTAGATGTTTAGCTGGTGCAGTGTGATGTTCGTCTGCCATGAAGTACAAGCATCATTAGTAAGGTGACCAGTACGGGTATATATGTAAGAAAAAAAAAAAAAAAAAAAAAAAAAAAAAAAAAAAAAAAAAAAGAGAAAAGAGAAAAACCTAACGGCTTTTTAATCGTCGGGAACACTACCTGGCTCCCCCTCTTGAGTGGGGCAGTGCAACCCGTCGTGCCAATTCCCGGACACGATGAGAAAATCTTCATCCATGCCCTTACTCGAATCGGGTAAACAAGAAATTAACCTAACGGCAGGAACTCTACATTTCATGTAATATTTGGTCTTTTCCCCCTTTTGGCAGTTATATATCCAATTAACATCATGCTATGTCAAATTGGTCCCCATCTTTCGGTTTAAGGCATATACGCACCCTAAAATCCTAAGGACGTTAGTAGAACATTGGTACGGGGTCAATCTAAAGTTCAAAAAAAAGTCTCGGGTCATCCTACCCATGGGAATTTCCATACTGTCCTCAATAAAAGCAATCATCGGGATTATTACAAACTCAGGGGGTCGGGATGACACTAGCCATTCCCCTCCTCACAGTGTTTAATGACGACATCGTCGGGGATCCTATATTGGGCTTTAAATTTGGTTTTTGCCTCGTCAGTATCGACTAACTTAGAATATCTACCCATTGAATCGTATGAAAAATGAAAAAATAGCAATAAAAATGATTGACAAGGGAGAACTAGTGAGAAAACTAACACACCTCTTATAAAATGCTCAATTTGCTCCTCGGGAGTTTTCCTTTCTTCAGAATGCAAAAATGAGCTTCAGCTAGCTCAAAGCCTTATATATATAGTGGTAAAAAAAAAAAAAAAAGGCGCGCCCCTTTCCCACTCAGTAAAAGTAAATCAGTACCGTAAATTTTTTATCACATCGTAGAACGTGGGCAGATATAGAGCTGCCTGACACCATAAATGACTAATCGTGGATACCGAAGCGCCAGGGACGTGCGTTGGTATACGAAAAGACACCCTCAAGTGGGAAACTGAATGGTACATAAGTGGCAATTTAAGTGAGTTAAAACTTATCCTCCGATCCTGAATCAATAGCATAAGTTTTAAAGGGCTATTGTGAGGGCCCAATGACCCAAGGATCACAGGACCTGAGGATCAATGAACAACTTATAGAAAATCCTGCTCGGGTTGGAGGCAGAAGACCTGAGGAGTTGTTAACAGTCAGCGCAAGCCTTAACAAATATCTGGAAGTATTGAATGCTGTAGATAGAACTTCCTGACCGCAGTAAATGAAGAAACAACAGCTTTGTCCTTAACATTAATAAGGAAGTGATCTGAACAGTGTAGGTGGTCTCTAAATATTTTACCACTATTATTTTATGCAAAAAGGACTACAAGTGTCACCAAAGGGGGAAGGAGGGGGAGAAAGATGAAGGGTGGGGATGACAAGAGCTAGATGTATAAATAGGAGGAGGAGAGATACAGAGGAGGGGATTGGCCAGAAAAAGGGAGAAACAGAAAAACAAAGGAGAGAGGATTAGAGGAAATTAGAAAAAGAAGAGGATGGACTAAAGGGAGTTTAGGATTTGGGAATTCTCGGGATATGCATGTTCTCTGTTGTGTGGTTCCCTCTTTACAAATTTTGTTGTTTTGGGCCAAGAGTCATAGTGAGCTTTAGCCATCCATAATTGTAGTGTGGACTTTGGACCACTGTGAAAGTTTGGACCTTACACTCCCTATTTATGATGTTTAAGTAAAATTATCATTTTATTTAAATAAATTATTTTTGTTTAATTCAAACTTAATAAAGAATGAAACTTTATTTTTCTAACAAAGCCAACTTAAACTCAAAATTATCATTATTATTTTTTTAAAACAAAATTATTTTTGCTCAATCCAAACTTAACAAGAAGTGAAACTCTATCTCTCTGACAAGTTCAAGTTAAACTCAAACTCAAACATTGATAATTTATCTTCAAATTTGCAAGGTTAATCATGAATACTATAAAAAATAAAGCAAACCCTAATATATATATATATATATATATATATATTTTAAGCTGAGTAGAGGTACGAGCTCTTTTTATGTTATTTTCTTTTCCTTTATTTTGTTAAAAAAAATTATTTTATGGTTTTTCATGTATCTTTTAAAAAGTAATTTTCGTACATGAACCACAAACTCTCTTTAGGCGTTTTTTGCAAGATAAAAAAGCTTGCATTAATTGAAATTATTATTTCAAATGTAACCCATCATTCTCTTATATTTATCTATTGTTTAGTCATATATATTTTGTTTTATTTCAATAATTTCGAAGCAATGAATCATTTGATTCTTTAATATTTTTTGGTCTTTCAGAAGTTTTAATATCTGGATTTTTGAGTTATTTTTTGCTATGTATATGACTAAACTCTCCTTAGGCATTTTTTGCAAGATAAAAAAGCTTGCATTAATTGAAATTATTATTTCAAATGTAATCCATCTTTCTCTTATATTTTTCTATTGTTTAGTCATGCATATTTTGTTTTGTTTCAATAATTTCTAAGCAGTGAATTATCTGATTCTTTAATATTTTTTGGTCTTTCAGAAGTTTTAATATCTGGATTTTTGAGTTATTTTTTGCAGTATCTGAAATTATTTAACAAATTTTTTATAATTCATTATACGTTCAAACAATAGATTCTTCATCAAATTGTAATACAAATTAAAGTCATATAAGAGCAAATCATGCAAGGGTGTAGTTTCTTAAATTTTTTATAAAATTATTTTAACCTATCTTGTAAATAGGTAAGTTCTCGTGCATCGTATAGATTTGCGACTAGTTTTTTGTAAAACTTTAAACCTTAGCAACACATGTCCATCAATTCCCCTTTCCCTAATTTTTTTTTTCATTTTTCCCCTTGCCACTCCCTACTCCCAAGTCCCTCGGAACACAATTCCCCTTTCCCTCTAAATTTTTCACTTCTTCTCCTAAAAATACTTGCAGCAATGAAACTAAATAGCTATATAAATAGCCCTGTATAACTGAGAGCTTAAAATAAAAAATAAAAAAAAATTTACATTCACACTACTTTCTCTATTTTTTATTCTTTCTTGCTTTTCTCCTTTCTCCGTTTCTCTCTCCCTCTCCATCTCTTCTTTCTTCCTGCTAGAACATTCTCAAACCCTCTCTCTCTCTCTGGCCACCATGGATGAAACCTTCGAGTAGTGCCTCCTTCTCTCATGGCCACAGTCGCCACCACCAATGGCGGTGGTGATTTCTTATCTTTCTATCAAACCCAGACCCAAATGTCTCGATCTCCTCTCTAAACCGCAATGAGAAAGGAATTTACCCCTTTTAGTAATCTGTTCTCTGAACCTGCAACAGTGGGATTTTGGGTCTGTTGGTTCTTCTGGGTTTCACTTTTGCTGTGTTTTCCGATTTGGCTGTGTTGATTTTTCTGCTTTCTTTTTTTCTTCTTCTTCTTCTTCACTGGTTTTGATGGGCACGGCGGGGTTGTGCCAAATATCAACGCGCACAGTACACGCACAGTGCATGCTGTCCCCCCAGCGCCAGAAACGAGAAAAAAGAAGAAGAAGAAAACGCGGAGCAGCTGGACGTGGACGTCCAGCTGCTCTATCCAAACCCACTCTAAATTTCATACTTTTAGCATTAGTTTCATCTCAGAGTATTTTTCTTGGTTTTCTAGATGAAAGAATGAATGGTAACAGAGTGTACACCCTCACTAGTCTTGTGTTATGTGGCCAGGTGCTTGCCGAAGCATGCTCATGCCATATCTCTAGATCCCTCCTACATTGGGATAAGATTTCTGGCTTGATAAATTACAATTTTTGGCAAGCTAACTGCACTTTTTCTTCTATGTAACAAAAACTTTTCAAAACATGAAATTGGTTACATGAATCTTTTGCCTTATCCTCTGTTATATCATGACTTCTTCTTTGGTCTTTTCTTGGCATTTTGGCTACTAATGTTAACCATGGCATCTTTGAGCTGGGCTTTTGTCGTAAACATATAGGTTGGGGCAGGCTAAGTAGGGGAAAATGGGTATTTACCCCTGATTTGAAAACTATGTAGCAAAATGCCCATGTTTTGAGACTTAGCAAAATGCCCTTGTTAAGGAACTTGATTTTAACAAAATCAAGTTCAGTGTAAAACTTAATATTCTCAAAATCGAATTCTATGTATATTTTTAAGTAGAACTTGACATTAGTTCCACTTAAATTTTCAAAAAAAAAACCAAGTAGCAAAATATGCATAGAACTCGATATTGCTAATGCTGAATTCCACCTATAACTCGATTTTGTTAAAATTGAGGTTAAAAATAAGGGCATTTTGCTACATAGTTTTTAAGTTAGGGGTAAATGCCCATTTTGGCCGTCATAAGTGTGTCAAATCTTTTCAATCAAACAAATAAATTTTCATCATGGTGATTCATCATCTTGTCCTTGAAACACCTTAACTCAGGTCAATCTTTTCTTACTAGGGCTATAGTTTTCTTAGCAATCAGTAATCAATCCATATTGGTGTAACTTTTTCCCATGTTCTCCCAATTTTTGCATTTGATGATGGATCTTTGGCTTTGGTTTTGATGATGTGATCATAGAATCTTTGGTTTTGGCTCGTTAATGTTATTAAATCATTTTAAACAATAAACAGATATTCATCATGGTGATCTGCCTTTTCCTTTAAATACCTTTTAACTAACTTAGGCCAATCTTCCATATTGAGGCTATAGTTTGTTTGTGCAATCAATCTATTTTGGTGTTGCCTTCTCTAATGTTTCCCTAGTTTTTCCATTTGATAGTAATCAAATAATGTTTGATTCTTTTCAGGTGGATTTCTATTTTAAGATATTTCCAAAAGTCACACATGGGTGGACAACTAGGTACGAGGATGAAGATGAAGTAGCTGTGAAGTCTGCTGAGGAGGCCCATCAGAACCTGTTGGACTGGTTTGCCAAGTATATTAAGTGACAATGTCAAATTAGCTACTTGTGTGCTAACCCATGGTAGGTCTCATTCATAACAGGAATCGGATACTAGGATTGTTTTTGATCATGTGGAGAAGGTAATCTTATTTTGTTGCATTAACAGTGTGTGACCTTTTACAGGTGATCATAGTTCTTGGCTCTGATCTTTCTGTGTGTGTATAATTTGTCAAATACCATATAATTTTTCTTTGTAATTTTTCTTTGGTTTCCATATCAGCTTGCCCCAGTTCCTTTCAGCTGTTGCAGTCACATCTCTTGCTGTGGTGGCTATTGTAAATGCTTTGGTTCTGCCCCAGTTAAATCAAGTAAGCTAGTCTCAAGTTTTCAATTATTACCTCCCTCTCACATACTTGTCTTCATTGAGATAATCAAGTTTCTACTAGGACCTTTATTTGGCTGTGTCAGTTTCTTGAAGACACTAAATAGAATCTAGTTAAGCATATATCTCCTTTCCTTTCCCCTTTTATTTTGTATTTTGTATTTAAAAGAGGTAGATTGAGAAGTGGGTACATATTACTCCATATTACTATAAGTTGGCAATGAAAAAATGCCCAGGTTGAGTTTGTGAAGAGAGTGAAAATTTTGTTAGTGAATAGTTTTATGTTTTAATTCTTTGGAAGGGGGGTGGGGGATTGCATAGGTCATTAATTTGTTTTGCAGTTGCAAAGCCAAAAGCATGTAAATACCCAATGAATTCTATATGTTTGACAGTGCAGAATGGATCTGCAGTAATTCAAGGACTGTTGTGGGATTGGATTTGGACCTTGAGGCTCTAAATTGGTGCTTGGAGAAGAACATAAGTAGAGTTGGGGCTGATGGGTATTCCAGAATATCCCTCTTTCATGGCATTGTCTTGCAACCTCTTGAGGCCAAGCTAGTCAATTTTGAGCCTCAAGAACTGATAAGTAAAATTACACTGCAAGAGGGCAAAGATGGTTCCGAGACTTGTGCATTGGAATCTACTGTGCAAGTGGGATCTATTGCCGATGATAAGTACATGAAGAGTTTGCCACTGCCTCCTAGAGACATTGTTTGTGCATTTAACTATAGCTGTTGTTGTCTCCATAAACGTGCAGAGCTGGTTTTGTATTTTAAGCATGTCCTTGATGTCTTGTCAAAGAAAGGTAGTATATTTGTGATGGATTTATATGGTGGGACATCATCAGAGCACAAGCTAAGATTTCAAAGAAGGTTTGCCAATTTTACGGTATAATCTTCATGCTTCCGTGTTAAAGGACTATTTAATGTAATTCTTCTGTGTGTTAAAAGGACTATTTAATGTAATTCTTCTTTGTTTCTAATAAAGCATTTCTATCCTTTTTAGCTCAAAAAAAAAAAAAAAAAAAAAAAAAAAGAAAAAAAGAAATTTTAGCTCAAAAAAAAAAAAGAAAAAGAAAGAAAAAGAAAAAAAGAAAAGAGACTTCACTTATTTGATAATGTTTATATTGTGATTGACTTACATTTCAATTGGACAAGCTCGCTTTCCTTGATGGGAAGAAAATTTTATTCACTTTTGAGAAAGAGAGAGTACAAAAGGCTACTATTTTTGAATTTTAGGTTACCATTTTAAAGTTGAAAGTGCTATCATTTTTTTATGGGTAAAATTTGTTAGAAAATAAGGACAGGTCTTTCATATATAGGATGTGTATAAAAGGCATTTTTTTTAGGCTGTAAACAAAAGGTTCATCTAAAGAATAAAAAGTGTTATATGTTTATGTAATTTTTTTAAAAAAAAAAATTAGAATAACTACTATTTTCATGATTATTTGCGAAGGCCCTCGCGCCCTCGCAAACAATTTAGAATTAATGAGGGTATATTTTTAACTCACACAAAAAATAAACTTTTTGCAAAGAATTTTTATTGTCTCTCGAAAATAATTTGGTAGGAACATTTCCTTCCAAAATTTTTTACATTTTAATGATTATTTGTGAAAGTCGATTGTGGCTCTCGCAAATAATTTAGTATTAGTGACAGTAGCATTACTTTAAAAAGTTGACCACATCACCAGTTTGTAAAAATGTTATAAAATAGACATTTGTGGCGGTAGCATTACGCTAATTTTTTTTACCTTATTTTTCAGTCTCTTCATTATTGTAGCATTATTTCTCTTAACCTTGTTTTCATGCTTTTTCATTAATTTAGTTATTTTTTTTCTTTTTCCTTCTTTGTTCTCTTTTATTGTTTCCTATTCCCCTCCCCCCCAAAAAAATTCCTCATCTCTCTTTTATTTTCCTCTTACCAACCATTTATTAATTTTCCTACTCAACCTCCTCCCCTTCCCCCAATTCGGCTATTATTTTCTCCATCAAACCCAATTAAATGCCTCAGAAACACAAATGATTCTCTTAAACAAACGAAAAAGGTTTGGCTCCAAGCACAAATAGAAAAATGACACTGTATGCACACGACTCACTTGATTAATTGGACTAAGCAAGTCATGTATAAATGTCATCTTTCTATTGATGGTTGGAGTCCCAAACTTTGTCCCAAACTAAAACTAATATAAATATAAGGAAAGCATTAAAAGCAATAGGAGTTTTAGTGTTTTACTATAAACTGATGTGGTAAAACTTGTAGTGCTGTAACATTACTCTAAATACACTCAAGTTAATTTTGTTAAATCCAGCTAAAATGAAATATTCTTTTAGCATAAATAATTTGTAAAAGATGATTAATTCTAATATATTAACTTGCATAAATTGTAAAGAAAAAAAAATCTAGACATTTACAAATTAATTACATATCCCGCACTATGCGACTAGTATCATACAATAGAGAATTTAGCTTGGTTGAGGTGGTTCGAAGTGGGTGTTGCATTCAAGGGAATTATTTCATAATGTAATTCTATATTCTTATTTTTCTCCTTAGTTTGATTGGAAAACAAACATATGGATAAGTTATTTTCTTTCATTGGGGAGATCTCTTATTATACTTCTGCATCTCTTGTGCAAGTTGCTTTGGCATCTAAAATTAATGCCTTGTTGTAAAAGTATCTTTTTATATGCTTTGCTTTCATTCATATATTTTTTATTGATGCATCACACACACACACACATACATATGTGCTGCAAGTTAGGGTTGTTTTGTGAAGAAATCTACTAAAAAATTGTTTATTGATCTGTTTGTTTTTGAGAAAACGGAGTACCTTGACTTGCTAAAGAAGGGCCTCGTTGTTTTATTTTCTATTGCTTTATTTTGAAAGCTTATTCCATACATAGAACCGTTTTAGGATCTTTTTGTTTTCATGGAGTATCTTGAATTGCTTCCGAAGTGTCTCGTTGTTTTGTTTCCTATTGCTTTCTGTTGGATGCTTATTACATACAAGAGGAGATTCCGGAAGATAGAGAAGGAGCCAACGAAAGTATTGGTCACTGGTGCTGCAGGCATGCTAGCTCAATATGATATTCTATTGGCTTTTCTTGGTCCTTGCTTGAAATATTATTATATCTCCAACTTAGATAGTTGAGCCTAGAACTTTATTTATTTTCGCTGAATTTCTGAACCATATTTATCTAGATTTTATTCTAATTGACAAAGATGAATGTTCTCCTAATGTGAAACCTCAAAAGTTCCTTTTTTGCATGATTACTTAATCCAAATCTGCTTGTATGCTTGTGGATACTGGTTTTCTTTTGTCCTTCTTTGGTATCTTTAGCTCATATATACATATTTCATTTATTTGTTTTGTTAGAATAATGGTTAAATAATTACTTTTTTTTTTTGAAAAGGTAACGCTTAAATAATGCCATTGTTTTTATTTGAAAATGAGTTTAAATGACTTTTCTGTAAATAATCTAAAGAAATCTTTAAAATTGTAATTGTTTTGTTGTTATAATCATTATTATTGTATACTTTGAAGTCTTTTCCAAATAGTTGGAAAGACCACCGCTCTCCCTTGGTGCAGTGATCACTTTATAAGTATAAATACTTGTGGGGTGTGGGGGGCAATGGCCGGAATTCAAGTCTTCAAGAGAGAGTTTCACACACATATACACTTAGATTGGGCCAGAGTAGAAATTCTATTTTGTATCAAATAGTTGGAAAGAATGAGAATTGGAAGAAAAGAGTGTCTTATATCAAGAGGACTGTTGTTACATTTCACTATATCAAGGACCAAGTGTATTTGATTTTCAATTGTGTAGTGTGTATATCAAAATTTTGATTTTGTTTAACATGGCAAATAGGTTATGCCATCTTTCCAATGATTGCAAGGGGAGTCATGTTGGGTCCTGATTAGCCTGTGACTCTGCACTTGTTTGATAATATCGAGCAGGCAGATGAAGCCTTGAATGGGATAAAAATGGAATTGCTTGATGCTGCCTTTCCTCTTCTGAAATGTATGTCTCTTATCTTGAGAGATAATTCTAGGTAGATCGAATTATTCTCTCCCCTGAGGTTTCTTAAACTGTCATGAATATGTTTGGATAAGTGTGATTGCTACCACGGACATTGTTGAAGCTTGTAAAGATGTCAATATTGCTGTTATGCTTGGTAGATTCCCACGGAAGGAAGGTATGGAAAGGACAGATATGATGTCTAAAAATGTGTCTATGTACATGGCTCAAGCTTCGACCTTGGGCAAGCATGCTGCTGCAAATTGCAAGGTGACCTCATAAATGCACTTGAGTGAATAGATATGATATAACTTAAAGAAGATTTTAGAGACACCCACACTAGATATCATATCATGCTGCTGCAGATATGATATGATATAACTTATAAAACTTACATAAAGATTTTTTTTTTTTTTTTTTTAAGTTCGAACCTTCAACCTCCAATGATTGCTATTTACCATCAAATCAAACCATCAACCATTTTTTGTGTATCTAACCCACTGGCTTAGTTCAACCCAACTTGACACCTAATATTTGTTTTCATGGGTTGGTAAGTTGGGTTGTGTTAGGATGGGTTGTAATTTTTTTTAAGCCTTGAGCTGGATTGAGTTTATGTTAATAGTTTTTTCAAATCATCTAACCTAAGTACCTAACCCAACCCATCATATATACTAGTTTATATTATTATTCTTATTTCAATTTTTTAGTTTGATTTATTTTGGTATTTGAGAATTATTTTTGATATATTTGAAATCTAATTTAGGTGTATTATTTGAATTATAATAATTTATTGAAAAATAATTCTTAAATATTTATTAAAGTTCAATTTTTTTATTAGACATGAAACATGTAAGTACAAGTGTACAACCCACTAATCCAAAATGACTTATGTGAGCTTGATTGGGTTAGTCTCTACACATGCAATGGGTTGGATTAGGCTGAGAATTTCTCAACCCGACCTTGGGTTGAAAAAATCCTCCAACTCAATCCAAACACACCCCTGTTATAGCTTATCCAATCAAGAAATCTTTTTGGATCAACTTCTTTTCTGCTTGTACAAGCCAACATGGGCATGATTCAAGCACAACTTGAAAGAAAAGAAACGAGACCCACCAATCAATTAAACAGAGGAAGGTTGATAGTAATATTTTTGAATAACTTAAGGAAGCATGAAAGGTCAAACAAACCACCCAAGCAGCGTTGAAAATTATTGGAAAAGAAAATTGTTACCAAATGAATTCTCTGTCCTCCATGTTAAGAAGCCAAATTTTTTAGTAAGAAGCAGCTCTGCACTTTATGGTACTTTTGGTTTGGTCATTCGGTTTCTAATATTACTTCCCCACCAAACTTGACACTCTCCTTGCACACATTTTCCAAGGAAATATGTGAAATTTCACAGCGGATTCTTCAATGACTCGTGGACATGCATGTTAAACACCCACAAGGCTTCCGTCTAGCGCACTAGAGCACTGGATGGAATAACTCAACAAAAAGAATTGCATTCCTATATAGTAAAAGAGAGATGCAAGAATACAACTAAGGAATTTCATACATAGGTGTCATGATGGACAATACATATAAGAGAAATTAGATACATGAATTACTACATCAGGTGTCCCAACAAAGTAATTTTTATTTTTTGTTCATGTGACATGAACCATGTGTAAAGGAATTAATAAAATTCTCAAGAAAGAAACTGATTTTTGTGTGGCTCTTTCACTAGCAATATCCTGAACTCAGGCTTCAAGTCCTGGCAGCTAAGAGGGCCATGCCACTTGAGGTTCAACCTGAATAAAAAGAAAGATAAGCAAAGCAAATTCAATTGTGTTACACATATTTATAAATTGCAATCCCCGTATTTCTTGTGTCTTTGATTATATTAAAAAACTAAATACTACTTTAGTCACTGGCTTTGGCGCTAACCAAACAAAAGGATTTAAATTTTTTATTGCCTCCTCCCTAGTAATTCACTATTACTTCAAGAAATGCTCAACACCGCGGAATTCAATCTTAATCCCTGTTCAACAAGGGACATTCTTCTGTCACATAAAAGATCTATGACAACAAACCCAAAATTACCAATCTTGAATCTCGAAACATACTCTTATTAGAGTTTCTTCTGTAATTGTAATGTTCTTTGTAGGCCACATCCACTAGTCCAAACAAAATCAAAATCTACAACTTTATTTATTCTTTTACTTTTCTTTCATTCCAAGGACAACAATAAGCTACAAAATGGTGGGTTAGTTCTCCCCTTTGTATTGATAATTGCCAACGATGAAAGGCTACAATCCAGGCAGTTTCATCCAAAATACCTTTGGCTTCTTCCATTAATTAAGCAAAACTGTTGCAATTTGATTAACTATGTGAATGCTTCTCGTACTTCTGTGGGTAGCTCCAAATCAGGCTCAGATTTACTGAGCGGTGAAAAATAATGCTCCACCATGTCTTTGGACACTTGTTCCAACCTCGGAGGATTCCACTGCATATAAAACACAGCAATTCAACAATTAAAAAGTAAGCAATAGACAATTATCTAACTATAATAAAAGTAGTAGCAACCACCGACAAATCTGATTATCAACGATAGAACCCCAGTCTTCCACAGTACCTTCTCCTCTTACAACAGCTTGCTTTGTTTTAAAAAAAAAAAAAAAAATTTAGATTGGATTCTTAAATGCAATATTTGCAATATTGCTTCCCCACTTGTCCAAAAGGCAGATAACATAAGCTGATGATACCTTTGGTGCCAGGTCCTTGTCTACCATTTATGCCCGAACACCCTTCAGAAAAAGTACAGAAAAAAAAAAGTGAGTAACTAGGATCATGAGGGTTTGTTTTATTAAGATAATAATCAGGAGACTTTATACCTCACAAAAATCTCTGGAAATCTGATTAGATATCCCTTGCAGTGACATTCGGTACTCACATATCAAGCACTAATCAAGGGTCTGAAATCTACCTTCTCGTATCTGAGCCAGTATGTTGGTTAGGTCATAATGCAATAGTTTCTTAAAGGGGGAGGAGGAGGGGACAAGGGAAAAAAGCCCAGTTCTGAGTATCAGGGACTCACAGATTTCAAAGAAACCTTCAAGCCTAATGGTGAAGCTTCCTTAAGTCTCCTTAGTGTGGAAATGCACCATGCATCATTTGTTTTACTTGTCTCACTCTCCTGAGAGAATTGTTTAATTTAAAAATGCAATCACAACTCACAAGGTTCATCCAGAAAAGTATAGGGAGTAACAATTTAAAGAAATACCCACATATTTTAATTCATTTTATTAATAATAGTATGCAACAATCACAACTCATACAGCCCAACCTTCAGGTTAGTACTTAAGAGACTTAACACGCACTGTGTATAGATATGGTCCAAAAAGTCAAAAGGAAGAAGTAACCAATTCAAGACACACTTCCATTATTTGTATTTTTTTCTTTTTCTTTTTTACACATGCTTTGGGTTGGTCTTGAACCCATGACCTTAGCCTCCATCCCATTCTTAAGTAAAGAAGTGTCATTTGAGCTAGGGCTCATTAGCAGTTCCATTAACTGTATATAAAATGTATCCCTACAAAATTGCTTTCCAATCAACTCTGAGGTAGCTAAAGACATTCATCATAATGCTGTTAAGTTTTATTTTTTAAATTCAATAAAATGATTTTGGCTATACAGGGTACTCAGATCAACTAATTGAAAAGTGTCTCCTTGATGAAGCAAAAAGTTTTAAAAATGATACAGTTCTTTAAGTAAAGAGTTGGTATAGATATTTTTTCATTTAATTTTACTTTTCTCCAGCAATACGGTTTCTCATGCCTAAGATTTTCCGTTATTTTCTTTCGTACCATCAATTTTAAAAATAACAGAAAGAGATTTGAGTATGAAATCAGACATGTTGAACATCTTGTTCCATACAAATTATCATGGAAATCTGTTATATTGTAATGGGTTAATGCTTAACAGTTTTAAAAAAAAAATGCAAATCAACAAGTTCTTACCAAGGAATTGATAATTTCTTCAACTGTGTCATGGCTGAAACATTTATCAAGTATTTCAATCCTAGAAAAAATTGCATAATGATAGATCAGCATTTTATATCTGCTATGTAAATACTCACACATCTGAGGGGATAATAGACATACCTGTGAAGTACACTTATATTATCTAGATAGACAAGGTCACTATATTTTTCTAAAGAAGTTTCAATGACAGAAGGATCATCAGTATCCAATTTCCCAAGTTGTTCTTAGATTAATGCAAGCTTCTGTGGAAAAAAGGTGGCAATACCATGTTATATAAACAGGAAAGATGATTAAAACAATGAAAGGGTCCAACAATCTTAACTGAGCTATGCGCATAATGTTTAGCAAGCCCACAAGAAATCATTTCTGCTCCATTAAGTTTTTCTCCTGTGAGACCCAAGTACTCCCCTGCAAAAAAGAAAAGATACAAACTATATAAGAATTTAATTGAGAAGCAAATACAGGTGTCATCAATGATTCATCCTACTAATTGGTTTCTCATTTATCTAGTCCTAATTACATTGTCATCATTGCTTGATGTGTGGAAAGGGTCAAGTTAACCCCACAAGTTGCTCAGAAAACAACATTGAATAAAGTCACCCAGCTATCCAAAGGAAACTTTCATATTAGAATATTTGTCATTGCAACATCTACTTTCAGTATAATGGTCACAAAGGAAGTGACATCTTATGGTGCAATGAAACCAAATGCAGCTCCCCATATGTCAACTACCAAGAGCCATAACAATGCCATAGCACAAATTTTAGACTTCAGAACTTTTAAAGCAATTTGCTAGAGCTTGTTATCCAACAACCACACAACAAAGTAATGACAGGAGTCCTAATGCAATTTGTATAAAGAACATTGCTGAACCAACTGCCACTGTGTGATTCTAGAGATGAGGAGCATACTTCAAAATAAAAATATTTTGCAGAGGCACTTCTTTTCCACATTCACTCCATTCCCATGTGAAAACTGAGTGATTTGATTTTAGAGGTCTTTTAAAAATTTCCTGTTCATAAATCCCTTAAAATTTCTTCCAATGCAACATTACAAGAAAATCTTAAAAGATCGAGATAAATTCACATTGGGGTAGAATGTTCATCGCAAAAACAATACTTTACATGATGCTTTTATCAGACTTACGCTAGAACCAGAAATAGTCCAAATCAACAAAACCATGTACAAGAAATACAATGAAAAACTACAATCCACTACATGCATACCCAGGTGACCAGGTAGATGTGAGAGGAAAAATGACGCTCCAGCATCAGGGTGGAAACCAATTAGAGTTTCAGGAGTAGCAAAAACCTGTGAGTTGTGAGAATAAATTATTTTTGAACCTGTCTGAGCATGATGTATAGCAAATAAGGAATTTGAAACAAATAAGATATTCAACACTATTTTCCCCCTTCACATAAATATGCAAAAAGAATCAAAATAGAGTTTTCATTCCTAGATTGTGATACCATAGATTACATAGATTGGATAAGTGTGTGTAGTGTGGACAAGAGCTAAGTCCCACATCAGGTGTTCTCTAGGTTGAATTGGGCTATATATTGATTACGAAGAACCTCAATAGTAACTCGACTAGTCCTTTTGGACTACATATTGAGTCAATACAAATGGTATCAGAGTCAACAGAGTCAATGTGGGACTTGACAAGAACATTAGGAACTAAATGTAAAGATTGTGATACTCCAATTTATGTGGATTGGATAAATATGTGTTTGTGCGGAGATGTGTTAAGTCATACATTTGGTGTTAACAAACTTGTGCTATATCAAAGATCACAAGCAACCCCAATAGTAACTTGACTAATCCTTTTAGGGTATAGTGTAGATGTGGCTAGTGCTTCCCTGGGTTATGAAAATATGTGTATGCTAATAAAAGTAGAGGATCATACTCCTCAATTATCTAATAAAAATCGAGCGTTATATTTCTTGTAATAAAATTATATTGTAGTAGATATATTATTTTATTGTGATGTTTATATTATTTTATTATGTTGAAAGCTAAACTAGATTCACTGTTGCTGGATGTTTTGTAAAATGAGTAGGTAAAATAGATAAAGTGGCTTTTTATGGTGCTAAATGGCTAAAAAAAATAGCTCCACTGTTGTGGATGCTCTTAGAAAGGAAAAAAATTGAAACAATCATCAAAAGCAACATCTAGATAAGAGAAGAAAAGGACGAAAGTACATGCAAAGTTGCTACATACAGTTTTATCAGTTGCAACCCTAAACATCCCAGGGATTGAAACTCCAGCCCCACCACCCATAGTAATGCCATTCAAAAGAGCCACCTGCATGGAGATTACTATTACACTACCATGAATATACTGGGTTCTGATTAATGTAGTTATAATAAACAGAAAGTTAATGTCCAATATTCTACCATAGGGACTTGGGGCTAATAAAAATCACCCCCACATGAAAGAGAAAAATGATAATAAAAAAACAAACAGATCTGAGACTTTTGAGTAGATACCATAGTTCCCTAAACCAGAACCTAGTGACTAATTTAACATAAGTACAGAAGGGGGAAAATTTTGGGGAAAATTTAGGAAATCCATGTATGCTAGCAGAAGGATAAAATAAAAATAAGAGGAATGTCAAAATATGGTGGTAAGAATGTAAAGAAATTTGGTCAATGCTAGAATAGGAGCCAAAGATCAATATACTAACAAAACCAAGTATCTTTTGATAATTTGATAGTTGAGGGAGGGGGAAATTGAACCTTGGACGTCTTAGTTGGAAACACTAGGAGGTGCTAGTTGAGCCACAAGACTCTTAGCCATAACAAAACCAAGAATCTCAAAGAAAACTCTCCATAAATGACCATATCAAAGCTACATTGATGGTAATATAACACTCCAAACTGAAGTGCCCCCAATATATTAACCACTATGCTTAAAAAAAGAAAGAAAGAAAAGTAAAACTTACATGTGGCTTCAAATATGTACCTAAAATGTATATGTAAGCATATAACGTTCTAAAAAATTCCTTACGATCTTCCATTTTCCCTGCATAAAGTTAACCATTGGTTAAAGGATGATTCTAGTGAAGAAACAAGCACTAACTCCGTAACAAAGATTAGCAACTTAAAGATTTGTGAAGTACTTAAGAATAAAGTTTACTTTAGCTTTATCAATAACTGACCATCACAAAACGCTCTTGATGCACCTCCATACTTTATTGATCCCACTCTTATACCGTAGATGCAAAGATCAATCCAAGGTAGTGTAAATAAAAAAAAGCCTGAGATCCATGTATCTACGTGTCATTTAATACTAATACTATCACCTAATTTCTAATTTTCAATTTAATAAATCTATATTTACTAATACGCTATCTTACTCTTGCTTATCCTTTTTTTTTTTTTTTTTAATGATTCAATAGATGGGGAGGGGAGATTTGAGCCTTGCATGTCTCTGTTGGAAACACCAAGAAGTGCCAACCAGTTGAATTATAAGGCTCTTGGCTATCTTACTCTTGCTTATCCTAACCTTAAACTTCCTCCCAAACAAAGCAACAATCAAATTTGGCATCTTTTGCTTGGGCATATAAGATCCCATTACTACTAAATATTCTCTATAGTTCCATCTTAGGTTTACTGCTAAGTGCTAATAACAGCATCCTACAATCCCATCTCATCTCCCTCTAATTAACGCTAGCTAGCCTAGCTTTCTCTAAATCATATACAATGAAGAAAAATAATATGTTTGCAATAATAATTAACTTTTAAGTAAAAGATTTTTTCCAGCTAAATCTTAAAAGCAGAAGGAAGACGAGTCTATTACCAGTGTTCATCATATGATAAAGTGACACAATATCTCCGCCAGCACAAAATGCCCTGCTACTGCCCTTCAGAAAATGCAAAACAATGTTCAAGTTTTTAACTAGTTCGTGAGCAAAAATTAACCCCAACTAAACTTTATCTTTCCCACTAGAAATATTACATGTAAATGAATCCAATATCTGATAACAGCATGGATGTTTCTTACCTTCATTGCCACAAAACCAATATCTGGATTATTTTCCCAAGATGTATATAAATTTTGCAATCTAGCCCCCTAGAAACCAAAGACAACTCATTAAAAGACAGATAAATGTTTCTAGTAGGTAATACAGAACAACACAAACCCGTATAACAAAACCAAAGAATATAAATTTTAGCCACTAGGGAGAAAAACAATAAGTCTACTTGCACAATAAAGTCCACAACTTTTTTCACAACAATTGAGTTTGCAAGTTGTAATGTACAAATCATAATTTGCCACCTCAACCAGTTGTGAATGTGGTTGTGTCTCTAGCTTTAGTCAGAGCAAACTCAAGCCATATCACTATGCATAATAATAGTTGTCAATTTAAACACCATAAAAACAATAACCCAAGTAACGTTTTCAATTGAACCAAATGGAGGGTATATAACAACACAGAAACAGGATATTACACAATTGGAGTAAACCCAATTAAACATAATGATTCTCGACCAAATACCATAAAAACAAAGACCCAGATAACAAATCTTTCAACTGAGCCAATCTTTACAAATTGGGTACCAACCCAATAGCCAAAAACACAAACACACACACAGAGTAACAAAGAGTATCTAGTAAAAGACACACACCATTGCAGTACTAAGACAATTGAGCACGGATGGCCTGTTTAGAATTGCTGTTCTAGACCAAGCTTTGCCCTCAACCAATACCTGCAGAGAAAGACAGAGAGAAAGAGAGAGGAAGAGAGTTAGTGTGTGGGGGTTAAAGAAAGAGAATAGACAAAAGGGTATTCTTGAAAGTTGAAACTGACTTGGTTGTCAAGTTCATCGGCAATAGCAGTGTCCGGAAGAGAACAGAGAGTTTTTGTGTGGTATTGGTTGAGGAAACGTAGACTGTGAATGTGAAGATCGTTGCGCCTCTGCAAGAAGGCTGCCTTAAACCTCTGCATCATTTAGCTCACCCACTCCTTAAAATTCTGCTCCAACACAACACAACACAACACAACCCAAGCTCTCTACTCTCTAGTGATAAATTGATAATAAACAATTCTGAGGGAAAAATTAAAAAAACTATGAGAAGAAGAACAGGAGAAGAAGAAAAATGCTAAAATATTATTTTTATCCCTAAAGTTTTGGTTAAAAGTTTTTTTATCCCTAAATTTTAAAGTATTTATTTTTCAACCTAAAACTTTGCAAAACATTCTTTTTTTAGACCTTCTGTCTATGACAGTTTTATTTTACCTGGTTAGCGCTTAACAGAATACTGACGTAATATCTAACTTGGATTAAACTATTTTATTTAAAATAAATTATAGTATTGGCACACCACACACGTGATAACAACTTTTTCAAAAGGATGAAATTACACTCCCTTTGAAAATAATTTATTTTCGGTAATTTATTTACATAATTTGAGCAAAAAGTTAAAAATTAGCTTATTACTGTTTAGTCCAATAGAAGATGCTCAAAGAACAATAATGTTTAGTCTAATAGAATTTTATATGATTATTACTGTTTTCTTAAAAAGAAGCTAGAGAGTTATCTTTGGTCAATGAAGTCTATGCGGTACATATTTAATTCACATTGGTCTTTGTTCCTCAACCCACAGAAAAGAAAAATAAATTTCTCTACTTTTACAAAGTAGTGATCTTTTTTATATGGGAAAATACATCCCACACACTTTATTACATTCAATTTTACACACGTCCTTGAAACACACTGAAATCTATATTTTAGGATGTGTAAAATTGTGTGTAATAGACGTTCAATTTGTTTCGAAGTAAAATATTTTTTCAAATATCAGTAAAACATTGGATTTGATATGTTGTTTCTAAATTTATTTGTTGTCATGTACATTTAAAAAAATGAATTTATTAGAGATATTCTACAAAATAAAAACAAAATTAACGTATATACTTGGTATAGAGTGAAAAAGAGCTTGGTAAATTCAAGGATGCATATATGCCTAAACAATAGGAGTTTTTTTTTTCTTTTTTTTCCTTTTTTTTTTCTATGGCTAAGAATAAGAGTTCTTTTTGAATGTAATGTTGCTGATCATGGATTGAAAACTTTGATCATTCTTTTTCATTTCCATTTTTCCCTTTCTTGTTAATGTAATTACCGTAGTGTGTCTAGACTTTATGTTTATTTTTGTTATTGAATTAATAATGTTCTATTTTTAGATATCTAGCTATTTACTTTAGTTGTTTTCAGAGTTTAAGCAAAGAACAATTTTCTACCCGTAATCATGTCAAATTGCTAGAATAGATTGGCTAGGCAATATTAACAGAACATGAAGAAATGTTTAAAATGTAAGAGTGTGTTTTTTTATAATAACTAGCCGCAAACTCACGCGATATGTAGGTATATTATTAATGATCATTTTATTGTTAAACTTGAAGTAAAAAATTTATAATAATAATTCATTAAAAATCATTTTGTGAATAGCTAAAGAAAATCCTTTACAAATAAGTTAATAAACTACCATTACTAAAAAAAATAACCAAAGATATATAACGTAACATATTAAATTGTTCAAACAAAATCTTTTAAAGAAATCATTTAAACCAACCATCAAATATATGATGGACCCTAGAAACTTTATAATTAAATAGTGTAGAGTAAACATGGTTTTACAAAAACAATGAATTTAAATTAGCATTCTATGAATAATAATAAAAAATAGGAAATGAAAAGCAAACAAATCTTCATGTAAATCTTCACCCACGTTTCAACTTCTACTTCTCTCTCTATCTAGTTCTCTAGCTTGAAGAACCACACTTTTCAAATGGCAAAAAAACCCAATTACAGTTCTAGAGTCACTGGCGCGGCTGGTATATATACCATTCCTTTCTTATTATATGAATTTATTTTCAATATATACTCTTTTGTTTTGGAAGCTTAGAAAATGTGGGAAATGGCACAATATGATTTTCAAATGATGAAATATTTATTTATTCTTCATTATGAATCTTATATTATATATGATAAAGAAAGCAAAAACCTCTCTCAACTAAGCCTAGCACAACCATTTAGCTTGGTTGACGTGGTTCGAAGTGGGTCTTGCATTCAATGGAAGTTTCATTCTCATCTTTTTCCTTTGATTGGAAAACAAACAGATGGATAGGTTCTTTTATTTCATGCCATTTTTTTTTGTCTCAAAAGTTGTCATAATTTATCTACAAACAATATTTTAATTATTTATCTTCAAAATTATCCATAACTTCACTTGGAAATCCTGTTTTCTATTCAGTTCACGACTTCCTACAATGTTGTTCTGTGATATTTCTTAATGCAACTGTTTAAATCCATGGTTATCTATGTGATGAGTTTAAGTGCCATTTTCGTAGATAATCTAAAAAAGGTGCTTTGTGGTTGTTATAATCATTATTATCTTATTATACATTGTAGTCTTTTCCAATTAGTGGGAAAGAATGAAAATTGAAAGAAAAGCCTGACTTACAACAATATGATTGTTGTTACATGTCAGTAATAATGTTAAGGAGCAAGTGTATTTGATTTTCAATTGTATATGTTGGCGATTCTTTCTTCTAGACATGATAATATAAATTTTTTGTATTCGTAGCTTAAAATTTTGATTTTGTTCAACAGGGCAAATAGGTTATGCCATTGTTCCAATGATTGTAAGGGGAATCATGCTGGGTCCTGATCAGTCTGTGATTCTGCACTTGCTTGATATTGAATAGGCGGCTGAATCCTTGAATGGGATAAGGATGGAATTAACTGATGCTGCCTTTCCTCTTCTGAAAGGTATGTCCCTTAACTTGAGAGCTAATTCTAGGTAGGTAGAATTATTCTCTTCCTTGAAGTTTCTTAAATTGTATCATGAATATGGTTCAACAGGTGTGGTTGCTACCACAGACGTTGTCGAAGCTTGTAAAGATGTCAATATTACTGTTATGCTTGGTGGATCCCCACGGAAGGAAATTACATTGAGGAAGGATATGTTGTCCACAAATGTGTCTATTTACAAGGCTCAAGCTTTGGCCTTGGATGCTGCTGCAGATTGCAAGGTGATCATATAAATGCACTTGAGTGTGTAGATATATGATTTTAGAGACACCCATTGGCTTGTAAAAAACTAATGATTTCAGCATGTTACCATTAGCTTGTAGAAAGATGTCCCGGTACATTCATCGTGTCACTATCATTTCTTGTCCATACTCTTTGGCATGGCTCTATTGCTTCTATTCTATTTAGTAGTAATTGCTTTGTACACCCCATGCCTTGCATGTTCTCTGTCCTTACCTGCTTTGGTTGTTGATGCAATATGAATGTCTATATCTTAGTTATTGTCACCGGAGGGACGCTTGTACTCAAGTTAGTAACGTTTTTGAGCAACCTGATCTAGAGTTCCTTTAAATCTTAAGACTAATTGATTAGATATTCTTTAAATGTCATGGAGTTTAAATACTATTTCACTAGAAAGAAAATATTCCAAAGTCACTAAAGAGAAGTGTTTGTCCTCTCTGTCAAGATTAGAGAAGTATGTGTAACCATATAACTAGTTCCCCAGCCCCCTCTGCCACTCTGAAAATAGAAGAAAAAGAAACTGTTATCAAAATGTACCATTTAGGACAATCTTTAAAATTCAAAATATTTGTGTTTGTTTGTTTATAAATCCTCTCAAACATTGTGTCTTTATGTGCTATTGTTGACAACATAATTGTGCTTTTTCAAGTCTAGTTTCCAACTTATTATGAACATATTTAGTGAAAACACAGATTTCCAACGAGTCTGTTTCCAACTCATTTGTTCATCTCTTTGACAACATGCATCCCCTTACTCACCTCGTAATCTATAAAAAAATATTATATAAATATTCAGCAAATTAAAACTAGATTTCTAATTGTTACAAATGTTGGAAGATTGAAATATTTTAGAGTTTTTTTTTCCTCAATGTTGTGCAGTTAATTTTGGAATTGATATTGTTGACTAAGTTGATGCGTTTTCATTGCATATATTATGCAGTTCTTAGTTGTTGCCAACCCAGCAAACACTAATGCCCTCATCTTAAAACAATTTGCTCCTTCAATCCCAAAGGAAAATATCACATGCCTAACACGACTTGATCACAACAGAGCATTGGGCCAAATAGCTGAGAGGCTAAAGGTTCATGTTAGTGATGTCAAGAACATAATCATCTGGGGAAATCACTCCACAACTCAATATCCGGATGTCAATCATGTGACTTTCACCGCCAGAAATGGAGAGAGACTAGTCAAAGAACATGTTGCTGACGATCATTGGTATCTCAAGATATCCAACATGTTTATTTATTACTACTTTCACGTGTTTAAATTACTTGGAAACAAGGGTTGATAAACTACTTTAAAATTTTCAAATGGGAGATATAGTAACATAGGGTTCAAATTCAGAACACATACCATGATAAACTACTACTTGTTCTAAAAGTTTAATTATTAGAAAATGGTAAATTTAATTATTAAATTATTGTTCTAGCATAACTTGTATCTAAGTCAAATACATAATGTTATCAACATTCAGGATTTTGGTAATTGTAGCAATCCCTCCCCCTCAAAATAAGTAGTGATTGGTGATCTATAAAGAGAAAATTGACCTAGTGAAATTATGGCTCTTCTTAGATTATCCTGCTTCTTTTAGGCAATAGCTTCAGGTGTACTCTCAAGTAGTATCTACATGCCAATTACCTAACCCAGGGTCCCAATTTTTAGGGTGTAGGTGGTAACAACTTTTATACTTGAATTTGTACTCATAAAAAAAAAAAAAAAAAAAAAATTGTATACTTCAATTTGTCTTAAGAATCCTGTTAGGACCTGACTTTGATATTGAAAAATTATTAAACAACAAAGTTTTAGGTTGGAGTGGGGTACAGTAGTGTGCATGTTGAAATTTTTAGGTTGCAACCCTTTGCAGGATCTTCAACAACCTAGTTATGTTGACAATATTCACATCTCTAAGCATCCTTGTCCACTATTTACTCTGCTTCACTCCCAACAAGTCTCTTTTCTTTTCTTTTTCTTTTTTTTAATAAATAAATTTTGTTTGTCATAGGTTAAAAACTGAGTTCATTGCCACCATGTAGGTGCGTGGTGTAGCCATTATCAAAGCTCGGAAAGCATCAAGTGCATTTTCTGCTGCAATTTCTACTTGTGATCATATACGTGATTGGGTTTACGAGACTCCCAAGGTTGATTCTCTTTCACCTCAAATAGCATTTGATCATGCTAACCTTAATTATTTGCCTTGGAGATTATGTTTTTTGTTTTTTTAATTACTATCTTTTGTAATTCTTCCTTTGGCTTTGTTATTCAGGGAACATGGGTTTCCATTGGAGTGTATTCTGATGGTTCTTATGGGATTCCACCTGGCCATATTTACTCTTTTCCTGTTAAATGTGAGAAAGGGAAATGGTCAATTGTGCAGGGTAAGTTCTATGGCTTCTATATGTTGTAAATGTAACATCCTCTTTCCTTGAGAGTTGAACTTACTTCCAATGTTTCAGAAACTACAAATCACTATAACCTACATGGAGGAATATATGTTGTTTGTCAATTATTTTTTAGATCTAAGTAATGGTATTAACGAAGGTAGATGTTGAAGAGAGCAAAGATATATTTTTGGAATAGTATGGACTACTACAATAACATGCACAAAGCTCAGAACTCCCAGTTAGCAACAGACAATCAATAACGATTAAAGAGGGCTGAGAGTAATATAATTGAGGATTCATGAATGAATATTTATAATTATGAGAGCCTACTATAGTTTTGCGTCAGCATTTTATATTCCAAAATTTTTTTGAAATGGTCCAAATTTTATGATATTACTTGCATGATATGAGACTATTTCAGTACACTCAGTGTTTGATACTTGTTTATGCAATGGCAGGGCTCAAGATTGATGAGTTCTTGAGGGCAATGATGGATGCAACAACAAAAGAACTCATTGAGGAAAAATCCTTGGCCAAGTCATGCCTAGAGTAACAATGAAGACAACTTAATAAAAATACGTGAAAAGGAAAAAAGTATTTCCAGTTTCCTTTGCAACTTTATGTACAACTTTTATCTGTCACATATACGCTTTACAAGATTTGGAACAATGACCGAACAAGATTTATCTTTTCTCGTGTGTTGGCAAAAGTGTAGACGAATTCACCAAGCACCTCCCCAATAATTAGTTTGTTGCCTTTTAGATACAGTTCTATGTCACTGATCATGTGTTTTCATTCATTTTCTAATTAGTCATTTAAAGTTTATATTAATTATTTTGAAAGTCCTATAAAACTACTATATTACATGATAGGTGGAAGCTAAGATGTGGGTGTGTTTTCTCAATCAAACACCATAAAAACAAAGCCCCAAAAACAAATCTTTCAACTGAGTCAATATTTACACATTAGGTGACAGCTCAATAGCCAAAAAGACATACACAGAGGAACAAAAGTATCATCCAGTGACAACATTGCAGAACTAAGACAATTGAGCATAGATGACCTATTCAGAATCGTTGTTTTGGACTAAGTTATGCCCTCAACCAATACCTGCAGAGAGAGACAGTGAGTAGACAAAAGGGTAATCTTGAAACTGACTTGGTTGTCAAGTTCATTGGTAATAGCAGGGTCTGGAAGAGAACAAAGAGTTCTTGTGTGGTATTGGTTGAGGAAACGAAGACTTTGAAGACACATAATTAGTCCTTTACTTTTAATTAGTGCCTAAAAAAGGTGGGTAAAAATTGAGATCATCAAAATCCTATAAAATAAATTGAGATAAAAAATGTAATTACTAGTTATACGTAATAATATATTAATAAGTTAGGGTGATAAATAAAAATTTTCATCATTTTAAAGGTGATATATTGTGATTAGTACATACTCTAATGACAGATATTTGTTCAATTAACAACTTAAATTGTGAACAAAAAAAATTATTAAGTTACAATCTATTTTGTAGAAATTAGCAATATATATTAATCAGTAAGTATTGTTACGTAATCAATTTTTCGGTCTTTTTTCATAATTACTATTGAAATGACAGGTTGTGAATTAGTGTACATTAAAAATGATGCCAATAGTAATCTCAACAATGAAAGTGACGTTACATTAATCACAATTTACCATCTCAATTGATTGTAAAAAAAAGTTGTGAAATTTGCCTATCTGTAACAACAATAATTTTAGTTTTTAAAGGGTTTAGTCCTAATCTCCCTTTGATCCCTCGTCCCAATAGCAAGCCAAAGACAAAGTCTTAGGCCTGTTCGTTTGGAGTGAAAATAGGGAGGATGGAAAATTAAGGGAGGAAAATAGACATTTTTCACTATTCGTTTGGAGAGAAAAAATAGGAAAGATAGAAAACCGGGAGGAAAATTTTCCTCCCGGGCCCACAAATATTTTTCGGGAGGAAAACTTTGGGGAGAAAAGTGGTGGGATGGAGGCTTTTACTAAAAAGCCCCCATCCCACCTAAACGTTGTTTTTTTTTTTTTTTCATTTTAACGTTATTGAACGTATTTTTTTCAACGTTACGTTCTTTTTTTTTTTTTTTCAACATTACCTCAAAGTTTTTTTTTTCAACATGACCTAATCTAATTTTTACATTATAATAATAAAAATAGTAATATATATTTATATATATGATGTGATAAATTTTATATTATGTAATGAGTATAAATAAATTCATTTTTTTACATATTATGTAATAATGGTATAATAGTCAATTTATATAAATTACATTTTCCATCATTCTATTTTTCTCTCTAACCGAACAAAAGAATTTTCCACCTTCTCACTTTTCCACCCTTCCAACTTGACACACAAGAAGGAAAACTAAATATTTTCTATCCTCCCACAATTTTCCGCTCTCCCACTTTTTCACTCCTCCAACCGAACAGACCCTTAAGGGCATCTCTAGCAGGTTCTCCAAATTTTTGTACTGTTTAGAGAATGATTAGTGACATTTATTTTTTATCTACCTACTTTTTCAAATATACTTTCCAACAGATTCTCTATCCCATTTTTTTTTATCTCATTTAAATATTATTTTGTTATTCATTTTTATTCTTTTTTTAATCATCATATATTCTTTTTTTAACAATTATATTTTTCAATAAGAAGTGTTATGTCCACAACATTTTATGCAATCCTTTTACAACAAAATTTATGTGGAAAGTTGTTACTAGTTCTAATTTGAACCCACTATTGAAATTATTTTTTTAATCGCCAATATTAACTAATAACAATATATTACTTAAAATTTATTGTAAAAATATTATAAAAATATTGTGATAATATTTCTCAATTAAGATTTTTTTTTATTTTTTATATTATTTTTCTTTCTTCCATTTCGTCCTCATCCATACGTTTCATTTTTTTATTTTTATTTTTTCATCTTTTTCTTTTCTTTTTTTGCTCCTCCACACAAGTGTCCTATCTCTACCTACCCACTTTTATTTTCTTTTTCTCCTCAAGAACATTCTAGCAACTCACATTCAATTAACATCAGAGAAGAGAGACAGAGAGACAGAGAGAGGAGAAAGACTACAAGGCCGGTGGAGATCGAGGTTGCCGAAAGGATAAAGCCGGTGGAGATCGGCGTTCACCATGCAGCACTACCACGTCTGCCGCCCCACCGCCGCTCGTCCTCCTCCCCACCACCAGGCTGGGTCAGATCGTCATTCTTCTTTTCTTTTTTTTTTTTTTTTCTTTTTTTTTTTTTTCATATTTACTTGTTCTGATTCAACTTTATTGTAAGAATTGATTTTTTTTTTTTTTTTTTGTGTTTTGTGTTTGGATTATGTGAGACGTTTTTTCAGAGTGAAGCAATTAGACTGCAACAAAGAGATGAGAGGAGAGAGAAGATTTTTTTTTTTTTTAATTGAGATGTATGAATTTTTTAAGTGTAAAAATTCATTTGGAGTCGCTACAGTGTTCTCTAAATTAAGAGAATTACTGTAGCAACTTCAAAAAAAAAATTGGAAAAGTTGTGTGTTTAGAGAAGCTGTTGGATTGTGAACAGTAGCATTTTTTCTCCAAAAAATAGAGATAGAGCATCTGTTGGAGTGTGAACAGTAGCTGTCAACATCTCTTTTTGTAAACATCTTTGTAGAAACCACGTGAAACCCCACCTCTCCCTTCCTCACTATATTCCCATCTCCAAATATGATACACACACACACACACACATATATATATATATATATATATATCTCAAACTTTCTGGAAGTAATTTAAGGAAAACGCAAAAAGAGGGGGCAAAAAAAAGAGTATTCAAAATGACGAGCATGGTGACACATTTTTGTATCTGGTACCATTTCTTTCTCATCGTATGACTTTAGTTTCAATATTAACTCTTTTGTTTTGGAAGCTTAGAATAGAACATGTGGGAAAATAACACTATGATTTTCAATAATGATATATTTTTTTATTCTTCATTATGAATTTTATATTATATGATAAAGAAAGCAATCCTCTCAACAAAGTCTAAGCACAACCATTTAGCTTGGGTGGTTAGAAGTGGATGTTGCAATCAATGGAAGTTTCATAACTTAATTCTATGATATCCTTATCTTTTTCCTTAGTTTGATTGGAAAGCAAACAGATGGATAGGTTCTTTTCTTTGATTGAGGAGATCTCTTATACTCGTGCATCTTTTGTGCAAGTTGTTTTGGCATCTGAAATTAATGCCTTGTTGTACAAGTTTCTTTTAATATTCTTTGCTTTTTGTTCATATATTTTTGTATTTTGATGCATCATACATATGTATATATATGTTAGAAGGTTGGATAGTTTTGAGAAGAAATCTACAAGGAACTGTTTATTGATCAGTTTGGTTTTTGAGAAAATGGAGTATCTTGTATTGCTTCAAAATGGTCTCGTTGTTTTATTAACTATTGCTTTCTCTTGGAAGCTTATTACATACATGTGGGGCTCCGTGAAGATGGAGAAGGAACCAATGAAAGTATTGGTCACTGGTGCTGCAGGCATGCTAGCTCAACCTGATAGTCTATTTGGTTTTTCTTGGTCCTAGCTAGAAATATTTGATTGTCTTGTTATCATCATGAAACTCAATATTAGAAATTTGAATGCCTTTTATATTATTATATATTTATGTTTGCTAAATTTCTGAAACAGTCATCTAAATTTTCATTCAAATTGACAAATATGAATGTTCTCCAAATGATAAACCCCAAATTTTCCAATTTCATATGAAATTAGGATACTTGTTGTTTTTTGGTTTCCTCATTATGGTATCTTTAGCTCATATAGATATCATTTATTGGCTTTGTTAGAATCAATGGTCAAATGATAAAATTTACTTTTTCCTACCTGCTTAAACTATTAAGGCAAATGCTAATTTACCAGGTTTCTCCTTCATGGGAGTTAAAGTCAAAACTGACCCCAATTGTTAACAAGTGAAATTTATGGAATTTGTTGCTTTGTATTTTTTATAAATATGTTAAAATCATCATCCAATTTTTCATGATTTTTGTCTCAATTTTTGTTAAAAATTATCTACAAAAAAGTATTTTAATTATTTTCCTTCAAATTTATCCTTAACTTAATTTGAAAATCCTGTTTTCTATTCTGTTTATAACTTCCTGCACTGCTGTTTTGTGATGTAATTCTTAATGAAACTGTTTAAATCTGTGGTTTTCTTTGAAGATGAGTTTGACTTCCATTTCTGATTTCTGTAGATAATCTAAAGAAATCCTAAAAATTGTAATTGTTTTGTTGTTGAAATAATCACTGTATTATTTTATACATTGTTGTCCTTTTGAAATAGTTGGAAAGAATGAGAATTGAAAAAAAAGAAGCTTGATTTATATCAAGATGACTGTTGTCATTATGTAAAGGAGCAAGTGCATTTGATTTTTCAATTCTATAGGTTTGGTATTCTTTCTTCTAGACATGATAATATATAGATTGTGTATCTGTAGCTCTAAATTTTGATTTTGTTCAACAGGGCAAATAGGTTATGCCATTGCTCCAATGATTGCAAGGGGAATCATGCTGGGTCCTGATCAGCCTGTGATTCTGCACTTGCTTGATATCGCACCGGCAGCTGAAGCCTTGAATGGGGTAAAAATGGAATTGCTGGATGCTGCCTTTCCTCTTCTGAAAGGTACGTCTCTTATCTTGAGAGCTAACTTTAGGTAGATAGAATTATACTCTCCCCTGAGGTTTCTTAAATTGTCATGAACATGGTTCAATAGAGGTGCATGCTACTACAGACGTCACTGAAGCTTGTAAAGATGTCAATATTGCTATTATGCCTGGTGGATTCCCACGGAAGGAAGGTATGGAAAGGAAGGATATGATGTCTAAGAATGTGCCTATTTACAAGGAACAAGCTTCGGCATTGGAGGAGCATGATGCTTCAGATTGCAAGGTGACCCCATAAATACACTTGAGTGTGTAGATTTAAGATTTTAGAGACACCCACACAGCCACTCTCAGTTTGGAATATTATCAGTTCACCTTACATAGATTTGTACTTTTTGTATACATATCTCCATTTACTTTAAAAATTAAAAGTCATGAAACTGGATGTTCTGAGATGTTTTGAAGTTTAAAAAGAGAATACATATTGGTTCTATTGATGCTGATTGATATCATTGGATAAGATTGATGCTAATGGATCTGAGACTTTTTTTAGGATTTTATTTATTTATTTATTTTGTATTTAATGAAAATTTTTATGAGGTATTTCCTTTTTTTACTTGATTGTGAAGTTATTTCCCTTCCTTTTTTAATTTAATTTCACTATAGTAGAGAGGCTGATCTTAAAATTTGTTGGAATTTTTACTTCCAATGCTTCGTGTTAAATACAAGCATATCTCTGTTACTTTGCTTGGTACTAACTCAAAGCAGTCTTAAGTGCTGATTCTTGGGTTTTATCCCTCTCTCCACGTCTTGGCATTGATTGATGGGTTTTATCCTGTTTGTTTTAATTTTACTTCCCAAAAACACATTCCCATTGAAAACTGGCGTCCTGCTCCTGCACCACCTATAACTAGATGCCCTCTAGGCCATGATAAAAATTAGTGAATCAAAAAAACTAATGAGTTTAACATCCTTTTCCATTATTATTAGCTTGTAATAATATGTCCCAGTACATTCCTTGTCTTGCTATCATTTCCTGTCCATACTCTTTGGCATGGTCTGTTGCTTCCATTAGTTTTAATCGCTCTGTAGCATGCCTTTTGGCATGTCCTCTGACCATTACCTGCTTTGGTAATTGATACAATCTGAATGTCTATATCTTGGTTAATGTTACTATTTTGAGTTACATCCTGGAGGGACACTTGTGCTCAAATTAGTAATATTGCTAAGCTACCTAATCTAGAGTCCCTTTACATCATAAGAATAATTGATTAGACATTCTTTATATTGCATGAATTATACAATTTCCCTAGAAAGAAAAATCTTTCAGTCATCAGAGAGCAGTGTTTGTCCTTTCTTTCCAGATTGAAGAAGTATGTGCATCCGAATTACTAGTTCTCCAGCCCCCTCACTCACTCTGAAAATGGAAGAAAAAGAAGCTGCCATGAAAATGCACCAAGCAAATCTTAATACTCTAAATATTTATGTTTGTTTCTTTTGATCCTCTCAAATGTTGTGTCTCTATGTGCTATCATGGACAACATAATTGTGCATTTTCGAGTCTAGTTTCCAGCTTATTAATGAACATATTCAGTGAAAACCAGATTTCCTATATGTCTGTTTCCAACTTATTTATAATCAATCATATTGTCAGATTTCTAACAATTAAAAATGTTGAAAGATTGAAATCTTTAAAGAGTTTTTTTATTTATTTATTTTTTAATCTTCACTTTTATGCAGCTAATTTTTAGAATTAATATTGTTTCCTACGTTGATGCCCTTTCGTTGCTTTATGATGCAGGTGCTAGTTGTTGCCAACCCTGCAAACACCAATGCTCTCATCTTGAAAGAATTTGCTCCTCCAATCCCAGAGAAAAACATCACGTGCCTAACACGACTTGATCATAGTAGAGCATTAAGGCAAATAGTTGAAAGACTAAGGGTTTATGTTACTGATGTCAAGAACGTAATCATCTGGGGCAATCACTCTTCAACTCAATATCCGGACATCAATCATGCAACTGTCACCACCCCAAATGGAGAGAGACCAGTCAAAGAACTTGAAACTGATGATCATTGGTATCTCAAAATATCCAACATGTTTATTTTTTGCCACTTTCACTTGTTTAAATTATTTGGAGACATAGGTTGATAAAGTACCTTTAAGTATTTAAATGGGACGTAGAGCAGGCATACGGTTCAATCCTCCAAATTTAGACCACCTACATGCCATAATACTATTTGTCCTAAAAGATTAAGTTCTTAGGAAATGATGAATTCAATTATTTAACAATTTTTTTTTGAAGAAAAAAAAATTTATGGATTCTAGTAACTGTAGCAATCCCTCCCCTCAAGAAAAATAGTGATTGATCATCTACGAAGACAAAATTGCTCCATTGAATTAATGGCTCTCCTTAGATTATCATGCTTCTTTTAAGCTATAGCTTGGGGTGCAATGTCAATTAGTACCTACATGCCATTTTCCTAACCCAGGGATCCCAATCTTTAGGGTGTAGGTGGTAACAATTTTTATACCTGAGTTTGTACTTACCAAAAAAAAACTTAGTCTTAAGTTTGTCTTGCACCCTGTTAGAGTATCCGCACCAGTTGGTGTATAATAGAAAAATATGTGAAATTTACACATTTAAGCCCCAAAACTACCCGCACCAGTCCTATATTAGGACCTGGCTTTATATTTTGAAAAGTTATTGAACTCCAAAGTTTTAGGTTGGTGTTGGGTACATTTGGGTGCATGTTGAATATTTAGGTTGCAACTCTTTGTAGAGACTTCAACAAAATAGTTATGTTGACCATCTTCACATCTCTATGCATCCTTGTCGGGCTATTTACTTTGCTTCCCTTTTTGTTATTTATTTATTTAAATTTTGTGTGTCATAGGTTAAAAAACGAGTTTATCAACACTGTACAGCATCGTGGCACAGCCATTATCAAGGCTCGGAAAGCATCAAGTTCATTGTCTGCTGCAAGTGCTGCTTGTGATCATATGCGTGATTGGGTTCTCGGGGCTCCCAAGGTTGATTCTCTTTCATCTCAAATAGCATTTGATCATGCAGAACTTATTTGCTTTTATATTCTTTTTTTTTTTTTTAATTATTATTATCTTTTGTAAATTTTCCTTTGGCTTTGTAATTCAAGGAACGTGGGTTTCCATGGGAGTGTATTTTGATGGTTCTTATGGGATCCCAAAGGATATTATTTACTCTTTTCCTATTAAATGTGAGAAAGGAAAATGGTCAATTGTGAAGGGTAAGTTCTGTGGCTTCTATATGTTGTAAATGTTACTTCTTCTTTCCTTAAGAGTTGAACTGCTAATGTTTCTGAAGCTACAAATCACTATAATGTCTTAGATCTAAAGAATGGTTTCAGAGCAAAGGTAGCTGTTGAAGAGAGCAAGGATATATATTTGGAATATATGGACTATAACAATGAAATGCACAAAGCTCAGAACTCTTAGTTACTGATGAGCAATCAACAATGAAATAAAATGAGGGCTAAGAGTAATATAATCGAGGATTCATGAATGAATAGTTATAATTATGATAGCCTACTATACTTTTGTGTTAGCAATTAGCATGTTATATATTCCAAAATGCTATGACAAATGGTCCAAATGTTTTAATACTACTTGCATGAGACTATTTCTGTGCATTCAGTGTTTGGAACTTGTTTATGCATTGGCAGGGCACAAGATCGATGAGTTCTCAAGGGCAAAGATGGATGCAACAGCAAAAGACCTCATTGACGAAAAAGAAGTTGCCCATTCATGCCTCAACTAACAATGAACCCATCTTCCCTTGGAGAATAATGAAGAAGACTTGATAATGCATGAATAGAAAAAAGGGATTTCCAATTTCCATCCTAACTTTATGTACAAATTTTATCAGTCACTTAAGCTTTGGAACAATGACAGAACAAGATATGTCCTGATTTATCTTATTTCATGTGATAGCAAAAGTGTAGACTAGTTCACCAAGCACCTCCCCAAATCCAATAATCAGTTCCATGTTACTACTCATGTTTTCATTGACTATACTATTTCATTAAGTCCTAAAAAAAACATCAGATTTATAAAGTTTAAAAATATATATATATATATATATATATATATATTATAGGTCATATGACTTAGAATTTGAATTCACTTACCATTATGCTCGGCTAGAGCAGCCAACAAATTTTGATTAAATTATGTTTGATCTTATCTAAATAAAATTTAAAAATTTTGATTAAATTATGTTTGATCTTATCTAAATAAAATTTAATTAAACCATGTTCGATGATAAGAAATTGTTTAAGAAATATCAAAATTGTAAGTACCAGGTACTATTCAAGCAAGGCATTTTATTTTACAACAGGTTTGTTGGTTCCTGGTAATTTAATTAGTAAAGTATTTGATGATTATATAAGAGATTTGGGGTTCAATCTCTGCGTATACTAAAAATCGATTGGTGTTTTGGTTTGATGATAAAAAGCTATTATCAGGTGTGCATATTAGTGCATATGAAACTTCCATTGAATGCACTAATATTAAATTGCGTAGCCCAACACAATGTACTAATATATGATCACGCAATCTATCTCCAAACTTCTCTCAAGCAATGTCATTTCATAGTACTCATTTTTCAAAATAACATGCCTATGAAAGAACAGGAAGGTTCAAATGACTTCTTTTCCATTTATCCTTATCCTTTTCCTTTCTTTTTCTCCATTTTGGAAAAATCAAACTTAGTCTAAGTCTAGGGAGATTATTGTTGAAAGAAAGATTAGGTATTAAATTACCACAGGTGATGAAGAAAGTGATAATCTCATCCCATGAAATAGAAAGGATCATGACTTCAAAAGCTGAATAAAATATATTTACAATAATATATATATACACACACACACTTAAAAAAAAGAAAAAAGAAAAAAAAAGCCAGTTGAAAAGTAAACAAAGATATCAGAATCTCATAAAAGCGCAGTTCATAAGCCCAAACATTACCTCTCATCACGTGACTTCTTTCTTGAGAAAATACCGCACTTGTACTTTGAGATTGGAAGCAAAGAAATCTGTTCTTGAGAAAGACCCCTATTTTGAGTTCCTACTGCCTCACCTAATTCAAGTAATTCCTGAAAATGAAAATACTGTCAGTAATATAATAATAATAATAATAAAGGAAGGAGTAATAAATTAGTCATTCAATAATTTCAATTTTCATCAAAATTTTCATAAGTAGAGTTTTCACATATCGTAGATATTTTTCTTTAAGAACAACCAACATAATCAGATAAGACTATAGGAGAAAAGCAACTAGTCTCTATTAATCAAATGTGTTTGGCCAAATCAGCATTAAACTCTAATCCACCATTCCACGTCCAAATATGACAGCTCATAAGGAATAAAGAAAGCTTGGAATATGATCTGCTTAACCAAAACCTTTTAAAGCTCAAAGGCATAAAGGAAGTTGGAATATGATCTGCTTAACCAAAACCTTTTCCTTCCCACAGGGTCAAATTAAAATCACATTACCACCTCATGAGAAATAATACAGAGTCACAATTGGCTCATTACACAAATCATCAGCCTAAGAACCACATTCCTATTTTTCATTAGAGTGATATGACTCAAAGTTATTTTTTTTGATAAGTAATAATGATTCATTGATAGAAAAAGAGAGGAACATAGCACCCAAGTATACAGGGAGTATACAGGGAGAGCAAATCAAAAACAAACATTACAAAAGTCAACAAAATCCAAAAGAGAAGAAAAAGGATGGTTTCTCCACACACAGAGCCATTCAAGAAAGGTTCGGAGAAAAAGAAGCTTGAGATCAGGCATGGAACACTCAACATCTTCAAAGCATCTGCTATTTCTCTCCTTCCAAATACACCACATCAAACACGGAGGAACGGCCTTCCAAAAATCTCCATTACGATGGCGACCAAAAGGACCTTGCCAACAAGCCAAAAGACCAACAACCGACCTAGGCATAACCCAACAAACTCCAAATAAACCGAAAACCATATCCCACAAATCCAAAGCAACAGGGCAATGGAGGAAAAGATGATCAACACTTTCACTATTGCACTTGCACATATAACACCAATCTAAAATGCAAATCCTTCTTTTCCTCAAGTTGTCAATTGTCAGATATTTACCCAAGGCTGCGGTCCATACGAGGAAGGCCACTCTAGGGGGAATCTTCTGCTTCCAAATGCTTTTCCAAGGGAAAAACTGATCACTATAGCCAACTAGGAGATGGTAATAAGCACTAACCGTGAACCCCTTGCTTTTACAAGGCAGCCAACAACACTTGTCCTCCCCAAACCCCTTTACAGGAGTGCTATAAAAGGAATTGATAAAGCTCCTGAAAGCTTCCAATTCACGATTATGCAACTCCCTACAAAATTGTAACTCCCAATGAAGGATGCCATTGGTGTGCCTCAAAAGATCCGCCACACTTGCCTCTTTGCTATGGCAAATCCTAAATAATTCAGGATTGCGTGATCATATTAGTGCATTCAATGGAAGTTTCATTCTCATCTTTTTCCTTTGATAGGAAAACAAACAGATGGATAGGTTCTTTTATTTCATGACATTTTTTTTTTTGTCTCAAATGTTGTCATAATTTATCTACAGACAATATTTTAATTGTTTATCTTCAAAATTATCCATAACTTCACTTGGAAATCTTGTTTTCTATTCAATTCACGACTTCCTGCAATGCTGTTCTGTGATATAATTCTTAATGCAACTGTTTAAATCCGCGATTATCTTTGTGATGAGTTTAAGTGCCATTTTTGTAGATAATCTAAAAAAGGTGCTTCGTGGTTGTTATAATCATTATTATCTTATTATATTGTAGTCTTTTCCAATTAGTGGGAAAGAATGAAAATTGGAAGAAAAGCTTGACTTACAATAATATGACTGTTGTTACATGTCAGTAATAATATTAAGGAGCAAGTGTATTTGATTTTCAATTGTATATGTTGGCGATTCTTTCTTCTAGACATGATATTATAAAGTTTTTGTATTTGTAGCTTAAATTTTGATTTTGCTCAACAAGGCAAATAGGTTATGCCATTGTTCCAATGATTGCAAGGGGAATCATGCAGGGTCCTAATCGGCCTGTGATTCTGCACTTGCTTGATATTGAACAGGTGGCTAAATCCTTGAATGGGATAAGGATGGAATTGACTAATGCTGCCTTTCCTCTTCTGAAAGGTATGTCCCTTAACTTGAGAGCTAATTCTAGGAAGGTAGAATTATTCTCTCCCTTGAAGTTTCTTAAATTGTTACATGAATATGGTTCAACAGGTGTGGTTGCTACCACAGACGTTGTTGAAGCTTGTAAAGATGTCAATATTACTGTTATGCTTGGTCGATCCCCACGAAAGGAAATTACATTGAGGAAGGATATGTTGTCTACAAATGTGTCAATTTACAAGGCTCAAGCTTTGGCCTTGGAGGAGCATGCTGCTGTAGATTGCAAGGTGATCATATAAATGCACTTGAGTGTGTAGATATATGATTTTAGAGACACCCATTGGCTTGTAAAAAACTAATGATTTCAGCATCCTGTTCTGTTACCATTAGCTTGTAGAAAGATGTCCTGGTACATTCATCGTCTAACTATCATTTCTTGTCCATACTCTTTGGCATGGCTCTATTGCTTCTATTCTATTTAGTAGTAATTGCTTTGTATGTACCATGCCTCGCATGTTCTCTCACCTTACCTGCTTTGGTTGTTGATGCAATCTGAATGTCTATATCTTAGTTATTGTCACCGGAGGGACGCTTGTACTCAAGTTAGTAACGTTGTTGAGCAACCTGATCTAGAATTCATTTAAATCTTAAGACTAATTGATCAGATATTCTTTATATGTCATGGCGTTTAAATACTATTTCACTAGAAAGAAAATATTCCAAAGCCACTGAAGAGAAGTGTCTTTCCTCTCTGTCAAGATTAGAGAAGTATGTGTAACCATATAACTAGTTCCCCAGCCCCCTCTACCACTCTGAAAATAGAAGAAAAAGAAACTGTTATCAAAATGTACCATTTAGGACAATCTTTAAAATTCAAAATATTTGTGTTTGTTTGTTTATTAATCCTCTCAAACATTGTGTCTTTATCTACTATTGTTGACAACATAATTGTGCTTTTTCAAGTCTAGTTTCCAACTTATTATGAACATATTTAGTGAAAACACAGATTTCCAACGAGTCTATTTCCAACTTATTTGTTCATCTCTTTGACAACATGCATCCCCTTACTCACCTCGTAATCTATAAAAAAATATTATATAAATATTCAGCAAATTAAAACCAGATTTCTAATTGTTACAAATGTTGGAAGATTGAAATATTTTAGAGTTTTTTTTTTTCCTCAATGCTGTGCAGTTAATTTTGGAATTCATATTGTTGACTAAGTTGATGCGTTTTCATTGCATATATTATGCAGGTGTTAGTTATTACCAACCCAGCAAACACTAATGTCTTCATCTTAAAACAATTTGCTCCTTCAATCCCAAAGGAAAACATCACATGCCTAACACGACTTGATCACAACAGAGCATTGGGCCAAATAGCTGAGAGGCTAAAGGTTCATGTTAGTGATGTCAAGAACGTAATCATCTGGGGAAATCACTCCACAACTCAATATCCGGAAGACAATCATGTGACTTTCACCGCCAGAAATGGAGAGAGACCAGTCAGAGAACATGTTGCTGATGATCATTGGTATCTCAGTATGTCCAACATGTTTATTTATTACTACTTTCACATGTTTAAATTACTTGGAAACAAGGGTTGATAAACTACTTTAAACTTTTCAAATGGGAGGTATAGTAACATAGGGTTCAAATTCATAACACATACCATGATAAACTACTACTTGTTCTAAAAGTTTAATTATTAGAAAATGGTAAATTTAATTATTTAATTATTGTTCTAGCATAACTTGTATCTAAGTCAAATACATAATGTTATCAACATTTAGGATTTTGGTAATTGTAGTAATCCCTCCCCCTCAAAATATGTAGTGATTGGTGATCTATAAAGAGAAAATTGACCTAGTGAAATTATGGCTCTCCTTAGATTATCTTGCTTCTTTTAGGCAACAGCTTCAGGTGTGCTCTCATGTAGTATCTACATGCCAATTACCTAACCCAAGGATCCCAATTTTTAGGGTTTAGGCGGTAACAACTTTTATACTTGAATTTGTACTTATCAATATATATATATATATATATACTTCAATTTGTCTTGAGAATCCTGTTAGGACTCAACTTTGATATTGAAAAATTATTAAACAACAAAGTTTTAGGTTGGAGTGGGGTACAGTAGTGTGCATGTTGAAATTTTTAGGTTGCAACCCTTTGCAAGATCTTCAACAACCTAGTTATGTTGACAATATTCACATCTCTAAGCATCCTTGTCCACTATTTACTTTGCTTTACTCCCAACAAGTCTCTTTTCTTTTCTTTTTCTTTTTTTTAATAAATAAATTTTGTTTGTCATAAGTTAAAAACCGAGTTCATCGCCACCATGCAGTAGCGTGGTGTAGCCATTATCAAAGCTCGGAAAGCATCAAGTGCATTTTTTGTTGCAATTTCTGCTTGTGATCATATACGTGATTGGGTTTTCAGGACTCCCAAGGTTGATTCTCTTTCAGGTCAAATAGCATTTGATCATGCTGACCTTAATTATTTGCCTTTGAGATTCTGTTTTTTGTTTTTTTAATTACTATCTTTTGTAATTCTTCCTTTGGCTTTGTCATTCAGGGAACATGGGTTTCCATGGGAGTGTATTCTGATGGCTCTTATAGGATTCCACCTGGCCTTATTTACTCTTTTCCTGTTAAATGTGAGAAAGGAAAATGGTCAATTGTGCAGGGTAAGTTCTATGGCTTCTATATGTTGTAAATGTAACATCCTCTTTCCTTGAGAGTTGAACTTACTTCCAATGTTTCAGAAACTGCAAATCACTGTAACCTACATGGAGGAATATATGTTGTTTGTCAATTATTTCTTAGATCTAAGTAATGGTATTAACTAAGGTAGATGTTGAAGAGAGCAAGGATATATTTTTGGAATAGTATGGACTATCACAATAACATGCACAAAGCTTAGAACTCCCAGTTAGCGACGAGCAATCAATAACGATTAAAGAATGCTGAGAGTAATATAATTGAGGATTCATGAATGAATAATTATAATTATGAGGGCCTACTATAGTTTTGTGTCAGTATTTTATATTCCAATTTTTTTTTTGAAATGGTCCAAATTTTATGATATTACTTGCGTGATATGAGACTATTTCAGTGCACTCAATGTTTGGTACTTGTTTATGCAATGGCAAGGCTCAAGATTGATGAATTTTTTAAGGCAATGATGGCCAAGTCATGCCTAGAGTAATAATGAAGACAACTTAATAAAAATGCATGAAAAGGAAAAGGAGTTCCAGTTTCCTTTGCAACTTTATGTACAACTTTTATCTGTCACATATAAGCTTTATAAGCTTTGGAACAATGACAGAACAAGATATGTCCTGATTTATCTTATTTCATGCGTTGGCAAAAGTGTAGACTAGTTCACCAAGCACCTCCCCAAATCCAATAATCAGTTCCATGTTACTGCTCATATGTTTTCATATATTGACTCTATATTATTTCATGAGTCCTAAAAAAACATCAAATTTATAAGTTAAAAAAAAGCTAAATTATTATAGGTCATGTGACTAAGAATTTGAACTCACTTACCATTATGCTCGGCTAGAGCAGCCAACAAATTTTGATTAAATTATGTTTGATCTTATCTAAATAAAATCTATGGTCTATTTGGGCATTGTTTTACTATTACCTAAATAAAATACCTAAGATTGGCAAAGCATTTGTAAGAGAGAGCAAGAGAGGAAGCTGAGAGGCCACCACCATCGTTATGCTAGCTTCACACCACTATCAAGTTGCTAAAACTCTGATTGTTTTTTTTATTTTTTTGATGAACTTATTATTAACAAAGTTATTTAACAATTATGCTATAATATATGTACAATATTCTTCAAAACTATTTTACATAAAACATTACAATATTATTCGTACATCACACGAACAACTTACTAATTGAATTAAACAAAAAATCATACATATATACCCATAAATTAAATAAGACTTACTTATTAATAGAAGAAAACCCAGCCCATACCCAACAATTATATAATTACTAAAATTCCCTTGACCATAGAATAACTAAATAAATATAAAAACCTAATTAACTACTGTGGATACCTATTCTGGGGCTTTGCTTGTAATGTTAAGCTTCCAAAGAAATTTGCCTTTTAATTGAATGCAATTCCAGGGCTACTCTGTTCATGTCCATTCTATCTATAGGAGATTGTGCTGAACATGCAAGTCCAATCTGAAAGACAGATATCAAGCATTCAGTCTGTCCACTTGTCCAGTCACTCCAACTTGAAATGGTGTTATCATTTTCTACTACTTCGTTGAAAATTGAATGGTCCACAATCTCTATCACTTGTCCTGGCAATGCCAACTTAACAAAGTTGTGAAGGTTCAGGTCATCTTTGAATAGTTTATCAGTGGGTCTTCTTCCAGTTAACATCTCCAATAAGAGGATCCCAAAGCTATACACATCCCCATTAGTTGAAAGTTGACTACCCATTCCATACTCTGCAAAAATTTAGAGCACTTTCATACACTAAGAACAATTCTTACTCAATTCTATGAAACTAGTAATGTGGTAAAGACAGTGGTGGTTGTTTAGGGGGTTCATTAAAAAATTTTAATAAAAAAAAAATCTTAAATATATCGAGTTATCAACAAATAATAATAATAATAATAATAATAATAATAATAATAATAATAATAATATGTGAAGTTTTATAATTTTATCCTACAAGATTTCAAATTTTGAATGTTACATAATACTTCATTACAAGTATCTATTGCCAATGTGGATAGCTATGAGCCTATGACTATTTTATTTTGTTAAATTTGTCTAACATTTTTTTTTATATAGTTGTTATTATCTATTTGACTTTGTTTTTATAAAAATATTTTAGACTAAATGACTAATCTCAACTCATTGGCTCTGTATTAATTATTAACATATACAATCACACTCATTCATACATAAAATTATACACTACGTGTCTACTTAACCAATCAAATGCTTAAACAATCACTAACTTTACAATAAAAATTATTATAATACGATAACAATACACACACATGTAAAAAAACTCTCTCTATTATGAAGTTATATTATATTTATATTGTACACACAAACAACCACATACATCATAATTGTTAGGACATATGTAGTTCAAGTCTGTGAACATATGTCGCTATTTTATGTAATTGGCTTATCCTTAGACAAAACGCACTTTACTTGTAATTGGGTAGATCTAGGATGTGTTAAACACTTCAAGAAACTTGGGTTCAAGATTAAGTGTTGAAGCCGTCAAAGTCTGTCTAAGAAACAAGCAAGGAAGTGCAAGTTTTAAAGCTCGACACCTACCTCGACACATGCATCTATTGAGCTTTAAGAAGCTGTTTTGCCCCGAGCTTCGACAGCTTCTTGACACCTCTCGACACCTCTATCTGTCGAGAATTAAAGAAAACAGATTTCCAGTTCTGTTTCAAGTCCAATCTGTGAATGTGTCTTTGGGACTTCTTTTCTCCTAACCCTAGACATATAAAAGGATTATTTTAAGGACCGTCAAAAATATGCAAGTTGCACATTCATTGAGAACATCTTGTTCATGCAATTTGTGATCTGAAAGACAAAGTTCGTGCCCTATTTCATCTCTGATGATTTGAAGAACTTTGCAGCCAACAACTCTCTCTCTAGTTAGTGTTTGAAGTCGCGTACTGGGATCCGCGCATCTAGTTAGTCACGTACTTGGGAGCCGTGCATTGAAAAGGAGAAACTGTCACTACAGAACAAGTCCAATTGGGTATTGGGGTAAGAGTTCAACTGTAGGTTGGTAAGGTACTTGGGATTCCTTGCTTGTAACTGCTTGTTATGATAATCGTGAAGTTTCGGGAGTGGTGACCTTAAATCACCCGGTGGGGTTTTTGCCGTAAGGTTTTCCCCATTCGTGAACAAATCACCGTGTTATTTATTTTCCGCTGCATACTCTAGTTATCGGTGATTTGTTTGTGCTACCACGTGATATTGCATGTTAATTCAATTAATTAATAACTGAGCTAATTAATTAATCTAAGTTATCACAAGGGGTCAACGCGTTTGTGGACTGACAAGTGGTATCAGAGCAAGCACACTCTGATTAGGGTTTAATCTATTGTGTGTGATCCATTTGACCCCTGCTATCATGGATAGAGTACAATCTCTTCTTATACCTCCTTTATTTGATGGCACTAACTATGCATACTGGAAAGTACGCATGAGAGCTTTCTTGCAGTCTTTAGATGAGAAAGTGTGGCAAGCTGTGGAGATAGGCTGGACCAAGCCTACAGAAGCGCCGGCCGACTGGGATGATGCCAAGATCAAGGCGGCAAACTTCAACAGCAGAGCATTGAATGCCCTATTCAGTGCAGTCACCAATGAGGAGTTCAAGAAAATTTCCTCAACTGAAACTGCTAAGGAAGCATGGACCATTCTCCAGACAACCTATGAGGGCACCAAGGCTGTCAAAGATTCAAAGCTACAGAGGCTCACCACACGCTTTGAAGAAATTAAGATGGAGGAGGATGAGTCGTTTGATGAGTTCTATGCCAAGCTCAAGGACATAGTGAACTCAGCCTTCAATCTTGGGGAAACCATCCCTGAACCCAAGATAGTAAGGAAGGTGCTTAGATCGCTACCCGAGAGATTCCATGCTAAGATCACGGCGATCGAAGAATCAAAGGATATTGATAGAATTCATTTGACTGAGCTGGTAGGAAACTTGCAAACCTATGAGTTAGGGTTGACTAGGTTAGGCAAGTCAAGCAAGGGCAAGAGTTTGGCACTAAAGGCCAAGAGCAGTGATACGGATGACTCGTCAGATGATGAAGATTCCAAGATGAAGTCCTACATCACAAGGCAATTCAAGAAATTCATGAAGACTGCCAATGGAAAGGGCTTCAACAAAGACCGTAGACAATCCAGTTCTTCACAATTCAAGAATCCGGAAAAAGGGAAGAAGGATGTCAAGGATGGCGGTCAGTACACTGTTCCCGCTGGGCCAAAATGCTTTGGGTGTCAAGGCTTCGACCACATGAAACATGAGTGTCCTACGTACCTTAAGAGCATAGGGAAGAGCAAGGCACTTGCTGTTACCTTAAGCGACACAGAGCCCGAGGATAATTCCGAGAATGAAGATGACGAAATTTTGAATCCCTTCACAGCCACTGTTAATCCTACTGATGGGGTTACTGAAGAAGTGGATGAAGAGAAGGAATTGGTGGATTCCAAGTGTGAGATTATGGATGATCAAGATGATAGCCATACCGCCTATGAGAAACTATACAAGCTTTCTGAGAAGCATGAGAAACTCTATAGATTGGCCACCAAGAAGCTCAGTGATGTGGAACTCAATCGTGAGGAGCTGTCCACAAAGGTTGATGAAGCGAATCAAACCACTGGAGCACTGAGGTTCGAAAATAATTTCTTGGTTGAGAAGACCAAGAAGCTTGAAACGGAGTTGTTTCAAGTCAGAGCACAATTGGAGAGGACGTCAAGTGCAAAGCTGGACGAGATGCTAAGTGCTCAGAAATCTTCTTCAGATCGTACTGGATTGGGGTATGAATTCTCTTTCTCTAATACTCCTACTGCTAGTACTACTGTGTTTGTTCCACTTGCTAATAACATTAAAGTTGAGAATAATAATGTTAAAACTGATTTAGCTAGTGAGAACGTAGACAAGGGCAAGTCCATCCTAGGAGCACCTCCTAAAATTGAGAAAAGGGAAACTAGAAACCCTAGGACTAAGAAGACTATCTCTCAAAAGCCCAAACAGAAAAAGCCACATCTCTGCTATCATTATGGTGTTGCCGGTCACACTCGACCAAATTGCTATAAGTGACTTGCCACTCAACAGAGAAATGGCATGATAGCATCTGGGAGCCAGAATCAGCTTCAATCTTCTCTCGCTCCTCTTGGAGACATTCTTAAAGCCCTCATGTTCCTTTCGAACTTGAACGGTTCTATTTCTTCTCCCTCTTCATCGGTTCAAGGGTCGACTAAAAGGAAAGGCTCTCCCAAGGTGTGGAAGCCAAAGGGATCTAAGTGATTCTAGTCACTTCTTCTTCTCTCCCCTGTTTTTTTTGTGTTGCATTACTTGTGTGTTTCTTTACTGTTTCGAGTCAGTCTAGTTTTATGCATTGTTTTGCTTTCTTTAGCTTGTTTTTGTTTGTATGTTTTCAGTTTTGTGTTTTATTTTTGCTTCTCTATAAAAATAAAAATAAAATTTGAAAATTTGAAAAAGACAAAAACAGTGTGTGTTTGTGTGCATTAGTTCATGTGAACTTTTAAAATGGCCATTGAAACAGAGTTTTCTAAACTTTGTATCACATGTAGCTTAGATGAGCATTCTTCTGCACAACTAAGCAAGTGAGCTTTGTAGCTCTTTGTTCGTGATGAGTAAGGTTAAGTGATCTCTTCTTCTTAACACTCATATCACTCTTTTTGACGGGTTGAACTAGAAAATCCTAAGAGAAAGGCATAAATAACCATCTCACTGCTGTTACTCGCCAATCATAATATAACATTCGTATGCTTCGGCATAGCAAAAGTGCAATGTCATAAGCTTAACATAATTGGGTATTTCTTTTCTTTCTATTGTATGCCCATGCATGATATGCTTGTTAAAAGAAAATATGCAAAGATATAAAAAGCAAAAAGATTAAAAAAGCTTTAAAATATGGTTGCAAGCGTGTTTTCTAGGAGATGTGGGAGTTATAGGATGTACCTCGAAGGTGATAGTCCCCATCAAACAGTTATGATTGTGTGTGAGTTAAAGTGATTTTCTCATATCTTAAATCATCATAACATTGAAACACATATGCAATCTTGCGATGTTTTCACACACAACACGCAATACTCTTTGCTATTCTTGATACATGTGCAGGTACAATGTGATTTGGCCATCACAAAGTTTACATGCGTTAATGTATGCTCACTAAACTGTCTGGACTTGTTTTTGAAATATAAAATTGGTTAGACTTGTGTAGTGTGTGTGTGCGTGTTTTGAGATACATGTGCATCAATATTCTTGTTGAGAGATGATTCTGAGAGCTTAATGTGTTGCTTGGATCTTTGGTTGAGTTGCATGCATGATTGCATTCATGTCTGTGTTTTTCCTCTGTTGAAAAACTGTTTTTAAAGGCATCTCGACACCTCCTCGATACCTCTCGACACATAAGCTGTCTGTCGAGCTTCTTAGACTTTTTCTTATCGCAGTCTCGATAGATACCTCGACACCTGCTGGATCGATCGAGAATCTTTCTGTCTGCTCGATAGCTTCTCGACAGCTTCTGGATCGATCGAGGTTCCTTCATGGTTTATTCTTCTTCCTCGATACATGACCTCGACAGCTTCATCTGTCGACATATTTTTCTCGACACATACCTCGATAGCTACCTCGATACCTCCCGATAGCTGCATCTGTCGAGAATTACTGAAGGTGTATAAGAAGATTCTTCGCGATTTCTCTCTCACTTTGCTCGATTTCTCTCACTCGAAACACCTGTTCTCTCTCCCAAAACTTTTCTCTATCCCTCCAAACCTCTTCCCAAGGCTTTCTCAAGTGTTCTTCGCGATCTTCATCACTTGGTAAGCATCTCATCCCTCATATTCATGCATTTCATGGTTTTAAAACCCTAGGTTTTGTGTTTTTCAAAATTTTTGAGGTTTTCATGAAATTGTTGAGTTGGTTTTCTAGATTTGCTCTTCAAAACCACATGCATTGCATCACATTAGCATTCTAATTGTATTTTCATGCATTTAGATGTGTGCCTACCTGTTGTGTGCTGTTAGGTTTGGATTGGGCTGAGCCCATGATGCTTTTATGTTGCATGTCACATGTTCATGCATTTTCATGCATACGTTCTTTCTTTTCAATATTATTCTTCCAATATTGAACTGCTTGGAACTTTTCTGTGTGTCTCTTTTTCTTCCCCCTCTCTATGTTTGCGTTAGTAGTGTCTATGGCACCTAAACGTAAGTCCATTCCATCCCAGAACCCTCTGCGTTCTAAGGGATCATCTTCCTCAGATTCTACTCCTCTTTCTATCCGGTTTCGTGATGAGAAAGCCCATAAGGACTTCTCGGAGAACTTTTCTAAACGAGGTGTTCATTCGGAATGCCACGTTGTCCTGGCAGACTTTGCCGACACCGACCTTCCCGATGTCATACACAGTCGGGCTTGGGAGTCACTGTGTGACGTCCCGGTCATATGTCCACTCGTGTTGATACAGGAGTTTTACTCCAACATCCACGGGATCGATTCTTCAGTACCTCTCTTCTTCTCTTGGGTCCGAGGTACGCGCTTTGCTGTCACCCCAGAGTTAGTCTCTGAGGTTCTTCATGTCCCTAGGGTGGATCATCCTGATTACCCTAGCTGTGAGCGTCTCTGGACTATGTCCAAAGACGAGATGATCTCGGCGTTCTGTGAGCGTCCTTCCTCTTGGGGAGATCATATGAACACACCATGTCGACCTTTTGCTAAAGGTCCTCGTTTCCTTAACATGGTGATGACTTTTGTTTTGCACCCACTTTCTCACTACAACTCTATTACAGAGCCTCGTGCTCGATTTTTGTTGTCCCTCTTAGAGGATCTATCTATAGACTTTCCTTCACACTTTATATTTTCCATTATAGATGTCTATAGAGATACAGCCACCCGTGATAAGCTCATTTTTCCTTCTGCTATCACGAGGATTCTTAGCCATTTTTCTGTCCCTTTCCCTTCGTCCGATCCTTACCATGTCATGTCTGCCATAGACGCCACTACCGTAAAACGTAGCGAGGCACAGTTTAGGTCGAGATAGTCCGATGGTGCCACTCCTTCCACCCGTCCGACCACCTCCAGATCCGCTCGAGCATCTGCTTCTTCTTCGAGCGACGTCACATTAGGAGACATCATGGCGCAGCTACAGCGCATGGATGCTCGCCTAGATACACTCTCCACGGAGTTGTATCATGTGAACGTTCGTGTTGGTCGCATCGCCAGGTGACAGGCGACCATGGGCGGTTTTGCTTCAGAGGTTTCTCCTCCGCCACCTCATGCGTCGTCTGAGACTGAGGCTGATGACGGCAATGACGATGATGCTTCTGACGATGATGATGGTGGAGATGCGAGCTCTTCGGATGAGATGTCTACTTGACACTCTACCCTTTGTCACTCGTGACAAAAAGGGAGAGTAGTTTTGTATGAGAGTAGTCATGCTTAGGGGGAGTGTTAGCATAGGACATTTTTGTTAGGGGGAGTGTGGATTGAGTGATGTAGTGAGGTGATCATATGTATTTCTTTTCTTTTCTTATCTTTTTAGAGATACTTTGATCATGTATTGACATACATTGTATTTATTCTCTTCTTATATATGATGATGTATGTTTTTCTTTCACCTACCTTTACATGTGTTGTTTCTTTTCTGTCTTTATACACATGTTTCTTTACTTGTATGCAATCTATTATTTCTGTTTCACACAAAGATGCCTTGATGTGTTTTGTTTATAAGTGTTTCAGAAATACAGGTTGTCAAAGTCTTCTTGCCATAAACTCTCTTCTTGCAAAGTTTTTCAAGAGTTTGTGTTAGGATAGATTTTACTGTATGTAACAATTGAAGTATGAGTTAAAGTGTTTTATGACTTCTCTCATATTTTCATTTGTTTGTTGTGGTTTTGTCACGGATTGCCAAAGGGGGAGATTGTTAGGACATATGTAGTTCAAGTCTGTGAACATATGTCGCTATTTTATGTAATTGGCTTATCCTTAGACAAAACACACTTTACTTGTAATTGGGTAGATCTAGGATGTGTTAAACACTTCAAGAAACTTGGGTTCAAGATTAAGTGTTGAAGCCGTCAAAGTCTGTCCAAGAAACAAGCAAGGAAGTGCAAGTTTTTAAAGCTCGACACCTACCTCGACACATGCATCTATCGAGCTTTAAGAAGCTGTTTTGCCCCGAGCCTCGACAGCTTCTCGACACCTCTCGACACCTCTATCTGTCGAGAATTAAAGAAAACAGATTTCCAGTTCTGTTTCAAGTCCAATCCGTGAATGTGTCTTTGGGACTTCTTTTCTCCTAACCCTAGACATATAAAAGGATTATTTTAAGGGCCGTCAAAAAGATGCAAGTTGCACATTCATTGAGAACATCTTGTTCATGCAATTTGTGATTTGAAAGACAAAGTTCGTGCCCTAGTTCATCTCTGATGATTTGAAGAACTTTGCAGCCAACAACTCTCTCTCTAGTTGGTGTTTGAAGTCGCGTACTGGGATCCGCGCATCTGGTTAGTCACGTACTTGGGAGCCGTGCATTGAAAAGGAGAAACTGTCACTACAGAACAAGTCCAATTGGGTATTGGGGTAAGAGTTCAACTGTAGGTTGGTAAGGTACTTGGGATTCCTTGCTTGTAACTGCTTGTTGTGATAATAGTGGAGTTTCGGGAGTGGTGACCTTAAATCACCCAGTGGGGTTTTTGCCGTAAGGTTTTTGCCGTAAGGTTTTCCCCATTCGTGAACAAATCACCGTGTTATTTATTTTCCACTGCATACTCTAGTTATCGGTGATTTGTTTGTGCTGCCACGTGATATTGCATGTTAATTCAATTAATTAATAACTGGGCTAATTAATTAATCTAAGTTATCACAAGGGGTCAACGCATTTGTGGCCTGACAATAATTTACACATATAACATTATAACAAAAAGTAATGTACACAATCAATATTAGACACACTCACACACATATAATATAAATTTATAAAAAAGAATTAAACTTACAATTTACAAATACGTACTCTTTATTCTTAGATTCGTAAATACTTGTAATAAGGGTGTGCAAGATTTAAGTCAGGGTATGCAAAAAAATATTTTTAAAAATAAATTAAAGTATTAAACTAACAAAAAATAATAATTTTAATATTTTACATATATAATTTTTTTTGTTTTTTAAAGTCAGGGGGTTCATTTGAACCCCCTGATTAAGTTGTAGCACCACCCCTAGGTGAAGATGTATATAAATATTCTATACGGGACATCCCTGTTTTGATTATTGATGCATTCATTATATGTTAATACTTTTACAATTGAGTGAAATCGTGATACATTACCTGGAGCAGCATATCCAATAGTTCCCTTAATCGCTGCTGAGCTTAATTGATTAAGAAAAGCTTCCTTCCCAGATTTCGAAAGGAGTCTAGCCAAACCAAAATCACTTATATGAGCAATCATATCATCATCGAGAAGAATATTGCTTGGCTTTAGATCACAATGAATAATAGGGGTTTGGCAGTGATGATGAAGATAAAGCAAAGCTGAAGCCACGTCTGTGGCAATGTTGATTCTTTGAAGAAGATTTAAACTTCTCAATTGCTTGAGCCCATCTTCAAGATGTAACTGCATCTCCAAGCTTCCATTTGGCATGAACTCATATACTAAAGCTTTAAAATCATTGCCCTTAAAATCAATACTCGAACAAGCAGTCAAAATCTTAACGAGGTTTCGATGCCGGATGTTCCTCAAGGCTTCACATTCGGCAATGAAACTCTTGGAAGCTCCTTGCTTTTGAAGATTGAGTACCTTGACTGCAACATGTGTTTCATCTGGACCAAGTTTTCCTTTATAGACACTACCAAAATTACCTGAACCAATCAAATTCTCCAAAGAGAATCCATCAGTTGCATCGTGTAATTCTTTATAAGAGATCTTTTGGTAGGAGGGTCCATAGGTGGAAATGGCAAGGCTTTTTTTCTTCGACTTTTCCAACCAGGAAAGAGCCATCAAAGAAAACAATATCAAGCAGAAAGCGGCTACAATGCTTATTGCCAGTATCAATTTAAAAGCGAAATGCTTTTTGTGTTTCTTGGATCTTTGAATGGGGCATGCAGGCAAATGCAGCTCTTGGATCCCCCCACAAAGACCAATGTTGCCTTTGACTTCAACTGCACTAGCATTTCTGAAGACCCCTTCTACAGGTACATCTCCCTCAAGATTGTTGAAAGACAGGTTTAAAGTTTGCAACACGGGAAAATTAGCCATATAGCTTGTGATTTGGCCGGACAAGTTGTTGTGGGAAAAATCAAGATATTTAATACCTTTTAACTTACTTAGGTCAGGAATGGTTCCTTCAAAGGAGTTGCCTTGCATATAAAGTGCGTCTAAGGCCAAACAGTCCCCTAGTTGGGCTGGAATCTCTTTGGAAAATTTGTTGTATGAAACGTCTAGTGCAACAAGAAGTTTCAGGTTTCCAAAATCTGGTGGTAAAAAACCGGTCAAGGAGTTCTGAGACACATCAATTTCGACTAGAGGAAGGCAAAAAAGTTGCTCGGGTATGGTGCCATTTAATTTATTATGGTAAAGGTATACCACTTCCAGGTGGCTACACCTTCCAAGACTAGTGGGTATGCTCCCTTCTAAGCTGTTATTGAACAAGGAGAGATATAGTAATTGAGTCATGTTGCCAACGGAAGACGGGATCACCCCAGTCAATTTGTTTCCATACAAGTACAAAGCGTTCAAGTTTTTGAGCTTTCCAATTGAAGATGGAATATTCCCAGTTAACAAGTTAGATTCTAGGGCAAGTTTAGTTAGGCTAACAAGATTTGATATTCGTGTAGGTATGCTCCCACCAATAGAATTGTCTCCTAGGTCGAGCGATAATAGTTGGATTGAGAGGTTTGTTATGGAGTTAGGCAACTCACCACTAAGCTGGTTTTCCCTGACATCCAGATACTTTAACTGGCTGCAATTGTTCAAAGAACTCAGAAAACTCAAACCATCAACTGAGTTATTTCCAAGAAGATTAGAATAAGCATTAAACCATTGAAGATTTAGTAGATTACCAAAACTCATAGGAATAGTTCCTGTAAATTGATTTTCTGGGATATCAAGTTCTTGAATGTCTGACACATTGGACAATGAAACTGGAATTGTTCCTGTAAATTGGTTTCCTCCTATCTGAAGTGTCTGCAGATTTTGAAGAGCAATGCCCAAGTCGGGGTTGAGGTTACCAGTGAAGTTGTTACCAGCCAAGGAAATAATTGTGAGCAATGATAAATTGTATAGGGAAGGTGGAAACACACCAGAAAGATGATTTTCTGCTACACCAAAATATGTCAAGCTTTTCATTTGGGCTACTGTATTTGGGATTTCTCCCTCCAAATTGTTATATAAAAACCAAAGAATTCGGAGAGAGGACAAGTTCCCCAGAGAAGGTGGGAACCTTCCACTTAGATGATTTTTGTCAAGAATTAGTATCTGAAGTTTTGACAAAAAGCCAAGTTCTGAAGGGATTCCTTGTACTAAATCGTTGTACTGGAGATCAAGATACTGTAGGTTGGAACAGTGAGAAAGATTGGCTGGAATTTCCCCTCCCAATATTGGATTATGACTCAGGTTCAAATTTCTAAGCCTGGTCAAGTAACCAACTTCTGAGGGAATTCCACCATGGAAAGAGTTCCTCGCAAGGTTGAGGGATCGAAGGAAAGAAAGATTTCCAATGTGGGGTGATATGGTGCCAACCAACTTATTATTTTTTAGGTCCAAACCGATGACTCTTTGGTGTTTGTTGCCACAAGTGACCCCAACCCAGTGGCAGAAATGGAAAGAGTCATTCCAAGAAGCCAGGACATTAAGAGGGCTATCTATGTGGGACTTGAATTCGAGCAGTGCAAGTTTATCAGTTTCGTTTGAAAGTGTGGTAGCTAAGGAAAATTTTGAGATCGATAAAGAGAGGAACAGAAGAAAGATGGCATGGTAGGTCAGTGAGAAGAGTGGTCGTGTATTCATAAGCAGATGATCCATCATGTAGGAAGAAATTAGCTTCTTCAGATGATCCATCTTGTATTTATATATATATATATGCTGTATAATTTGTATATGTAGAGAGAAGGTGAGAGTTTGAGAGAGGTATGGAAGGAAGGCTGATGGAGGAGCAACGGCGCAAGAGAGAATGAGATAAAGACGTAGAGTTTCTAAATTTTAACTCTACAATACCAAAACGACGCCGTTGAGCTTGATATTAATTTTAATATCAGTTCCAAAATGACGTCTTTTGGTATTAGATTTATAAAAAAAACAAACAAACTTGTAACGTTGTCGTTTTATAAACCCTAAAACGTGAGAGAGAGAGAGGGAGTCTTCCGTTTATAGTCAAGTCTATATATGTGTAATTGCTGGTTTAAACAGAGGAATTTGCAGAGTGTTGTGCGTGAAAGAGAAAGAGTCTTCCGTTTATAGTCAAGTCTTTTTTTTTTCTTTTTTCTTTTTTGAACCTTTGACTGACTTAACTCACTTTATTAAACTTTAGGTCTATTCTGTAGCCCTTGGTATTTAAAGTATCTTTACAGGAGTCTTCCGTTTACAGTCAAGTCTTTTCTGTTTCTTTCTTCTTCTTCTTTTTTTTTTTTTTTTTTTTTTTTTTTTACTTTTGACTTACTTAACTCACTTTATTAAAGTTTTGGTCTATTCTGTGCCCTTGGCATTTAAAGTATCTTTACAGTATAAGATAGAGAGTCTTCCGTTTACAGTCAAGTCTTTTTTTTTCTTTCTTTTTTTGAACTTTTGACTTACTTAACTCACTTTATTAAAGTTTGGGTCTACTATGTGGCCCTTGGCATTTAAAGTATCTTTACAAGATAGAATGGAGAAAATTTCGTTTATTAAAGAAAAAAGAAAGGAGATAATTTCTTGAACTTTGCCTTGGAGACTCTCAAGCGTACTGATGGTGGGATCCACATGTTGGTTCCTGTCGCTAAAGGCAAAGCTATATAAAATTCAAATGTGAGCAAAATGAAGATGAAGAGAGATATTTTCTATAGTTTATTTTTTATTTACTTATTTAATTTAAACATACGTATGCCTTGTTTCTTAAAAGAATTTATAAAACTAAAACTAAAACTAAACTGCTCTCATAGAAACCATCGCAGGAAAGCAGGCCCGCAAAGGCCTATTTATCAAATTTTAGGATGCTCCCAATAACAAATGCTGGTGCTTCATCTTGAACAAAGGCCTTAAGAATAGAGTAAACAAAGCTGACAACATTACATTCTTGAGTAATGAATACTCATCGATCAGCAACCTAACAGACTCAGCTAGGCATGCACGCTTAGAGCATCCACAGCTCGAAATGTCATTCTATCTTATTTTACCATTTTAAAAAGTTACTACCATACCATTTTACAAAATACCTAACATCCCAAAACTTTATTTTTTTTTCATTTTATTTAAATATTATTTTTTAATCCTTTTTTTACTATTTCTCTTTTTCTCTTCCTTTTTCTCTCTTTCTCCATCAACCTCTAGCAAACCCATACCTAGCAAAATCACAACAAAAAATCACCCACAGCCACGCCAATCTTGCCGCCACAACATCAAACCCATCGGAAAAAATCACAATCACCAAACCTAAATCCAACCACTTAAACGCCACCCAAATCCGACTCAAATGCCAGAAACCCATGAACAAACTCATGACCTCAACGCCTCCACCATAGAAGTTGATCGAGTCTCCACGCCGGTGCCTCCATGCCGTTGAAGAAGAGAGACTAGGATGAAGAGAGAGCAAAAAGAGAGAGAGAGAAAGATAATGAAAATTATAAAATAATGAAAGAGGAGAGAGAAGAACCAAACCGATTAAAAAATAATTTTTGTTTATACCATTGTGCTACAGTGCCGTCCTACTTTTAGGATGGTATTGTAGCACTATTGCAAATTTTTTTACAAGTTTACATGTTTTGCCGTTTCATTATTGAGAGTTATTGGGTCTAAATGCTCAAATAAACTTACATTTGCCATATAGCCTTTCCACTGCTGATGCTCTTAGGTTGTACTGTTTTTATTATATTCAAAACTAGCTTGGCCAACATGACAAATCAATCATATATAGCATACATGGTACACCAATAACCAAGCAAGCTCAATCTCTAATTAACAAGCATGTAAACCCCAGATTACATGTTCCGTATCTCCGAGCTAATCAATATACGCAAAATCCAATATTGTCAATCAGTGAACCCAACTAATATCTACTCTAAACTCGAGTTAAGTCAGTCAAGAATTCATTTAACATGACTTGACTCAGTTTATTAAAGCGTAGGTTCAAAGTGTGACCCCTGCTTTTTTTTATTTTTGACGGAAGTGATAGAAGTGACCCCTGCTTTTTAAAGAATCTTTAGACTTTACACTTTGGTTCTCACGCGGACTGAAGGTGGGATCCACACATTGGTTCCTGCTACTAGAGACAAAGCTAAATAAATTGCAAATGCCAGCAAAATGAAGGCGAAATGAGATACACTAGTTGCTATAGTTTTTTATTTTTTATTTTTATTTACTTCTCTAATTCAAACAAATATATATACTTTGTTTTTTAAAATAATTTATAAATATTTTTTGTACATAAAATAAATAAATTGAGTTCAATAATTTATTTTGTGCGTAAATGGGGATTCAAACTCAAAATTAAGACAGTCTTTGGTGGTTGTCTACTTGTCTTCTTTTAGGGTATTTTTTGTGAAGTTTTTTCAAAACATTTTGGAAATTCAACTTTAGATTGTTTGTTTTTCTTTCATTTTTTTAAGCCTAAAAATTAAAATTAAGAAGAAAAAAAAAACAAATAAACAAACTAAAACTAAAACTAAACCGATCTCACATATACCATCACAAAAAAGGACGCCCATAAAGGCCCATTCATCAAATTATGAGCTACTCCTAACAACAAAGAGAGTAATAGAGGACACTACAATAGGCCCAAAAGGTAAGCCCATCTAACAACTAAACTTCCAACAGCTCTTTTAGGACTGCGTTACGCTGAGCCTTGTATCTTTGTACCAATTATGTAAGCTCAACATGTCACACAAAAGGGCTATGAAATCTATGTATCAAGGGCTGCCCTTGAAGCAAATGGCGGTGCTATCATGAACAAAGGCCTTAAGAATGGAGTAAACAAAGCTGGTGATACATCATTGAGTAATGAATACTAATATGCATAACCTAGTTCAGCTAGGGCATGGCTAGGCAGTGTTTATAAATGTTCAAGCCAGGATATTGAGACTTGATCCATATGACAAATCAATCATAGAATACATATATCGTACACCAATGACCAAGCATGCTCAATGTCACGACCCAAATTATGGAATATGAATTTAGATGCATGACTAACTTGCTAATCTTGCATATCTTAATAAACATAATTAATTTAATAATTAAGAAAACTCCAAATAAACAATGCTCTTACTAAACCTTTTACAATATTTAAACTCCACAATTTAAAAAATAATCTCCAAATACTGTAAAATCTAAAGCAAAAAAATAACTAAAAATCCTATAAAGCTTCAAGCATTATTGAAGTCGCCTAAAAACTCCTACGCTCTACCTTGCACCTTACATTGCGATCCAAAGGTTTTGTTCCCCAACTAAACTTTAATCTGAAATGGTAATTAATGGGGTAAGCCACACATCTAGTAAGCAATTATGCACAATACACAACAGAATCGAGTCAAGCAAAACATGAGTATTTAGATTTCACAAATTCACTCAAAGATATCAAATATAGATTTCCAAACATATAATGAGCCACTTAATACAAATGTGATCAAATCTTAAAATCGTTAAAAAACACATACATATAATTGATCAGAGCACAGTGTCATATATACACATATTACATATTCTCACATACAATCCAATGAGTGCAATCTTGTGAGTGGGTTAACACATATATCTGATCAATTTTAAAAACACTTAATGAGTCACATATCACAAAAGCAAAGTTTATACAAAGTAGAATAATTTATTTAATAGTAACAATCATTCCAAATATAGAGGCTTATTGAAGATCACAATATTGAATTGAACATAAATCAAAGGATGCTTGACTTTCTTGGGGAATGAGTAGAAACTGAGGAGTTTATACAAGTATTTTACAATTCTTGAGTAAAATTGAAAATTCAATTTACTAAAAGAAACGTTTTAAATAGCATTTGGAAAATAGAAATATGACTTTGAAATCACTTGGTTTTAAACAAATTTAAAGAGTAGGAACCTTTTTAGAAAACTTACATTGGAATTGAATTCTTTTCTGAAAATAATTTAGTTTAGAAATTATCTTTTAAATGAGATTCAGACATTCAAAACATTATTTAAAAATTTGGAGTTTCTCTTTAAAACATTATTTAAAAGCCAAAGTTTCACTTTTAATGATGTAAAAATTCTTTTGATAAACTTTAGAAAACGTAAGCTTAAAAACATAACTTTTGAAAACTTTGGACTTTTAAGAAACTAATAAACAAAACTTGTGCATATTATGCATAATTACTTACCTCTCTTACTAATATATCTGAACATAGCTGAACACTTTAATCTTCCGCAAGCTCTTAACAAAAGAATGCGTTAATCAGTAAGCATGAAGTCCAATTGTTAGAAACCTTTTCTTTCCTACTGTCCTACAAAAATCAAGTATGAAAACTACTTTTGTATATACCATTGAATTAAGCAATTTACAATAAGGGTCAAGAATTCAACACTACTCCAAAGTTGTGTTAACTCTAGGAACAAAACTTCTAAAAACTTATCACTTATTCATGCGTTCATATAGAATAATCATGTAAACCTATTAAAATTCATTAGGATGGTAGGTCATTCCCATAGATCTTTAAGAGAGAGATATACCTGACCACATGGATGCAGAATTTTGTTTCTTGTATTTCGCAATCTTTCTCTACCTTTCACACAAGAAACCCTATGACTACTCTTTAGCTTTACGCGTTAAATATGCTTCCTACTTGGGTTGGAGTTTGTTAGGACATATGTGATTCATGTTAGGAACCTATGCCAATATTTTATGTCATTGGCTAATTTTTTGACAAAACACACTTTACTTGTATTTGGGTAGATCTAGGATGTGTTTAATGCTTCAAAAACAAGGTTTGAAGTTCAAGTGTTAAAGCCATGCAAGCCTATCCAAGAATCAAGTGAAGATGTGTTGTTCATTAAAACTCGACAGCTATCTCGACACCTAGTATCTATCGAGGTTTAAAAAGCTATCTAAGAACGAAGCTCGACAGCTACTCGACAAATAGGGTATCTGTTGAGATTTATGAAAAACAGATTTTCAGTTCTGATTTTCATCCAATCCATGAATGTATGTTTAGGCTTTCTTTTCTCACAGCCCTAAATATATATAAGAATTATTTGAAGGGCCGTCACAGAGAGCACAATTGCACAAGTGTGAAGCAAAGTGTTGTTCATGCAAATTGTGACTGAAAACCTAGTTTGCCCTAGTTCATCTTGAAGAAGTTGTTGTGTTTGTACACCATAAGGTTTTGTGACCATGCAACTTCATGATCTGCATCGAGTGATGAATTAAAGAACTTTGCAGCCAACATCCTTCTCAAGTTGGTAATCAAGTCACATTCTGGGATCCGCGTATCTTTTGGTTAGTCACATACTAGGAGTGGTGCAATACAAGGAGAGATTGTTACTACAGAATAAGTCCAATTAGGTATTAGGGTAAGGGTTCAACTGTAGGTTGGTATAAGGTACTGAGATTCCTTTACTTGTAACCACTTGTTATGATAATAATGAATTCTCGGGAATAGTGATCTCAAATTTATCCAGTGGGGTTTTTGCCTTAGAGGTTTTTTCCATTCGTAAAAAAATCACTGTGTCAACTTTATTTTCCGTTGCATTATATTTTAGTTGGTAATTTGTTTATGCTGCCACGTACATTACATGTTAATTTGATTAATTAATAAATTTAACTAATTAATCAATTAATTAATCACAAGGGGTCAATATATTCTTGGCCTTTCAAAGTTTAAGATCCACTAACACTTATCTCTTTAGTCTCCAAGAAACTCATAAAACTTAAATATACTTTCAAGACTTTAATTCTCAATAAACGTCAAATTAAAGTTTATTTGTTTAGATAAGCCAGAATTCCAAAGGATTCCAATAACTCTTAAACTTCTAATCCAAATATGTTTTAATTCTCTAATCATTAAGGAGACTAAAAGTTTTATATGAATAACCCACAAAGTAACACTCCACGTTACATCTTCCTCTTCTATTTATTTATTTATTATTTTAATTGCTGCACTAAATTATATGCACTAAAACTTTAATTTTCTCACCTACTTTGTAGCACCACAAAATTGTCTATTCTTATCTTACTGTGCACACATATATAGTACCTTAACTCTATACTAATAATGACGATGATGGTGATGGTCATATAATAAAATTGGGATATTACACTCAATGTCTAACAAGCATGTAAACACGACAATACATGTTCCATATCTCAGAGTTAATCAATTGCGGAAAAAAAAAAAATCCATTAGCAATCAGTGAAACCCAACTAATATCTACCCCAAATATAATCTATGGCGAACCACTCAAACAAAAGTGCTAAACTTTCAACATCTTGTTGTATATTCTTTTTTAGGCACGCTTTGATTGTTTTCCCTTCCAACCAACATGCTGAATAAAAACAAAACTACTAGCTTTCTTGCTACCATAGTTGCAAATGCATAAATGCTCTTTACATGGAAAAGAGGTATCCATATCAAGTTGACATTGGCGTTATGTATATATCTTTGCATATCCTTCTCTTTCTATAACTCAAAAGTCCTTCAATTTTGTCATGCATTTTTATCTATAGTTGCTTTTGCATTTTATGGATTCATCACTAGATTTTAGTATGATCTTAACCTACTTTGCAATCCTCTCTTATCTATGTTACACTAATTAATTACAAACACAGATATGTGATCAACATTGATTAGTTTCTTAAGAATCCAAAACCATTCAAAATTTTGAGATAAGACTTAATCATTGACATTGTATGCCTTTATACCCATCGTGAAAAAACTCCTCTATTTAGATTCCCTTCTCAGTTTCAAACCATGCAAACCTAAAAATATGGTCTTGTCAGTCCAATGATCCAAGTTTTCACAAAGTGCAAAACATCATAATGCCCCCATACTCAAAGCCAGAATTTCACACATTCTATTGTTCCTAAAATGCTAGAATTGCACCAACACTGTTGAACTTAGAATCATTGAAAGTTACAAAAACCAAACCAAAACCCACAATTATTTCACCTGTATACACCCCTACAAAACTTTTCTTCAAGAAAAGAAAAAAAAAAAAAAAGCCCATTTCACATTAGTATTCATTAGTCATTACACAAAACTAAAAAGATAAAAATTAAACCCAATAATAATAATAATAACATAAAGAGTCAAATATTTATTAGTTAACTAATCAATTAGACTCATGATCCAATAGGTTGTTCTTCTTCTTCTTCTTGTGGTGGTGGTTCCAAAGGTGAGTCATCGGGCCCTGATTCTCTACGACGATGAGCATTCTTGTTATTGTGCATCCACACTTTGAGCACATTGTGTTTGACACCAATTTCCGAACATAACTGGTTGAGTGCCACGTCATCGTGCCTCTGTATCCTCCACCCAATCTTCTCATTGAACTCTAGCATTTTCTCCTTTTGCTCCTACGTGAACTTGGTCCTAAACCTCTTCGTACTAGTAGTATTATTAATACTACCACTCCCTGTGATCGTCACGGGTCCCACCACTCTCTCCAGCATCTCTGACCTCCACGATCATGATGATCACCACCGTGATGTTGATGATACTAATGGTGATGGTGATGAGTGACAGCCATGGCAGTGCTTCTAGCTCTTGTTCAAGTGTTTCAAGTCTAGTATATTCAAATCATGAAGAAGAAGCTCCAATGGCTAGTTCCCATTCCAAAATGCTGTCGTGTATGAGGCTAGGAAAACATAAAGGAAGATTAAAACAAAATGCCACCGTTTCTCATTAAAGTAAACAGTGCCGTTTCATGTGTGTTGTAATGTTATCAACTGTAGTTTGTTATTTCTGTTAGTACACGTGTGTGAGTTTGGTAGAGCACGTGTGAGGCAGTTACCACTGTTTTCCTTTCCTTCTCTCTTGCTCTGTATGTATATATAGATTGGTTCACCTATTGTATCTGTATCTAGACAGTTTTCAGTGTATAATACTTGAAGTTTTTTTTTTTTTTTCAATCTCATCTCTCTCTTTCTCTCTGCTTCTTTCTTCTAAAGTGTTTGTTATAGAATTTGTGAATTGAGAGAGATTTTTCATGGTATCAAAGCTTTGATCCATATCAATGGCTTCTGCTCACTCTGGTTCGTCTTCTTCATCGTCTACCTCAACTTCTCTACCAGTTATGGCTACTACGAGCTTTCCAATGAATTCTTCACTACTATTGTTGTCAAGTATGTCATCTATGATGACTATGAATCTTGATTATGGAAATTATACAGTTTGGAAACATCAAATTGAGGTAATTCTTGATACCTATTCAATGATTGATGTTCTTGATGATTCAATTAATGTTCCAAATAGATTTCTTAAAGATCCATCTGCTAATTTTACTGCTGAGATTAATCCAGCATTTATAGCTTGGAAGAATCGTGAACAAGCTATGTTCACTTTCTTGAATTCAACTCTTTCCCCTGCAATTCTTGCTTTCACTGTTGGGCAAAAGTCTGCTAGAGGAGTTTGGAGAGTGTTGGAGAGGAGATTTGCATCTGTCTCGGGGTCTCATATTATGAGCTTGCGTAATGAATTGAACGCAATTAAGAAGGGTGTTGATTCAATTAATAGTTATTTTTAGAAAATTAAGCAAGCTAGAGATAGATTCGTTGCTGTTTCCGTATTTGTGGATGACGAGGAACTTCTCCATATCATTCTTGATGGTCTTCCCTCTGAATATGATTCCTTTAGTTTTGCTATTAGGACTAGAAGTGACGTGTTGTCAATAGAGGAGTTGAATGCCTTACTCAATGATGAAGAACGAGTTATCAAAAAGAGATCTAAGATTGTTGATTCAGCTTCTATGGCTATGGCTGCGAACTTTCATTCTCAAGGTTCTCAAGGTTTTCAACGAGGAAGAGGTGGTAGAAATCATAGTCAAAGAGGAAGAGGTCGTGGTAATAATCATAATTTTGGAGGTTCTCACTATGGTGGAAGTAGTTCTTCCAGTCCTAATCAGTTTAGGGTTTTCTCCTCCATTTCAGCCCTTCAATCATGCTAAGCAATCATCTAATCAGAATCTAGGTCAATCAAGTAGGCCTATCTATCAGATCTGTGGCAAGAGTGGTCACTCAACTCTTGATTGTTACCATCGTATGGATTTCACATATCAAGGGAGGCATCCACCTGCAAAACTTGCTTCTATGGTGGCTAATGCTGCTCAAGTTCAAGCTTCTAATGCTTGGCTTATTGACATAGGTTGCTTAGACCATGTGACTCCTAATTTGTCATAACTCTCTCTTCTGCAGTAACAAATTCAAGGTTCTGAGACTGTCACAGTTGGCAATGGTCAAGAATTGCCAGTCACTCACATTGGCAATGGTGAGCTTTGAACCCTAACTCATAACTTTAGGCTTGACAACATTTTAAGAGTGCTTGACCGTGCTTCTAATCTCTTATCTGTTCATAAACTTTGCCTCCAAAATAATGCTTTTTGTTATTTTGATGCACATAAGTTCTTAATTCAAGATTTGCACACGGGGAAGATTCTCTATGCAGGGTTGAGTAAAGATGGAGTTTATCCTATTCCATTTGCCTCTAATCTGTCTTTATCCTCTAGCTTCAGTTCTGCTCAATCTTCTGCTTCTGTCACAGTCAAACCACATTAAATTCTCCTATGGCATCACAAACATAGGCATCCAAGTTCTAAAATCTTACTTTCTGCTTTGCAACCTGTATTTCCTTTTCTTTGTCTCAGATTGATGAAGTTTGTTCATCTTGTGAATACTATATAAGTGCTAAAATGCACAGATTTCATTTGAATAAAACTCATCTTGCTTCTACTTCAATTCTTGAACTTGTGCATAGTGATATTTGGGGTCCTTCTCCCATTACTTCTTTGCTTGGTTTTAATTACTATGTGATTTTTGTTGATGACTACTTACGTTTTTCTTGGTTATTTCTTCTCAGGCATAAAATTGAAGTTCTTTCTGTCTTTAAGCACTTCAAGTGCATGGTTGAAACTCAGTTAAATTCTAAACTTAAGGTTCTAAGGACTGACAATGAATTTGAATACTTTAGTACTGAGTTTAAGTCTTTTTGTTCTGCCTCTGGTATTATCCACCAATCCTCATGTCCTCATACTCCTGAACAAAATGGTGTTTCAGAGAGGAAACATAGGCATATAGCTAAAACTAGTCTTGCCCTTCTCTATCAATCCCACCTTCCTCTCAATTATTGGTCCTATGCATTTTTTACCACCACTTACCTTATCAACAGACTGCCTTCTTCAGTCTTAGGTTTTCACTAACCTTAGGAGAAAGTCTATGTTAAACATCCTTCACTTCATGCTCTTTAAGCTTTTGGCTATGCATGTTATCCATATATTAGGCCTTTTAACAGAAACAAACTACAGCCTAGGTCTAAACCTTGTGTGTTTCTTGACTATCCTCTATTTTCTAAAGGGTATATCTGTCTTGATCCTACTAACAACAAAATTTACATTGCTTGTCATGTATTGTTCAATGAGTCTCTCTTTCCCTTTGCTCTTGATTTTGACTTTACTAATCCCAATATTCCTTTCTCCTCATCATTCTCTGATTGGTGTTCTAAGCCTAAGCCTTCTAAGCCTAAGCCTTCCTTTAATGAGTTTGTTGTTACTCCTTCTGATGAGTCTACCTTTGTTTCTCCACCTTTTGATCTCACATCATCTCTTATTCCTTCCTTTCTTTCTCCATCTCTTCCAATTCCTGTTGTTCCTCCTCCTTTAGATATTCCTTCATCCATCTCTAGTCTCTCTTCTACCGCCTTACTTGTTTCTACTCCTATAAACCCTCCTTCTTCCTCAGTGTCTGCTCCTCTTCTTTCTGATCCTTCTGCAATTGTTCCTGCTTCCACAAACACTCATCCTATGCTCACAAGGTCAAAGCATGGCATCTAGAAGCCTAAGGTTATGCAAGTTCATTCTGATTACACTATCTCAGAACCACCTACTTTTGCTATTGCCTCTAAACACCCTCAATGGGTAGTTGCTATGGATGCTAAATTTTAGTCTTTACAAAAGCAACATACTTGGTCTCTGGTTCCTCTTCCTCCTCATAAAAATGTTGTAACTTGCAAATGGGTTTATAAGTTGAAAAGGCATAGTGATGGCTCTATTGCAAGGTATAAAGCCAGACTAGTGGCAAGGGGTTTTCTTCAGCAATATGGCATAGATTATGATGAGACTTTTATACCTGTGGTTAAGCCTGCTACTGTTAGGATTCTTCTTGCTTTGGCTGTGTAGTTTGGCTGGGAATTGAGGCAGTTAGATGTTAGTAATGCATTCTTGCATGGCGTTCTCAAAGAGGAAGTTTATATGGCTCAACCTCAAGACTATGTTGATCCATCCTTTCCTAAGCATGTCTGTCTTCTTCACAAGGCTCTTTATGGTCTCAAGCAAGCTCGTAGAGCTTGGTTTGAGAGGTTTACTTCCCAATTGCTTCACATTGGCTTTTGTGCTTCTACTGCAGATGGTAATCTTTTCATTTTGAGGCATGGTTCCTATATTATCTATCTGTTGTATGTGGATGACATAATCATCACAGGCAACAATTCTGGTTTTGTTTCTTTTGTCATCAAGCTGTTGGGGGTGGATTTTGATCTCAAGGATCTTGGGCTGCTTCACTACTTTCTTGGCTTGCAAATTGATTGCACTTCTTTTGGTTTATTTGTGTATCAATCCAAATATGCCTCTGATCTCCTTCAGAAATTTGGTATGACTACCTGCAAGCCTTGTAAAACTCCTTCCTCCCCTAACTTCCATCTTCTCCCTGGCAATAGTCCCTTCTTACCTGATCCTACATCCTATAGGAGTTTGGTGGGTGCCTTACAATATCTCACCTTTACACGGCCAGATCTTTCCTTTGCAGTTCAACAAGCTTGTCAGTTTATGAGTGCTCCTACTCAGAATCATCTTCAAGTCGCTACGCGTATTCTTAGATATCTTCAAGGCACCTTGCATTTTGGTATAGCCTTTACTCCTGGTCCAATTTCTTTGTCTGCTTATAGTGATTCTGATCCCTCATTGGTATGGTGGTATTTTTTGGCAATTGTCCTGTCACTTTGTCTGCAAAGAAGCAAGACACTGTATCTCGTTCTTCCAAAGAGGCTGAATATCGAGCTTTGGCTTCCACTATTGCTGAGTTATATTGGATAAGGATGCTTCTTCATGATTTTGGTATTTTTCTTCCTCACCCTTCTCTTCTTTGGTGTGATAATGCTAGTGCTCTGGCTATTGCATCAAATCCTGTCTTTCATGCTCATATCAAACATATTGAAGTTGATTATCATTTTGTTCAAAAGAAAGTTCTTAGGCGTGATGTGTTGATTAAGTTCATCTCTACTCATGATCAACTGGCTGATTTGTTTACTAAAGGTCTTCCTTCTCCTCGGTTTGCTTACCTCCAAACTCATGTGAAAATTCCCCATTCGTTTGAGGGGGATGACAGCCATGGCAGTGCTTCTAGCTCTGGTTCAAGTGTTTCAAGTCCAGGAGATTCAAATCATGAAGAAGAAGCTCCAATGGCTAGTTCTCATTCCAAAACGCTGTCGTGTATGAGGCTAGGAAAACATAAAGGAAGATTAAAACAAAACGCCACAGTTTCTCATTAAAGTAAACGGTGTTGTTTCGTGTGTGTTGTAATATTATCAACTGTAGTTTGTTATTTTTGTTAGTACACGTGTGTGGGTTTGGTAGAGCACATGTGAGGCAGTTACCATTATTTTCCTTTCCTTCTCTCTTGCTCTGTATGTATATATAGATGGGTTCACCTATTGAATCTGTATCTAGACAATTTTCAGCGTATAATACTTGAATTTTTTTTTTTCAATCTCATCTCTCTCTTTCTCTCTGCTTCTTTCTTCTAAAGTGTTTGTTATAGAATTTGTCAATTGAGAGAGATTTTTCAATGAGGATGTCCATGTGGCACAACAGCGGGGCCACCATTGTACAACACAAACATTGGTGGCGAAGAGTGCAGGTGTACGAGATGGTGATGCGGCGGCTCACCTCCGAATACTTCCCTCCTGTGAAAATTGCAGTGACAACCACATGCGGTGCACCTGAGCGAGTTCTCATGCTGCTGATCTTTAACAACAGCGTTGTTGTTGATGTTGTTGTTGGTGTTGGTGCCACGTGGCATGAACTCACCGCAACCGTCATTGGCATGACCACCTAGAGAGGCCGCGTGGTTCCGCATGCATTCCTTGTAGTTAACGGTAATAACGGTATTATTAACGGTCATACTCGACAGGTTCATAACTACCGGTTCACGATCAACTACATCATTGTTGTTGTTGTTGTTATGGTTCTTCTTAACGTCGTCGTTTTGGTTCTCGGACTTGGGGATGTGGTTGTTGTAAGATACAACGGTTAAGTCCATGAAAATAAAAGAGGGTTGGGTTTGGGTGTCTTGGGTTTTTTTTAAGGTAAAATGGGATTAGATTTAGAGGAAAAGAAAAGAGATGGGAGTTGAGACAAAGAGTTAAGGTAGGAGAATGGGGTTTTGTGGGTTTGGTTTTCTGTTTTTAAGAACGGAGGAATTGTGATTCCAAGGTTGAGGTTGTCGTAGTCATCATGACGATAATAATCGTTCGGTAATTCAGTGAAGATGAGGCGTGAAATGCATTTAAGACAAGCGTCACTAGAGAAGAACAAAGATATAATAGAATAGATTATAGGCCTGTTAACTTACACGTGCTGGTTTTTTTTTTTTTTTTTTTTTTTTTTTTTTTTCTCTCTTCTACTTTTGTTTACATTTTTCTAGTACAATCAGTTTTTGGTGTAAGTGGGGATTGAATTTCAGATCTCTTATTCAACCATCAAAGACTTTACCGGTTGAACTAACTAGAGCCCACAAAATTAAGAAAATGTATATAGTGTTGTCTTGTTATAAATTTAGCTACACCAAATAAGAAACAAGGATTTTTTTTTTTTTTTTTTTAGTATAGTGGGAAAGAGAAAATTGAACCTTAATTAGATATCTTTTCTAAAAATACCAAGAGGTGTTAACAACTTAATTAACCTACTGAGCTACAACCCTATTGACAAATAAGAAATAATAATGACTTTTCATGACATGGGCATTACATATACCCTTAAATCCATCAAATAATTAAATTTTGATAAGAAAAATGGAATATTGTGTTTTCAGAAACAAATAGAAAAGATTATCTTCCTGAGTTTGCAAAAGATGGTAATTTGGAAACTTTGGAATGAAAGCTGCAACAAATTCTTGTTAATAGAATTTCATTTTTTTTCTTAGAGTATTAAATTTCTAGATCGTTTTTGTTGTAAAGTTGAGATGTAAAAAGCTTTGTTTAAAATGGATAAAAACCAGTTGATCCAATATGAGTTGTTTGCTAGATACTTAACCATGTTGTTTTAACTTTAATTGAATTTTAATCAATTTCCCAATAATTTATTCAATCTTTCAGAGATGATTAATCCTTGGGAATTTGGGACATTGTTATAATAAATCTTGAATTCAAATATCGTATATATAAAAAAGCCATTAAATTAGAATGCATTTCCAACTTGAATTGCTGATAGTGTCCTTGGCCAAAGTTTTCCTAGCTATTCCTATTTCCTAAGTTGAATTAAGATTTCATTGTAGAAAAAGAAAACTAAAAACCCAAAATTCATAAAATCTTTACCAGTCTTCAAAACCATGATTGTTTGAAGACGAAAAACCCCTTTTAATCCCTACATATTCACGCAATTTCTACTTTGGTCCCTAACTTTTTTTTTCCACTGCTTTTAGTCCCTATCCTGGAAAACGCCTCTCGTTTTAGTCCCTGGCGTTACATCAGAGACAGAACTTGCTGAGCTGGCAAACGAAAAAAATTAGAAATATTAAAATAATACTTACTGTGGCCACGTGGCTTTCCACGTCAGCCTCTAAATTAAAAAATAATAATAATTTATTAATTTTAACTTAAGAAAAAATTAAAAACAAAAATAAAAACTAAAAAATTAAATTCAAGAACAGCAACAATAACAACAAGAACACCAAGAACAACAAACCCAGAAATTTGAATCTAAAACAACCACAACCACAACCACACCCAAAAATTTAAATTTTAAGAAAAACCTTAAATCTAATTAATTTAAAATTTTCTTTTCTTAATATTCATGTTCTTTCAACTTTCTTCACAAACCAAACCCAGCAACCAAACTCAAACCCATATTAGAAGATGATGTTTCAACTTGCATTGCAGCTCAATTGTTAAAAAAAAAAAAAAAATCAAATTTATTCCTATCTCATTCTTTTAATCCTTCTTTCTCTCTCCTTTGTCTTTCTCTTTCACTTTCTCTGGTCTCAATCCCTTTTCTTTGTCACTCTCTCTTTCCTCACATCTCCAGTGGTTGGGCCTTTGCCGATGAAGCAGAGATCAAAGCTTCTCCATCAATCTACTAGCTGAGGCGTATTACGAGTTGGATCTAGTAGCGAAGAAGTGGTGAATTATGGGTTTGGGTCGTGGTGGGTTTGAGGCATGGTAGTTGTGGGTGTGGATCTATGGTGGGTGGGGTAGGGTGTGGGTAGTTATGGTGGGTCTGAGGCACGGTGGTTGTGGGTTTGGGTCGTGGTGGTCTGAGGCATGGTGGTTGTGGGTCTGTGGCACGGTGGAGCGCGGTGAGTCGTGGTGGTGCAGTGGTCTGTGAAGAACACGAATATTATCTTCTGATATGGGTTTGAGTTTGGTTGCTGGAGCAGTGGTGAGTCGTGGTGGTGCAGTGGTTTGCTGGAGCTAGTTGAGGGAGAGAGAGAGAGCGAGAGAGAGAGAGGAAGAGGAAGAGAGAGAGGAATTTGAAAGAACACGAATATTATCTGGGTTTGGTCATCATCTTCTGATATGGGTTTGAGTTTGGTTGCTGGGTTTGGTCTGTGAAGAAAGTTGGAAGAACATGAATATTAAGAAAAGAAAATTTTAAATTAATTAGATTTAAGGTTTTTCTTAAAATTTAAATTTTTGGGTGTGGTTGTGGTTGTTTTAGATTCAAATTTCTGGGTTTGTTGTTCTTGGTGTTCTTGTTGTTCTTGTTGCTGTCTTGAATTTAATTTTTTAGTTTTTATTTTTGTTTTTAATTTTTTATTAAGTTAAAATTAATAAATTAATTTTTTTTTAATTTAGAGGCTGACGTGGAAAGCCACGTGGCCACAGTAAGTATTATTTTAATATTTCTAATTTTTTCCGTTTGCCAGCTCAGCAAGTTCCGTCTTTGATGTAACGCCAGGGACTAAAACGAGAGGCGTTTTTCAGGATAAGGACTAAAAGCGGTGGAAAAAAAGTTAGGGACCAAAGTAGAAATCGCGTGAAAATGTAAGGACTAAAAGGGGTTTTTTGCCTTGTTTTAAACTATTTTCAAATAGGACAATACCATGTCTGCCCAAAAGGCTGAGATATGTCTAAACCATGATTGTGTTACAACTTATATGCACATATTCAAGACATCTTCAAGTGTTACAAACATTAAAACCGTGCACAAAAAGAAAAATATATATTCGAGAAAAAAATGCATAAAATTACAAGAACTTTATATAAAGAACTTTATAAATTATTGAGAAATGTATTCTCAACTCACACTATTATCTATTTATTTATTTCATTTATTTATTTGGATGTGAGATTTATAAGTTGTGAGAGTAAGATATAAGTTTTGCATACATAAAGAATTATTATTATTATTATTTTTTTAAGTTCAAACCTTCAACATCCAATGATTTCTAATTACCATCAAATCAAACCATCAACCATTTTTTGTGTATCTAACCCACTGGCTCAGTTCAACCCAACTTGACACCTCACATTTGTTTTCATGGGTTGGTAAGTTGGGTTGGGTTAGGATGGGTGTTGAGATACAAATTTTCGGGTCCTAATTTCTTTAGCCCACTCACAAACAAGCCCAAGAATTATTTTAAAGCCCACATAAATATTCCCCATGTATTACTTAAATATTTTCCACGTTATTGGGCCCCCACAAATATTCTATATATATATGCCCCACAAATTGCCTTGGGCCATCTCACAAATATTACCCATTACATTCCACATGTTATCCAACTTGGGCTTTCACAAAAATACCCATCACCTTACTACCAACATTGGGCCACAAAATTATACTCCCTCCACAAGAAAGCCCAAAAATCATTTAACTTGTTGGCAAGACTCAAAAGGCCCAACAAAACCCTTTTCTAAGCCCGGTGCTACACGGCACCTTACAAAGCCCGTTGCTACACGGCACCTTTACTAATCCCGTTGCTACACGGCACCTCTAAGTCCGTTGCAACACTTCACCTTTACTAAGCCCGTTGCTACATAGCACCTTACAAAGCCCGTTGTTACACTGCACCCCTAAGTCCGTTGCTACTCGGCATTATCTTTACAAAATTTTAAACTATTTTACAAAGCCCAAATACTAATTTGGCAACTATTTTAGCAAAGCTCAAATACTAATTTGACACTATTTTAGCAAAGCCCAAATATTAGTTTGGCACTATTTCTACAAAGCCCAAATATCAATTTGGCAAACTATTTACACAACTCTTTTACAAAGCCCAAATACTAATTTGGCAACTATTTTAACAAAGCTCAAATACTAATTTGGCACTATTTTCACAAAAGCTCAAATACTAATTTGGCACTATTTTAACAAAACCCAAATATTATTTGGCAACTATTTCCAAAGCCCAAATATTATCTTTGGCAACTATTTCAACTATTTTCTAAAGCCCAAATATTATTTGGCAATTATTTCATAAAAGCCCAATATTATTTTGGCAACTATTTCAATTATTTCCTAAAGCCCAAATATTATTTGGCTACTATTTCGTAAAAGCCCAATATTATTTTGGCAACTATTTCAAGTATTTCCTAAAACCCAAATATTATTTGGCAATTATTTCATAAAAGCCTAATATTATTTTGACAACTATTTCAACTATTTCCTAAAGCCCAAATATTATTTGGCAACTATTTCATAAAAGCCCAATATTATTTTGGCAACTATTTCAATTATTTCCTAAAGCCCAAATATTATTTGGCAACTATTTCCTAAAGCCCAAATATTATTTGGCAACTATTTTATAAAGCCCAATGTTATTTTGGCAACTACTTACAAAACTTAAATATTATCTTAACAATTATTTCACATATACCAAATCCCTTACTCATGGGAAATATAAGTGTTCATCCTCCAAGAAAATACTCTTCTTGCAAAGTTTATAAAAGCCCATGAGTATCATCCGTGGCAAAATTCTTCATTTTGTAGGAATAATCAGGCCCAAAGCAGCTCAAACATAAGGCCCAGCTAGACCAGCCTAGCCCAGCCCACATCCAAGTCCCAGCAGCTGAAGCTCACATGAGCTAATCAGCCAAAACCCAACATAAGTCAACAGCTGGAGCCCACTGCTGTCAGGTTTCAGCTTGTCCCATCGGGTCAGAACAAGACACATGTCCATCAGGGGTTGAACCCTTCCTCCACAAGCTGAAATATCATCATTTATTATATGACATAAAGCTGAGACAAACTTGACACAAGGCTGAAAAAACTTGACAGGGAGCTGAAGCACTTCAGCCAGCCATCTCCTCTTTCTCCTCCAACCTATTCGGTCAAGCATCAAAGGCATCCATGACCAAGCCATTAAAGCTCCTGAAGCAAGCTGAAATCAGCTCATTTTTCATGTTAAAAATATGCATTTTCTAGTTCATGGACCAAGCACATGAACCCCTTATGGGGAAACTTAGGACAATGTAGCTTGGAAGGCACCAAGGGGATCCCAGCAAAGGCTCCAAGGTTGATACCTAGCTTGGAGTGATGGAACTTGCCTTTGGGAGCTCTGAATCTAGTAAGTAGCCGAACCAAGGTCATTAGCTTAATGCATGCTCTAACCCGATCAGCCAAAACCAATCAGCATTAATGCTAAGTCAAAATCCCAGCTGATATTACCCAAAAACAGCAAGAGTCTTCCAAAAAGTTAAACTTACCATTCTCAGCTAAAACTCTAAGAACGAATCCCAAAGGATTTTCTGAAGATTAAGGAAGATTTAGCAAAAGTTATTTGCCAATTACCCCCTAAACCTCAACTATAAATAGAACCCTTCATTTCACACTAAAGGGGGGACAAGAACATACCAAGAAACAAAATCACAGAGAAAAACTCTCACAAAAGCCCTTCTGTTTCAGCTTCTCAAAATCCCAGCAAAGTTCTAAGTCACCAAACTCTCATTCTCAAGCATGGAAACTGAGTTCTCCCACTCCTAGCTTAAAAACACCTATCATGCCTCTAGTTGAAAACACACAACTCCTCCCCAGCAGAAAGTTTCAGCAGCCCACTATACACTCTCACTCACTACCTACACTACTCACAAATGGTTCTCTCTACTTATTATATATACTACACCCAAGAGCATGCTTTGGCACCATAATGATCTTGCTGCACTAGCTGGGATCTCTCTCTCTCCCTTCATCTCACACTAAGCCTTCCTCATTGATTATTATTATGGAACCCATGATATTTACTTACTCATTTACTGTTGATGGTTATGATGTAACTATTACAATAGAATTTTTCTCTCATATTGTAGTATTAGAAGATTTTTCTTCGGAGCTAACGGACGATGAGTCTTAAAATATGGATGTTTCCCTCAATCTGTGAAAAACTTTACTGCTGAGTCATTTTTCTGCAGAAATATTTTTGCGGCTAGGTTAGTCTCTTCTGCAGAAGTACTTTACAGCTGGGTTATTTTCCTGCAGAAATACTTTTGCGGCTAGGTTACTCTTCTCTACAGAAGTACTTTGCCGCTAGGTTATTTTCTGCAGAAACACTTTACTGCTTGATTATTTCTTACAGCGTGCTTTTAAACCGTACTGACGTGTCTGCCGCAGGGATTGTTTATGGGCCATTCTTGTAAGTCCTAATCTAGGCCCAAGGCATGAAAATACAGTGAATTATTTGGATCTTTGCTGATAGCCTTTGGGCCATGCATCGAGCCTATCGTCGAGTTTCGGTATAGGCCTCCAACCCAATATAAATCTCATTTGTCGAAAAGGAAACTTTTTCACCTCCGACAATGGGTTGTAATTTTTTTTAAGCCTTGAGCTGAATTGGGTTTATGTTAATAGTTTTTTCAAATCATCTAACCTAAGTACCTAACCCAACCCATCATATATACTAGTTTATTTTATTATTCTTATTTTAATTTTTTAGTTTGATTTATTTTGGTATTTGAGAATTATTTTTGATATATTTGAAATCTAATTTAGGTATATTATTTGAATAATAATAATTTATTGAAAAATAATTCTTAAATATTTATTAAAGTTCAATTTTTTTATTAGACATGAAACATATAAGTACAAGTGTACAACTCACTAATCCAAAATGACTTATGTGAGCTTGATTGGGTTAGTCTCTACACATGCAATGGGTTGGGTCAGGCTGAGAATTTCTCAACTCGACCTGGGGTTGAAAAAATCCTCCAACTCAATCCAAACACACCTCTGTTATAGCTTATCCAATCAAGAAATCGTTTTGGATCAACTTCTTTTCTGCTTGTACATGCCAACATGGGCATGATTCGAGCACAACTTGAAAGTAAAGAAACGAGACCCACCAATCAATTAAACGGAGGAAGGTTGATAGTAATATTTTTGAATAACTTAGGGAAGCATGAAAGGTCAAAGAAACCACCCAAGCAGCATTGAAGTTTAATTATTGGAAAAGGAAATTGTTACCAAATGTATTCTCTGTTCTCCATTTTAAGAAGCTAATTTTTTTAGTAACAAGCAGCAGCTCTGCACTTTACAGTACTTTTGGTTTGGTCATTCGGTTTCTAATATTACTTCCCCACCAAACTTGACAACATTCTCCTTACACACGTTTTCCAAGGAAATATGTGAAATTTCACAGCGAATTCTTCAATGACTCATGGACATGCATATTAAATACCCACAAGGCTTCCGTCTAGCTTACTAGAGCACTGGATGGAATAACTCTTAACAAAAAGAATTGCATTCCTATGTAGTAAAAGAGATGCAAAGCAAGAATACAACTAAGGAATTTCATACATAGGTGTCATGATGGACAATACATATAAAAGAAATTAGATACATGAATTATTACATCAGGTGTCCCAAAAAGTAATTTTCATTTTTTGTTCATGTGATATGAACCATGTATTAAGGAATTAATAAAATTCTCAAGAAAGAAACTGATTTTTGTGTGGTTCTCTCACTAACAATATCCTGAACTCAGGCTTCAAGTCCTGGCAGCTAAGAGAGCCATGCCACTTGAGTTTCAACCTGAATAAAAAAGAAAGATAAGCAAAGCAAATTCAATTGTGTTACACATATTTACAAATTGCAATCCCCATATTTCTTGTGTATTTAATTATATTAAAAAACTAAATACTACTTTAGTCACTGACTTTGGCGCTAACCAAACAGCAGGATTTAAATTTTGTATTGCCTCCTCCCTAGTAATCCACTATTACTTCAAGAAATGTTCAACACTGCAGAATTCAATATAGTCCCTGTTCAACAAGTGACGTCCTTCTGTCGCATAAAAGACACATGACAACAAACCCAAAATTACCAGTCTTGAAGCTCGAAACATACTCTTATTAGAGTTTCTTCAGTAATCATAATGTTCTTTGTAGGTCACATCCACTAGTCCAAACAAAATCTACAACTTTATTTATTCTTTTACTTTTCTTTCATTCCAAGGTCAACAATAAGCTACAAAATGGTGGGTTAGTTCTCCCCTTTGTATTGATAATTGCCAATGATGAAAGGCTACAATCCAGGCAGTTTCATCCAAAATACCTTTGGCTTCTTCCATTAATTAAGCAAAACTGTTGCAATTTGATTAACTATGTGAATGCTTCTCGCACTTCTGTGGGTAGCTCCAAATGAGGCTCAGATTTGCTGAGTGGTGAAAAATAGTGCTCTACCATGTCTTTGGACACTTGTTCCAACCTCGGAGGATTCCACTGCATATAAAACATGACAATTCAACAATTAAAAAGTAATCGATAGACAACTATCTAACTATAATAAAAGTAGTAGCAACCACCAACAAATCTGATTATCAACGATAGAACCCCAATCTTCCACAGTACCTTCTCCTCTTACAACAGCTTGCTTTGTTTTTTTTTTAAAAAAAATTTATTTTAGATTGGATTCTTAAATGCAATATTGCTTCCCCACTTGTCCAAAAGGCAGACAACATAAGCTGATGATACCTTTGGTGCCAGGTCCTTGTCTACCATTCGTGCCCGAACACCCTTCAGAAAAAGTACAGAAAAAAAAAATGTTAGTAACTAGGATCATGAGGGTTTGTTTTATTAAGATGACAATCAGGAGACTTTATACCTCACAAAAACCTCTGGAAATCTGGTTAGATATCCCTTGCAGTGACATTCCTGGAAATCTGGTTAGATATCCCTTGCAGTGACATTCGGTACTCACGTATCAAGCACTGATCAAGGGTCTGAAATCTACCTTCTCATATCTGAGCCAGTATGGTCGTTAGGTCGTAATGCAATAGTTTCTTAAAGGGGGAGGAGGAGGGGACAAGGGAAAAAGGCCCAGTTCTGAGTATCAGGGACTCACAGATTTCAAAGAAACCTTCAAGCCTAATGGTGAAGCTTCCTTAAGTCTCCTTAGGGTGGAAATGCACCATGCATCATTTGTTTTACTTGTCTCACTCTCTTGAGAGAATTGTGTAATTTAAAAACGCAATCACAACTCACAAGGTTCATCAAAAAAAGTATAGGGAGTAACAATTTAGAGAAATAACCCCATATATTGTTTCATTTTATTACCATAAAGATGGTAATACTAGTATGCGACAATCACAACTCATACAGCCCAACCTTCAGGTTAGTGCTTAAGAGACTTAACACACTATGTATAGATATGGTCCAAAAAGTCAAAAGGAAGAAGTAACTAATTCAAGACACACTTTCACTATTTGTACTTTTTTTTTTTTTTTTTTTTTACACATGCTTTGGGTTGGTCTTGAACCCATGACCTTAGCCTCCATCCCATTCTTAAGTTAAGAAGTGTCATTTGAGCTAGGGCTCATTAGCAATTCCATTAACTGTATATAAAATGTATCCCTACAAAATTGCTTTCCAATCAACTGTGAGGTAGCTAAAGACATTCAGCATAATGCTGTTGAGTTTTTTTTTTTTTTAATTCAATATAATGATTTTGGCTGTATGGCTGCTTCAGTCATTCTAGCCACTTGTAAAGATGAAGATGACAGGAAGCATCTACAGGGTACTCAGATCGACTAATTGAAAAGTGTCTCCTTGATGAAGCAAAAAGTTCTAAAAGATACAGTTCTCCAAGTAAAGAGTTGGTATAGATATTTTTTCATTGAATTTTCCTTTCTCCAACAATATGGTTTTCATGCCTAAGATTTTCTGTTATTTTCTTTCGTACCATCAATTTTAAAATAACTGAAAGAGATTTGAGTATGAAATCAGACATGTTGAACATCTTGTTCCGTACAAAGTATCATGGAAATCTGTTATATTGTAATGGGTTAATGCTTAATAGTTTAAAAAAAAGAAAAAGAAATATGCAAATCAACATGTTCTTACCAAGAAATCGATAATTTCTTCAACTGTGTCATGGCTGAAACATTTATCTAGTATTTCAATCCTAGACAAAATTGCATAATAAATAGATCAGCATTTTATATCTGCTACGTAAATACTCACACACCTGAGGGGATAATAGACAAACCTTTGAAGTACACTTATATTATCTAGATAGACAAGGTCACTATATTTTTCTAAAGAAGTTTCAATGACAGAAGGATCATCAGTATCCAATTTCCCAAGTTGTTCTTCGATTAATGCAAGCTTCTGTGGAAAAAAGGAGGCAATACTATGTTATATAAACAGGAAAGATGATTAAAACAATGAAAGGGTCCAACAATCTTAACTGAGCTATGCGCATAATGTGTAGCAAGCCCACAAGAAATCATTTCTGCTCCATTAAGTTTTTCTCCTGTGAGGCCCAAGCACTCCCCTGCAAAAAAGAAAAGATACAAACCATATAAGAATTTAATTGAGAAGCAAATACAGGTGTCATCAATGATTCATCCTACTAATTGGTTTCTCATTTATCAAGTCCTAATTACATTGTCAAAATTGCTTGATATGTAGAAAGGGTCAAATTAACCCCACAAGTTGCTCGGAAAACAACATTGAATGAAGTCACCCAGCTATCCAAAGTAAACTTTCGTATTAGAATGTTTGTCATTGCAACACCTACTTTCAGTATAATGGTCACAAAGGAAGTGACATCTTATGGTGCAAAGAAACCAAATGCAGCTCCCCATATGTCAACTACCAAGAGCCATAACAATGCCTCAACACAAATTTTAGACTTCAGAAAATTTAAAGCAATTTGCTAGAGCTTGTTATCCAACATCCACACAACAAATTAATGACAGGAGTCCTAATGCAATCTGTATAAAGAACATTGCTGAAGCAACTGCCACTGTGTGATTCTAGAGATGAGGAGCATACTTCAAAATAAAAATATTTTGCAGAGGCACTTCTTTCCAACATTCATTCCATTCCTATGTGAAAAATGAGTGATTTGATTTTAGAGGTCTTTTAAAAATTTCCTGTTCACAAATCCCTTATGATTTCTTCCAATGCAACATTACAAGAAAATCATAAAAGATTGAGATAAATTCATGTTAGGGTAGAATGTTCATCGCAAAAACAATACTTTACATGATGTTTTTATCAGACTTATGCTAGAAACAGAAATAGTCCAAATCAACAAAACCATGTGCAAGAAATACAGTGAAAAACTACAATCCACTACATGCATACCCAGGTGACCAGGTAGATATGAGAGGAAAAAATGACACGCCAGCATCAGGGGGGAAACCAATTAGAGTTTCAGGAGTAGCAAAAACCTGTGAATTGTGAGAATAAATTATTTTTGAACCTGTCTGAGCATTATGTATAGCAAATAAGGAATCTGAAACAAATAAGATATTCAACACTATTTTCCCCATCACATAAATATGCAAAAAGAATCAAAATATAGTTTTCATTCCTAGATTGTGATACCCTCGATTACATAGATTGGATAAGTGTGTGTAGTTTGGAGAAGTGCTAAGTCCCACATCAGGTGTTTTCTAGGTTGAACTGGGCTATATATTGATTACGAAGAACCTCAATTGTAACTCGACTAGTCCTTTTGGACTACATATTGATTCGATACAAATGGTATCAGAGACAACGTGGGACTTGACAAGAACGTTAGGAATTGAGTGGAAAGATTGTAATACTCCAATTTATGTGGATTGGATAAATATGTGTTTGTGCGGAGATGTGTTAAGTCATACATCGGGTGTTAACAAACTTGGGCTATATCAGAGATCACAAGCAACCCCAATAGTAACTTGACTAATCCTTTTAGGGTATAGTGTAGATGTGGCTAGTGCTTCCTTGGGTCATGACAATATGCATATGCTAATCAAAGTAGAGGGTCATACTCCTCAATTATCTAATAAAATCAAGCATTATATTTCCTGTAATGAAATTAAATAATTAGTCTAATTTAGGGGCTGCAAAATAATTAAAAATTTTCTTCCACAAAAGAAAGTAAGGAAAAAAAATTGAAACAATCATCAAAACCAACAGCTAGATAAGAGAAGAAAAGGACGAAAGTACATGCAAAGTTCTACATTACATACACTGAGGAGATTCAATTCTCAGACTTGGGAGCTAGTGAAACCAACAATTGTTGGTTGCAAGTCATTTCAGTCACAACCCTAAACATCCCAGGGATTGAAACTCCAGCCCCACCATCCATAGTAATGCCATTCAAAAGAGCCACCTGCATGGAGATTATTATTATACTACCATGAATATACTGGGCTCTGACTAATGTAGTTATAATAAACAGAAAGTTAATGTCCAATATTCTACCATAGGGACTTGGAGCTAATAAAAATCACCCACACATGAAAGGGAAAAAAATGATAATAAAAAAAGAAACAGATCTGAGACTTTTGAGTAGATACAATAGTTCCCTAAACCAGAACCCAGTGACTAATTTAACATAAGTACAGACAGAGGAAAAGACCTCAAAAATTTTGGGGAAAATTTAGGGAATCCATGCATGCTAGCAGAAGGAAGGATAAAATAAAATTAAGGGGAATGTCAAAATACAGTGGTAAGAATGTAAAGAAATTTGTTCAGTGCTAGAATAGGAGCCATAGATCAATATACTAACAAAACCAAGTATCTATTGATAATTTGATAGTTGAGGGAGGGGGATATTGAACCTTGGACGTCTTAGTTGGAAACACTAGGAGGTGCTAGTTGAGCCACAAGACTCTTAGCCATAACAAAACCAAGTATCTCAAAGAAAACTCTCCATAAATGACCATATCAAAGCTATATTGATGGTAATATAACACTCCAAACTGAAGTGCCCCTAATATATTAAACACTATGCTTAAAAAAAGAAAGAAAGAAAAGTAAAACTTACATGTGGCTTCAAATATGTACCTAAAGTGTATATGTAAGTATATAATGTTCTAAAAAATTCCTTACAATCTTCCATTTTCCCTGCATAAAGTTAACCAATGGTTAAAGGATGATTCTAGTGAAGAAACAAGCACCAACTCCATAACAAAGATTAGCAACTTAAAGATTTGTGAAGTACTTAAGAATAAAGTTTACTTTAGCTTTATCAATAACTGACAATCACAAAACACTCTGGATGCACCTCCATACTTTATTAGTCCCACTCTTATACCGTCAATACAAAGATCAATCCAAGGTAGTGTAAATAAAAAAAAGGCTGAGATCCTTGTATCTACGTGTCATCTTATACTAATACTGTCACCTCATTTCTAATTTTCAATTTAATAAATCTATACTTACTAATACGCTATCTTACTCTTGCTTATCCTTCTTTTTTTTTTATGATTCGATAGATGGGAAGGGGAGATTTGAGCCCTGCATGTCTTGGTTGGAAACACCAAGAAGTGCCAACCAATTGAATTACAAAGCTCTTGGCTATCTTACTCTTGCTTATCCTAACCTTAAACTTCCTCCCAAACAAAGCAACAATCAAATTTGGCATCTTTTGTTTGGGCATAGAAGATCCCATTACTACTAAATATTCTCTATAGTTCCATCTCAGGTTTACTGCTAAGCGCTAATAACAGCATCCTACAATCCCATCTCATCTCCCTCTAATTAACGCTAGCTAGCCTAGCTTTCTCTAAATCATATACAATGAAGAAAAATAATATGTTCGCAATAATAATTAACTTTTAAGTAAAATATTTTTTCCAGCTAAATTTTAAAAGCAGAAGGAAGATGAGTCTATTACCAGCGTTTATCATATGATAAAGTGACACAATATCTCCGCCAGCACAAAATGCCCTGCCACTGCCCTTCAGAAAATGCAAAACAATGTTGAAGTTTTTAACTAGTTCTTGAGCAAAAAATAACCCCAACTAAACTTTATCTTTCCCACTAGAAATATTATATGTAAATGAATCCAATATCTGATAACAGCATAGATGTTTTTTACCTTCATTGCCACAAATCCAATATCTGGATTATTTTCCCAAGATGTATACAACTTTTGCAAGCCCCCTAGAAACCAAAGACAACTCATTAAAAGACAGATAAATTTTTCTAGTTGGTAATACAGAACAACACAAACCCATATAACAAAATCAAAGAATATAAATTTTAGCCACTAGGGAGAAAAACAATAAGTCTACTTGCGCAATAAAGTCCACAACTTTTTTCACAACAGTTGAGTCTGAAAGTTGTTATGTACAAATCATAATTTGCCACCTCAACAAGCGGTGAATTTAGTTGTGTCTCTAGCTTTAGTCAGAGCAAACTCTAGCCATATAACTATGCATAATAATAGTCGTCAATTTAAACAACATAAAAACAATAACCCAAGTAACGTTTTCAATTGAGCCAAATGGAGGGTATATAACAACACAGAAACAGAATATTACACAATTGGAGTCAACCCAATTACACATAATAGCTCTCAACCAAACACCATAAAAACAAAGACCCAGATAACAAATCTTTCAACTGAGCCAATCTTTACAAATTGGGTACCAACCCAATAGCCAAAAACACAAACACACACACACAGAGTAACAAAGAGTATCTAGTAAAAGACACACACCATTGCAGTACTAAGACAATTGAGCACGGATGGCCTGTTTAGAATTGCTGTTCTAGACCAAGCTTTGCCCTCAACCAATACCTGCAGAGAGAGACAGAGAGAGAGAGAAAGAGAGTTAGTGTGTAGGGGGTTAAAGAAAGAGAATAGACAAAAGGGTATTCTTGAAAGTTGAAACTGACTTGGTTGTCAAGTTCATCGGTAATAGCAGTGTCCGTAAGAGAATAGAGATTCTTAGTGTGCTATTGGTTGAGGAAACGAAGACTGTGAATGTGAAAATTGTTACGCCTCTGCAACAAGGCTGCCTTAAACCTCTGCATCATTTAGGTCACCCACTCTTTCAAATTCTGCTCCAACACAACACAACCCAAGCTCTCTATTCTCTAGTGAAAAATTGATAATAAACAATTCTGAGGAAAAAAATTAAAAAACTATGAGAAGAAGAACGGGAGAAGAAGAAAAATGCTAAAATATTATTTTTATCCTTAAACTTCTAATTAAAAAAATTTCCATCCCTAAATTTTAAAATATTTATTTTTCAACTTTAAACTTTGCAAAACATTTTTTTTAAGTCCTTCTGTCTATGACCGTCAGTTTTATCGTATGTATATGTAGTTAACAGACTATTGAGTTAATGTGTGACTTGGATTAAACTATTTTATTTAAAAGAAATTATAGTATTGACACACCACACACTTGATAACAACTTTTTCTAAAAGATGATATTGCCCTTGCTATGTTTGAGAATGATTTATTTTCGGTAGGTTATTTGTACAACGTGAGACAAAAAGTTAAAAATTAGTCTATTTGTAAAAGATAAGAACTTATTTAAACTCAAGGATGGACTTATGATTTCAAGCTAGAGAGAGCCGAAGTATAAGAAAAAAAAATTATAAATATGCATCCATATAATATGAACAAATTATAAATGCATAAAATCGTTATTTCTTAATAAATCAAAATGCAATCATCTACCAAAAAAATATATAAAATTAAATACAAGGCTAGCTAGGATTTTTATTTTTATTTTTATTTTTTTAACTTAGAGCATTCATAGTAGCGGTGCTAAAAACTTAGTTTTTAGCATCTCAAAAGGCTAATTTATCTATTTTTTCATCTTATTTTACAATACACCCAACATCAAATGATCTTATTTTCTATTTTTTTTTCCCACTTCATTTAAAATATTATAAACAGCTCATTAAAATAATAAAGGAAGAGAGATAATTTGAGTTTTTTAATTGAAGGTAGAGAGATAATCTTGATAAAATATTGTATTTTATTTTTAGCAACTTGCTACAATCAATTAGTATATATACCAATTTACTGTAGTTGCAAAAAAATTAGCTTTAGCTTTTCCAATAACACATGGTTCTTTGGTGATAAAATATTTTTTTGTTAAAATATAATTAACATTGTGAATGTTTAATTATTTTTGTTAAGTTTTTGGGTTGAATAGTTACTAGTTGGAGAGGGGCGCCAAAAGTTTTGGAATGGGGGCAACTACAAAAATAATGTATATAATTTGTAAAAAGAATTAAAAAATTTGGACCTAGGGAGGCCCAGACCCCCTTAGGCCTCCACCTAGGTCCATTCTTGTTTACACCCTTAGCACAATAGTCATTCTACAAGTACCAAATTCTTTCAAGTGGAGGGTAAGAGCCAGAGTTCAAATCTCTAAGAGAGAGTTTTGTACATTTAGATTATTCTAGAGTAGAATTTATATCTTATATATAAAAATAAAAACTAAAACTTATATTATTTTTGGAACTTGCAAATAATAGATAATTTAAACTAAAACTATTATAATTGGTTACCAAACACACCCGAATCATAAAAATTCAAGTCAATATAAGTCTTATGTAAGGCCATTCTATCCAACTTTCCTCATTCCTTCTCGCATTAGGCAAAACGCAAAACACAATAAACCTTCATTCCACAACATTAAGGGTGGGTTTGGATAGAGATGCTAGCATCCACGATTTGGGTTTTTCACGTTTCAGACTTTTTTTTTTCTTGCGCACTGGTTTCAACCAAGGACAAGGGGTACTGTTCATCACTGTTCGATTACTATTCACGCACAGTGAAGCATTGTTCATGCACTGTTTCAGCCATTTTTTTTATTAAAAATGGGACCCGTAGTACTATTCACATATTTAAAATTTAGTTTACTACAGTGTTTTCAATTTTCAACTATATCCAAACGGACCCTAAAACCCCAATGTCCAACCCCCTCATAGCCACACCCTCAACCAGCAAGTTCAAAGGAGTGATATTCTCTCAAACCTAATTACCATAATAATTTAAGTGATATAAAAGAGTAAGTATAGAGACACATACATACTCAAATTCACAACATGCTTAAGTGTTACATTGTGATTGGTACAGTTATTTATTTTAGCAAGTACATGTGGTGTTATGTGTAAATATTGAAATTTAATCACAAATTGATACCCAAACATATTATGAACTGGATGGGAATGCCAATACCCGATTGAATTGATAATATAATATATTTTTACAAGACTAATGCAAAACTTAGCAATATATCTTAATCTTTGTCAGTAAATTTGGCTTTTATCCCAAGAAATAGAATCCCCACATTTATACTTTTTTTTTTTTTTACAACCCCATATTTTTTTTTTTTTTGGTACTTATTTTTTAGGGTGGTGCCATTAGGCCAAGTCGGTCATCTTAAAGCAAAACAATTACAGAGTCCAACATTTTATTTATTTATATTTTTCTGGGGACACTCAAATGGTAGACTTTAATGCATTTGAAGGACTTAAGTAAAACCCGAGGTACCATCACATTCTTAATTATATGAAGAAATAAAATGATGAACTTAATTTTTTTTTTTTTTAAACATGTTAATATCTCAAACGTTCTGGAAGTGCATTTGCATCTATTCTGTTCACTGCTAATAAGGAAAAGGTCCCATTGCACGGTGCATGGTGACACAATCTGATCATCAATCTCTGTAACTAGCATGTTGACACATTGCATGGTGGTGACACAATTTGTAACTGTAAGAGGTTGCTCTCTCATCATCATCGATCATCACTCTCATCTCTATTTTTTATTACTGCACGTCACTTTTCCATCTTGCTTCCACATCCCATAGTTTTCTCTCTCTATATATATCACCCATGTTTCAACTTCTACTTCTCTCTCTATCTAGTTCTCTAGCTTGAAGAACCACACTTTTTAAATGGCAAAAAACCTAGTTACAGTTCTAGCCGCTGGCATGGCTGGTATATATACCATTCCTTTCTTATTATATGACTTTATTTTCAATATATACTCTTTTGTTTTGGAAGCTTAGAAAATGTGGGAAATGGCACAATATGAATTTCAAATGATGAAATATTTATTTGTTCTTCATTATGAATCTTATATTTTATATGATAGAGAAAGCAAAACCCTCTCTCAACTAAGTCTAGCACAACCATTTAGCTTGGTTGACGTGGTTCGAAGTGGGTCTTGCATTCAATGGAAGTTTCATTCTCATCTTTTTCCTTTGATTGGAAAACAAACAGATGGACAGGTTCTTTAATTTCATGACATTGTTTTTTTGTCTCAAATGTTGTCATAGTTTATCTACAAACAATATTTTAATTATTTATCTTCAAAATTATCCATAACTTCACTTGGAAATCCTGTTTTCTATTCAGTTCACGACTTCTTGCAATGTTGTTCTGTGATATAATTCTTAATGCAACTGTTTAAATCCGCGGTTATCTCTGTGATGAGTTTAAGTGCCAGTTTTGTAGATAATCTAAAGAAGGTGCTTTGTTGTTATTATAATCATTATTATCTTATTATACATTGTAGTCTTTTCCAATTAGTGGGAAAGAATGAAAATTGAAAGAAAAGCTTGACTTACAACAATATGACTGTTGTTACATGTCAGTAATAATGTTAAGGAGCAAGTGTATTTGATTTTCAATTGTATATGTTGGCGATTCTTTCTTCTAGACATGATAATATAAAGTTTTTGTATCTGTAGCTTAAAATTTTGATTTTGTTCAACAGGGCAAATAGGTTATGCCATTGTTTCAATGATTGCAAAGGGAATCATGTTGTGTCCTGATCAGCATGTGATTCTGCACTTGCTTGATATTGAACAGGCGGCTGAATCCTTGAATGGGATAAGGATGGAATTGACTGATGCTGCCTTTCCTCTTCTAAAAGGTATGTCCCTTAACTTGAGAGCTAATTCTAGGTAGGTAGAATTATTCTCTCCCTTGAAGTTTCTTAAATTGTATCATGAATATGGTTCAACAGGTGTGGTTGCTACCATAGACGTTGTTGAAGATTGTAAAGATGTCAATATTACTGTTATGCTTGGTGGATCCCCACATAAGGAAATTACATTGATGAAGGATATGTTGTCTACAAATGTGTCTATTTACAAGGCTCAAGCTTTGTCCTTGGAGGAGCATGCTGCTGCAGATTGCAAGGTGATCATATAAATGCACTTGAGTGTGTAGATATATGATTTTAGAGACACCCATTGGCTTGTAAAAAACTAATGATTCCAGCATCCTGTTCTGTTACCATTAGCTTGTAGAAAGATGTCCTGGTACATTCATCGTCTCACTATCATTTCTTGTCCATACTCTTTGGCATGGCTCTATTGCTTCTATTCTATTTAGTAGTAATTGCTTTATATGTACATGCCTTGCATGTTCTCTGACCTTACCTGCTTTGGTTGTTGATGCAATCTAAATGTCTATATCTTAGTTATTGTCACCGGAGGGACGCTTGTACTCAAGTTAGTAACGTTGTTGAGCAACCTAATCTAGAGTTCCTATAAATCTTAAGACTAATTGATCAAATATTCTTTATATGTCATGGCGTTTAAATACTATTTCACTAGAAAGAAAATATTCCGAAGTCACTGAAGAGAAGTGTCTGTCCTCTCTGTCAAGATTAGAGAAGTATGTGTAACCATATAACTAGTTCCCCAGCCCCCTCTCCCACTCTGAAAATAGAAGAAAAAGAAACTGTTATCAAAATGTACCATTTAGGACAATCTTTAAAATTCAAAATATTTGTGATTGTTTGTTTATTAATCCTCTCAAACATTGTGTCTTTATGTGCTATTGTTGACAATATAATTGTGCTTTTTCAAGTCTAGTTTCCAACTTATTATGAACATATTTAGTGAGAACACAGATTTCCAACAAGTCTGTTTCCAACTTATTTGTTCATCTCTTTGACAACATGCATCCCCTTACTCACATCGTAATCTATAAAAAAATATTATATAAATATTCAGCAAATTAAAACCAAATTTCTAATTGTTACAAATGTTGGAAGATTGAAATATTCTAGAGTTTTTTTTTTCCTCAATGCTGTGCAGTTAATTTTGGAATTGATATTGTTGACTAAGTTGATGCGTTTTCATTGCATATATTATGCAAGTGTTAGTTGTTGCCAACCCAGCAGACACTAATGCCCTCATCTTAAAACAATTTGCTCCTTCAATCCCAAAGGAAAGCATCACATGCCTAACATGACTTGATCACAACAAAGCATTGGGCCAAATAACTGAGAGGCTAAAGGTTCATGTTAGTGATGTCAAGAACGTAATCATCTGGGGAAATCACTCCACAACTCAATATACGGATGACAATCATGCGAATTTCACCGCCAGAAATGGAGAGAGACCAGTTAGAGAACATGTTACTGACGATCAATGGTATCTCAACATATCCAACATGTTTATTTATTACTACTTTCACGTGTTTAAATTACTTGGAAACAAGGGTTGATAAACTACTTTAAACTTTTCAAATGGGAGGTATAGTAACATAGGGTTCAAATTCAGAACACATACCATGATAAACTACTACTTGTTCTAAAAGTTTAATTATTAGAAAATGGTAAATTTAATTTTTTAATTATTGTTCTAGCATAACTTGTATCTAAGTCAAATACATAGTGTTATCAACATTCAAGGTTTTGGTAATTGTAGCAATTCCTCCCCCTCAAAATAAGTAATGATTGGTGATCTATAAAGAGAAAATTGACCTAGTGAAATTATGGCTTTCCTTAGATTATCTTGCTTCTTCCAGGCAATAGCTTCAGGTGTACTCTCAAGTAGTATCTACATGCCAATTACCTAACCCAGGGATCCCAATTTTTAGGGTGTAGGCAGTAACAACTTTTATACTTGAATTTGTACTTATCAAAAAAAAATATATATATATATATATATATATACTTCAATTTGTCTTGAGATTCCTGTTAGGACCTGACTTTGATATTGAAAAATTATTAAACAACAAAGTTTTAGGTTGGAGTGGGGTATAGTAGTGTGCATGTTGAAATTTTTAGGTTGCAACCCTTTGCAGGATCTTCAACAACCTAGTTATGTTGACAATATTCACATCTCTAAGCATCCTTGTCCACTATTTACTCTGCTTCACTCCCAACAAGTCTCTTTTCTTTTCTTTTTCTTTTTTTTTTTAATAAATAAATTTTGTTTGTCATAGGTTAAAAACCGAGTTCATCGCCACCATGCAGCAGCATGGTGTAGCCATTATCAAAGCTCGGAAAGCATCAAGTGCATTTTCTGCTACAATTGCTGCTTGTGATCATATACGTGATTGGGTTTTCAGGACTCCCAAGATTGATTCTCTTTCACCTCAAATAGCATTTGATCATGCTAGCCTTAATTATTTGCCTTTGAAATTCTATTTTTTGTTTTTTTAATTACTATCTTTTGTAATTCTTCCTTTGGCTTTGTCATTCAGGGAACATGGGTTTCCATGGGAGTGTATTCTGATGGTTCTTAGGGATTCCACCTGGCCTTATTTACTCTTTTCCTGTTAAATGTGAGAAAGGGAAATGGTCAATTGTGCAGGGTAAGTTCTATGGCTTCTATATGTTGTACATGTAACATCCTCTTTCCTTGAGAGTTGAACTTACTTCCAATGTTTTAGAAACTACAAATCACTGTAACCTGCATGGAGGAATATATGTTGTTTGTCAATTATTTCTTAGATTTAAGTAATGTTATTAACGAAGGTAGATGTTGAAGAGAGCAAGGATATATTTTTGGAATAGTACGGACTATCACAATAACATGCACAAAGCTCAGAACTCCCAGTTAGCGATGAGCAATCAATAACGATTAATGAGGGCTGAGAGTTTTATAATTGAAGATTCATGAATGAATAGTTATAATTATGAGGGCCTACTATAGTTTTGTGTCAGCATTTTATATTCCAATTTTTTTTTGAAATGGTCCAAATTTTATGATATTACTTGCATGATATGAGACTATTTCAGTGCACTCAGTGTTTGGTACTTGTTTATGCAATGGCAGGCCTCAAGATTGATGAGTTCTCAAGGGAAATGATGGATGCAATAGCAAAAGAACTCATTGAGGAAAAATCCTTGGCCAAGTCATGCCTAGAGTAACAATGAAGACAACTTAATAGAAATGCATGAAAAGGAAAAAAGGAGTTCTAGTTTCCTTTGCAACTTTATGTACAACTTTTATTTGTCACATATAAGCTTTATAAGCTTTGGAACAATGACAGAACAAGATGCGTCATTCTAATTTATCTTTTCTCATGTGTTGGCAAAAGTGTAGACGAATTCACCAAGCACCTCTCCAATAATTAGTTTGTTGCCTTTTAGATACAATTCTATGTCACTGATCATGAGTTTTCATTCATTTTCTAATTAGTCATTTAAAGTTTATATCAATTATTTTGAAAGTCCTATAAAACTACTATATTACATGTAATGCATGTGTGTTGTAGTTAATAGTAAAATAGAAACATTCGTTTTCAGGAGTAATTACACTCTCTTCCCTTGAAGTTTGGAGAAACCACAATCTATCCCAAACTCGAAGGGAAAAAACAGTCAACCCAACATCTATTTGACCAAGTACAGTTAACCTTAAATATTTTGTTTATAGGAAATGTCATTCATTGCCTTAATTCCCATGGTAGGCGGAGGCTAATATGTGGGTGTGTTTTCTCAATCAAACACCATAAAAACAAAGACCTAGAAACAAATCTTTCAACTGAGCCAATATTTACACATTGGTTGACAACCCAATAGCCAAAAAGACATACACAAAGGAACAAAAGTATCATCCAGTGAGATCTTTGCAGTACTAAGACAATTGAGCACAAAGGGCCTGTTTAGAATCACCGTTTTGGACCAAGCTTTGCCCTCAACCAATACCTGCAGAGAGAGAAAGTGAGTAGACAAAAGGGTAATCTTGAAATTGACTTGGTTGTCAAGTTCATTGGTAATAGCAGGGTCCAAAAGAGAACAAAGAGTTCTTGTGTGGTATTGGTTGAGGAAACGAGGACTTTGAAGACACGTAATTAGTCATTTACTTTTAACTAGTATGTAACTCATGCTACCGCACAGGAATGAATATAATTTAATAAACCAATAAATATATTGCGTTTTATTATTTAAGTAATACTGTTGATTTTGTTATTTATTTATTAATCATGAGTTTAGTCATGTTTAAAAGACTTAATTTATTCATGTTTAATAAAACTTAGTATTATGTAATTTTTTAACAAATATTTTTATCATACAAAATTTTAATGAAAGAATGCTACATAGACATATATATCAAGGTTGATTCATTCACGGTACATATAACTATGGTTAAATTATTTTATCACAAATCATTTTTAACAAAATATTTTAATCAATTAAATGTGAATCTCATAACGTGCATCTCATAACAATATATAACAATAGAACAACATGAATCTTATAAAAAAAATTTATTAATTAGAAATCACTAAAATTATGAGCATAAAACGTAAAGATAAACAAATAGAATAAATACTAATTACTTAAAAGAAAAACTACAGTGAGTTGAGAAAATTACGTAAATAATCTTTGATATTTGAAGAATAATGAGATTACAACTTCCTCTCGAAATTAGGTAGAGATTCGTGCTGATAACGTGTTATAAAAAAGAAAAGAAATATGCAACATCAATGATAGGAAAACAAAATAATTTTATAATTAAACGATTAAAATTATTGACAAAAAGGAAAGAAAGTATAGGCAGATAAAAGATAATAAACATATACATCAATCATAGGAAAACCACAAAATTATATAATTAAACAATAAAAAATTTACACAAAAAGAAACGACAGTATAGGTAGATGAAAGAAAGCAGTAATCAAACCTTAGGAATGATTGGAATTCGTTTTACAGAGCATAAATCAGGACCATGAAAATTGTAAAGACAAGTACAATTGGAATATTTAGAGAACCTCTTCTTATATAAGATACAAAAATACCCAAATACATGCATCATTAATACCAAGTGATTCTTTTGAAATTCCATGTGAAAAAAGGGAGGTGAACCTGAAAATATGTGAGTATGGAAAAATGAGGTGAATCGGAAAAGGGAGGTGAACCTGAAAATACGTCGGTGTGGAAAAGGGAGGTGAACCTGAAAGAAAAGGAGGTGAACCTGAAAGAAAAGGAGGTGAACCTGAAAATACGTGGGCGTGGAAAAGGAAGGTGAACCTAAAAATACATGGGTGGAAGAAAAAAAAAACACATCGGAATTACAAATTAGACTCCAATTTCATATTTACATTGACACGTGGCACAACAATAAATTAAAATTCTAATTTAGAATTCTAATTGGAGTTTATCTCTACTTCACCTATTATATATATATATATATATATATGTATATATAGATTAGTGCCTAAAAAAGGTGGGTAAAAATTGAGATCATCAAAATCCTATAAAAAAAATTGAGATAAAAAATGTAATTACCAGTTATACGTAATAATATATTAATAAGTTTAGGGTGATAAATAAAAATTTTCATCATTTTTAAGGTGATATATTATGATTAGTACATACTCTAATGACAAATATTTGTTCAATTAACAACTTAAATTGTGAAAAAAAAAATATTAAGTTACAATCTATTTTGCAGAAATTAGCAATATATATTAATCAGTAAGTATTGTTATGCAATAAATTTTTCAATCTTTTTTTCATAATTGCTATTGAAATGACAGATTGTGAATCAGTGTACATTAAAAATGATGCCATTAAGATGTTACATTAATCACAATCTACCATCTTAATTGATTGTAAAAAAAAAAAGTGGTGAAATTTGCCTATTAATAACAACAGTAATTTTAGTTTTTAAAGGGTATAGGCCTAATCTCCCTTTGATCCTTAGTCCCAACAACAAGCCAAAGACAAAGTTTTTAAGGGCATCTTCAGCAAGTTCTTCAAATTTTTATACTTTTTAGAGAATGATCAGTGACATTTAGTTTTTATCTACCTATTTTTTCAAATACACATTCCAATAGGTTCTCTATCCCATTTTTTTTTATCTCATTTAAATATTATTTCATTATTCTTTTTTATTCTTTTTTTAATCATCATATATTCTTTTTTTTTAACAATTATATTTTTCAATAAGAAGTGTTATATTCACAATATTTTACGCAATCTTTTCACAATAAAATTTATGTAGAAAGTTGTTACTAGTTCTAATTTGAACCCACTATTAAAATTATTTTTTAATCGCTAATATTAACTAATAACAATTTATTACTTAAAATTTATTGTAAAAATATTATAAAAATATTATAGTTAGTATTTCTCAAATTTTTTTTATATTATTTTTCTTTCTGCCATTTTGTCCTTGTCCACACGTTTCATTTCTTTTTTTCTTTTTTTTTTCTCCTCCACACAAGTGTCCTATCTCTACCTACCACTTTTATTTTCTTTTTCTCCTCAGGAACATTCCAGCAACTCACGTTTGCTTAACATCAGAGAAGAGAGAGAGAGAGAGAGAGAGAGAGGAGAAAGACTGCAAGGCCGGCGGAGATCGAGGTCGCTGAAAGGATTAAGCCGGTGGAGATCGGCGTTCGCCATGCAGCACTACCACGTCTGCCGCCCCACCGCCGCTCGTCCTCCTCCCCACCACCAGGCTGGGTCAGATCGGCTTCTTCTTCTTTTTTTTTTTTTTTTTTTTTTTTTTCATATTTGCTTGTTCTGATTCAACTTTATTGTAAGAATTGGATTTTTTTTTTTTTTTTTGTGTGTTTTGTGTTTGGATTATGTGAGTCGTTTTGTCAGAGTGAAGCAAAGAAACTGCAACAAAGAGATGAGAGGAGAGAGGAAGAATTTTTATTTTTTATTTTTTATTGAGATGTATGAATTTTTCAAGTGTAAAAATTCATTTGGAAGTTTTATAACTTAATTCTATAATATCCTCATCTTTTTCCTTAGTTTGATTGGAAAACAAACAGATGGATAGGTTCTTTTCTTTGATTGAGGAGATCTCTTATACTCGTGCATCACTTGTGCAAGTTGTTTTGGCATCTGAAATTAATGCCTTGTTGTACAAGTTTCTTTTAATATTCTTTGCTTTTTGTTCATACAGTTTTGTATTTTGATGCATCATACATATGTGTATATATGTTAGAAGGTTGGATAGTTTTGAGAAGAAATCTACAAGGAACTGTTTATTGATCAGTTTGGTTTTTGAGAAAATGGAGTATCTTGCATTGCTTCAAAATGGTCTCGTTGTTTTGTTAACTATTGCTTTCTCTTGGAAGCTTATTACATGCATGTGGGGCTCCGTGAAGATGGAGAAGGAACCAATGAAAGTATTGGTCACTGGTGCTGCAGGCATGCTAGCTCAACCTGATAGTCTATTTGGTGTTTCTTGGTCCTTGCTAGAAATATTTGATTGTCTTGTTATCATCATGAAACTCAATATTAGAAATTTGAATGCCTTTTATGTTATTATATATTTATGTTTGCTGAATTTCTGAAACAGTCATCTAAATTTTCATTCAAATTGACAAATATGAATGTTCTCCAAATGATAAACCCCAAATTTTCCAATTTCGTATGAAATTAGGATACTTGTTGTTTTTTGGTTTCCTCATTATGGTATCTTTAGCTCATATAGATATCATTTATTGGCTTTGTTAGAATCAATGGTCAAATGATAAAATTTACTTTTTCCTACCTGCTTAAACTATTAAGGCAAATGCTAATTTACCAGGTTTCTCCTTCATGGGAGTTAAAGTCAAAACTGACCCCAATTGTTAATAAGTGAAATTTATGGAATTTGTTTCTTTGTATTTTTTATAAATATGTTAAAATCATCATCCAATTTTTCATGATTTTTGTCTCAATTTTTGTTAAAAACTATCTACAAAAAATTATTTTAATTATTTTCCTTCAAATTTATCCTTAACTTAATTTGAAAATCCTGTTTTCTATTCTGTTTATGACTTCCTGCACTGCTGTTCAGTGATGTAATTCTTAATGAAACTGTTTAAATCTGTGGTTTTCTTTGAAGATGAGTTTGACTTCCATTTCTGATTTCTGTAGATAATCTAAAGAAATCCTAAAAATTGTAACTGTTTTGTTGTTGAAATAATCACTGTATTATTTTATACATTGTTGTCCTTTTGAAATAGTTGGAAAGAATGAGAATTGAAAAAAAAAAAAAAAAAAGCTTGATTTATATCAAGATGACTGTTGTCATTATGTAAAGGAGCAAGTGCATTTGATTTTTCAATTCTGGGTCCTGGTATTCTTTCTTCTAGACATGATAATATATAGATTGTGTATCTGTAGCTCTAAATTTTGATTTTGTTCAACAGGGCAAATAGGTTATGCCATTGCTCCAATGATTGCAAGGGGAATCATGCTGGGTCCTGATCAGCCTGTGATTCTGCACTTGCTTGATATCGCACTGGCAGCTGAAGCCTTGAATGGGGTAAAAATGGAATTGCTGGATGCTGCCTTTCCTCTTCTGAAAGGTACGTCTCTTATCTTGAGAGCTAACTTTAGGTAGATAGAACTATACTCTCCCCTGAGGTTTCTTAAATTGTCATGAACATGGTTCAATAGAGGTGCATGCTACTACGGACGTCACTGAAGCTTGTAAAGATGTCAATATTGCTATTATGATTGGTGGATTCCCACGGAAGGAAGGTATGGAAAGGAAGGATATGATGTCTAAGAATGTGCCTATTTACAAGGAACAAGCGTCGGCATTGGAGGAGCATGCTGCTTCAGATTGCAAGGTGACCCCATAAATACACTTGAGTGTGTAGATTTAAGATTTTAGGGACACCCACACAGCCACACTCAGTTTGGAATATTATCAGTTCACCTTACATAGATTTGTACTTTTTGTATACATATCTCCATTTACTTTAAAAATTAAAAGTCATGAAACTGGATGTTCTGAGATGTTTTGAAGTTTAAAAAGAGAATACATATTGGTTCTATTGATGCTGATTGATATCATTGGATAAGATTGATGCTAATGGATCTGAGACTTTTTTTAGGATTTTATTTATTTATTTATTTTGTATTTAACGAAAATTTTTATGAGGTATTTCCTTTTTTTACTTGATTGTGAAGTTATTTCCCTTCCTTTTTTAATTTAATTTCACTATATTAGAGAGGTTGATCTTAAAATTTGTTGGAATTTTTACTTCCAATGCTTCGTGTTGAATACAAGCATATCTCTGTTACTTTGCTTGGTACTAACTCAAAGCAGTCTTAAGTGCTGATTCTTGGGTTTTATCCCTCTCTCCACGTCTTGGCATTGATTGATGGGTTTTATCCTGTTTGTTTTTATTTTACTTCCAAAAAACACATTCCCATTGAAAACTGGTGTCCTGCTCCTGCACCACCTATAACTAGATGCCCTCAAGGCTATGATAAAAATTTTTGAATCAAAAAAACTAATGAGTTTAACATCCTTTTCCATTATTATTAACTTGTAATAATATGTCCCAGTACATTCCTTGTCTTGCTATCATTTCCTGTCCATACTCTTTGGCATGGTCTGTTGCTTCCATTAGTTGTAATCACTCTGTAGCATACCTTTTGGCATGTCCTCTGACCATTACCTGCTTTGGTAATTGATACAATCTGAATGTCTATATCTTGGTTAATGTTACTATTTTAAGTTACATCCTGGAGGGACACTTGTGCTCAAATTAGTAATATTGCTAAGCTACCTAATCTAGAGTCCCTTTACATCATAAGAATAATTGATCAGACATTCTTTATATTGCATGAATTATACTATTTCCCTAGAAAGAAAAACTTTCAGTCATCAGAGAGCAGTGTTTGTCCTTTCTTTCCAGATTGAAGAAGGATGTGCATCCGAATTACTAGTTCTCCAGCCCCCTCACTCTGAAAATGGAAGAAAAAGAAGCTGCCATGAAAATGCACCAAGCAAATCTTAATACTCTAAATATTTATGTTTGTTTCTTTTGATCCTCTCAAATGTTGTGTCTCTATGTGCTATCATTGACAACATAATTGTGCATTTTCGAGTATAGTTTCCAGCTTATTAATGAACATATTCAGTGAAAACCAGATTTCCTATATGTCTGTTTCCAACTTATTTATAATCAATCATATTGTCAGATTTCTAACAATTACAAATGTTGAAAGATTGAAATCTTTAAAGAGTTTTTATTTATTTATTTTTTAATCTTCACTTTTATGCAGTTAATTTTTAGAATTAATATTGTTTCCTACGTTGATGCCCTTTCGTTGCCTTATTATGCAGGTTCTAGTTGTTGCCAACCCTGCAAACACCAATGCTCTCATCTTGAAAGAATTTGCTCCTTCAATCCCAGAGAAAAACATCACGTGCCTAACACGACTTGATCATAGCAGAGCATTAAGTCAAATAGCTGAGAGACTAAAGGTTTATGTTACTGATGTCAAGAACGTAATCATCTGGGGCAATCACTCTTCAACTCAATATCCGGACATCAATCATGCAACTGTCACCACCCCAAATGGAGAGAGACCAGTCAAAGAACTTGAAACTGACGATCATTGGTAGCTCAAAATATCCAACATGTTTATTTTTTGCCACTTTCACTTGTTTAAATTATTTGGAGACATAGGTTGATAAAGTACCTTTAAGTATTTAAATGGGACGTAGAGCAGGCATACGGTTCAATCCTCCAAATTTAGACCACCTACATGCCATAATACTATTTGTCCTAAAAGATTAAGTTCTTAGGAAATGATGAATTCAATTATTTAACAATTTTTTTTTTTGAAGAAAAAAAAATTTATGGATTCTAGTAACTGTAGCAATCCCTCCCCTCAAGATAAATAGTGATTGATCATCTATGAAGACAAAATTGCTCCATTGAATTAATGGCTCTCCTTAGATTATCATGCTTCTTTTAAGCTATAGCTTGGGGTGCAATGTCAATTAGTACCTACATGCCATTTTCCTAACCCAGGGATCCCAATCTTTAGGGTGTAGGTGGTAACAATTTTTATACCTGAGTTTGTACTTACCAAAAAAAAACTTAGTCTTAAGTTTGTCTTGCACCCTGTTAGAGTATCCGCACCAGTGGGTGTATAATAGAAAAATATGTGAAATTTACACATTTAAGCCCCAAAACTACCCACACCAGTCCTATATTAGAACCTGGCTTTATATTTTGAATAGTTATTGAACTCCAAAGTTTTAGGTTGGTGTTGGGTACATTTGGGTGCATGTTGAATATTTAGGTTGCAACTCTTTGCAGAGACTTCAACAACATAGTTATGTTGACCATCTTCACATCTCTATGCATCCTTGTCAGGCTATTTACTTTGCTTCCCTTTCTGTTATTTATTTATTTAAATTTTGTGTGTCATAGGTTAAAAAACGAGTTCATCAACACTGTACAGCAGCGTGGCGCAGCCATTATCAAGGCTCGGAAAGCATCAAGTTCATTGTCTGCTGCAAGTGCTGCTTGTGATCATATGCGTGATTGGGTTCTCGGGACTCCCAAGGTTGATTCTCTTTCATCTCAAATAGCATTTGATCATGCAGAACTTATTTGCTTTTATATTCTTATTTTTTTTTTTTAATTATTATTATCTTTTGTAAATTTTCCTTTGGCTTTGTAATTCAGGGAACGTGGGTTTCCATGGGAGTGTATTCTGATGGTTCTTATGGGATCCCAAAGGATATTATTTACTCTTTTCCTGTTAAATGTGAGAAAGGAAAATGGTCAATTGTGAAGGGTAAGTTCTGTGGCTTCTATATGTTGTAAATGTTACTTCTTCTTTCCTTAAGAGTTGAACTGCTAATGTTTCTGAAGCTACAAATCACTATAATGTCTTAGATCTAAAGAATGGTTTCAAAGCAAAGGTAGCTGTTGAAGAGAGCAAGGATATATATTTGGAATATATGGACTATATAACAATGAAATGCACAAAGCTCAAAACTCTTAGTTACTGATGAGCAATCAACGATGATATAAAACAAGGGCTAAGAGTAATATAATCGAGGATTCATGAATGAATAGTTATAATTATGATAGCCTACTATACTTTTGTGTTAGCAATTAGCATGTTATATATTCCAAAATGCTGTGACAAATGGTCCAGATGTTTTAATACTACTTGCATGAGACTATTTCTGTGCATTCAGTGTTTGGAACTTGTTTATGCATTGGCAGGGCTCAAGATCGATGAGTTCTCAAGGGCAAAGATGGATGCAACAGCAAAAGACCTCATTGACGAAAAAGAAGTTGCCCATTCATGCCTCAACTAACAATGAACCCATCTTCCCTTGGAGAATAATGAAGAAGACTTGATAATGCATGAATAGAAAAAAGGGATTTCCAATTTCCATCCTAACTTTATGTACAAATTTTATCAGTCACTTAAGCTTTGGAACAATGACAGAACAAGATATGTCCTGATTTATCTTATTTCATGTGATAGCAAAAGTGTAGACTAGTTCACCAAGCACCTCCCCAAATCCAATAATCAGTTCCATGTTACTACTCATGTTTTCATTGACTATACTATTTCATTAAGTCCTAAAAAAAACATCAAATTTATAAAGTTTAAAATATATATATATATATATATATATTATAGGTCATATGACTTAGAATTTGAATTCACTTACCATTATGTTCGGCTAGAGCAGCCAACAAATTTTGATTAAATTATGTTTGATCTTATCTAAATAAAATTTAAAAATTTTGATTAAATTATGTTTGATCTTCTCTAAATAAAATTTAATTAAACCATGTTCAATGATGAGAAATTGTTTAAAAAAAATCAAAATTGTAAGTACCAAGTACTATTCAAGCAAGGCATTTTATTTTACAATGGATTTGTTGGTTCTTGGTAATTTAATTAGTAAAGTATTTGATGATTATATAAGAGATCTGGGTTTAATCTCTGCGTATGTTAAAAATTTATTAGTGTTTTGATTTGATGATAAAAAATTATTATCAGATGTGCATATGAAACTTTCATTGAATGCACTAATATTAAATTGCGTAGCCCTACACAATGTACTAATATATGATCATGCAATCTATCTCCAAACTTCTCTCAAGCAATGTCATTTCATAGTACTCATTTTTCAGAATAACATGCCTATGAAAGAACAGGAAGGTTCAAATGACTTCTTTTCCATTTATCCTTATCCTTTTCCTTTCTTTTTCTCCATTTTGGAAAAATCAAACTTAGTCTAAGTCTAGGGAGATTATTGTTGAAAGAAAGATTAGGTATTAAATTACCACAGGTGATGAAGAAAGTGATAATCTCATCCCATGAAATAGAAAGGATCATGACTTCAAAAGCTGAATAAAATATATTTACAATAATATATATATATATATATATATATAGACACACAAACAATTAAAAAAAAAAAAAAAAAGCCAGTTGAAAAGTAAACAAAGATATCAGAATCTCATAAAAGCGCAGTTCATAAGCCCAAACATAACCTCTCATCACGTGACTTCTTTCTTGAGAAAATACCGCACTTGTACTTTGAGATTGGAAGCAAAGAAATCTGTTCTTGAGAAAGACCCCTATTTTGAGTTCCTACTGCCTCACCTAATTCAAGTAATTCCTGAAAATGAAAATACTGTCAGTAATATAATAATAATAATAAAGGAAGGAGTAATAAATTAGTCATTCAATAATTTCAATTTTCATCAAAATTTTCATAAGTAGAGTTTTCACATATCGTAGATATTTTTCTTTAAGAACAACCAACATAATCAGATAAGACTGTAGGAGAAAAGCAACTAGTCTCTATTAATCAAATGTGTTTGGCCAAATCAGCATTAAACTCTAATCCACCATTCCACGTCCAAATATGAAAGCTCATAAGGAATAAAGGAAGCTTGGAATATGATCTGCTTAACCAAAACCTTTTAAAGCTCATAAGGCATAAAGGAAGTTGGAATATGATCTGCTTAACCAAAACCTTTTCCTTCCCACAGGGTCAAATTAAAATCACATTACCACCTCATGAGAAATAATACAGAGTCACAATTGGCTCATTACACAAATCATCAGCCTAAGAACCACATTCCTATTTTTCATTAGAGTGATATGACTCAAAGTTATTTTTTTTGATAAGTAATAATGATTCATTGATAGAAAAAGAGAGGAACATAGCACCCAAGTATACAGGGAGTATACAGGGGGAGCAAATCAAAAACGAACATTACAAAAGTCAAGAAAATCCAAAAGAGAAGAAAAAGGATGGTTTCTCCACACACAGAGCCATTCAAGAAAGGTTCGGAGAAAAAGAAGCTTGAGATCAGGTGTGGAACACTCAACATCTTCAAAGCATCTGCTATTTCTCTCCTTCCAAATACACCACATCAAACAAGGAGGAACGGCCTTCCAAAAATCTCCATTATGATGGCGACCAAAAGGACCTTGCCAACAAGCCAAAAGACCAACAACCGACCTAGGCATAACCCAACAAATTCCAAATAAACTGAAAACCATATCCCACAAATCCAAAGCAACCGGGCAATGGAGGAAAAGATTATCAACACTTTCACTATTGCACTTGCACATATAACACCAATCTAAAATGCAAATCCTTCTTTTCCTCAAGTTGTCAATTGTCAGACATTTACCCAAGGCTGCGGTCCATACGAGGAAGGCCACTCTAGGGGGAATCTTCTGCTTCCAAATGCTTTTTCAAGGGAAAAACTGATCACTATGGCCAACTAGGAGATGGTAATAAGCACTAACCGTAAACCCCTTGCTTTTACAAGGCAGCCAACAACACTTGTCCTCCCCAAACCCCTTTACAGGAGCGTTATAAAAGGAATTGATAAAGCTCCTGAAAGCTTCCAATTCACGATTATGCAACTCCCTACAAAACTGTAACTCCCAATGAAGGATGCCATTGGTGTGCCTCAAAAGATCTGCCACACTTGCCTCTTTGCTACAGCAAATCCTAAATAATTCAGGATTGCGTGATCATATTAGTGCATTCAATGGAAGTTTCATTCTCATCTTTTTCCTTTGATTGGAAAACAAACAGATGGATAGGTTCTTTTATTTCATGACATTTTTTTTTTGTCTCAAATGTTGTCATAATTTATCTACAAACAATATTTTAATTGTTTATCTTCAAAATTATCCATAACTTCACTCGGAAATCTTGTTTTCTATTCAATTCACGACTTCCTGCAATGCTGTTCTGTGATATAATTCTTAATGCAACTATTTATATCCATGGTTATCTCTGTGATGAGTTTAAGTGCCATTTTTGCAGATAATCTAAAAAATGTGCTTTGTGGTTGTTATAATCATTATTATCTTATTATATTGTAGTCTTTTCCAATTAGTGAGAAAGAATGAAAATTGGAAGAAAAGCTTGACTTACAACAATATGACTGTTGTTACATGTCAGTAATAATGTTAAGGAGCAAGTGTATTTGATTTTCAATTGTATATGTTGGTGATTCTTTCTTCTAGACATGATAATATAAAGTTTTTGTATTTGTAGCTTAAAATTTTGATTTTGCTCAACAAGGCAAATAGTTTATGCCATTGTTCCAATGATTGCAAAGGGAATCATGCTGGGTCCTAATCAGCCTGTGATTCTGCACTTGCTTGATATTGAACAGGTGACTAAATCCTTGAATGGGATAAGGATGGAATTGACTAATGCTGCCTTTCCTCTTCTGAAAGGTATGTCCCTTAACTTGAGAGCTAATTCTAGAAAGGTAGAATTATTCTCTCCCTTGAAGTTTCTTAAATTGTATCATGAATATGGTTCAACAGGTGTGGTTGCTACCACAGACGTTGTTGAAGCTTGTAAAGATGTCAATATTACTGTTATGCTTGGTCGATTCCCACGAAAGGAAATTACATTGAGGAAGGATATGTTGTCTACAAATGTGTCAATTTACAAGGCTCAAGCTTTGGCCTTGGAGGAGCATGCTGCTGTAGATTGCAAGGTGATCATATAAATGCACTTAAGTGTGTAGATATATGATTTTAGAGACACCCATTGGCTTGTAAAAAACTAATGATTTCAGCATCCTGTTCAGTTACCATTAGCTTGTAGAAAGATGTCCTGGTACATTCATCGTCTCACTATCATTTCTTGTCCATACTCTTTGGCATGGCTCTATTGCTTCTATTCTATTTAGTAGTAATTGCTTTGTATGTACCATGCCTTGCATGTTCTCTGACCTTACCTACTTTGGTTGTTGATGCAATTTGAATGTCTATATCTTAGTTATTGTCACCGGAGGGACGCTACTCAAGTTAGTAACGTTGTTGAGCAACCTGATCTAGAATTCCTTTAAATCTTAAGACTAATTGATCAGATATTCTTTATATGTCATGGCGTTTAAATACTATTTCACTAGAAAGAAAATATTCCAAAGCCACTGAAGAGAAGTGTCTGTCCTCTCTGTCAAGATTAGAGAAGTATGTGTAACCATATAACTAGTTCCCCAGCCCCCTCTGCCACTCTGAAAATAGAAGAAAAAGAAACTATTATCAAAATGTACCATTTAGGACAATCTTTAAAATTCAAAATATTTGTGTTTGTTTGTTTATTAATCCTCTCAAATATTGTGTCTTTATCTGCTATTGTTGACAACATAATTGTGCTTTTTCAAGTCTAGTTTCCAACTTATTATGAACATATTTAGTGAAAACACAGATTTCCAACGAGTCTGTTTCCAACTTATTTGTTCATCTCTTTGACAACATGCATCCCCTTACTCACCTCGTAATCTATAAAAAAATATTATATAAATATTCAGTAAATTAAAACCAGATTTCTAATTGTTACAAATGTTGGAAGATTGAAATATTTTAGAGTTTTTTTTTTCCTCAATGCTGTGCAGTTAATTTTGGAATTCATATTGTTGACTAAATTGATGCGTTTTCATTGCATATATTATGCAGGTGTTAGTTATTGCCAACCCAGCAAACACTAATGTCTTCATCTTAAAACAATTTGCTCCTTCAATCCCAAAGGAAAACATCACATGCCTAACACGACTTGATCACAACAGAGCATTGGGCCAAATAGCTGAGAGGCTAAAGGTTCATGTTGGTGATGTCAAGAACGTAATCATTTGGGGAAATCACTCCACAACTCAATATCCGGACAACAATCATGCGACTTTCACCGCCAGAAATGGAGAGAGACCAGGCAGAGAACATGTTGTTGATGATCTTTGGTATCTCAATATATCCAACATGTTTATTTATTACTACTTTCACATGTTTAAATTACTTGGAAACAAGGGTTGATAAACTAATTTAAACTTTTCAAATGGGAGGTATAGTAACATAGGGTTCAAATTCACAACACATACCATGATAAACTACTACTTGTTCTAAAAGTTTAATTATTAGAAAATGGTAAATTTAATTATTTAATTATTGTTCTAGCATAACTTGTATCTAAGTCAAATACATAATGTTATCAACATTCAGGATTTTGGTAATTGTAGTAATCCCTCCCCCTCAAAATAAGTAGTGATTGGTGATCTATAAAGAGAAAATTGACCTAGTGAAATTATGGCTCTCCTTAGATTAACTTGCTTCTTTTAGGCAATAGCTTCAGGTGTACTCTCAAGTAGTATCTACATGCCAATTACCTAACCCAAGGATCCCAATTTTTAGGGTTTAGGCGGTAACAACTTTTATACTTGAATTTGTACTTATCAATATATATATATATATATATATATATATATATACACTTCAATTTGTCTTGAGAATCCTGTTAGGACTTAACTTTGATATTGAAAAATTATTAAACAACAAAGTTTTAGGTTGGAGTGGGGTACAGTAGTGTGCATGTTGAAATTTTTAGGTTACAACCCTTTGCAAGATCTTCAACAACCTAGTTATGTTGACAATATTCACATCTCTAAGCATCCTTGTCCACTATTTACTTTGCTTTACTCCCAACAAGTCTCTTTTCTTTTCTTTTTCTTTTTTTTAATAAATAAATTTTGTTTGTCATAAATTAAAAACTGAGTTCATCAGCACCATGCAGTAGCATGGTGTAGCCATTATCAAAGCTCGGAAAGCATCAAGTGCATTTTTTGTTGCAATTTCTGCTTGTGATCATATACGTGATTGGGTTTTCAGGACTCCCAAGGTTGATTCTCTTTCAGCTCAAATAGCATTTGATCATGCTGACCTTAATTATTTGCCTTTGAGATTTTGTTTTTTGTTTTTTTAATTACTATCTTTTGTAATTCTTCCTTTGGCTTTGTCATTCAGGGAACATGGGTTTCGATGGGAGTGTATTCTGATGGCTCTTATGGGATTCCACCTGGGCTTATTTACTCTTTTCCTGTTAAATGTGAGAAAGGGAAATGGTCAATTGTGCAGGGTTAGTTCTATGGCTTCTATATGTTGTAAATGTAACATCCTCTTTCCTTGAGAGTTGAACTTACTTCCAATGTTTCAGAAACTACAAATCACTGTAACCTACATGGAGGAATATATGTTGTTTGTCAATTATTTCTTAGATCTAAGTAATGATATTAACGAAGGTGGATGTTGAACAGAGCAAGGATATATTTTTGGAATAGTATGGACTATCACAATAACATGCACAAAGCTCAGAACTCCCAGTTAGCGACGAGCAATCAATAACGATTAAAGAATGCTGAGAGTAATATAATTGAGGATTCATGAATGAATAATTATAATTATGAGGGCCTGCTATAGTTTTGTGTCAGTATTTTATATTCCAATTTTTTTTTTGAAATGGTCCAAATTTTATGATATTACTTGCATGATATGAGACTATTTCAGTGCACTCAGTGTTTGGTACTTGTTTATGCAATGGCAAGGCTCAAGATTGATGAATTTTTGAGGGCAATGATGGCCAAGTCATGCCTAGAGTAATAATGAAGACAACTTAATAAAAATGCATGAAAAGGAAAAGGAGTTCCAGTTTCCTTTGCAACTTTGTGTACAACTTTTATCACATATAAGCTTTATAAGCTTTGGAACAATGACAGAACAAGATGTGTCATTTTGATTTATCTTTTCTCATGTGTTGGCAAAAGTGTAGACGAATTCACCCAGCACCTCCCCAATAATTAGTTTGTTGCCTTTTAGATAGAGTTCTATGTCACTGATCGTGTGTTTTCATTCATTTTCTAATTAGTCATTTAAAGTTTATATTAATTATTTTGAAAGTCCTATAAAACTACTATATTACATGTAATGCATGTGTGCTGTAGGTAATAGTAAAATTACCTTGAAGTTTGGAGTAATTACACTCCCTTCCCTTGAAGTTTTGAGAAACCACATCCAACCCAAACTCAAAGGGAAAAAACAGTCAACCTAACATCTATTTGACCAAGTACAGTTAACCTTAAATATTTTGTTTATAGGAAATGTCATTCATTGCCTTAATTCCCATGATAGGCGGAAGCTAAGATGTGGGTGTGTTTTCTCAATCAAACACCATAAAAACAAAGACCCAAAAACAAATCTTTCAATTGAGCCAATATTTACACATTGGGTGACAACCTGTGAAATTTGCCTATCTGTAACAACAATAATTTTAGTTTTTAAAGGGATTAGTCCTAAATAGCCAAAAAGACTTACACAGAGGAACAAAAGTATCATCCAGTGAGAACATTGCAGTATTTAGACAATTGAGCACAGATGGCACGTTCAGAATCGTTGTTCTAGACCAAGCTTTGCCCACAACCAATACTTGCAGAGAGAGACAGTGAGTAGACAAAAGGGTAATCTTGAAACTGACTTGGTTGTCAAGTTCATTGGTAATAGCAGGGTCTGGAAGAGAATAGAGAGTTCTTGTGTGGTATTGGTTGAGGAAACGAGGACTTTGAAGACACATAATTAGTCCTTTACTTTTAATTAGTGCCTAAAAAAGGTGGGTAAAAATTGAGATCATCAAAATCCTATAAAAAAAATTGAGATAAAAAATGTAATTACCAATTATACGTAATAATATATTAATAAGTTTAGGGTGATAAATAAAAATTTTCATCATTTTTAAGGTGATTAGTACATACTCTAATGACAGATATTTGTTCAATTAACAACTTAAATTGTGAAAAAAAAACTATTAAGTTACAATCTATTTTGTAGAAATTAGCAATATATATTAATCAGTAAGTATTGTTACGTAATAAATTTTTCGATCTTTTTTCATAATTGCTATTGAAATGACAGATTGTGAATTAGTGTACATTAAAAATGATGCCAATAATAATCTCAACAATGAAAGTGACGTTACATTAATCACAATCTACCATCTCAATTGATTGTAAAAAAAAGTAGTGAAATTTGCCTATCCGTAACAACAATAATTTTAGTTTTTAAAGGGTTTAGTCCTAATCTCCCTTTGATCCCTAGTCCCAATAGCAAGCCAAAGACAAAGTCTTAAGGGTATTTTCAGCAGATTTTCCAAATTTTTGTACTGTTTAGAGAATGATCAGTGGCATTTAGTATTTATTTATCTACTTTTTCAAATACACTTTTTAACATGTTCTCTATCCCCTTTTTTTTATCTCATTTAAATATTATTTCGTTATTCATTTTTATTATTTTTTTAATCATCATATATTTTTTTTAACAACTATATTTTTCAATAAGAAGTGTTATGTTCACAACATTTTTCGCAATCTTTTTACAACAAAATATATGTGGAAAGTTGTTACTAGTTCTAATTTAAACCCACTATTGAAATTATTTTTTTACTCGCTAATATTAACTAATAACAATTTATTATTTAAAATTTATTGTAAAAATATTGTGATAATATTTTCCAATTAAGATTTTTTTTTTATTTTTTATATTAATTTTCTTTCTTCCATTTCGTCTCATCCATACATTTCATTTCTTTTTTTTTTTTTTTCTCTTTTTCTTTTCTCTTTTTTATCCTCCGCACAAGTGCCCTATCCCTACCTACCCACTTTTATTTTCTTTTCCTCCTCAAGAACATTCCAGCAACTCACATTTACTTAACATCAGAGAAAAGAGAGAGAGAGAGAGAGAGAGAGAGAGAGAGGAGAAAGACTGCAAGGCCGGTGGAGATCGGCGTTCACCATGCAGCACGACAACGTCTGCCGCCCCACCGCCGCTCGTCCTCCTCCCCACCACCAGGCTGGGTTAGATCGTCGTTCTTCTTCTTCTTTTTTTTTTTTTTTTTTTTCATATTTGCTTGTTCTGATTCAACTTTATTGCAAGAATTGGATTTTTTTTGTGTGTTTTGTGTTTGGATTATGTGAGACGTTTTTTCAGAGTGAAGCAATTAGACTGCAACAAAGAGATGAAGATGTATGAATTTATAAGCGTGAAAATTCATTTGGGGTCGCTACGGTGTTCTCTAAATTAAGAGAATTACCGTAGCAACTTCAAAAAAAATTTGGAAAAGTTTTGTGTTAAGAGAAGCTGTTGGAGCGTGAACAGTAGCATTTTATCTCCAAACAATAGAGATAGAGCATCTGTTGGAGATGCTCAACATCTCTTTTTGTAAACATCTATGTAGAACCCATGTGAAAACCCACCTCTCCCTTCCTCACTATATTCCCATCTCCAAATATGATACATATATATATCTCAAACTTTCTGGAAGTAATTTAAGATAAACGCAAAAAAATGGGAAAAAAAAAAAAGTAGTATTCAAAATGACGAGCACGGTGACACATTTTTGTATCTGGTACCATTTCTTTCTCATCGTATGACTTTAGTTTCAATATTAACTCTTTTGTTTTGGAAGCTTAGAATAGAACATGTAGGAAAATAACACTATGATTTTCAATAATGATATATTTTTTTATTCTTCATTATGAATTTTATATTATATGATAAAGAAAGCAATCCTCTCAACAAAGTCTAAGCACAACCATTTTGCTTGGGTGGTTAGAAGTGGATGTTGCATTCAATGGAACTTTCATAACTTAATTCTATAACATCCTTATCTTTTTCCATAGTTTGATTGGAAAACAAACAGATGGATAGGTTCTCTTCTTTGATTGAGGAGATCTCTTATACTCGTTCATCTCTTGTGCAAGTTGTTTTGGCATCTGAAATTAATGCCTTGTTGTACAAGTTTCTTTTAATATTCTTTGTTTTTTGTTCATATATTTTTGTATTTTGATGCATCATACATGCGTATATATGTTAGAAGGTTGGATAGTTTTGAGAAGAAATCTACAAGGAATTGTTTATTTGTCAGTTTGGTTTTTGAGAAAATGGAGTATCTTGCATTGCTTCAAAATGGTCTCGTTGTTTTGTTAACTATTGCTTTCTCTTGGAAGCTTATTACATATATGTGGGGCTCCTTGAAGATGGAGAACGAACCAATGAAAGTATTGGTCACTGGTGCTGCAGGCATTCTAGCTCAACCTGATATTCTAAGTGGTTTTTCTTGGTCCTCTTGTTATCATCATGAAACTCAATATTAGAAATTTGAATTCCTTTTATATTATTATTTATTTATTTTTGTTGAATTTCTGAAACAGTCATCTAAATTTTCATTCAAGTTGGCAAATATGAATGTTCTCCAAATGTCAAACCCCAAAATTTCCAATTTTGTATGATTGCTTAATCTAAATTTGCTTGTATGCCTGTGGATACTTGTTGTTTTTTGGTTTCATTCTTTTGGTATCTTTAGCTCATATAGATATCATTTATTCGTTTGTTAAAATTAATAATTAAATGATTAAATTCACTCTTTCCTACTTGCTTAACCTATTAAGGCAAGTGGTAATTTGCGAGGTTTCTCCTTCATGGGAGTTAAAAGTCAAAATTGACCACAATTTTTAATGAGTGAAATTTTTGGAATTTGTTGCTTTGTATTTTCTATAAACATGTTAAAATCATCGTTCAACTTTTCATGCTTTTTGGTCTCAATTTTTGTTAAATATTATCTACAAAAAAGTATTTTAATTATTTTTCTCCAAATTTATCCTTAACTTCATTTGAAAATCCTATTTTCTCTTCAGTTTATGACTTCCTGCACTACTGTTCTGTGATGTAATTCTTAATGAAACTGTCTAAATCTGTGGTTTTCTTTGAAGATGAGTTTAACTGCCATTTCTGATTTCTGTAGATAATCTAAAGAAATCCTAAAAATTGTAACTGTTTTGTTATTGAAATAATCATTGTTTTATCTTATACATTGTAGTCTTTTTGAAATAGTTGGAAAGAATGAGAATTGAAAAAAAAAAAGCTCAATTTATATCAAGATGACTGTTGTCATTATGTAAAGGAGCAAGTGCATTTGATTTTCAATTCTATAGGTTTGGTATTCTTTCTTCTAGACATGATAATTTATAGTTTGTATATCTGTAGCTCAAAATTTTGATTTTGTTTAACAGGGCAAATAGGTTATGCCATTGCTCCAATGATTGCAAGGGGAATCATGCTGGGTCCTGATCAGCCTGTGATTCTGCACTTGCTTGATATCGCACCGGCAGCTGAAGCCTTGAATGGGGTAAAAATGGAATTGCTTGATGCTGCCTTCCCTTTTCTGAAAGGTATGTCTCTTATCTTGAGAGCTAATTCTAGGTAGATAGAACTATACTCTCCCTTGAGGTTTCTTAAATTGTCATGAACATGGTTCAATAGAGGTGCATGCTACCACGGACGTCACTGAAGCTTGTAAAGATGTCAATATTGCTATTATGCTTGGTGGATTCCCACGGAAGGAAGGTATGGAAAGGAAGGATATGATGTCTAAGAATGTGCCTATTTACAAGGAACAAGCTTCAGCCTTGGAGGAGCATGCTGCTCCGGATTGCAAGGTGACCATATAAATTCTCTTGAGTGTGTAGATTTAAAATTTTAGGGACACCCACAAAGCCACACTCAGTTTGGAGTATTATCAGTTCACCTTACATTGATTTGTATTTTTTGTATATATAGCTCCATTTACTTTAAAAATGAAACTGGATGTTCTGAGATGTTTTGAAGTTTAAAAAGAGGAGACATATTGGTTCTATTGATGCTAATTGATTTCATTGGATAAGATTGATGCTAATGGATCTGAGACTTTTTTTGGGATTTTATTTATTTATTTGGTATTTAACGAAATTTTTTTTGAGGTATTTCCTTTTCTTACTTGATTGTGAAGGTATTTTCCTTCCTTCTTTAATTTAATTTCACTATAGTAGACAGGTTAATCTTAAAATATGGTGGAATTTTCAATTCCAATGCTTCGTGTTGAATACAAGCATATCTCCATTACTTTGCTTGGTACTAACTCAAAACAGTTTTAAGTGCTGATTCTTGGGTTTTGTCCCTCTCTCCACGTCTTGGCGTTGATTCATGGGTTTTACCCTGTTTGTTTTTATTTTACTTCCCAAAAACTCATTCCTATTGAAAACTGGTCGTCCTTCTCCTGCACCACCTATAACTAGATGCCCTCTAGGCCATGATAAAAATTAGTGAATAAAAAAAACTAATGATTTTAGCATCCTGTTCCATTATTATTAGCTTGTAATAATATGTCCCAGTACATTCCTTGTCTCACTATCGTTTCCTGTCCTTACTCTTTGGCATGGTCTGTTCCTTCTATTAGTTGTAATTGCTCTGTAGCATGCCTTTTGGCATGTCCTCTGACCATTACCTGCTTTGGTAATTGATACAATCTGAATGTCTATATCTTGGTTAATGTTACTATTTTAAGTTACATCCTGGAGGGACACTTGTGCTCAAATTAGTAATATTGCTAAGCTACCTAATCTAGAATCCCTTTACATCATAAGAATAATTGATCAGACATTCTTTAAATTGCATGAATTATACTATTTCCCTAGAAAGAAAAATCGTTCAGTCATCAGAGAGCAGTGTTTGCCCTTACTTTCCAGATTGAAGAAGTATGTGTATCTGAATTACTAGTTCTCCAGCCCCCTCACTCACTCTGAAAATGGAAGAACAAGAAGCTGCCATGAAAATGCACCATTCAAGCAAATCTTAATACTCTAAATATTTATGTTTGTTTCTTTTGATCCTCTCAAATTTTGTGTCTCTATGTGCTATCATTGACAACATAATTGTGCATTTTCGAGTCTAGTCTCCAACTTATTAATGAACATATTCATTGAAAACCAGATTTCCTATATGTCTGTTTCCAACTTATTGATAATCAATCATATTGTCATATTTCTAACAATTACAAATGTTGAAAGATTGAAATCTTTAAAGAGTTTTTTTTTTTTTTTTTTTTTGTGAGAAAAATATTGTTTCCTACGTTGATACCCTTTCATTGCTTTATTATGCAGGTGCTAGTTGTTGCCAACCCTGCAAACACCAATGCTCTCATCTTTAAAGAATTTGCTCCTTCAATCCCAGGGAAAAACATCACGTGCCTAACACAACTTGATCATAACAGAGCATTAAGCCAAATAGCTGAGAGACTAAAGGTTAATGTTACTGATGTCAAGAACGTAATCATCTGGGGCAATCACTCTTCAACTCAATATCCGGACGTTAATCATGCAACTGTCACCACCACAAATGGAGAGAGACCAGTCAAAGAACTTGATACTGACGATCATTGGTATTTCAAAATATCCAAAATGTTTATTTTTTGCCACTTTCACATGTTTAAATTATTTGGAGACATAGGTTGATAAAGTACCTTTAAGTATTTAAATGGGAGGTAGAGCAGGCATACGGTTCAATCCTTCAAATTTAGACCACCTACATACCATGATACTATTTGTCCTAAAAAATTAAGTTCTTAGGAAATGGTGAATATAATTATTTAACGATTTATTTTTGGAAAAAAAAAATTTATGGATTCTAGTAATTGTAGCAATCCCTCCCCTCAAGATAAATAGAGATTGATCATCTACGAAGACAAAATTGCTCCAGTGAATTAATGGCTCTCCTTAGATTACCATACTTCTTTGGGGTGCAATGTCAATTAGTACCTACATGCCATTTTCCTAACCCAGGGATCCCAATCTTTAGGGTGTAGGTCCTAGCAATTTTTATACCTGAGTTTGTACTTGCCAAAAAAAGAACTTATTCTTAAGTTTGTCTTGCACCCTATTAGATCATCCGCAGCAGTTGGTGTATAATAGAAAAAGATGTGAAATTTACACATTTAAGCCCCAAAACTACCCGCACCAGTCCTATATTAGGACCTGGCTTTATATTTTTGAAAAGTTATTGAACTCCAAAGTTTTAGGTTGGTGTTGGGTACATTTGGGTAATTGGGTGCATGTTGAATAATTAAGTTGCAGCTCCTTTGCAGGGTCTTCAACAACATAGTTATGTTGACCATCTGCACATCTCTATGCATCCTTGTCAAGCTATTTACTTTGCTTCCCTTTCTGTTATTGATTTATTTAAATTTTGTGTGTCATAGGTTAAAAAACGAGTTCATCAACACTGTACAGCAGCGTGGCGCAGCCATTATCAAGGCTCGGAAAGCATCAAGTGCATTGTCTGCTGCAAGTGCTGCTTGTGATCATATGCGTGACTGGGTCCTCGGCACTCCTAAGGTTGAGTCTCTTTCATCTCAAATAGCATTTGATCATGCAGAACTTACTTGCTTTTATATTATTCTTTTTTTTTTTTAATTATTATTATCTTTTGTAAATTTTCCTTTGGCTTTGTAATTCAGGGAACGTGGGTTTCCATGGGAGTGTATTCTGATGGTTCTTATGGGATCCCAAAGGATATTATTTACTCTTTTTCTGTTAAATGTGAGAAAGGAAAATGTTCAATTGTGAAGGGTAAGTTCTGTGCCTTCTATATGTTGTAAATGTTACTTCTTCTTTCCTTAAGAGTTGAACTACTAATGTTTCTGAAGCTACAAATCACTATAATCTGCATAGAGGAATATGTGCTGTTTGTCAATTATGTCTTAGATCTAGATAATGGTTTCAGAGCAAAGATAGTTGTTGAAGAGAGCAAGGATATATATTTGGAATATATGAACTATAAGTCTATAACAGTGAAATGCACAAAGCTCAGAACTCACAGTTACAGATGAGCAATCAACGAAGATATAAAACAAGGGCTAAGAGTAATACAATCGAGGATTCATGAATGAATAGTTATAATTATGATAGCCTACCATACTTTTGTGTTAGCAGTTGGCATGTTATATATTCCAAAATGCTATGAAAAATGGTCCAAATGTTTTAATACTACTTGCATGAGACTATTTCAGCACTCAGTGTTTGGAACTTGTTTATGCATTGGCAGGGCTCAAGATCGATGACTTCTTAAGGGCAAAGATGGATGCAACAGCAAAAGACCTCATTGACGAAAAAGAAGTTGCCCATTCATGCCTCAACTAACAATGAACCCATCTTCCCTTGGAAAATAATGAAGAAGACTTGATAATGCATGAAAAGAAAAAGGGATTTCCAATTTCCATCCTAACTTCATGCACAAATTTTATCAGTCACTTATAAGCTTTGGAACAATGACAGAACAAGATATGTCCTGATTTATCTTATTTCATGTGTTGGCAAAAGTGTAGACTAGTTCACCAAGCACCTCCCCAAATCCAATAATCAGTTCCATGTTCCTATTCATATGTTTTCATATATTGACTCTATATTATTTCATGAGTCCTAAAAAAATATCAAATTTATAAAGTTAAAAAAAAAAAAAAAAACTAAATTAATATAGGTCATATGACTAAGAATTTGAATTCACTTACCATTATGCTCGGCTAGAGCAGCCAACAAATTTTGATTAAATTATGTTTAATCTTATCTAAATAAAATCTATGGTCTATTTGGGCATTGTTTTACAATTACCTAAATAAAATACCTAAGATTGGCAAAGCATTTATAAGAGAGAACAAGAGAGGAATATGAGAGGCCACCACCATTGTTATGCTAGCTTTCCACCGCTATCAAGTTGCTAAAACTCCAACTTTTTTTTTTTTTTTAATGAACTCATTATTAACAAAGTTCTTTAACAATTATGCTATAATATATGTACAATATTCTTCAAAACCATCTTACGTAAAACATTACAATATTATCCGTACATTACACGGATAACTTACTAATTGAATTAAACAAAAAATCATACATATATGCCCATAAATTAAATAAAACTTGCTTATTAATAGAAGAAAATCCCACCTATACCCAACAATTATATAATTACTAAAATCCCCTTGACTATAGAATAACTAAATAAATATAAAAACCTAATTAACTTCTGTGGATACCTATTCTTGGGCTTTGCCTGTAACGTTAAGCTTCCAAAGAAATTTGCCTTTTAATTGAATGCAATTCTAGGGCTACTCTATTCATGTCCATTCTATCTATAGGAGATTGTGCTGAACATGCAAGTCCAATCTGAAAGACCGATATCAAGCATTCAATCTGTCCACTTGTCCAGTCACTCCAACTTGAAACCGTGTTATCATTTTCTCCTACTTCGTTGAAAATTGAATGGTCCACAATCTCCATCACTTGTCCTGGCAATGCCAACTTAACAGAGTTGTGAAGGTTCAGGTCATCTTTGAATAGTTTATCAGTGGGTCTTCTTCCAGTTAACATCTCCAATAAGAGGATCCCAAAGCTATACACATCCCCATTAGTTGAAAGTTGACTACCCATTCCATACTCTGCAAAAATTTAGAGCACTTTCATACACTAAGAACAATTCTTACTCAATGCTATGAAACTAGTAATGTGGTAAAGATAGTGGTGGTTGTTTAAGGGGTTCATTAAAAAATTTTAATAAAAAAAATCTTAAATATATCGAGTTATCAACAAATAATAATAATAATAATAATAATAATAATAATAATAATAATAATAATAATAATAATAATAATAATAATAATAATTATTATTATTATTATTATTATTATTATTATTATTATTATTATTATTATTATTATGATGTTAAGTTTTATAATTTTATTCTACAAGTTTTCAAATTTTGAATGTTACATGATACTTCATTACGAGTATCTATTGCCAATGTGGATAGCTATGAGCCTATGACCATTTTATTTTGTTAAATTTGTCTAACATTTTTTTTTTATATAGTTGTTATTATCTATTTGACTTTGTTTTTATAAAAATATTTTAGACTAAATGACTAATCTCAACTCATTGGCTCTGTATTAATTATTAACACATACAATCACACTCATTCATACATAAAATTATACACTACGTGTCTACTTAACCAATCAAATGTTTAAACAATCACTAATTTTACAATAAAAATTATTATAATACGATAACAATACACACACATGTAAAAAAACCCTCTCTATTCTGAAGTTATATTATATTTATATTGTACACGCAAACAACCACATACATCATAATTTACACATATAATATTATAACAAAAAATAATGTACACAATCAATATTAGACACACTCACACACATATAATATAAATTTATAAAAAATAATTACACTTACAATTTACAAACACGTACTCTTTATTCTTAGATTCGTAAATAATTGTAATAAAGGTGTGTAAGATTTAAGTCAGGGTATGCAAAAAAATATTTTTAAAAATAAATTAAAGTATTAAACTAACAAAAAATAATAATTTTAATATTTTACATATATAAATTTTTTTTTTTTTAAGTCAGGGAGTTCAAATGAACCCCCTGATTAAGTTGTAGCACCGCCCCTGGGTGAAGATGTATATAAATATTCTATACGGGGCACCCCTGTTTTGATTATTGATGTATTCATTATACGTTAATACTTTTACAATTGAGTGAAATCATGATACATTACCTGGAGCAGCATATCCAATAGTTCCCTTAATCCCTGCTGAGCTTAATTGATTAAGAAAAGCTTCCTTCCCAGATTTCGAAAGGAGTCTAGCCAAACCAAAATCACTTATATAAGCAATCATATCATCATCGAGAAGAATATTGCTTGGCTTTAGATCACAATGAATAATAGGGGTTTGGCAGTGATGATGAAGGTAAAGCAAAGCCGAAGCCACGTCTATAGCAATGTTGATTCTTTGAAGAAGATTTAAACTTCTCAATTGCTTGAGCCCATCTTCAGGATGTAACTGCATCTCCAAGCTTCCATTTGGCATGAACTCATATACTAAAGCTTTAAAATCATTGCCCTTAAAATCAATACTCGAACAAGCAGTCAGAATCTTAACGAGGTTTCGATGCCGGATGTTCCTCAAGGCTTCACATTCGGCAATGAAACTCTTGGAAGCTCCTTGCTTTTGAAGATTGAGTACCTTGACTGCAACATGTGTTTCATCTGGACCACGTTTTCCTTTATAGACACTACCAAAATTACCTGAACCAATCAAATTCTCCAAAGAGAATCCATCAGTTGCATTGTGTAATTCTTTATAAGAGATCTTTTGGTAGGAGGGTCCAAAGGTGGAAATGGAAAGGCTTTTTTTCTTCGACTTTTTCAACCAGGAAAGAGCCATCAAAGAAAACAATATCAAGCAGAAAGCAGCTGCAATGCTTATTGCCAGAATCAATTTAAAAGCAAAATGCTTTTTGTGTTTCTTGGATCTTTGAATGGGGCATGCAGGCAAATGCAGCTCTTGGATCCCCCCACAAAGACCAGTGTTGCCTTTGACTTCAATTGCCGTAGCATTTCTGAAGACCCCTTCTATAGGTACATCTCCCTCAAGATTGTTGAAAGACAGGTTTAAAGTTTGCAACACAGGAAAATTAGCCATATAGCTTGTGATTTGGCCATACAAGTTGTTGTGGGAAAGATCAAGATATTGAATACCTTTTAACTTACTTAGGTCGGGAATGGTTCCTTCAAAGGAGTTTCCTTGCATATAAAGTGTTTCTAAGGCCAAACAGTCCCCTAGCTGGGCTGGAATCTCTTTGGAAAATTTGTTGTATGAAACGTCTAGTTCAACAAGAAATTTCAGGTTTCCAAAATCTGGTGGTAAAAAACCAGTCAAGGAGTTATGAGACACATTAATTTGGACTAGAGGAAGGCTGAAAAGTTGCTTGGGTATGGTGCCATTTAATTTATTATGGGAAAGGAATACCCATTGCAGGTGGCTACACCTTCCAAGACTAGTGGGTATGCTCCCTTCTAAGCTGTTACTGGACAAGTTGAGAATTAGTAATTGAGTCATGTTGCCAACGGAAGACGGGATCACCCCAGTCAATTTGTTTTCATCCAAGTACAACCAGTTCAAGTTTGTGAGCTTTCCAATTGAAGATGGAATATTCCCTGTTAACAAGTTAGATTCCAGGCCAAGTGCAGTTAGGCTAACAAGATTTGATATTCGTGTAGGTATGCTCCCACCAATAGAATTGCCTCCTAGCCCGAGCCATAATAATTGGATTGAGAGGTTTGTTATGGAGTTAGGCAGCTCACCTCCAAGCTGGTTGTAGGCAACATCCAGAGTGTTTAACTGGCTGCAATTGTTCAAAGAACTCAGAAAACTCAAATCATCAACTGAGTTATTTCCAAGAAGATTAGAATGAGCACCAAACCGTTGAAGATTTTGTAGATTACCAAAACCCATAGGTATGGTTCCTGTAAATTGATTTTCTACGATATCAAGCAGTTGAATGCCTGACACATTGGACAATGAAACTGGCATTGTTCCTGTAAATTGGTTTCCTCCTATGGCAAGTATCCGCAGATTTTGCAGAGCAATGCCCAAGTCAGGGTTGAGGTTACCAGTGAAGTTGTTATAAGCCAAGGCAATACGTGTGAGTAATGATAAATTGTATAGGGAAGGTGGAAACACACCAGAAAGATGATTTCCTCCTATACCAAAATATGTCAAGCTTTTCATTTGGGCTACTGTATTTGGGATTTCTCCCTCCAAATTGTTATATGCAAACGAAAGAAATTGGAGAGAGGACAAGTTCCCCAGATAAGGTGGGAACCTTCCACTTAGACGATTGTGGCGAAGACTTAGTATCTGAAGTTTTGACAAAAAGCCAAGTTCTGAAGGGATTCCTTGTACTAAATCGTTGTACTGGAGATCAAGATACTGTAGGTTGGAACAGTGAGAAAGATTGGCTGGAATTTCCCCTCCCAATATTAGATTATGACTCAGGTTCAAATATCCAAGCCTGGTCAAGTAACCAACTTCTGAGGGAATATCACCATGGAAAGAGTTACTTGCAAGGTTGAGGGATCGAAGGAAAGAAAGATTTCCAATGTGGGGTGATATGGTGCCAACCAACTTATTGTTTTTTAGGTCCAAACCAATGACTCTTTGGTGTTTGTTGCCACAAGTGACCCCAACCCAGTGGCAGAAATGGAAAGAGTCATTCCAAGAAGCCAGGACATTAAGAGGGCTATCGATGTGGGACTTGAATTCGAGCAGTGCAAGTTTATCAGTTTCGTTTGAAAGTGTGGTAGCTAAGGAAAATTTTGAGATCGATAAAGAGAGGAAGAGAAGAAAGATGGCATGGTAGGTTAGTGAGAAGAGTGGTCGTGTATTCATAAGCAGATGATCCATCTTGTAGGAGGAAATTAGCTTCTTCAGATGATCCATCTTGTATTTATATGCTGTATAATTTATATATGTAGTTACTATGGGTTTCAGAGTTTCAGTAGAGAGAAGGTGAGAGTTTGAGAGAGGTAAGGAAGGAAGGCTGAGGAAGAAGGGGAAACGGCGCAAGTGAGAATGAGATGAGACGTGGGGTTTTTAAATTTTAACTCTACAATACAAAAACGACGCCGTTTAAGCCTGATATTAATTTTAATATCAGTTCCAAAACGACGTCGTTTTGGTATTAGATTTAAAAAATATATATATATATATATATATGTAACGTTGTCGTTTTATAAACCCTAAATATTTTTTATCCCCATCCCAATCAGTTTCGTGTCTCTCTCTCTCTCTCTTCCCGTTAGTCTTTTTTACAAAGCAGCTCCGCCTCTCCCCTTCAGCCTCCGCCACTTGCTGTTAGTCTGTCACCATTCTACACTGTTTGATGCTATCAGGTTTCTTAATCTATTTTCCTTTGATAGTTTTGTTTCATCTTTTATGACGTAGGTTTAGTTAGTATTTCAAGTTCTTACATGAATAAATTATATATTATGAATAAACAAATTGATGAATTTCTGAATCTGGAGATGTATTCCTGTTCTTTAGTTCACTACTTGAAATCAGTCTAATTCACATAATATGATTTTTTTGATAAATTATTATTTATCATTTTTTCCATCAATATCATAACATAAGTTGATCATTAATTGTATCGTCGGTGAAGCTCTTATATTGTGTAATTGCTGGTTTAAACAGAGGAATTTGCAGCGTGTTGTGCGTGAGAGAGAGAGAGGGAGGGAGTCTTCCGTTTATAGTCAAGTCTATATTTGCGTAATTGCTGGTTTAAACAGAGGAATTTGCACAGTGTTGTGCGTGAAAGAGAGAGTCTTCCGTTTATAGTCAAGTCTATATTTGCGTAATTGCTGGTTTAAACATAGGAATTTGCGGAGTGTTGTGCGTTAAAGAGAGAGAGTCTTCCGTTTATAGTCAAGTCTTTTTTTTTTTTTTTTTTTTTTTTTTTACTTTTGACTTACTTAACTCACTTTATTAAAGTTTAGGTCTATTCTGTGGCCCTTGGTATTTAAAGTATCGTTACAGGAGTCTTCCATTCGTGGTCAATTTTTTTTTTGGAACTTTTGACTTACTTAACTCACTTTATTAAAGTTTAGGTCTATTCTGTGGCCCTTGGCATTTAAAGTATCTTTACAGTATGAGATAGAATGGAGAAAATTTCTTGAACTTTGCCTTGGAGACTCTCACGCGGACTGATGGTGGGATCCACATGTTGGTTCCTGCTGCTAAAGGCAAAGCTATATAAAATTCAAATGTGAGCAAAATGAAGATGAAGTGAGATATTTTCTGTAGTTTATTTTTTATTTACTTATCTAATTTAAACAAACGTATGCTATGTTTTTTAAAAGAATTTATAAAACTAAAACTAAACCGCTCTCACACAAACCATTGCAGGAAAGCTGGCCCGCAAAGTCCTATTTATCAAATTTTAGGATGCTCCCAATAACAAATGCTGGTGCTTCATCATGAACAAAGGCCTTAAGAATAGAGTAAACAAAGCTGACGACGTTACATTCTTGAGTAATGAATACTCATTGATCATTAGCCTAACAGACTCAGCTAGGCATGCACTCTTAGGAGAAAGTATCCTATGGGACACTCTCCCCATGTCAGCAACATGTTTGGTGAGACTACTCACTAAAAATTGGACATGTATAGCAAAATAAAAATACCATAATACCCTTAAAGATTTCAATAGCCCGCCCATTTTTCCCACTGTTTTTGCCACTGAAAGACACCAAAACGTTTTTCCTTTTTCCAATATTCAGAAACACAACACTTTCACAAACTAGAAATACACTCCCTATTGCTTCTAGCCGCTGACGCCGATGGAAAATCACATCTGCCATTACTGGTAATCTTGCTCAACCCAGAAAATTTCTGACAACTGCTCCAGCTTGACGGCAACACCGCTAAACACTGGAGTAGAGGTTCTTGCGATTAAACGGCGGTGGATCGACTGTTTCCACCACCCACCTCACCTCTATTTTAAAATCCACCCAAAATAAATGTGATTAGATATGGTGAGGATATTTTGAAGTCACATTTTTGGTTTCTTTGTTATTGTGTTGTATCATTTCTTTGCCAAAGTTCATCAATTTCTTTTATTTGTAGCACCATTTTTTTTTTTTTTTTCCCAATTTGTCAAATGACCTTCTAAAAGGAACTCAGTTCCTTCATTTCTAATTAGGCCTTATTGAACCAATAGTAAGTTTGTTAAGTTGCTATTCCACTTTATATTCATTTTGAAAAATTTCATTGGTTGTTTTTTAATTTCTATATTGTTGCTATGCAGCACCTTTGTTTTTAATTAGAGGATTTGATTCTTGATCAACAGGTATGAATTACTAATTTTTAACAATTCATTCTCATTTGTAATATAAGTTTTGATTGCCTTGTGTGTGAGTTATTTTTCTATCTGTTTTTTGCCAATCACAAGTTTGGGAATTTGTGAATATCCCCAACGCTATATATCTGTATCTAAAGTTGTGAACTTTGGTGAGAATCCTACTTTTGATGTAATTTTATCTCTTGGAGGTGGAACTGATGATCATGTACTTGATAACTTCCTGAAGTTAGACTTAGTTGACTAGATTTGTTAGATTCCAATGAATCAATTGAAAAGGGTTTTTAAGGTTTTCCAGATACTTGTAGTTGTTTAGGAATACAGTGGATTAAGATTTGACTATGAATTATATTGGTTATGATTGTCCCCTGAGCAAAAAAAAATTAAGTATATAAAAACGCAAGTAGCCTAAAGGCAAGAGGAGTACATAGTAAAAGAAGAGGAGTAAGACTTGTGAATGTCCAACAACAAATATTTTGGTATTTGTTATTGAATTTATGTAGCATATCATATCTGCAAGATCATGAAGTTATGATGATCAATTATCTTGCTGTTTGATATTATCAATTTTTATGATGATTTTGCTCAAAAGTTTTAGTTTAATTCTATCTCACTCAATGGTCCACAAAGTTGAAACTTATAGATGCACCTATACACTGAGATTTGTTACAGCTTACCACCCCCCCAGCCCTCACTTTACATTGCAGGAAAATGATGGACCTCAAGTCTAGGAAAGCAATCTATGTGTGCTTACATGCACTTGTATCCTGTCACATACAATTTATATGCAAGGGGCACCTTATCCACACTAGGTTTGCTTCATATTTTTGTTTTTATAACTTTTTTCAGTGCTGATGTATACCAATATATTTGAAATACATATTAATTGCATGAAAATATATACTCCCAAATATGAAGCTTCTTAGTTTTAATTGACTGTATGATTAGCATATACTAGTTACAAAAGGCTTGATTGGCTACTGTCATATTCTTGAAACTGCAGCAAACGATTTCCTTGTTTATAAGTTAAGAATTTTTCTTATGTGCTTGATTTTAATCATTATTACTACTAATGCAAGTGTGTGTGTGTATTGACAAAGCCTGACGCTGAGATAATTACTACTGCAAGTACCACAGCTAAGCAAAGCAATGGAAGATCTCCAGTTTGCCTTAGATCAAAAATCATCACTGGAAAGCAAAATTGCAAAATCTAATGAGATGGTAGAGGGGTTGGAGCTATGGATTGTCTCTGCTGTGGAACTGTTGCAAACTTACAAAAAAGAACGGGATGAGTTGCTGGTGGAGCATGACAATGCATTAAAAGAAACCGAAGAGCTGACAAGAAAATAAGGCAACCTCTCAAGCACATAAATGCTCAGAAGCGATCATTGTTTAAAGTCTATTTGTTTAACATAGATTGAAGACATTTAGAAGGAAATTGTTGGGAAAAATTTTCCCTTTCAGATTTGTTAGAGCAAATCTTTTGTAAATGATTTTTTTTTTTTTTTTTTTTTTGAGTTAGTAAATGATTTGTTACTATAGCATAGAATGGTTATTCATGTATAGGCTTGTGAAATAGCTTCTCATATGTAATACATCTTGCAGAATGGATTTTGTAATGAATAAATTTAACAACTTTTGGGCAATATCACTTGAGATGTCTATACTTCAAATGTTCTAACTTCTTATACTTGACTTCTATAATGTTCAATGAATTGTGACATTTGTCTTTAGCAACTGAATACAATTGACACTAATATATTTGTGTAAGGATGTAAATTTGACCATACTAAAACGTTGAAAATGAAAGTGAAGATAAAAACATGAATTGAAAAATGATATTAAGTTAACAACTATAAGTTGGAATAGTTTTATAAGTCATCTACAAATATTATCCAAAAAGCTATTACAAATTGTGCATATTGCTATCTAAATAAAGCGGCTAGAAGCTGTGCATAAAGCTATCCAAAAAGTGGCTAGAAGCTGTGCATAATGCTATCCAAAAAGAGGCTACAAGCTGTGCATAAAGCCATCCAAAAAGCGGCTACAAGCTGTGCATAAAGCCATCCAAAAAGTTGTGTCTTGAAAAAAAACTATCCAACATGAAACTGTCCAAAACGTTGTCATAAAAGCTATCCAAGATTCTTCAAAGTATTGTGTCATCCTTTGATGTGTTAGAGCTCTACATAAAAAATATCATAGTTAAAAATATAATAAATATAAAAGAATATGATAAACTTCAGTTATAGAAAGTACCTGATTCAATTGTGGCAAAAAGAAACTTTCTTGAAACATTCTTGTAGAGCTAACCATAGAGTAATCACAAGACATCTCTGGTGGAAAAAACAAAGCTGCAGATCCTCCTAGACAAAGAGGAATAGAAACAAAATTAAAATTAATTGATAAAACTAAGGAAAACAATATTTGAATTAATAGAACTGAAATTACCTTGCATCACTATGTGAGGGTTGAGTATTGAAAATCTCATAGGGGTTGGGGAGACACTGAAGGGGATTAGGAAAAGAATACATATAGTACCTGAGTATAACTATTCCTTGTGAGACTGACATGCAACATAAATACAGTCCCAGGATACCAGTCAATCCCCAGATAAACTTACCTTGATAAGTAAATGAACACGAACAAATTAGAACCTTGACAAAAAGGATTTAAGATTACTTCATAGAAAATTCTCTTCAATTTTTTTTTTTTTTTTTTTATTATTATTTTTTTTTTTTTTGCGTCTAAAACATGCTTTGCTTATCTGTAATGTAACTAGGCTAAACTTAAGTTTTTCTTGCAGGATTTTTGGGATTGGAGTTGGCAAGAATTGGCTCTTCATGATCTTGCAGATATGATATGCTACATAAATTCAATAACAAATACCAAAATATTTGTTGTTGGACATTCACAGGTCTTACACCTCTTCTTTTACTATGTAATCCTCTTGCCTTTAGGCTACTTGCGTTGTTATCTACTTAATTTCTTTTTGCTCAGGGACAATCATAACCAATATAATTCATAGTCAAATCCTAATCCACTGTATTCCTAAACAACTACAAGTATCTGGAAAACCTTAAAAACCCTTTTCAATTGATTCATTGGAATCTAACAAATCTAGTCAACTAAGTCTAACTTCAGGAAGTTATCAAGTACATGATAATCAGTTCCACTTCCAAGAGATAAAATTACATCAAAAGTAGGATTCTCACCAAAGTTCACAACTTTAGATACAGATATATAGCATTGGGGATATTCACAAATTCCCAAACTTGTGATTGGTGAAAAACAGATAGAAAAATAACTCACACACAAGGCAATCAAAACTTATATTACAAATGAGAATGAATTGTTAAAAATTAGTAATTCATAATTGCTGATCAAGAATCAATCCTCCAATTAAAAACAAAGGTCCTGCATAGCAACAAGATAGAAATTAAAAAAAACAACCAATGAAATTTTTCAAAATGAATATAAAGTGGAATTGCAACTGAACAAACTTACTATTGATTCAATAAGGCCCTAATTAGAAATGAAAGAACTGAGTTCCTTTTAGAAGGTCATTTGACGAACTGAAAAAAAAAAAAAAAAAAATAGTGCTACAAATAAAAGAAATGGATGAACTTTGGCAAAGAAATGATACAACACAATAACAAAGAAACCAAAAATGTGACTTCAAAATATCCACACCATATCTAATCACATTTATTTTGGGTGGATTTTGAAATAGAGGTGTGGTGGGTGGTGGAAACAGTCAATCCACCGCCGTTCAATTGCAAAAACCTCTACTCCAGTGTTTAGCGGTGTTGCCGTCAAGCTGGAGCAGTTGTCAGAAAATTTTTGGGTGGAGCGAGATTACTGGCAAAGGGAGATGTGATTTTCCGTCGGCGTCGGCAGCTAGAAGCAATAGGGAGTGTATTTCTTGTTTGTGAGAGTGTTGTGTTTCTGAATATTGGAAAAAGGAAAAACGTTTTGGTGTCTTTCAGTGGCAAAAACAGTGGGAAAAATGGGTGGGCTATTGAAATCTTTAAGGGTATTATGGTATTTTTATTTTGCTCCACATGTACAATTTTTAGTAGGTAGTCTCACCAAACATGTTGCTGACATGGCGAGAGTGTCTCATAGGATACTTTCTTGCACGCTTAGAGCATCCACAGCTTGAAATGTCATCCTATCTTATTTTATCACTCCAAAAAGTTACTTTATTAATTATACAATACTATTTTATAGTACACTTAACATCCCAAAACTCTATTTTTTTTTCATTTTATTTAAATATTCTTTTTTAATCCTTTTTTTACTATTTCTCTTCCTTTTCCTCTCTTTCTCCCTCAACCTCTAGCAAACTCATACCTAGCAAAATCACAAGAAGCAAATCACAACAAAAAATCACCCAAATTAATAGAAACTTAACCATCCATCAAAAAATCACCCACAGCCACGCCGATCTCGCCGCCACAACTACTAGACAGCCACTAACCTAGTCTTCAAGTCGCCATTGCCGTCATTGTTGCCATCCCCTACTTCTGTCGTAGCCCATTGTCGTCTCTATTCATCTAAAACCCATCTGTTCTCACCAACTCTTCCTCATCATCTTCTCCGAAACCCACTACCAAACAAATCCAACAAACTCCGAAACCCACCATCAAACCCATCGAAAAAAATCACAATCACCGGACCTAAATCCAACCACCAAAACGCCACCCAAATCTGACCCAAATGCCAGAAACCCATGAACAAACCCATGCAGGAAACCAATGAACAAACTCATGACCTCCACGTCTCCACCACAAAACCTGATCGAGCTTTCACGCCGTTGCCTCCATGCCATTGAAGAAGAGAGAGCACAAAGAAAGAGAGAGAAAAATAATGAAAATTATGAAATAATGAGAGAGGAGAGAGAAGAACCAAACCGATTAAAAAATAATTTTTGTTTATACCATTGTGCTACAGTGCCGTCCTACCTTTAGGACGGTACTGTAGCACTATTGCAAATTTTTTTACAAGTTTACATGTTTAGCCATTCCATTATTGAGAGTTATTAGGTCTAAATGCTCAAATAAACTTACATTTGGCATATAGCCTTTCCACTACTGATCCTCTTAGGCAGTACTATTTATGTTATATTCAAAACTGGCTTGGCCAACATGACAAATCAATCATATATAGCATACATGGTACACCAATGACCAAGCAAGCTCAATCTCTAATTAATAAGCATGTAAACCCCACAATACATGTTCCATATCTCCGAGCTATTCAATAAACGCAAAATCCAATATTGTCAATCAGTGAACCAAACTAATATCTACTCCAAACTTGAGTTAAGTTAGTCAAGAACTCATTTAACATGACTTGACTCAGTTTATTAAAGCGTAGGTCCAGAGTATGACCCTTGCTTTTTTTTTTTTTTGGACAGAAGTGATATAAGTGACCCCCGTTTTTTAAAGAATATTTAGACTTTACACTTTGGTTCTCACGCGGACTGAAGGTGGGATCCACATGTTGGTTCCTGCTACTAAAGACAAAGCTAAATAAATTGCAAATGCCAGCAAAATGAAGGTGAAATGAGATATACTAGTTGCTATAGTTTTTTATTTTTTTATTTTTATTTACTTATCTAATTCAAACAAATATATATGCTTTGTTTTTAAAAAGAATTTATAAATTTTTTTGTACATAAAATAAATAAATTGAGTTCAGTTATTGGGTCTAAATGCTCAAATAAACTTACATTTGGCATATAGCCTTTCCACTGCTGATCCTCTTAGGCAGTACTGTTTTTATTATATTCAAAACTGGCTTGGCCAACATGACAAATCAATCATACATAGCATACATGGTACACCAATGACCAAGCAAGCTCAATCTCTAATTAACGAGCATGTAAACCCCACAGTACATGTTCCATATCTCCGAGCTAATCAATATACGCAAAATCCAATTTTGTCAATCACTGAACCCAACTAATATCTACTCCAAACTTGAGTTAAGTCAGTCAAGAACTCATTTAACATGACTTGACTCAGTTTATTAAAGTGTAGGTTTAGAGTGTGATCCCTGCTTTTTTTTTTTTTTTTTTTTTTGAGAGAAGTGATAGAAGTGACCCCTATTTTTTAAAGAATCTTTAGACTTTACACTTTGGTTCTCAGGTGGACTGCAGGTGGGATCCACACGTTGGTTCCTGCTACTAAAGACAAAGCTAAATAAATTGCAAATGCTAGCAAAATGAAGGCGAAATGAGATATACTAGTTGCTATAGTTCTTTTATTTTTATTTTTATTTACTAATCTAATTCAAACAAATATATATGCTTTGTTTTTTAAAAGAATAAATTATTTTTGTACATAAAATAAATATATTGAGTTCAGTTATTGAGAGTTATTGGGTCTAAATGCTTAAATAAACTTACATTTAGCATATAGCCTTTCCACTGTTGATCCTCTTAGGCAATACTGTTTTTATTATATTCAAAACTGGCTTGGCCAACATGACAAATCAATCATATATAGCATACATGGTACACCAATGACCAAGCAAGCTCAATCTCTAATTAACAAGCATGTAAACCCCACAGTACATGCTAATCAATATACGTAAAATCCAATATTGTCAATCAGTGAACCCAACTAATATCTACTCCAAACTTGAGTTAAGCCAGTCAAGAACTCATTTAACATGACTTGACTCTATTTATTAAAGCGTAGGTCCAGAGTGTGATCCCTGCTTTTTTTTTTTTTTTTGACAGAAGTGATAGAAGTGACCCCTGTTTTTTAAAGAATCTTTAGACTTTACACTTTGGTTCTCAGGCAGACTGAAGGTGGGATCCACACGTTAGTTCCTGCTACTAAAGACAAAGCTAAATAAATTGCAAATGCCAACAAAATGAAGGCAAAATGAGATATACTAGTTGCTATAGTTTTTTATTTTTTATTTTTATTTACTTATCTAATTCAAACAAATATATATGCTTTGTTTTTTAAAAGAATTTATAAATTTTTTTTGTACATAAAATAAATAAATTGAGTTCAGTTATTGAGAGTTATTGGGTCTAAAGGCTCAAATAAACTTACATTTGGCATATAGCCTTTCCACTGCTAATTCTCTTAGGCAGTACTGTTTTTATTATATTCAAAACTGGCTTGGCCAACATGACAAATCAATCATATATAGCATACATGGTACACCAATGACCAAGCAAGCTCAATCTCTAATTAACAAGCATGTAAACCCCACAGTACATGCTAATCAATATACGCAAAATCCAATATTGTCAATCAATGAACCCAACTAATATCTACTCCAAACTTGAGTTAAGTCAGTCAAGAACTCATTTAACATGACTTGACTCAGTTTATTAAAGCGTAGGTCCAGAGTGTGACCCCTGCTTTTTTTTTTTTGACAGAAGTGATAGAAGTGACCCCTGTTTTTTAAAGAATCTTTAGACTTTACACTTTGGTTCTCACGCGGACTGAAGGTGGGATCCACACGTTGGTTCCTGCTACTAAATACAAAGCTAAATAAATTGCAAATGCCAGCAAATTGAAAGCAAAATGAGATATACTAGTTGCTATAGTTTTTTATTTTTTATTTTTATTTACTTATCTAATTCAAACAAACATATATGCTTTGTTTTTTAAAAGAATTTATAAATTTTTTTTGTACATAAAATAAATAAATTGAGTTCAGTAATTTATTTTGTGCATAAATGGGGATTCAAACTCAAAATTAAGAATGTCTTTGGTGGTTGTCTACTTGTCTTCTTTGAGGGTATTTTTTGTGAAGTTTTTTCAAAACATTTTGGAAATTCAACTTTAGATTGTTTGTTTTTCTTTTATTTTTTTAAGCCTAAAAATTAAAATTAAGAAGAAAAAAAAACTAATAAACAAACAAAAACTAAAACTAAACCGATCTCACATATACCATCACAAAAAAGGACGCCCATAAGGGCCCATTCATCGAATTATGAGCTACTCCTAACAACTAAGAGAGTAATAGAGGACACTACAACAGGCCCGAAAGGTAAGCCCATCTAACAACTATACTTCCAGGAGCACTTTTCGGACTGCGTTACACTGAGCCTTGTATCTTTGTACCAATTATGTAAGCCCAACATGTCACACAAAAGGGCTATGAAATCTATGTATCAAGGGCTGCCCTTGAAGCAAATGGTGGTGCTATCATGAACAAAGGCCTTAAGAATGAAGTAAACAAAGTTGATGATACATCCTTGAGTAATGAATACTAATCTGCATAACCTAGTTCAGCTAGGGCATGGCTAGGCAGTGTTTATAAATGTTCAAGCCAGGATATTGAGACTTGACCCACATGACAAATCAATCATAGAATACATATATGGTACACCAATGACCAAGCATGCTCAATGTCACGACCCAAATTCATGGAATATGAATTTAAATGCATGACTAACTTGTTGATCTTGCATATTTCAATAAACATAATTAATTTAATAATTAAGAAAACGTCAAATAAACAATGCTCTTAATAAACCTTTTACAATATTTAAAATCCACAATTTAAAAAATAATCTCCAAATACTGTAAAATCTTAAGCAAAAAAAAAAACTAAAAATCCTATAAAGCTTCAAGCATTATTGAAGTCGCCTAAAAACTCCTACGCTCTACCTTGCACCTTACATTGTGATCCAAAGGTTTTGTTCCCCAACTAAACTTTAATCTGAAACTGTAATTAATGGGATGAGCCACACACATCTAGTAAGCAATTATGCACAATACACAACAGAATAGAGTCAAGCAAAACATGAGTATTTAGATTTCACAAATTCACTCAAAGATATCAAATATAGTTTTCCAAATATATAATGAGCCACTTAATATCAATGTGATCAAATCTTAAAATCGTTAAAAAGCACATACATATAATTGATCAGAGCACAGTGTCACATATACACATATCACATATTCTCACATACAATCTTGTGAGTGGATACCAACATCTAACCCTTGCTGGTGAGGGATCAACACTTATTCTCATATACAATCTTGTAAGCGGGTTTATACATATCTCTGATCAATTTTAAAAACACTTAATGAGTCACATATCACAAAATCAAAGTTTATACAAAGTAGAATAATTTATTTAATAGTAACAATCATTCCAAATATAGAGGCTTATTGAAGATCACAATATTGAATTGAACATAAATCAAAGGATGCTTGACTTTCTTGGGGAATGAGTAGAACTGAGGAGTTTATACAAGTATTTTACAATTCTTGAGTAAATCTGAAAATTCAATTTACTAAAAGAAACATTTTAAATACCATTTGGAAAATAGGAATATGACTTTGAAATCACTTGGTTTTAAACAAATTTAAAGAGTGAGAACCTTTTTAGAAAACTTACATTGAAACTAAATTCTTTTCTGAAAATAATTTAGTATAGAAATTATCTTTTAAATGAGATTCAGACATTCAAAACATTATTTAAAAATTTGGAGTTTCTCTTTAAAACATTATTTAAAAGCCAAAGTTTCACTTTCAATGATGTAAAAATTCTTTTGATAAACTTTAGAAAACGTAAGCTTAAAAACATAACTTTTGAAAACCTTGGACTTTTAAGAACCTAATAAACAAAACTTGTGCATATTATGCATAATTACTTACCTCTCTTGCTAATATATCTGAACACAACTGAACACTTTAATCTTCTGTAAGCTCTAAACAAAAGAATGCGTTAATCAGTAAGCATGAAGTCTAATTGTTAGAAACCTTTTCTTTCCTACTGTCCTACAAAAATCAAGTATGAAAACTACTTTTGTATATACCATTGAATTAAGCAATGTAATATTCCTTATCAAAGTCCCACTGCAACAATATTTCCCAAAACTAATCTATACCACTAGAGTTCAAACAAATTTCTATAACCACAATTGATATTCTAGTCCACCGTGAAATACTCTATAAGATCCAAATATATATATCTCTATATATATATATATATAGCATCCATAAAAAATCTCTACTAGTAGGACTTAGCAACCTATAGCATGTATTGACTAAAATTTTTGAAACTTGAAACAATATTATAGATTACAATAAGGGTCGAGAATTCAGCACTACTCCAAAGTTGCGTTAACTTTAGGAACAAAACTTCTAAAAACTTATCACCTATTCATGTGTTCATATACAATAATCAAGTAAACCTATTAAAATTCATTAGGATGGTAGGTCATTCCCATTGATCTTTAAGAGAGAGATATACCTGACCATATGACCACACGGATGCAGAACTTTGTTTCTTGTATTTTCGCAATCTTTTGCTACCTTTCACACAAGAAACCCTATGACTACTCTTTAGCTTTACGCGTTAAATATGCTTCCTACTTGGGTTGGAGTTTGTTAGGACACACGTTATTCATATTAAGAACATATGTCAATATTTTATGTAATTGGCTATTCCTTTGACAAAACGCACTTTACTTGTATTTAGGTAGATCTAGGATGTGTTTAATGCTTCAAGAAACAAGGTTTCAAGTTCAAGTGTTAAAGCCATGCAAGTCTATCCAAGAATCAATTGAAGATGTGTTGTTCATTAAAGTTTGATAGCTATCTCGACACCTAGTATCTATCGAGGTTTAAAAAGCTGTCTAAGCACGAAGCTCGACAGCTGCTCGACAGATAGGGTATTTGTCGAGATTTATGAAAAACAGATTTTCAGTTCTGATTTTCATCCAATCCGTGAATGTATGTTTAGAATTTCTTTTCTCACAACCCTAAACATATATAAGAACTATTTTAAGGGATGTCACAGAAAGCACAATTGCACAAGTGTGAAGCAAAGTGTCGTTCATGCAAATTGTGACCGGAAACCTAGTTTGCCCTAGTTCATCTTGAAGAAGTTGTTGTGTTTGTACACCATAGGATTTTGTGACCAAGCAACTTCATGATCTTCATTGTGTGATGAATTGAAGAACTTTGTAGCCAATATCCTTCTCAAGTTGGTGATCAAGTCGCGTCTTGTGATCCGCACATTTTTTGGTTAGTCACGTATTAGGAGCGGTGCAATACAAGGAGAGATTGTTACTACAGAACAAGTAAAATTGGGTATTGGGGTAAGGGTTCAACTATAGGTTGGTATAAGGTACTGGGATTCCTTTACCTGTAACAACTTGTTGTGATAATAGTGAATTCTCAGGAATAGTGACCTTAAATTCACCTGGTGGGGTTTTTGCCTCGGAAGTTTTTCCCATTCGTAAACAAATCACCATGTCAACTTTAGTTTCCGTTGCATTATATTTTAGTTGGTAATTTGTTTGTGCTACCATGTACATTGCATGTTAATTTGAGTAATTAATAAACTTAGTTAATTAATCAATTAATCAATCACAATGGGTCAATATATTCTTGGCCTATCAAAGTGTAAGACCCACTAAAACTTATCTCTTTAGTCTCCAAGAAGCTCATAAAACTTAAATATACTTCCAAGACTTTAATTCTCAATTAACCTCAAATTAAATTTTATTTGTTTAGATAAGCCGGAATTCCAAAGGATTCCAATAACTCTTAAACTTCTAATCCAAATATTTTTTAATTCTCTAATAATTTTCCTTAATTGATAAGGAGACTAAAAGTTTTATATGAATAACCCACAAAGTAACACTCCACGTTACATCTTCCTCTTCTATTTATTTATTTATTATTTTAATTGCCACCCAAAATTGTATGCACTAAAGCTTTAATTTTCTCACCAATTTTGTAGCACCACAAAATTATCTACTCTTATCTTAATGTGCACACATATATAGTACCTTAACTCTATAATAATAATGACAATGATGGTGATGATCATAATATGAAATTGGGATATTACACTCAATGTCTAACAAGCATGTAAACACGGCAATACATGTTCCATATCTCAGAGTTAATCAATTGCAGGAAAAAAAAAATCCATTAGCAATCAGTGAAACCCAACTAATATCTACCCCAAATATAATCTATGGTGAACCACTCAAACAAAGATGCTGAACTTTCAACATCTTGTTGTATATTCTTTTTCTGGCATGCTTTGATGGTTTTCCCTTCCAACTAGTATGCTGAATAAAAACGAAACTGCTAGCTTTCTTGCTACCATAGTTGCAAATGCATAAATGCTCTTTACATGGAAAAGAGGTATCCATATCAAGTTGACATTGGCATTATGTATATATCTTTGCATATCCTTCTCTTTCTATAACTCAAAAGTCCTTTAATTTTGTCATGCATTTTTATCTATAGTTGCTTTTGCCTTTTATGGATTCATCACTAGATTTTAGTATGATCTTAACCTACTCTGCAATCCTCTCTTATCTATGTTACACTAATTAATTACAAACACAAGTATGTGATCAACATTGATTAGTTTCTTAAGAATCCAAAACCATTCAAAATTTTGAGATAAGACTTAATCATTGACATTGTATGCCTTTTCTACCCACCATGAGAAAACTCCTCTCTTTAGATTCCCTTCTCAGTTTCAGACCATGCAAACCTAAAAATATGGTCTTGTCAGTCCAATGATCCAAGTTTTCACAAAGTGCAAAACATCATAATGCCCTCATACTCAAAGCCAGAATTTCACGTATTCTACTCTTCCTAAAATGTCAGAACTGCACCAACATTGTTGAACTTAGAATCATTGAAAGTTACAAAAACCAAACCAAAACCCACAATTATTTCACCTGTACACACCCCTACAAAACTTTTCTTCAAGAAAAAAAAAAAAAAAAAAAAAAAAAAAAAAAAAAAAAAGCCCCCATTTCACATTAGTATGCATTAGTCATTACACAAAACTAAAAAGATAAAAATTAAACCCAAAATAATAATAATAATAAAACATAAAATTTACATTGCTTCTCATGTATTGTTCAATGAGTCTCTCTTTCCCTTTGCTCTTGATTCGGACTTTACTAATCCCAATATTCCTTTCTCCTCATCATTCTCTGATTGGTGTTTTAAGCCTAAGCCTTCCTTTGATGAGTCTGTTGTTACTCCTTCTGATGAGTCTGCCTTTGTTTCTCCACCTTCTGATCTCACATCATCTCTTATTCCTTCCTTTCTTTCTACATCTCTTCCAAATCCTGTTGTTCCTCCTCCTTTAGATATTCCTTCATCCATCTCTAGTCCCTCTTCTACTGCCTTACTTGTTTCTACTCCTATTAACCCTTCTTTTTCCTCAGTGTCTGCTCCTCTTCTTTCTGATCCTTCTGCAATTGTTCCTACTTCCACAAACACTCATCCTATGCTCACAAGGTCAAAGCATGGCATCTATAAGCCTAAGGTTATGCAAGTTCATTCTGATTACACTATCTCAGAACCACCTACTTTTGCTATTGCCTCTAAACAGCCTCAATGGGTAGTTGCTATGGATGCTGAATTTCAGTCTTTATAGAAACAACATACCTGGTTTCTGGTTCCTCTTCGTCCTCATAAAAATGTTGTAACTTGCAAATGGGTTTATAAGTTGAAAAGGCATAGTGATGGCTCTATTGCAAGGTATAAAGCCAGATTAGTGGCAAGGGGTTATCTTCAGCAATTTGGCATGGATTATGATAAGACTTTTAGTCCTGTGGTTAAGCCTGCTATTGTTAGAATTCTTCTTGCTTTGGTTGTGCAGTTTGGCTGGGAATTGAGGCAGTTAGATGTCAGTAATGCATTCTTGCATGGTGTTCTCAAAGAGGAAGTTTATATGGCTCAACCTCAAGGCTATGTTGATCCAACCTTTCCTAAGCATGTCTGTCTTCTTCATAAGGCTCTTTATGGTCTCCAGCAAGCTCGTAGAGCTTGGTTTGAGAGGTTTACTTCCCAATTGCTTCATATTGGCTTCTGTGCTTCTACTGCAGATGGTAATCTTTTCATTTTGAGGCACGGTTCCTATATTGTCTATCTGTTGTTGTATGTGGATGACATAATCATCACAGGCAACAATTCTAGTTTTGTTTCTTCTGTCATCAAGCTGTTAGGGGTGGATTTTGATCTCAAGGATCTTGGGTTGCTTCACTACTTTCTTGGCTTACAAATTGATTACACTTCTTCTAGTTTATTTGTGCATCAATCCAAATATGCCTCTGATCTCCTTCAGAAATTTGGTATGACTACCTGTAAGCCTTGTAAAACTCCTTCCTCCCCTAACTTCCATCTTCTCCCCGGTGATAGTCCCTTGTTACCTGATCCTACATCCTATAGGAGTTTGGTGGGTGCCTTACAATATCTCACCTTTACACGGCCATATCTTTCCTTTGTAGTTCAACAAGCTTGTCAGTTTATGAGTGCTCCTACTCAGAATCATCTTTAGGCCGCTAAGTGTATTCTTAGATATCTTCAAGGCACCTTGCATTTTGGTATTGCCTTTACTCCTGGTCCAATTTCTTTGTCTACTTATAGTGATTCTGATTGGGCTGGGGATCCTGTGGATAGGCATTCCCTCATTGGTATGGTGGTATTTTTTGGCAATTGTCCTGTCACTTGGTCTACAAAGAAGCAAGACACTGTATCTCGTTCTTCCACAGAGGCTGAATATTGAGCTTTGGCTTCCACCACTACTGAGTTATATTGGATAAGGATGCTTCTTCGTGATTTTGGTATTTTTCTTCCTCATCCTCCTCTTCTCTGGTGTGATAATGTTAGTGCTCTGGCTATTGCATCAAATCCTATCTTTCATGCTCCTATCAAGCACATTGAAGTTGATTATCATTTTGTTCGAGAGAAAGTTCTTAGGCGTGATGTGTTGATTAAGTTCATCTCTACTCATGATTAACTCGCTGATCTATTTACTAAAGGTCTTCCTTCTCCTCAGTTTGCTTGGCTTACCTCCAAACTCATGTGGAAATTCCCCATTCGTTTGAGGGGGGATGACAGCCATGGCACTGCTTCTAGCTCTGGTTCAAGTGTTTCAAGTCCAGAAGATTCAAATCATGAAGAAGAAGCTCCAACGGCTAGTTCCCATTCCAAAATGCTGTCATGTATGAGGCTGGGAAAACATAAAGGAAGAATAAAACAAAACGCCACAGTTTTTTATTAAATTAAACGGTGTTGTTTAGTCTGTGTTGTAATATTATCAATTGTAGTTTGTTATTTCTGTTAGTACACGTGTGTGAGTTTGGTAGAGCACGTGTGAGGCAGTTACCACTGTTTTCCTTTCCTTCTCTCTTGCTTTGTATGTATATATAGATTGGTTTACCTATTGTATCTGTATCTAGACAGTTTTCAGTGTATAATACTTGAAGTTTTTTTTTTTTTCAATCTCATCTCTCTCTTTTTCTCTGCTTCTTTCTTCTAAAGTGGTTGTTATAGAATTTGTGAATTGAGAGAGATTTTTCAATGAGGATGTCCACGTGGCACAGCAGCAAACATTGGTGGCGGAAAGTGCAGGTGCACGGGATGGTGATGCGACGACTCACCAACGAATACTTCTCTCCTGTGAAAATTGCTGTGACAGCCACATGCGGTGCACGTGAGCGAGTTCTCATGCTGCTGATCTTTAACAACAACGTTGTTGTTGTTGTTGCTGTTGTTATTGGTGTTAGTGCCACGTGGCATGAACTCGCCGCAGCCGTCGTTGGCGTGACCACTTAGAGAGGCCACGTGGCGCCGCATGCATTCCTTGTAGTTAACGGTAATAACGGTATTATTAACGGTCATATTCGACGGGTTCATAACTACCGGTTCACAATCAGCTACATCATTGTTGTTGTTGTTATGGTTCTTCTTAACGTCGTCATTTTGGTTCTTGGACTTGGGGGTGTGGTTGTTGTAAGGTACAATGGTTAAGTCCATGAAAATAAAAGAGGGTTGGGTTTGGGTGTTTTGGGTTTTTTTAAAGGTAAAATGGGATTAGATTTAGAGGAAAAGAAAAGAGTTGGGAGTTAAGACAAAAAGTTAAGGTAGGAGAATGCGGTTTTATGGGTTTGGTTTTTTGTTTTTAAGAATGGAGGAATTGTGATTCCAAGTAGGGGTGAGCAAAAAACCGACGAACCGAACAAATCGACAGAAACCAACCGAACCATTGCCAAATTTTCGGTTCAGTTTCGGTTTTGACTTTTTAAAACGAAAATATTCGGTTCGATTTTCGATGGTAGGTTTGAATGCACAGAACCGACCAAACCGAACCGAATCATATTATAATATATTTTATATATAGTATAAATTTTATAAATATTTGGGCCTTCTATACATATTTGGGCTTTTCATTTTATTTAAAAACATTTGGGCCTTTCTTTTTTAAATATGATCCGGCCTTTACATTTCATGTTTTCAATTTTCATTTTATCATTAGATCAAGTAACTATAATTAAACTAATTACTAATTAGATATCTAATTAAACTTAATCTAATTAAACTATTAAAAAAAAAAAAACCCTACAGCCCACAGCCCACATGTTCTCAGTTCTCACCCTCACTCTCAGCCTCCACTCCAGTCCCTCTCAGCTCTCACAATCTCCTCTCACAGCCTCCACTCCAATCCCTCTCACAGCCTCCACTCTACGCCAGCTTCCACGCAAATCTGCCTTTGCGCTGCCTCCACACTCATCTGTCTCTGCCGCTGCCTCAATCTGCCTCTGCTGCCTCCTTCACACGCCGGCCTCCACATGAATCTACCTTTGCCGCCGCCTCAATCTACCTCTGCCGGAGCCTCTAGACGAATCGGCCTCTGTCGCCACCTCCACACGCCGTCCTCCCCACGCCGGCTTGATCTTTTCATTCTCATTTTCTCACGGTGACATTTCTCGATAACCCTCTCTCTTTTTTGTATTTTCGGTTTTGTTTAATACTGAATCAATGCTATTTTCTATGAATCTGTGATTGTGATTTTGAGTTGTTATTTTCTTATTGAAAAATCGATAACCCCATGTGATGTTGAGTTGTTTTTTTCTTTTTGTGACTATGAATCTGTGATTGTGATTTTGAGTTGTTATTTTCTTATTGAAAAATCGATAACCCCATGTGATGTTGAGTTGTTTTTTTCTTTTTGTGACTGTGAATCTGTGATGTTGACTGAAACCGAACACTGACCGAAAAACCGAATGAAACCCAAACAAATCGAAACTGACAGTGTTTCAACTATTTCGGTTGGCCAGTTAAAAAAAAAAAACCAACCGAAACCGAACCAAAACACCACTAATTCCAAGGTTAAGGTTGTAGCAGTCATCATGACGATAATAATTGTTAGGTAATTTAGTGAAGATAAGGCGTGAAATGCATTTAAGAAAAGCGTCACTAGAGAAGAACAAAGATATAATAGAATAGATTATAGGCCTGTTAACTTACACGTGCCGGTCTCTTTTTTTTCTCTCTTCTACTTTTGTTTACATTTTTCTTGTACAATCTAATAATGTTTTGGTTCATGCTTAAGCAGTTAATTGCAGTTTATTCCAAAAAGCATTCAAAGCTGAACTCCTTACAAAAACCCTAGGAAAACTAAGGATTAACTGCTCTTAATCCCCCTGAGGGGGACTTAGGGGGGTAACAATCCATAAATGAGCTATGAGTTAACGAGCTAATGAGTTCTAAGTTCTAAGTTAACACCTAACTCCTTAATATAGTTCTCTCTGAGCCCTATTCTCAATAGATTAAAGGGCTTCCATGGAACTCTCCTTAAGGAATGTAAGAACAAGGGAGCCCACTATTTAACAACTCCCTTACGGAAAGGTAAACAATATACCCCTCCTCCCTTTCCCCCTCCTACTAAATACTGCTTTCCTCCCTAAAGGGCTGTGGCAGCTGTAATTCACCACCGGTCTAGGCAAGAGAGACTCGTGAAAAAGCATGTGTTAAGTAGAATGCCGTCTCACATGGTCTTTCAAGGCTGTTAAACAAGCGAAGCGCGCGTAGGGAACTAGGTAATTGCTAACTGCCTCTAGTGGACAAGGACTAGTCCTACTAGTCCGCAGCCGAGCACTTTCGAAGCAGTGAGGGCCTGAAGAGTGTCCTGCAATCGTAGGGATGAGATAGGAATTATCGAACTCCGCCCAGCAGTTGGCAATTACTGTATGACCGTAGCAAGTGAAGCGATAGAGTCTTGCGTCTTAAATGAGCTAATGAGTTAAAGTAGCTTTCAAGTAGCTTATAGTATGCAAGAGCTCCTCACGGAGTCCATGCACTTTTTTAAGCTCTCATTAGAGCAACTTCTTGTATGCAAGAGTTTTTTTTTTTATTTTTTTAGAGAGAGTTTCAATCTATGACGTTCACTCCTGATAATAGTTCTTTATCATCAGACTAAGACACCAATCAGTTTTTGGTGTAGGTAGGAATTGAACCTCAGATCTCTTATTCAACTATCAGAGACTTTACCAGTTGAACTAGCTAGAACCCACGAAATTAAGAAAATGTATATAGTGTTGTCTTGTTAGAAATTTAGTTACACCAAATAAGAAATAAGGATTTTTTTTTTAAGTATAGTGGGAGAGAGAAAATTGAACCTTAATTAGATATCTTTTCTAAAAATACCAAGAGGTGTTAACAACTTAATTTACCTACTGAGCTACAACCCTATTGACAAATAAGAAATAATAATGACTTTGCATGACATGGGCATTACATATACCCTTAAATCCATAATAATTAAATTTTGATCATAAAAATGGAATATTGTGTTTTCATAAACAAATAGAGAAGATTATCTTCCTGAGTAAAATTGCAAAAGATGCTAATTTGGAAACTTTGGAATGAAAGCTGCAGCAAATTCTTGTTAATAGAATTTCATTTTTTTTCTTCAAGTATTAAATTTGTTAGTTCTAGATCCTTTTTGTTGTAAAGTTGAGATGTAAAAGCTTTGTTTAAAATGGATAAAATCAGTTGATCCGATATGAGTTGTTTGCTAGATACTTAACCATGTTGTTTTAACTTTAATTGAATTTTAATCACTTTCCCAATAATTTATTCAATCTTTCAGAGATGATTAATCCTTGGGAATTTGGGACATTGTTATAATAAATCTTGAATTCAAATATCGTATACATAAAAAAGCCATTAAATTAGAATGCATTTCCAACTTGAATTTCTGATAGTGTCCTTGGCCAAAGTTTTCCTAGCTATTCCTATTTCCTAAGTTGAATTAAGATTTCATTGTAGAAAAAGAAAACTAAAAACCCAAAATTCATAAAATCTTTACCAGTCTTCAAAACCATGATTGTTTTTAAACTATTTTCAAATAGGACAATACCATGTCTGCTCAAAAGGCTGAGATATGTTTAAGACCATGATTGTGTTACAACTTATATGCACACATTCAAGACATCATCAAGTGTTACAAACATTAAAACCGTGCACAAAATGAAAATATATATTCGAGAAAAAAAAATGCATAAAATTACAAGAACTTTATATAATCAACTTTATACATTATTGATAAATGTATTCTTAACTCACGCTATTATTTATTTATTTATTTCATTTATTTATTTGGATGTGAGATTTATAAGTTGTGAGAGAAAGATATAAGTTTTGCATACATAAAGAATTTTTTTTTTTTTAAGTTCGAACCTTCAACATCCAATGATTGCTATTTACCATCAAATCAAACCATCAACCATTTTTTGTGTATCTAACCCACTGGCTTAGTTCAACCCAACTTGACACCTCATATTTGTTTTCATGGGTTGGTAAGTTGGGTTGGGTTAGGATGGGTTGTAATTTTTTTTAAGCCTTGAGCTGGATTGAGTTTATGTTTATAGTTTTTTCAAATCATCTAACCTAAGTACCTAACCCAACCCATCATATATACTAGTTTATTTTATTATTCTTATTTTAATTTTTTAGTTTGATTTATTTTGATATTTGAGAATTATTTTTGATATATTTGAAATATAATTTAGGTATATTATGTGAATTATAATAATTTATTGAAAAATAATTCTTAAATATTTATTAAAGTTCAATTTTTTTATTAGATATGAAACATGTAAGCACAAGTGTACAACCCACTAATCCAAAATGACTTATGTGAATTTGATTGGGTTAGTCTTTACGCATGCAATGGGTTAGGTCAGGCTGAGAATTTCTCAACCCGACCTTGGCTTGGAAAAATCCTCCAACTCAATTCAAACACACCCCTGTTATAGCTTATCCAACCAAGAAATCGTTTTGGATCAACTTCTTTTCTGCTTGTACAGGCCAATGTGGGCATGATTCGAGCACAACTTGAAAGAAAAGAAACGAGACCCACCAATCTATTAAACGGAGGAAGGTTGCTAGTAATATTTTTGAATAACTTAGGGAAGCATGAAAGGTCAAAGAAACCCAAGCGGCATTGAAATTTAATTATTGGAAAAGAAAATTGTTACCAAATGTATTCTCTGTACTCCATTTTAAGAAGCTAAATTTTTTAGTAACAAGCAGCTCTGCACTTTACAGTACTTTTGGTTTGGTCATTCGGTTTCTAATATTACTTCCCCACCAAACTTGACATTCTCCTTACACATGTTTTCCAAGGAAATATGTAAAATTTCACAGCGGATTCTTCAATGACTCATGGAATTGCATTCCTATATAGTAAAAGAGAGACGCAAGAATACAACTAAGGAATTTCATACATAGGTGTCATGATGGACAATACATATAAAAGAAATTAGATACATGAATTATTACATCAGGGGTCCCAACAAAGTAATTTTTATTTTTTGTTCATGTGACATGAACCATATGTAAAGGAATTAATAAAATTCTCAAGAAAGAAACTGATTTTTGTGTGGTTCTTTCACTAGCAATATCCTGAACTCAGGCTTTAAGTCCTGGCAGCTAAGAGGGCTATGCCACTTGAGTTTCAACCTGAATAAAAAAGAAAGATAAGCAAAGCAAATTCAATTGTGTTACACATTTATAAATTGCAACCCCCGTATTTCTTGTGTCTTTAATTATATTTAAAAACTATATACTACTTTAGTCACTGACTTAGGCGCTAACCAAACAGCAGGATTTAAATTTTTTATTGCCTCCTCCCTAGTAATCCACTATCACTTCAAGAAATGTTCAACACTGCGGAATTCAATCTAGTCCCTGTGCAACAAGGGACATTCTTCTGTCACATAAAAGATCCGTGACAACAAACCCAAAATTACCAGTCTTGAAGCTCGAAACATACTCTTATTAGAGTTTCTTCTGTAATCGTAATGTTCTTTGTAGGCCACATCCACTAGTCCAAACTAAATCTACAACTTTATTTATTCTTTTACTTTTCTTTCATTCCAAGGACAACAATAAGCTACAAAATGGTGGGTTAGTTCTCCCCTTTGTATTGATAATTGCCAACGATGAAAGGCTACAATCCAGGCAGTTTCATCTAAAATACCTTTGGCTTCTTCCATTAATTAAGCAAAACTATTGCAATTTGATTAACTATGTGAATGCTTCTCGCACTTCTGTGGGTAGCTCCAAATCAGGCTAAGATTTGCTGAGTGGTGAAAAATAGTGCTCTACCATGTCTTTGGACACTTGTTCCAACGTCGGAGGATTCCACTGCATATAAAACATGACAATTCAACAATTAAAAAGTAATCTATAGACAATTATCTAACTATAATAAAAGTAGTAGCAACCACCAACAAATCTGATTATCAACGATAGAACCCCAGTTTCCACGGTACCTCCTCCTCTTACAACAGCTTGCTTTGTTTTTTTTTAAAAAAAAAATATTTTAGATTGGATTCTTAAATGCAATATTTGCAATATTGCTTCCCCACTTGTCCAAAAGGCAGATAACATAAGCTGATGATACCGTTGGTGCCAGGTCCTTGTCTACCATGCGTGCCCGAACACCCTTCAGAAAAAGTACAGGAAAAAAAATGCAAGTAACTTGGATCACAAGGGTTTGTTTTATTAAGATGATAATCAGGAGACTGTATACCTCACAAAAATCTCTGGAAATCTGATTAGATATCCCTTGCAGTGACATTCGGTACTCACGTATCAAGCACTGATCAAGGGTCTGAAATCTACCTTCTCGTATCTGAGCCAGTATGGTGGTTAGGTTGTAATGCAATAGTTTCTTAAAGGGGGAGGAGGAGGGGACAAGGGAAAAAAGGCCCAGTTCTGAGTATCAGGGACTCAGATTTCAAAGAAACCTTCAAGCCTAATGGTGAAGCTTCCTTAAGTCTCCTTAGGGTGGAAATGCACCATGCATCATTTGTTTTACTTGTCTCACTCTCCTGAGAGAATTGTTTAATTTAAAAACGCAATCACAACTCACAAGGTTCATCCAGAAAAGTATAGGGAGTAACAATTTAAAGAAATACCCACATATTTTAATTCATTTTATTACCATAAAGATGGTAATACTAGTATGCAACAATCACAACTCATACAGCCCAACCTTCAAGTTAGTACTTAAGAGAATTAACACGCACTGTGTATAGATATGTTCCAAAAAGTCAAAAGGAAGAAGTAACCAATTCAAGACACACTTCCATTATTTGTATTTTTTTTTTTTTACACATGCTTTGGGTGGGTCTTGAACCCATGACTTTAGAGCATCCACATCAGTGGGTGCAAAGTCTTGCAAAATGCAAAAAATCCTTCATTTTACACATTTTGCCCAAAAAAACACCCACATCAGTGGGTGTAAAAATGTGCATAATTTAAGAATTTTTTCTCTCTCGTCTCTGGTTGCCAACCGTTTTTCTCATTTTTTCTCTCTCTTGTCTTTGCTTCTTTTTTCTTCTCTCTTCTCCTTCTGGCTCCAACCCTCGATGTCCTTGTCACTGGCCTCACCGACTCCGGCCTCACCATCCTCGTCACCGGCGCCACTGGCTTCGTCGGAGCCCACGTCTCCATGGCCCTGAAGGGATGAGGCAATGGGATTTTGGGTCTCGACAACTTCAATGGGTCTTGAATGGGTCTATTCGCCGATCGGGGTGGGTGATGATGGGTCTCGACAACTTCAATGGGTCTTGAATGGGTCTGTTCGCCGATTGGAGTGGGTGATGATGGGTCTCGACAACTCCAACCCTCTCTCTCTCTAGCTTTGTGAATTTTAAATTCCTTTATTTCGGTCCTATCGCATCGTCTTCTCTGATTTGGTGGTGCTAGGAATCAAGATGAAGAGATCGTCAAATCGGAGCTAAAATCTTACGATTTGTGGTGGTGCAGGTGTGGGCCTGTGGAGGAGCTAAAATCTTAAGATTTGTCACAGTCGTTCATGGTGGTTTGTGTGGTGGTGGTGGTGGAGATGGGAGGATTTGAGAAAATTTTGTTTAATTTCTCCTAAATCTGAGTTGTTTGGTTTGTGAGAAAATCTGGGATGTTGTCTAAATGATTTGTGGTTATTTTATAATGAAATGGAGGATTTTAATTATTGTTTGGTTGATGAGAGAGTGAGAGAGAGGCAGATTGGGTCTGCGAGGGAGAGAGGTGGTGAGGGAGAGATGGGTTTCAAGTTGGGTTTGTGAGAGAGAGAGAGGCAGTGAGGGAGAGAATAATAAAAAATTGTAAAAGAATGAATATTTTATTGAATAAATGGGTAGAATAGATAAACTGATGTGGGTGTTTTGTAAAAATGGGTGTGTAAAATAGAAAAAGTAGCTTTTTTTGTGCAAAATATATGGAAAGTTTGCATCCACTGATGTGAATGCTCTTAACCTCCATCCCATTCTTAAGTCAAGAAGTGTCATTTGAGCTGGGGCTCATTAGCAATTCCATTAACTGTATATAAAATGTATCCCTACAAAATTGCTTTCCAATCAATTGTGAGGTAGCTAAAGACATTCATCATAATGCTGTCAAGTTTTATTTTTTAAATTCAATAAAATGATTTTGGCTATATAGCTGCTTCAGTCATTCTAGCCACTTGTAAAGATGAAGATGACAGGAAGCATCTACAGGGTACTCAGATCAACTAATTGAAAAGTATCTCCTTGATGAAGCAAAAAGTTTTAAAAATGATACAGCTCTCCAAGTAAAGAGTTGGTGTAGATATTTTTTCATTTAATTTTCCTTTTCTCCAGCAATATGGTTTCTCATGCCTAAGATTTTCTGTTATTTTCTTTCGTACCATCAATTTTAAAAATAACAGAAAGAGAATTGAGTATGAAATCAGACATGTTGAACATCTTGTTCCATACAAAGTATCACGAAGATCTGTTATATTGTAATGGGTTAATGCTTAATAGTTAAAAAAAAAATGCAACTCAACATGCTTCTTACCAAGGAATCGATAATTTCTTCAACTGTGTCATGGCTGAAACATTTATCAAGTATTTCAATCCTAGACAAATTTTCATAATAAATAGATCAGCATTTTATATCTGCTACGTAAATACTCACATGCCTGAGGGGATAATAGACATACCTGTGAAGTACACTTATATTATCTAGATAGACAAGGTCACTATATTTTTCTAAAGAAGTTTCAATGACAGAAGGATCATCAGTATCCAATTTTCCAAGTTGTTCATCGATTAATGCAAGCTTCTGTGGAAAAAAGCAGGCAATACTATGTTATATAAACAGGAAAGATGATTAAAACAATGAAAGGGTCCAACAATCTTAACTGAGCTATGCTCATAATGTGTAGCAAGCCCACAAGAAATCATTTCTGCTCCATTAAGTTTTCCTCCTGTGAGACCCAAGCACTCCCCTGCAAAAAAGAAAAGATACAAACTATATAAGAATTCAATTGAGAAGCAAATACAGGTGTCATCAATGATTCATCCTACTAATTGGTTTCTCATTTATCAAGTCCTAATTACATTGTCAACATTGCTTGATATGTAGAAAGGGTCAAGTTAACCCCACAAGTTGCTCGGAAAACAACATTGAATAAAGTCACCCAGCAATCCAAAGTAAACTTTCATATTAGAATATTTGTCATTGCAACATCTTCTTTCAGTATAATGGTCACAAAGGAAGTGACATCTTATGGTACAATGAAACCAAATGCAGCTCCCCATATGTCAACTACCAAGAGCCATAACAATGCCTCAACACGAATTTTAGACTTCAGAACTTTTAAAGCAATTTGCTAGAGCTTGTTATCCAACCTCCACACAACAAATTAATGACAAGAGTCCTAATGCAATTTGTATAAAGAACATTGCTGAACCAACTGCCACCGTGTGATTCTAGAGATGAGGAGCATACTTCAAAATAAAAATGTTTGCAGAGGCACTTCTTTCCCACATTCACTCCATTCCCATGTGAAAACTGAGTGATTTGATTTTAGAGGTCTTCAAAATATTTCCTGTTCATAGATCCCTTAAAATTTCTTCCAATGCAACATTACAAGAAAATCATAAAAGATTGAGATAAATTCACATTAGGGTAGAATGTTCATCACAAAAACGTTACTTTACATGATGTTTTTATCAGACTTACGCTAGAACCAGAAATAGTCCAAATCAACAAAACCATGTGCAAGAAATACAGTGAAAAACTACAATCCACTACATGCATACCCAGGTGACCAGGTAGATGTGAGAGGAAAAATGACGCTCCAGCATCTGGGTGGAAACCAATTAGAGTTTCAGGAGTAGCAAAAACCTATGAATTGTGAAAATAAATTATTTTTGAACCTGTCTGAGCATGATGTATAGCAAATAAGGAATCTGAAACAAATAAGATATTCAACACTATTTTTCCCATCACATGAATATGCAAAAAGAATCAAAATATAGTTTTCATTCCTAGATTGTGATACCCTAGATTACATAGATTGGGTAAGTGTGTGTAGTGTGGACAAGTGCTAAGTCCCACATCAGGTGTTCTCTAGGTTGAACTGGGCTATATATTGATTACGAAGAACCTCAATTGTAACTTGACTAGTCCTTTTGGACTACATATTGAGTTGATACAAATGGTATCAGAGTCAACAGAGTCAACGTGGGACTTGACAAGAACATTAGGAATTGAGTGGAAAGATTGTGATACTCCAATTTATGTGGATTGGACAAATATGTGTTTGTGCGGAGATGTGTTAAGTCATACATCGGCTGTTAACAAACTTGGGCTATATCAGAGACCACAAGCAACTCCAATAGTAACTTGACTAATCCTTTTAGGGTATAGTGCAAATGTGGCTAGTGCTTCCCTGGGTCATGACAATATGCGTATGCTAATGAAAGTAGAGGATCATACTCCTCAATTATCTAAAAAATCAAGCGTTATATTTCCTATAATGAAATTAAATAATTAGTCTAATTTAGGGGGTGCAAAATAATTAAAATTTTCTTCCACAAGAAAGTTTGAAAGGAAAAAAAAAATTGAAACAATCATCAAAACCAACAGCTAGATAAGAGAAGAAAAGGACGAAAGTACATGCAAAGTTGCTACATACAGTTTTATCAATTCAACCCTAAACATCCCAGGGATTGAAACTCCAGCCCCACCACCCATAGTAATGCCATTCAAAAGAGCCACCTGCATGGAGATTATTATTACACTACCATGAATATACTGGGTTCTGACTAATGTAGTTATAATAAACAAAAAGTTAATGTCCAATATTCTACCATAGGGACTTGGGGCTAATAAAAATCACCCCCACATGAAAGAGAAAAAAATGATAATAAAAAAAGAAACAAATCTGAGACTTTTGAGTAGATACCATAGTTCCCTAAACGAGAACCCAGTGACTAATTTAACATAAGTGCAGAAGGGGGAAAAGACCTCAAAAATTTTGGGGAAAATTTAGGAAATCCATGTGTGCTAGCAAAAGGAAGGATAAAATAAAAATAAGAGGAATGTCAAAATACGGTGGTAAGAATGTAAAGAAATTTGTTCAGTGCTAGAATAGGAGCCAAAGATCAATATACTAACAAAACCAAGTATCTTTTGATAATTTGACAGTTGAGGGAGGGGGAAACTGAACCTTGGACGTCTTAGTTGGAAACACTAGGAGGTGCTGGTTGAGTCACAAGACTCTTAACCATCTCAAAGAAAACTCTCTATAACTGACCGTATCAAAGCTATATTGATGGTAATATAACAATCCAAACTGAAGTGCCCCCAATATATTAACCACTATGCTTAAAAAAAGAAAGAAATAAAAGTAAAACTTACATGTGGCTTCAAATATGTACCTAAAATGTATATTAAGTATATAACGTTCTAAAAAATTCCTTACAATCTTCCATTTGCCCTGCATAAAGTTAACCAATGGTTAAAGGATGATTCTAGTGAAGAAACAAGGACCAACTCCGTAACAAAGATTAGCAACTTAAAGATTTGTGAAGTACTTAAGAATAAAGTTTACTTTAGCTTTATCAATAACTTACCATTACAAAACACTCTTGATGCACCTCCATACTTTATTGATCTCACTCTTATACCGTAAATGCAAAGATCAATCCAAGGTAGTGTAAATAAAAAAAAAAAGGCTGAGATCCATGTATCTATGTGTCATTTAATACTAATACTGTCATCTCATTTCTAATTTTCAATTTAATAAATCTATATTTACTAATACGCTATCTTACTCTTGCTTATCCTTTCTTTTTTTTTATGATTCGATAGATGGAGAGGAGAGATTTGAGCCCTACATATCTCTGTTGGAAACACCAAGAAGTGCCAACCAGTTGAATTACAAGGCTCTTGGCTATCTTACTCTTGCTTATCCTAACCTTCAACTTCCTCCCAAACAAAGCAACAATCAAATTTGGCATCTTTTGTTTGGGCATAGAAGATCCCATTACTACTAAATATTCTCTATAGTTCCATGACTTCCATCTTAGGTTTACTGCTAAGTGCTAATAACAGCATCCTACAATCCCATCTCATCTCCCTCTAATTAAGGCTAGCTAGCCTAGCTTTCTCTAAATCATATACAATAAAGAAAAATAATATGTTCGCAATAATAATTAAGTAAAAGATTTTTTCCAGCTAAATCTTAAATGCAGAAGGAAGATGAGTCTATTACCAGCGTTTATCATATGATGAAGTGACACAATATCTCCGCCAGCACAAAATGCCCTGCCACTGCCCTTCAGAAAATGAAAAACAACGTTCAAGTTTTTAACTAGTTCTTAAGCAAAAAATAAGCCCAACTAAACTTTATCTTTCCCACTAGAAATATTACATGTAAATGAATCCAATATCTGATAACAGCATAGATGTTTTTTACCTTCATTGCCACAAAACCAATATCTGGATTATCTTTCCAAGATGTATACAACTTTTGCAATCTAGCCCCCTAGAAACCAAAGACAACTCATTAAAAGACAGATAAATGTTTCAAGTTGGTAATACAGAACAACACAAACCCATATAACAAAGTCAAAGAATATAAATTTTAGCCACTAGGGAGAAAAACAATAAATCTACTTGCACAGTAAAGTCCACAACTTTTTTCACAACAGTTTGCAAGTTGTTATGTACAAATCATAATTTGCCACCTCAACAAGTTGTGAATTTAGTTGTGTCTCTAGCTTTAGTCAGAGCAAGCTCTAGCCATATAACTATGCATAATAATAGTTGTCAATTTAAACACCATAAAAACAATAACCCAAGTAACGTTTTCAATTGAACCAAGTGGAGGGTATATAACAACACAGATACAGAATATTACACAATTGGAGTAAACCCAATTAAACATAATGATTCTCAACCAAAAACCATAAAAACAAAGACCCAGAAAACAAATCTTTCAACTGAACCAATCTTACAAATTGGGTACCAACCCAATAGCCAAAAACACAAACACACACACAGAGTAACAAAGAGTATCTAGTAAAAGGCACACCATTGCAGTACTAAGACAATTGAGCACGGATGGCCTGTTCAGAATTGCTGTTCTAGACCAAGCTTTGCCCTCAACCAATACCTGCAGAGAGAGACAGAGAGAAAAAGAGAGTTAGTGTGTGGGGGCTTAAAGAAAGAGAATAGACAAAAGGGTATTCTTGAAAGTTGAAACTGACTTGGTTGTCAAGTTCATCGGCAATAGCAGTGTCCGGAAGAGAACAGAGAGTTCTTGTGTGGTATTGGTTGAGGAAACGAAGACTCTGAATGTGAAGATCGTTGCGCCTCTGCAACAAGGCTGCCTTAAACCTCTGCATCATTTAGGTCACCCACTCTTTCAAATTCTGCTCCAACACAACACAACCCAACCCGAGCTCTCTATTCTCTAGTGAAAAATTGATAATAAACAACTCTGAGTAAAAAAATTAAAAAACTGTGAGAAGAAGAACGGAGAAGAAGAAAAATGCTAAAATATTATTTTTATCCTTAAACTTCTAATTAAAAAAATTTCCATCCCTGAATTTTAAAATATTTATTTTTCAACTTTAAACTTTGCAAAACATTTTTTTTAAGTCCTTCTGTCTATGACCGTCAGTTTTATCGTATGTAGTTAACAGACTATTGACTTAATCTGTGACTTGGATTAAACTATTTTATTTAAAAGAAATTATAGTATTGGCACACCACACACTTGATAACAACTTTTTCTAAAGGATGATATTACCCTTGCTATGTTTGAGAATGATTTATTTTCGGTAGGTTATTTGTATAACGGGAGACAAAAAGTTAAAACTTAGTCTATTTGTAAAAGATAAAAACTTATTTAAACTCAAGGATGGACTTATGATTTCAAGCTAGAGAGAGCCGAAGTATAAGAAAAAAAAATTATAAATATGCATCCATATAATATGAACAAATTATAGATGCATAAAATTGTTATTTCTTAATAAATCAAAATGCAATCATCAACCAAAAAAATATATAAAATTAAATACAAGGCTAGCTAGGATTTTTATTTTTATTTTTATTTTTTTAACTTAGAGCATTCATAATAGTGGTGCTAAAAACTTAGTTTTTAGCATCTCAAAAGGCTAATTTATCTATTTTTCCATCTTATTTTACAATACACCCAACATCAAATGATCTTATTTTCTATTTTTTTTCCCACTTCATTTAAAATATTATAAACAGCTCATTAAAATAATAAAAGAAGAGAGATAATTTGAGTTTTTTAATTGAAGGTAGAGAGATAATCTTGATAAAATATTGTATTTTATTTTTAGCAACTTGCTACAGTCAATTGGTATTTATACCAATTTACTGTAGTTGCAAAAAAAATTAGCTTTAGCTTTTCTAATAACACATGGTTCTTTGGTGATAAAATATTTTTTTGTTAAAATATAATTAAAGTTGTGAATGTTTAATTATTTTTGTTAAGTTTTTGGGTTGAATAGTTACTAGTTGGAGAGGGGCGCCAAAAGTTTTGGAATGGGGGCAACTACAAAAATAATGTATATAATTTGTAAAAAGAATTAAAAAATTTGGACTCAGGGAGGCCCAGACCCCTTAAGCCTCCACCTAGGTCCATTCCTGTATACACCCTTAGCACAATAGTCATTCTACAAGTGCCAAATTCTTTCAAGTGGAGGGTAAGAGTTAGAGTTTAAATCTCTAAGAGAGAGTTTTACATACATATACATTTCGATTATTCTAGAATAGAATTTATATCTTATATATAAAAATAAAACTAAAACTTATATTATTTTTGGAACTTGCAAATAATAGATAATTTAAACTAAAACTATTATAATTGGTTACCAAACACACCCGAATCATAAAAATTCAAGTCAATATAAGTCTTATGTAAGGCCATTCTATCCAACTTTCCTCATTCCCTCTTGCATTAGGCAAAACGCAAAACACAATAAACCTTCATTCCACAACATTAAGGGTGGGTTTGGATAGAGATGCCAGCATCCACGATTTGGGTTTTTCACGTTTTAGACTTTTTTTTTTTTTCCCTGCGCACTGGTTTCAACCAAGGACAAGGGGTACTGTTCATCACTGTGCGATTACTGTTCACGCACAGTGGAGCACTGTTCATGCACTGTTTCAGCCATTTTTTTTTATTAAAAATGGGACCGCGGCACTATTCACACATTTAAAATTTATTTTACTACAGTGTTTTCAATTTTCAGCTGTATCCAAACGGACCCTAAAACCCCAATGTCCAACTCCCTCATAGCCACACCCTCAACCAGCAAGTTCAAAGGAGTGATATTCTCTCAAACCTAATTACCATAATAATTTAAAAGTGATATAAAAGAGTAAGTATAGAGACACATACATACTCAAATTCACAACATGCTTAAGTGTTACATTGTGATTGGTACAGTTATTTTTTTTAGCAAGTACATGTGGTGTTATGTGTAAATACTGAAATTTAATCACAAATTGATACCCAAACATATTATGAACTGGATGGGAATGCCGATACCCGATTGAATTGATAATATAATATATTTTTACAAGACTAATGCAAAACTTAGCAATATATTTTAATCTTTGTCAGTAAATTTGGCTTTTATCCCAAGAAATAGAATCCCCACATTTATACTTTTTTTTTTTTTTTACAACCCCATTTTTTTTTTTTTTTGGTACTTATTATTTAGGGAGGTGCCATTAGGCCAAGTCGGTCATCTTAAAGCAAAACAATTACAGAGTCCAACATTTTATTTATTTATATTTTTCCAGGGACACTCAGATGGTAGACTTTAATGTATTTGAAGGACTTGAGTAAAACCCGAGGTACCATCACATTCTTAATTATATGAAAAAAAAATGATGAACTTAATTTTTTTTTTTAAAACATGTTAATATCTCAAACGTTCTGGAAGTGCATTTGCATCTATTCTGTTCACTGCTAATAAGGAAAAGGTCCCATTGCACGGTGCATGGTGACACAATCTGTAACTGGCATGTAGACACATTGCATGGTGGTGACACAATTTGTAACTGTAAGAGGTTGCTCTCTCATCATCATCGATCATCACTCTCATCTCTATTTTTTATTACTGCACGTCACTCTTCCATCTTGCTTCCACATCCCATAGTTTTCTTTCTCTCTATATATATCACCCATGTTTCAACTTCTACTTCTCTCTCTATCTAGTTCTCTAGCTTGAAGAACCACACTTTTCAAATGGCAAAAAACCTAGTTACAATTCTAGTCACTGGCACGGCTGGTATATATGCCATTCCTTTCTTATTATATGACTTTATTTTCAATATATACTCTTTTGTTTTGGAAGCTTAGAAAATGTGGGAAATGGCACAATATGAATTTCAAATGATGAAATATTTATTTATTCTTCATTATGAATCTTATATTATATATGATAAAGAAAGCAAAACCCTCTCTCAACTAAGTCTAGCACAACCATTTAGCTTGGTTGACGTGGTTCGAAGCGGGTCTTGCATTCAAAGGAAGTTTCATTCTCATATTTTTCCTTTGATTGGAAAACAAACAGATGGATAGGTTCTTTTATTTCATGACATTTTTTTTTGTCTCAAATGTTGTCATAATTTATCTACAAACAATATTTTAATTATTTATCTTCAAAATTATCCATAACTTCACTTGGAAATCATGTTTTCTATTCAGTTCGCGACTTCCTGCAATGCTGTTCTATGATATAATTCTTAATGCAACTGTTTAAATCCGTGATTATCTCTGTGATGAGTTTAAGTGCCATTTTTGTAGATAATCTAAAGAAGGTACTTTGTTGTTATTATAATCATTATTATCTTATTATACATTGTAGTCTTTTCCAATTAGTGGGAAAGAATGAAAATTGAAAGAAAAGCTTGACTTACAACAATATGATTGTTGTTACATGTCAGTAATAATGTTAAGGAGCAAGTGTATTTGATTTTCAATTGTATATGTTGGCGATTCTTTCTTCTAGACATGATAATATAAAGTTTTTGTATCTGTAGCTTAAAATTTTGATTTTGTTCAACAGGGCAAATAGGTTATGCCATTGTTTCAATGATTGCAAGGGGAATCATGCTGTGTCCTGATCAGCATGTGATTCTGCACATGCTTGATATTGAACAAGCGGCTGAATCCTTGAATGGGATAAGGATGGAATTGACTGATTCTGCCTTTCCTCTTTTGAAAGGTATGTCCCTTAACTTGAGAGCTAATTCTAGGTAGGTAGAATCATTCTCTCCCTTGAAGTTTCTTAAATTGTATCATGAATATGGTTCAACATGTGTGGTTGCTACCACAGACGTTGTTGAAGCTTGTAAAGATGTCAATATTACTGTTATGCTTGGTGGATCCCCACGGAAGGAAATTACATTGAGGAAGGATATGTTGTCTACAAATGTGTCTATTTACAAGGCTTAAGCTTTGTCCTTGGAGGAGCATGCTGCTGCAGATTGCAAGTTGATCATATAAATGCGCTTGAGTATGTAGATATATGATTTTAGAGACACCCATTGGCTTGTAAAAAACTAATGATTCCAGCATCCTGTTCTGTTACCATTAGCTTGTAGAATGATGTCCTAATACATTCATCGTCTCACTATCATTTCTTGTCCATACTATTTGGCATGGCTCTATTACTTCTATTCTATTTAGTAGTAATTGCTTTATACGTACCATGCCTTGCATGTTCTCTGACCTTACCTGCTTTGGTTGTTGATGCAATCTAAATGTCTATATCTTAGTTATTGTCACCGGAGGGACGCTTGTACTCAAGTTAGTAACGTTGTTGAGCAACCTGATCTAGAGTTCCTATAAATCTTAAGACTAATTGATCAAATATTCTTTATATGTCATGGCGTTTAAATACTATTTCACTAGAAAGAAAATATTCCAAAGTCACTGAAGAGAAGTGTCTGTCCTCTCTGTCAAGATTAGAGAAGTATGTGTAACCATATAACTAGTTCCCCAGCCCCCTCTACCCCTCTGAAAATAGACGAAAAGGAAACTGTTATCAAAATGTACCATTTAGGACAATCTTTAGAATTCAAAATATTTGTGATTGTTTGTTTATTAATCCTTTCAAACATTGTGTCTTTATGTGCTATTGTTGACAATATAATTGTGCTTTTTCATGTCTAGTTTCCAACTTATTATGAACATATTTAGTGAAAACACAGATTTCCAACAAGTCTGTTTCCAACTTATTTGTTCATCTCTTTGACAACATGCATCCCCTTACTCGCATCATAATCTATAAAAAAATATTATATAAATATTCGGCAAATTAAAACCAAATTTCTAATTGTTACAAATGTTGGAAGATTGAAATATTTTAGAGTTTTTTTTTCCTCAATGCTATGCAGTTAATTTTGGAATTGATATTGTTGACTAAGTTGATGCGTTTTCATTGCATATATTATGCAAGTGTTAGTTGTTGCCAACCCAGCAAACACTAATGCCCTTATCTTAAAACAATTTGCTCCTTCAATCCCAAAGGAAAGCATCACATGCCTAACATGACTTGATCACAACAAAGCATTGGGCCAAATAACTGAGAGGCTAAAGGTTCATGTTAGTGATGTCTAGAATGTAATCATCTGGGGAAATCACTCCACAACTCAATATCCGGAAGACAATCATGCGACTTTCACCGCTAGAAATGGAGAGAGACCAGTCAGAGAACATGTTACTGACGATCATTGGTATCTCAACATATCCAACATGTTTATTTATTACTACTTTCATGTGTTTAAATTACTTGGAAACAAGGGTTGATAAACTACTTTAAACTTTCAAATGGGAGGTATAGTAACATAGGGTTCAAATTCAGAACACATACCATGATAAACTACTACTTGTTCTAAAAGTTTAATTATTAGAAAATGGTAAATTTAATTATTTAATTATTGTTCTAGCATAACTTGTATCTAAGTCAAATACATAATGTTATCAACATTCAAGGTTTTGGTAATTGTAGCAATCCCTCCCCCTCAAAATAAGTAGTGATTGGTGATCTATAAAGAGAAAATTGACCTAGTGAAATTATGGCTCTCCTTAGATTATCTTGCTTCTTTTAGGCAATAGCTTCAGGTGTACTCTCAAGTAGTATCTACATGCCAACTACCTAACCCAGGGATCCCAATTTTTAGGGTGTAGGAGGTAACAACTTTTATATTTGAATTTGTACTTATCAAAATATATATATATATATATATACTTCAATTTGTCTTGAGATTCCTGTTAGGACCTGACTTTGATATTGAAAAATTATTAAACAACAATGTTTTAGGTTGGAGTGGGGTATAGTAGTGTGCATGTTGAAATTTTTCGGTTGCAACCCTTTGCAGGATCTTCAACAACCTAGTTATGTTGACAATATTCACATCTCTAAGCATCCTTGTCCACTATTTACTCCACTTCACTCCCAACAAGTCTCTTTTCTTTTCTCTTTCTTTTTTTTAATAAATAAATTTTGTTTGTCATAGGTTAAAAACCGAGTTCATCGCCACCATGCAGCAGCGTGGTGTAGCCATTATCAAAGCTCGGAAAGCATCAAGTGCATTTTCTGTTGCAATTGTTGCTTGTGATCATATACGTGATTGGGTTTTCAGGACTCCCAAGGTTGATTCTCTTTCACCTCAAATAGCATTTGATCATGCTAACCTTAATTATTTGCCTTTGAGATTTTGTTTTTTGTTTTTTTAATTACTATCTTTTGTAATTCTTCCTTTGGCTTTGTCATTCAGGGAACATGGGTTTCCATGGGAGTGTATTCTGATGGTTCTTATGGGATTCCACCTGGCCTTATTTACTCTTTTCCTGTTAAATGTGAGAAAGGGAAATGGTCAATTGTGCAGGGTAAGTTCTATGGCTTCTATATGTTGTACATGTAACATCCTCTTTCCTTGAGAGTTGAACTTACTTCCAATGTTTTAGAAACTACAAATCACTGTAAACTGCATGGAGGAATATATGTTGTTTGTCAATTATTTCTTAGATCTAAGTAATGGTATTAACGAAGGTAGATGTTGAAGAGAGCAAGGATATATTTTTGGAATAGTACGGACTATCACAATAACATGCACAAAGCTCAAAACTCCCAGTTAGCGATGAGCAATCAATAACGATTAATGAGGGCTGAGAGTAATATAATTGAGGATTCATGAATGAATAGTTATAATTATGAGGGCCTACTATAGTTTTGTGTCAGCATTTTATATTCCAAATTTTTTTTGAAATGGTCCAAATTTTATGATATTACTTGCATGATATGAGACTATTTCAGTGCACTCAATGTTTGGTACTTGTTTATGCAATGGCAGGGCTCAAGATTGATGAGTTCTCGAGGGCAATGATGGATGCAATAGCAAAAGAACTCATTGAGGAAAAATCCTTGGCCAAGTCATGCCTAGAGTAACAATGAAGACAACTTAATAGAAATGCATGAAAAGGAAAAAAGGAGTTCTAGTTTCCTTTGCAACTTTATGTACAACTTTTATTTGTCACATATAAGCTTTATAAGCTTTGGAACAATGACAGAACAAGATGTGTCATTCTGATTTATCTTTTCTCATGTGTTGGCAAAAGTGTAGATGAATTCACCAAGCACCTCCCCAATAATTAGTTTGTTGCCTTTTAGATACAGTTCTATGTCACTGATCATGAGTTTTCATTCATTTTCTAATTAGTCATTTAAAGTTTATATTAATTATTTTGAAAGTCCTATAAAACTACTATATTACATGTAATGCATGTGTGTTGTAGTTAATAGTAAAATAGAAACATTCGTTTTCAGGAGTAATTACACTCTCTTCCCTTGAAGTTTGGAGAAACCACAATCTATCCCAAACTCGAAGGGAAAAAACAGTCAACCCAACATCTATTTGACCAAGTACAGTTAACCTTAAATATTTTGTTTATAGGAAATGTCATTCATTGCCTTAATTCCCATGGTAGGCGGAAGCTAATATGTGGGTGTGTTTTCTCAATCAAACACCATAAAAACAAAGACCCAGAAACAAATCTTTCAACTGAGCCAATATTTACACATTGGGTGACAACCCAATAGCCAAAAAGACATACACAGAGGAACAAAAGTATCATCCAGTGAGAACATTGCAATACTAAGACAATTGAGCACAGAGGGCCTGTTTAGAATCGTTTTTTTGGACCAAGCTTTGCCCTCAACCAATACCTGCAGAGAGAGACAGTAAGTAGACAAAAAGGTAATCTTGAAATTGACTTGGTTGTCAAGTTCATTGGTAATAGCAGGGTCCAGAAGAGAACAGAGAGTTCTTGTGTGGTATTGGTTGAGGAAACGAGGACTTTGAAGACACGTAATTAGTCATTTACTTTTAACTAGTATGTAACTCATGCTACCGCACGGGAATGAATATAATTTAATAAACCAATAAATATATTGCATTTTATTATTTAAGTGATACTGTTGATTTTTTATTTATTTATTTATTAATCATGAGTTTAGTCATGTTTAAAAGACTTAGTTTATTTATGTTTAATAAAACTTAGTATTATGTAATTTTTTAACAAATATTTTTATCATACAAAATTCTAATGAAAGAATGCTACATAGACATATATATTCAAGGTTGATTCATTCACGGTACATATAACTATGGTTAAATTGTTTTATCACAAATCATTTTTAACAAAATATTTTAATCAATTAAATGTGAATCTCATAACGTGCATCTCATAACAATATATAACAATAGAATAACATGAATCTTATAAAAAAAATTTTATTAATTAGAAATCACTAAAATTATGAGCATAAAACGTAAAGATAAATAAATAGAATAAATACTAATTCCTTAAAAGAAAAACTACAGTGAGTTGAGAAAATTACGTAAATAATCTTTGATATTTGAAGAATAATGGGATTACAACTTTCTTTCGAAATTAGGTAGAGATTCGTGCTGATAACGTGTTATGAAAAGGAAAAGAAATATGCAACATCAATGATAGGAAAACAAAATAATTTTATAATTAAACAATTAAAATTATTGACAAAAAGGAAAGAAAGTATAGGCAGATGAAAGACAATAAACATACAACATCAATCATAGGAAAACCACAAAATTATATAATTAAACAATAAAAAATTTACACAAAAAGAAACGACAGTATAGGTAGATGAAAGAAAGCAGTAATCAAACCTTAGGAATGATTGGAATTCGTTTTGCAGAGCATAAACCAGGACCATGAAAATTGTAAAGACAAGTACAATCAGAAATATTTGGAGAACCTCTTCTTATATAAAATACAAAAATATCCAAATACATGCATCATTAATACCAAGAGATTCTTTTCAAATTCCATGTGGAAAAGAGATGTGAACCTGAAAATATGTGAGTGTGGAAAAGTGAGGTGAATCGGAAAGGGAAGGTGAAGGTGAACCTGAAAGAAAAGGAGATGAACCTGAAAATATGTGGGCGTGAAAAAGGGAGGTGAACCTAAAAATACACGGGTGGAAGAAAAAAAAAAAAAAAAAGAAGCACATCGGAATTACAAATTAGACTCCAATTTCATATTTACATTGACACGTGGCACAACAATAGATTAAAATTCTAATTTAGAATTCTAATTGGAGTTTATCTCTGCTTCACCTATTATATATATATATATATATATATATATAGATTAGTGCCTAAAAAAGGTGGGTAAAAATTGAGATCATTAAAATCCGATAAAAAAAATTGAGATAAAAAATGTAATTACCAGTTATACGTAATAATATATTAATAAGTTTAGGGTGATAAATAAAAATTTTCATCATTTTTAAGGTGATATATTGTGATTAGTACATACTCTAATGACAAATATTTGTTCAATTAACAACTTAAATTGTGAAAAAAAAAATTATTACGTTACAATCTATTTTGCAGAAATTAGCAATATATATTAATCAGTAAATATTGTTACGCAATAAATTTTTCGATGTTTTTTTAATAATTGCTATTGAAATGACAAATTGTGAATTAGTGTACATTAAAAATGATGCCAATAAGACGTTATATTAATCACAATCTACCATCTCAATTGATTGTAAAAAAAAAAAATTGTGAAATTTGCCTATCAATAACGACAGTAATTTTAGTTTTTAAAGGGTTTAGGCCTAATCTCCCTTTGCTCCCTAGTCCCAATAACAAGCCAAAGGCAAAGTTTTTAAGGGCATCTCCAGTAGGTTCTCCAAATTTTTGTACTATTTAGAGAATGATCAGTGACATTTAGTTTTTATCTACCTATTTTTTCAAATACACATTCCAATAGGTTCTCTATCCTTTTTTTTATATCTCATTTAAATATTATTTCATTATTCTTTTTTATTCTTTTTTTAATCATCATATATTCTTTTTTTTAATAATTATATTTTTCAATAAGAAGTGTTATGTTCACAATATTTTACGCAATCCTTTCACAACAAAATTTATGTGAAAAGTTGTTACTAATTCTAATTTAAATCCACTATTAAAATTATTTTTTAATTACCAATATTAACTAATAACAATTTATTACTTAAAATTTATTGTAAAAATATTATAAAAATATTGTGATAATATTTTTCAATTAAGTTTTTTTTTAATATTATTTTTCTTTCTTCTATTTCGTCCTTATCCGTAGGTTTCATTTCTTTTCTTTTTCTTTTTTTTCTCCTCCACACAAGTGTCCTATCTCTACCTGGCACTTTTATTTTCTTTTTCTCCTCAGGAACATTCCAGCAACTCACGTTTACTTAACATCAGAGAAGAGAGAGAGAGAGAGAGAGAGAGAGAGGAGAAAGACTGCAAGGCCGGCCGAGATCGAGGTCGCTGAAAGGATAAAGCCGGTGGAGATCGGCGTTCGCCATGCAGCACTACCACGTCTGCCGCCCCACCGCCGCTCGTCCTCCTCCCCACTACCAGGCTGGGTCAGATCGGCTTCTTCTTCTTCTTCTTCTTCTTTTTTTTTTTTTTTTTTTTTTTTTTTCATATTTGCTTGTTCTGATTCAACTTTATTGTAAGAATTGGATTTTTTTTTTGTGTGTTTTGTGTTTGGATTATGTGAGACGTTTTGTCAGAGTGAAGCAAAGAAACTGGAACAAAGAGATGAGAGGAGAGAGGAAGAATTTTTATTTTTTATTTTTTATTGAGATGTATGAATTTTTTAAGTGTAAAAATTCATTTGGAAGTTTCATAACTTAATTCTATAATATCCTCATCTTTTTCCTTAGTTTGATTGGAAAACAAACAGATGGATAGGTTCTTTTCTTTGATTGAGGAGATCTCTTATACTCGCGCATCACTTGTGCAAGTTGTTTTGGCATCTGAAATTAATGCCTTGTTGTACAAGTTTCTTTTAATATTCTTTGCTTTCTGTTCATACAGTTTTGTATTTTGATGCATCATACATATGTATATATATGTTAGAAGGTTGGATAGTTTTGAGAAGAAATCTACAAGGAACTGTTTATTGATCAGTTTGGTTTTTGAGAAAATGGAGTATCTTGCATTGCTTCAAAATGGTCTCGTTGTTTTGTTAACTATTGCTTTCTCTTGGAAGCTTATTACATGCATGTGGGGCTCCGTGAAGATGGAGAAGGAACCAATGAAAGTATTGGTCACTGGTGCTGCAGGCATGCTAGCTCAACCTGATAGTCTATTTGGTTTTTCTTGGTCCTAGCTAGAAATATTTGATTGTCTTGTTATCATCATGAAACTCAATATTAGAAATTTGAATGCCTTTTATATTATTATATATTTATGTTTGCTGAATTTCTGAAACAGTCATCTAAATTTTCATTCAAATTGACAAATATGAATGTTCTCCAAATGATAAACCCCAAATTTTCCAATTTTGTATGATTGCTTAATGAAATTAGGATACTTGTTGTTTTTTGGTTTCCTCATTATGGTATCTTTAGCTCATATAGATATCATTTATTGGCTTTGTTAGAATCAATGGTCAAATGATAAAATTTACTTTTTCCTACCTGCTTAAACTATTAAGGCAAATGCTAATTTACCAGGTTTCTCCTTCATGGGAGTTAAAGTCAAAACTGACCCCAATTGTTAATAAGTGAAATTTATGGAATTTGTTGCTTTGTATTTTTTATAAATATGTTAAAATCATCATCCAATTTTTCATGATTTTTGTCTCAATTTTTGTTAAAAATTATCTACAAAAAAGTATTTTAATTATTTTACTTCAAATTTATCCTTAACTTAATTTGAAAATCCTGTTTTCTATTCAGTTTATGACTTCCTGCACTGCTGTTCTGTGATGTAATTCTTAATGAAACTGTTTAAATCTGTGGTTTTCTTTGAAGATGAGTTTGACTTCCATTTCTGATTTCTGTAGATAATCTAAAGAAATCCTAAAAATTGTAACTGTTTTGTTGTTGAAATAATCATTGTATTATCTTATACATTGTTGTCTTTTTGAAATAGTTGGAAAGAATGAGAATTGAAAAAAAAAAGCTTGATTTATATCAAGATGACTGTTGTCATTATGTAAAGGAGCAAGTGCATTTGATTTTTCAATTCTATAGGTTTGGTATTCTTTCTTCTAGACATGATAATATATAGTTTGTGTATCTGTAGCTCAAAATTTTGATTTTGTTCAACAGGGCAAATAGGTTATGCCATTGCTCCAATGATTGCAAGGGGAATCATGCTGGGTCCTGATCAGCCTGTGATTCTGCACTTGCTTGATATTGCACCGGCAGCTGAAGCCTTGAATGGGGTAAAAATGGAATTGCTGGATGCTGCCTTTCCTCTTCTGAAAGGTATGTCTCTTATCTTGAGAGCTAACTCTAGGTAGATAGAACTATACTCTCCCCTGAGGTTTCTTAAATTGTCATGAACATGGTTCAATAGAGGTGCATGCTACCACGGACGTCACTGAAGCTTGTAAAGATGTCAATATTGCTATTATGCTTGGTGGATTCCCACGGAAGGAAGGTATGGAAAGGAAGGATATGATGTCTAAGAATGTGCCTATTTACAAGGAACAAGCTTCGGCATTGGAGGAGCATGCTGCTTCAGATTGCAAGGTGACCCCATAAATACACTTGAGTGTGTAGATTTAAGATTTTAGGGACACCCACACAGCCATACTCAGTTTGGAATATTATCAGTTCACCTTACATAGATTTGTACTTTTTGTATACATAGCTCCATTTACTTTAAAAATTAAAAGTCATGAAAGTGGATGTTCTGAGATGTTTTGAAGTTTAAAAAGAGAATACATATTGGTTCTGTTGATGCTGATTGATATCATTGGATAAGATTGATGCTAATGGATCTGAGACTTTTTTTAGGATTTTATTTATTTATTTATTTTGTATTTAACGAAAATTTTTATGAGGTATTTCCTTTTTTTACTTGATTGTGAAGTTATTTCCCTTCCTTTTTTAATTTAATTTCACTATAGTAGAGAGGTTGATCTTAAAATTTGTTGGAATTTTTACTTCCAATGCTTTGTGTTGAATACAAGCATATCTCTGTTACTTTGCTTGGTACTAACTCAAAGCGGTCTTAAGTGCTGATTCTTGGGTTTTATCCCTCTCTCCACGTCTTGGCGTTGATTGATGGGTTTTATCCTGTTTGTTTTTATTTTACTTCCCAAAAACACATTCCCATTGAAAACTGGCGTCCTGCTCCTGCACCACCTATAACTAGATGCCCCTAGGCCATGATAAAAATTAGTGAATCAAAAAAACTAATGAGTTTAACATCCTTTCCCATTATTATTAGCTTGTAATAATTTGTCCCAGTACATTCCTTGTCTCGCTATCATTTCCTGTCCATACTCTTTGGCATGGTCTGTTGCTTCCATTAGTTGTAATCGCTCTGTAGCATGCCTTTTGGCATGTCCTCTGACCATTACCTGCTTTGGTAATTGATACAATCTGAATGTCTATATCTTGGTTAATGTTACTATTTTAAGTTACATCCTGGAGGGACACTTGTGCTCAAATTAGTAATATTGCTAAGCTACCTAATCTAGAGTCCCTTTACATCATAAGAATAATTGATCAGACATTCTTTATATTGCATGAATTATACTATTTCCCTAGAAAGAAAAATCTTTCAGTCATCAGAGAGCAGTGTTTGTCCTTTCTTTCCAGATTGAAGAAGTATGTGTATCCGAATTACTAGTTCTCCAGCCCCCTCACTCACTCTGAAAATGGAAGAACAAGAAGCTGCCATGAAAATGCACCATTCAAGCAAATCTTAATACTCTAAATATTTATGTTTGTATCTTTTGATCCTCTCAAATCTTGTGTCTCTATGTGCTATCATTGACAACATAATTGTGCATTTTCGAGTCTAGTTTCCAGCTTATTAATGAACATATTCAGTGAAAACCAGATTTCCTCTATGTCTGTTTCCAACTTATTTATAATCAATCATATTGTCAGATTTCTAACAATTACAAATGTTGAAAGATTGAAATCTTTAAAGAGTTTTTTTTTTTTAATCTTCACTTTTATGCAGCTAATTTTTTGAATTAATATTGTTTCCTATGTTGATGCCCTTTCATTGCTTTATTATGCAGGTGCTAGTTGTTGCTAACCCTGCAAACACCAATGCTCTCATCTTGAAAGAATTTGCTCCTTCAATCCTAGAGAAAAACATCACGTGCCTAACACGACTTGATCATAACAGAGCATTAAGTCAAATAGCTGAGAGACTAAAGGTTTATGTTACTGATGTCAAGAACGTAATCATCTGGGGCAATCACTCTTCAACTCAATATCCGGACATCAATCAGGCAACTGTCACCACCCCAAATGGAGAGAGACCAGTCAAAGAACTTGAAACTGACGATCATTGGTATCTCAAAATATCCAACATGTTTATTTTTTGCCACTTTCACTTGTTTAAATTATTTGGAGACATAGGTTGATAAAGTACCTTTAAGTATTTAAATGGGACGTAGAGCAGGCATACGGTTCAATCCTCCAAATTTAGACCACCTACATACCATAATACTATTGGTCCTAAAAGATTAAGTTCCTAGGAAATGATGAATTATTTAACAATTTTTTTTGAAGAAAAAAAAATTTATGGATTCTAGTAACTGTAGCAATCCCTCCCCTCAAGATAAATAGTGATTGATCATCTACGAAGACAAAATTGCTCCATTGAATTAATGGCTCTCCTTAGATTGTCATGCTTCTTTTAAGCAATAGCTTGGGGTGCAATGTCAATTAGTACCTACATGCCATTTTCCTAACCCAGGGATCCCAATCTTTAGGGTGTAGGTGGTAACAATTTTTATACCTGAGTTTGTACTTACCAAAAAAAAACTTAGTCTTAAGTTTGTCTTGCACCCTTTTAGAGCATCCGTACCAGTTGGTGTATAATAGAAAAATATGTGAAATTTACACATTTAAGCCCCAAAACTACCCGCACCAGTCCTATATTAGGACCTGGCTTTATATTTTGAAAAGTTATTGAACTCCAAAGTTTTAGGTTGGTGTTGGGTACATTTGGGTGCATGTTGAATATTTAGGTTGCAACTCTTTGCAGAGTCTTCAACAACACAGTTATGTTGACCATCTTCACATCTCTATGCATCCTTGTCAGGCTATTTACTTTGCTTCCCTTTCTGTTATTTATTTATTTAAATTGTGTGTGTCATAGGTTAAAAAACGAGTTCATCAACACTGTACAGCAGCGTGGCGCAGCCATTATCAAGGCTCGGAAAGCATCAAGTGCATTGTCTGCTGCAAGTGCTGCTTGTGATCATATGCGTGATTGGGTTCTCGGGACTCCCAAGGTTGATTCTCTTTCATCTCAAATAGCATTTGATCATGCAGAACTTATTTGCTTTTATATTCTTTTTTTTTTTTTAATTATTATTATCTTTTGTAAATCTTCCTTTGGCTTTGTAATTCAGGGAACGTGGGTTTCCATGGGAGTGTATTCTGATGGTTCTTATGGGATCCCAAAGGATATTATTTACTCTTTTCCTGTTAAATGTGAGAAAGGAAAATGGTCAATTGTGAAGGGTAAGTTCTGTGGCTTCTATATGTTGTAAATGTTACTTCTTCTTTCCTTAAGAGTTGAACTGCTAATGTTTCTGAAGCTACAAATCACATAATATCTTAGATCTAAATAATGGTTTCAGAGCAAAGGTAGTTGTTGAAGAGAGCAAGGATATATATTTGGAATATATGGACTATATAACAATGAAATGCACAAAGCTCAGAACTCCTAGTTACTGATGAGCAATCAACGATGATATAAAACGAGGGCTAAGAGTAATACAATCTAGGATTCATGAATGAATAGTTATTATTATGATAGCCTACTATACTTTTGTGTTAGCAATTAGCATGTTATATATTCCAAAATGCTGTGACAAATGGTCCAAATGTTTTAATACTACTTGCATGAGACTATTTCTGTGCATTCAGTGTTTGGAACTTGTTTATGCATTGGCAGGGCTCAAGATCGATGAGTTCTCAAGGGCAAAGATGGATGCAACAGCAAAAGACCTCATTGATGAAAAAGAAGTTGCCCATTCATGCCTCAACTAACAATGAACCCATCTTCCCTTGGAGAATAATGAAGAAGACTTGATAATGCATGAAAAGAAAAAAGGGATTTCCAATTTCCATCCTAACTTTATGTACAAATTTTATCAGTCACTTAAGCTTTGGAACAATGACAGAACAAGATATGTCCTGATTTATCTTATTTCATGTGATAGCAAAAGTGTAGACTAGTTCACCAAGCACCTCCCCAAATCCAATAGTCAGTTCCATGTTACTATTCATGTTTTCATTGACTTTATATTATTTCATTAAGTCCTAAAAAAAAAAATCAAATTTATAAAGTTTAAAAAAAAAAAAATTATTATAGGTCATATGACTTAGAATTTGAATTCACTTACCATTATGCTCGGCTAGAGCAGCCAACAAATTTTGATTAAATTATGTTTGATCTTATCTAAATAAAATTTAAAAATTTTGATTAAGTTATGTTTGATCTTATCTAAATAAAATTTAATTAAACCATGTTCGATGATAAGAAATTGTTTTAAAAAAATCAAAAGTGTAAGTACAAGTACTATTCAAGCGAGGCATTTTATTTTACATTAAAAGCACTAGGAGTTTTAGTGTTTTACTGTAAACTGATATAGTAGAACTTGTAGTACTATAACATTACTCTAAATACACTCAAGTTTGTTTTGTTAAATCCAGCTAAAACGAAATATTATTTTAGCATAAATGATTTGTTAAAGATGATTAATTCTAATACATTAACTTGCATAAATTGTAAAGAAAAAAAAAATCTAGACTGTTACAAATTAATTACATATCCCGCACTATGCGACTAGCTAGTATCATATGATAAATAAAGTATTTAGCTTGATTGAGGTGGTTCGAAGTGGGTGTTGCATTCAATGGAATTATTTCATAACTTAATTCTATATTCTTATTTTTCTCCTCAGTTTGATTGGAAAACAAACAGATGGATAGGTTATTTTCTTTCATTAGGGAGATCTCTTATTATACTTCTGCATCTCTTTTTTTTTTTTTTTTTTAAGAAGAATACTTCTGCATCTCTTATGCAAGTTGCTTTGGCATTTGAAATTAATGCCTTGTTGTAAAAGTATCTTTTTATATGCTTTGCTTTCATTCATATATTTTTTATTGATGCATCACACACACACACATATATGCGCTGCAAGTTAGGATTGTTTTGTGAAGAAATCTACCAAAGAAACTGTTTATTGATCTGCTTGTTTTTGAGAAAATATAGAGTATCTTGACTTGCTTAAGAAGGGCCTCATTGTTTTATTTTCTATTGCTGTTGGGCTTTGTGGAGCCTAGCTTATGTTTGATCCGGTTGACGACCCGACCCGAACCGAATAATGTTGCGTGGTTTTTTAATGGGAGATTTTCTAAGGCTTAGTCCATGGAGCGGAGGCTTGGGCTGACAAGATGTAGAAAACGCAGTTTTGTTGATTAGGGCTTAGTGTAGTCGGTTTTGTGTGAGAAGAAAGAATAGTAGCCGCACTTTGTATTTTTCCCTAATAATAGTGAAATCTCTGCAATTTCGTGGACGTAGGCAAATTGCCGAACCACGTAAATACTATCTTGTGCGTATGATTACTTTTATTTGGCGTGTATTTTTCTCTATTTTTGTTTCTCACAGGTTTAGAAATAAGTGGAAATTCCCTACAATTTCTTTATTGTAAAAGCTTATTCCATACATAGAACCATTTTAGGATTTGTTTGTCTTCATGGAGTATCTTGAATTGCTTCTAAAGGGTCTCGTTGTTTTGTTTCCTATTGCTTTCTGTTGGATGCTTATTAGTTATTACATACAAGTGGAGCTTCCGGAAGATAGAGACGGAGCCAATGAAAGTATTGGTCACTGGTGCTCCAGGCATGCTAGCTCAATATGATATTCTATTGCTTTTCTTGGTCCTTGCTAGAAATATTATTATATCTCCAACTTAGATAGCTGAACCTAGAACTTTATTTATTTTCCCTGAATTTCTGAACCATATTTATCTAAATTTTATTCCAATTGACAAAAATGAATGTTCTCCTAATGTGAAACCTCAAAAGTTCCTTTTTTGCATGATTGCTTAATCCAAATATGCTTGTATGCTTGTGGATACTTGTTTTCTTTTTTCAGTCTTTTGGTATCTTTAGCTCATATATACATATTTCAATTATTTGTTTTGTTAGAATAATGGTTAAATAATTACTATTTGTTTTTGAAAAGGTAACGCTTAAATAATGCTACTATTTTTGTTTGAAAATGAGTTTAAATGACTTTTCTGTAGATAATCTAAAGAAATCTTTCAAATTTTAACTGTTTTGTTGTTGTTATAATCATTATTATCTTATACATTGAAGTCTTTTTCAAATAGTTGGAAAGAATGAGAATTGGAAGAAAAGAGTGTCTTATATCAAGATGATTGTTGTTACATGTCACTATATCAAGGACCAAGTGTATCTAATTTTCAATTGTGTAATGTGTATCTCAAAATTTTGATTTTGTTCAACAAGGCAAATAGGTTATGCCATCCTTCCAATGATTGCAAGGGGAGTCATGTTGGGTCATGATAAGTCTGTGACTCTGCACTTGTTTGATAATATCGAGTAGGCAGATGAAGCCCTGAATGGGATAAAAATGGAATTGATTGAGGTTGCCTTTCCTCTTCTAAAAGGTATGTCTCTTATCTTGAGAGATAATTCTAGGTAGATAGAATTATTCTCTCTCCCTAAGGTTTCTTAAACTGTCATGAATATGTTTGGATAGCTTGTAAAGATATCAATATTGCTGTTATGCTTGGTGGATTCCCACGGAAGGAAGGTATGGAAAGGACAGATATGATGTCTAAAATTGTGTCTGTACATGGCTCAAGCTTTGGCATTGGGCAAGCATGCTGTTGCGGATTGCAAGGTGACCTCATAAATGCACTTGAGTGTGTAGATATGATATAATTTATATAAGAGTTTAGAGACACCCACACTAGTTTCTGTCAGTATTGAAGCAAAAGAAAGATCTCCAATTAAAAACCCCAGCAATAAAAATTTCAGCATAACAATCATCCACACGACAACTCGAAAGAGGTAGTAACAAAGTGTTAAAAGGGAAACAAAAAACATTAAGCAAAAGAATAGAGCACAAAAAGAGCTGGGATTTAGAGATATCTTAGCCGAATCATCCAGGTTTTGTCAGTATATATATACTGTGAGGAGAGGAAGACAGGAAGGAAGGAAGTTAGATAGGCAACGGTTACTGCAAAACCGTGGAGCAGGAAGGTGAGGAGATTTTCACGGGATCAAATGGTATCAGATTCCTTCCCTTCACGGTTTCAAACATTCTGGTTTTCCTGAGGTTGAAATGATCTGAAACTGTAGAGCAGAATTTCAAACCGTCTGTTTGTCCTTAAAATGATGCATAATCGTAGAGCAGAGAGGTGAGAGAAATTCAAACTGTCTGTTTGTCCTTTCCTTTTGTTCCTGTTCCCCATGCTTTCTTCAAAATCCTTTGTGAAACCCTTTTTCACGGTTTCAATTTTCTTGTTTATCCTTAAGTTGAAAAGGCTTTGGGTTTGGGCTTTATAGTAGAACTAAATAGATAAGAAGTGGACTTTATGGTAGAGATAGGGCTGTGATTTATTATATAGATTTACTATTATTTTGAAATTTATAGATTTCTTATTATTCTGAAATTTAAAAAACCATTTTAAAATTGTAGGACCAATAAAAAAATAATGGAAATAACATGGACATTGACGTGGCTTAACATGAGCGCAATAACATATGTGGAAGTTTATGAGGTCCTGCCATGTGGTCCTCTAATTTTGCATTTAGCTTCTTCTTTTTTTAACTCTCTATATTAAAATTCTTTTACTTTCACCCAAAAGATCAAATTAACTTATTTTTACTGTTATCTCTTTAACTCTACAATACCAAAACGACGTCGTTTGAGCCTGATATTAATTTTAATATTAGTTCCAAAACGACGTCGTTTTGGTATTAGATTAAAAAAAAAAAAAAAAAAACTTGTAACGTTGTCGTTTTATAAACCCTAAATATTTTTTATCCCCATCCCAATCAATTTTGAATCTCTCTTTCTCTCTCTCTTCCTGTTCGTCTTTCTTACCCAAGCATCTCTGCCTCTCCTCTCTCTCTCCTCCCTCTTCAGCCTCCGCCACTTGCTATCAGTCTGTCACCATTCTTTACTGCTTGATGCTTTGTTCTTGGAGTTTCACCCTCTCCGCTCCCCCTTATTCTATCAGGTTTGTTAATTTATTTTCCTTTGATAGTTTTGTTTCATCTTTTATGTCTTAGGTTTAGTTTAGTTTAGTTTTTTTTTTTTTTTGGTGATTTAAATGGTATATTTTTTAGAGAGATTGTGAATTTGTGCATATTTTGTTTGTTTTCTTTCGTGTATGTTTTATTTTTTTGTGTGCAGAATATTTGGGTTATCTAATGATTATGTTGTGGTTTGGGAGTGTTAAATTCTGTGTTTGGATTCTGAGAAAATTGAGGAATTCACCGAACTAACCCCACCGAACTGGTATCTTGCACCGCACCTTGTGCAGACCGGTTTTACTACTCCGGTGCGGTCAAGCACTTAGGGAAACCGCACCTTATAGGTGCAGTAAAACACTCTCATAACCGGCTGCGCCGCGCCGCATCGCACCGCACCGCATCGTGTACAGGCGTACTCACGCAAATAGATAGAGAACAAACTTAACAATTTTCTCAAAATTAATAAATAGATAATATTTCTATTATAATTTCTACTTACTATTTATTAATTCTATAATTTTTTTATATAAGAAATTCATTGCTATATAATTTATAGTTTATAGTTTATATAATATTCTTGGGGGTTTAAGTGGTTATATATCTAAATTTATATTCATTGGAATAGTGAATGAGTTTTGCTCATATTAACTAGTAATTCAGTACTGGGTGTAACTTGTTGTTGGATATTAGCACATACAAATGAGACTACCATGGATAATTGATGAAAAAGTAAATTTGAGTGCACTATCATAAGCTTAGACTAAAGCATATTGTAGGTTTGGGAGTGAAAATAAGTGTATTTCTAGAGTTTTCTTAATTAATTAGATTACCCTTCTTCAATCTTTGATCAAGTCAGTCACATCAAAGATTGTAATACAAATTTTATAACACGTCTAATTTGTTTTATTGGACTAAATCCATGTGAATGAGTGAGACCATATATAGTGCCTCTTAAAATGGTTATTTGACTTTGGAAATTTACTGTTTAGTTTAAGAGTTGTACATTAAAGTTGACACATCAATCAATATCAATATCTAATCTAATCTAATCTAATTCTGTATATAAAAGTATAAGCTTTTAAGGGGTGCTGTCATGTTTGGAAAAATGCTCACTTAAATTGCTGATACGTTTACCATTAGAAAGCGATAAATTATATTATTTGTGAATACAAGTCTACAACACCGTTTAAAAGCCTCTCTATAAAAAAAAAAAAAAAAAATTTATCCAGTTAAAATACTATTCACACAGAGATAGAAATGAAGAGAGAGAGGGAGGCGATAAAGAGAGAGAGGCGATGAGGCCTGGGACGCGGAGAAAGAAACAGAGAAAGAGGCAGAGTTCTAAGGCGCCAAGAGAAAGAGAGAAATATCTAAGGCCGTCCATTGTGCGGGGAAAGAGAATAGAGTTTGTCGGAACCATACACTGAACAGCAAAAACAATCCCCTTCGCTCCATATTCGGAAGGTACACATTGAATTTTCCTGGAACTTCTTACTGGCGAAGAGAGAAATATCTAAGGCTGGCCATCACCATCAGTTTCGCCACCACCGTCCGTTCCCTTGCCAGATTTAGACCACCAGATCGCCGGAATCGACATCGACAACGGTACATTATTTTCTCAATTTTTTAGGTTTGAGTATAAAACATTACTTTTAATTGAGTTTTTTTTTTTTTTGTTCGGTAGGTTTAGATTTGATTCGTTTTTGTTATGGGTTTTGGATTCTCTATCAAAATGTTTGTTTTCTCAATTTTAGATATTTGCTTTTGTATTGTTTATTTAGATTACAGAATTCACTAAAAATATTGATTTTAGTTTGGGTACTTCTATTTCTAATCTTAACGAAATCTTTGGGATTAAATAAGTATAGAATTGAATGTTGCATTGATATTTATTTTAGGTTTTTTTGCCGTATACGGTATACCCATAACCAGTATTTTTTTTTTTTTTTTTCAAATCTGGGGATTGAATATGATTTAGGTTTGAATTTTTTGGTTTGATTGCTTTAGATTTAGTTATTTGAGTTAAAAACTTAAAATGCAATCGAAACTTGAAAGGCTTGAGATACAGAGATAGGAGAGACAGAGTTTATCAAGAGATAAATATTTAAGGCCGGCCATAACCATCAGTTTTTCCTCTGCCATCCATTCCCTCGCCAGACTTAGGCCACTGGAACCACAATCACAAAGAGAAACAGTTCGTAAGGCGCATAACGGAATGAGAGAGACTCAAAGTTCTAAGGAAAAAAAATCAGTTCTAATTCTTATTTTTCAGATTTGTTTATTCCTTTTTTTTTGGTAATTCTGTTGTTCTCTTCTTTCTTTCTTCTTATTCTCTGAATTCTATTTGGTTTTTATTTTCTTTCTTCTGACTTTTTTTTTTTGTCTGCAACCAGGTAGAATAGCAGTTGCTGTTAAAAACTGTTTTAGTATCAAACAGGAAAAATTTGGGGCTTTTACAATAACGATGTAGAGATTTGAGATTATGAAGTAGAGAGAGAAAATTTTAAAGTCTTCACACACAGTCAGTTTGCCGAAATCGTTACCTGTAAAGTTCTGTTTTTAATTTTTAATGAAATACTTCGTTTGATAGGAGCACATTGTATTAGAAGAAATTTTTGAAGAACGAAGTGGATTTTCAACAGAAAATGCTGAAGTGATTGTGCAAATTCAGTGGCTATGGCCAAGAGAAGAAGTAAGATTGATCTTTATTTGTCCAATTTTGTATACTTAGCACTGATAATTTACCAGGGGAAATGATATGAACTTTTTTTCCCCTCAAAATTCACAATGCATATAACAGTGAAAGCCAATTTTGAATTCATAAACAAGCTTGGAGTTGATTGGTGATGCTTCCATGACAGGGATATAGTCCCTGATGGCAAAACCCTGGAGGTGAGTCATCTTTTAGGTCATTGTGCTAAAAGGAGGTGAAATTCCTGTTGCTTACTCAATTTAATCAATGGAATCAGAAGCAGATGTGAAAATTTTGATTTTTTGTTGTTTCTAATTTATTTTTGATAATATTGAGTTGTTTTTTCTATAGAATTTAAGAATCTCCCACAAAACCAGTCATTTGGCATTGTTATCTTTGTAACAGGAAAGTAACGCAAACTTGGATGAAGTAGTGGCCCTTGCCAAGGAGCTTCAGGAAATCTTATATGAATTGTCTTTGGATTTTTATATTTAGTGGTGGGCGAATTCTTTGTACTTTTGAAGCTTCTTGGTATATATAGCTGTTATACTTGGTTCAAATTCTTTGTGTATTTGACAATGCGTGTGCCATTCTCAATTTTTGTGAAGTTTTGGTAGGAATGAGTTTTGGCACAAATGGCACTTCCTTCCCCCAAGTTGCAAGGTGAGATCGTGGATTTTAAAACCCATTGGGTGTTTGTGTAACTCAACAATAAATTTTTTTTTTTTGTTATTCAAAATTTTTAAAAGAAAACACATTTTGTTATTTAAAGTTTGGTTTTTGTTAATTGTTTACTTGGCTTGTGGTTTATAAATGTGTTATCTTTGGAATGTTATTTGAAAATGGGAATTTTTTGGGGTCAATGTTCCAATGGAGTCTGCTTTTTTGGTTGGTGAAAGTGTTGTTTGTTTTTAAATTTTTTATGGGTTTTGTGAATTTTGATGATGAGATAAATTGTATATGGGTTATGAGGGTGATTCTTTTTCTTTTTTCTTTTTTTAATGTTAAATTAATTATTTTGCTGATTGTTTATAGTTTAGAAAGTTGTGCTGGCTTTGATGGAATGCGATGGGAAATGTTTGAGACCGTGTGAAGTTGGGGGGGGGGGGGGGAGGGGGGAATGATGAACAAGGATTAATTAAAGAAAATAGGGTCTTGGTGAAATTTTTTGGTCTTTATGGGTGTTATATGTGCAAGCTGATTTTTTACTAGAAAATTTGCTGAAGGCAACTTCACTTAAAGTTTCAGGGAAATGAGGCATTTGCATTTTCTTTTTATGGCATTGAAAGAATCTATGATAGACATAAAATTTACTTTTGGGATTAGAAACTATCAAGTTGATAAATGGACAACATGGAATATTATGTGTATACCTATGCCTGTTGAATCTATAAGAAGCCTCAGGAAACCATAAAGCTCGTCTTATTGTTATGGCAAACTAGAAAAATTTTGTTTTACTGGATGCCTAATAATGGCATGCCAAAGGAAGAAATTTTTATATTTTGTAGAATGCATGCCTGTTTGTAAATGGACTGCTTTCCCCCTCTCTCTCTGCACATGGGGTTCTATCCCCATACTCAGTTCTTAGTAATAAACCTTTAATTCTACTTTCTTTGATTTATGTAGATAATCCATTCTTTTTATATATTTTATTTTCTAGACTGCTGCAGAGTACGATTGTCAGAGAGAGAACTTTTTCAATGAGCTGGAGATTGTCTATGTTGATGTGGTATGGATATATTGATCATCATCATCATCATACATACATACATACATATATACATTTAAAATCACAGTAAGCTTGGCTCACATCATTGCTTGGTATTGGGCATGATCTGGAAGAGAAACCCTGGTGTATGATAATTGTCAACATTATATCATTACTTGAAAATTTTGAGTATATTTAAAACGAAGTTCAGTTTTTGAACCCATTTTTAAAGAACTAGAGTTTTTTTTAAAGGTTTAAAATCAACTGCCCAACACCACACCCCCCCCCCCCCCTTTTTTTCCCTCTAAATTTATTAAAATCTGATGGTTATAGGTAACCAAAGCTGAGAACACATGGAGTTTAACTTTAGTCATATTTGTACTAGGAATGAGCAATTGGGCATAGATACCTACAATTGATGATTTTTTTCCCTTTTTTGTTTTCCCAAAAATTGATCAATAACTTGCTGAGATGGGGGAGACTCCAGTGTAATTTTTTTCATGTAAACATGTGTAGTGAATTTGTGGATATAAATTAAACTTTTACTTCCTATGTTAAATTTTAATGGAAATAGTTTTGTAGTCTCTATGAGGATCAAGAATGCCCTGACTCCCTTTAGGCTCAAATATCAACACATGTTTCCTTTTTCTTGATTTTATCAATTTGAGTACATGTACTTATTGACTAACTAAAAACCTTAATAATTTAAGCATATGAATTCTGGCATTAAACCATGTGCTATTTTTGTCATATCCTGGTAAAGAAACCAAGCATACCCAATCTTCAATGACCTGTGAAGCTTAATCCTGTGTTTTTTTGCCAAGTAGAAGCAAGTTAAGGTGGGAAATTAAATTTTATGATGCATACATTCATGTAAACATTTTTGTTATTGTCAACCCTTTAAATTCCTAGATCTGTTTGGGCAAGAGATAATTTGCATAAGTTCATGATTTGTTTTTGAAGCAATTTGAAGATTAAATTGCACTAACGAGCTTGGCTCTTGATTAATATTTGTCTTTATACAGATGAAAGCAATGTGTGCTAATTAAAAAGTAAGAGTTGGGTCTTTTGTCATTTGATGAATTGCCTTGAATGTGTTTGATTATAGTTGTCAATCAGACTTACATTAGAGTTGTGAATGAGATTTACACTATGATTCAAAAGAACAAAATACAAGCCCTCCCTCAAAGCTCTTTTTAAAAAACAGATAATGCCGAGAAGAAACCTGCACTTGAACATAAATTAGGATTTGATATAGGATTATTTCAATGAATGAATTATGTGGACTGCTTAAACTATCCTTTGGAATTATTTTCCCAGTTTCAGGCTTCTTTTTTTTCTTCCTCCTTGGGTTAACAATATTGAACTTCTTCTTTTCTTTGTTTGCAAGCTTCATCTTGATGCAAACTCAGGAGTTACTCTCAAAATCGAAGGGATGTAATGTACAGCCGTTCTTGGTAATCCCATGGCTGAAAAGCACTTAGCATCAAAAAAGGATTAAAGGAAACACCCTAACAAACCTGCAAGGTAGCCTGAAGGGGATATTCTCTGTAGTTGGAGAGGGAATTTGCAGCTTGAAAGTGGATGGATTTACTGCATTCTGTATGTTGATAGCAGTTTTTCATTTTGATTTACAGGAATGTTCTCACAGATTTGGAGACTACTACCCCCCTCTTGGCTCACATATTCATCTTGCTTAATTTGTTTCTTAATAATTTGAGTTACATTGTTTACTGAAATGGGTTTGTTAGTGGGGACTGAATATGTTTCCCATCCTTAGATAGTTAAAAGTAGAAAACATAGACATGTTTGATGCCTGCAACCCATTGTTATTAATTTGAGTGACATCTTTGAGAAGAGGATCCCATGAAAATTGCATTTTCAAATTTAAACCATAACTGAATTATAGAAGTTGCATTTTATAATTTAGAGAATTAACATTAAACCTGAAGCATAAGAGCTGGACATAAAGAAATTACAACTATGCATCTTCTAGGGAGATCTAGCTATCCCCTAATGCCACTCCTACATGTGGAAGAATTACAATGAGCTTTCTAATAAAGATCCGATAAGGCGCAGGATAGGGCACAGGCCAGGCATTAGAAAGATGAATTTTCCATTGGTTTGGAAAGGTGGACATGACTCTAATGTTATAAGATTTTTTTATTTTTATTATTTGATAAGTGACTCTTTATATAGTCAATTTTCATTGATGCTTTTGATTTAATTTTAGTTTGTGGTTATTGCATATTCAATTTTAGTTTAATTTTTTTATAAAGACAATAGTTGATCTATTATATTTTCCAGTTAGGAATTGCTAAAGCTTATAGTTTAAATTGTTTAGGATTTATGAATGAACACTTATACTATATGTGTTCAAAATTTCAAATTACTATGTGTGTTCAAATTTTTTAATTAATTATCTCTTTAAGAATATTATTGGACTTCTTCTATTTCTATAATATTATTGGAATTATATTCACTTAAGTATTTAAAATCATTTGAACTAAACAAAACATTAACGGTTTACTACTAAACCTAGGACTCTTTAGTCTTTGCTTATAAGTTAGACACAGTAGTCTCCTATAATGGTTTTTGTGTTATGAAATTGTATGATAAATTTCACTTGTTCTATCATAAAATTTTGGAAAGCTTGAGCTACAATTTAATTAAGGTGAAAATACATAAGTGAGTTTATGTTCTTAACATTTGTTTTTGGTCAATTCAAACTATCTTTAGTTCATCAATTAATTAATTTCTCTTATGATGAAAGACGAATAATTATTCTTAATTTTCTTTTTTGAAAATGTAATTTACATGATTGATGAAATTAAAAACAACCATCCAAGGTGCTTACATGGAGGTGTAGATACAACTCTACAATATTGAAGGTGCTCACAGTGGCAAGCATGGGATTCCCTATGAGTTTGGATTATTGGAATGACATGTATTCATCTTAGCACCAACTATTTCATAGTTTTGACTTTGTGTGTTTGAAGTTCTATTAATTATGTGTGGCATATAGAAACTTTACCCTAGCTTGGGTAGGTTTTCTATAAATTACAATTTATTTCTCTCTGTTTCTTAAAATTAGTGATTTGCTTTTATTTTTCAATTGAAATAATAGTGATTATTGGTGTTTGCTTTGTTTTGCACGTTCTGTTTCATGCCCAAAACCATGGTGTGCCTTATGGAATGTTGGAAAGGGGTGGGTTGGAAAAGGAAAGGGTAGCGTTGTTGCACAATTGTCCCACTATGTTTGATGTGGTGCATTTGGAATGAGGGAAGTACACATCCGAAATGATTTGAAGAGATGATTAAAATTTTTAGGGGATATTGGATACTATATGTTTAAATATGCTACCATTATTTAGGTTTGAATGCATTTAATGGAAGCATGAGAACTAAGTTTATATTGAAAGTAAGCTCATTAATAAATAAAATGATCCCGCGCATTGCACGGGTTAAAAGTTAGTACCATATATAAAAGCAGAAGCCTTTAAGGAGATGCTGCCACGTTAGGAAAAAAGGCTACTTAAAATTCAGCCACGTATAGGTTAAAAAGCGATAAATTATGTTGCTTGGCAATACCACAACACTGTTTAAAAACCTCTCATTATAAATAACAAAAAATAACCGGTTAAAATTAAAGACTACACGTAAATAGAAATAGAGAGAGGCGAGAGGCCTGGGACGCAGAGAAAGAAACAGAGAAAGAGGCTGGGACACTTAGAAAGATACAGAGAGAGGCAGAATGGTAAAGACTACATCGCTTGGGCAAAAGAAATCAAAAATCTCAAAACACGATTTTGCAAACGACGTCCCTCAAATTCCTTTCTCTTAGTTTCCACTAAATCTAAGATTAGAATTCAAAGACGTTTTTCATTCTACTTTTTTTCCGAAATAAGGAGGAAGGAAGATGAAGCGGCCTTCAGCGTAAGCATGAAAAAAGCCTTCCCAGGAACTCTCGATATTATACCATTCTTTCTCGGTAATTTTCAACTAATCTCTTACCCTATAGTCTTCAATTATGTTTGCTATTAATTTAGGGATTTTTGTTGAAATCAGGGAAATATTCTAGGTTTTGTTCCTTTGCTCTCATGAATTTCAATTTCATATTTTGTTTTGTTTTGATTTTTTTTGGCTTGCTATCTGGGTCATTAGAGAAGAATAAGGGTTATTAGATAAATTATAGTGTATTTCCGTGGCATTGGAGTGTTTTTTTTAATCTAAACGTGGGAGTGTAGAATTGTGGCAGAAACTGGAGAGCGAACGACAAAGAGAAATCTGGTCAGAAATAGAAAGTGGAGAGTGGAAAAAAACTGAGATGACAATCATGCATCTATTTCTATCAGACCCGTACTCTCCACTGGTATGGTTTCTGTTTAGTGGTTATTTAAATTTGGGGACAAATATGATTTAGGGCTTGGTATTTTCATTAGATTGGATTGAATTCAGGTTTTGACTTAGATTCGGTTTTGAGTTAGGAATTTGGTTTATAATGGTTTTTAATATCAGTTATCCATCTTAGATTTGTTTTTTTTTTTTTTTTTTTTTTTTGGGGGGAGGGGGGTGGGGGGATATTTGGGTTCAATTCGTTTTGGGTGTATGTCTTTACTCTTCAGATCTTCATGGATCAATTTGGTGCTGTATCTCAACAAAAAGGTTATCATCCTTTGTTGCCATTCGTTCAACAAAAATAGGCAAAAGAAAAGGAAACTCTTCCCCTTTTCTTGCTTTGTTCATTTCGTTTCTGCAACTTCATACACACAAGGTCAGCATAATGTTGTTCCTGTTTCAGATACTCTTTCCGTGTTTAGTTGTTTGCTGTTGTATCTATGATGTTACTAAATTGGACCCGATTTGAATTTTTGGGTTTCTTTGTTTGCAGATAAAAATTTGCACTGTTCTACATATTTGTTTTTATTGCATTTGACATGTTCGATGAAATCCCTCTTAGACTTAATATGTGATGTTTGGATTTAATTTTCCCCACCCCATATTGTGATAAATATAAATGATTTATTCATTTATCTTCAATGAATATGAACAAAAGTTTAGAAGGATGAAGTCTAGAAGATATTTGCATGGTGGATAAAATGAATTTTGAACCAAATGTGATGCAATTGGTAATATTACATAACATGTACACAGTTTTTTTTTTTTTTTTTCCATAGCTAACAGTCCTCCAAGAATTTCTCAGGCATTTTCTACCCAAACATCAACCCAACTTCATGTAATTGATGGTCCTTACGTTAAAAATATTGTTCTAATGGTAATGGTAACTACATTTTTGTTACATGCCAAAGCCACATAGTTCCACACGCCAAAGTGTACTTACCCAACCCATTGTTAAAATCCTGACTCAATAAGGAATACACCAAATAAGAGTATGTGGATAATAAATGCTCAAGGGAGGTTTAAAGTGAGGTCAGAATATTTTTTGCAACAAGGGGTGATGTCAAGCACAGAAATCAGTCTAGAAGAAGAAGTGATGGAATTTGAAAATACTATGGAAAACAACTTAGAAAATTTTACCTACTAAATGCAGGTTATAAGAGTTGGGATAGTAGCTTGATGCCAGATTAGCCAGTGAGGGAGATAGAGGAGAGTGAAGGAGAGAGAGAGAGAGAGAATAAGAAAGATAAGAAAAAGCTTCAGATTACTACACCAACACTGCCCAATATATATATTTCTAAAATTTGTGTTTTGAGTAGTTGATAGGCTAAATCTAGAAAATTTAGAATACATTTTATGGAATTTCTCATAGAAGCTTTATTGTTTTCTAAAATAAATTTGTTGTTTGTTGTTTATTTCCCTATTTGATGCAGAAAGCTAAATATACAAACAGTTATTCTTTTTTTTCCTTCTATAGTGATTTTAATAAGATAAGAATGATCTTATTTTGTAGTTAATATTTTCATTTGTAGATTAGGAGCTGCATTCTAAAGAATTATGTTCATCCATCCTTTATAAAGACAAACCATGTCATCATTTATGACAGTAATAAAAATGATCGATTGATATTGATATTAATTCAAATGTTATAAATATTGCCTTACCTAATGACAATAGTAAGCTAGAAGTTTAGTTTTTATTTTATTTGTAAATTCTTACAATCATGGACCAACAAAATTAGTGATCTGCTATTTGCTCCAAAGTTAAGATTGATAGTATTATTGACATGTAGGGGTAGAAAAAAGTTTTAAACACCCAAAAGGGGATATGGTCGGCAAGATTACCATCATGCAATTGCTGCTGAAAAACTGCCAAACTTAGATCTTTTTGTAAGTTTTTGCTTCCTTTTAATTTGCTTCTTCTATTTGATTTGTAAAAAAAAGTTGGGATTGTCAAATGATCATCGTCCCATTTTTGTTATATCTGTGGCCTTTTGTAATTTCCTGTCACTGAATTATTTAAAACCTAAGTTTTGAATGTGTTTATATCTATAATTATTAATAGCTTTGAATTTATTTTCTTATGCTCAACCTATACCATTCCAATGTAAAGAGTTATTGTAGTTCTTTGTTTGTATTGATCAAAAGAAAGTAATACTCTATAGGACTACTGTAAAAAAAATATGATTGTGATTTTTTTTTTCCAGCTAGCCTGGATTCTTTATGTTGCATCACAAGGTGGCTATTACACTCTCAACATGCTTCAACAACCCAATTCACTAACCCTCCTTTAACAAACAATTTGCCTGAAACTTATAACAACTTGCCAGAATCTTTCACCAATTATTCCTACTGGCAAGCACCTGATATATCAAATGTGACTGGGGATGTTGTAGCAGTCTTAGATGATGGTGGAAGCTTTGGAATTGTTTTTGGGGAATTTTCGGATGGTGCTGTGTATGTGTACAAGAATGATAATGATATAGGTGGATTGTCAGCAACCTCAAATATGACAAGAAGGTCAGCAGTTTTTCAAAGATTGTCACTTGAGACCAATGGAAATATACGTTTGTATAGATGGGATGGTGTAAATGGCTTGCGCCAATGGGTGCCAGAATGGGCTGCAGTTTCGAATCCATGTGATATTGCTGGAATTTGTGGCAATGGGGTATGTAATTTGGATAGAAGCGAGACCAATGCTTCTTGTACATGTTTACTGGGTACTTCTAAGGTAGAAGGTCGTAGTCAGTGCTTGGAAAACTCATCGTTGATTGGTAAATGTGATTCACAGCATAAATATTCAACATCCGAGTTTAGGATTTCAACGGTGCAGCAAACCAATTACTGTTATTCTTATTTTTCTGTAATAGCAAATTATAGTGATATTGCCACTGTGTCAAAGTGTGGGGATGCATGTTTATCGGATTGTGTGTGTTGCTTCTGTTTATGGGCTTGATGATGGGACGCCTTATTGTTGGGTGTTGAGGAGCTTGAACTTTGGTGGGTTTGAGGACGCTGACTCAACTCTCTTTGTGAAGGTTAGGTCTAATGGTTCAAACACACCAGAAGGCAATTCTGGGGGTTCTTTGGAAGGGTCCAAGAATGCAAGAGAGAAGGTCTTGATCATTCCAATTGTTCTCAGCATGACAGTGCTCATTGGACTGCTTTGTTTGTTATTATACTATAACATTCATAGAAGAAGAGCTTTAAAGTGAGCCTTGGAGTGCTCCTTGATCTTATCAGGTGCTCCATTGAATTTTAGCTACCATGAGTTACAAACCCGGACATGGAATTTTAGCCAGTTGATTGGAACAGGTAAGCATAGAATACAAAGCTAATTTCAACAAACAGAGGAATGAAACAGAGGATGTTGTATTAATTATATAGTTTTTTTTTTATCATGTACATTGCATTAAAGTAATGCTTCTTTTACAGGAGGATTTGGGAATGTATATAAGGGAAGCCTAGCAGACGTGACTCTAGTTGCAGTGAAGAAACTAGATAGGGTGTTGCCTCATGGCGAGATGGAATTTATAACTGAGGTGAACACTATTGGCTCCACGCATCACATGAACTTGGTTCGACTCTGTGGATAGTTTTTATTATAGTTTTGACATAAATGTAACATCTAAAAATGTCCGCTGGGTATGAAATATACTTTCTTTTTTTTTTTTTTTTTTTTTTTGAGCTTTATGAATGATATGTTTTAAAGCTGAGTGGACATTTTGAGATTTACACTACTTTGACTTAAAAGAACAAAAAACTAAGCCCTCTCTCAAAGTCTTTTTAAAGAATAGAGAATGCCAAGAAGAAATCTGCACTTGACCATAAATTAGGATTTAATATTGGATTATTTCAATGAATTATGTGGACTGCTTAACCTATCCTTTGGAATTGTTTTCTTAGTTTCAGGCTTCTTTTTTTTCTTCTTTCTTGGGTAAACAATATTGAACTTCTTCTTTTCTTCATTTGCAGCTTCATCTTGATGCCAAACTTGGGATTTAATGTCAAAATCAAAGTTTGAGAGGGAATTTGCAGCTTGAAAGTGGATGGATTAATTGCATTTTGGACGTTAATAGCAATTTCCCATTTTGATTTGCAAGGACATTCTCACAAATTTAGAGACTACTACGTCCCTCTTGGCAGATATGTTCTGAGTAACCTACTTACAATGAACATAAACCATAATATTAAATTTGTATCAACAAAAAAGGTGTCCTCACACACTTTATATATAAAAGAAACTGAGGAAACATGAATTTTTTATAGTTATATTTTTTTTTCAGCTTCTTTCATTCCTGTTGTAACAGAGAGACAGAACTAAGTTAAACTTGCGAAAGGTTAAATTTTATTTGAATATTCATGTTTTATCAATAATTTTGTTGTGTCTATTGCTATGAAACAAATTGGAGAGCTTGGAAAGGGTACTCTTTTCATCTTTGATCATTATGTTTTTAGTCATTTTAATTTTTCAACCAAGTCAATATAGTGTATATAATTGTATTGTGGCTGTTTGGATCGGTTATATATCTACTGGAATGCATAAAAAATTTCCTTATAATTTCTATTGAATTTTGCGTAAGAATTTGTATCATGACTATAATGTAGTGATGTCAAATAGGCTATTGTTTTCTTCTCATCATCTATTAAGTAATTTTTTTTGTTTTTTTGAGAAAATCTTTTGAGTAGTTAAATGCATGCTCAGTTGCTTAATGGAACACTATGGAGTTTTACCCAAGAAATATGATAAGTTAAAACACGTTGTTTTCTAAAATGGTATGCCATGATTTAGATATATAGATCTAACAATCTAAATTTTTCTTTCCAATTCTTCTCCTCTCTTTCCTTTCCTTTTTTTTTTTTTTTTAAGAAACATAATGATATCAAATTCTTATAACTTTATTACTTCTAATGAAAACATTTTTATAGCTATACACAAGTTTTCGTTTTCACCTCTTATCTTTTGAAAAATATTCATATCCAAAAACAAACAAAAAAGGAGGAAAATTATTTCAGCAGAATAAATTTTAGATGGAACATATATACTTGAATGCATGCAGAGGAAGCATGAGAACTAAGTTTATATTTAAGGTAAGCTCATTCACACATAAAATGATCCCGCGCGTTACGCGGGTTAAAAGCTAGTATGTATAAAAGTAAAGATCTCATGTGAAAAAGCCTGAGGTTCTACCAAGTGGCACATTGTATGACGTTATTCTCATTTTGGCTTCCACCTCATCCAAATTTAGCATTTATGTCAAACTATTATGTAATGGCAAATGCATTTATTCAGATGTATTAATAAAATTCAAAGAATTTGTAGACATTTTTAACTTTACATGCTTTGAATTGATAAGGATGGATTTAAAAAGTCATGGGAAATGTAGGAATAATATTCAAAGAATTTGTATGCATTTATAACTTTACATGCTTTGAATTGAAACGGATGTATCTAAAAAGTCATGAAAAAGGTAGGAATCAAAATAACTTTTCAATTTTCTACATAAGACTAACTTCAATGCATAATTGCAAGAGTCAAATTTAGTGAATTGGACAAATATTATTTATCTCCACATCAATATATATATGCAAGATCTCATATGAGAAAGTATGAGGTTCTGCCAAGTGGTATATTATATGACATCCTTTATATTTAGGCTTCTACCTCATCTAAATTTAGCATTTATGTCAAATTATTAAGTAATGGCAAATGCATTTATTTCAATGCATTAATAAAATTCAAAGAATTTGTAAGTTTTTTACGTTTTTAATGCATGTAAATTTTTTTGCCAATTGGATGATATTTATTATATGATTTATAAACTTATTTTTTATACATAATTTTAGATTATAAAAATTGAAATTTAAACAATCAATTGATGACATAACTATTAATTATTGATCTTATTAAAATTTCACAAGCATAGAGGATATAAGAAGAAAATGAATCCAATGATGGATTTATCAAAATTCACCTCTAATAAAAATATATTGAATGAAATAGTAGCCAAACTTTGTAGAATGTGATATATTGCTCAGAATGGGTCTGTGACTGCTTTTTTTTTTTTTTTTTTTTTTTGGGTTGGTTGGGTTTGAGGTATATTGTTGCAATGCTATATAATTTGCATTTTTATTGCTCATGAAATTTGTTATTGAATAGTATACAATAATATCTGTAGTGATTGTGGTTGTGTTTTGTATTATGTAATAAAATCAACATGGATTTTTCCTATTCCTCTTATGTCGTAGTGTTAAAACAAAAAAATATTTGTTATTTTCTTGATGTTTCCTCACATTTTCAATAAAACCTTCTCTTAACAGTATTTTAATAAGGTTTTCAGTGATGTTAGTAGATGGTATTCGAACTGTTCCCTTTCTATTCATTTCAGCATTGCGTATAGAAGTTATTATATCAGCAATAGTGTCTTTATCCATGATAAATTGAAAATTGTTACCCCGAACTTTGATATAATCAACATGCTTTTTTCTTTCTATTTTATGAATTGTTAAAGATATATGTATGACACAAAATTTTTTAATTGAAAGAAAAAAAGACCCATGATTAGTCCAAGTCTCCCACTCAAGCAATGAAAACTAATCCTCACCCATTAACAAAAGTCTTCCATTTCCATTAAAATTTTTTGATTGAAAGAAAAGAAGACCCATGATTAGTTCAAGTCTCCCACTCAAGCAATGAAAACTAATCCTCACCCATTAACAAAAGTCTTCCATTTCCATTACAATTTTTTGATTGAAAGAAAAGAAGACCCATTATTAGTCCAAGTCTCCCACTCAAGCAATGAAAACTGATCCTCACCCATTATATATACTAGCTTTTAAACCCATGCAAATGCACGAGAATTACATAAGTACATGTATTTTCGGGTTCTTGGAAAAAACAAATACATCTATTTTCAACAAAATAGAAATAAAAATAATGAAAATTTTGTAAGAGTCTACAAATAAATTTTTGTACGTAATAAAAATTAGAATCCAAGAAAGCAAATATATTCAAATAATTTTAGGTAAATATTTGGAGAAACATGTTGTTTCAAAAGTCGTACTTAAATAAATTTAATTAAATATGTAGCTAATGCAATTGAATTTATAAATTTTAAAAAATAACACTTGGTATGAATTTCAAATTTAAAATGTATATAACACTCAGTATGCTATCCATAAAAATATGTATGGTGGAATTAAATAGATAAGAAATGGGCTATATGGTAGAGTTAGGGCTGTGATTTATTATATAGATTTACTGTTATTCTGAAATTTATAGATTTCTTATTATTTTGAAATTTAAAAAAAAAAAGCATTTTAAAATTGTAGGACAAATAAAAAAAATGGAATTAACATGGACGTTAACGTGGCTCAACATGATCGTAGTAACATATGTGGAAGTTTATGAGGTCCTATCATGTGATGCTCTAATTTTGCATTTAGCTTTTTTTTTTTTAACTCTCTGTATTAAAATTTTATTACTGTCACCCAAAAGATCAAATTAACTTATTTTTACTGTTATCTCATTAATTACCTAAGCTTGCACCACTCATTTCTTTCTTCTTCAAGTTTTTTAGCATATTCATCGTTTTAGTATTAACAACAAAGGAAAAAAAAAAAAAAATCAAGGACTAGTCTAACTAACCAGATAAGGTTCTAAGGATTGTTAAATAAAATGCATTGTTTCACTATTACCTAAATAAAATACCTAAGATCGGAAAAGCATTGGTAAGAGAGAGCAAGAGAGGAATCTGAGAGGCTACCACCGTCGTTATGTTGGCCTCCCACCACTATCAAGTTGCCAAAACTCCTACAGGTAATTTTTTTTTATTTTTTATTATGATGAACTCGTTACTAACAAAGTTCTTTAACAATTATGTTATAATATATGTACAATATTCTTCAAAACTATCTTACATAAAACATTACAATATTATCCGTACATCGCACAGACAACTTACTAATTGAATTAAACAAAAAAACCATACATATAAACCCATAAATTAAATAAGACTTATTAATAGAAGAAAACCCAGCCCATACCCAACAATTATATAATTACTAAAATACCCTTGACTATAGAATAACTAAATAAATATAAAAACCTAATTAACTACTGTGGATACCTATTTTTGGGCTTTGCCTGTTACGTTAAGCTTCCAATGAAATTTGCCTTTTAATTGAATGCAATTCCAGGGCTACTCTGTTCATGTCCATTCTATCTATAGGAGATTGTGTTGAACATGCAAGTCCAATCTGAAAGACAGATATCAAGCATTCATTCTGTCCACTTGTCCAGTCACTCCAACTTGAAACCATGTTATCATTTTCTCCTACTTTGTTGAAAATTGAATGGTCCACAATCTCCATCACTCGTCCCGGCAATGCCAACTTAACAAAGTTGTGAAGGTTCAGGTCATCTTTGAATAGTTTATCAGTGGGTCTTCTTCCAGTTAACATCTCCAATAAGAGGATTCCAAAGCTGTACACATCCCCATTAGTTGAAATTTGACTACCCATTCCATACTCTGCAAAAATTTAGAGCACTTTCATACACTAAGAACAATTCTTACTCAATGCTATGAAACTAGTGATTTGGTGAAGATGTATATAAATATTCTATACGGGGCATCCCTGTCTTGACTATTGATGCATTCATTATACGTTAATACTTTTACAATTGAGTGAAATCATGATACATTACCTGGAGCAGCATATCCCACAGTTCCCTTAATCCCTGCTGAGCTTAATTGATTAAGAAAAGCTTCCTTGCCAGATTTCGAAAGGAGTCTAGCCAAACCAAAATCACTTATATGAGCAATCATATCATCATCGAGAAGAATATTGCTTGGCTTTAGATCACAATGAATAATAGGGGTTTGGCAGTGATGATGAAGATAAAGCAAAGCCGAAGCCACGTCTATAGCAATGTTGATTCTTTGAAGAAGATTTAAACTTCTCAATTGCATGAGCCCATCTTCAGGATGTAACTGCATCTCCAAGCTTCCATTTGGCATGAACTCATATACTAAAGCTTTAAAATCATTGCCCTTAAAATCAATACTCGAACAAGCAGTCAGAATCTTAACGAGGTTTCGATGTCGGATGTTCCTCAAGGCTTCACATTCGGCAATGAAACTCTTGGAAGCTCCTTGCTTTTGAAGATTGAGTACCTTGACTGCAACATGTGTTTCATCTGGACCAAGTTTTCCTTTATAGACACTACCAAAATTACCTGAACCAATCAAATTCTCCAAAGAGAATCCATCAGTTGCATTGTGTAATTCTTTATAAGAGATCTTTTGGTAGGAGGGTCCAAAGGTGGAAATGGAAAGGCTTTTTTTCTTCGACTTTTTCAACCAGGTGAGAGCCATCAAAGAAAACGATGTCAAGCAGAAAGCAGCTGCAATGCTTATTGCCAGTATCAATTTAAAAGGAAAATTCTTTTTGTGTTTCTTGGATCTTTGAATGGGGCATGCAGGCAAATGCAGCTCTTGGATCCCCCCACAAAGACCAGTGTTGCCTTTGACTTCAACTACACTAGCATTTCTGAAGACCCCTTCTACAGGTACATCTCCCTCAAGATTGTTGAAAGACAGGTTCAAAGTTTGCAACACGGGAAAATTAGCCATATAGCTTGTGATTTGGCCGGACAAGTTGTTGTGGGAAAGGTCAAGATATTTAATACCTTTTAACTTACTTAGGTTGGGAATGGTTCCTTCAAAGGAGTTGCCTTGCATATAAAGTGTTTCTAAGGCCAAACAGTCCCCTAGCTGGGCTGGAATCTCTTTGGAAAATTTGTTGTATGAAACGTCTAGTTCAACAAGAAGTTTCAGGTTTCCAAAATCTGGTGGTAAAAAACCGGTCAAGGAGTTATGAGACACATTAATTTGGACTAGAGGAAGGCCAAAAAGTTGCTCGGTTATGGTGCCATTTAATTTATTATGGCCAAGGTATACCCCTTGCAGGTGGCTACACCTTCCAAGACTAGTGGGTATGCTCCCTTCTAAGCTGTTGCTGAACAAGTAGAGATCTAGTAATTGAGTCATGTTGCCAACGGAAGACGGGATCACCCCAGTCAATTTATTTTCATACAAGTACAAAGCGTTCAAATTTGTGAACTCTCCAATTGAAGATGGAATATTCCCTGTTAACAAGTTATGTCCCAGGGCAAGATCAGTTAGGCTAACAAGATTTGATATTCGTGTAGGTATGCTCCCACGAATAGAATTACTTGCTAGCCCGAGCAATAATAATTGGATTGAGAGGTTTGTTATGGAGTTAGGCAACTCACCTCCAAGCTGGTTGTAGCTGACATCCAAATAGTTTAACTGGCTGCAATTGTTCAAAGAACTCAGAAAACTCAAATCATCAACTGAGTTATTTCCAAGAAGATTAGAGTCAGCATTAAACCATTGAAGATTTAGTAGAATACCAAAACTCATAGGAATGGTTCCTGTAAATTGATTTTCTGGGATATCAAGGTCTTGAAAGTCTGACACATTGGACAATGAAACTGGAATTGTTCCTGTAAATTGGTTTCCTCCTACCCAAAGTATCTGCAGATTTTGAAGAGCAATGCCCAAGTCGGGGTTGAGGTTACCAGTGAAGTTGTTACCAGCCAAGGCTATACTTGTGAGCAATGATAAATTGTATAGGGAAGGTGGAAACACACCAGAAAGATGATTTTCTGATACAATAAAAGTTGTCAAGCTTTTCATTTGGGCTACTGTATTTGGGATTTCTCCCTCCAAATTGTTATACGCAACCGAAAGATATTGGAGAGAGGACAAGTTCCCCAGAGAAGGTGGGAACCTTCCACTTAGATGATTGTTGCGAAGACGTAGTATCTGAAGTTTTGACAAAAAGCCAAGTTTTGAAGGGATTCCTTGTACCAAATCGTTGTAATGGAGATCAAGATACTGTAGGTTGGAACAGCGAGAAAGATTGGCTGGAATTTCCCCTCCCAATATTGGATTTTGACTCAGGTTCAAATATCCAAGCCTGGTCAAGTAACCAACTTCTGAGGGAATTCCCCCATGGAAAGAGTTAGTTGCAAGGTTGAGGGATCGAAGGAAAGAAAGATTTCCAATGTGGGGTGATATGGTGCCAACCAACTTATTGTTTTTTAGGTTCAAACCGATGACTCTTTGGTGTTTGTTGCCACAAGTGACCCCAACCCAGTGGCAGAAATGGAAAGAGTCATTCCAAGAAGCTAGGACATTAAGAGGGCTATCAATGTGGGACTTGAATTCTAGCAGTGCAAGTTTATCAGTTTCGTTTGAAAGTGTGGTAGCTAAGGAAAATTTTGAGATCGATAAAGAGAGGAACAGAAGAAAAATGGCATGGTAGGTTGGTGAGAAGAGTGGTCGTGTGTTCATAAGCAGATGATCCATCTTGTAGGAGGAAATTAGCTTCTTCAGATGATCCATCTTGTATTTATATGCTGTATAATTTATATATGTAGTTACTATATATGGGTTTCAGAGTTTCAGTAGAGAGAAGGAGAGAGTTTGAGAGAGGCAAGGAAGGAAGGCTGAGGAAGAAGGGGAAACGGCGCAAGAGAGAATGATATAAGACGTAGGCTTTTTAAATTTTAACTCTACAACACCGAAACGACACTGTCTGAGCCTGATATTAATTTTAATATCAGTTCCAAAACGACGTCGTTTTGGTATTAGATTAAAAAAAAAAAAAAAAAAAAACTTGTAACGTTGTCGTTTTATAAACCCTAAATATTTTTTCATCCCCATCCCAATATCAGTTTCGTATCTCTCTTTCTCTCTCTTCCCGTTAGTCTTTCTTACCCAAGCAGCTCCGCTTCTCCTCTTCAGCCTCCGCCACTTGCTGTCAGTCTGTCACCATTCTCTAGTGCTTGATGCTTTGTTCTTGGAGTTTCACCCTCTCCCCTCCCCCTTGTTCTATCAGGTTTGTTATTCTATTTTCCTTTCATAGTTTATGACTTAGGTTTAGTTAGTATTTCAAGTTCTTACATGAATAAATTATATATTATGAATAAACAAATTGATGAATTTCTGAATCTGGAGATGTATTCATGTTCTTTAGTTCACTCCTTGAAATCAGTCTAATTCACATAATGTGATTTTTTTTATAAATTATTATTTATCATTTTTTCCATCAATATCATAACATAAGTTGATCTTTAATTGCATCGTCGGTGAAGCTCTTATATTGTGTAATTGCTGGTTTAAACAGAGGAATTTGCAGAGTGTTGTGCGTGAAAGAGAGAGTCTTCCGTTTATAGTCAAGTCAGAGTGTTGTGCGTGAAAGAGAGAGAGTCTTTTTTTTTTTTTTTTTTTTTTTTTGAACTTTTGACTGACTTAACTCACTTTATTAAACTTTAGGTCTATTCTGTACCCCTTGGTATTTAAAGTATCTTTACAGGAGTCTTCCATTTACAGTCAAGTCTTTTCATTTTCTTTCTTTTTTTTTTTTTTTTTTCTACTTTTGACTTACTTAACTTACTTTATTAAAGTTTAGGTCTATTCTGTGGCCCTTGGCATTTAAAGTATCTTTACAGTATAAGATAGAATGGAGAAAATTTCGTTTGTCAAAGAAAAAAGAAAGGAGATAATTTCTTGAACTTTGCCTTGGAGACTCTCACGCGGACTGATGGTGGGATCCACATGTTGGTTCCTGTCGCTAAAGGCAAAGCCATATAAAATTCAAATGTGAGCAAAACGAAGATGAAGTGAGATATTTTCTATAGTTTATTTTTTATTTACTTATCTAATTTAAACATACGTATGCCTTGTTTCTTAAAAGAATTTATAAAACTAAAACTAAACTGCCCTCACACAAACCATCGCAGGAAAGCAGGCCCGCAAAGGCCTATTTATCAAATTTTAGGATGCTCCCAATAACAAATGCTGGTGCTTCATCATGAACAAAGGCCTTAAAAATAGAGTAAACAAAGCTGACAACGTTACATTCTTGAGTAATGAATACTCATCGATCAGCAACCTAACAGACTCAGCTAGGCATGCACACTTAGAGCATCTACAGCTCGAAATGTCATCCTATCTTATTTTATTATTCCAAAAAGTTACTACCATTCCATCTTACAATACACCTAACATCCAAAAACTATATTTTTTTTCATTTTATTTAAATATTATTTTTTAATCCTTTTTTAGTATTTCTCTTTTTCTCTTCCTTTTCCTCTCTTTTTCCCTTAACCTCTAGCAAACCCATACCCAACAAAATCACAACAAAAAATCACCTATAGCCATGCCGATCTTGCCGCCACAACATCAAACCCATCGGAAAAAATCACAATCACCAGACCTAAATCCAACCACTTAAACGCCACTCAAATTCGACCCAAATGCCAGAAACCCATGAACAAACTCATGACCTCAACGCCTCCACCATAGAAGCTGATCGAGGTTCCACGCTGGTGTCTCCATGCCGTTGAAGAAGAGAGAGTAGGATGAAGAGAGAGCAAAAAGAGAGAGAGAGAAAGATAATGAAAATTATAAAATAATGAAAGAGGAGAGAGAAGAACCAAACCAATTAAAAAATAATTTTTGTTTATACCATTGTGCTACAGTGACGTCCTACTTTTAGGATAGTACTGTAGCACTATTGCAAATTTTTTTACAAGTTTACATGTTTTGCCGTTTCATTATTGAGAGTTATTGGGTCTAAATGCTCAAATAAACTTACATTTGCCACATAGCCTTTCCACTGCTGATGCTCTTAGGTTGTACTGTTTTTTATTATATTCAAAACTAGCTTGGCCAACATGACAAAGCAATCATATATAGCATACATGGTACACCAATGACCAAGCAAGCTCAATCTCTAATTAACAAGCATGTAAACCCCAGATTACATGTTCCGTATCTCCGAGCTAATCAATATACGCAAAATCCAATATTGTCAATCAGTGAACCCAACTAATATCTACTCTAAACTTGAGTTAAGTCAGTCAAGAATTCATTTAACATGACTTGACTCAGTTTATTAAAGCGTAGGTCCAAAGTGTGACCCCTGCTTTTTTTTTTTTTTTTTTTTTGACAGAAGTGGCTCCTGCTTTTTAAAGAATCTTTAGACTTTACACTTTGGTTCTCATGCGGATTGAAGGTGGGATCCACACATTGGTTCCTGCTACTAGAGACAAAGCTAAATAAATTGCAAATGCCAGCAAAATGAAGGCGAAATGAGATATACTAGTTGCTATAGTTTTTTATTTTTATTTACTTCTCTAATTCAAACAAATATATATACTTTGTTTTTTAAAAGAATTTATAAATTTTTTTTTTGTACATAAAATAAATAAATTGAGTTCAATAATTTATTTTGTGCGTAAATGAGGATTCAAACTCAAAATTAAGAATGTCTTTGGTAGTTGTCTACTTGTCTTCTTTTAGGGTATTTTTTGTGAAGTTTTTTCAAAACATTTTGGAAATTCAACTTTAGATTGTTTGTTTTTCTTTCATTTTTTTAAGCCTAAAAATTAAAATTAAGAAGAAGAAAAAAAACTAATAAACAAACAAAAACTAAAACTAAACCGATCTCACATATACCATCACAAAAAAGGACGCCCATAAAGGCCCATTCATCAAATTATGAGCTACTCCTAACAACAAAGAGAGTAATAGAGGACACTACAATAGGCCCAAAAGGTAAGCCCATCTAACAACTAAACTTCCAGCAGCTCTTTTCGGACTGCGTTACGCTGAGCCTTGTATCTTTGTACCGATTATGTAAGCTTAACATGTCACTCAAAAGGGCTATGAAATCTATGTATCAAGGGATGCCCTTGAAGCAAATGGAGGTGCTATCATGAACAAAGGCCTTAAGAATGGAGTAAACAAAGCTGATGATACATCCTTGAGTAATAAATACTAATATGCATAACCTAGTTCAGCTAGGGCATGGCTAGGCAGTGTTTATAAATGTTCAAGCCAGGATATTGAGACTTGACCCAAATGACAAATCAATCATAGAATACATATATCGTACACCAATGACCAAGCATGCTCAATGTCACGACCCAAATTCATGGAATATGAATTTCGATGCATGACTAACTTGCTAATCTTGCATATCTCAATAAACATAATTAATTTAATAATTAAGAAAAATCCAAATAAACAATGCTCTTACTAAACCTTTTACAATATTTAAACTCCACAATTTAAAAAATAATCTCCAAATACTATAAAATCTTAAGCAAAAAAATAACTAAAAATCCTATAAAGCTTCAAGCATTATTGAAGTCACCTAAAAACTCCTATGCTCTACCTTGCACCTTACGTTGCGATCCACAGGTTTTGTTCCCCAACTAAACTTTAATCTAAAATGGTAATTAATGGGGTAAGCCACACCTCTAGTAAGCGATTATGCACAATACACAACAGAATCGAATCAAGCAAAACATGAGTATTTAGATTTCACAAATTCACTCAAAGATATCAAATATAGATTTCCAAACATATAATGAACCACTTAGTACAAATGTGATCAAATCTTAAAATCGTTAAAAAACACATACATATAATTGATCAGAGCACAGTGTCATATATACACATATTATATATTCTCACATACAATCCTGTGAGTGGATACCAACATCTAACCCTTGCTGGTGAGGGATCAACACTTATTCTCATATGCAATCTTGTGAGTGGGTTTACACATAAATCTGATCAATTTTAAAAACACTTAATGAGTCGCATATCACAAAAGCAAAGTTTATACAAAGTAGAATAATTTATTTAATAGTAACAATCATTCCAAATATAGAGGCTTATTGAAGACCACAATATTGAATTGAACATAAATCAAAGGATGCTTGACTTTATTGGGGACTGAGTAGAAACTGAGGAGTTTATACAAGTATTTTACAATTCTTGAGTAAAATTGAAAATTCAATTTACTAAAAGAAACGTTTTAAATACCATTTGGAAAATAGGAATATGACTTTGAAATCACTTGGTTTTAAACAAATTTAAAGAGTAAGAACCTTTTTAGAAAACTTACATTGGAATTGAATTCTTTTCTAGAAAATAATTTAGTTTAGAAATTATCTTTTAAATGAGATTTAGACATTCAAAACATTATTTAAAAATTTGGAGTTTCTCTTCAAAACATTAATTAAAAGCCAAAATTTCACTTTTAATGATGTAAAAATTCTTTTGATAAACTTTAGAAAACGTAAGCTTAAAAACATAACTTTTGAAAACTTTGAACTTTTAAGAACCTAATAAACAAAACTTGTGCATATTATGTGATGTGGTATGATAAAATGCAACTCCAATTGTCCATGGAGATCGTCCAAAACGGGCAGCGTGCTCAAGACGAGGTAAACTGTCTCCACATGCTCAAGACGAGGTAAACCGTCTCCACATGCTCAAGACGAGGTAAACCGTCTCCACATGCTCAAGACGAGGTAAACCGTCTCCACATGCTCAAGACGGGGTGAACTGTCTCAGCGTGCTCAAGACGAGGTTAGCTGTCTCAGCGTGCTCAAGACGAGGTTAGTTGTCTTGGCGTGCTCAAGACGAGGTAAGCTGCCTTGAATACCTTAGGACGAGAAGTGATGGACGACACATGAACACTTAGAAATTAATGAAAGTCTGAAACATCTCATCATTGTACGAGCAACCTCCAGTGACCGTTACGCATAAAAAGGGTAACTCCTAAACGGTTGAGAAAGTTATATTCGAAAAAAACGAACCTCCTCAAATCAAGGGGGAGGTTACAAATCCGACAACCGCTCTTAAGACACTATATAAGCGTTGGTTCAGACTAAAAAAGGGGTACGTGAAATCATTCCTAAAAAATTGGAGCTTGGAAATATTTGAGAGGAAAAACTGACTTTACCATCGGAGGGTTATTGGCCGGCAACCCCGGTCACCCTTGATCTCCTTCTTTCTTTTTCAGGCTACCAGGATCAACCGCAAGCCCTATCAAACCCGAAGCATTTCAGCCTACTGATTTTCCTTGCATCATCATTATGCATAATTACTTACCTCTCTTACTAATATATCTGAACACAGCTGAACACTTTAATCTTCCGTAAGCTCTTAACAAAAGAATGCGTTAATCAGTAAGCATGAAGTCTAATTGTTAGAAACCTTTTCTTTCCTACTTTCCTACAAAAATCAAGTATGTAAACTACTTTTGTATATACCATTGAATTAAGCAATTTACAATAAGGGTTAAGAATTCAACACTACTCCAAAGTTGCCTTAACTCTAGGAACAAAACTTCTAAAAACTTATCACTTATTCATGCGTTCATATAGAATAATCATGTAAACCTATTAAAATTCATTAGGATGGTAGGTCATTCCCATAGATCTTTAAGAGAGAGATATACCTGACCACATGGATGCAGAACTTTGTTTCTAGGGCTGTACACGGTGCGATGCAGCCGGTTTTTGTGGCCGTTTCTGCACCGCACCGGAATCTTCAGTTTCTTTAAAACCCAAGCCGCTGCCACGCCTGAGGAACGGTTCTCCGGCAACCTCGATGGTGGTTCCGGTCGGCGCGGTGGTCGGTGTCTACCCGACTATCACACACACAGAGAGGAAGAGATATCTAAATTCTAAAACCAAAATTAAACCCAGAAAACTCAAGGATTCAAACCACAAATAAAACTTAGATCAAATCTAAATATCAAAAGATTCAAAACCCATCACAAACCCAAATATTAAAACCCATTACAAACCACTTGTTTGAGTCTAACTGAGCTGAGTGATGAAGTGGGTGGGTACGGTATGCAGCTGAGCCTGAGAGAAAACAAGAAAAAAAAAATCTAATACAATGACTTAAAACAATGCAAAAGTCTAAAGAGTGAAAATAATGAATGAGAGTAAAGAGGAGAAAGAACTAAAAAGGAGAAAGGACTAAATACTGATGAGAGTGAAGAGAAAAGACCCGTGTGGTTGAGATCAAAAGGGGAAAAAAAAATTTTGTACAGTAACTGACTCTGGTAGTTTTCGTTTTTTATTTTTTATTTTTATTTTTTTTCAAAAAATGCAAGTGGGAATGACTATAACCATGCGGCATTTTTTTTCTTTTTTTAATATTTTTTTTTTTTCAAAAAACTTGACTATAGCCCATAACCCATACGGCTAGGCCATACAATTTTTTTTTTTAATATATTTTTTTTCAAAAAATGCATGTGGGAGACAAACTTAGACAAGACCATCCTCTGAGACTCTGACACACGTTTTGGACTGAGAAAGACTTATTAGACAGACTTACGTTTTTTTTTTGTTGACTATTCCTCTCACAGCCTCACACACATTAACTTCCTCTTTAATTTAAACTTTCTTTTTGATAAGGCCCTGTTCATGGATGAACTATGAACGTTAGGCAGCCTAACGTTCTTCTTCAGTTCTTCTTCAGTTCTTTCTTTTTTTTTTTTTCGCTAACCTTCTTCAGTTCTTTCTTATACATATTAACATATATATATATATATATATATATATTTATATATAAAACATGCTCGGGTTGGTTTGGTCTTTGTCGGTGTGCACATCTTGGCGCCGATGGCCGCACCGATCCGACGTCGGAACTAAAAATCTACCGCCAACAACCGTGCCCGAAACTTTCGGCAGAGCTTTGAGCGGGGCGGGGTGGTGCGGTCAGACCGGTTTTGTCGATGCCGGTATATCCTTGAACAGGCCTATTTGTTTCTTGTATTTTCGCAATCTTTCTCTACCTTTCACATAAGAAACCCTATGACTACTCTTTAGCTTTACTCGTTAAATATGCTTCCTACTTGGGTTGGAGTTTGTTAGGACATATGTGATTCATGTTAGGAACATATGCCAATATTTTATGTAATTGGCTAATCCTTTGACAAAACGCACTTTACTTGTATCTGGGTAGATTTAGAATGTGTTTAATGCTTCAAAAACAAGGTTTGAAGTTCAAGTGTTAAAGCCATGCAAGTCTATCCAAGAATCAAGTGAAGATGTGTTGTTCATTAAAACTCAACAGCTATCTTGACACTTAGTATCTATCGAGGTTTAAAAAGCTGTCTAAGAACGAAGCTCGACAGCTACTCGACAGATAGGGTATCTGTCGAGATTTATGAAAAACAAATTTTCAGTTCTAATTTTCATCCAATCCATGAATGTATGTTTAGGCTTTCTTTTCTCACAGCCCTATACATATATAAGAATTATTTGAAGGGCCGTCACAGGGAGCACAATTGCACAAGTGTGAAGCAAAGTGTTGTTCATGCAAATTGTGATCGAAAACCTAGTTTGCCTTAGTTTATCTTGAAGAAGTTGCTGTGTTTGTACACCGTAGGGTTTTGTGACCATGCAACTTCATGATCTGCATCATGTGATAAATTGAAGAACTTTGCAGCCAATATCCTTCTCAAGTTGGTGATCAAGTCGCGTTCGGGGATCCGCGTATCTTTTGGTTAGTCACGTACTAGGAGCGGTGCAATACATGGAGAGATTGTCACTACAGAATAAGTCCAATTAGGTATTGGGGTAAGGGTTCAACTGTAGGTTGATATAAGGTACTGAGATTCCTTTACTTGTAACCAATTGTTGTAATAATAGTGAATTCTCGGGAGTGGTGATCTCAAATTCACCCGGTGGAGTTTTTGCCTTAGAGGTTTTTCCCATTCGTAAACAAATCATCGTGTCAATTTTATTTTCCGTTGCATTATATTTTAGTTGGTAATTTGTTTGTGCTGCCACGTACATTGCATGTTAATTTGATTAATTAATAAATTTGGTCAATTAATCAATTAATTAATCACAAGGGGTCAATATATTCTTGGCCTATCAAAGTTTAAGATCCACTAACACTTATCTCTTTAGTCTCCATGAAGCTCATAAAACTTAAATATACTTTCAAGACTTTAATTCTCAACTAACGTCAAATTAAAGTTTATTTGTTTAGATAAGCCGGAATTCCAAAGGATTCCAATAACTCTTAAACTTCTAATCCAAATATGTTTTAATGCTCTAATCATTAAGGAGACTAAAAGTTTTATATGAATAACCCACAAAGTAACACTCCACGTTACATCTTCCTCTTCTATTTATTTATTTATTATTTTAATTGCTGCACTAAATTGTATGCACTAAAACTTTAATTTTCTCACCTATTTTGTAGCACCACAAAATTGTCTACTCTTTTCTTACTGTGCACACATATATGGTACCTTAACTCTATAATAATAATGACGATGATGGTGATGATCATATAATAAAATCGGGATATTACACTCAATGTCTAACAAGCATGTAAACACGACAATACATGTTCCATATCTCAAAGTTAATCAATTGCGGAAAAAAAAAAATCCATTAGCAATTAGTGAAACCCAACTAATATCTACCCCAAATATAATCTATGGTGAACCACTCAAACAAAGGTGCTAAACTTTCAACATCTTGTTGTATATTCTTTTTCTGGCATGCTTTGATGGTTTTCCCTTCCAACCAGCATGCTGAATAAAAACGAAACTACTAGCTTTCTTGCTACCATAGTTGCAAATGCATAAATGCTCTTTACCTGGAAAAGAGGTATTCATATCAAGTTGACATTGGCGTTATGTATATATCTTTGCATATCCTTCTCTTTCTATAACTCAAAAGTCCTTCAATTTTGTCATGCATTTTTATCTATAGTTGCTTTTGCTTTTAAGGATTCATCACTAGATTTTAGTATGATCTTAACCTACTTGCAATCCTCTCTTATCTATGTTACACTAATTAATTACAAACACAAATATGTGATCAACATTGATTAGTTTCTTAAGAATCCAAAACCATTCAAAATTTTGAGATAAGACTTAATCATTGACATTGTATGCCTTTTATACCCATCGTGAAAAAACTCCTCTATTTAGATTCCCTTCTCAATTTCAGACCATGCAAACCTAAAAATATGGTCTTGTCAGTCCAATGATCCAAGTTTTCACAAAGTGCAAAACATCATAATGCCCCCATACTCAAAACCAGAATTTCACGCATTCTACTGTTCTTAAAATGCCGGAATTGCACCAACACTGTTGAACTTAGAATAATTGAAAGTTACAAAAACCAAACCAAAACCCACAATTATTTCACTTGTACACACCCCTACAAAACTTTTCTTCAAGAAAAGAAAAAAAAAAGCCCATTTCACATTAATATTCATTAGTCATTACACAAAAGTAAAAAGATAAAAATTAAACCCAATAATAATAATAATAATAATAATAATAACATAAAGAGTCAAATATTTATTAGTTAACTAATCAATTAGACTCATGATCCAATAGGTTGTTCTTCTTCTTGTTGTTGTGGTGGTGGTTCCGAAGGTGAGTCATCGGGCCCTGATTCTCTACAGCGATGAGCATTTTTGTTATTGTACATCCACACTTTGAGCACATTGTGTTTGACACCAATTTCCGAACAGAACTGGTTGAGTGCCACGTCATCGTGCCTCTATATCCTCCACCCAATCTTCTCATCGAACTCTAGCATTTTCTCCTTTTGCTCCTACGTGAACTTGGCCCTAAACCTCTTCGCACTAGTAGTATTATTAATACTACAGCTCCCTGTGATCGTCACGGGTCCCACCACCCTCTCTGGCGTCTCTGACCTCCACGATCGTGATGATCACCACCGTGATGTTGATGATAATGATGGTGATGGTGATGAGTGACAGCCATGGCAATGCTTCTAGCTTTGGTTCAAGTATTTCAAGTCTAGAAGATTCAAATCATGAAGAAGAAGCTCCAACGGCTAGTTCCCATTCCAAAATGTTGTCGTGTATGAGGCTAGGAAAACATAAAGGAAGATTAAAACAAAATGCCACCGTTTCTCATTAAAGTAAACAGTGCCGTTTCATGTGTGTTGTAATGTTATCAACTGTAGTTTGTTATTTCTGTTAGTACACGTGTGTGAGTCTGGTAGAGCACGTGTGAGGCAGTTACCACTGTTTTCCTTTCCTTCTCTCTTGCTCTGTATGTATATACAGATTGGTTCACCTATTGCATCTGTATCTAGACAGTTTTTAGTGTAAAATACTTGAAGTTTTTTTTTTTTTTCAATCTCATCTCTCTTTCTCTCTGCTTCTTTCTTCTAAAGTGTTTGTTATAGAATTTGTGAATTGAGAGAGATTTTTCATGGTATCAGAGCTTTGATCCATATCAATGGCTTCTGCTCACTCTGGTTCGTCTTCTTCATCATCTACCTCAACTTCTCTACCAGCTATGGCTACTATGAGCTTACCAGTGAATTCTTCACTGCTATTGTTGTCAAATATGTCATATATGATGACTATGAAGCTTGATTATGGAAATTATACAGTTTGGAAACATCAAATTGAGGTAATTCTTGATACCTGTTCAATGATTGATGTTCTTGATGATTCAATTACTATTCCAGATAGATTTCTTAAAGATTCATCTGCTAATTTTACTGCTGAGATTAATCCAGCGTTTATAGCTTGGGAGAATCGTGAACAAGCTATGCTCACTTTCTTGAATTAAACTCTTTCCCCTGCAATTCTTGCTCTCACTGTTGGGCAAAAGTCTGCTAGAGGAGTTTGGAGAGTGTTAGAGAAGAGATTTGCATCTGTCTCAAGGTATCTCATTATGAGTTTGCGTAATGAATTGAATGCAATTAAGAAGGGTGTTGATTCAATTAATAGCTATTTTTGGAAAATTAAGTAAGCTAAAGATAGATTGGCTACTGTTTCCATATTTGTGGATGACGAGGAACTTCTCCATATCATTCGTGATGGTCTTCCCTCTGAATATGATTCCTTTAGTTCTGCTATTAGGACTAGAAGTGATGTGTTGTCAGTAGAGGAGTTGAATGACTTACTCAATGATGAAGAACGAGTTATCAAAAAGAGATCTAAGATTGTTGATTCAGCTTCTATGGCTATGGCTGCGAACTTTCATTCTCAAGGTTCTTAAGGTTTTCAACGAGGAAGAGGTGGTAGAAATCATAGTCAGAGAGGAAGAGGTCGTGGTAATAATCATAATTTTGGAGGTCCTCACTATGGTGGAAGTAGTTCTTCCAGTCCTAATCAGTTTAGGGTTTTCTCCTCCATTTCAGCCCTTCAATCATGCTAAGCAATCATCTAATCAGAATCCAGGTCAATTAAGCAGGCCTATCTGTCAGATCTGTGGCAAGAGTGGTCACTTAGCTCTTGATTGTTACCATCGTATGGATTTCACATATCAAGGGAGGCATCCACCTGTAAAACTTGCTTCTATGGTGGCTAATGCTGCTCAAGTTCAAGCTTCTAATGCTTGGCTTATTGACACAGGTTGCTTAGACCATGTGACTCCTAATCTGTCACAACTCTCTCTTCTGCAGTAACTAGTTCAAGATTTTGAGACTGTCACAGTTGGCAATGGTCAAGAATTGCCAGTCACTCACATTGGCAATGGTGAGCTTTGAACCCTAACTCATAACTTTAGGCTTGACAACATTTTAAGAGTACCTGACCTTGCTTCTAATCTCTTATCTGTTCATAAACTTTGCCTCCAAAATAATGATTTTTGTTATTTTGATGCACATAAGTTCTTAATTCAAGATTTGCACACGGGGAAGATCCTCTATGCAGGGTTGAGTAAAGATGGATTTTATCCTATTCCATCTGCCTCTAATCTATCTTCATCCTCTAGCTTCAGTTCTACTCAGTCTTCTGCTTCTGTCATAGCCAAACCATATTAAATTCTGCTATGGCATCTCAGACTTGGGCATCCAAGTTCTAAAATCTTACTTTCTGCTTTGAAACCTGTATTTCCTTTTCTTTGTCTCAGATTGATGAAGTTTGTTCATCTTGTGAATACTATATAAGTGCTAAAATGCACAGATTTCATTTGAATAAAACTAACCTTGCTTCTACTTCAATTCTTGAACTTGTACATAGTGATATTTGGGGTCCTTCCCATTACTTCCTTGCTTGGTTTTAATTACTATGTGATTTTTGTTGATGACTACTCACGTTTTACTTGGTTATTTCTTCTCAGGCATAAAACTGAAGTTCTTTCTGTCTTTAAGCACTTCAAGTGCATGGTTGAAACTCAGTTCAGTTCTAAACTTAAGGTTCTAAGGACTGACAATGAATCTGAATACTTTAGTACTGAGTTTAAGTCTTTTTGTTCTGCCTCCAGTATTATCCACCAATCCTCATGTCCTCATACTCCTGAACAAAATGGTGTTTCAGAGAGGAAACATAGGCATATAGCTGAAACTGGTCTTGCCCTTCTCTATCAATCCCACCTTCCTCTCAATTATTGGTCCTATGCATTTTCTGCTACCACTTACCTTATCAACAGACTGCCTTCTTCAGTCTTAGGTTTTCACTAACCTTAGGAGAGAGTCTATGCTAAATCTCCTTCACTTCATGCTCTTTAAGCTTTTGGCTATGCATGCTATCCATATCTTAGGCCTTTTAACAGAAACAAACTACAGCCTAGGTCTAAACCTTGTGTGTTTCTTGACTATCCTCTATCTTCTAAAGGGTATATCTGTCTTGATCTTACTACCAACAAAATTTACATTGTTTGTCATGTATTGTTCAATGAGTCTCTCTTTCCCTTTGCTCTTGATTCTGACTTTACTAATCCTAATATTCGTTTCTCCTTATCATTCTCTGATTGGTGTTCTAAGCCTATGCCTTCTAAGCCTAAGTCTTCCATTGATGAGTTTGTTGTTACTCCTTTTGATGAGTCTACCTTTGTTTCTCCACCTTCTGATCTCACATCATCTCTTATTCCTTCCTTTCTTTCTCCATCTCTTCCAATTCTTGTTGTTCCTCCTCCTTTAGATATTCCTTCATCCATCTCTAGTCCCTCTTCCACTACCTTACTTGTTTCTACTCCTATCAACCCTTCTTCTTCCTCAGTGTCTGCTCCTCTTCTTTCTAATCCTTCTGCAATTGTTCCTGCTTCCACAAACACTCATCCTATGCTCACAAGGTCAAAGCATGGCATCTAGAAGCCTAAGGTTATGCAAGTTCATTTTGATTACACTCTCTCAGGACCACCTACTTTTGCTATTGCCTCTAAACACCCTCAATGGGTAGTTGCTATGGATGCTAAATTTCAGTCTTTATAGAAGCAACATACCTGGTCTCTGGTTCCTCTTCCTCCTCATAAAAAAGTTGTAACTTGCAAATGGGTTTATAAGTTGAAAAGGCATGGTGATGGCTCTATTGCAAGGTATAAAGCCAGATTAGTGGCGAGGGGTTTTCTTCAGCAATATGGCATGGATTATGATAAGAATTTTAGACCTGTGGTTAAGCCTGCTACTGTTAGGATTCTTCTTGCTTTGGCTGTGCAGTTTGGCTGGGAATTGAGGCAGTTAGATGTTAGTAATGCATTCTTGCATGGCGTTCTCAAAGAGGAAGTTTATATGGCTCAACCTCAAGACTATGTTGATCCATCCTTTCCTAAGCATGTCTGTCTTCTTCACAAGGCTTTTTATGGTTTCAAGCAAGCTCCTAGAGCTTGGTTTGAGAGGTTTACTTCCCAATTGCTTCACATTGGCTTTTGTGCTTTTACTGCAGATGGTAATCTTTTCATTTTGAGGCATGGTTCCTATATTGTCTATCTATTGTTGTATGTGGATGACATAATCATCACATGCAACAATTTTGGTTTTTTTTCTTTTGTCATTAAGCTGTTGGGGGTGGATTTTGATCTTAAGGATCTTGGGCTGCTTCACTACTTTCTTGGTTTGCAAATTGATTGCACTTCTTTTGGTTTATTTGTGTATCAATGCAAATATGCCTCTAATCTCCTTCAGAAATTTGGTATGACTACCTCCAAGCCTTGTAAAACTCCTTCCTCCCCTAACTTCCATCTTCTCCCTGGTAATAGTCCTTTGTTACCTGATCCTACGTCCTATAGGAGTTTGGTGGGTGCCTTACAATATCTCACCTTTACACGGCCAGATCTTTCCTTTGCAGTTCAACAAGCTTGTCAGTTTATGAGTGCTCCTACTCAGAATCATCTTCAGGCTACTAAGCGTATTCTTAGATATCTACAAGGCACCTTGCATTTTGGTATTGCCTTTACTCCTGGTCCAATTTCTTTGTCTGCTTATAGTGATTTTTATCCCTCATTGGTATGGTGGTATTTTTTGGCAATTGTCCTGTCACTTGGTCTGCAAAGAAGCAAGACACTGTATCTCGTTCTTTTAAAGAGGCTGAATATCGAGCTTTGGCTTCCACTATTGCTGAGTTATATTGGATAAGGATGCTTCTTCGTGATTTTGGTATTTTTCTTCCTCATCCTTCTCTTCTTTGGTGTGATAATGCTAGTGCTTTGGCTATTGTATCAAATCCTGTCTTTCATGCTCATATCAAGCATATTGAAGTTGATTATCATTTTGTTCAAGAGAAAGTTCTTAGACATGATGTGTTGATAAAGTTCATCTCTACTCGTGATCAACTGGTTAATCTGTTTACTAAAGGTATTCCTTCTCCTCGATTTGCTTTGCTTACCTCCAAACTCATGTGAAAATTCCCCATTCGTTTGAGGGGGGATGACAGCCATGGCAGTGCTTCTAGCTCTGGTTCAAGTGTTTCAAGTCCAGGAGATTCAAATCATGAAGAAGAAGCTCCAATGGCTAGTTCTTATTCCAAAACACTGTCGTGTATGAGGCTAGGAAAACATAAAGGAAGATTAAAACAAAACGCCACAGTTTCTCATTAAAGTAAACGGTGCTGTTTCGTGTGTGTTGTAATATTATCAACTGTAGTTGTTATTTCTGTTAGTACACGTGTGTGAGTTTGGTAGAGCACGTGTGAGGCAGTTACCACTATTTTCCTTTCCTTCTCTCTTGCTCTGTATGTATATATAGATGGGTTCACCTATTGTATCTGTATCTAGACAATTTTCAGCGTATAATACTTGAATTTTTTTTTTTTCAGTCTCATCTCTCTCTTTCTCTCTGCTTCTTTCTTCTAAAGTGTTTGTTATAGAATTTGTGAATTGAGAGAGATTTTTCAATGAGGATGTCCATGTGGCACAACAGCAGGGCAACTGTTGTACAGCACAAACATTGGTGGCGGAGAGTGCAGGTGCACAGGATGGTGATGCGGCGGCTCACCGCCGAATACTTCCCTCCTGTGAAAATTGCAGTGACCGCCACATGCGGCGCACATGAGCGAGTTCTCATGCTGCTGATCTTTAACAACAGCATTGTTGTTGCTGTTGTTGTTGGTGTTGGTGCTACGTCACATAAACTCACCGCAGCCGTCGTTGGCATGACCACCTAGAGAGGCCGCGTGGTTCCGCATGCATTCCTTGTAGTTAACGGTAATAACGGTATTATTAACGGTCATACTCGACGAGTTCATAACTACCGGTTCACGATCAACTACATCATTGTTGTTGTGGTTGTTGTTGTTGTTATTATGGTTCTTCTTAACGCCGTCGTTTTGGTTCTCGGACTTGGGGGTGTGGTTGTTGTAAGATACAACGATTAAGTCCATGAAAATAAAAGAGGGTTGGGTTTGGGTGTCTTGGGTTTTTTTTAAGGTAAAATGGGATTAGATTTAGAGGAAAAGAAAAGAGATGGGAGTTGAGACAAAGAGTTAAGGTAGGAGAATGGGGTTTTGTGGGTTTGGCTTTCTGTTTTTAAGAATGGAGGAATTGTGATTCCAAGGTTGAGGTTGTTGTAGTCATCATGACAATAATAATCGTTAGGTAATTCAGTGAAGATGAGGCGTGAAATGCATTTAAGACGAGCGTCACTAGAGAAGAACAAAGATATAATAGAATAGATTATAGGTCTGTTAACTTAGAGCATCCGTAGCAGCCGTTGCAAAAATTATGCCATTTTACGACATCAAAAGTCTACTTTAATATTTTACCACATCATTTTACAATATCTCATTTATCAGATGTTTTATAATTCAATTCTATACATTAAAATAATATTTACTACATGTTAAAATAATATATTATCTTTTCCCATTAACATCATCCACAACAACAACGTCAACGGCACAACCACCGGCCACCAATATCCACTGCCGCAATAACACCTCTATTGCAAACCAACCACCACAATATGGCAATATCAGATCAACCCAAAATGCAGCCAAAAAAAAAAAAAACCCCCACAGATTGAACTGATTGCAACCAAACCCATTCCATTCGTTTCGATCCGAACCCCAACACCACGGCCCGACCTGAATAAAAACCGGGCTTCACCGTCATCGACAAGCAAGATCATGATGAACACTCCGGCGACGGACCTCGCCCTCACGAACCTTGCTTACTGCTCGCACGCCGATCTTCATGGCTTCGCCGTCACTGGCACCAAGATAGAACAGAGAGGAGAGACCCACAACCCAAACCCAGACCCACAACCCAGAGACCCACACCGATCTCAATCCAAAGTCACAAACCCACAATCCAAAGACCTACGCCCACGCCGATCACAATCGGAAATCACAAACCACAACCAGACCCACACCGATAGGCGACTCTAAGATAGAATAGAGAGGAGAGAGCGAACAAAAGGGGGAAAAAAACCGGTGAAGGAGATTTTATTGATCAGTGATGGTAGAGAGGAAATCGGTGGTGGCTCATATGCATGAATGGGAAGAGGATAGAGCAAAAGGGAAGAGGGAAGAAGAAAGAGTATGGGAGAGTGGAGATGGAGGCGGTGAATACTGAATAGCTGAAGGAGAAGACGAAAGAGATATGAGAGAGAAAGAGGAATAAAAAATTCATAAATCCATATGCCACAGCTAACCGTACCGTGGCAAATTCGTGACTTTACTGTAGCATGTTGCAAAAAATATGGCATTTGGAACATCTGATAAATGGGGTCAAATGGTGTTTGGTGTGGGATATGTGCCAAATATTTAACATTTGGCACATATCTCACATCTGCTATTGGTGCTCTTACACATGCTGGTTTCTTTTTTTTTTTTTTTTTTTTTTTTTTTCTCTCTTCTACTTTTGTTTACATTTTGGCGAAAAACCTCTTTTAGTCCCTACATTTTCATGCGATTTCCACTTTGGTCCCTAACTTTTTTTCCCACCGATTTTAGTCCCTATCTTGGAAAATGCCTCTCATTTTAGTCCCTAACGTTACATCAGAGACGGAACTTGCTGAGCTGGCAAACGGAAAAAATTGAAAATATTAAAATAATATTTACCGTGTCCACGTGGCATTCCACGTCAACCACTAAATTAAAAAAATTAATTTATTAATTTTAACTGAAAAAAATAAAAATAAAAATAAAAACCAAACCCAAGAACAGCAAATTTAAATCTCAGCAAGAACAAGATCAACAAAAAACAAACCCAGCAAAATGAAAACCCAAAAAATTAAATTCAAACTAGATTCAAACCCCCACACCACAAGTAAATTAAATTCAAACCCGCTGCTCAACACACTCTCGACAAATCCTTGAATGATTTGAGAGCCACTTCTTGCAGACCCACTGTTCTGATCAACATTCAACAAACTTCAATCCAAGCTTCAATCCCTTTGCCACATACGCTCTTCGCCCCGACGCCAGAAAGTACACCGTGGATCCAAGCTTCGGTGTTGGTGCCTGCTCATGGGTAGTCGTGGGTCCCGTGGGTGGGGTAGCTATGGCTTGCCGTGGGTGAGATGGTCGTGGGTCGTCGTGGGTGGGGTGGTTGTGGCTCGCCATGGGTGAGATGGTCGTGGGTCGTTGTGGGTGGGGTGGTTGTGGCTCGCTGTGGGTGAGGTGGTCGTGGCTCGTCGTGGGTCGCCGTGGGTGGGTGGTCTTGGCTCGCTGTGGGTCGGTTGGATTTGATGGGTTGGCTGGGTTGGATTCGATGGTGGTGGCTGGGTTGGCTTCGGTGGTTGCTGGGTTGGTTTGGCTGGTGGATTTGTGGCTCGGCAAAATTGAAGGGTATGGATCTTGAGTTTGGTTGCTGGGTTTGGTCTGTGAAGACACGAAGAGCAAGTTGAATATTAAGAAAAGAAAATTTTAAATTCATTAGATTTAAGGTTTTTCTTAAAATTTAAATTTATGGATATGGTTATGGTTGTTTTATATTCAAATTTCTGGATTTGTTGTTCTTGGTGTTTTGTTGTTCTTGGGTTTGGTTTTTATTTTTGTTTTTATTTTTTTCAGTTAAAATTAATAAATTAATTTCTTTAATTTAGTGGCTGACGTGGAATGCCATGTGGACACGGTAAATATTATTTTAATATTTTCAATTTTTTCCGTTTGCCAGCTCAGCAAGTTCTGCCTTTGATGTAACGTCAGGGACTAAAATGAGAGGCGTTTTTCAGGATAGGGACTAAAATCGGTGGAATAAAAAAGTTAGGGACTAAAGTGGGAATCGCGTGAAAATGTAAGGACTAAAAGAGGTTTTTCGCCTTACATTTTTCTAATACAATCAGTTTTTGGTGTAAGTGGGGATTGAATTTCAAATCTCTTATTCAACCATCAGAGACTTTACCAGTTGAACTAACTAAAACCCACAAAATTAAGAAAATGTATATAGTGTTGTCTTGTTATAAATTTAGTTACACCAAATAAGAAATAAGGATTTTTTTTTTTTTTTTTTTTAGTATAGTGGGAAAGAGAAAATTGAACCTTAAATAGATATCTTTTCTAAAAATACCAAGAGGTGTTAACAACTTAATTAACCTAATGAGCTACAACCCTATTGACAAATAAGAAATAATAATGACTTTGCATGACATGGGCATTACATATACCCTTAAATCCATAATAATAATTAAATTTTGATCATAAAAATGGAATATTGTGTTTTCAGAAACAAATAGAGAAGATTATCTTCCTGAGTTTGCAAAAGATGGTAATTTGGAAACTTTGGAATGAAAGCTGCAACAAATTCTTCTTAATAGAATTTCATTTTTTTTCTTAAAGTATTAAATTTCTAGATCGTTTTTTTTGTAAAGTTGAGATGTAAAAAGCTTTGTTTAAAATGGATAAAAATCAGTTGATCCGATATGAGTTGTTTGCTATATACTTAACCATGTTGTTTTAACTTTAATTGAATTTTAATCAATTTCCCAATAATTTATTCAATCTTTCAGAGATGGTTAATCCTTGAGAATTTGGGACATTGTTATAATAAATCTTGAATTCAAATATCGTATATATAAAAAAGCCAGTAAATTAGATTGCATTTCCAACTTGAATTGCTGATAGTGTCCTTGGCCAAAGTTTTCCTAGCTATTCCTATTTCCTAATTTGAATTAAGATTTCATTGTAGAAAAAGAAAACTAAAAACCCAAAATTCATAAAATCTTTACCAGTCTTCAAAACCATGATTGTTTTAAACTATTTTCAAATAGGACAATACCATGTCTGCTCAAAAGGCTGAGATATGTCTAAACATGATTGTGTTACAACTTTTATTCACACATTCAAGACATCTTCAAGTGTTACAAACATTAAAACCGTGCACAAAATGAAAAATATATATTCGAGTAAAAAATGCATAAAATTACAAGAACTTTATATAAACAACTTTATAAATTATTGAGAAATGTATTCTTAACTCACGCTATTATCTATTTATTTATTTCATTTATTTATTTGGATGTGAGATTTATAAGTTGTGAGAGAAAGATATATGTTTTGCATACATAAAGAATTGTTATTATTATTATTATTTTTTTTTCAGTTCGAACCTTCAACATCCAATAATTTCTAATTACCATCAAATCAAACCATCAACCATTTTTTGTGTATCTAACCCACTGGCTTAATTCAACCCAACTTGACACCTCACATTTGTTTTCATGGGTTGACAAGTTGGGTTGGGTTAGGATGGGTGTTGAGGTATAAATTTTCGGGTTCTAATTTCTTTAGCCCATTCACAAAAATACCCACACAAGCCCAAGAATTATTTTAAAGCCCACATAAATATTCCCCATGTATTACTTAAATATTTTCCACGTTATTGGGCCCCCACAAATATTCTATATATATATGCCCCACAAATTGCCTTGAGCCATCTCACAAATATTACCCATTACATTCCACATGTTATCCAACTTGGGCTTTCACAAAAATACCCATCACCTTACTATCAACATTGGGCCACAAAATTATACTCCTTCTGCAAGAAAGCCCAAAAATCATTTAACTTGTTGGCAAGACTCAAAAGGCCCAACAAAACCATTTTCTAAGCCCATTGCTACACGGCACCTTACAAAACCCGTTGCTACACGGCACCTTACAAAGCTCGTTGCTACACAGCACCTCTAAATCCGTTGCTACACAGTACCTTTACTAAGCCCGTTGTTACACGGCACCTCTAAGCCCGTTGCTACACTTCACATTTACTAAGCCCGTTGCTACACGGCACCTCTAAACCCATTGCTACACTTCACATTTACTAAGCCCGTTGCTACACGACACCTCTAAGCCCGTTGCTACACGGCATTATCTTTACAAAATTTTAAACTATTTTACAAAACCCAAATACTAATTTGACAACTATTTTAACAAAGCTCAAATACTAATTTGGCACTATTTTAGCAAAGCCCAAATATTAGTTTGACACTATTTCTACAAAGCCCAAATATCAATTTGGCAAACTATTTACACAACTTTTTTACAAAGCCCAAATACTAATTTGGCAACTATTTTAACAAAGCTCAAATACTAATTTGGCACTATTTTAACAAAGCCCAAATATTATCTTTGGCAACTATTTCCTAAAGCCCAAATATTATTTAGCAACTATTTTATAAAAGCCCAATATTATTTTGGCAACTATTTCAATTATTTCCTAAAGTCCAAATATTATTTGGCAACTATTTCATAAAAGTCCAATATTATTTTGGCAACTATTTCAAGTATTTCCTAAAACCCAAATATTATTTGGCAACTATTTCATAAAAGCCTAATATTATTTTGGAAACTATTTCAACTATTTCCTAAAGCCCAAATATTATTTGGCAACTATTTCATAAAAGCCCAATATTATTTTGGCAACTATTTTAATTATTTCCTAAAGCCCAAATATTATTTGGTAACTATTTCATAAAGCTCAATGTTATTTTGGCAACTACTTACAAAACTTAAATACTATCTTAACAATTATTTCACATATACCAAATCCCTTACTCATGGGAAATATTAGTGTTCATCCTCCAAGAAAATACTCTTCTTGCAAAGTTTATAAAAGCCCATGAGTATCATCCATGACAAAATTCTTCATTTTGTAGGAATAATCAGGCCCAAAGCAGCTCAAACATAAGGCCCAGCTGGACCAGCCCAACCCACATCCAAGTCCCAACAGCTGAAGTTCACATGAGCTAATCAACCAAAACCCAACATAAGTCAACAGCTGGAGTCCACTGCTGTCAAGTTTCAGCTTGTCCCATCAGGTCAGAACAAGACACATGTCCATCAGGGGTTGAACCTTTCCTCTACAAGCTGAAATATCATCATTTATTATGTGACATAAAGCTGAGACAAACTTGACATAAGACTGAAAAAACTTGACAGGGAGCTGAAGCACTTCAGCCAGCCATCTCCTCTTTCTCCTCCAACCCATTCGGTCAAGCATCGAAGGCAGCCATGACCAGGCCATTAAAGCTCCTGAAGCAAGCTGAAATCAGCTCATTTTTCATGTTAAAAATATGCATTTTCTGGTTCATGGACCAAGCACATGAACCCCTTATGGGGAAACTTAGGGAAATGTGGCTTGGAGGGCACCAAGGGGATCCCAGCAGAGTTCCCATCAAAGGCTCCAAGGTTGACACCTAGCTTGGAGTGATGTAACTTGCCTTTGGGAGCTTTGAATCTAGTAAGCAGCACAACCAAGGTCATTAACTTAATGCATGCTCTAACCCCATCAGCCAAGACCAATCAGCATTAATGCTAAGTTAAAATCCCAGCTGATATTACCCAAAAATAGCAAGAGTCTTCCAAAAAGTTAAGCTTACCATTCTCAGCTAAAACTCTAAGAACGAATCCCAAATGATTTTTTGAAGATTGGGGAAGATTTAGCAAAAGCTATTTGCCAATTACCCCCTAAACCTCAACTATAAATAGAACCCTTCATTTCACACTAAAGGGGGGACAAGAGCATACCAAGAAACAAAATCACAGAGAAAAACTCTCACAAAAACCCTTCTGTTTCAACTTCTCAAAATCCCAACAAAGTTCTAAGTCACCAAACTCTCATTCTCAAGCATGGAAACTGAATTCCACCACTCCTAGCTTAAAAACACCTCTCATACCTCTAGTTAAAAACATATAGCTCCTCCCTAGCAGAAAGTTTCAGCAGCCCACTATACACTCTCACTCACTGCCTACACTACTCACAAATGGTTCTCTCTACTTATTATATATACTACACCCAAGAGCATGCTTTGGCACCATAATGATCTTGTTATACTAGCTGGGATCTCTCTCTCTCCCTTCATCTCACACTAAGCCTTCCTCATTGATTATTATTATGGAACCCATGATATTTACTTACTCATTTACTGTTGGTGGTTATGACGTAACTGTTACAATATAATTTTTCTCTCATATTGCAGTATTAGAAGATTCTTCTTCGGAGCTAACAGATTATGAGTCCTAAAATATGGATGTTTCCCTCAATTTGTGAAAAACTTTACTGTTGAGTCATTTTTCTGCAGAAATATTTTTACGGCTGGGTTACTCTCTTCTGCAGAAGTACTTTACAACTGGGTTATTTTCCTGCAGAAATACTTTTGCTGCTAGGTTACTCTTCTCTGCAAAAGTACTTTACCGCTGGGTTATTTTCTGCAGAAATACTTTATTGCTGGGTTATTTCTTACAGGGTGCTTTTTAACCGTACTGATGTGTTTGCCGCAGGGATTGTTTATGGGTCATTCTTGTAAGTCCTAATCTAGGCCCAAGGCATGAAAATACAGTGAATTATTCGGATCTTCGCCGATAGCCTTTAGGCCGTGCATCGAGCCCATTGTCGAGTTTCAGTATAGGCTCCCAACCCAATATAAATCTCATTTGTCGGAAAAGAAACTTTTTCGCCTCCGACAATGGGTTGTAATTTTTTTTAAGCCTTGAGCTGGATTGAGTTTATGTTAATAGTTTTTTTCAAATCATCTAACCTAAGTACCTAACCCAACCTATCATATATACTAGTTTATTTTATTATTCTTATTTCAATTTTTTAGTTTGATTTATTTTGGTATTTGAGAATTATTTTTTATATATTTGAAATCTAATTTAGGTATATTATTTGAATTATAATAATTTATTGAAAAATAATTCTTAAATATTTATTAAAGTTCAATCTTTTTATTAGACATGAAACGTATAAGTACAAGTGTACAACCCACTAATCCAAAATGACTTATGTGAGCTTGATTGGGTTAGTCTCTACACATGCAATGGGTTGGGTCAGGCTGAGAATTTCTCAACCCGACCTTGGGTTGAAAAAATCCTCCAACTCAATGCAAACACACCTCTGTTATAGCTTATCCAATCAAGAAATCGTTTTGGATCAACTTCTTTTCTGCTTGTACAGGCCAACATGGGCATTATTCGAGCACAACTTGAAAGAAAAGAAACGAGACCCACCAATCAATTAAACGGAGGAAGGTTGATAGTAATCTTTTTGAATAACTTAGGGAAGCATGGAAGGTCAAAGAAACCACCCAAGCAGCATTTAAGTTTAATTATTGGAAAAGAAAATTGTTACCAAATGTATTCTCTGTTCTCCATTTTAAGAAGCTAATTTTTTTTAGTAACAAGCAGCTCTGCACTTTACAGTACTTTTGGTTTGGTCATTCGGTTTCTAATATTACTTCCCCACCAAACTTGACATTCTCCTTACACACGTTTTCCAAGGAAATATGTGAAATTTCACAGCGAATTCTTCAATGACTCATGGACATGCATATTAAATACCCACAAGGCTTCCGTCTAGCTTACTAGAGCACTGGATGGAATAACTCTTAACAAAAAGAATTGCATTCCTATGTAGTAAAAGAGATGCAAAGCAAGAATACAACTAAGGAATTTCATACATAGGTGTCATGATGGACAATACGTATAAAAGAAATTAGATACATGAATTATTACATCAGGTGTCCCAACAAAGTAATTTTTATTTTTTGTTCATGTGACATGAACCATATATAAAGGAATTAATAAAATTCTCAAGAAAGAAACTGATTTTTGTGTGGTTCTGTCACTAGCAATATCCTGAACTCAGGCTTCAAGTCCTGGCAGCTAAGAGGGCCATGCCACTTGAGTTTCAACCTGAATAAAAAAGAAAGATAAGCAAAGAAAATTCAATTGTGTTACACATATTTACAAATTGCAATCCCCATATTTCTTGTGTATTTAATTATATTAAAAAACTAAATACTACTTTAGTCATTGACTTTAGCGCTAACCAAACAGCAGGATTTAAATTTTGTATTGCCTCCTCCATAGTAATCCACTATTACTTCAAGAAATGTTCAACACTGCGGAATTCAATCTAGTCCCTGTTCAACAAGTGACGTTCTTCTGTCGCATAAAAGACCCATGACAACAAACCCAAAATTACCAGTCTTGAAGCTTGAAACATAATCTTATTAGAGTTTCTTCTGTAATCATAATGTTCTTTGTAGGTCACATCCACTAGTTCAAACAAAATCTACAACTTTATTTATTCTTTTACTTTTCTTTCATTCCAAGGTCAACAATTAGCTACAAAATGGTGGGTTAATTCTCCCCTTTGTATTGATAATTGCCAATGATGAAAGGCTACAATCCAGGCAGTTTCATCCAAAAAACCTTTGGCTTCTTCCATTAATGAAGCAAAACTGTTGCAATTTGATTAACTATGTGAATGCTTCTCGCACTTCTGTGGGTAGCTCCAAATGAGGCTCAGATTTGCTGAGTGGTGAAAAATAGTGCTCTACCATGTCTTTGGACACTTGTTCCAACCTTCGAGGATTCCACTGCATATAAAACATGACAATTCAACAATTAAAAAGTAACCGATAGACAACTATCTAACTATAATAAAAGTAGTAGCAACCACCAACAAATCTGATTATCAACGATAGAACCCCAATCTTCCACAGTACCTTCTCCTCTTACAACAGCTTGCTTTGTTTTAAAAAAAAAATTATTTTAGATTGGATTCTTAAATGCAATATTGCTTCCCCACTTGTCCAAAAGGCAGACAACATAAGCTGATGATACCTTTGGTGCCAGGTCCTTGTCTACCATTCGTGCCCGAACACCCTTCAGAAAAAGTACAGAAAAAAAAATGTTAGTAACTAGGATCATGACGGTTTGTTTTATTAAGATGACAATCAGGAGACTTTATACCTCACAAAAATCTCTGGAAATCTGGTTAGATATCCCTTGCAGTGACATTTGGTACTCACGTATCAAGCACTGATCGAGGGTCTGAAATCTACCTTCTCATATCTGAGCCAGTATGGTGGTTAGGTCGTAATGCAATAGTTTCTTAAAGGGGGAGGAGGAGGGGACAAGGGAAAAAGGCCCAGTTCTGAGTATCAGGGACTCACAGATTTCAAAGAAACCTTCAAACCTACTGGTGAAGCTTCCTTAAGTCTCCTTAGGGTGGAAATGCACCATGCATCATTTGTTTTACTTGTCTCACTCTCCTGAGAGAATTGTTTAATTTAAAAATGCAATCACAACTCACAAGGTTCATCCAAAAAAGTATAGGGAGTAACAATTTAGAGAAATACCCCTATATTTTGTTTCATTTTATTACCATAAAGATGGTAATACTAGTATGCGACAATCACAACTCATACAGCCCAACCTTCAGGTTAGTGCTTAAGAGACTTAACACACTATGTATAGATATGGTCCAAAAAGTCAAAAGGAAGAAGTAACTAATTCAAGACACACTTTCATTATTTGTATTTGTATTTTTTTTTTTTTTTTTTACACATGCTTTGGGTTGGTCTTGAACCCATGACCTTAGCCTCCATCCCATTCTTAAGTTAAGAAGTGTCATTTGAGCTAGGGCTAGCAATTCCATTAGCTGTATATAAAATGTATCCCTACAAAATTGCTTTCCAATCAACTGTGAGGTAGCTAAAGACATTCATCATAATGCTGTTAAGTTTTATTTTAATTCAACTGTGAGTTTTTTTTTTTTTTTTTTTTTAATTCAATATAATGATTTTGGCTATATGGCTGCTTTAGTCATTCTAGCCACTTGTAAAGATGAAGATGACAGGAAGCATCTACAGGGTACTCAGATCGACTAATTGAAAAGTGTCTCCTTGATGAAGCAAAAACTTTTAAAAGATACAGTTCTCCAAGTAAAGAGTTGGTATAGATATTTTTTCATGTAATTTTCCTTTCTCCCAGCAATGTGGTTTTCATGCCTAAGATTTTCTGTTATTTTCTTTCGTACCATCAATTTTAAAATAACTGAAAGAGATTTGAGTATGAAATCAGACATGTTGAACATCTTGTTCCATACAAAGTATCAGGGAAATCTGTTATATTGTAATGGGTTAATGCTTAATAGTTTAAAAAAAAGAAAAAGAAAAATGCAAATCAACATGTTCTTACCAAGAAATCGATAATTTCTTCAACTGTGTCATGGCTGAAACATTTATCAAGTATTTCAATCCTAGACAAAATTGCATAATAAATAGATCAGCATTTTATACCTGCTACGTAAATAGTCACACACCTGAGGGGATAATAGACAAATCTGTGAAGTACACTTATATTATCTAGATAGACAAGGTCACTATATTTTTCTAAAGAAGTTTCAATGACAGAAGGATCATCAGTATCCAATTTCCCAAGTTGTTCTTCGATTAATGCAAGCTTCTGTGGAAAAAAGGAGGCAATACTATGTTATATAAACAGGAAAGATGATTAAAACAATGAAAGGGTCCAACAATCTTAACTGAGCTATGCGCATAATGTGTAGCAAGCCCACAAGAAATCATTTCTGCTCCATTAAGTTTTTCTCCTGTGAGACCCAAGTACTCCCCTGCAAAAAAGAAAAGATACAAACTATATAAGAATTTAATTGAGAAGCAAATACAGGTGACATCAATGATTCATCCTACTAATTGGTTTCTCATTTATCAAGTCCTAATTACATTGTCAAAATTGCTTGATATGTAGAAAGGGTCAAATTAACCCCACAAGTTGCTCAGAAAACAACATTGAATGAAGTCACCCAGCTATCCAAAGTAAACTTTCGTATTAGAATATTTGTCATTGCAACACCTACTTTCAGTATAATGGTCACAAAGGAAGTGACATCTTATGGTGCAATGAAACCAAATGCAGCTCCCCATATGTCAACTACCAAGAGCCATAACAATGCCTCAACACAAATTTTAGACTTCAGAAAATTTAAAGCAATTTGCTAGAGCTTGTTATCAAACATCCACACAACAAATTAATGACACGAGTCCTAATGCAATCTGTATAAAGAACATTGCTGAAGCAACTGCCACTGTGTGATTCTAGAGATGAGGAGCATACTTCAAAATAAAAATATTTTGCAGAGGCACTTCTTTCCAACATTCATTCCATTCCTATGTGAAAACTGAGTGATTTGATTTTAGAGGTCTTTTAAAAATTTCCTGTTCATAAATCCCTTATGATTTCTTCCAATCCAACATTACAAGAAAATCATAAAAGATTGAGATAAATTCATGTTAGGGTAGAATGTTCATCGCAAAAACAATACTTTACATGATGTTTTTATCAGACTTATGCTAGAACCAGAAATAGTCCAAATCAACAAAACCATGTGCAAGAAATACAGTGAAAAACTACAATCCACTACATGCATACCCAGGTGACCAGGTAGATATGAGAGGAAAAATGACGCGCCAGCATCAGGGTGGAAACCAATTAGAGTTTCAGGAGTAGCAAGAACCTGTGAATTGTGAGAATAAATTATTTTTGAACCTGTCTAAGCATTATGTATAGCAAATAAGGAATCTGAAACAAATAAGATATTCAACACTATTTTCCCCATCACATAAATATGCAAAAAGAATCAAAATATAGTTTTCATTCCTAGATTGTGATACCCTCGATTACATAGATTGGATAAGTGTGTGTAGTTTGGACAAGTGCTAAGCCCCACATCAGTTGTTTTCTAGGTTGAACTGGGCTATATATTGATTACGAAGAACCTCAATTGTCACTCGACTAGTCCTTTTGGACTACATATTGATTCGATACAAATGGTATCAGAGTCAACATGGGACTTGACAAGAACATTAGGAATTGAGTGGAAAGATTGTAATACTCCAATTTATGTGGATTGGATAAATATTTGTTTGTGCGGAGATGTGTTAAGTCATACATCGGGTGTTAACAAACTTTGGCTATATCAGAGATCACAAGCAACCCCAATAGTAACTTGACTAATCCTTTTAGGGTATAGTGTAGATGTGGCTAGTGCTTCCTTGGGTCATGACAATATGCATATGCTAATCAAAGTAGAGGATCATACTCCTCAATTATCTAATAAAATCGAGCATTATATTTCCTGTAATGAAATTAAATTATTAGTCTAACTTAGGGGCTGCAAAATAATTAAAAAATTTCTTCCACAAAAGAAAGTAAGGAAAAAAAATTGAAACAATCATCAAAACCAACAGCTAGATAAGAGAAGAAAAGGACGAAAGTACATGCAAAGTTCCTACATTCAATTTTATCAGTCACAACCCTAAACATCCCAGGGATTGAAACTCCAGCCCCACCACCCATAGTAATGCCATTCAAAAAAGCCACCTGCATGGAGATTATTATTATACTACCATGAATATACTGGGCTCTGACTAATGTAGTTATAATAAACAGAAAGTTAATGTCCAATATTCTACCATAGGGACTTGGAGCTAATAAAAATCACCCACACATTAAAGGGAAAAAAATGATAATAAAAAAAGAAACAGATCTGAGACTTTTGAGTAGATACGATAGTTCCCTAAACCAGAACCCAGTGACTAATTTAACATAAGTACAGACAGAGGAAAAGACCACAAAAATTTTGGGGAAAATTTAGGAAATCCATGTATGCTAGCAGAAGGAAGGATAAAATAAAATTAAGGGGAATGTCAAAATACAATGGTAAGAATGTAAAGAAATTTGTTCAAAGCTAGAATAGGAGCCATAGATCAATATACTAACAAAACCAAGTATCTTTTGATAATTTGATAGCTGAGGGAGGGGAAAATTGAACCTTGGACGTCTTAGTTGGAAACACTAGGAGGTGCTAGTTGAGCCACAAGACTCTTAGCCATAACAAAACCAAGTATCTCAAAGAAAACTCTCCATAAATGACCATATCAAAGCTATATTGATGGTAATATAACACTCCAAACTGAAGTGCCCCCAATATATTAAACACTATGCTTAAAGAAAAGTAAAACTTACATGTGGCTTCAAATATGTACCTAAAGTGTATATGTAAGTATATAATGTTCTAAAAAATTCCTTACAATCTTCCATTTTCCCTGCATAAAGTTAACCAATGGTTAAAGGATGATTCTAGTGAAGAAACAAGCACCAACTCCATAACAAAGATTAGCAACTTAAAGATTTGTGAAGTACTTAAGAATAAAGTTTACTTTAGCTTTATCAATAACTGACAGTCACAAAACACTCTGGATGCACCCCCATACTTTATTAATCCCACTCTTATACCGTCAATACAAAGATCAATCCAAGGTAGTGTAAATAAAAAAAAGGCTGAGATCCTTGTATCTACGTGTCATCTTATACTAATACTGTCACCTCATTTCTAATTTTCAATTTAATAAATCTATACTTACTAATACGCTATCTTACTCTTGCTTATCCTTTTTTTTTTTATGATTCGATAGATGGGGAGGGGAGATTTGAGCCCTGCATGTCTTGGTTGGAAACACCAAGAAGTGCCAACCAATTGAATTACAAAGCTCTTGGCTATCTTACTCTTGCTTATCCTAACCTTAAACTTCCTCCCAAACAAAGCAACAATCAAATTTGGCATCTTTTGTTTGGGCATAGAAGATCCCATTACTACTAAATATTCTCTATAGTTCCATCTCACTGCTAAGTGCTAATAACAGCATCCTACAATCCCATCTCATCTCCCTCTAATTAACGCTAGCTAGCCTAGCTTTCTCTAAATCATATACAATGAAGAAAAATAATATGTTCGCAATAATAATTAACTTTTAAGTAAAATATTTTTTCCAGCTAAATCTTAAAAGCAGAAGGAAGATAAGTCTATTGCCAGCGTTTATCATATGATAAAGTGACACAATATCTCCGCCAGCACAAAATGCCCTGCCACTGCCCTTCAGAAAATGCAAAACAATGATGAAGTTTTTAACTAGTTCTTGAGCAAAAAATAACCCCAACTAAACTTTATCTTTCCCACTAGAAATATTATATGTAAATGAATCCAATATCTGGTAACAGCATAGATGTTTCTTACCTTTATTGCCACAAATCCAATATCTGGATTATTTTCCCAAGATGTATACAACTTTTGCAATCTAGCCCCCTAGAAGCCAAAGACAACTCATTAAAAGACAGATAAATTTTTCTAGTTGGCAATACAGAACAACACAAACCCATATAATAAAATCAAAGAATATAAATTTTAGCCACTAAGGAGAAAAACAGTAAATCTACTTGCACAATAAAGTCCACAACTTTTTTCACAACAGTTGAGTTTGCAAGTTGTAATGTACAAATCATAATTTGCCACCTCAACAAGTTGTGAATTTAGTTGTGTCTCTAGCTTTAGTTAGAGCAAACTCTAGCCATATAACTATGCATAATAATAGTTGTCAATTTAAACACCATAAAAACAATAACCCAAGTAACGTTTTCAATTGAACCAAATGGAGGGTATAAAACAACACAGAAACAGGATATTACACAACTGGAGTAAACCCAATTAAACATAATGATTCTCGACCAAACACCATAAAAACAAAGACCCAGATAACAAATCGTTCAACTGAGCCAATCTTTACAAATTGGGTACCAACCCAATAGCCAAAAACACAAACAAACACGGAGTATCTAGTAAAAGACACACACCATTGCAGTACTAAGACAATTAAGCACGGATGGCCTGTTCAGAATTGCTGTTCTAGACCAAGCTTTGCCCTCAACCAATACCTGCAGAGAGAGACGGAGAGAGAGAAAGAGAGTTAGTGTGTGGGGGTTAAAGAAAGAGAATAGACAAAAGGGTATTCTTGAAAGTTGAAACTGACTTGGTTGTCAAGTTCATCGGTAATAGCAGTGTCCGGAAGAGAATAGAGAGTTCTTGTGTGGAATTGGTTGAGGAAACGAAGACTGTGAATGTGAAGATTGTTGCGCCTCTGCAACAAGGCTGCCTTAAACCTCTGCATCATTTAGCTCACCCACTCTTTCAAATTCTGCTCCAACACAACACAACACAACACAACCCAAGCTCTCTACTCTCTAGTGAGTAGTGATAAATTGACAATAAACAATTCTGAGGGAAAAATTAAAAAAACTATGAGAAGAGGAAAAATGCTAAAATATTATTTTTATCCTTAAAGTTTTGGTTAAAAGTTTTTTTATCCCTAAATTTTAAAGTATTTATTTTTCAACATTAAACTTTGCAAAACATTCTTTTTTAAGTCCTTCTGTCTATAACCGTCAGTTTCATCGCACTTGGTTAACAGAGTATTAACTTAATATCTAACTTCGACTAAGCTATTTTATTTAAAAGAAATTATAGTATTGGCAAACCACACACTCGTCATAACAACTTTTTTAAAAGGATGAAAGTACCCTCATTTTGAGAATGATCTTTTATTGGTAGCTTATTTGCATAATTTGAGACAAAAAATTAAATATTAGTTTATATCTAAAAAATAAAAACTTATTTACACTCTTAGCATAATGGTCATTTTACAAGTACAAAATTTGTGTGGGATAAAAGGCAAGAGACAGAGTTTAAATATCTAAGAGGGAGTTTCACACACATATTTATTTGGATTATTCTAAAGTAGAATTTATATCTTATATATAAAAATAAAATCTAAAACTTATATTATTTTTGAAATAAAGCAAAACCAAAAGAATAGTTTGGGACCACAAATAATAAATAATTTAAACTAAAAACTAGCTTATAAAAACACACCTGGACCATACAAATTCGAGTCAATATAATTCTTATGTATGGCCATTCTATCCAACTTTCCTCACTCCCTCTTGCATTAGGCAAAACAAATGAACCTTCATTCCACGACATTAAAACCCCAATGTACAACCCCCTCATAGCCACACCCTCAGCCAGCAAGCTTAAGGGAGTGTTATTCTCTCAAACCTAATATATATCTATATCTATATATTACTAAAAGCTGAAGGTAGCGTTGAATGCTACTGCTCTCACGTTGTGTCACATCAGCTGTCACGTCATTTTTTTTTTATAAATATAATTTGTCCTACAATTTTAAAATGGTTTTTACTATTTTTAGCCCTATAAATCCCATACTCTATAAATGCAGCTCACTACTTATTTATTTACTTCCACTATCACCCTATAATAAATCCAGTCCACTACTAATTTATTTACTTCCAGTATCACTTTATAATAAATCTGTATAATATAATAAATCAGTATCACCTTTCTAAGGTTTTTTTTTTTTTTTTTTTTTTTTTTTTTTTTTTTTTTTTTTCCTATGGCTAAGAATAAGAGTTCCTTTTGAAAGCAATGTTGCTGATCATGGATTGAAAACTTTGATCATTCTTTTTCATTTCCATTTTTCCCTTTCAAGTTAATGTAATTACCGTAGTGTGTCCATACTTATGTTTATTTTTGTTATTGAATTAATAATGTTCTATTTTTAAGTATCTAGCTATTTACTTTAGTTGTTTTCAGAGTTTAAGCAAAGAACAATTTTCTACCCATAATCATGTCAAATTGCTAGAATAGATTGGCTAGGACAATGTTAACAGACCATGAAGAAATGTTTAAGATAGATTGGCTACTCAAACAATTGGTAGGCAACATTGCTTAAATTTTTGGTTAAGATAGCATTGTAATTTTGTGATGAGTTTTTATTATTATGATAATCTCTTTATTTCTTTAAAAAAAAAAAAAAATTTGAATAATAGATTTGAAACTTATAAAGTTTAGTTGTATATTAGGCAAATATAACACACTACAACAGAAGTTAGAAGAATATGGCTCACCTAAAAAAAATATTAATTAGACAAAAAAATAATAATAGAATGATATATTTGTAGAGATAAAAAGATAAATAAAATAATATAAAAAACTTGTAGAAATATATATATAATTTTTAAATAGATAATATTTGAATTAATTGTTACTCTTGATATATTATAGCCCATTACATAATATTTATATATTCACACGCATTGCATGGGTCTGTGGCTAGTTACCATAATAATTTAGAAGTGATATAAAAGAGTAAGTATAGAGACACATACACAACATACTTAAGTGTTACATTGTGATTGGTACAACTATTTTTTTTAGCAAGTACATGTGGTGTTATGTGTAAATGCTGAAATTTAATTACAAGTTGATACCCAAACATATTATGAAATTGGATGTGAATGTTGGTATATGATTGAATTGATAATATAATATATTTTTACAAGACTTTGCAAAAATTAGCAATATATTTTAATTTTTGTCTGTAAATTTAGCTTTTATCCCAAGAAATAGAATCCCCACATTTTCCTTTTTTTTTACAACCCCACATTTTTTTTTTTTTTTTGGTACTTATTATTTATAGGGTGGTGCCATTGGACCAAGTCAGTCATCTTAAAGCAAAACAATTATAGAGTCCAATATTTTATTTATTTATATATTTCCAGGGACACTCAGATGGTAGACTTTAATGTATCTTGATAAGGGTTATCCTAAATGACATAAAGCTGACGAGCTGGGGGCTGACGAGCTGGGGGCTGACGACCCCAAGGCCGACGACCCCAATGCTGACGACCTCAACTCTTGAGCTATCTGAAGCTGACGACCTAAAACATACGGGAACCTAAGGCTGACGACCTCTACCAACAATCCCAATGCATAGCCAGGCTGACGGGAGTAGGCTGACGAGGTTAGTCTCGGCTCCATCTACAACCTTGCTTAACCAACACGCATACACAAACAATTCTTGAACGACACGTCTAAGTAAGGAGACTCCTACAAGGACAAGGATTCTAGGAGATACGTGAGATCCAAGTATCACTGTCCTAAAAGGAAAAGAACTCCTTGGTCAAGGCATGGATTTCGGCCCAACGCTACTATAAATACCCCAAGACCCTCTCAAAGCAAGGTACGCACAAATAACTCAACTCTAGCACTCTAGTGTTGAAAGTAAAGGTTTCTAACTTGACCTTCGGAGGGTCTTCAGCCGGTATCACACCGGTACGCTTTCTTAGGTCTTCATCCTTTGTGTTGTGCAGGTACGTCATCAAGGGCACGTGCGGACCGTGTAGCCTACTGAGGATTTTGGACGTCATCAGTTGGCGCCGTCTGTGGGAAGACGAGTAGCGACGTCGCATTATCGCTTCCCGGACAAAAGGTTACATGGTACTCACCCGCTCAATGGCTACCACCAACAACGTACAGGCGGACGAACCGCGCGCTACTATCCTAGAGAGACAAGTCCAAACGCTCGCGGCAGCGGTCGAACACCTAACCAAACAGAATCACGACTTAGAGGAACAGCTACGTCAGAAGAACGCGCGCCCTGGAGCGCAGGAGGAAAATCAGGAGGAAACAAGCGCTGAAAGAAGAGATCCCGAAGCGCCCGAAGGCAGCAATGCTCCGAGCAGGCCGGAGAGGCGGGGGACCAATCTGACCACCCCTTCTGAAGCTTTACCATCCCACATCGCCGCAGAGATGCAGGAGATGCGGGAATGAATGGACGTGATGATGAATGCTCTCAAAGGACGGGTGTCTAATGACCTCGACGACCTGGTGCAGCAGACTAATTCACCTTTTATGGCGCATGTCACTTCATGCCCTCTTCCCCCAAAGTTTCGTATGCCGCAGCTTGAGAGCTACGATGGAAGCAAGGACCCCCTAGACCACTTAGAGTCCTTCAAAACTATAATGCATCTTCAGGGAGTGCCAGACGAGATCATGTGTAGGGCTTTCCCAACTACCTTGAAAGGATCCGCCAGAGTCTGGTACGGTAGGTTGACGCCAAACTCAATCGGCACCTTTAAAGAACTAGGTGCTCAGTTCGTGTCACATTTTATCGGAGGCCACCGATACAAGAAGTCCACAGCATGCTTAATGAACATCAGGCAGAGGGAAGACGAAACTCTAAGATCCTACATAACGCGGTTCAACAAAGAAGCTCTTTCCATAGATGAAGCGGACGACAAAATACAAGTAGTAGCCTTCACCAACGGGCTGCGAAAGGGAAAATTCCTCTTCTCCTTGTACAAAAACGATCCAAAAACAATGTTCGAAGTGCTTTACAGGGCAACGAAGTACATGAACGCCGAGGACGCACTGATCGCAAGGGAAGACAAGCCCAAGAAGAGGGAAAGGCAGGACGATGCACGAACGGATAGGGGGCAGAAGAAGGCCAGAACCGAAGAAAGACGGGATGATTGCCGCCCCAAGCCGCCCCCAGGAAGATTCACGAACTTCACGCCGTTGACCGCACCTATCGATCAGGTCCTAATGCAAATCAAGGACGAAGGGGCTTTGACCTTCCCAGGCAAGATGAAGGGCGATCCGAACAAAAGGCCAAAAGACAAATATTGCCGCTTCCATTGAGATCATGGACACGATACGGCAGATTGCTATGACCTAAAACAGCAGATAGAAGCTCTAATCAGGCAAGGAAGGCTGCAGAGGTTTGTTAGCAAAGAGCGGACAGATCCACCGCAAGACCAGGCCCCCCGACGAGAACATGAACGACCAAGACAGCCCTTAGGCGATATAAAAATGATCGTAGGGGGCACCGCGACCGTTCGGTCGTCAAAGAAAGCTCGAAAAACTTATCTCCGAATGGTTTAAAACATCCAGACGACAGGGTCCGTACCCAAAGCGCCGCGGATTGATAACCCCGTCATTGGATTCTCAGAGGAAGACGCACGACGCCTCCACCACCCCCATGATGACGTGCTCGTCGTCACCATGCAAACAGGAGACTACAACATGCACCGAGTTCTCATCGACAATGGGAGCTCGGCGGACATCCTCTACTATCCTGCGTTCCAGCAGATGGGGATTGATAGGGAGTGTCTAGTTCCGACCAACGCCCCGCTCGTCGGCTTTGGAGGGACAAAGGTGTTTCCCCTTGGCATCATCACCCTGGCAGTAACCATTGGAGACTACCCTCAGCAAGTCACCAAAAGTGTAGCATTCCTTGTGGTCGACTGCCCGTCAGCTTACAATGCCATCATCGGACGCCCCACTCTGAACTCATGGAAGGCTGTTACCTCAACCTATCACTTGATGATAAAGTTCCCGACGAACTATAGAGTGGGAGAACTAAGAGGGGACCAAGTGGCCGCACAAGAATGTTATATAGCAATGATGGAGATGGACCACCACCAGTCCATAAACATAGAAGAGCAACGTACAGCAACGGAGCCCATGGAGAAGTTCGAGGAAATATCTCTCGACGACTCCCAACCGGAGCGAACAACCAAGATCGGCACACTTACAGACCCGACGATACGACAGGAACTTGCGGCCTTCCTCAGAAAAAACCGAGACGTATTCGCTTGGAGTCACGAGGATATGCCGGGCATCCACCCGTCGGTCATAGTACACAAATTGAACGTATCACCGTCTTTTCCGCCGGTTCGGCAAAAGAAGAGAGTCTTCGCCCCAGAGAGAGATCGAGCAGTAGCGGAAGAAGTCTGCAAATTACAAGAAGCGGGCTTCATTCAGGAGGTTTTCTATCCCGAGTGGTTAGCGAACGTCGTCATGGTGAAAAAGAGCAACGGAAAATGGAGGATGTGCGTAGATTTTACCGATCTAAACAAAGCGTGCCCCAAGGACAGCTATCCTCTACCAAGGGTCGACCTCCTGGTGGATTCTACGGCCCAACACCAGCTATTAAGCTTCATGGATGCGTTCTCGGGATACAACCAGATCCTAATGGACGAAGCTGATTGAGAAAAGACCTCGTTCGTGACAAGCCAAGGCCTTTTTTGCTACAAGGTCATGCCGTTTGGCTTGAAGAATGCAGGTGCAACGTACCAGAGGCTTATGAACAAGATGTTCGTAGAACAAATCGGGAGAAATGTTCAGGTATATGTCGACGACATGCTAGTAAAAAGTCGAAGGAAGGAGGATCATTTGAAGGACCTGAAGGAGACCTTCGATACCCTTCGCTTCTACAACATGAAGCTAAATCCAGCCAAATGTGCCTTCGGAGTGACGGCTGGGAAATTCCTAGGATACATGGTGTCCCAACGAGGTATCGAAGCCAACCCAGATAAAATCCAAGCCATATTGGAGATGATGCCTCCCAGAAACGTTAAGGAAGTACAGAGCCTTAACGGTAAGGTCGCCGCGCTTAGCAGATTTGTGTCCAGAGCGACGGATAGGTGCCTCCCGTTCTTCCGCACACTGAAGAAGTCCTTCGAATGGACGGACGAATCCCAGCAAGCATTTGAAGACCTCAAAACCTACCTATCGTCGCCGCCACTGTTAACCCCCTCCCAGCCAGGCGAAGAACTATTCCTCTATTTGGCCGTTTCTCCAGCCGCCGTCAGCGCAGCCCTAGTAAGGGATGACAGCAAGGTACAAAGGCCGGTGTACTATGCCAGCCGAGCACTCCACAGGGCAGAAGGAAGATACTCGCCACTAGAAAAACTGGTCTTCGCTCTAGTTACGGCAGCACGCAAGCTAAAGCCATACTTCCAAGCCCACACGGTGGTCGTACTGACTGACAAGCCCATACGACGAGCAATGAGTAGCCCTGATGCCGCGGGACGTATGGCCTTATGGGCGGTAGAATTGAGCGAGTTCGACATAAAATATCGCCCCCGCACTGCCATCAAAGGGCAAGTACTCGCTGACTTTATTGCGGAGTTCACGTATCAAGAAGATCAGGGGGTAGAGAGTTCCCAATGGAACGTATTCACCGACGGGTCGTCAAACAAAAAAGCTGGTGGAGCAGGAGTCGTGCTTCGTTCTCCAGAGGGTGACGAGATCAAATGCATGATTCGACTTGATTTCCCTACGACCAACAATGAAGCAGAGTATGAAGCCCTCATAGCGGGCTTAGATCTAGCAAAGGCCGTAGGAGCCGTAAATACGGTAGTCCATTGCGACTCTCAGGTAATCACTAATCAGATAAACGGGGACTATGAATGTAAGGGAGAAAGGATGAAGATGTACTTGGAACGAGCAAAGAAAAAGGTCGACGAGCTCCAGGCAAAAGTGGTCCAAATTCCAAGAGGGGACAACGAACAAGCCGACCGCCTTGCAAAAGCTGCATCTGCGGAACACGTGATCATTCCCGGCAAGGCGCTATCTTTTACTCAACTCGCACCACTAATAGACGTCATCAGTGTGCATGAGGTAGGATCGGAAAATAATTGGACTACCCCTCTGGTTGCCTATCTCAGAGATGGCACACTACCTGAAGAAAAGGAAGCCGCACGAAAGCTGAAGGTCCGAGCGACCCGATTTGTCTTGATAAAAGACATCCTACACAAAAGAAGTTTCTCCTGACCATACCTAAGATGCCTTGGACCCGAAGAAGCGGGTTACGTTATGAGAGAAGTACATGAAGGGATCTGCGGCAATCATTCAGGATCACGGTCGCTGGCCCACAAACTGATCCGTGTTGGATACTACTGGCCGACCATGCAAAAGGATGCCCAAACGTACGTCAAAACATGCGACAAGTGCCAAAGGTTCAGTAACACGATCAAGCAGCCAGCTGAAGAGTTAACTCCAATTGCCGCTCCGTGGCCTTTCGCCCAATGGGGGCTTAACATCATGGGTCCATTCCCGATAGTAGTAAGGCAGCTGAAGTTCCTAATAGTCGGAATCGACTACTTCACCAAGTGGGTGGAAGCTGAAGCCTTGGCCACGATCACCGAGAAGAATGTGCGAAACTTTGTTTGGAAAAGCATCGTTTGCAGGTTCAGAATTCCAAGGGTCCTGATCTCGGACAACGGCAAGCAGTTCGACAACAACTCCTTCCGGGACTTCTGCTCACAACTCGGGATCAAGAACCATTATTCCTCCCCCGCGCATCCCCAGGCCAACGGACAAGTTGAGGTCACAAACCGATCCTTGCTTCGAATAATCAAGACTCGGCTCGAGGGGGCAAAGGGCATATGGCCGGAAGAACTGCCCAGCGTACTATGGGCGTACAGGACAACCGTTAGGACCCCTACAGGAGAAACCCCGTTCAGACTAACATACGGGAGGGAAGCCGTCATACCGGTTGAGATCGGACTCACAAGCTACAGAGTGCACAATCACGACGAAGGAAGAAATGACGAGGCCCTGCGCCTAGAGCTTGACTTAGTTGACGAAGTAAGGACAACAGCTGAACAGAGGCTCGAACGGTACCAAAACCTCATGGCCAAACACTACAACTCCCGAGTCAAGCACCGAGACTTCGGAATCGGGGACCTCATTTTGAGGAAGGTCATGGGCACCGCCAAAGACCCTACCCAAGGAAAACTCGGCCCGAACTGGGAAGGGCCCTACAGAATCGCATCATGGCTGAGGAAAGGTACTTACCATTTGGAGACTTTGGACGGAATAAAGCTACGCCACCCATGGAACGCCGAGCATCTCAGAAAATACTACCAATAAAAAGCAGCACGGAGAACGCTACTCCTCATTTCCAATCTACTTTTCAGTCATTTATTTTAGTCGTTTATTTTAATTCATTACAACACATTTAAGCCCGAAGGGCTAAGGTTTATTCATTTCTGAACAATTTTTACTTATGTATGCCTTCAACACAATAAGAGGAGTTTTATTCAAAAACAACTTGTGCAGACGAAACGACAAGTCCACCAGATGGACGACCCAAAGGAACAGGCTTAAATCCACAAAAGTGGACGAAGCTACCAAGTCCAAAAAAGCGGACGGTCCAAAGACCACCAAGGGGACGACCCTTAATCTACAACGTAAACGACCCTTAAGTCCACAAAGGACAGGTCGGCTATTGAATCCACAATAAACAGAGCTACTGCCTAAAAACCACAAAGTGGACGAACCTACAAATAGGTCCATAGTGGACGACCTAAAATCCAAGGAAAAGTCAATCCGCGGAGTCCATAAAGTGGACGATCTCAATCCAAAACCCTTAAAATGGACGACCTCACGTCTACAAGAGTAGACGGAGCTAAAACATCCACAAAATTAAAACCCACGAGATTGACGACCTTAAAATCTACGTGGGGCATAAAGCCCACAAGGTTGACGACCTTAAAATCTACATCGGGTATAAAGCCCACAAGGTTGACGACCTAAAAATCTACATCAGGCATAAAACCCACGAGGTTGACGACCTTAAAATTTACATAAAGTCCACAAGGTGGACGGCCCTAAGATCCGCAGGGTTAACGACCTTAAGTAAGCAAAAAAGACTACTAAAATAGACCAAATGGAGACAAAGTCCACAAGGAGAATGACTTTAAAATCTACAAAGTAAACGGTCTCGTCAGATACACAAGTCCACTATCTAAACGCGTCAACGCTTCCGCAAAAATCAAAGTGACGATACAAGAGCATCAAAAATAAATCCACATGAATAGGAATAATGAAAATTAAATACTACAAAATAGAATTATCTTTACAAAAGCCCAAAAAACGGGCGTCAGACATTAAGTTCATTACATCTTGAAAAAAGAAGCATATCAAAAGAAAAATCCACTACAAAATTCAAGGAGCAGTCGACGGGGACAGGACGACGACCGGGGTAGAAGGGTCAGCATTTGACTTGGCTGCATCAAGACCGGCTGACGGATCCAAGGTGACGGACCTCTCCAAGGCAGGTTGGGCAAGAACAAAGCTGCCGTCTCTCGAGTCTGCCTTAGGATCGGTAGACTCGTCATCCCCCTCGAGGATGGATTCGCCCGCCGGGGTTGACGGTATGGGCTCATCTATTCTTATCCCAGACAAATCCAAGTCAGGATAGGCACGCTTTATCTGCTTTAAGCAATCCTCGAAACCCTCAGAGTAGTAGACGGCGCAGGAGTCAATGAATTGCTGGGAATCCTTAAATTCCGCCACGGCGTCATTCCTGGCCGTCTCCACCTGACTCATCAGCACTTGGAGTTCTTTCTCCGCCGTCAGCTTTGCATCGTCAGCCAGGCCCCGCTGACGGGTCTCCTCCGCCAGTTCATCCGTCAGCCTCTTCACCTTTTGGCCAGGGTGACGTTGGCGTCCCTATACTGCTGTTGAGCGTCTGTCGACGTCTTAAGGCGCTTATGCAGGCGAGAGACCACCCCCTCCTTCGCGGCACATCGGTCCTGTAGGGCCTTCATTCGAACCATGGCCTGTAGGGCACAGAAAAGTCGTCAGTCGCACGAATGCCGTCAATACTCTATGAAGTCTACAAAAAATAATAATAAGAATACAAAAATACGGCGAAGGCAATCATACCCTTGCGAGATCGAACAGCCCCGATGACCCTATCTCGTCCGTCGCCAGCTCCTCACATAGCTCCGTCTCCTCCTTCAAAATCGACTCCGCCATCTCCACGGCATAGTCCTTGTGAGTAAGGAGGTGACGAGTAGAATCGGGGGCGACGGCGCCTGACGCCGTCATCAGGCCCTTGCCAGCCCCATAGGAAGCCCTGGGTGACGACAGCTCCTGGGAAGGCCTAACCCCTGGTGAAATTTCCGCCCTCTTCCCGGAACGGTCGTCTCTCCCGTCAGCCCTCCTTTTTTAGCCCACCTTGACGGGCTTGGGGGCTGACGACAGCGTCGCCCCGCTGGCCTTAGCCTCTTCCTTCTTCTTGGCGGCGGCAGCACGTATCCTTTGCTTGGCCGACTCCATTTCTGTCAAGAAATAAAAACGAGATCAAAAAAAAAAAAAAAAAACAATGGACAGAGTTGACGGAGTTTTTAAGAGACGCTTACGTCGACGAGATTGGTCGTTAAGTCGTCGGGCTTCTTCCGTCGGCTCCGAGCCCCCACAATACAAATGCAAAGTGTCAAGGGTAATCAAATCCCTACACTTTCTTTCCTCCAAAGGAATGGATGTCACCCGGCTGATAAAGTCCTCCTGCTCCTTCGTCACACGAGGACGGATGTTTGCTGAAAAAGAAAAGAGACGGGGTTAGAAATTGGACGTTAACGAAGTAAAGGAAATTGACAGGGTCGACCTGAGTCCAGGACGTATGCCCAAGTATTGTCAAAAAAGACATTTGGCATTGACTTCCACTCCTCTGGACGGCAAACCCAGTTCGTCCCTTCCACGAAAAAATATCTACCCTTCCACTTTCTATTGGAGTCGGGTATATCGGAGACCAATTTCAACTCCTTCTTCCTCGCAGAAAAGTGATATATCCCTTTTGATGAGGAGATATGTTGGGGCCTATAACACTAGAAAAACTCGTCTAGCGTCAGCTGACGGTGTCCACCACTTAGACGGCCCCACAAAATCTCGGCTCTAATGAAGGTTCTCCAAGCGTTGGGAGCAATCTGACTGACGGATATGCCCAAATAATTTGCCAGCTGACGATGTAAGGCCGTCAGTGGTAGCCTTAGTCCCGCTGCAAACATGGCATCATACATGCCTACGTCTGCGGTCCTTCCCGAGTAACATCTCTCACCCTCCTTGGGAAGACGAATCGGGACGTCGGCTGGGATTTGGTAACGAACTCGCAGGTTCCCAAAAACGTTCTCCGTCATTATTGGTGAAAACTTGTTAACGGACCACTCTTGTGGAAGAATGAAGGGGCGATCGTCAAGAGAAGCACCCGAAGTACTTTCTAAGGACGTCTCGTCACTGTCATCTTCCACCCCGTCACCAGATCTCTCCCCATTTCCATTCTCACTTCTACTTGTTCTTTCCTCGTCGTCGAAAGAGTGGGTTGACGTTTCCCTCTCTGACGAACCGGATAAGCCCTCCACGGGCTCCCGTCCTGATGGGAAGACCTCGTCGTAACCCACTCCCTCGCGAATCGACGATTCCTCACTCGACATCTGACTCCCTACAAGTGATGGGTATATTCTAAGAACCTAGGTTGACGATCCTACCAAAGGAGAGTGCCTAAAAGAATAAAAGTAAAAAGAGAAAAACTTACAAGTAAAATGTCGTCTGACGTAAGTTGGCGGTCCCAGAATGTTGACGGTTCAAGGTAGACGAAGCTAGCAAACAGACGGACGGGAGTCACTTGACGCTTTGGCTCTCAAAAGAATACAAATGTTGGAAAGTCTGAAATGAGGAAAGTGGGAGATATATATAGGAAAAAAGGGGGCACGAAAGGCAAAGCGACACGCTCGTCGCAGAACGAGGCGAACCAAACCAAGCCACGTGTTATAGCATTTAATGAAAGCCGTGCGAGGTTTTAGGAATATACTCCATAGCTCGTCAGGATAGGTTGACGAGGCTATGGAGTAGGGGGCAGCTGATAAGGGTTATCCTAAATGACATAAAGCTGACGAGCTTGGGGCTGACGACCCCAAGGCTGACGACCCCAATGCTGACGACCTCAACTCTTGAGCTATCTGAAGCTGACGACCTAAAACATACGGGAACCTAAGGCTGACGACCTCTACCAACAATCCCAATGCATAGCCAGGCTGACGGGAGTAGGCTGACGAGGTTAGTCTCGGCTCTATCTACAACCTTGCTTAACCAACACGAATACACAAACAATTCTTGAACGACACGTCTAAGTAAGGAGATTCCTACAAGGACAAGGATTCTAGGAGATACGTGGGATCCAAGTATCACTGTCCTAAAAGGAAAAGAACTCCTTGGTCAAAGCATGGATTTCGGCCCAACACTACTATAAATACCCCAAGACCCTCTCAAAGCAAGGTACGCACAAATAACTCAACTCTAGCACTCTAGTGTTGAAAGTAAAGGTTTCTAACTTGACCTTCGGAGGGTCTTCGGCCGGTATCGCACCGGTACGCTTTCTTAGGTCTTCATCCTTTGTGTTGTGCAGGTACGTCATCAAGGGCACGTGCGGACCTTGTAGCCTACTGAGGATTTTGGACGTCATCATATCTGAAGGACTTGAGTAAAACCCGAGGTACCATCACATTCTTAATTATATGAAAAAAAATAAGATGAACTTAATTTTTTTTTTTAACTTATTAATATCTCAAACATTTTGGAAGTGCATTTGCATCTATTCTGTTCACTGCTAATAAGGAAAAGGTCCCATTGCACGGTGCATGGTGACACAACCTATTACTGGCATGTTGACACATTGCATGGTGGTGATACAATTTGTAACTGTAAGTGGTTGCTCTCTCATCATCACTCTCATCTCTATTTTTAATTAATGTACGTCACTCTTCCATCTTGCTTCCACATCCCATAGTTATCTTTCTCTCTATATAATATATATATCACCCATGTTTCAACTTCTACTTCTCTCTCTATCTAGTTCTCTAGCTTGAAGAACCACACTTTTCAAATGGCAAAAAACCCAATTACAGTTCTAGTCACTGGTGCGGCTGGTATATATACCATTCCTTTCTTATTATATGAATTTATTTTCAATATATACTCTTTTGTTTTGGAAGCTTAGAAAATGTGGGAAATGGCACAATATGATTTTCAAATGGTGAAATATTTATTTATTCTTCATTATGAATCTTATATTATATATGATAAAGAAAGCAAAACCCTCTCTCAACTAAGTCTAGCACAACCATTTAGCTTGGTTGACGTGGTTCAAAGTGGGTCTTGCATTCAATGGAAGTTTCATTCTCATCTTTTTCCTTTGATTGGAAAACAAACAGATGGATAGGTTCTTTTATTTCATGACATTTTTTTTTGTCTCAAATGTTGTCATAATTCATCTACCAACAATATTTTAATTGTTTATCTTCAAAATTATCCATAACTTCAATTGGAAATCCTGTTTTCTATTCAGTTCACGACTTCCTGCAATGCTGTTCTGTGATATAATTCTTAATGCAACTGTTTAATCCACGGTTATCTCTGTGATGAGTTTAAGTGCCATTTTTGTAGATAATTTAAAAAAGGTGCTTTGTGGTTGTTATAATCATTATTATCTTATTATACATTGCAGTCTTTTCCAATTTAGTGGGAAAGAATGAAAATTGGAAGAAAAGCTTGACTTACAACAATATGACTGTTGTTACATGTCAGTAATAATGTAAAGGAGCAAGTGTATTTGATTTTCAATTGTATATGTTGGCGATTCTTTCTTCTAGACATGATAATATAAAGTTTTTGTATCTGTACCTTAAAATTTTGATTTTGCTCAACATGGCAAATAGGTTATGCCATTGTTCCAATGATTGCAAGGGGAATCATGCTTGGTCCTACTCAGCCTGTGATTCTGCACTTGCTTGATATTGAACAAGCGGTTAAATCCTTGAATGGGATAAGGATGGAATTGACTAATGCTGCCTTTCCTCTTCTGAAAGGTATGTCCCTTAACTTGAGAGCTAATTCTAGGTAGGTAGAATTATTCTCTCCCTTGAAATTTCTTAAATTGTATCATGAATATGGTTCAACAGGTGTGGTTGCTACCACAGACATTGTTGAAGCTTGTAAAGATGTCAATATTACTGTTATGCTTGGTTGATCCCCACGGAAGGAAATTACATTGAGGAAGGATATGTTGTCTACAAATGTGTCAATTACAAGGCTCAAGCTTTGGCCTTGGAGGAGCATGCTGATGCAGATTGCAAGGTGATCATAAAAATGCACTTGAGTATGTAGATATATGATTTTAGAGACACCCATTGGCTTGTAAAAAACTAATGATTTCAGCATCTTGTTCTATTACTATTAGCTTGTAGAAAGATGTCCTGGTACATTCATCGTCTCACTATCATTTCTTGTCCATACTCTTTGGCATGGCTCTATTGCTTCTATTCTATTTAGTAGTAATTGCTTTGTATGTACCATGCCTTGCATGTTCTCTGACCTTACCTACTTTGGTTGTTGATGCAATTTGAATGTCTATATCTTAGTTATTGTCACCGGAGGGACGCTTGTACTCAAGTTAGTAACGTTGTTGAGCAACCTGATCTAGAATTCCTTTAAATCTTAAGACTAATTGATTAGATATTCTTTATATGTCATGGCGTTTAAATACTATTTCACTAAAAAGAAAATATTCCAAAGCCACTGAAGAGAAGTGTTTGTCCTCTCTGTCAAGATTAGAGAAGTATGTGTAACCATATAACTAGTTCCCTAGCCCCCTCTGCCACTCTGAAAATAGAAGAAAAAGAAACTGTTATCAAAATGTACCATTTAGGACAATCTTTAAAATTCAAAATATTTGTGTTTGTTTGTTTATTAATCCTCTCAAACATTGTGTCTTTATGTGCTATTGTTGACAACATAATTGTGCTTTTCCAAGTCTAGTTTCCAACTTATTATGAACATATTTAGTGAAAACACAGATTTCCAACGAGTCTGTTTCCAACTTATTTGTTCATCTCTTTGACAACATGCATCCCCTTACTCACCTCGTAATCTATAAAAAAATATTATATATAAATATTCAGCAAATTAAAACCAGATTTCTAATTGTTACAAATGTTGGAAGATTGAAATATTTTAGAGTTTTTTTTTCCTCAATGCTGTGCAGTTAATTTTGGAATTGATATTGTTGACTAAGTTGATGCGTTTTCATTGCATATATTATGCAGGTGTTAGTTGTTGCCAATCCAACAAAGACTAATGTCTTCATCTTAAAACAATTTGCTCCTTCAATCCCAAAGGAAAACATCACATGCCTAACACGACTTGATCACAACAGAGCATTGGACCAAATAGCTGAGAGGCTAAAGGTTCATGTTAGTGATGTCAAGAACGTAATCATCTGGGGAAATCACTCCACAACTCAATATCTGGACAACAATCATGCGACTTTCACCGCCAGAACTGGAGAGAGACCAGTCAGAGAACATGTTGCTGATGATCATTGGTATCTCAACATATCCAACATGTTTATTTATTACTACTTTCACATGTTTAAATTACTTGGAAACAAGGGTTGATAAACTACTTCAAACTTTCAAATGGGAGGTATAGTAACATAGGGTTCAAATTCATAACACATACCATGATAAACTACTACTTGTTCTAAAAGTTTAATTATTAGAAAATGGTAAATTTAATTATTTAATTATTATTCTAGCATAACTTGTATCTAAGTCAAATACATAATGTTATCAACATTCAGGATTTTGGTAATTGTAGTAATCCCTCCCCCTCAAAATAAGTAGTGATTGGTGATCTATAAAGAGAAAATTGACCTAGTGAAATTATGGCTCTCCTTAGATTATCTTGCTTCTTTTAGGCAATAGCTTCAGGTGTACTCTCAAGTAGTATCTACATACCAATTACCTAACCCAAGGATCCCAATTTTTAGGGTGTAGGCGGTAACAACTTTTATACTTGAATTTGTACTTATCAATATATATATATATATATATACTTCAATTTGTCTTGAGAATCCTGTTAGGACTTGACTTTGATATTGAAAAATTATTAAACAACAAAGTTTTAGGTTGGAGTGGGGTACAGTAGTGTGCATGTTGAAATTTTTAGGTTGCAACCCTTTGCAGGATCTTCAACAACCTAGTTATGTTGACAATATTCACATCTCTAAGCATCCTTGTCCACTATTTACTCTGCTTCACTCCCAACAAGTCTCTTTTCTTTTCTTTTTCTTTTTTTTAATAAATAAATTTTGTTTGTCATAGGTTAAAAACCGAGTTCATCGCCACCATGCAGCAGTGTGGTGTAGCCATTATCAACGCTCGGAAAGCATCAAGTGCATTTTTTTTTGCAATTTTTTCTTGTGATCATATACATGATTGGGTTTTCAGGACTCCCAAGGTTGATTCTCTTTCAGCTCAAATAGCATATGATCATGCTAACCTTAATTATTTGCCTTCGAGATTCTGTTTTTTGTTTTTTAATTACTATCTTTTGTAATTCTTCCTTTGGCTTTGTTATTCGGGGAACATGGGTTTCCATGGGAGTATATTCTGATGGTTCTTATGGGATTTCACCTGGCCTTATTTACTCTTTTCCTGTTAAATGTGAGAAAGGGAAATGGTCAATTGTGCAGGGTAAGTTCTATGGCTTCTATATGTTGTAAATGTAACATCCTCTTTCCTTGAGAGTTGAACTTACTTCCAATGTTTCAGAAACTACAAATCACTGTAACCTGCATAGAGGAATATATGTTGTTTGTCAATTATTTCTTAGATCTAAGTAATGGTATTAATGAAGGAAGATGTTGAAGAGAGCAAGGATATATTTTTGGAATAGTATGGACTATAACAATAACATGCACAAAGCTTAGAACTCCCAGTTAGCGACGAGCAATCAATAACGATTAAAGAGGGCTGAGAGTAATATAATTGAGGATTCATGAATGAATAAGTATAATTATGAGGGCCTACTATAGTTTTGTGTCAGTATTTTATATTCCAAATTTTTTTTGAAATGTTCCAAATTTTTTTTGAAATGGTCCAAATTTTATGATATTACTTGCATGATATGAGACTATTTCAGTGCACTCAGTGTTTGGTACTTGTTTATGCAATGGCAAGGCTCAAGATTGATGAATTTTTGAGGGTAATGATGGCCAAGTCATGCCTAGAGTAACAATGAAGACAACTTAATAAAAATGCATGAAAAGGAAAAAAGGAGTTCCAGTTTCCTTTGCAACTTTATGTACAACTTTTATCTGTCACATATAAGCTTTATAAGCTTTGGAACAATGACAGAACAAGATGTGTCATTTTGATTTATCTTTTCTCATGTGTTGGCAAAAGTGTAGACGAATTCACCAAGCACCTCCCCAATAATTAGTTTGTTGCCTTTTAGATATAGTTCTATGTCACTGATCATGTATTTTCATTCATTTTCTAATTAGTCATTTAAAGTTTATATTAATTATTTTGAAATTCCTATAAAACTACTATATTACATGTAATGCATGTGTGCTGTAGGTAATAGTAAAATAGAAACATTCGTTCTCAGTAGTAATTACACTCCCTTCCCTTGAAGTTTGGAGAAACCACAATCCATCCCAAACTCGAAGGGAAAAAACAGTCAACCCAACATCTATTTGACCAAGTACAGTTAACCTTAAATGTTTTGTTTATAGGAAATGTCATTCATTGCCTTAATTCCCATGATAGGCGGAAGCTAAGATGTGGGTGTGTTTTCTCACAGAGGAACAAAAGTATCATCTAGTGAGAACATTGTAGTACTAAGACAATTGAGCACAGATGGCCTGTTCAGAATCGTTGTTCTGGACCAAGCTTTGCCCTCAACCAATACCTGGTTGAAAGAGACAGTGAGTAGACAAAAGGGTAATCTTGAAACTGACTTGGTTGTCAAGTTCATTGGTAATAGTAGGGTCTAGAAGAGAACAGAGAGTTCTTGTGTGGTATTGATTGAGGAAACGAGGACTTTGAAGACACATAATTAGTCCTTTACTTTTAATTAGTGCCTAAAAAGGTGGGTAAAAATTGAGATCATCAAAATCCTATAAAAAAAAAATTGAGATAAAAAATGTAATTACCAGTTATACGTAGTAATATATTAATAAGTTTAGGGTGATAAATAAAAATTTTCATCATTTTTAAGGTGATATATTGTGGTTAGTACATACTCTAATGACATATATTTGTTCAATTAACAACTTAAATTGTGAAAAAAAAAATTATTAAGTTACAATCTATTTTGCAGAAATTAGCAATATATATTAATCAGTAAGTATTGTTACGTAATAAATTTTTTGGTCTTTTTTTCATAATTGCTATTGAAATGACAGATTGTGAATTAGTGTACATTAAAAATAATGCCAATAATAATCTCAATAATGAAAGTGACGTTACATTAATCACAATCTACCATCTCAATTGATTGTAAAAAAAAGTTGTGAAATTTGCCTATCTGTAACAACAATAATTTTAGTTTTTAAAGGGTTTAGTCCTAATCTCTCTTTGATCCCTAGTCCCAATAGCAAGCCAAAGACAAAGTCTTAAGGGTATCTTCAGCATATTCTTCAAATTTTTGTACTGTTTAGAGAATGATCAGTGACATTTAGTTTTTATCTACCTACTTTTTCAAATTCACTTTCTTACAGGTTCTCTATCCCATTTTTTATCTCATTTAAATATTTTCGTTATTCATTTTTATTCTTTTTTTAATCATCATATATTCTATTTTTAACAACTATATTTTTCAATAAGAAGTGTTATATTCACAACATTTTATGCAATCATTTATAACAAAATTTATGTAAAAAGTTGTTACTAGTTTTAATTTGAACCCACTGTTGAGTTATTTTTTTACTCACTAATATTAACTAATAACAATCAGTTACTTAAAATTTATTGTGAAAATATTATAAAAATATTATAATAGTATTTCTCAATTAAGATTTTTTTTTTTAAATTTTTTATATTAATTTTCTTTCTTCCATTTCGTCCTCATCCATACGTTTCATTTCTTTTCTTTTTTTTCTTTTTCTTTTCTCTTTTTTATCCTCCGCACAAGTGTCCTATCCCTACCTACCCACTCTTATTTTCTTTTCCTCCTCAAGAACATTCCACCAACTCACATTTACTTAACATTAGAGAGAGAGAGAGAGAGAGAGAGAGAGAGAGAGAGAGAGAGAGAGAGAGGAGAAAGACTGCAAGGCCGGTGGAGATCGAGGTCGCCGAAAGGATAAAGCCGGTAAAGATCGGCGTTCACCATGCAGCACTACCACGTCTGCCGCCCCACCGCCGCTCGTCCTCCTCCCCACCACCAGGCTGGGTTAGATCGTCGTTCTTCTTCTTCTTCTTCTTCTTCTTCTTCCATATTTGCTTGTTCTGATTCAACTTTATTGTAAGAATTGGATTTTTTTTGTGTTTTGTGTTTGGATTATGTGAGACGTTTTTTCAGAGTGAAGCAATTAGACTGCAACAAAGAGATGAGAGGAGAGAGAAAGATTTTTTTATTATTTTTATTTATTGAGATGTATGAATTTATAAGTGTGAAAATTCATTTAGAGTCGCTACAGTGTTCTCTAAATTAAGAGAATTACTGTAGCAACTTCAAATAAAATTTGGAAAAGTTTTGTGTTTAGAGAAGCTGTTGGAGTGTGAACAGTAGCATTTTATCTCCAAACAATAGAGATAGAGCATCTGTTGGAGATGCTCAACATCTCTTTTTGTAAACATCTTTGTAGAACCCATGTGAAACCCCACCTCTCCCTTCCTCACTATATTCCCATCTCCAAATATGATACATATATATATCTCAAACTTTCTGGAAGTAATTTAAGGAAAACGCAAAAAAAGGGGGAAAAAAAAAGAGTATTCAAAATGACGAGCACGGTGACACATTTTTGTATCTGGTACCATTTCTTTCTCAGCGTATGACTTTAGTTTCAATATTAACTCTTTTGTTTTGGAAGCTTAGAATAGAACATGTGGGAATATAACACTATGATTTTCAATAATGATATATTTTGTTATTCTTCATTATGAATTTTATATTGTATGATAAAGAAAGCAATCCTCTCAACAAAGTCTACGCACAACCATTTAGCTTGGGTGGTTAGAAGTGGATGTTGCATTCAATGGAAGTTTCATAACTTAATTCTATGATATCCTTATCTTTTTCCTTAGTTTGATTGGAAAGCAAACAGATGGATAGGTTCTTTTCTTTGATTGAGGAGATCTCTTATACTCGTGCATCTCTTGTGCAAGTTGTTTTGGCATCTGAAATTAATGCCTTGTTGTACAAGTTTCTTTTAATATTCTTTGTTTTGTTTGTTCATATATTTTTGTATTTTGATGTATCATACATATGTGTATATATGTTAGAAGGTTGGATAGTTTTGATAAGAAATCTACGAGGAACCGTTTATTTATCAGTTTGGTTTTTGAGAAAATGGAGTATCTTGTATTGCTTCAGAATGGTCTCGTTGTTTTGTTTGCTATTGCTATCTCTTGGAAGCTTATTACGTATATGTGGGGCTCCTTGAAGATGGAGAAGGAACCAATGAAAGTATTGGTCACTGGTGCTGCAGGCATGCTAGCTCAATCTTATATTATTATTTATTTATTTTTGTTGAATTTCTGAAACAGTCATCTAAATTTTCATTCAAGTTGGCAAATATGAATGTTCTCCAAATGTCAAACGCCAAAATTTCCAATTTTGTGTGATTGCTTAATCTAAATTTGCTTGTATGCCTGTGGATACTTGTTGTTTTTTGGTTTCATTCTTTTGGTATCTTTAGCTCATATAGATATCATTTATGCATTTGTTAAAATCAATAATTAAATGATTAAATTCACTCTTTCCTACTTGCTTAACCTATTAAGGCAAGTGGTAATTTATGAGGTTTCTCCTTCATGGGAGTTAAAGTCAAAATTGACCACAATTTTTAATGAGTGAAATTTTTGGAATTTGTTGCTTTGTATTTTCTATAAACATGTTAAAATCATCGTCCAACTTTTCATGTTTTTTGGTCTCAATTTTTGTTAAATATTATCTACAGAAAAGTATTTTAATTATTTTTCTCCAAATTTATCCTTAACTGCATTTGGAAATCCTATTTTCTATTCAGTTTATGACTTCCTGCACTACTGTTCTGTGATGTAATTCTTAATGAAACTGTTTATATCTGTGGTTTCCTTTGAAGATGAGTTTAACTGCCATTTCTGATTTCTGTAGATAATCTAAAGAAATCCTAAAAATTGTTAACTGTTTTGTTGTTGAAATAATCATTGTATTATCTTATACATTGTAGTCTTTTTGAAATAGTTGGAAAGAATGAGAATTGAAAAAAAAAAGCTTGATTTATATCGAGATGACTGTTGTCATTATGTAAAGGAGCAAGTGCATTTGATTTTCAATTCTATAGGTTTGGTATTCTTTCTTCTAGACTTGATAATTTATAGTTTGTATATCTGTAGCTCAAAATTTTGATTTTGTTCAATAGGGCAAATAGGTTATGCCATTGCTCCAATGATTGCAAGGGGAATCATGCTGGGTCCTGATCAGCCTGTGATTCTGCATTTGCTTGATATCACACCAGCAGCTGAAGCCTTGAATGGGGTAAAAATGGAATTGCTTGATGCTGCCTTTCCTCTTCTGAAAGGTATGTCTCTTATCTTGAGAGCTAATTCTAGGTAAATAGAACTATACTCTCCCCTGAGGTTTCTTAAATTGTCATGAACATGGTTCAACAGAGGTGCATGCTACCACGGACGTCACTGAAGCTTGTAAAGATGTCAATATTGCTATTATGCTTGGTGGATTCCCACGGAAGGAAGGTATGGAAAGGAAGGATATGATGTCTAAGAATGTGCCTATTTACAAGGAACATGCTTCGGCCTTGGAGGAGCATGCTGCTTCAGATTGCAAGGTGACCACATAAATTCTCTTGAGTGTGTAGATTTAAGATTTTAGGGACACCCACACAGCCACACTCAATTTGGAATATTATCAGTTCACCTTACATTGATTTGTATTTTTTGTATATATAGCTCCATTTACTTTAAAAATGAAACTGGATGTTCTGAGATGTTTTGAAGTTTAAAAAGAGGAGACATATTGGTTCTATTGATGCTGATTGATTTCATTGGATAAGATTGATGCTAATGGATCTGAGACTTTTTTTGGGATTTTATTTATTTATTTATTTGGTATTTAACAACAATTTTTATGAGGTATTTCCTTTTCTTACTTGATTGTGAAGTTATTTCCCTTCCTTCTTTAATTTAATTTCACTATAGTAGACAGGTTGATTTTAAAATTTGTTGGAATTTTCAATTCCAATGCTTCGTGTACTTTGCTTGGTACTAACTCAAAGCAGTCTTAAGTGCTGATTCTTGGGTTTTATCCCTATCTCCCCGTCTTGGCGTTGATTCATGGGTTTTATCCTGTTTGTTTTTATTTTACTTCCCAAAAACTCATTCACATTGAAAACTGGTTGTCCTGCTCCTGCACCACCTATAACTAGATGCCCTCTAGGCCATGATAAAAGTTAGTGAATAAAAAAAACTAATGATTTTAGCATCCTGTTCCATTATTATTAGCTTGTAATAATATGTCCCAGACATTCCTTGTCTCGCTATCATTTCCTGTCCTTACTCTTTGGCATGGTCTGTTGCTTCTATTAGTTGTAATTGCTCTGTAGCATGCCTTTTGGCATGTCCTCTGACCATTACTTGCTTTGGTAATTGATACAATCTGAATGTCTATATCTTGGTTAATGTTACTATTTTAAGTTACATCCTGGAGGGACACTTGTGCTCAAATTAGTAATATTGCTAAGCTACCTAATCTAGAATCCCTTTACATCATAAGAATAATTGATCAGACATTCTTTATATTGCATGAATTATACTATTTCCCTAGAAAGAAAAATCTTTTAGTCATCAGAGAGCAGTGTTTGTCCTTTCTTTCCAGATTGAAGAAGTATGCGTATCCGAATTACTAGTTCTTCAGCCCCCTCACTCACTCTGAAAATGGAAGAACAAGAAGCTGCCATGAAAATGCACCATTCAAGCAAATCTTTATACTCTAAATATTTATGTTTGTTTCTTTTGATCGTCTCAAATCTTGTGTCTCTATGTGCTATCATTGACAACATAATTGTGCATTTTCGAGTGTAGTTTCCAACTATTAATGAACATATTCATTGAAAACCAGATTTCCTATATGTCTGTTTCCTACTTATTTATAATCAATCATATTGTAGATTTCTAACAATTACAAATATTGAAAGATTGAAATCTTTAAAGAGTTCTTCTTCTTTTTTTTTTTTTTTTTTTTTTTATCTTCACTTTTATGCAGCTAATTTTTTGAATTAATATTGTTTCCTAAGTGTTTTCTTCTTCTTCTTCCTCTTCTTTTTTTTTTTTTTTTTTTTGAGAAAAATATTGTTTCCTACATTGATGCCCTTTCATTGCTTTATTATGCAGGTGCTAGTTGTTGCCAACCCTGCAAACACCAATGCTCTCATCTTGAAAGAATTTGCTCCTTCAATCCTAGAGAAAAACATCACGTGCCTAACACGACTTGATCATAACAGAGCATTAAGCCAAATAGCTGAGAGACTAAAGGTTAATGTTACTGATGTCAAGAATGTAATCATCTGGGGCAATCACTCTTCAACTCAATATCCGGACATCAATCATGCAACTGTCACCACCCCAAATGGAGAGAGACCAGTCAAAGAACTTGATACTGATGATCATTGGTATCTCAAAATATCCGACATGTTTATTTTTTGCCACTTTCACATGTTTAAATTATTTGGAGACGTAGGTTGATAAAGTACCTTTAAGTATTTAAATGGGAGGTAGAGCAGGCATACGGTTCAATCCTTCAAATATAGACCACCTACATACCATGACACTATTTGTCCTAAAAGATTAAGTTCTTAGGAAATGATGAATTTAATTATTTAACGATTTATTTTTGGAAAAAAAAAATTATGGATTCTAGTAATTGTAGCAATCCCTCCCCTCAAGATAAATAGAGATTGATCATCTACGAAGACAAAATTGCTCCAGTGAATTAATGGCTCTCCTTAGATTACCATGCTTCTTTGGGGTGCAATGTCAATTAGTACCTACATGCCATTTTCCTATCCCAGGGATCCCAATCTTTAGGGTGTAGGTGGTAACAATTTTTATACCTGAGTTTGTACTTACCAAAAAAAAAACTTATACTTAAGTTTGTCTTGCACCATATTAGAGCATTCGCAACAGTTGGTGTATAATATAAAAAGATGTGAAATTTACACGTTTAAGCCCCAAAACTACCCGCACCAGTCCTATATTAGGACCTGGCTTTATTTTTTTGAAAAGTTATTGAACTCCAAAGTTTTAGGTTGGTGTTGGGTACATTTGGGTAATTGGGTGCATGTTGAATAATTAGGTTGCAGCTCTTTGCAGGGTCTTCAAAAACATAGTTATGTTGACCATCTTCACATCTCTATGCATCCTTGTCAGGCTATTTACTTTGCTTCCCTTTCTGTTATTGATTTATTTAAATTTTGTGTCATAGGTTAAAAAACGAGTTCATCAACACTGTACAGCAGCGTGGCGCAGCCATTATCAAGGCTCGGAAAGCATCAAGTGCATTGTCTGCTGCAAGTAATGCTTGTGATCATATGCGTGATTGGGTCCTTGGGACTCCCAAGGTTGATTCTCTTTCATCTCAAATAGCATTTGATCATGCAGAACATATTTGCTTTTATATTGTTCTTTTTTTTTTTTTTTTTAATTATTATTATCTTTTGTAAATTTTCCTTTGGCTTTGTAATTTAGGGAACGTGGGTTTCCATGGGAGTGTATTCTGATGGTTCTTATGGGATCCCAAAGGATATTATTTACTCTTTTCCTGTTAAATGTGAGAAAGGAAAATGGTCAATTGTGAAGGGTAAGTTCTGTGGCTTCTATATGTTGTAAATGTTACTTCTTCTTTCCTTAAGAGTTGAACTGCTAATGTTTCTGAAGCTACAAATCACTATAATCTGCATAGAGGAATATATGCTGTTTGTCAATTATGTCTTAGATCTAAATAATGGTTTCAGAGCAAAGGTAGTGGTTGAAGAGAGCAAGGATATATATTTGGAATATATGAACTATAAGTCTATAACAATGAAATGCACAAAGCTTAGAACTCACCGTTACAGATGAGCAATCAAAGATGATATAAAACAAGGGCTAAGAGTAATACAATCGAGGATTCATGAATGAATAGTTATAATTATGATAGCCTACCATACTTTTGTGTTAGCAGTTAGCATGTTATATATTCCAAAATGCTGTGAAAAATGGTCCAAATGTTTTAATACTACTTGCATGAGACTATTTCAGTACTCAGTGTTTGGAACTTGTTTACGCATTGGCAGGGCTCAAGATCGATGACTTCTCAAGGGCAAAGATGGATGCAATAGCCAAAGACCTCATTGACGAAAAAGAAGCTGCCCATTCATGCCTCAACTAACAATGAACCCGTCTTCCCTTGGAAAATAATAAAGAAGACTTGATAATGCATGAAAAGAAAAAGGGGTTTCCAATTTCCATCCTAACTTCATGTACAAATTTTATCAGTCACTTATAAGCTTTGGAACAATGACAGAACAAGATATGTCCTGATTTATCTTATTTCATGTGTTGGCAAAAGTGTAGACTAGTTCACCAAGCACCTCCCCAAATCCAATAATCAGTTCCATGTTATTGCTCATATGTTTTCATATATTGACTGTATTATTTCATGAGTCCTAAAAAATATCAAATTTATGAAGTTAAAAAAAAAAAAAAAAAAAATTATTATCGGTCATATGACTAAGAATTTGAATTCCCTTACCATTATGCTCGGCTAGAGCAGTCAACAAATTTTGATTAAATTATGAAAATTTTGATTAAATTATGTTTGATCTTATCTAAATAAAATCTATGGTCTATTTGGGCGTTGTTTTACTATTACCTAAATAAAATACCTAAGATTGGCAAAGCATTTGTAAGAGAGCAAGAGAGGAATCTGAGAGGCCACCACCATCGTTATGCTAGCTTCCCACTACTATCAAGTTGCCAAAACTCATATTGCTTTTTTATTTTTTGGATGATTTCATTACTAACAAAGTTCTTTGACAATTACGCTATAATATATGTATAATATTCTTTAGAACTATCTTACATAAAATATTACAATATTATTTATACATCGCACGAACAACTTATTAATTGAATTAAATAAAAAATCATACATATATACCCATAAATTAAATAAGACTTATTAATAGAAGAAAACCCAGCCCATACCCAACAATTATATAATTACTAAAATACCCTGACTATAGAATAACTAAATAAATATAAAAACCTAATTAACTACTGTGGATACCTATTCTTGGGCTTTGCCTGTAACATTAAGCTTCCAAAGAGATTTTCCTTTTAATTGAATGCAATTTTAGGGCTACTCTGTTCATGTCCATTCTATCTATAGGAGATTGTGCTGAACATGCAAGGCCAATATGAAAGACCGATATTAAGCATTCAGTTTGTCTACTTGTCCAGTCACTCCAACTTGAAACCGTGTTATCATTTTCTCCTACTTTGTTGAAAATTGAATGGTCCACAATCTCCATCACTTGTCCTGGCAATACCAACTTAACAAAGTTGTGAAGGTTTAGGTCATCTTTGAATAGTTTATCAATGGGTCTTCTTCCAGTTAACATCTCCAATAAGAGGATCCCAAAGCTATACACATCCCCATTAGTTGAAAGTTGACTACCCATTCCATACTCTGCAAAAATTTAAAGTACTTTCATACATTAAGAACAATTCTTACTCAATGCTATGAAACTAGTAATTTGGTGAAGACAGTGGTGGTTGTTGAGGGGGTTCATTAAAAAATTTTAATAAAAAAAAATCATAAATATATCGAGTTGTCGACAAAAAAAAAAAAAAATAATAATAGCATGTGAAATTTTATAATTTTATTCTACGAGTTTTTAAATTTTGAATGTTTCAAGATACTTCATTACGAGTATCTATTGCCAATGTGGATAGCTATGAGCCTATGATCATTTTATTTTGTTAAATTTGTCTAACATTTTTTTTATATGGTTGTTATTATCTATTTGACTTTGTTTTTATAAAAATATTTTAGACTAAATGACTAATCTCAACTCATTGGCTCCGTATTAATTATTAACACATACAATCACACTCATTTATACATAAAATTATACACTACGTGTCTACTTAACCAATCAAATGCTTAAACAATCACTAACTTTATAATAAAAATTATTATAATACGATAACAATACACACACATGTAAAAAAAACCCTCTCAATTATAAAGTTATATTATATTTATATTGTACACACAAACAACCACATACATCATAATTTACACATATAACATTATAACAAAAAGTAATGTATACAATTAATATTAGACATACTTACACACATATAATATAAATTTATAAAAAAGAATTACATTTACAATTTACAAACACGTACTCTTTATTCTTAGAGTCGTAAATACTTGTAATAAGGGTGTGCAAGATTTAAGTCAAAAAAATATTTTTAAGAATAAATTAAAGTATTAAACTAACAAAAAATAATAATTTTAATATTTTACATATATAAATTATTATTATTTTTTAAGTCGGGGGGTTAATTTGAACCCCTTGATTAAGTTGTAGCACCGCCCCTGGGTGAAGATGTATATAAATATTCTATACGAGGCATCCTTGTTTTGATTATTGATGCATTCATTATACGTTAATACTTTTACAATTGAGTGAAATCATGATACATTACCTGGAGCAGCATATCCAACAGTTCCCTTAATCCCTGCTGAGCTTAATTGATTAAGAAAAGCTTCCTTCCCAGATTTCGAAAGGAGTCTAGCCAAACCAAAATCACTTATATGGGCAATCATATCATCATTGAGAAGAATATTGCTTGGCTTTAGATCACAATGAATAATAGGGGTTTGGCAGTGATGATGAAGATAAAGCAAAGCTGAAGCCACGTCTACAGCAATGTTGATTCTTTGAAGTAGATTTAAACTTCTCAATTGCTTGAGCCCATCTTCAGGATGTAATTGCATCTCCAAGCTTCCATTTGGCATGAACTCATATACTAAAGCCTTAAAATCATTGCCCTTAAAATCAATACTTGAACAAGCAGTCAGAATCTTAACAAGGTTTCGATGCCGGATGTTCCTCAAGGCTTCACATTCGGTAATGAAACTCTTGGAAGCTCCTTGCTTTTGAAGATTGAGTACCTTGACTGCAACATGTGTTTCATCTGGACCAAGTTTTCCTTTATAGACAGTACCAAAATTACCTAAACCAATCAAATTCTCCAAAGAGAATCCATCAGTTGCATTGTGTAATTATTTATAAGAGATCTTTTGGTAGGAGGGTCCAAAGGTGGAAATGGAAAGGCTTTTTTTCTTCGACTTTTTCAACCAGGAAAGAGCCATCAAAGAAAACAATATCAAGCAGAAAGCAGCTGCAATGCTGATTGCCAGTATCAATTTAAAAGCAAAATGCTTTTTGTGTTTCTTGGATCTTTGAATGGGGCATGCAGGCAAATGCAACTCTTGGATCCCCCCACAAAGACAAGTGTTGCCTTTGACTTCAATTGCACTAGCATTTTTGAAGACCCCTTCTACAGGTACATCTCCCTCAAGATTGTTGAAAGACAGGTTTAAAGTTTGCAACAAGGGAAAATTAGCCATATAGCTTGTGATTTGGCCGGACAAGTTGTTGTGGGAAAGATCAAGATATTTAATACCTTTTAACTTACTTAGGTCGGGAATGGTTCCTTCAAAGGAGTTGCCTTGCATATAAAGTGTTTCTAAGGCCAAACAGTCCCCTAGCTGGGCTGGAATCTCTTCGGAAAATTTGTTGTATGAAACGTCTAGTTCAACAAGAAGTTTTAGGTTTCCAAAATCTGGTGGTAAAAAACCGGTCAAGGAGTTATGAGACACATAAATTTGGACTAGAGGAAGGCCAAAGAGTTGCTCGGGTATGGTGCCATTTAATTTATTATGGTGAAGGCTTACAACTTGCAGGTGGCTACACCTTCCAAGACTAGTGGGTATGCTCCCTTCTAAGCTGTTATTGAACAAGGAGAGAATTAGTAATTGAGTCATGTTGCCAACAAAAGACGGGATCATCCCAGTCAATTTGTTTTCATCCAAGTACAAAGCGTTCAAATTTGTGAGCTTTCCAATTGAAGATGGAATATTCCCTGTTAACAAGTTAGATCCCAGGGCAAGTTTAGTAAGGCTAACAAGATTTGATATTCGTGTAGGTATGCTCCCACCAATAGAATTGCCAACTAGCCCGAGCTGTAATAATTGGATTGAGAGGTATGTTACGGAGTTAGGCAGCTCACCTCCAAGCTGGTTGTAGCTGACATCCAGATAGTTTAACTGGCTGCAATTGTTCAAAGAACTCAGAAAACTCAAATCATCAACTGAGTTATTTCCAAGAAGATTAAAAGCAGCACCAAACCATTGAAGATTTTGTAGATAACCAAAACTCATAGGTATGGTTCTTGTAAATTGATTTCCTGTAATATCAAGCCTTTGAATGTCTGACACATTGGACAATGAAACAGGAATTGTTCCTGTAAATTGGTTTCCTTCGATCCAAAGTATCTGCAGATTTTGAAGAGCAATGCCCAAGTCGGGGTTGAGGTTACCAGTGAAGTTGTTACCAGTCAAGGCAATACGTGTGAGCAATGATAAATTGTATAGGGAAGGTGGAAACACCCCAGAAAGATGATTTTTTGTTACTCTAAAAGATGTCAAGCTTTTCATTTGGGCTACTGTATTTGGGATTTCTCCCTCCAAATTGTTATATAAAAACCAAAGAAATCGGAGAGAGGACAAGTTCCCCAGAGAAGGTGGGAACCTTCCACTTAGATGATTGTTGTCAAGATATAGTATTTGAAGTTTTGACAAAAAGCCAAGTTCTGAAGGGATTCCTTGTACTAAATCGTTGTACCCGAGATCAAGATACTGTAGGTTGGAACAGTGAGAAAGATTGGCTGGAATTTCCCCTCCCAATATTGGATTTTGACTCAGGTTCAAATATCCAAGCCTGGTCAAGTAACCAACTTCTGAGGGAATTCCACCATGGAAAGAGTTAGTTGCAAGGTTGAGGGATCAAATGAAAGAAAGATTTCCAATGTGGGGTGATATGGTGCCAACCAACTTATTGTTTTTTAGGTCCAAACCGATGACTCTTTGGTGTTTGTTGCCACAAGTGACCCCAACCCAGTGGCAGAAATGGAGAGAGTCATTCCAAGAAGCCAGGACATTAAGAGGGCTATCTATGTGGGACTTGAATTCGAGCAGTGCAAGTTTATCAGTTTCGTTTGAAAGTGTGGTAGCTAAGGAAAATTTTGAGGTCGATAAAGAGAGGAACAGAAGAAAGATGGCATGGTAGGTTAGTGAGAAGAGTGGTCGTGTATTCATAAGCAGATGATCCATCTTGTAAGAAGAAATTAGCTTCTTCAGATGATCCATCTTGTATATATTTATATAAGTTTCAGAGTTTCAGTAGAGAGAAGGTGAGAGTTTGAGAGAGGCAAGGAAGGAAGGCTGAGGAAGAAGGGGAAACGGCGCAAGAGAGAATGAGATAAAGACGTAGGCTTTCTAAATTTAACTCTACAATACCAAAACGACACCGTTTGAGCCTGATATTAATTTTAACCTCAGTTCCAAAACGACGTCGTTTTGGTATTAGATTAAAAAAAAAAAAAAATGTAACGTTGTCGTTTTATAAACCCTAAATATTTTTTGTCCCCATCCCAGTGTCAGATTCGTATCTCTCTTTCTCTCTCCCTTCCCGTTAGTCTTTCTTCAGCCTCTGCCACTTGCTATCAGTCTGTCACCATTCTCTACTGCTTGATGCTTTGTTCTTGGAGTTTCACCCACTCCCCCCCCCCCCTTGTTCTATCAGGTTTGTTATTCTATTTTCCTTTCGTAGTTTTGTTTCATCTTTTATGACTTAGGTTTAGTTTATTTTTATTTTTTATTTTTTAATTTTTTGTGATTTGAAATGGTATATTTTTTAGAGAGATTGTGAATTTGTGCATATTTTGTTTGTTTTCTTTCGTGTATGTTTTTTTTTTTTTTTTTTGTTTGTGCAGAATATTTGGGTTATCTAATGATTATGTTGTGGGTTGGGAGTGTTAAATTCTGTGTTTGGATTCTGAGAAAATTGAGGAATTCACCGAACTGAATTCACCGAACTAACCCCACCAAACCGGTATCTTGCACCGCACCTTGTGCAAATCGGTTTTACCACTCCACTGGCGAGGTGCGATCAAGCACTTGGGGAAACCGCACCTTATAGGTGCAGTGCTAAAAACACTCTCATAACCGGCCGCGCCGCACCGCATCGTTTACAGGTCTACAGTCACGCGAATAGATAGAGAACAAACTTAACAATTTTCTCAAAATAAATAAATAGATAATATTTCTATTATTACTTTCTACTTACTGTATGTTAATTCTATAACTTTTTTATATGAGAAATTCATTGCTATATAATTTATAGTTTATAGTTTATATATTATATAATATTCTTGGGGCGTTAAGTGGTTATATATCTAAATTTATATTCATTGGAATATTGAATGAGTTTTGCTCATATTAACTAGTAATTCAGTACTGGGTGTAACTTGTTATTGGATATCAGCACATACAAATGAGACTACCACGGATAATTGATGAAAAAGTAAATTTGAGTGCACTATCATAAGCTAAGACTAAAGCATATTGTAGGATTGGGAGTGAAAATAAGTGTATTTCTAGAGTTTTCTTAATTAATTAGATTACCCTTCTTCAATCTTTGATCAAGTCAGTCACATCAAAGATTGTAATACAAATTCTATAATTGGACTAAATCCATGTGAATGAGTGAGACCATATATAGTGTCTCTTAAAATGGTGATTTGACTTTGGAAATTTACTGTTTAGATTAAAAGTTGTACATTAAAGTCAACACATCTTTTTAATTTAAGGGAAAAAAATAAAAAAACCACGCAATAAAATATATTTCTCATTTTATTAATTATAATTTGAATTTATATTTGGTAGGGAAAAAAAATACATTGCTTTTGTCCTAGATACAATCTAAGAAAATATAGGGCTTTGATTTCTAGTTACATTCTAACAATTGAAAATGGTGTAGAATTAGACTATAAATATGACTGTAAATAAACTATGTTGTTTATGAACAACTTGAGCTTAACTCAAGAAAAAGCTTGTTTATGTTTGTTTGTTTCACAAACAAACCAAACTTAAGTTGAAGTTTAGGCTCGACTTTTGAATAATGTTAAGTTACGGAGTGGGAAGGTGTTAGACACCCACATTGCTTGGTGAATTGGTCTTCTAGAATATGGTGGCAATGATCATATTCTAGAAGACCAATTACTAGTTCTCCAGCCCCCTCACTCACTCTGAAAATGGAAGAACAAGAAGCTGCCATGAAAATGCACCATTCAAGCAAATCTTAATACTCTAAATATTTATGTTTGTTTCTTTTGATCCTCTCAAATCTTGTCTCTATGTGCTATCATTGACAACATAATTGTGCATTTTCGAGTCTAGTCTCCAACTTATTAATGAACATATTCATTGAAAACCAGATTTCCTATATGTTTGTTTCCAATTTATTGTCAATATTGTTTCCTATGCTGATGTCCTTTCATTGCTTTATTATGCAGGTGCTAGTTGTTGCCAACCCTGCAAACACCAATGGTCTCATCTTTAAAGAATTTGCTCCTTCAATCCCAGAGAAAAACATCACGTGCCTAACACGACTTGATCATAATAGAGCATTAAGCCAGATAGCTGAGAGACTAAAGGTTAATGTTACTGATGTCAAGAACATAATCATCTGGGGCAATCACTCTTCAACTCAATATCTGGACGTTAATCATGCAACTGTCACCACCCCAAATGGAGAGAGACCAGTCAAAGAAAAAAAAATACAAAAAACACCCCTAAAGTTTGGGCTAAGACCAGGTACTACCAAGACTTTTCAAAAATATCCAATTTTCTCCCTAAGCACAAATGACGCTTAACACCACTTGATAGCTCCATGCCCCCTCAAGTCCCTAACTTGTCCATCCAAAGACTTGTCTTGCTTGAACAAGTCTCACAATGACTACATTATATCAATTATATACGCAAGGGAGTGTCTGGGTAGACAAATAGCAAACATTGACAGAGATGGAGAAGGAAGTAAGACGAACATGAAAATTTTCAAACAGCATTAAGTGACATTTGTTAAGTGACATTTGTGCTGAGAGAGCAAATTGAATACTTTCAATTTTTCGGATATCACAGTGAATATACCAATATCAAATGCAACGTGACCAATCCATTATTGTTAGAAACAGCTGAAGACTCGGTGCATCATCGAGATGGACAGGTCTTCGTGGTCCCGTCATTTTTTTTTGCGTAGCCATCGAGACAGACTAAAAATGGCTTGAACCAGTGTTTGGATGACAAAGAAGTTAAGAGTAGTTGGCTTGCAGTACTCAACCACGAGTGCGGAATTTTGGCATAGAAAACATAGAACCATTAAAAAAATGACGGGATTAAGTTACACCTAACTCTTAATATTGCATAACTTAATAATTACTGTTATTTTTATTTGGCTAAAGTTGTTTTTAGCTTTTAGACTCAGCTTAAAGTTGTTTAAGCTTTTAAGGGAGTTTGATTCTCTTTAGACAAATTTTCAAATGTGAGACAATTTTTGTTAAAATAGTTTTAAGGGCCTTCAAGCTCTTTTATGATATATTGTACTAATGCATATCGGATAACTTTGTTATCATGTATTTTGGATTGTAAAGTAAAAGAGCATTGTAGGTGATCAACAATTGTTTTTTGTAATATATTGATAATTGTGGATAAAGGGATTAAATTTTGGACATCTTCGTCTCTATTGAAAATACTAAGAAGTACCAATTAACTTATGATGCTCTGCTCTTGGCATAGATCAACAAATTATTCCATTATTTTTAGCCAACTTCATTTATCTCCTTGAAAGGTGATATTGCCATAGATATTATCAAAATTTATTTGAATACTCTTGTGTAACACCTTTGGTCATCTTCTCGAAGGAATTTTCCCTCAACTTTATGCGCAACCGTCTATTAATTCTCTTCTATGGTTAAAATTATGCATCAAGCTTAAAAGAGTTTAATCTATTTTGGGTATATATGCAGTTGGCGAAATCTGTCTTTGCATCATACATTCTCACAATCAATTCAAACTTGTCAGAACAAAATAACAAAAAAAATAAAAAATAAAAACAGAAAGAAAAGGGACCTGGATGAGCAATTTGCTTTTTAGTGAATCCCCCATTTTCAAATGCACCGGGTCAGCTTATTATTGTTGAAAGCTTTTGCAAGTGAAGTCTATTAAATCAGAAAAATTTGAAGTTTCAGTAGCCAAAGACTTGGGCCAACATCGAGATGGACAGGTCTTTGGGTGGAGGATTTTTCTCCCTTGGCTGGAGGATTCCAAAATAGACTTTGGGTTGCCTAATTGAAAGCAAGCTGGTGGAATTGATAGGTGTCTAATGACTCTAATCTTATCAAGATGTTTTGTAGGAAATCTGTAGCAAACCAATACGTGAATTATTGATAATGAGGATAGGTAATCTGGGATTGAGATGGGGTATTTGACCTGATGCAATTGCTCTTGATGGTTGAGATTGAGAGTCGAAAAAACCAATTTTCAATTTAATAAAACAAGTGAAAAAAAAAAAGTGAAAATGGCAAAAAATCTTTATAAGAGAGATATGGGGTAACCCTAGGTATTGCACCCAAACTAAATCTGGCCCTCTGCCATAAGTCCTTTCCTTCCGTCCTAATGGATATATGGGTGGAGCCTAATTTATTGTGTTTCTTTATCTCAGCAGCCGGCTCTCTGCCATAACTCCTTTCCTTCCATCCTAATGAATATATGGGTGGAGCCTAATTTATTGTTTTGCTTTATCACAGCGGCCACAGAAAACGGAATTAAAGAATGCCATTTTTTTTATACAAATAAGACAATAGTTGACAGTTGAGTTGGGCTTGTGTAAACAAATATGATTTTCTCTATCATTGTGATAGCATTAAGTCAACCCAAGTATTAGTCAATAAAAGTTTCAAAAAAGTATTAGTCAATAAATAAAATAATATTTTTTTATCAAAAAAAAAAAAAATGCTATGTCTACAATATTTTTCACAATAAATCTTAAGTATCAGGTTGCTATTGATTGTTATTGATAGACGAAAAAGTAATTTTAGTGATAGGTTTAAATTAGAACTAGTAACAACTTAACATGTAGGATTTTTTGTGAAAATATTATGAATGTATCACTTCTAAAAAAAAAAGAGCAATACATCAAAAAATTTCACAACATTTTTCAATAGTTGAGTTGGTAAACTTTTACTAGTTCTGATTTAATTAGGTTCACTACTAATATCATATTTTTACTTACCATTATCAATTTGCCATATTAACTAGTGTGAAAAGTTTTGTCAAATTTTTTGTGTCTATAGACTTTTTGAAAAAAAAAAAAAAAAAAAAAAAAACCTTTACATGATTAATTAGTATTTTTGCTTCTAAAATGAGAGAATTGAATTTAAGTAATATTTATTTATTTATTTTTTAAAAAATTCATATTCAAATATATAAAATACTTCAATTAATTCAGTATCAAGGATGCATTACTTTAACCATCATTGCACAAAGTTCATAAGACATTCCGAATACTCGAGTCACATTCTCATATGCTACTTATGAGAATTTAGGAAGAGAATTATGAATTTTATCTCTCACTGCTGATGACGCGTGGATCTTCTTTAGGTAATTAAGCAAATAGATGAGAACTAAGAATAGGGTTGCTCATATGTGTATTTAAAATCGTTGGGTAGATTGAAATTCAATGTTGGGGTGTAAAGGATTTGGCAAGAGAATGAGTATGTTTTGGAATTTCGTTGATTTGGTAGATTTAATTTAATGCTATGAATCATTTTAAATTTTTTGCAAAACTTGTGATAATAGTCCAAGAAACTCTGTAATTCAATAGATGCGAGGACAAAGCAATAAGAGTCTAGCAAATCCTGCTTCCATTACTAATCGTTCCAAAGTCGTTACAATTATAATCAAATCTATTTTGAGGGATTTTTCAATACTAATTTGGTTATATTACTATGTAATCTCCATTATACAACTTGAAAAATTGTTTATCATATCCCATTTACATCAAGTGCAAGCCATATCATTAGCATTTTTCCTAATCCATTTAAGACCACAACTATCAAAAGCACTACTTAAGGACTTTGATATCTTCTAGCATTATGATGATCTCCAAAGGCCGATTTTCAGCTTCTTTCACAAAGCCATTGATACATACTTTGGAGTCTCCTTCCGCTACTATCTTCTTTGTTTGTATTTCTTGAGCCAGTTGCTGTCGCAATACTTCTATGCTTATAGCAAAAGCTTCTGTAGTAGCAGGGGGAGCGTGAAGTGATTCGCTTGACACAAGCTTTAATAAGTTTTTCCTTTCAATCACAACGTATAACTGCAACACCAGCTTTCTTACTGCCACTGGCCCACAACAGCAAGCATGGAAATTTTATTTAATAAAACATGTGGAGTTTTTTTCCATTGCTCATCCATCTCTTTAGCTTTGTGTTGGTGCAATCACAATGATAATGGAAATAATACAACGAGAAATTGAATAATACAACGAGAAACTGAATAATACTTCTGAACAACATTCACTCTCTTTAAGGAGATTCAAGGCCTTGGTTGGCTAAACTTTGTAACCGGTGCAGACCGTCTCTGACTTGTCTCCCCCAGGATACAACAACCCAACGAGTGTCATATGGCTAGAACAATCTCTGCACAAAGTGTTCAACCTCCACCCTTCACCTCTCCCTTGTGCACGTATCTGGCCAAATATTTGAGACAATTTATGTTAGCCCATTAATCACCACAATTAAAAAGAACAACATAGTCTCTCTCCTTTTCAATGTGGGATTAAACATTTTCGCTAACTCTTCATCTTCCATATTCAGTCTCACATCTTAACATTTATGTTGTAACATTTATTCATTTTAATTATTTAATATTAAAGTGCTCTAACAATCCCCCACTCATTTTAATATTAAATTTTTTAGTTGAAGAGAGATTACCAGGCAAAGATGGATCACTATGCATCATGAAGGTGTGCTCTGCATTGAACATTCACTTAGTAAAATAGCGATCTCAACTACAGAGTCGTAGTGGTCTCTAACTTGAATTACGACTGCTTTAGGGAAATTAAGCGTCACTGCTTACACATAACAATCCAGGTGTTGACATGAGCTTTTATAGCTAGCACTTTACGACTGTGTGTTGATCTCGGTTTCATGAGTGTATTTGAGATTAAGTCCAAATCTCGTAGGGAGCAGCCTCACCCCCACACTCACATAGGTGAAATTTTGTCAAATGTGCTCCTGTAATTCTGACACCCTACTCATACGAGCTACAAATTTCATTAAGAGGTTTTTACTCAACCTCTCCACATTACAGGATAAATGCACTAACATCATAGGGATGAAAAATTAAAAAATTATTTACAAAATAATTAATTAAAAAAAATTGTGCATTTCTTACGACCCTCGTATGATTCGTTTTTCCCATTGAACCCAATTCTCAGGTCTCTAGTCCTTGGGTTGGGTATCCTCATACATGGCTCATGATTCTAGGGACTTTAGTCCCATCCCCCTCGATGTATTCCAGACTCTATCTTTTGCCAAGACCTCGGTAAATGGATTTACAAGATTATCATTAGATTTAATATAATTCACAGTTATGATACCACTACTCAAATAAGATCACACGATACTGTGCTTTCTTCTTATAGGTTTGGATTTACCATTGTAATAACGGTTTTTAACTCTACCAATTGCAGCAATGCTATCACAATGAATTAATATAGGTGGAATTGGCTTTTCCCAAAGTGGAATTTCATATAACAAATCTCTAAGCCAATTTGCCTCTTCACTAGCTGAAGCTAATGTTATTAATTTAGCTTCCATTGTTGAATTAGTAATTATTGTTTGCTTTTTAGATTTCCAACAAATAGCACCACTATCTAAGGTAAAAATATATCCAGTGGTAGAGAGAGAATCACCTAACAAAGTATTCCATTCGGCATCACTAAAACCTTCAATCACAACAGGGTACTTTTTATAAAATAAGCCATAGTTTTTGGTATCAATTAAATATCTCATGACTCGCTTAATAGCTAGCCAATGATCTCTACTAGGCTTACTAGTAAATCTACTAAGCACTCCTACTGCATATGCAATGTCAGGTCTAGTACAATCAGTAGCATAACGCAAATTACCAATGATGCTAGCATAATTCTTTTGATTAAAAATCTCATCATTATTATTCACAGGAAATAAATGAACACCTGAATAAGGAGTAGCTACACTTTTGTGATCATGAAAATTATATTTTCTGAACATAATGTGATTGATCAAGATATATTCCATCACATGCTTTTGAAATTTTCATGCCCAAAATAAAATTAGCCTCACCAAAATCTTTCATATCAAAATGGCTTTTAAGTATATTTTTTGTCTCATTTATGACATGTATATTTGAGCCAAAAATCAACATATCATCCATATAGAGGCTAATAATAACATGTAAATTATTCCATGATTTTGAATAAATACATTTATCACATTCATTTGATTTATAACCATTCTCAATCATGCAGGAATCAAACTTTTCATGCCACTGCTTAGGTGCTTGTTTTAAGCCATGTAGAGATTTAGTTAGCGTACATTCGGGTTGATCCATATAAATCTCTTCCTCTAGGTCTCCATTTAGAAAAGCAGTTTTTACATCCATTTGATAAATTTTCAAATAAAAAATTGCAGTAATAGCAATTAACAATCTAATAGATGTAATTCTTGTTACTGGAGAAAATGTATCAAAGAAATCAAGATCAGCTTTTTGTTTAAAGCATTTTGCTACAAGTCTAGCTTTAAACTTATCTATTGATCCATCCGGTTTCAACTTTTTTCTAAGGACCCATTTACAACCTATGGTCTTACAACTTGGTGGAAGATCTATTAATTGCCAAGTTTTATTAGAAATTAGAGATTTCATCTCATCATTTACAGCCTCTTTCCAAAATATAGCATCAGGTGACATTAAAGCCTCTTTTAAATTTTCGGGATTTTCCTCAATGTTAAAAACATAATAATCAGGACCAAAATCCTTTTTAACTCTAGCTCTTTTACTTCTTCTAGGTTCCATTTCAAGATTTTCTTGATTTTGTAGATGTAAAGTAGAAGAACTAGGTTGTGACAAAATATTTTCTTTACTCCCACTATTTTTCAATTTAAAAGGAAAATTTTCTTCATGAATAATTGCATCACTGGATTCAAAAATTATTTTGTTTTCAAGATCAAAAAATTTATAGACTACACTATTAAATGCATAACCAAGAAAAACACAAGTAGTAGCTCTTATACCTAATTTAGGCATTTTAGGGTCAATAAGCATTGCATAAACAAGACAACCCCATACTCTCAAATATCCCAAATTTGGCTTATGTCCTTTCCACATCTCAAAAGGTGTGGTGTGTGACTTTTTATGTGGCACCCTATTCAAAACATGACATGTAGTTAAAATAACTTCACCCAAAAAATGTAAAGGTGCACCAGATTCAATTAACATGGCATTTGTTAACTCAATTAAATTCTATTTTTTCTTTCAGCCACACCATTAGAAGCAGGTGAATATGGTGCAGTAGTTTCATGGATAATTCCCAAAGACTGAACAAATGAGTTGAATGCACTTGATTCATAATCACGGCCTCTATCACTTCTTATTCTTTTTATTTTTCTACCGAATTGATTTTCAATTTCTTTTAAAAAATCTTGAAATTTTTCAAAAGCATCATTTTTATTTTTCAACAAATAAATAGTTGTATATTTTGAGAAATCATCAATAAAAGTGATAATATATCTATTTCCTCCACGAGTTAAAATTCCCTCAAATTCACATAAATCAGAGTAAATTAACTCAAGCAATTCGGTATTTCTTACAACATTTTTATGAGGTCTTTTTGTAATATTAGCTTGACTACAAGTTTCACATTTTTCAAAATCTTTTGACAGTCTTGGAATTAATCCTAAACTATTCATGATTCTCACATATCTACTATTTATATGACACAAACGAGCATGCCAAAAATTAATAGAAGAAAGCATATAAACTGAACTGCTAGATGCTTTATTATTCTTAACATTTAATTTAAATATTCCATCACAAGCATAACCCTTGCCCACAAATAATCCCTTTTTAGTGATTACATAATTATCAGATTCCATAGTTTGCTTGAAACCAGCCTTGTTAAGTAAAAAACTTGACATCAAATTCTTCCTCATGAAAGGAGTGTAAAGTACATCTTTCAATGTTAGCACACGTCTAGAAGTGAATTTCAATTCAACCTTACCACTCCCAAGAACCTTGGTTTTGCCAAGTTATCAAGCATAACAGTTTTTTCTTTTTCAAAAGGAGTGTACAACTTGAACCAATTTTTGTCATAGCAGACGTGCCTATTAGCACCAGAATCTGCCTACCACCCTTCAACATATTGCACCATATTGATGTCTGTAATCATAGCCACTATAGGCTCTTCGGTTACGTTAGCCTGCGGGACAGATTCACATTTCCGAAATTTGTAAAATCAAGCAATATGCCCACTCTTGCCACAGACAAAACAAGATCTATTAAATTGATCTTGTGAATGGGGTTCCTTGGTTCTTATTGTAATTTTTATTCTGGTTTCCCCTTCCTTGAGGTCTATTATTATTTTTAAAGGCTTTCTTTTTAGGCTTCAATTGACCATTTCTAGGAAAAAGATTTTTGGGCATATTATTATTGGATGAAATAAGGTTTACCTTCATGGTGGAATTACCATTGCTCTCTTGTATCATGAGTGCATTTTGTCCTCTAGCCTCCTCCTCCACACGGATGCATGCGATCAAAATCTCCAAGGATGTCTCCTTTTGTTTGTGCTGCAAAGTCTTTTGGAACTCCCTCCAAGATTGTGGTAGTTTATCAATTATGTCAGCTACCACCAAATTGTCTCCAATCTTTATGCCTTCGAATCTCAATTCTACTACAATCATTTGGAAGTCTTGTGCTTGATCCACCACTGATTTTCCATCCACCATTTGGTAACGGAAAAATCTACTAGCAACATACTTCTTTGCACCTGCCTTCTCGGTATCATACTTGCTTTGTAAAGCTTTCCTAATTTTCTTGGCAGAATTATAAGTTGTATCATAATAATCATAAAAATGATCAGCAAGACAATTCAAAAGATAAGAACGACAATTGTATTCATCTTTTGTATACTTATCTATTTTTTCTTGATGGAGACTATTTTCTTCCTCACTCATCTCATTGGTAGGAACCTTTGACAGATTCTTCTCAGTGAGGATGTAGGCGACTTTGAGAAGGTTCAAGTAGAAGAGGACATTTCCTTTCCACCTCTTGAAGTGGGCTCCCTTAAAGCGAAAGGGCTTGTTAAGATCTCCAACAAGCCCATTTGTTTTCTCTTGTGTAGGCTTCGTGTGCTGAATCTCCTTAAAATTGTTGGTGCAATCACAATGATAATGGAAATAACACAAAGAGAAACTGAATAATACTTCTGAATAATATTAATTTAAAGAAGAAAAATTACACAACACTATTTGGACTGAGGTGCAGCACTCGCTCTCTTTAAGGAGATTCAAGCCCTTGGTTGGCTAAACTTTGTAACCAGTGCAGACCGTCTCTGACTTGTCTCCCCCAGGATACAACAGCCCAACAAGTGTCGTATGGCTAGAACAACCTCTATACAAAGTGTTCAAGCTCAAAACTCTACCAGAAAGAAACCCGTTCTTGCCAAGAATCTCTCTATTTTTTTTTTGGTTATATTGCAGTAACTTGGATTAGGTTTGAATGAGTCTATTTATAGGCTCAATGGGCCTATAAATAGACCCATTCACCTCCCCCTTGCGCACGTAACTAGCCCAATATTTGAGACAATTCATGTTAATCCATTAATCATCACTATTAAAAAGAACAAAATAGTCTCTCTCATTTTCAATGTGGGATTAAACATTTTTACTAACTCCTTATCTTCTATATTCACTCCCACATCTTAACATTTATGTTGTAACACTTATTCATTTTAATTATTTAATATTAAAATGCTCCAACACTTTGCCTTGCTTTTGTTTTCCTTTTTGTGTTGGTATGTTCTTCCAAGCCTTTACTTTACTAGGTTCATCTTATCTGTAATACTTGAACGATCACTTTATCATTTTACTCCAAACTATACTTAACAGAAAGAAGCTTAAAGAAGCCTATTTCTTCAGTGTATTCAAGCGGAGGCCGGCTATATGCTATAGGCGAATATGGCCCTCAAGTAAGGGTGTCAATGTTCAACTCAACCTGTGAACACGACACGAACTAGACACAGGTTTTTACTGGTTAGGGTTTGGCCTTAGCTGGTTTGGGTCATAAACGAGTCAATCCGAAAGCGACGTGATAAGAAATGTGTCATAAGCAGGTCAACCCACGTAACCCGCAATAGACATGTTTGGCATGTCAATTTATTTGTTTCATCCTAAAATGACCCATTTAACAAAACTTGTTTGACTCATATAACAAATAAATAGTCATTTCATTTTAGATTTGTCTAACATCTTTTATATCCAACCTATATTTTAAATTTAAAAAGAAAAGTGAGTAATTAAAAAAATTTAGAAGGGATATAATTAGTAATTGCAACTTTACAAACCTTGAGGATATTATATTTTTGTAGAACTATGTTATTTTGAATTTGAGTTGAAGTGTATGCACTTCTTTTGGAGTGTAAAGAACTTATTTCTACATAAATGTTATATTTTTGTTGAACTATATAATTTTGAATGTAGGTTGAAGACTTGAAGTGTATGCACTACTTTCGGGATTAAAAAAAAAATTCTTGATGGATATTATATTTAATATTTTGCAGGTTGAAATGGGTTGTGTTACATCTATGTCAACCCAACACGACCCATTTATTAAGCATGTCAAATGGGTTGGGTCAGGTCAACCCGCCTTATTAACAGGTTGGGTTAGGGTTGAAGGATCATGGTACGATTATTAAATGAGTCTGGTTTATGTTAAGCCATTTAGTTGAATATCCCTACCTCAACATGACATGAACTCAACACACTAACTCGAATTGAAACCCCTACCCTCAAGTAAAAAAATGCATGCAAATATATATATATAAGTAGAGGTTTCACGTGAGAAAGTATGAGGTTTTGTCAAGTGAACATTCTATGCAAAGAGTATTCAAATATTCTCAAGTGGCATATCAAGGATAAGAACAAATTAAATATTGACTTTTTGTTTCATTTGGTTCAATGTTTCACGATTTTTCATCCCTCACACATACTTACAAAACTTTTTGCATTTTAATTCAGCATTTTCATCTCTTACACTTTTAAGTTCTACCCCTTTATATATACTTACTCATAGCCATTCATGTCATCCTATGTCAAATACACACAGAATAAAAATGATGTCATTTACCTTCAATATTTTGACAGCATCTACCTAGCTCTAACATTGTTGTTATATTTAATCCTAATTCGTATGAGGTGGCTACAAACAAAGTAGGGGGCCTTGCATTTTATATTGAGTAACAATGGCAATTACGATTTGGATATTAAAGTCGGACGTTGTGGATTTGTGAGTTTTGTATATTTTGTTATTAACTGTGGGTATTTGGAATGTATATTTTGTTTTATAATTAAGTAGAAAGAGAAAGACATATTCTATATAAACTTTTATTCTATAATATTTCTCCAATTTTTTTTTTTCATTATTTCTCATTACTTCAATTGAATAATTATAATAGATATGTGTGTGCAATTTATAATTATTGCTTTTTATGATGAACTCATTACCAATAAAGTTCTATAACAATTATGTATAATACATATAAAACATTTTCCAAAACTATTTTAAATAAAACTTTACAATATTTTCTGTGCATTTCACAGGTAACTTACTAGTAACTGTTCAGTGGTATGGTTTTGATATTTAATAAAATTTAATATCTAGGTTTAAAATATGAGTAATTTTAGGGAAACCATATGTATATTTTAAGTTAAAAATACTCCTCAAAATTTGGAAGCCTCAATCTTTTGTCATGGATGTTGAACCACTAGAAAGACTCAAAGATGTGAACCTAAGCAAATATATATTGTTAACAGAATGTAATGTTGGATTACAACCACCGATATAATAGTATCCTATTAAATTCAACAAAATTTGTCAAGCGTCTCTCAAAACCGGGTTATAGCAATATACAACTCATGAATATCAAATATCAAATATCAAATGAGTTTTTAAGTTAATTTATGAGATGAGTTTTTTTTTTTTTTCTCCCCCATTGTTTCTAGACGTGTCCATGTTTTTGGAGATAGGTAAATAATGGCCATGACCCATGTGGGGTTCCTCTGTAGACATAAGTCATCGTGCTAAATTATGTAATCTTTGTGTGTTATTATATTACTATTTTATGCCTCTGTTTTCACAACTATATTAGCATATTTAACATAATAAATATGAGGATTATTTAAATATGCATTGGTTGCGAATGCATGACTGATATTTGCTATTTGGTTATTATTTACTATAATTAAAAGCTCAAGCATGACTCATTTATAAACAAACAAATATGAATGGACATTTTATCAAGTCAAGGCTGAGCTTTTTACGAATAGGTTAATTCATTTAGAGACCTACGCTTTTATAGGCTTGGGACTGGGCCATTGTGCTGCCTATAGTACCACAATTACTCCTATTGGCCACATGCCCACCCACTTCTTTCAATTTTTCGGATATCATAGTGAATATACCAATATCAAATGGAACGTGACCAATCCATTATTGTTAGAAACAGCCGAAGACTTGGTGCATCATCGAGATGGACAGGTCTTCGTGGTCACGTTATTTTTATTTGCATAGCCGTCGAGAAAGACTAAAAATGGCTTGAACTAGTGTTTGGATGACAAAGAAGTTAAGAGTAGTTGGCTTGCAGTACTCAATCACGAGTGCGGAATTTTGGCATAGAAAACATAGAGCCTTTGAAAAAATGACGGGATTAAGTTACACCTAACTCTTAATATCGCATAACTTAATAATTACTGTTATTTTTATTTGGCTAAAGTTGTTTTTAGCTTTTAGACTCAGCTTAAAGTTGTTTTTAGCTTTTAAGGGAGTTAAATTCTCTTTAGAAAAATTTTCAAATGTGAGACAATTTTTATTAAAATAGTTTTAAGCGCCTTCAAGCTCTTTTATGATATATTGTACTAATGCATGTCAGATAACTTTGTTATCATGTATTTTGGATTGTAAAGTAAATGAGCATTGTAGGTGATCAACAATTGTTTTTTTAATATATTGATAATGGTGGATAAAGGGATTAAATTTTGGACATCTTCGTCTCCGTTGAAAATACTAAGAAGTACCAATTAACTTATGATGCTCTTGGTATAGATCAACAAATTATTCCATTATTTTTAGCCAACTTCGTTTATCTCCTTGAAAGGTGGTACTGCCATAGATATTATCAAAATTTACCTAAATACTTTTCTGTGTAACACCTTTGGTCATCTTCTCGAAGGAATTTTCCCACAACTTTATGTGCAACCGTTTATTAATTCTCTTCTATGGTTAAAATCATGCATCAAGCTTAAAAGAGTTTAATCTATTTTGGGTATATATGCAGTTGGCGAAATCTGTCTCTGCATCATACATTCCCACAATCAATTCAATCTTGTCAGAACAAAATAACAAAAAATAACAAAACAGTAAGAAAAGGGACCTGGATGAGCAATTTGCTTTTTAGTGAATCCCCCATTTTCAAATGCACCGGGTCCAGCTTATTATTGTTGAAAGCTTTTGCAAGCGAAGTCTATTAAATCAGAAAAATTTGAAGTTTCAGTAGCCAAAGACTTGGGCCAACATCGAGATGGACAGGTCTTTGGGTGGAGGATTTTTCTCCCTTGGCTGGAGGATTCCAAAATAGACTTTGGGTTGCATAATTGAAAGCACGCTGGTGGAATTGATTGGTGTCTAATGACTCTAATCTTATCAAGATGTTTTGTAGGAAATCTGTAGCAAACCAATACGTGAATTATGGATAACAAGGATAGGTAATCTGGGATTGAGATAGGGTTTCACCTGATGCAATTGCTCTTGATGGTTGAGATTGAGAATTGAAAAAACCAATTTCCAATTTAATAAAATAAGTGAGAAAAAAAGTGAAAATGGTAAAAAATCTTTAAAAGAGAGATATGGGGTAATCCTAGGTATTGCACCCAATCCAAATATGGCCCTCTGCCATAAGTCATTTCCTTTCGTCCTTATGATGGATATATGTGTGGAGCCTAATTTATTGTGTTGCTTTATTTCAACGGTCATAGAAAACGGAATTAAAGAATACCATTTTTTTTTATACAAATAATACAATAGTTGACAGTTGACTTAGGCTTGTGTAAACAAATATGATTATTCTCTCATTTTGATAACATTAAGTAAACCCAAGTATTAGTCAATAAATAAAATAATATTTTTTATCAAAAAAAAAAAAAAAGAAGAGAAATGATACGTCTACAATATTTTTTACAATAAATCTTAAATATCAGGTTGTTACTGGTTGTTATTGATAAGCGATAAAATAATTTTAGTGGTAGGTTCAAATTAAAACTACTAACAACTTAACACATAGGATTTGTTGTGAAATTCTTGTGAATGTAGCACTTCTAAAAAAAAAAAGAGCAATACATCAACAAATTTCACAACATTTTTCAATAGTTGAGTTGGTAAACTTTTATTAGTTCTTATTTAGGTTCACCACTAACATCATATTTTTACTTATACCACTGTCAATTTGCCATATTAACTAGTGCATGTGAAAAGTTTTGTCAAATTTTTTGTATCTATAGACTTTTTGAAAAAAAAAAAAAAAACCTTTACATGATTAATTAATAATTTTGCTTCTAAAACGAGAGAATAGAATTTGAGTATTATTTATTTATTTTTTTTAAAAAAATTCATATTCAAATATATAAAATACTTCAATTAATTCAATAACAAGGATGTCATTTAAGGGGCTAAGTTTAATTTTACATAACAAATTCTAAGTGGCAGATTGTTACTTGTTATTGTTAGGCAAAAAAGTAATCTCAATAGTAGTTTCAAATTTGAACCAATAACAACTAATTACCTATGATTTATTGTGAAAATGTTGTGGACGTAGTACTTCGATTAATTATATAATATATACATATTTTATTATTTTTTAAAACCTTAGGCCAGCCCCTTTTGGGCCAGTACGTGGCTATGGCCCTGACTAAATGAATACAATAGCAAGGAATTTCGAGAGGAGATCCGAAAGGACAATCAAAGCCTTAAACATTTGGAAGGAAACAATTTTTGTGGGTGAATTTGTGTGTATTTTTAATGAATGACCGATTTTATATCAGAAAACCATATATACTATGAGTTGCACAACAAAGGAGCCAAACAAAAACAAGCAGCATACATGCTGCTGTGTTGAGCACTCTTAGAGACTAGCTTTTGTCATTCGCTCATGAATTAGAAAAAGGGAATTTTAGCCAACCACAAAACATCACAGCAAAATGAAAGCACAAAGATCAGAAGAAAAATGACAAGTCGTATAACTGTGTTTCATTTACTACGACATGTCAACTATTCTGTGTTGGTTGTTGTTCATAACAATTGATTATAAAGCTACAAGTCGTGTATAGTCACCGTTGTAATTTCTTGTGCTCCGTTTGTTATGCTAATGGCCACGTTATTACTTGATTAGTTAGGAAGGTAAGTAAAGTTAGTTATCAGTTAAAATTCTTTTAGCACAGTGACCATCAACGACTACTGGCTGTTAGCCTGTTAGTTACAAAACAGAGTGGCTTTGTACAATTTAATTAATCAAAATAAATACACAATAATTCATTCATTCTCTCAATTTTTATTCTCCAACAAACCTTTAGGCTTAGTTTTTAAAAAAGGAAGCAAATATCAAGAACCATATGATTATTTGTCTAGTAAATGGTAGTTAATACAACAAATTTACCTTGAGAAAAGAATCACAATACTAAGTTGGTCTCTTAGAACCTGCAAATGCTACACAAAATCCTTTGATATCATAGAAAACCCATCCAATATTGATTTTCTTCTCTTAATTTTTATAAATTGCTTTTGTTTATCTTTGAGTTTGTCCAATTTTGTCGTTTGATCCTTGATCTCCTTTTGAGAGTTGAAAAGGGTCTTGTCACTTCGCAATTCATGTACTCAACACGAAAGTGTTGTTGTGCAAGTTCATGCAAATGATCAATTGGCAAATTGAATATTGAACTCGGCATGCTGCACAAGCTTCAAGTTCTTCCACCAATTGAATGGTAAATTCCAAGTGGTGTCCTTACCCTTTGTGTTGCACATGTTGGGTGCGACTCCACAAAATATGTTAAGGAAACGTGTCTCAGTCCCTGGATTTAAAGTAGAGCTGGCACTGATATCCCTGTTTTTGTCAAATAAAATCTCTGCACCATCATCAAAATCCTTGAATTCACCAAATCCTTGACTACATATCGGAATACTCCTTTCTCATAAGATAATAGAGTTCCTCTGAAGTCTTTTCGGAATATACCAGATCTTCTAGAACACTATCCCTATTCATATAGTTGACTCCAGACTTTAGCTCTTCAATGAATTCACCAATGGCTGCTTCAACATCCTGCTCGAATTCCTTCTGCTCATTTGCATGAAGTTCATAATTTAAATAAAAAAAGCTTATGTTACAAGTGTATCTCATCAGTTAAGGAGGAATCTAATGGGTTTCAATTTTGGAGTTATAAAAGCAAATAAATAAATACTTTTAAAAAAAAATCTAAATGCTAGGCAGCTTTATAAAAAAAAAAGTTGATCGATTATAATAAAAAACTCAATCATAATTAATGCCTTGATTAGGGTCATAATTACATGTTACCTATCTTTGATCACTATAAGAAATTTAACTATTTTCAACGGTTGAAACCGTCGAAAAAAGTACTAAAACCCGTAGAAAAAAGTATTTTCGACGGTTGTAATGACTGTAGAGAACCGTTGTTAAAAACCATGTCGAGAATATTTTTCTACAGCCTATACAACCATTGAAAAAAGTGTTACACATTTATCAACGGTTAATAAACGTCGAAATAAGTATTTTCATTTTAAAAAAAAATTGAATGCACTCTTTCACTTTAATCAAAATCTAATAACCTGATTCAAAATATAAATGTAAACACAATTGTGCAATTCCAAATTGAATTTCAACAGCCTATCAACTACATTTATAACACAATGAAGCAAACTGTACACATTACTCCCAATAGATCCTAGGCCTAAAGCCAAAATTACTCCCCAACCAAACTAGTAGAACAAGAGCTGAGACACCACACACCAGCCACATGTACATTCATTAATTACCTTATCCATTGTATTTGATAAAGAATTCTCTCCTCTCCATTACAACACAATGTACAAGCAGAAGCCATGGCCTTTTTTCGCACTTTTTGAGAGCTTTTCCCCAGCGCGTGTCATTACTTCTCCGGTTGCAATCTTGAGCCCCTCATCTTCCTTCTTTAGTGCTTCATTCAAAGCTGTATGAAAACAGTCATACAAAGTGCATTGCCACTTAGTAACTTCTCTTGCTATTTTATATAGAACAGGTAACACTAAATAATAGATGGCTAGAAGTCAAAAGTAAATGGGTAAGATCCTCTGCACCTATTAGATTAGCAATATAAGGTAATAGTAGACAAAAGAGGGGCCAAATTAAGTACCCATTGAAGCAAATTATTGCATTGGTATACAATATGGATCAACACCAAAGTTTTTTCATTTTTAATAGCTATCAAAAGGGAAATAGCATAGAACCAGTTTTGACACTTTTATAACATTGAGCATCAAATAGAGATAATAAGCAGTGGAATTACTAAATATTCAAGAAAAAGGTACACGAAAAAGAGAACATAGATTGACCTATAGCATGAAAAGACAAGGACATGCCCATTATTATTATTATTATTATTATTTTTTTTTTTTAAGTTCTAATAAGAAAATTTTGGAAGCAAAATTGTTTTGAAAGTCAGTACCTTTTGTTTAGTTTGATGGCCATAAAATTAATATTGGAAAAATTATTTTCCACTTTTCTTTGTGGCTAATCTTAGCTATCTTAGAGCATAACATAAGTTATGACTTCTGATTCCATGAAAAAGAGAAATAGTTCACTATAGTATTTCCATCCTTCTAGTTTTGCACCAAGGATTGGGTTCACTTGGTCATAGAAACATGGATGGTTTAAAGAGTCTGAACCCCCTTCCCCTTCCCAATGTGATCTATTTAAAGAGAACACTAATAGATAGAAGCTAGTTCAAGCACCCATTTGAATTTTAATAAATATTTACCTCTAAACTTAAACTGGAATTTTTCTCTCCGGTTAAAATGTTGTCCAAAATCATAGGAAACTCAATGCCAGTTCTGGGTTCAACTGCATGTCTTGTCAAGTTCAAGTCAGGAAAAGACAGATCCATGCACCTTTGATTCTCAACCTTACAAGGCCTTTAGTCAATGCCTCCATGCACTTATAAATCAGTACTCTCCATTGGAACTACTAGCACCTCTGAAGATCTGGTGCAATCAACATAAAAACAAGTTTTTCTATGGTTAAACTAAAGTCAACAACAGACCAACAAAAAAACAAGAGAGTAAGCGCAAAACAGCCTACTTAGTGAAATGGCTACTCACAAGTTATTGAACGGAGGTAAGGCAGCAGCTAATGAGAGCAAAGGATAGGATTGAATCCTTTTAGCTTCTTGGAATAGGAGCTTCATCATGAAACTCGAAATCTTACCAAAAATCACTGGGGTGCCAGATTTTCCTCAAGCTCTTTGAGTTGATAAGATAAAGACTTAATTTCATTAGAGATGACTATTAACACAAACTTTCAAATTTTTTTTTTATTGCAAAAATAAACCTTTCGCTTCTTCTAACTGCTTTTCACAGTCCTTCAATCTTCTAAAGGTTGACACAACCAACGCGTCCAGAAGAGAGGAACAATTATGATGCAGAGACAAGATAAAGTTTCACTTTCCCATGTCTTATTCCATGACTATGCTAAGCTGGAGCGTGATTGAATACCCTGACAAATCTAAGAACATTAACGAGTACAACCATGCTAGGGATCTCATTAAGTGGGGCACTGACTACTTGCTCCTAACCTTCAATTCCTCTGCTACCAAAATTGATAAGATCTTTTGCCAGGTATTCTTCATTTTATACATATTCCCCTATTGACATTACTTTTGTGTCATTCAGATAACATACTCTATGTGAATTATATATCAAACTTCTACAACTTTAATACCATTTTTTGTTTCAACAGTGATATAGTTTTGATGCATGTGCTAAAATGGCTACAATTAACGTGACACACACACACACACACACCATATACTTGGGTTGGAGGAAGACAATATATGTAACATGACTAACACCTAAAATGTCTTCATCTGCTGCTAGGTTGGTGGACATCAAAATGGCTCTCAAACACCAGATGATCACAACAAAAATGTCTTCCATAGCCACACACACACACACAAAAAACACCCTAGAATGCCCTCTTTGGAGTCACTTGTATACTTTAGCTTGCTATCCTGTACCACTCTAGTTCAAATGTCTAGAAAAGCTGCTTTAAGTAAAGCCTCCCCATACAAAAATCATGCCAAAATTGGAATTTCCTACCATCAACTACATCCTACCCGGGAATCTTATGGACTTCCTAGCCACTCCTAACACCATCATAAGTATATCCTACAAGAATTTTCCATAAAAGCAGTCCATTGATCCAACTCTTCCCACATTACAAACCCACAACATGCCTCCAAAGTGTATGTCTCACTTTTACAAACCATTATAAGAGTTTCCCTAAGAGAGTTTGGTTACGTGTAGTGTAAGGTAAGTTCTATAGTACCCAAGTTTCTTAATTGAATAAGGGAAAAAACTATCTTCCAGTTCACCAACTGGTTTTTAACTCAATTTCACTAACCATCCAAAAGACATTTGTTCTTAGACTTTTCTAGTCTGTCAGCCAACAAATAAATGCATCAGGAAAACAGAACAAAAGTAAGTGGGAGAGCTCAATATTATTTATTTCATACAGCCAACATCTTTGTTATCCCCTCTAATGCCAAATTACATAAGCGTAGGACTTAAACATAGGGCACTGAGGCTAAGTCCAATATAACATACAAAACCAACACCATTCAATGTTCAAGAGTCCTTTACCAATATAATATGACACGATCCAATCCCACCATTGATAACAGCAGTCTCTCATCAATTATCATTACAACACACAATTCATACCAATTCAAAACAAAGCACTTAGTAAATTTACATAACTACAACATTTAAAAAAAAAAAAAAGATAGTACCTTGATATTAGGCTTCGCAGCAACAATGATCCCATCGTTCACATAAACATCAGCAACCTCCTTTCTATCTGCAGCCTACACTAACTTGCCAATCAGAAAGACAAGTTTAGTCAATTGTCTTTCTATCCTATTATTTACCATGATATTTTACATTTTTTAAGGGGATTGAATCTGCTTTTACATCAAAAAAGGCATCCTTAGTGTCCACTGCAAAAATTTATTCTAAATCCATACGCAGGACAATAATAATTCATAGTGGTGAGGTCACAGCAACTCCAATTCATCACAAATTTGGTCAAAAATTAAATAAAAAAACTGAAAAATCAAAAATTAGAACCACATAAAGCACGAAGCTCAGCTAAAGAACTTACCACGCACTTATAATTTGAACTCACAAACGTTCTAGCTTTCTATCCCAAAGACAGTGAAATTTGAACTCTCCTTGACCTTTCATTGAGCTGAACTCCCAATGCACCTGCAATCACATTGAAAGCACACAATACACAAAACCACAAATTCTATTTTGACATAGTATTTCAAATTCAAAAACAAACACCACAAAAGTTTAAAATCTTCCAAGCGAATAACAGAGTATGGCCAAAATTCGAGTCTAAGAAAAAACAAATTGATCAGAAATAAGTTTTTAAAACAAAGAAATCAAGAGAAATAGAAAAAATACCCAATCGGAGGAGAATAATAGAAAAATTGAGTCGAGAATCTGTTTGGTTACCTAGAAAATAGCAGAAAAATCAACCACCAGGACCTATGAGAGAACGAGATATAGAGCGAGAGAGAGGGAGCGATTGGATTCTGTTTGGTTGCCTAGAAAATAACAGGAAAATTAATCGCCAAGACCTACGAGAGATTGAGAGCGAGAGTGATAGAGTGAGAGAGAGAGAGGGAGATAACCCGTTGATTAATAGTAAAATACCTACATAAGCTGTGTTTTTATTTTCAACATTTATAACCCGTTGATTAAAATATTTAATTTCTTTCTTCTACGTGCATCCAACTGTTGATATAAATTATTCCTATTTGATCAGCTGGCATGTTAATTTTTCACCACTTATTTACCACTTATTTCAACGGTTATGTCAACTGTGAAAATATATATACAAATATGTTGCAAAAGCTTATGTTTGTTGTAGTGGATTAACGTTATCTTTACTTTGTCTATCCGTGACTTAAAAGATATCATTTTCTTGGTGCTGGCTTTGAGGATTCGGGAGAAGCAGGAATTGGGGATGTTATTTAGAATTCTCGACGTGATGTTTTGGCTTCTTTGTCAAAGCATATTCCTAACTCTCCCTCTATAGCTACCCTTGAGCTATTGGCACCAAGAAAACCAGCCATGTTTGTCCAAGAAGTTAGTATTGGTAGCTCTATCTTCGAAGGTGATTATGAAGTTGTTATCAAAGTTCTTAATCGGGGTAATTAGCTTCATTATGCTTTTGATCATTTAATCAAAGGCACTTTGTTTTTTGTTAACTTTTCTTAGAGTTTATATATATATATATATATATATATATATTCATATAGGCAAGGCAGTACTATAGCAAATGCTTTAGTTAAGAGAGAAAAGTTTTCTTTTTCACTTTTAGTTTTGATAAAGGATTCTTTTGTCAATTGCTGCACATTATGATTATGAGATGACAAATGGATGTTAAAACAGCTTTCTTGAATGGACACATTTGAGAAGAAATTTTTATGGACCAACCAGAAGGTTTCGTAGCTCATGGTCAAGAATCAAAAGTGTGCAAGAAGATGAGATCTATATACGGCCTAAAGCAAGCATCACATAGTTGGAACATTCGTTTCAATGAGGCAACCAAATCATTTGGCTTCTCACAAAATATGGATGAACCTTGTGTTTACAAAAAGGTCAGTGGGAGCACTATTACGTTTTTAGTTCTTTAGGTAGATGACATACTACTCATTGGCAATGATGTAGGAGCAATGTCATCTATAAAAATATGGTTATCTAGTCACTTTGCAATGAAAGATCTTGGTGAAGCATCCTATATACTCAGAATCAAATTGTTTAAAGGCCGAAAGAAAATGTAATTGGGACTTTCACAAGTCAATTATATTACAAGATATTGGCTAGGTTTAACATGCAAGATTCCAAGAAAGGTTTTCACCTTTTTGACATGGAGTTCATCTCTCTAAACAAATGTGTCCTAAAACACAAGAAGAGAGAGAGAGAGAAATTGAGAAATTGTTCTTATGCTTCGGCTGTAGGAAGTCTCATGTACGCAATGCTTTGCACTAGGCCAGACATTTGTTATGCAATGGGCATTGTGAGTAGATATCAATCCAATCCAAGTTCTGAGCATTGTATAGCAGTAAAACATATCCTTAAATATTTAAATAGGACCAAACATTATTTCTTGGTGTTTGGTGGTGAGGATCTGACTGTCCAAGGGTATACAAATTCATATTTTCAATATGATATTCATGATAGAAAATCAAATTCTGGATTTGTGTTCACTCTTGGCAAGGGAGCAATAAGTTGGAGAAGTTGCAAGCAAGATACTACTGCAGACTCTACTACAGAAGCAGAGTATATAACTGCAAGTGAAGCTGCAAAGGAAGCTGTGTGGATTCACAAGTTCATTCAAGAACTTGAAGTTGTTCCTTCTATTGAGTCACCCATTACTATCTATTGTGACAATAGTGGGGCTATTGCAAATGCAGTAGAACCAATGGCTCATCAAAGGACAAAACATATTGCATGTAAATGTCACTTGATTCGTGAAATCATACACAGAGGCGATGTAACTATAACAAAGATTGCCTCTGCCAATAATGTTGTAGATCCACTCATAAAGGCATTGACTCTCAAAGTGTTTGAGAAACATCTAGAAGCAATGGGTATTAAATACATGTATGATTGGTTTTGAGTGCAAGTGGGAGATTTACATGCATAATTATTGTGGGTATATTTCATTGTTTAAATGTGGCATGTGATGTCACATCTGCAGAAAAATCATGTTAATGGTTAAGGAACCAAAGATAGGGAGTAATGATTTTTCATAGATTATTAAATTGTTCTAGGTTGGGGATATTAATTGAATATCACCACAAGCCTACACTTGTTGTGCTACTATATGATAGGATGATTTACTCCATCATTGAGGTAGTGACTTTAAGTAGACAAGTGGGTGTAATGTAACAAGTACATACACTGAATTGGATCCAATTAAGAACACCTTATGGAGTGAACACTGTTAGTTAAAAGGCTGTTCTATCACAGTTTTCCTATTGTCCTTAAACACGAGAAGTTTGTGTGTATTTATTTATTATGCACATAACTTTAATAATGTCAACCGATGATGCTCTTTTTTAAAGGCTATATACAGTCACGTTAGGTTATGTGTGTAATGTGTAAAATATGTAAATGCTCAACAATGAATCCACCAGTCTCTAAAGAAATAAGGTTTCAAGTTCAAGTGTTAAAGTCATGCAAGTCTGTCCAAGAATCAAGTGAAGAAGTGCTGTTCATTAAAAATTTTTTATTCTTTAGAAAGGTTCCCTCCATTATAAAATTTACAAAAAAAAAAAAAAACTAGCATCATTGCAGTTTATTAGTAAAGAAAAATTCTTGAGGTATAAAAGCTCACTGTTACTTGCTTCTTATTTGTAATTTCCATTTGGCTTGATCTTTTGATTATTTTCTAATTATTTAAATTTTGTTGAATTATCAATTATGATATTATTATCATTTTTTATATATGTGTGTGTAATTGATTCAAGTACTTTATAGTCATCATTGAGAAATAAACTAAAATAAATTAAATTTTATCATTTTGACTCACATGTAGAGAACGAGAAATCGATATCTAAGATACACCAATCAAGAGTGTGAATGTTTGCAGGAGACGTTGGAACATAATGTCTGATGTTTAACTCGCCATCTCAAGAAAGTGGAGATCAATAGTTTTGTTTGGAGGATAATAGCTTCCGATCAATTAGTTAAGTATTTGCTTGAGAACGGAAAGGTATTGGAAAAAACGACTATTACTTGTCAGAATCCAGAGAATAAAAGGTTTGTATGGTTGCAAGAATTTGGTAGAGCATCTCCAAATGTTGCTATATCATTTTCCACTTTCATGGAGAGAAAACCATTATGGTTTGAAGTTGATGATGGTTCAGGTGATAGAATTGATGGAACTATATGATTTTGAAGATAGAAGGAGGTACTAGCAATAATTTATTGAATAAGTAAAGAACCCGTGTCAATAATTTGATATGAATTCCTGTACCATAGATCAAGAGTTTGATGTTGACTTTAGTTTTCTAAATTATCAATTTACATTTTTATTTTAAAAATAAGTAATTAATTTTTATAATTAGAAATTTTACATTTATCTTTATGATCTTCCAATACATACACGATCACAAAAGTCTTTCAACTGAACCAATGAGAACTAAAATTTTAATTGGTTTTCATTAATCTTCTTTGGTTGCAATCTAAATTAATTATTTTTTAGTTCAAAAAAACTTTCATGCTCACTTTGAACTCATTTTGAACCAATGAAAATCATTCTTTCATAATTTATTATTATATACAAGTCATTTCATAATTTATTATTATATACAAGTCATTTCATAATTTATTATTATATACAAGTCAAATTTAAATAGTGAAAAACTACATCTTTATTGCAAAGATGCATTAATCAAGTAACCTAAACAAATCATTTTTCATTACTTATCTAAAAACTAAATTACCAAATTCTATACATACAATTTAGAACGTGAAAATTGTGTGAGCAAAATACTGTGTTGTTTTATACTCTAGGTTTAAATGTTAGGTAATGTTTTATATTAGTTTCCGAAGTTTGAAAAGTTACATTTTAGTTCTCAAAAAATTGTACATCCAAATTAGTTCTTCCGTAGCTTTGTCTTTACAATTCTGCATACATGGAAAAATTCAACAAATTCATGTGATACTCAAGTTGTGTAAGGCTAAAGATGAATACAGTTGGTATGACTACAATATTTTGCAACCAAATCTAATTTTTGAAATAGAACCTCAATAAAATTACTTTAGAATTAATAGTGTGTGGGGCAAAAATAAAGTCAAAGGCCCAAATGGGAAAAAAAATGGAGCTTTGAGGACAAGCTTATTATAATTAATTTGAAGAGATGGATATAGTGGACTAACACATGGGCTCCTAATCCAAAGGACTGAAGTCAAAGAAAAATATCCAAATAGAAAGAAAATAAAACTAACAAGAAAGATGTAAGTAAAAAAAAATTGTATTAATGTCTCCTTGTTCAACCGTAGGAGCTTGTTACACTTCAAGGTTACAAGTTCTAGTTATTTCTCTCTCAAATCTCCAAATTCTGATCCTTGTTCATTGGAATCTCTCCCCCTCTTATAGTAGCTACCCTTTCATCTTGACCCTCCACTTGAAAAGTAGTTGGTTTCCCTTATATACTTGTCTTATCCCACCTATGGAGGAAGTGTTAAGTGAGCTACAGGTTATTATGGCACTATTAAGGTGTCATTCAGCCATTAATGTGGCTAAACTGGTTGGTGCAGTGCATTTAATACAGAGGTAATGTGGAAAATTATTGTGTACTCCCGGAGTACCATAAATGCGTACTCCCTCCTCTCACATGAATGGTGGGTCCCACTAATTAAATTCATGGTGGGACCCACCATTTATATGAGAGGAGGGAGTACACATTTATGATACTCCGGGAGTACCTAATAATTTTCCATGGTTGCTTCCTTAACAAGTTTTCCCACTCTCTCTCCTTCCATACTGGCCATGGTTGCATCCCTCGGCTCATGCTCCAAGCCAGGGGTGGGGCTCTTCTCGCTTATTTCGGGACAATCACATCTGAGGCAGTTGCCTTCCTCAGGCTGTTTAAGGGCCCTCATTCAAACCCTTCTTTCAAGCTGTGCCAAGTTTTCCTTCACGGGATTTGCCTACTTGGCTCATAGGTTCCTCGGACATGGTCCAGTAGGGGTGGCCATCCCCAGACCCCCCACAAATAGCATATTTTCATCTATGTCCTTAGACCCCCCACAAAAATTATTTAATTTCTAATTAAAATAAACAAAAACTAATTAAGAAAAGGTAATATATAAAAAATATTATTTTTGGTTATGTGAAAAGTTAGAAAAAATAAAATTATTTTTTGATGAATTTCTTTTTTCACAAAATATTCCTATTAAATATAATCTATTCTAAAAGAGAGAATTTTGATACATCAATAAATTTATTATTTATTGTTTTCTTTTGCCTCCTTAGATTAATCAAGATTCTTTCTTTTTTAAGTTTCATTTAAATAATTACATATAAAGAAATAAAATTCAAATATTTTATTGATTAAAATTCAATTTAGTCTATTGATTAAATTTTTCCGTAAAATTTTGTTTTTAATAACTGGGTCTCTCATTTTATCAAATTAAGTCAATTTGGTCTATTTTCCCAAATCTAAATGAAGTTATTTAAATAGGTTTTTATTAATATATATATATATATATATATATATATATATATAAACTGTGGGCAGACAGGAAACCGAGGACAAGAATAAACAGGAAGAGGTTAAGACAAAAGGGGCACACTTTAGAAGGTTTTCTCAAGGACGCCTCAGTGTAAATATGATAACTCAATCACAAAACCCGAGAAGATTGGCATGCCCAAGGATACGGGTACATTCCTAGAAGGGCTAAGGTCTGGCCATGAAGACCATCGAACACATGATCAAGGAAAGGAAGGAAGGGTACACATAAAATATTCATCACCTCCGTATTCAATACTCTGCACTTACTTAGCTAGTCACATTAATGGTGAAATGACCCTTGAATAGTGTCATCATAGCTCACAATCTAATAAAGAAACCTTCTAGTAAGGCCCTGATGGAACAAGTATCTGAAGAAAAAGCCTTGGCCGTCCAAGTGGAAGGCCAGGATGCAATCTGGATGACTATATAAAGGAAAGGGATCCCTACAAGAAAGGGGATCAAGAAAAAAAGCAAAAAAGAGAGAGAGAGTGAGAACGTTGTAGTTCAAGAACAAGTATTAACCTACACCTTGGCCTAAACCGAGGAGCATTGTTGTATTAATCCTAGACATAAGTTGTTTTACTTTGTGTGGCTTATAAATATTAAACATACATTCCAATATCACTTCATAGAGTTGTTAAAAACGGTAAACAACGTTGATTGACATCCTATCTCTATAAATTAACTATGCGAGGTTGAAATCTTACTTATCCAATTTTGGCCCGCCACAATAACCATCCTAAATAGTACTCATTACACAACAAGATCTATTAAATGAGTCTTTTAAGAAAAATTAGAAAATCATTTTCTTAAAAAATGTTTAAATAATGTCATTTGCTTATAGATTTGAATGAGGTAGAAATTGACTCATTTTAGCTAGTGAGGGAGTGTCTAAGAGACCCGCTGACCCAACCCACCCGAAGGATCTAATTGAACTCGAACCACACTTGATCTGATCTAGTGGTAGTTGTAGTTAGCTGCAGGTTTCCACCTTCAAAACCTAATTTTATCAAGTTAAGTGTATGTTCTCTCCTCCAAAACCTGAGCAACTCAATCCGATCAACAACCCAAGCAGAATTCAGTAAGATCTCACTAGATCCGATGATATTCCATTATTGGTTGGGCACAAACCTAACCCAGACAGATCGCTAGTGACCCTTAATAAAGATCAATTAGACAATTATAATAAAAGTAAAGAAACTAAGTGTGCATTTGGCATTGCCACATTTTTTTGTATTTAACTTATTTTTATTACTATTTATAGCCCCACTGCACTTTTTAATACTATTCATGAGTTTCACTGTACTATTTCAGCTACCTTTTAGTTTTATTTACCGTACTTTCAGCAAAAACTTTTAGTTTCAACTAAAGATATGTTTGGGATTTGTCTAATTTGCTAAAACTGAAAACTTTTTGCTAAATTATTATAGATAAGATAAAAGTTAGCTTATATAGTACAGTGAGACTTATGAATAGTATTAAAAAATACAGCGAAACCCATAAATAGTAACAAAAATAAACTGAATAGTAAAATAAACTAACTTTTTATTTTGTAATCAAACGAACACTAAATAAGCACATTTAATTGAATTTACCTTTTCTTATTTACCCTTTTTTTTTTTTTTGTGGGAATTTTAAGCCGGTCAAATAAGCTCAGAATCACTTCATTTGCTCTCCTTTACAATACCACAGACAGCTTACGAGCAATAGTAGAGTCACAAAACGATGTCAACCTATCTCCCTGAGGAGAAATTATTTGGTCCTCCCGGGCGGAGGAGTGACGTGGTCCTCCTGTTGATGTGGACCAATAAAATGCAGCCATGTATTAAAAGCAAAGTTGAGTCAGCAATGAGTCAGCAACACACCATTTCAGCCTTTTAAAACATAAAAACGTGGATTACACTTCCACTTCTTAAACCCAAAATCAAAATTTCCTCTGAAACACAAAAATTTCCCCTGAAACCCAAAATCAAATTTCCTCTGAAATCCAAAATTTCCCCTGAAACCCAAAATCAAATTTCCTCTGAAACCAAAAATTTCCTCTGAAACCCAAAATCAAATTTCCTCTGAAACCCAAAATTTCGCATCTGCCTCTTTCTTTCTCTTTCCCTCTAGCTCTATTTCCCCAATATCTCTCTAGAGAAGAAATTCCCCCTCTCTTTCTATATGAAATTGAAATTCAAGGAAGTGTTAAGCTATGGAAGGCCGCTGTTTTCACAAAAATTTCGGCGGTGACACAGTCAGTGGAGGCTCAACTCGGGGCGGGTCTCTGGGTCCCAGCAAACTCGTCCGATCCCACACCGGTTCAACCGAACCCGAGTCGCCCCACGAGCTAACTCAGCCATAACGTTGAAGAACTGAGTTGCGTCGAGTCCATCACACAGCGAGTGGTGTATTGCGGCCCCAAGAGTAAACCCACCGCACTTGAACACCGTGACCTGCAGCACGCACGGGTTTACAAGCCTCTCTTCCTGATCCGGGTCGAGCACTAACTGTTCGAGAATGTTGGTATTGAATTTGGTGGGGATGAGAGAATTTTGGGTTGCAGCATCTTTGCCGAGAAGCAAAGATAGGACCCAAAGCCCACAAGCTCCGATCGGTTTTGGTATTCGATTTGGTGGTCATGGGAATTTCGGGTTTTAGTTTTAAGACTCTTACCCATTCGATCTTAACAGGGATGTGGTTGATCAGATAAAGGCAAATTGTATCAGTGGGTTTGGGTTTTGGTTTGAATGTTGTTGGGTGATGCATGGCTGTGCGCATTGAGGTGTGCACTAGGGTGCGTGGGGTGCTGCTGTGTTGTGTGTGGGCTGCTGCTGCCTGCTGTGTTGTATCAAGGAGTTGAGCAGTTGGTTGGGATGGTCAGGGTAGTTAGTTAGTTAGGCTGCTGTGTTTTGGTATGGTTGTTTAAATTTTGGAGTTGTAACATATTAGAAAGTTATTAGTAATACCTAGAAAGTTTTGTTAGGCAACTCATGTTAAACTTTGAAATCAATTTCCTTTCATGTAGAGTAAAAAAACTTGTAACTATGCAAGCTAGTGAATTGTAAAATTTTCTCAGGAAAAAGGAAGAGCCTTTGGTGGGAATTAGAGGATGAGAAGTTGTGACAATGGTTAGAGGATGAGAAGTTATGCAGCTAGTGGACTGAAATATATTGTACTGAAATATGAGAAGTTGTGAGAATTGTACTGAAATATATTTCTCAATAAATCAAGTTTTTTGTTTTACAATGGTTATATTCTAATTGTCCACACCTAAAAGTTCATAAAAATTTCTTATAATCAGCATCTGAATTGGAAACACTTTTCATTGCTATTGGTTATAATCAAGTAAATAAATAACAAGTTGAACTATACAATTTTTTTAGTAGAGGATGAGAAGGCTATGCAGCTAGTGAGTTGTAAAATTTCTCAGGAAAAGGAAGAGCCTTTGGTGGGAATTAGAGGATGAGAAGTTGTGACAATGGTTAGAGGATGAGAAGTTATGCAGCTAGTGTACTGAAATATATTGTACTGAAATATGAGAAGTTGTGACAATTGGCCTGAAATATATTTCTCAATAAATTAAGTCTTTTGCTTTACAATGGTTATATTCTAATTGCCCACACCACAAGTTGACAAAAATTTCTGATAATCAACACTTGAATTAGAAATACTTTTCATTGCTATTGGTTATAATCAATTGGATAAATAACAAGTTGAACTATACAATTTTTTTAGTAGAGGATGAGAAGGCATAACAAAAGAAAATATACAAAAAGGAATGTAATCTAACATTTCCTATATATAGGCCTATTTTCATTGCCTTCGAAATACAAAAACAACTACTGCAGCTTTCACTCCTCTAATCATTAGTTACTTGATTAATCTTCCAACTTGAGAACTTGTCAAAAATCTTCCAAGTTGAATACTTATATGGTAACTTCCTAGTCAAATCATTTTTGCCTAGGATTTAGTTGTGTAAAACCATTTGAGAAAGAATGCTGCACAAATAGAGATGGACATTTTTCAGTTATTAGTAACAAGGTGATAACTATAAATAAACATAACTAATGAAAAATAAAAAATAGAAACGGCAAGTATTTTACCTGACTTAAATGATTCGAGAAATCATTACTTTGAAGCATACTTGTGAAGCTGAAATTTGGTGAAGCACTACTCCAATAGGAAAAGGAGTTCTACATTTAAATTATCTCAAGCTTAAATGTTAGATATTTTTGTAAATGAACATTCAATTACACAAATCAATTATTTATTTATTTTTATTTACTTTTACCTGATTTGGATGTTGAAAATGACTTGGACTAATGGTTGTTGGCATGGCTGGAGGAAGAAATACCTATAAAATATTATAAGAGATTAATATGGCATCATTAAGAAAATAATAATTAAGAAGAGGATGCAAGGGGCTTAGATCATACTTGATTAGTATAACTCTCATCCATGGGTACACTAGATGGGTGCTTTGGCTGGCAAAGACCTGTACATTGTGGAGCATAGGTTGAGTTTGTGAATTAAAATTACAATTTGAAAGTCAAAGAAACCTCCAAAACACATCTCTACTTCAACTATTCATCTCCAAAGCACAAGCCTAAGTAACCAACAGATATTTCACCAAACTACCCCATTATAACTTGTTCTATTTGGGTAAGTTTTAGAGATGATTTATTCTCTACAAATAGTCCAACTCTAATTTTCTCACGCATAGGCACATTAACCATGTATACCCTTCCAAGCAAGTAGCTTTAAAAAAATCTTAAGTTTCTAATCAATTTACTTGACTAACCAAACAAACTGGTTTTTGGCAAACAATCACCCTAATCAAAATGAATGGTATCTAGGTTGGATCCATTAAAGGTCTGGCAAGAGGGTTAGGAAATTGGAACACTTGTGGGACCAATGAATCCTTATTCATATCATGTGTAAAAGAAGAACTCACATAGAACAAGGAAACACTTGCTGTGTAACAAAATAACAAGTACCTTTGCTTTTGCCTCCGTGAAGTCATCACAAATCAACACCAAATATAAGGCTGTTATAACCCTTAATTTCAGCATATTTGAATGATGGTTTTCCTTTCAAGGAAGCAATTTTTTTAAAGGAAATTAAGCAGCCAAGCTGCTGTCTCCGAAACAAACAGCAACACAACCCCTGTGTTTGAGGAAGAACACAGCTCAATATATAAGAGCCAAGTTAGTGTCCAATGAATGGCAGCTATAGCCTCCCCCTTCATTCAACATGTTCTAAATTAGACCAAACACCATTCCTCCACTCAACCTCATCACCTCATCAAGTAAAAGTGTAAAAATAATTTTTCAAATGATGAGTTAGAGAAAAGATGGAATGCCATTTATTGACCTTCAAACTGGTTTTATTCAAGCAAATCAGTAACAAACACATAAATACATAAATCTGCTAGACTAACAAAAAAATAAAAATAAAAATAAAAAAAAGAGGAAATCAATACCTTTAGGGGCATGGCTAGAGCTTGTTGGAAGTCCTCTTGTTGACAATTGTTCTAAAAAAAGGAGAGGTTTTCAAATGATTAGTCATAACAAACTAATATTTGAACCACGCTACTAACATATTTTTTTTCAATATAAAATTTAAATAAAAAAACAAAGATTTACTTGATCTTGTAACATCTTTTAATGGCTTCCTTTTACGTTTCTCCAATTTGCTTTTGAGTCTTGCATTTGTGACTCCTTTAGGCCGCACATAAGGGGGATCTAATATTGGCAAACTATTGAGAGAGCAATCTGCCTTCTCAACATCATTAAAGACATTATTAGCAACAATCCTGTTTTCTTTTTCATCATCATCTTTAGCCACATTTAACTGCTCCATATCATTTTCAACTAATTCTATCATCTCTTTTATTTTTCTTTTGCACATTTCAGTATGTCGAGTTGTTGTTGCACTTTTTGTGAAAATTTCATAAACAGAGCGCATTAATTCGTTACGGCGTGAAGTCACCGACAACTCATCATTTGCACTTGCTGGTTTTACATGATCACATAAAACACTATCTTTCTTTGCATCTTTTGTCCATCTTTTCAAAATATACTGAACAGGCAGCTCTGTGACATTTTTCACAATAAGTATTCGCAAAGCATGTCGACATAGTAACCCCAATGTTTCAAACATTTTACAACTACATGTCACAGTATTATTCAAGGAGTTAAATTGGACAACACGAACCCTCTGACCACCTCCTTCAATAACCTCATAGGTAAAAGACTCTCCATCAGAATACACATCTTGGTGTGTGACCCCCAAGGTAGAAGCAATTTCTAACTCAAATCTTTTGAAAAATGTACGAGTATAAACAGATAGTGCATGTTCCAAAAGTCCACAATTCTTGACTATTTGAGAAGATGTACCTTGTTTGCAACGAAAATCTTCTTCTAACTCTTCTACCCGCATATTTTTTGAAGCTTTCTCATACTCATGTACAAATTCTGTCAGCCTCATTGTTTTGCATGCCATATGTTGAAAAACATTATTTACACTTTCACTTCTTGATGAAGCTTTCATTCTAGCAGAGAAAATGTTATGACTAAAAACTGAACACCACCTTTCCCGATTTTCATATAAAGTGTTAAGCCACTTATTGCCCACCAAATGGTAGTCTCTAAGTAAGGCATCCCAAGAAGACTCAAACTCTGATTCAGTCTCACAATTATAAAGAATCCTATTGAATCTACTCTTGAATTCAGGAATCCCATAATGCCTTGGTAAATTTTCTGCAGCATTTTTTGAGATATGCCATAAGCACAAGCGATGACATGTATCAGGAAACACAACTCTTATAGCATTCTTCATTGCTTGACATTGGTCAGTAAAAATTGTCTTTGGTTTTTGATTTCCCATTGATTCTAAAAATGTTTCAAACAACCAAGTGAAAGAAACAGTTGTTTCATCCAATAAAAATGCACAACCAAAAAGGACATTCTTCCAATGATGGTTAACACCTACAAATGGGGCACATATCATATTATACTTGTTAGTTCGATATGTAGTGTCAAAACATATAACATCCCCAAAAGAGTTATAATCAATCCGTGATCTACCATCTCTCCAAAAAAAATTTGTCATTCGATTTTCTTGATCAACCTGAATTGCATAAAAAAAACATAGGATCTTCTGCTTGCTTCTGTTTAAAGTGGTTTACTAAGCTTTGAGCATCTCCAGCCTCAACATTAATTAACTTCTGCTTGTTCACCACATTATAGCAATCTCGTTTTATAAATCCAACATTTTCAAACCCTCCAGCTTCCTCAACTAAATAGGAATATGCGCTTATTATTCTTATACCCGCTTCCTTGAAATTTTTTATAACACCTAACTGAGCATCAGTTATTTTTCTATTCGACCTTAGAAATGGCCTTTCTTCTGGCTTTGCAAGCTCATGATTATGAGTAGGATTGAAGTGAGTAACCTTCCACTCACCATTTGTCACTGTAAACCGGATACTAGCTTCACAACCGGTCCTAGTTTGCAATTTTTTGAACTTCTTATCATCCAAATTGTCACTGTCTCGTGGGAATCCTTCTTTTGAACACACAAAATCTCGTTGTCTTACAACATTTTTTGCATATCTGATTTTTTCTTTCCGAACACTGAACCCAATTCGAATGGCATAGTCATTGTACAATTTATATGCTTCATCTTCACTATGCACCACCATTCCAAGCAAAGTTTCAACATCTTCAACAGCTTCCTCATTAACTCTAATATCTATGATTAAAAACACCACAATATTCAAATGCATCAGCAACAACAACAATCAAATGCCAAAAGAAAAAAAAACAGAGGAAACCAGCAACCTTATAATATTGAACTTAAGGGGGTCTCAATTAAAGACTTATTCTAAAATAAAAGACCTGCAATCTAGAGTTAAAAACATGAGCTCATAGTCAGGAAAACTAAATAGAAAGAAAATAAAAATAGAAATTTCATTCTTTTAAAACTTGTTTTATCTTGGGCTTTTTATCAATCATGTAGAAGGCATTGTATTATAAACTATATCAAGACAGAATAGAGCAAGAAAATAAGACTTGGAAGAGTGAAATGAGACTTTGTAACATACCTTGATCAGCCATGGTTAGCTGCGATGGTGAGCATTGGATTGCGGCAACCACTTCAGTCATAGGGGAGAAGAGGGAACAAGCAAGAAAAAAAAAGCCCAAGAACAAAGTTAGTTCCAAATCTCATAAAGCTTATTCATATAAAGAAAACTTTCTTCAATGATACAGGGAGGTGGAGAGAAGAGAGCTGGGCGGTGAGCAAGTAATATGGGTTTTAGAATTTTTAGTGAAGCGGCAAATAAGTTGGGCGGTGAATAACTGGTGCTGAGAAGTGAAAGTGTTAGGCACGTTTTTATGTTTTAAAAGGCTGAAGTGGTGTGTGGCTGACTCAGCTATTCTTTTAATACATGGCTGAATTTTATTGGTCCACATCAACAGGAGGACCACGTCACTCCTCCACCCGGGAGGACCAAATAATTTCTCCTCCCCGAGGAAGTGGTGATAAGCATACTCTCATGCCTACCCCCAAAATCTCTAATTCGATTCAAGTGTGTCTCCAAAACCTGGCGCTCTCTCATTGGAACCCCAGATTTGATCTCTCGAAACCTCATCAACCACTCCACTCTCATCTCTAAATCCGAAGACTCCAATAACCCTCTCTTCTTCCTCGTCAAAGCCACAGACAAAATCGACACCTCGAAGCACACATTCTCGTTCCTATCCTACGACAACCTCGATCCAGAATACACATCCGAAGTCATCCTTAACCTCCCACAACCAAACCACGGTCTCAACCTCGACATTGTCGGCTCCTCCTCCGATGGTCTCCTTTGTCTCTGCTTCGCAAGCACCATCTACCTCTGGGACCCCACCACGTCATCAGTGCTCGAGCCTCTCTCTCCACAGTGTTGGGTTCGGATTCGATTCTGTATCCAATGACTTCAAGGTCGTGAGGCTTCTCAATGTTCAGTCTAGGTCCGAGAGCAATTTGCTTCATATAAGTCAAGAAGCGGAAGTGAATAGCGTGAGCAGTGGTTCGTGGAGGCAGCTCGACCCTCAGGTTGCGCGCGTGCCTTACGGGATTCATACACTGTCGAGGGCCACAATGTACTTGGATGGGGACATTTTCTGGTGCGAGACGCTGCTTCCATTAGATAATAATGAGGATGAGAAGATTGTTCGCTTCGACTTTGCCAGTGAGGTATTCAAGTCTACTTCATTTCCGGACGCTAGTGTTATTGGGGACTACTCCAGTTGGAAGACGACTCTCACCGCGCTGAACGGGTCTATTGCTATGCTGGTTTATCCTTTTGGGAAGGAGGTGGAGATGTTGTGTTTTGATATATGGGTTTTGTTTGAATTTGGTGTTAGGGAGTCGTGGACTAAGCTTATTAGAATTGGACCCTCTTTGGATTTGGAAAGGCCATTGGGATTTTGGGGGTATGGAAAGATGTTTATGGAGAACAAAGAAGGGCAGCTGGTCTTGTATGATCCTCCTACAAACACAGCCTAGAATTTTCCATTTGATGGGCTTAAGGGATCGTTACAAGTTGCCCTCTACATTGAGTTTTGGGAAACAAACGAGGAAGGTGGTGAAGGCCAAGAGGAAGTGAATCAATGAGGTATGGTTCAATTGTGCTGCCTTCTTTTATAAAATTGTGGTCCTAAACATTGGTTTTGAGTGTTACCAATACATTATTGTGTTAAATTTTATTTAAGAGACATTTTATTGACATTAGCTGGTTTGATGTGGATCCGTAAAAAATTATGATATTAGATGGCATTCATTCATATGTAATGTAAAGGTTATTAGGATTTTTTTTTTTTTTTTAATTTAAAAAATTGGTTTAAACACTATAGACTTAATCATTCATAATATAAATGATGACATGAAGTTGAATGAAATAAAACTAAGAAAATAAAGTAATTGCTTGTTATTTGTTGGCTTTGGCCTTGGGAAGATTATATTCAAGATATAGGAAATAGGAATGACTTCATTGTGTGCAACAATGTTAAATTGTCTAGTTGGGGAGACACTTGAATTTACTTTTTTTCTTTTCTTCCTTTTTCTTAATTGGGATCTGGGTTTTCAGGTGAGGAACCCTCCCTCATCCTCATGGGCCTTGATAACTTGATAAGTAAAATTGAGTTCTCCATTAATCAAACATGCGTTATCATTGGCATAAATTGGTTCTATTCCTTCTTCATTGATCATATTCTTTCTATTGATTGGCTTAAAAAATAAAAATCATTTTTTGTAGGACAATTTGGACATGAAATTTCCGCATAATCTTCTTGGGAACTTATATTTTATGTTGATCATAAAACATTATTTGGCTTTGAAGGAGTTTTTGATTATTTTGATGGACGCTATCTAGTACTAGTAGCTTATATAGACTTGGTGCCTTCCACTTTTTTTAGTTTTCCTTGTTTGACCACGGTACTTACCTATTAATGTAGGTAATAGGTAAGTACCATCATCCTTGTACTTGTCTTAAGTTCTGAATGTTCACCAACGTGAACATGATGTCCTTTTGATGAAATAAATATTTGATTACCTATCAAAAAAATAATGGTACTTACCTATTAATTCATATGGGAGATAAAATCTGTTGTCAGTTGGCAGGTTTCTTTCTGAAGTATCTGCCACAAGGCTATAGAATTAATTGCTGCCTAGCATGTACAACTCAGTCGATATTCAATTTGTTAAGGGTCATGGGAGTTAGAATATGAAATCCTTGGAAGGGAGGGAGTTGGTGACTAATGCAAGGGAGTTGAAAAACTAGTTTTAGCAGGAAGCAGTTATACCAAGGAAAATAATTCTATAGAATTAATTTTTTTTCAAGCATTAAGAGTGAAGTAAACAAAGTGGAATGCAACTCTCCTGTCAAATAAACTGTTTGGAGTGTGTAATAATTCTATAGGCTCGTGTTGAGATTTCTATGCTTTGCCAATTCTTTATTTCTAGGATCCTTTTATGGGTGGATATTTTCTGTTGGCAGCATCACATCACTACTTCCTTTTCAAAGTTGTAGATCTTGGTTTTGTTTTGTTTTGATGAATTGGTAAATGTTTTATTGAACACCTCAAGAAAAAATGATACAAGAGCAGCATATTATAGATTCAGCAGATAACCTATACTGCAGAGCCAAAGCTGCGACACAGCAACAGAACAATGTTTTTCTAAGCACAAAACCACAGTAGGCTATACTCACCTAACATAAGCCATATAAGGCAAACAAGACCGCAACTAATATATAGACATAGAATCAGTTAATTCTAACTCAACCAAAATAATTTTAAGGGTCTGTTTGGATACTGCTTATTGTTGAAAATTAAAAACTGAAAATACTGTAGTAAAATAATTTTTAAATGTGTAAATAGTGCCATAAAACCCAATTTTAAAGTTATTTTTGGTGAAATATGTACTTGTGGGTCCCATGAACAGTGCATGAGACCCATAGAAAAATGCAGCCACATTGAGAAACGCTCCTAACGTGCTATCCAAACTCTAAATGGGGGGCAGGGCATAATTGATCTTCCATCTGCAAAAAGGCACTCTGATTAACACTAAATTTCAGTTGAACTTTTTTTTTTTTTTTTTTTTTTATATAGGTAATAAAACCTTTATTGATAAGAAAAGTACAATGAGTTTATGACAGTAAAATCACTGCAAAAAAAGGGATACAAATAGATCAAAAGGGAAAAGCTAATAGAATTAATGAAATCAAGCAAAGAAGTACAATGCATAAAACCCCAAATACGAGACCACTCAAACAAAGTGATAGTTAGCAAAGACTTCAATAGGTCCACAATTCTTTCAGTGTCCTCAAATGTTCAGGCATTGCATTCTTTCCAAGTTAACCGCATAAGACACACTGGTACCATATTCCAAACATTGAACTTATTGCTCTTTATTCTTCCTTTAACATTCTTCTCAATAATTCCGATGAGCTGTTCTTCAATATAAATCTTCCCCTCATGTAAAAGACATTTCTTTGTTCCCACAACTGGTAGACGCCCACCAAGCTAACTTACATTGCATGGTTCTAAACACCTTTCCTTTTAGTTGAGTAGTATCCCAATTTTCTAATTCCTTCCTGTAAGTCTTGGCATCTGATACTAAGCAAAGGCCCATGATGTTATCCCAAATTCTCTTGGTGATTGAGCATTGAAAACACGAACACGGTGCTTAATAGTTTCAAAACAAGGACATTGTGCTAGAATTTTTTTAAAAAAATAAGGGTAAAAGCCTGTTTTTCCCAGGAAAAAAGTACAAAAAGGGGGGGGGGGGGGGGGGGAGAGGCGTTTGGGGGTGGGGAAAGTTACACTAGCTAGGGGGAGTAGGTATTTGAACCCTAGAGGTTTTCATTAGAAACAACAAGAAATAGCCATTTATCTTGAACTACAAGACTCATAGCAACAAAATTTAGAAGTTTTTTATTCACTGAATTAGGCCGATTGGTTACAACCAATAATAGGATCGCTCTTATGAGTTATGAATAGATAACACTGGTAGGTAGAGTAATGTCGTGTAAAGGATTTGGCATATAGAATATAGACAAAGTGAGTGAATAAATTTTCAAATTTCAAAGCTTGTGGACAGTAATATGCTCCATATAATTATGTTATTTCATTGTTTTTTTTTTAAATGATAACTAGGAGAATTTAATGAATCAGAGCAAGCAACTTCTAACCATTGTGGTTGTGTCTCACAACCTCTTATACTAACAGATATTTCTTTTGATTTAAGTGCTCTAATAGATTTTAAAATTTTTGTACAACTCGTCCTAAGAGCACAAGAAATTATGTACTACAATATATGAAAATAATGGAGGAATTTAGAAAAGGGATCCGAAAGGACAACAAAATCCCATTATCATTTGGCAGGAAGCAATTTTTAAGAACTATATGATACTATAGTCTCAAGATCTGGCTATTCATGAACAAACACATCAGACATTTATTAATTGCAAATATTTCTCAATACAAATTTACCTTGAAGAAAGAAAAGCAAGATCAACAAGGACCAGCAAGAAAAACAAGAAGGACCACAAAATCACAAATAAAATCTCAAAAGAAGGCTGAAGATTCCAGAAAAGAACCTGCTAATGCTTTTACAAAATCCTCATTCAACTATGATATCACAGCAAACCCATCCCTGCGAGCATCAACCTTGATTCCATGTCCTGAATCAAGCGATCCTTCTCTAATATTGATTTTCTTTTGATAGATCGTATTAGCTGCTTTTGTTTATCTTTGAGTACCTCCAATTTAGTTGGTAGCTCCTCAATCTCCCTTTGAGAATTTAAAAGGAGGAAGTTGGTTTTAAATTCATGCTCCATACGAAACTGTGCTTGCGCAAGTCTATACAAGTGGTCAAAGGCAAACTGAACATTGAACCCAACATGCTGCGCAAGTTTAAGGTTCTTCCACCAATTGAGAAGTAAATTAGAAGTGATGTCCTTAACCATGGTGTTGCACATGCTTTGTGCAACCCCACCAACAATGTTAAGGACACGCATCTTTGTCCTTGTTTTTGAAGTGAAGCTTGCACTAATATCCCTGTAAATGTCATATTCAAAATGGGTATGAATATCTCATATGAAGTGGAGATTGCACAAATATCCCTGAATTTGACAAGTAGTGGCTCTACAATATGGGCACAGTTCTGAGTGACCATGTAGTCCCTGACTCTTACAAGTTCTAACACCAATTCGAAAAATTTCGTTGTCAAAATACCCTTCTCTCTCATAGGATGTTTACGATCTTTTAAAATGGGTATGAATGTCTCATCTGAAGTGGAGCTTGCACAAATATCCCTGCATTTGACGAGTAACGGCTCTAGAATATGGGCACATTTCAGAGAGACCATGTAGTTCTTGACTTTTGCAAGTTCCAACTCCAATTCCGAAAATGTCAAACTCGAAATATCCTCCTCTCTACGATACTTAAGATTTTCCAAAATCAGTATGAATGTCTCATCTGAATTTACCAAATCTTCAAGACTACTATCCCTATTCCCTGAGTTAGCTTTAGACATAATCTCTCCAACCAAATCTACAATAGCAGCTTCTGCATCTTTGAATTCCCTTTTCTCATCTTCATTAGAAGAGTTAAATATTTCTTTAAGGTCAAGCCTCTTTTTGATATCTTCTCATCAATATTGTGTCTATCCACTATTCTCAACTCCACAACTCCACGCTTCCCGCTTAGTGAAAGTAACACCTGGTAAAATTAAGCCAAGTCAATGAATTGGTGTACAAAGACAACATATTAAGGTAAAGCAAGACGATGAAATAAATAATAGAACTATGCTCGTTGGGGACTAGACTTGAGGGACCGGTTATCTTGTCATACTAATCATCTATGTTTTATTTTTTTTAACCATTCTTTCCAATTTCTTCTTATGGCTATTGAGTTATCTACATCCTACGCAAGAACGCACCAAAAAGCCCATGGTGCCTGTGTCAAAAATGGACAAGCCTAGGGCATAGTTGCCTGAGTATCTGTTGTGAAAAATCTTATTTTGAGATCTATATGTTCTAAAAGCTTTAATACCCCTTGAAAAATTATGATTTAGGCCCCAAGAAATTGATGCAATGAAATGAATGAAATTATTGCAGAATTTAACTAGATTTTCCACTCATAAGTAAATATTTTATACAATTTATATTCATCACAAATATCAAATACCGAATCTAAAGTAGTAAACTATCAGCACAAAGATTTTAGTAAAGAAATGGAAAACCAATGAAGAACCTCTTCAATTTTAAAAACCATATTGGGGATCCAATCATGTTAGAAATCCACTATAGGGAAACAGTCACAACAGTCTTACCATATGGAGAGGGAGGCTCTTGCGTGGTTCCAAGATGCAAAAGAAGAAGGCCTATTCACCAGTTGAGACTTGGGAGGTTTTTGTTAGGGCATTGCAAATAAGATTTGGAAGTACAGCCTTTGATGATCTAATGGAAGCCCTTACAAGGCTAAGGCAAGCTAGCTCTATTGCATCTTTTAATGGGCAATTTGAAGCACTATCAAATAGGATTAAGGGGCTGTCAGAATTGCACAAGTTGTTGTCTCATTGGATTAAAGGATGAGATTAGACTTCTTGTGAGAATGCTAAACCCACTGAATCTTAATGCTGCTTTGGATTGGCAAAAATTCAAGAGGAGTACCTCTTAAGTCATAACTGGTAGGAAAACTTTCAAAAATTCTCAAGATTCAAGTAGGCCTTCCATCTCGGGATCATTTAAGGCTGTACAAGGTGGGACCAACTTAAGCCTAAACTTCTTGTCCACACAATCATTCCAGCTCAAATGGATGAAAGAAGGAAGAAAGGGCTCTGTTATCATTGTGATGAGAAGTGGCAGCCTGGACATAAGTAATGGAAGGGCTACAAACTCACTCAAAACATTTGCAAGGGTTTCACCTCGAGGAAATTATTGATGCATAACTGGTAGAGACTGCAGTTACTACTGCAGAGCAAGAGGTAACAGTGAATGCAATTGAAATCAAATTATATGCATTAATTGGAAACCCATCTTCAAGTACCAAGAGAATGTTGGAAAAGATTAAAGGCCAGTGGGCTATGTCCTCATTGACATTGGTAGCACTCATAACTTCCTAGAGTCATCAATCTTGGAAGCATTAAGGCTGTCGGTAACATCCAAGAAAGGGCTTGAGGTTAAGTTGGCTAACATGGTTGTGATCATGACAAAGGGAGCTTGTGCTGATGTTTAAGTCATAATGCAAGGCCATTTATTCATGGTTGAATTGAAATTTGCCTCCATTAGAAGGATGTGCAGTAGTGCTAGGCAAAGCACTCTTGGCATTATCCAATGGGACTTCAAGCGATAGACCATGAAGTTCCTGCATATAGGAAACCAGGTTCTATTACGAGGTCTGAAATCCCCTAATTCCCCTCAGCATGATGGGGATAAGTTCTTTAAGTCTTTAGCAAGGAAGGCAATTGTGTTGCAGATTATTGTGATGGGTACAAGCAGGTCAGAACAACAGTTGGAAGAGATTAACAGGTTGTTGGTTGAAATTGCCAAGTCTTTGACACTCCTTTGGGGCTGCCACTGTCCAGGGGACATAAGCATTAAATCACCTTGAAGAATGGCACTCAACCCATCTGTGAAAAGCCTTACAGGTACAATTACTATCAATAAACTGAAATAGAAAAGATAGATATGGAATTGCTAGATGCAGGGTCCATTTGAGCCAGTTAGACGCTCAAAGCCCATTTTATTTGATAAATTCAATAGGTACAGTGGGAGCGGTGTGATTTGAACACTCGACGTCTTCATTGGAAACACTAAGATGTGCCAATTGAGCTATAAGGCTCTTGGTAAGTCCATTTTCCCTTCTTCTACGTTTAGTAGCAACTTGGCAATAACTTGAAAGGGATTACATTGCAAAATGTTCTCCTACTCTACAAGGTAGAGTGTACCTTGGTCCTAATTCATCATTCAAAACTAATTTTGGCTCGTCATATTAGTTATCTTAAGTCCTTGCACAAGGCCAAGCAGGATTTCTATTGTAAAAAGATGAAAATCAAGCTCAAGATGTATATCAAGGAATGTAAGGTCTGTCAAAGTTCAAAATTGAAACCTCGGCCCTTGATGGACTTAAGTCAAAGCACAAATTTTAACAAAAACCTAGTTTAAACTCACATGTTTATGTATCATCCGATATGTATGATTAATACGATATGATATAATTCATATAATACACATGTGTGTGTCATACAATTCATGAACATGATCAATATGTACCTATGATATGATATTTTTTCATTCGATACAATACTTATCGCCCGATATGCATTGTGGATCATACTATACTCACAACTATGCCCGCTACACTAAAACATCACTAGCAATTATTTATTGTTCTTTAATGAAATCATTAGTTGTTTCCATATATACTTAATAATTTTGAATTTAATTGGTGAGGGTTGAAACAAGAAGGGTATGTTAAAGTAGGTCTTATGTTCATATCTACTATTTAAAAATTTGATTTTTTTTTTTTTGCTTTATTCATCCTTGGCCTTGCCCAAATCTTTAATGGACTTATTTTGGATACTTCAATGGTAGACCTTAATTTCAAAACACACACTCTGTCAAAATCAATCTTCTCAAATGAATTTTCTAAAAATTATTAGATTGGTAAACAATATTATACTCTCATCATTCATTATCAAAACATCAGAAGTCGCACCCAAAGGTAATTTATACACTAACCAATGAATAGTATGAATCTGTACGTTATTTGCATTTTATATCCAAGTTAATAAAAAATTATTAATAAAAAAAAAAATGAAACTTATTGAAGGAAAAATGAATTCATATAAGATAGTGAATTTGTACATACCTCATCAATCACACAACTGATATGTGCCACATAGTTAAACTGATACGTTGCTGCATCCTGCACAGTGAAAAACACTTTCCCGTGGGTCTCTACTGTTTTCACAAGCATCACAATAGTACTCACCTGAATAATCTTCCACAAAATAATCTCTAAGGTAAAGGGGATCGATATGACATTTATGCTTAATGGTACTCGGCAGTGGGACACACAAGAGATGGACATTGAATTCACACTCTACACATCGCAGATACGAGACATCGGGATAGTTAGTTTCGCAAACTTAACACTGAGGGTCATCATACACTTTCTCGAAGAAAGTAAGGAGATGCCTGTGATCTCTATACTTTATCAAAGGCTTTAATGAGGCGCAAATAACATCCAACTTAAAGCGGCATTCTTCACAACGATAGGAAAAGCCAAAGCAACTCTTGCAAGAACAAGCATCACATGTAAATTTTTTTCTAGGAAGAGTTTTTCTTGATACGCCAATTAGACTATCATTATCATGCGGTTGTAAAGGATGTTGCAACTCTTCTACAGGTTCAATACAATCTTGATGGATGAAGAATTTGCATCTAAGGCATTCATATGATGGACCACAAACGTGTTTCTCACATACACCACAGCAAACTTCATTCTCCTTGTCATCGTGGATTGAGAAATGCTTGTGCCTCAAATATTTCACTTTCCCCATCTTATCCAAGGATTTTAAAAATGAGACTGTGCACAACAACTTTTCATCAAAAAAACAAATTGAGAGTGTGCTTTGGGTGAAGAGGATGTTCAATCTGAAGTGGGACTGCAGCACATGATCCGTGGAGATAGAAATCACATTGGATGCAACCGTATATTTCACTAGAGATGACTTGATTGCATCCATCGCAGGAAACTACATGATCATTACTTTCCTTGTTACAGAGGATCAAGGGGTAATGGTGGTAGTAACTTAGTATGTAGTTTTGGCCTTCAAAATTTCTAGTGAACATTAGGGCACATTCAACATCAAGGAAAAAGTGGCATCTATTACATCTGTATGCAAACTGGGAGCGACTATTTTCACAGACTCTGCATGTAAAGTTTGTAGTCTCCTGTTGTAGAGACAGAAGGCATGGGTGGAAGAAACGCTGAATCTCAAGCAAGCAAAGGATTTTCCAAAGCAAGGTTCACCGCAAGCAGAGCAACTAGGAAAATCATTATTCATAAAGAAATAACTAGTAGAATCCTTAACCTTATTTTCAACGATTATCAATGGATGCTTATGGAAGGAATTTTGACTGATTGTATTTGTTTCCAGGAGCTCTAGACAGGACTCATGCAGGAAGAACTTGCACAGGAAGCAAACGTAGGTTGGCCTGAAGCAACATTTACGGCATAAAGTACAAGAAACACTGCCAGGGACATTTCTATCATAGCAAACGATTTACAATGGATGGTTGTGAAAGTGGTTTTGAATGTGCTTGTAGTGTCTATAATGTTCGACGAGATCCCGACTGCATGATTCATGGAGATAAAAAGCACAATCAGAGCATTTGTAGAACGTACTAGAGGATGAGAGTTGTTTCCAGCACGCATAGCAGTTAGCATTACCAGTGATATAGTAGGAGGACAACAGCGAATAGGGGTGGCTGAAATGATCAATCTTCATTCGAAATCCAGGGAGTTCGATGAGCATACGGGCGCATAAATAATCAATCTTGAAATTGCACAAGTCACAGCGGAAGGTTAAGGTTTGGCATATAAGGTTGCAGAAATCGCAGCGTTCCCTCTCTTTCCTAGTGCTTAGCATAAGAGGATGATCTGAATGCAAGGAAAGATTGATTTCTGTCGGATACATGGCACATGACTCGTGACGGAAGAAATAACACGGCTTGCAACAATAGGTAGCGCCGTCGCACACTTTTCTGCACGCTGCACAGTACTTTCTATCCCTAGCTTTTATACAATCATCATATATCAACCAATGCTCGTGGCTGACAATGACATGTTGAATGGGCTTGAACTCAGAGTTCATAAGCATTCGAGCACAGTCAAGATCGATCTTGAAATTACAATCCTCCTCACAATGTAAGCGCCGTCCTCGATGACTGTAACATTTAGTACGACAGAAATCGCAAAAAAAATGATGGTTCAGTGTCAGTATCACTAGCCTGTAGCTCTAGGCAGTGGTCGTGAATTGGGAACCGAATCTCTGATTCGAGTGCACATTGAAGATCTATTTTGAAATTACAGTCGGTGCAGCGGTAGGTGAAGCCCAGACAATGTATTTGACACACATCGCAATAGAAAGCCCCATCATCTGCATTACCGTGCAGCTTTAGAAAGTGAAATGAATGGTGGAAGTGTATAATCTCATCCTCTAAATTGGCACATGATTCGTGAAGATAATAATGACAATCGTAGCAACAATAGGCGTCGCCAGAGATTAGATACAGACATGCAGCGCAACTTTGATAAAACTTTTTTGGACTTAAATAGTAAACGATGCTTATGGCTAAAGTGTTGGATCCACTCCATCTCTCTTTCTGGTTTTAGTTTTTTCTCTTTTTCCGATGCTTATGGCTGAAGTGAGGTTCTACAGTTCACTTTTCCCCTTTACCCATTACCCACGGCTTTTGAAGACAGGATTGAAGGTTGACCACAACCTATTTAAAGTACTCTTTAACTTTATTCAGCAATAAGAAAGTACTCTTAACTTCACTTTTCTTCAATTAAGGACTCTACGGTTTAAGTTTATTCTATCAATTTTTCAGAATTTTTTTATAAAAATATTTTTTGAAAATACTTTTTAATAATTAATTAAATATTTTTAATTTTAAAAAATTTGAAAAAAAAAAATTGGACACTCAAAATTTGGTGGAGAAACTTTTTTTTTTATATAAGATAGAATTTATACTCTGGCCTAATCTAAGTGTATATATGTATGAAATTCCTTTCTAGAGACTTGAACTCCGGTCCTTGTCTTCCATACCCCACAAACATTTATACTTGTGGAGTGACCACCACACCAAGGATGCACGATGGTATAGAGAAACCTTAAATAAACTTGAAACTTAGTAGACTTAATTGAACAAAAATAAAATTAGAAAATTAAAAAAAAATAAAAAAATTGGTTCAATTTTTTAAAAAATTTTGGGTCTAGTTAACAAGTATTCTTAGGGCATTTGTTTATGAATTATTTTCGGAAAATTTTGATACCATCTTTATAGAAAATAGAAAAAATTGTCTAAATTTTTTTTTCCTCATAAAAGCTTTCCTAAAGTGATCTACTAACAAATGTTTCTAGAGCATCTAATAATAAAGTCCTTTTTTTCCAATAGCTAAAACGAGTGAGTATTATATTGGTGCTTGGGCACTGGAAAGGAACCAACCAAGACAAAGAAGGGAAAAAAGTCACTTTGCGCAATTTTTGCTTTTATTTTTGTCTGTGTATATAAAAAGTATCTTACATACTGTAAAAAATTTTATTAATTTTTTCAAAGGATATAAAATAAAGAAAATGAGATGATGTCTTAACTTCTTAATTATATTCTCATTAACATTTTTATATTTCCATAATAAGATATTTTGCACATACAAATTTGTCACATATTTTTATACTATATAACAAATAGTATTTCAACTACTATTTCAAATTTATTGATGAAAGCTAAAAGAGTGGAGGTCCATTGCTTTTTGAAAAGATCCAGAATGTTATTTACTTATTTTCCCTTCCCTATCTTTAATAGATATTTTGCACATTTTTGTGGCATAAACACTCTCAAAATTAATAATGTTTTTTCAAATAGATATAGTCAAGCCATATGGAACACTACTAATCTTCTTCTTCTACCTTTTTTTTTTTTTTTTTTTTTTTTTTTTTTTTTTTTTTTTTGTCCTAAGTAAATGAGATCTCAAAAGGTCTAGGGGTCCAGACCATCTGGAAGAACAAAACACAGCCCACCACATTTTGGGCCGAAAATTAGATTGCCTAAGGACAAAACATGCTCCCCATACAAAGCAATAAGCGCCTAGCAAATCTTGCTTCCATTACTAATCGGTTTCCTATAGTTTTCATTTTAAAGAGATTTAATAAAACAAACCACCCTCCTAAATGTCCAAAGTCATTACAATTATCATCAAATCTATTTTGGAGGGAATTTGCAATGTCTAATTTGGTTGTATTACTATGTAATCTCCTTTACATCAACTTGAAAAATTGTTTATCATGTGCATTCGATAAGTTTAAGGTGTAAAGTGTAATTAAAGGAGATTACATATAAAGTAGAAATACTCTCTTTTCCTTTGTTTAGTGATCTGATTGAAAAACCGTGTAATTCACTATATGGATATAATGAAAATCAAGAAAGTAACATATGATAATTTGCCTCAAGTCTACCCTTTAATGAATAAATACAGCAGGTTGTTAATTGCAAATAGTTCTCATTGAAGATATACCTTGGGAACAGAAAAGCAAAAACAATAGCATCACAGGGACTATCTGTGGCCGATGAAGTTTGATCTTTTTGGTCCAACTTTTTTTTTACCCTCTATATTTCTTCTGATAGGCCAAGAATGTATTGACCCATTGTGATATATTAATTAATTAATTAACCAGATTTATTAATTAATCAAATTAACATGAAAAATACGTAGCAACACAAAAAAATCACCAATTAAACCAAGTATGCAGCGGAAAATAAATTGACACAATAATTTATTTACAAATGGGGAAAGCCTACACGACAGAAACCTCACCGGGTGATTTTAAGGTCACCACTCTCGAGAATCCACTATTATCAAAACAAGCAGTTACAAGTAAAGGAATCTTAGTAGCTTCAACAAGGTACTAGAATTCCTTTACTTGTAACCGCTTGTTTTGATAATAGTGGATTCTCGAGAGTGGTGACCTTAAAATCACCCGGTGGAGTTTCTGCTGTGTAGGTTTTTCCCATTCATAAACAAATTATCGTGTCAATTTATTTTCCGCTGCATATTTAGTTTAATTAGTAATTTGTTTGTACTACCGCGCATATTGCATATTAATTTAATTAATTAATTAATCAATTAATTTATCACAATAGGTCAATACATTCTTGGCCTATAACCAAGAACCATAAAAGGATTGGACGAGAGTGTCTCTATTTGATCACTACATTTAATTATGGGAGTAAACCCCAGACGTGCAAATCAATCAAACACATATTAGCATTTTCCATAGAAATTGTAAACAAGATAAATATGTGTAGGGTTACATTGCCACTTATCCTATCCTACATGACAAAATGGACTTGTTCTCGCTCTATATAGGAAAATGGCATGAAGAGATTTGGCATATTCTTAAAACCAAGAACCCTCCAAGAACCATAAAAGGATTGGATGAGAGTGTCTTTGTTTAATCATTACTATTAATTATGGGAGTAGACACCAGATGTGCAAATCAATCAAACACATATTAGCATTTTCCTTAGAAATAGTTAGCAAGATAAATATCAGTCGGGCAACATTGCCACTTATCCTATCCTACTTGACAAAATGGATTTGTTCTCGCTCTATATAGGAAAATGGCATGAAGATATTTGGCCCATTCTTAAAACCAAGAACCCTCCAAGAACCATAAAAGGATTGGACAATAGTGTCTCTATTTGATTACTACTATTATTTATGGGAGTAGACCCCAGGCGTGCAAATCAATCAAATGCATATTAGCATTTTCCTTAAAAATAGTAAACAAGATAAATATGTGTAGGGTTACATTGCCACTTTTCCTATCCTGATTGACAAAATGGACTTGTTCTCGCTCTATATAGGAAAATGGCATGAAGAGATTTGGCCCATTCTTAAAACCAACAACCCTCTAAGAACCATAAAAGGATTGGACGGGAGTGTCTCTGTTTGATCACTACTATTAGTTATGAGAGTAGACCCCAGAAGTGCAAATCAATCAAACACATATTAGCATTTTCCTTAGAAATAGTAAACAAGATAAATATTTGTAGGGTTACATTGCCACTTATCCTATCCTGCTTGACAAAATGGACTTGTTCTTGCATTATATAGGAAAATGGCATGAAGAGAGTTGACCCATCTCAAAACCAAGAACCATAAAAACATTGGATAATAGTGTCTTTGTTTGATCACTACTATTAGTTATGGGAGTAGACCCCAAACGTGCAAATCAATCAAACACATATTAGCATATTCCTTAGAAATAGTAAACAAGATAAATATGTGTAGAGTTACATTGCCACTTATCCAAGAACCATAAAAGGATTGGACAATAGTGTCTCTGTTTGATCACTACTATTAATTATGAGAGTAGACCCCAGACGTGCAAATCAATCAAACACATATTAGCATTTTCCTTAGAAATAGTAAACAAGATAAATATCTATAGGGTTGCATTGCCACTTATCCTATCCTGCTTGACAAAATGGACTCATTCTCACTCTTTATAGGAAAATGACATGAAGAGATTTGGCCCATTCTTACAAGAACCCTCTTTGCCAATAGCAATCAACTTCATAAACATCCCCCATATTGTGGACCTTTTGCATTTTTAAAACACAAAACTCTGGGAGTAACACGATCGAATGACTGTGAAGTCAATTTATTATATGCTTACTAATTGGATTAGTATATAATGAGCTTTAAATCTGGCTCGCGGGGCTCAAATCACATAACTAAAAACTAACAACTACTTCGTAAACCCACCCAATAACTACTCATGACTATAGAGGCAATTTATTGTATGCTTACTGATTGGATTAGTATTTAATGAGCTTTGAACCTGACTGTGATAATCACATAACTAATTACTAACAACTATTTCGTAGACCCACCCTAGAACTACTCGCTCCCTGATGTCTCTTTTTATTGGTACCAAATAAATTGCACGGACAAGAACAATATGCTCCTATATTTTATTTCCATGATCAAGATTCATATATAAATTTTTTTTTTTTAAAAAAAAAAAAAAACCATGTTAACACTTATTAATACCCATTTTTGCTAATATGGACCCGAGGCCCAAGGCTGGGAAAGCCCAAAACAGCCCAAAAATAAACTAATAAGTGAAAAAGAAAGGCAATTGGGCTATGGCCCACAAGCCCAGGAAGTAAGCAAGCTTGGCCCAAACAAAAGCCCCTAGTAAGAAAATGCCCATGAGGAACAAGAGATACAGCGCCCACTTTACGATATGGGTAGTGTATAGGAGAATGCCACAGTGGGATGGCCCTCCTTTAAGAATAAGAATGGGCCTTAAAAATGCCCAACAAAGAAAGAATAGGGTAAAGATCCAATAGGCCGGCCTAGCAGAAACTTATGGGAAGCAAGAAAGGAGTACATCGAGAGCCAATGGGCTCAACCCAGATGAAAAGTAGCAAGCCTAATGAGCAAAAAGTTTTAAAAATGATACAGTTCTCCAAGTAAAGAGTTGGTATAGATATTTTTTCATTTAGTTTTCCTCTTCTCCAGCAATATGGTTTCTCACACCTAAGATTTTCTCTTATTTTCTTTCATACCATCAATTTTAAAATAACAGAAAGAGATTTAAGTATGAAATCAGACATGTTGAACATCTTGTTCTATACAAAGTATCATGGAAATCTGTTATATTGTAATGGGTTAATGCTTAATAGTTTTTAAAAAAAAAATGCAAATCAACATGTTCTTACCAAGGAATCGATAATTTCTTCAACTGTGTCATGGCTGAAACATTTATCAAGTATTTCAATCCTAGACGAAATTGCATAATAAATAGATCAGCATTTTATATCTGCTATGTAAATACTCACACACCTGAGGGGATAATAGACATACCTGTGAAGTACACTTATATTATCTAGATAGACAAGGTCACTATATTTTTCTAAAGAAGTTTCAATGACAGAAGGATTATCAGTATCCAATTTCCCAAGTTGTTCTTCAATTAATGCAAGCTTCTATGGAAAAAAGGAGGCAATACTATGTCATATAAGCAGGAAAGATGATTAAAACAATGAAAGGGTCCAACAATCTTAACTGAGCTATGCGCATAATGTGTAGCAAGCCCACAAGAAATCATTTCTGCTCCATTAAGTTTTTCTCCTGTGAGACCCAAGTGCTCCCCTGCAAAAAAGAAAAGATACAAACTATTTAAGAATTTAATTGAGAAGCAAATACAGGTGCCATCAATGATTCATCCTACTAATTGGTTTCTCATTTATCAAGTCCTAATTACATTGTCAACATTGCTTCATATGTAGAAAGGGTCAAGTTAACCCCACAAGTTGCTTAGAAAACAATATTGAATAAAGTCACCCAGCTATCCAAAGTAAACTTTCGTATTGGAATATTTGTCATTGCAACATCTACTTTCAGTATAATAGTCACAAAGGAAGTGACATCTTATGGTGCAATGAAACCAAATGCAGCTCCCATATCTTAACTACCAAGAGCCATAACAATACCTCAACACAAATTTTAGACTTCAGAAATTTTAAAGCAATTTGCTAGAGCTTGTTATCCAACATCCACACAACAAATTAATGACAGGAGTCCTAATGCAATTTGTATAAAGAACATTGCTGAACCAACTGCTACTGTGTGATTCTAGAGATGAGGAGCATACTTCAAAATAAAAATATTTTGCAGAGGCACTTCTTTCCCACATTCACTCCATTCCTATGTGAAAATTAAGTGATTTGATTTTAGAGGTCTTTTAAAAATTTCCTGTTCATAAATCCCTTAAAATTTCTTCCAACGCAACATTACAAGAAAATCATAAAAGATTGAGATAAATTCACGTTAGGGTAGAATGTTCATCGCAACAACAATACTTTACATGATGTTTTTATTAGGCTTACACTGGAACCAGAAATAGTCCAAATCAACAAAACCATGTGCAAGAAATATAGTGAAAACCTACAATCCACTACATACCCAGGTGACCAAGTAGATGTGAGAGGAAAAATGACGCGCCAGCATCAGGGTGGAAACCAATTAGAGTTTCAGGAGTAGCAAAAACTTGTGAATTGTGAGAATAAATTATATTTGAACCTGTCTGAGCATGATGTATAGCAAATAATGAATCTGAAACAAATAAGATATTCAACACTATTTTCCCCATCACATAAATATGTAAAAAAAATCAAAATATAGTTTTCATTCCTAGATTGTGATACCCTAGATTACATAGATGGGATAAGTGTGTGTAGTGTGGACAAGTGTTAAGTCCCACATCAGGTGTTTTCTAGGTTGAACTGGGCTATATATTGATTACGAAGAACCTCAATTGTAACTCAACTAATCCTTTTGGACTACAAATTAATTCAATACAAATAGTATCAAAGTCAACAAAGTCAACATGGGACTTGACAACAACATTAGGAATTGAGTGGAAAGATTGTGATACTCCAATTTATGTGGATTGGATAAATATGCGTTTGTGCAGAGATGTGTTAAGTCATACATCGGGTGTTAACAAACTTGGGCTATATCAGAGATCACAAGCAACCCCAATAGTAACTTGACTAATCCTTTTAGAGTATAGTGTAGATGTGGCTAGTGCTTCCTTGGGTCATCACAATATGCGTATGCTAATGAAAGTAGAGGATCATACTCCTCAACTATCTAATAAAATCAAGCGTTATATTTCCTGTAACGAAATTAAATAATTAGTCTAATTTAGGGGGTGCAAAATAATTAAAAATTTTCTTCCACAAAAGAAATTTGGTAAGGAAAAAAAAATTGAAACAATCATCAAAACCAATAGCTAGATAAGAGAAGAAAAGGACGAAAGTACATGCAAAGTTGCTACATACAGTTTTATCAGTTGCAACCCTAAACATCCCAGGGATTGAAACTCCAGCCCCACCACCCATAGTAATGCCATTCAAAAGAGCCACCTGCATGGAGATTATTATTATACTACCATGAATATACTGGGTTCTTACTAATGTAGTTATAAAAAACAAAAAGTTAATGTCCAATATTCTACCATAGGGACTTGGGGCTAACAAAAATCACCCCCACATGAAAGGGAAAAAAAATGATAATAAAAAAAGAAACAGATCTGAGACTTTTGAGTAGATACCATAGTTCCCTAAACCAGAACCCAGTGACTAATTTAACATAAGTACAGAAGGGGGAAAAGACCTCAAAAATAAGAAGAATGTTAAAATACAGTGGTAAGAATGTAAAGAAATTTGTTCAGTGCTAGAATAGGAGCCAAAGATCAATATACTAACAAAACCAAGTATTGTTTGATAATTTGATAGTTGAAGGAGGGGGAAATTGAACCTTGGACGTCTTAGTTGGAAACACTAGGAGGTGCTAGTTGAGTCACAAGACTCTTCGCCATAACAAAACCAAGTATCTCAAAGAAAACTCTCCATAAATGACCATATCAAAGCTATATTGATGGTAATATAACACTCCAAACTGAAGTGCCCCTAATATATTAATCACTATGCTTCAAAAAAGAAAGAAAGAAAGAAAAGTAAAACTTACATGTGGCTTCAAATATGTACCTAAAATGTATATGTAAGTATATAACGTTCTAACAAATTCCTTACAATCTTCCATTTTCCCTGCATAAATTTAACCAATGGTTAAAGGATGATTCTAGTGAAGAAACAAGCACCAACTCCGTAACAAAGATTAGCAACATAAAGATTTTTGAAGTACTTAAGAACAAAGTTTACTTTAGCTTTATCAATAACTGACCATCGCAAAACACCCTGGATGCACCTCCATACTTTATTGATCCCACTCTTATACCATAAATGCAAATATCAATCCAAGGTAGTGTAAATAAAAATAAAAAAAAAAGGCTGAGATCCATGTATCTACGTGTCATTTAATACTAATACTGTCACCTCATTTCTAATTTTCAATTTAATAAATCTATATTTACTAATACGCTATCTTACTCTTGCTTATCCCTTTTTTTTTTAATGATTCGATAGATAGGGAGGGGAGATTTGAGCCCAGCATGTCTCTGTTGGAAACACCAATAAATGCCAACCAGTTTAATTACAAGGCTCTTGGCTATCTTACTCTTGCTTATCCTAACCTTAAACTTCCTCCGAAACAAATCAACAATCAAATTTGGCATCTCTGTTTGGGCATAGAAGATCCCATTACTACTAAATATTCTCTATAGTTCCATCTTAGGTTTACTGCTAAGTGCTAAAAACAGCATCCTACAATCCCATCTCATCTCCCTCTAATTAAGGATAACTAGCCTAGCTTTCTCCAAATCATATACAATGAAGAAAAATAATATGTTCGCAATAATAATTAACTTTTAAGTAAAAAAATTTTTCCAGCTAAATCTTAAAAGTGGAAGGAAGATGAGTCTATTGCCAGTGTTTATCATATGATAAAGTGACACAATATCTCCGCCAGCACAAAATGCCCTGCCACTGCCCTTTAGAAAATGCAAAACAACGTTCAAGTTTTTAACTAGTTCTTGAGCAAAAAATAACCCCAACTAAACTTTATCCTTCCCACTAGAAATATAACATGTAAATGAATCCAATATCTGATAACAGCATACATGTTTTTTTACCTTCATTGCCACAAATCCAATATCTGGATTATTTTCCCAAGATGTATACAACTTTTGCAATCTAGCTTCCTAGAAACCAAAGACAACTCATTAAAAGACATTTTTTTTCTAGTTGGAAATACAGAACAACAGAAACCCATATAACAAAATCAAAGAATACAAATTTTAGCCACTAGGGAGAAAAACAATAAGTCTACTTGCACAATAAAGTACACAACTTTTTTCACAACAGTTGAGTTTGCAAGTTTTAATGTACAAATCATAATTTGCCACCTCAACAAGTTGTGAATTTAGTTGTGTCTCTAGCTTTAGTCAGAGCAAGCTCTAGCCATATAACTATGCATAATAATAGTTGTCAATTTGAACTCCATAAAAACAATAACCCAAGTAACGTTTTCAATTGAACCAAATGGAGGGTATATAACAACACAGATACAGAATATTACACAATTGGAGTAAACCCAATTAAACATAATGATTTTCAACCAAAAACCATAAAAACAAAGATCCAGAAAACAAATCTTTGAACTGAACCAATCTTACAAATTGGGTACCAACCCAATAGCCAAAAACACAAAGACACACGGAGTATCTAGTAAAAAACACACCATTGCAGTACTAAGACAATTGAGCACCGAAGGCCTGTTTAGAATTGCTGTTCTAGACCAAGCTTTGCCCTCAACCAATACCTGCAGAGAGAGACAGAGAGACAGAGAGAAAGAGAGTTAGTGTGTGGGGGTTAAAGAAAGAGAATAGACAAAAGGGTATCCTTGAAAGTTGAAACTGACTTGGTTGTCAAGTTCATCAGTAATAGCAGTGTCAGGAAGAGAACAGAGATTTCTTGTGTGGTATTGGTTGAGGAAACGAAGACTGTGAATGTGAAGTTTGTTGCGCCTTTGCAACAAGGCCGCCTTAAACCTCTGCATCATTTAGCTCACCCACTCTTTCAAATTCTGCTCCAACACAACAAAAACCAAGCTCTCTACTCTCTACTCTCTAGTGATAAATTGATAATAAACAATTCTGAGGGAAAAATTAAAAAAAAAAACTATGAGAAGAAGAACAGGAGAAGAAGAAAAATGCTAAAATATTATTTTTATCCTTAAAGTTTTGGTTAAAAGTTTTTTTATCCCTAAATTTTAAAGTATTTATTTTTCAACATTAAACTTTGCAAAACATTCGTTTTTTAAGTCCTTCTGTCTATAACCGTCAGTTTCATCGTACTTGGTTAACAGAGTATTAGCTTAATATCTAACTTGGACTAAACCATTTTATTTAAAAGAAATTATGGTATTGGCACACCACACTGGTGACAAGGATGAAATTACCCTCATTTTGAGAATGATTTATTTTCGATAGCTTATTTGCATAATTTGAAACAAAAATTTAAAAATTAGTTTATATTTAAAAAGTAAAAACTTATTTACACTTTTAGCATAATAGTCACTTTACAAGTACAAAATTTTTGTGGGATAAAAGGTAAGAGACAGAGTTCAAATCTTTAAGAGGAAGTTTCATACATATATTTATTTAAATTATTCTAGAGTAAAATTTATATCTTATAGATAAAAATAAAAACTAAAACTTATATTATTTTTGAAATAAAACAAAACCAAAAGAATAGTTTGGGACCACCATTAATAAATAATTTAAACTAAAAACTAGCTTATAAAAACACACCTGGACCATACAAATTCGAGTCAATATAATTCTTATGTACGGCCATTCTATCCAACTTTCCTCACTCCCTCTTGCATTAGGCAAAACAAATAAACCTTCATTCCACGACATTAAAACCCCAATGTACAACCCCCTCATCGCCACACCCTAAACTAGCAAGCTCAAGGGAGTGTTCTTCTCTCAAACCTAATCTATATCTATATCTATATTTATATCTATATCTATATTTATATCTATATATTACTAAAGGCTAAAGCGTAGCGTTTAATGCTGCTGCTCTCACGTTGCGCCACATCAGCTGTCACATCATTTTTTTTTTATAAATATAATTTGTCCTACAATTTTAAAATGAATTTTACTATTTTTAGCCCTATAAATCCCAGCTCTATAAATGCAGTCCACTATTTATTTATTTACTTCCACTATCACCCTATAATAAATCCAGCTCACTATTTAGTTATTTACTTCCAGTATCACCCTATAATAAATTTGTATAATTAATCCAACCCACCTCTTATTTATTTAGTTCCACTATTAAGCCCAACCCAAAACCTTTTCAGTTCAGCTTAAAGGAAAATAAAAATAAAAAACGTTGAAGCCTTCAGGGTTTTGCGTGACCAAATAGAAACGTGAGGAGACAGAGAGTTTGAATATTGTAACATGGAGGGAAGCTTAAAGGAAAAAAAAAAAAAACTCTTCCTCTCTCTATTAGTTACTGTTGCACTTTCTCCAACCTTTACCATTCCTCTTTATCTCTTTATCTCTCCACTACTCTCTACTTAATTGTTTGACTTCTTTCATCACTATCTCTTTCTTATATTTTGACTCTTCTTCTCCTTATTTTATTTTGTATAAATTTGGTGTCATTTCTCCCATATAATCCATATTTTTCCCACAAAATAACTATGAGTACTCTCTCTCTCTCTTGGTGGATTTTTGTTCTTTCTTATAATTTTTTTTATGGGTCTTTCTTATAATTCTGATTATGGTTGATTTTTTTTTTTTGAACATTTTTTTTGGTTAATACATCGTTTTTTTTTTTTTTTGACCCTTTGTCCTTCGTGATGAAAATTTAGATCCTTAAGCACCGTTGCCTTTTATCTGCATTGTTGAGCACTGCTTAGATGTTGGGGAAATGAAAGAACCAAGCTACTCCACTATAACAGAGAGTACTTGGAAATGGAAAATTAATGAATGACACAAGAGACTAAAAGAGCAAATGAAAGGCTAACCAAATAGAAGATGCTCAAAGCACAATAATGTTTAGTCCAATAGAATTTTATATTATTATTACTGTTTTCTTAAAAAGAAGCTAGAGAACTATCTTTGGTCAATGAAGTCCATGCGGTACATGTTTAATTCACATTGGTCTTTTCTCCTCAACCCACAGAAAAGAAAAATAAATTTCTCTACTTTTACAAAGTAGTGATCTTTTTTATATGGGAAAATACATCCCACACACTCTATTACATGCAAATTTACACACGTCCTTGAAACACACTGAAATCTATTTTTTAGGATATGTGTAAAATTGTGTGTAATAGACGCTCCATTTGTTTTGAAGTAAAATATTTTTTCAAATATCAGTAAAACATTGGATTTGAAATGTTGTTTCTAAATTTATTTGTTGTCATGTACACTTAAAAAAATGAATTTATTAGAGAGATTCTACAAAATAAAAACAAAATTAACGTATATACTTGGCATAGAGTGAAAAAGAGCTTGGTAAATTCAAGGATGCATATATGCCTAAACAATAGGAGTTTTTTTTTTCTCCTTTTTTTTTTTTTTTTTTTTTTCTATGGCTAAGAATAAGAGTTCTTTTTGAAAGTAATGTTGCTGATCATGGATTGAAAACTTTGATCATTCTTTTTCATTTCCATTTTTCCCTTTCATGTTAATGTAATTACCGTAGTGTGTCCAGACTTTATGTTTATTTTTGATATTGAATTAATAATGTTCTATTTTTAGATATCTAGCTATTTACTTTAGTTGTTTTCAGAGTTTAAGCAGAGAACAATTTTCTACCCGTAATCATGTCAAATTGCTAGAATAGATTGGCTAGGACAATGTTAACAGAACACGAAGAAATGTTTAAAATGTAAGAGTGTGTTTTTTTATAATAACTAGCCGCAAACTCACGCGATATGTAGGTATATTATTAATGATCATTTTATTGTGGCGAAAAACTCATTTTAGTCTCTACATTTTCACGTGATTCCCACTTTGGTCCCTAACTTTTTTTTCTACCGCTTTTAGTCCCGAAAGTCAAAAATTGTCCCTACTGTCAGTGCCCTAACAGCAAAGTCCTAGGTGGCAGACGGTACCTGACGTGGTGCTGACGTGGCACTGATGTGTCAATTAAAATGATATTAAAAAAATATTATTTGGCATTTTTATATGCCACGTCAGCATTTAAAATTTTTTTAAAAGCCACGTCAGAAAATTTAAACCAAAAAATAAAATAAATTGAAAAAAAAAACTTAAATTTTTTTTTTTTTTTTTTACTTTCATTATTTTTTGGGAAGAACTGAAGTTGTTCTTCGTGTTCTTCCTAAATCCTGGAAAAAAAATCAATCTCCAGCAAACCCCAAATCCAAATTCAGCAACCAAATCCAAATCCAAATCCAGTAACCAAATCTACTCCATCAAATCCAGAAAAACAAGAAAAAAATCCAAGCCACCAAACCACAAACAAATAAGAAATAAATCAAAAACACAAACAAACCCAGAACAAAACAAGAGCAAGGATACCCAAATGCCCACCGACGATCCCAGATACCCACCGACGATATTTCCATTTTCATCCAAACACCATCCTCCACCGAAACCTCTAACAAATTAAACCCATAAACCCAGAAAAACCATCAAACCCACATAAAAAATAAACCCAGTGGTGACATCATCGGCGGTGTAATCTGGGATCTCGAATGAGACAGCCATGTGGGATTGGGCAGCGAGGTCGTAAACCTCGTCTAGGAGAATCGTGTCAAGCCAATGACGAAGAGAGGAGGCATTGTTGAGGTCAGCATCGTGGAGCTTCATTCGATCCTTGTGAGCGTTGTGGGGGTTGATGTAGATGTGGTTGATTCAGAAAGTGTTGAAGTTGGAGGACCGTCGGATCAAGCTGTGTACCTCGTAGCCTTTGTCGAGTAAAAACTCAGTCAGGTAGGAACCATCTTGGCCAGTGATTCCAATGATCAGGGCAACTTTGTGTGATGCGCATGGAGGATATTCGCCATTGGTTGTAGATCCGAATCTGGAATTGTCAACCTCGAACGCCATTTTTGTTGTTAACACTGTTTGATTTTTTGGGTCTGAGGAAAAATGTTTGTGAGAGAGAGAGATTAAAATTAAAATTAAGAAATTAAAGGTTTGTTTTTTAATTAATTTTTTTTTTGAAACCGTTTTTTAATCAGATTTAAGTTTTGTTTTTCAATTTATTTTATTTTTTTGTTTAAATTTTCTGACGTGGCTTTTAAAAAAATTTTAAATGCTGACGTGGCATATAAAAATGCCAAATACTATATTTTAATAACATTTTAATTGACACATCAGCGTCACGTCAGCACCACGTCAGGTACCATCTGCTACCTAGGACTTTGCTGTTAGGGCACTGATGGTAGGGACAAAAACGAGATCACTTTTTTTTATTTTAAGGACTAAAAGCGGTGGAAAAAAAAGTTAGAGACCAAAGTGGGAATCGCGTAAAAATATAGGGACTAAAATGGGTTTTTCGCCTTTTATTGTTAAACTTGAAGTAAAAAATTTATAATAATAATTCATTAAAAATCATTTTGTGAATAGCCAAAGAAAATCCTTTACAAATAAGTTACTAAACTACCATTACTAAAAAAAATAACCAAAGATATATAACGTAACATATTAAATTATTCAAACAAAGTCTTTTAAAGAAATCATTTAAACCAACCATCAAATATATGATGTACCCTAGAAACTTTATAATTAAATAGTGTAGGGTAAACATGGTTTTACAAAAACAATGAATTTAAATTAGCATACTATGAATAATAATAAAAAATAGGAAATGAAAAGCAAACAAATCTTCATGTAAATTGTTGTGTGCTTGAATATTACTCTTATACTTGTGGACTCCATATTATGGTATGTTCATATACATCTAGATGAGTAAGACTAAGAATGTAGCTATTATTTGGGCTACATCATCCACTTATTTTCTACATTTTTTTTCTCTTTTTTCTCTTTTAATTCTACCTATTTTCAAAAAAAAAAACTCTTCTTCTTTCTATTAATCACAATTACACTTCCTCCAACCTTTCCCTTTCCTATTTGCTTCTTTATCTCCTCACTACTCTCTACTCTACCGTTACACTTCCTTCGTCCCTTTCTCTTTCTTATACTTTGACTCTTATTTTCCCCATTTTATTTTGTATAAATTTGATATCATTTCTTCTATTTAATCCATATTTTTCCCGCAAAATAACTGAGTACTCTCTCTCTCTCTCTCTCTCTCTCTCTCTCTCTCTCTCTCTCTCTCTCTCTCTCTCTCTCTATATATATATATATATATATATATATAATATCTTTACTTTCTTTTGGTAGATTTTTGTCATTTCTTATAATTCTGAGTAAGGTTGAAAGTTATTTTTTTTTTTTGAATATTTGTTTTGGTATTGTGCTTTTATAATTTCCCTTTAATAGTTGTAAGAACACAAATCGTGCTGGACCAGAGTTAGACTCTCTGACCAGACTAATGAGGCCTAAACAATGAATTTATAGAGAGTGGGCTACTAATCTAGATCGTTTAGACGGTAGATAACACAAAGGTTGGGTTAAATCCTATAACTCATGCACTAGTCTCATACAAAGATATAATATTGGATTGTGTACGTTGATGCCGAGGATAATCCTTAGGGCTTCTTACAAGTTTTCTCTCTATTTTCTCCGTTCTGCCCCCCCAGAAAAGAAAAATATCCCCCTTTATAGGCCTGCCTCCCCTTCTTCTTTCTTCCACGTGTAGTCTGGATGTTCCTCTTGGATACTTGTCCCATCATATCTTTTTACTCAGGTCTTTGGTGGTGAGAGTAAGGTTGAAATCCAATGTTCAGGCGTCACTTCTTCATTAATGCGGCCAGAGAGGTAGGTAAAATGTCTTTAATACGGTGGTAGCAGCTTTTTACTTAGATATTTGTCTGTCATTCCCCTTTATCCATTATTCTTGTTCTCTTGGTTGTTGCATGCAAGATCCTCAGTATGGACGTCCTTGAACCACCAGATTACTAATGCTGTCCTCGACGACGTGCTGCCGAGGACTAGGTCATCCTCGGACGTTCCGTTTCATGGTACTCTGCTCGTGCATGGTACCTTTTTGTCATGGGGCCTTGTAGGCTGGAGCTAGTATATCCTCGGACCATTTCATGGTGTTGGGTTGGGCTTCTCCCTTTGGTGAGAGCTTTTGGGCCGGCCCAGCATGTGTCTTGGGCCCATGGGCACTACAATAGTAATGGTTGAATTTTGGTTTGGGTTTATACATAATTTTTTTTGGGAATAGAAATTTGAGTTTCTATCAAAACACAATCTATATGACTGAATTTGAGTATGCCTACCAATTGTTTGAGTAATAAATTATTATAAAGTCTAACTTTTATTACTTTGATTTCATTTAAATTTTTGGTTTAGATAGCATTGTAATTTTGTGATGAGTTTTTATTATTATGATAATCTCTTTATTCCTTAAGAAATAAAAATTTTGAATAATAGATTTATAACTTATAAAGTTTAGTTATATATTAAGCAAATATAACACACTACAAAAGAAGTTAGAAGAATATGGCTCACCTTAAAAAATATTAATTAGACAAAAAAAATAATAATAGAATGATATATTTGTAGAGATAAAAAGATAAATAAAATAAAATAAAAAACCTGTAGAAAAATATATAATTTGTAAATAGATAATATTTGAATTAATTGTTCCTCTTGAAATTTGCCTATCTGTAACAACAATAATTTTAGTTTTTAAAGGGTTTAGTCCTAATCTCCCTTTGATCCCTAGTCCCAATAGCAAGCCAAAGACAAAGTCTTAGGCCCTGTTCGTTTGGAGTGAAAATAGGGAGGATGGAAAACTAAGGGAGGAAAATAGGCATTTTTTACTGTTTATTTGGAGAAAAAAAATATGAAAGATGGAAAACCAAGAGGAAAATTTTCCTTCCAGACCCACAAATATTTTCCTCCCAATTTGGGAGGAAAACTTTGGGGAGAAAAGTGGTGAGATGGGGGCTTTTACTAAAAAGCCCCATCCCACCTGAATGTTGTTGTTTTTTTTTTTTTTTTTTTTATCATTTCAATGTTACTGAATTTGTTTTTTCAACGTTACGTTCTTTTTTTTTTTTTCAACATTACCTCAAAGTATTTTTCTTCAACGTGACCTAATCTAATTTTTACATTATAATAATAAAAATAATCATATAGATTTATATATATGATATGATAAATTTTATATTATGTAATGAGTATAATTAAATCTATTTTTTTACATATTATGTAACAAGGGTATAATAGTCAATTTATATAAATTATATTTTACATCCTTCTATTTTTCTCTCCAACCGAACAAAAGAGTTTTCCACCCTCACTTTTCTACCCTTCCAACTTGACACACAAGAGGGAAAACTAAATATTTTTCATCCTCTCACAATTTTCCATTCTCCCACTTTTCCACTCCTCCAACTAAATAGACCCTTAAGGGCATCTCTAGCAGGTTCTCTAAATTTTTGTACTGTTTAGAGAATGATCAGTGACATTTAGTTTTCCTCTACCTACTTTTTCAAATATAGTTTTCAACAAATTCTCTATCCCTTTTTTTTTTTATCTCATTTAAATATTATTTCGTTATTCATTTTTATTCATTTTTTAATCATCATTTTTTTTAACAACTATATTTTTCAATGAAAAGTGTTATGTCCACGTCATTTTACGCAATCCTTTTACAACAAAATTTATGTGGAAAGTTGTTAATAGTTCAAATTTGAACCCACTATTGAAATTATTTTTTTACTCACCAATATTAACTAACAATAATCTATTATTTAAAATTTATTGTGAAAATATTGTAAAAATATTGTGATAGTATTCCTCAATTAAGATTTTTTTTAATTTTTTATATTATTTTTCTTTTTCCATTTCGTCCTCATCCATGCGTTTCATTTCATTTTTTTTTCTTTTTTCTTTTCTTTTTTTCTTTTCTCCTCCACACAAGTGTCCTATCTCTACCTACCCACTTTTAGTTTCTCTTTCTCCTCAAGAACATTCCAACAACTCACATTTACTTAACATCAGAGAAGAGAGAGAGAGAGAGAGAGAGAGAGAGAGAGAGAGAGAGAGAGGAGAAAGACTGCAAGGCCAGTGGAGATCGAGATCGGCGTTCACCATGCGGCACTGCCACGTCTGCCGCCCCACCGCCACTCGTCCTCCTCCCCACCACCAGGCTGGGTCAGATCGTCGTTTTTTTTTTTTTTTTTTTTTCATATTTGCTTGTTCTGATTCAACTTTATTGTAAGAATTGGATTTTTTATTTTTGTGTTTTGTGTTTGGATTATGTGAGACGTTTTTTCAGAGTGAAGCAATTAAACTGCAACAAAGAGATGAGAGGAGAGAGAATTTTTATTTTTATTTTTTATTGAGATGTATGAATTTTTTAAGTGTAAAAATTCATTTGAAGTCGCTACAGTGTTCTCTAAATTAAGAGAATTACTGCAGCAAGTTCAAAATTTTTTGGGAAAAGTTGTGTTTAGAGAAGCTGTTGGAGTGTGAACAATAGCATTTTATCTCCAAACAATAGAGATAGAGCATCTGTTGGAGATGCTCAACATCTCTTTTTGTAAACATCTTTGTAGAACCCATGTGAAACCCCACCTCTCCCTTCCTCACTATATTCCCATCTCCAAATATGATACATATATATATCTCAAACTTTCTGGAAGTAATTAAAGGAAAACGCAAAAATAGGGGGAAAAAAAAAGAGTATTCAAAATGACGAGCACGGTGACACATTTTTGTATCTGCTACCATTTCTTTCTCATCGTAGGACTTTAGTTTCAATATTAACTCTTTTGTTTTGGAAGCTTAGAATAGAACATGTGGGAAAATAACACTATGATTTTCAATAATGATATATTTTTTTATTCTTCATTATGAATTTTATATGATATGATAAAGAAAGCAATCCTCTCAACAAAGTCTAAGCACAACCATTTAGCTTGGGTGGTTAGAAGTGGATGTTGCATTCAATGGAAGTTTCATAACTTAATTCTATGATATCCTTATCTTTTTCCTTAGTTTGATTGGAAAGCAAACAGATGGATAGGTTCTCTTCTTTGATTGAGGAGATCTCTTATACTCGTGCATCTTTTGTGCAAGTTGTTTTGGCATCTGAAATTAATGCCTTGTTGTACAAGTTTCTTTTAATATTCTTTGTTTTTTTGTTCATATATTTTTGTATTTTGATGCATCATACATATGTGTATATATGTTAGAAGGTTGGATAGTTTTGAGAAGAAACCTACAAGGAACTGTTTATTTATCAGTTTGGTTTTTGAGAAAATGGAGTATCTTGTATTGCTTCATAATTGTCTCATTGATTTGTTTACTATTGCTATCTCTTGGAAGCTTATTACGTATATGTGGGGCTCCTTGAAGATGGAGAAGGAACCAATGAAAGTATTGGTCACTGGTGCTGCAGGCATGCTAGCTCAACCTGATATTCTATTTGGTTTTTCTTGGTCCCCTTGTTATCATCATGAGACTCAATATTAGAAATTTGAATGCCTTTTATATTAGTATTTATTTATTTTTGTTGAATTTCTGAAACAGTCATCTAAATTTTCATTCAAGTTGGCAAATATGAATGTTCTCCAAATGTCAAACCCCAAAATTTCCAATTTTGTATGATTGCTTAATCTAAATTTGCTTGTATGCCTGTGGATACTTGTTGTTTTTTGGTTTCATTCTTTTGGTATCTTTAGCTCATATAGATATCATTTATTCGTTTGTTAAAATCAATAATTAAATGATTAAATTCACTCTTTCCTACTTGCTTAACCTATTAAGGCAAGTGGTAATTTACGAGGTTTCTCCTTCATGGGAGTTAAAGTCAAAATTGACCACAATTTTTAATGAGTGAAATTTATGGAATTTGTTGCTTTGTATTTTCTATAAACATGTTAAAATCAACGTCCAACTTTTCATGTTTTTTGGTCTCAATTTTTGTTAAATATTATCTACAAAAAAGTATTTTAATTATTTTTCTCCAAATTTATCCTTAACTTCATTTGAAAATCCTATTTTCTATTCAGTTTATGACTTCCTGCACTACTGTTCTGTGATGTAATTCTTAATGAAACTGTTTAAATCTGTGGTTTTCTTCGAAGACAAGTTTAACTGCCATTTCTGATTTCTGTAGATAATCTAAAGAAATCCTAAAAATTGTAACTGTTTTGTTGTTGAAATAATCATTGTATTATCTTATACATTGTAGTCTTTTTGAAATAGTTGGAAAGAATGAGAATTGAAAAAAAAAAGCCTGATTTATGTCAAGATGATGTAATTATGTAAAGGAGCAAGTGCATTTGATTTTCAATTCTATAGGTTTGGTATTCTTTCTTCTAGACATGATAATTTATAGTTTGTATATCTGTAGCTCAAAATTTTGATTTTGTTCAACAGGGCAAATAGGTTATGCCATTGCTCCAATGATTGCAAGGGGAATCATGCTGGATCCGGATTAGCCTGTGATTCTGCACTTGCTTGATATCGCACCGGCAGCTGAAGCCTTGAATGGGGTAAAATTGGAATTGCTTGATGCTACCTTTCCTCTTCTGAAAGGTATGTCTCTTATCTTGAGAGCTAATTCTAGGTAGATAGAACTATACTCTCCCCTGAGGTTTCTTAAATTTTCATGAACATGGTTCAACAGAGGTGTATGCTACCACGGACGTCACTGAAGCTTGTAAAGATGTCAATATTGCTATTATGCTTGGTGGATTCCCACGGAAGGAAGGTATGGAAAGGAAGGATATGATGTCTAAGAATGTGCCTATTTACAAGGAACAGGCTTCAGCCTTGGAGGAGCATGCTGCTTTGGATTGCAAGGTGACCGCATAAATTCTCTTTAGTGTGTAGATTTAAGATTTTAGGGACACCCACACAGCCTCACTCAGTTTGGAATATTATCAGTTCACCTTACATTGATTTGTATTTTTTGTATATATAGCTCCATTTTTTAAAAAAAAATGAAACTGGATGTTCTGAGATGTTTTGAAGTCTAAAAAAAGGAGACATATTGGTTCTATTAATGCTGATTGATTTCATTGGATAAGATTGATGATAATGGATCTGAGACTCTTTTTGGGATTTTATTTTTTTATTTATTTGGAATTTAAAGAAAATTTTTATGAGGTATTTCCTTTTCTTACTTGATTGTGAAGTAATTTCCCTTCCTTAATTTAATTTCACTATAGTAGACAGGTTGATCTTAAAATTTGTTGGAATTTTCAATACCAATGCTTCGTGTTGAATACAAGCATATCTCTGTTACTTTGCTTGGTACTAACTCAAAAGCAGTCTTAAGTGTTGATTCTTGGGTTTTATCCCTCTCTCCACATCTTGGCGTTGATTCATGGGTTTTATCCTGTTTTTTTTTTTTTTTTTTTTACTTCCCAAAATCTCATTCCCGTTGAAAACTGGTTGTCCTGCTCCTACACCACCTATAACTAGATGCCCTCTAGGCCATGATAAAAATTAGTGAATCAAAAAAACTAATGATTTTAGCATCCTGTTCCATTATTATTAGCTTGTAATAATATGTCCCAGTACATTCCTTGTCTCGCTATTGTTTCCAGTCCTTACTCTTTGGCATGGTCTGTTGCTTCTATTAGTTGTAATTGCTCTGTAGCATGCCTTTGGGCATGTCCTCTGACCATTACCTGCTTTGGTAATTGATACAATCTGAATGTCTATATCTTGGTTAATGTTACTATTTTAAGTTGCATCCTGGAGGGACACTTGTGCTCAAATTAGTAATATTGCTAAGCTACCTAATCTAGAATCCCTTTACATCATAAGAATAATTGATCAGACATTCTTTATATTGCATGAATTATACTATTTCCCTAGAAGGAAAAATCTTTCAGTCATCAGAGAGCAGCGTTTGTCCTTTCTTTCCAGATTAAAGAAGTATGTGTATCCGAATTACTAGTTCTCCAGCCCCCTCACTCACTCTGAAAATGGAAGAACAAGAAGCTGCCATGAAAATGCACCATTCAAGCAAATCTTAATACTCTAAATATTTATGTTTGTTTCTTTTGATCCTCTCAAATCTTGTGTCTCTATGTGCTATCATTGACAACATAATTATGCATTTTCGAGTCTAGTTTCCAACTTATTAATGAACATATTCATTGAAAACCAGATTTCCTATATGTCTGTTTCCAACTTATTTATAATTAATCATATTGTCAGATTTCTAGCAATTACAGATGTCGAAAGATTGAAATCTTTAAAGAGTTCTTTTTTTTTTTTTTATCTTCACTTTTATGCAGCTAATTTTTTGAGTTGATATTGTTTCCTAAGTGTTTTTTTTTTTTTTTTTGAGAAAAATATTGTTTCCTATGTTAGTGCCTTTTCATTGCTTTATTATGCAGGTGCTAGTTGTTGCCAACCCTGCAAACACCAATGCTCTCATCTTGAAAGAATTTGCTCCTTCAATCACAGAGAAAAACACCACGTGCCTAACACGACTGGATCATAACAGAGCATTAAGCCAAATAGCTGAGAGACTAAAGGTTAATGTTACTGATGTCAAGAATGTAATCATCTGGGGCAATCACTCTACAACTCAATATCCGGACGTCAATCATGCAACTGTCACCACCCCAAATGGAGAGAGACCAGTTAAAGAACTTGATACTGACAATCATTGGTATCTCAAAATATCCAACATGTTTATTTTTTGCCACTTTCACATGTTTAAATTATTTGGAGACATAGGTTGATAAAGTACCTTTTAAGTATTTAAATGGGAGGTAGAGCAGGCATACGGTTCAATCCTTCAAATTTAGACCACCTACATACCATGATATTATTTGTCCTAAAAGATTAAGTTCTTAGGAAATGGTGAATTTAATTATTTAATGATTTATTTTTAGAAAAAAAAAAATTTATGGATTCTAGTAATTGTAGCAATCCCTTCCCTCAAGATAAATAGAGATTAATCATCTACGAAGACAAAATTGCTCCAGTGAATTAATGGCTTTCCTTAGATTACCATGCTTCTTTGGGGTGCAATGTCAATTAGTACCTACATGCCATTTTCCTAACCCAAGGATCCCAATCTTTAGGGTGTAGGTGGTAACAATTTTTATACCTGAGTTTGTACTTGCCAAAAAAAAAACTTATTCTTAAGTTTGTCTTGCACCCTATTAGAGCATCCGCACCAATTGGTGTATAATAGAAAAAGATGTGAAATTTACACATTTAAACCCCAAAACTACCCGCACCAGTCCTATATTAGGACCTGGCTTTATATTTTGAAAAGTTATTTAACTCCAAAGTTTTAGGTTGGTGTTGGGTACATTTGGGTAATTGGGTGCATGTTGAATAATTAGGTTGCAGCTCTTTGCAGGGTCTTCAACAACATAGTTATGTTGACCATCTTCACATCTCTATGCATTCTTGTCATGCTATTTACTTTGCTTCCTTTTCTGTTATTGATATATTTAAATTGTGTGTGTCATAGGTTAAAAAACGAGTTCATCAACACTGTACAGCAGCGTGGCGCAGCCATTATCAAGGCTCGGAAAGCATCAAGTGCATTGTCTGCTGCAAGTGCTGCTTGTGATCATATGCGTGACTGGGTCCTAGGGACTCCTAAGGTTGAGTCTCTTTCATCTCAAATAGCATTTGATCATGCAGAACTTATTTGCTTTTATATTATTCTTTTTTTTTTTAATTATTATTATCTTTTGTAAATTTTCCTTTGGCTTTGTAATTCAAGGAACGTGGGTTTCCATGGGAGTGTATTCTGATGGTTCTTATGGGATCCCAAAGGATATTATTTACTCTTTTTCTATTAAATGTGAGAAAGGAAAATGGTCAATTGTGAAGGGTAAGTTCTGTGGCTTCTATATGTTGTAAATGTTACTTCTTCTTTCCTTAAGAGTTGAACTGCTAATGTTTCTGAAGCTACAAATCACTATAATCTGCATAGAGGAATATATGCTGTTTGTCAATTATGTCTTAGATCTAAATAATGGTTTCAGAGCAAAGGTAGTTGTTGAAGAGAGCAAGGATATATATTTGGAATATATGAACTATAAGTCTATAATAGTGAAATGCACAAAGCTCAGAACTCACAGTTATAGATGAGCAATCAACGATGATATAAAACAAGGGCTAAGAGTAATACAATCGAGGATTCATGAATGAATATTTATAATTATGATAGCCTACCATACTTTTGTGTTAGCAGTTGGCATGTTATATATTCCAAAATGCTGTGAAAAATGGTCCAAATGTTTTAATACTACTTGCATGAGACTATTTCAGCACTCAGTGTTTGGAACTTGTTTATGCATTGGCAGGGCTCAAGATCGATGACTTCTCAAGGGCAAAGATGGATGCAACAGCAAAAGACCTCATTGACGAAAAAGAAGTTGCCCATTCATGCCTCAGCTAACAATGAACCCATCTTCCCTTGGAAAATAATGAAGAAGACTTGATAATGCATGAAAAGAAAAAGGGATTTCCAATTTCCATCATAACTTCATGTACAAATTTTATCAGTCACTTATAAGCTTTGGAACAATGATAGAACAAGATATGTCCTGATTTATCTTATTTCATGTGTTGGCAAAAGTGTAGACTAGTTCACCAAGCACCTCCCCAAATCCAATAATCAGTTCCATGTTACTACTCATATGTTTTCATATATCGACTCTATATTATGTCATGAGTCCTAAAAAAACATCAAATTTATAAAATTAAAAAAAAAAAAAAAACGAAATTATTATAGGTCATGTGACTAAGAATTTGAACTCACTTACCATTATGCTCGACTAGAGCAGCCAACAAATTTTGATTAAATTATGTTTGATCTTATCTAAATAAAATCTATGGTCTATTTGGGCATTGTTTTACTATTACCTAAATAAAATACCTAAGATTGGCAAAGCATTTGTAAGAGAGAGCAAGAGAGGAAGCTGAGAGGCCACCACCATCGTTATGCTAGCTTCCCACTGCTATCAAGTTGCTAAAACTCCAATTGTTTATTTTTTTTATTTGATGAACTTATTATTAACAAAGTTATTTAACGATTATGCTATAATATATGTACAATATTCTTCAAAACTATTTTGCATAAAACATTACAATATTATTCGTACATCACACGAACAACTTACTAATTGAATTAAACAAAAAAATCATACATATATACCCATAAATTAAATAAGACTTACTTATTAATAGAAGAAAACCTAGCCCATACCCAACAATTATATAATTACTAAAATTCCCTTGACCATAGAATAACTAAATAAATATAAAAACCTAATTAACTACTGTGGATACCTATTATGGGGCTTTGCTTGTAATGTTAAGCTTCCAAAGAAAGTTGCCTTTTAATTGAATGCAATTCCAGGGCTACTCTGTTCATGTCCATTCTATCTATAGGAGATTGTGCTGAACATGCAAGTCCAATCTGAAAGACAGATATCAAGCATTCAGTCTGTCCACTTGTCCAGTCACTCCAACTTGAAACCGTGTTATCATTTTCAACTACTTCATTGAAAATTGAATGGTCCACAATCTCTATCACTTGTCCTGGCAATGCCAACTTAACAAAGTTATGAAGGTTCAGGTCATCTTTGAATAGTTTATCAGTGGGTCTTCTTCCAGTTAACATCTCCAATAAAAGGATCCCAAAGCTATACACATCCCCATTAGTTGAAAGTTGACTACCCATTCCATACTCTGCAAAAATTTAGAGCACTTTCATACACTAAGAACAATTCTTACTCAATTCTATGAAACTAGTAATGTGGTAAAGACAGTGGTGGTTGTTTAGGGGGTTCATTAAAAAATTTTAATAAAAAAAAATCATAAATATATCGAGTTATCAACAAATAATAATAATAATAATAATAATAATAATAATAATAATAATAATAATAATAATAATAATAATAATAATATGTGAAGTTTTATAATTTTATCCTACAAGATTTCAAATTTCGAATGTTACATAATACTTCATTACGAGTATCTATTGCCAATGTGGATAGCTACGAGCCTATGACTATTTTATTTTGTTAAATTTGTCTAACATTTTTTTTTATATAGTTGTTATTATCTATTTGACTTTGTTTTTATAAAAATATTTTAGACTAAATGACTAATCTCAACTCATTGGCTCTGTATTAATTATTAACAGATACAATCACACTCATTCATACATAAAATTATACACTACGTGTCTACTTAACCAATCAAATGCTTAAACAATCACTAACTTTACAATAAAAATTATTATAATACGATAACAATACACACACATGTAAAAAAACCCTCTCTATTATGAAGTTATATTATATCTATATTGTACACACAAACAACCACATACATCATAATTTACACATATAACATTATAACAAAAAGTAATGTACACAATCAATATTAGACACACTCACACACATATAATATAAATTTATAAAAAAGAATTACACTTACAATTTACAAATACGTACTCTTTATTCTTAGATTCGTAAATACTTGTAATAAGGGTGTGCAAGATTTAAGTCAGGGTATGCAAAAAAATATTTTTAAAAATAAATTAAAGTATTAAACTAACAAAAAATAATAATTTTAATATTTTACATATATAATTTTTTTTTTTTAAGTCAGGGGGTTCATTTGAACCCCCTGATTAAGTTGTAGCACCACCCCTAGGTGAAGATGTATATAAATATTCTATACGGGGCATCCCTGTTTTGATTATTGATGTATTCATTATACGTTAATACTTTTACAATTGAGTGAAATCGTGATACATTACCTGGAGCAGCATATCCAATAGTTCCCTTAATCCCTGCTGAGCTTAATTGATTAAGAAAAGCTTCCTTCCCAGATTTCGAAAGGAGTCTAGCCAAACCAAAATCACTTATATGAGCAATCATATCATCATCGAGAAGAATATTGCTTGGCTTTAGATCACAATGAATAATAGTGGTTTGGCAGTGATGATGAAGATAAAGCAAAGCCGAAGCCACGTCTATAGCAATGTTGATTCTTTGAAGAAGATTTAAACTTCTCAATTGCTTGAGCCCATCTTCAGGATGTAACTGCATCTCCAAGCTTCCATTTGGCATGAACTCATATACTAAAGCTTTAAAATCATTGCCCTTAAAATCAATACTCGAACAAGCAGTCAGAATCTTAACGAGGTTTCGATGCCGGATGTTCCTTAAGGCTTCACATTCGGCAATGAAACTCTTGGAAGCTCCTTGCTTTTGAAGATTGAGTACCTTGACTGCAACATGTATTTCATCTAGACCAAGTTTTCCTTTATAGGCACTACCAAAATTACCTGAACCAATCAAATTCTCCAAAGAGAATCCATCAGTTGCATCATGTAATTCTTTATAAGAGATCTTTTGGTAGGAGGGTCCAAAGGTGGAAATGGAAAGGCTTTTTTTCTTCGACTTTTTCAACCAGGAAAGAGCCATCAAAGAAAACAATATCAAGCAGAAAGCAGCTGCAATGCTTATTGCCAGTATCAATTTAAAAGCAAAATGCTTTTTGTGTTTCTTGGATCTTTGAATGGGGCATGCAGGCAAATGCAGCTCTTGGATCCCCCCACAAAGACCAGTGTTGCCTTTGACTTCAACTGCACTAGCATTTCTGAAGACCCCTTCTACAGGTACGTCTCCCTCAAGATTGTTGAAAGATAGGTTTAAAGTTTGCAACACGGGAAAATTAGCCATATAGCTTGTGATTTGGCCGGACAAGTTGTTGTGGGAAAGATCAAGATATTTAATACCTTTTAACTTATTTAGGTCGGGAATGGTTCCTTCAAAGGAGTTGCCTTGCATATAAAGTATTTCTAAGGCCAAACAATCCCCTAGCTGGGCTGGAATCTCTTTGGAAAATTTGTTGTGTGAAACGTCTAGTTCAACAAGAAGTGTCAGGTTTCCAAAATCTGGTGGTAAAAAACCGGTCAAGGAGTTATGAGACACATTAATTTGGACTAGAGGAAGGCTAAAAAGTTGCTTGGGTATGGTGCCATTTAATTTATTTTGGCAAAGGAATACATCTTGCAAGTAGCTACACCTTCCAAGACTAGTGGGTATGCTCCCTTCTAAGCTGTTATCGAGCAAGTTGAGATCTAGTAATTGAGTCATGTTGCCAATGGAAGAAGGGATCACCCCAGTCAATTTGTTTTCACCCAAGTACAAATAGTTCAAGTTTGTGAGCTTTCCAATTGAAGATGGAATATTCCCTGTTAACAAGTTAGATCCCAGGCCAAGTGCAGTTAGGCTAACAAGATTTGATATTCGTGTAGGTATGCTCCCACCAATAGAATTGCGAATTAGCTCGAGCCATAATAATTGGATTGAGAGGTTTGTTATGGAGTTAGGCAGCTCACCTCCAAGCTGGTTGTTGCTGACATCCAGAAGGTTTAACTGGCTGCAATTGTTCAAAGAACTCAGAAAACTCAAATCACCAACTGAGTTATTTCCAAGAAGATTAGAATAAGCACCAAACCATTGAAGATTTAGTAGATTACCAAAACTCATAGGAATGGTTCCTGTAAATTGATTTTCTGAGATATCAAGCTGTTGAATGTCTGACACATTGGACAATGAAACTGGAATTGTTCCTGTAAATTGGTTTCCTCCTATGGCAAGTTTGTGCAGATTTTGAAGAGCAATGCCCAAGTCAGGGTTGAGGTTACCAGTGAAGTTGTTACCAGTCAAGACAATACGTGTGAGCAATGATAAATTGTATAGGGAAGGTGGAAACACCCCAGAAAGATGATTTTTTGGTACTCTAAAAGATGTCAAGCTTTTCATTTGGGCTACTGTATTTGGGATTTCTCCCTCCAAATTGTTATATGCAAACGAAAGATTTTGGAGAGAGGACAAGTTCCCCAGAGAAGGTGGGAACCCTCCACTAAAATAATTGTTGTCAAGAATTAGTATCTGAAGTTTTGACAAAAAGCCAAGTTCTGAAGGGATTCCTTGTACTAAATCATTGTACTGGAGATCAAGATACTGTAGGTTGGAACAGTGAGAAAGATTGGCCGGAATTTCCCCTCCCAATATTGGATTATGACTCAGGTTCAAATATCCAAGCCTGGTCAAGTAACCAACTTCTGAGGGAATTCCACCATGGAAAGAGTTATATGCAAGGTTGAGGGATCGAAGGAAAGAAAGATTTCCAATGTGGGGTGATATGGTGCCAACCAACTTATTGTTTTTTAGGTCCAAACCGATGACTCTTTGGTGTTTGTTGCCACAAGTGACCCCAACCCAGTGGCAGAAATGGAGAAGAGTCATTCCAAGAAGCCAGGACATTAAGAGGGCCATCTATGTGGGACTTGAATTGGAGCAGTGCAAGTTTATCAGTTTCGTTTGAAAGTGTGGTAGCTAAGGAAAATTTTGAGATCGATAAAGAGAGGAACAGAAGAAAGATGGCATGGTAGGTTAGTGAGAAGAGTGGTCGTGTATTCATAAGCAGATGATCCATCTTGTAGGAGGAAATTAGCTTCTTCAGATGATCCATCTTGTATTTATATGCTGTATAATTTATATATGTAGTTACTATGGTTTCAGAGTTTCAGTAGAGAGAAGGTGAGAGTTTGAGAGAGGTAAGGAAGGAAGGCTGAGGAAGAAGGGGAAAGGCGAGAATGAGATGAGACGTGGGGTTTTTAAAAAGGGTCCGTTTGGGAGCGCTGAAAGAAAACTGACTGAAAACTGAAAAATACTGTAGCAAAATAATTTTTTAAGACGTTCACACATAAAATCACTAGCCTAAAATCACTGTTCATGGCCAATGAACAGTGAGCGCGCGCGCCTCGCTTAATGAGCTTCTAACTCTACAGTTTCAAAACGACGCCGTTTGAGCCTGATATTAATTTTAATATCAGTTCCAAAACGACGTCGTTTTGGTAATAGATTAAAAAAAAAAAAAAAAATGTAACGTTGTCGTTTTATAAACCCTAAATATTTTTTATCCCCATCCCAACATCAGATTCGTATCTCTCTTTCTCTCGCTCTTCCCGTTAGTCTTTCTTCAGCCTCCGCCACTTGCTGTCAGTCTGTGACCATTCTACACTGTTTGATGCTTTGTTCTTGGAGTTTCACCCTCTTCCCTCCCCCTTGTTCTATCAGGTTTCTTAATCTATTTTCCTTTGATAGTTTTGTTTCATCTTTTATGACTTAGGTTTAGTTAGTATTTCAAGTTCTTACATGAATAAATTATATATTATGAATAAACAATTGATGAATTTCTGAATCTGGAGATGTATTCTTGTTCTTTAGTTCACTACTTGAAATCAGTCTAATTCACATATTGTGATTTTTTTGATAAACTATTATTTATCATTTTTTCCATCAATATCATAACATAAGTTGATCATTAATTGTATCGTCGGGGAAGCTCTTATATTGTGTAATTGCTGGTTTAAATAGAGGAATTTACAGAGTGTTGTGCGTGAAAGAGAGAGAGTCTTCCGTTTATAGTCAAGTCTTTTTTTTTTATTTTTTTCATTTTTGAACTTTTGACTGACTTAACCCACTTTATTAGACTTTAGGTCTATTCTGTAGCCCTTGGTATTTAAAGTATCTTCACAGGAGTCTTCCGTTTACGGTCAAGTCTTTTCTTTTTCTTTTTTTTTCTTTTTTTTTTTTTTTACACTTTTGACTTACTTAACTCACTTTATTAAAGTTTAGGTCTATTCTGTGGCCCTTGGCATTTAAAGTATCTTTACAGTATAAGATAGAGAGTCTTCCGTTTACAGTCAAGTCTTTTTTTTCTTTCTTTTTTTGAACTTTTGACTTACTTCACTCACTTTATTAAAGTTTAGGTCTATTATGTGGCCCTTGGCATTTAAAGTATCTTTACAGTATAAGATAGAATGGAGAAAATTTCGTTTATCAAGAAAAAAAGAATGGAGATAATTTCTTGAACTTTGCCTTGGAGACTCTCACGCGGACTGATGGTGGGATCCACATGTTGGTTCCTGTCGCTAAAGGCAAAGCTATATAAAATTCAAATGTGAGCAAAATGAAGATGAAGTGAGATATTTTCTATAATTTATTTTTTATTTACTTATCTAATTTAAACATACGTATGATTTGTTTTTAAAAGAATTTATAAAACTAAAACTAAACTGCTCTCACACAAACCATCGCAGGAAAGCAGGCCCGCAAAGGCCTATTTATCAAATTTTAGGATGCTCCCAATAACAAATGCTGGTGCTTCATCATGAACAAAGGCCTTAAGAATAGAGTAAACAAAGCTGACAACGTTACATTCTTGAGTAATGAATACTCATCGATTAGCAACCTAACAGACTCAGCTAGGCATGCACGCTTAGAGCATCCATCTGCTGGAAATGTCATCTTATCTTATTTTACCATTCTACAAAGTTACTGCCATACCATTTTACAATATACCTAACATCCCAAAACTTTATTTTTTTTTTCATTTTATTTAAATATTATTTTTTAATCCTTTTTTTACTATTTTTCTTTTTCTCTTCCTTTTCCTCTCTTTCTCCCTTAACCTCTAGCAAACCCATACCCAGCAAAATCACAACAAAAAATCACCCACAACCACGCCGAACTTGCCGCCACAACATCAAACCCATCGGAAAAAATCACAATCACCAGACCTAAATCCAACCACTTAAACACCACCCAAATCCGACCCAAATGCCAAAAACCCATGAACAAACTCATGACCTCAACGCCTCCACCATAGAAGCTAATCGAGTCTCCACGCTAGTGCCTCCATGCCGTTGAAGAAGAGAGAGTAGGATGAAGAGAGAGAGAGAGAGAGAGAGAGAGAGAGAGAGAGAGAGAGAGAGAGAGAAAGATAATGAAAATTATAAAATAATGAAAGATGAGAGAGAAGAACCAAACCGATTAAAAAATAATTTTTGTTTATACGATTGTACTATAGTGTCGTCCTACTTTTAGGATGGTATTGTAGCACTATTGCAAATTTTTTTACAAGTTTACATGTTTTACCGTTTCATTATTGAGAGTTATTGGGTCTAAATGCTCAAATAAACTTAAATTTTCCATATAGCCTTTCCACTGCTGATGCTCTTAGGTTGTACTGTTTTTATTATATTCAAAACTAGCTTGGCCAACATGACAAATCAATCATATATAGCATACATGATACACCAATGACCAAGCAAGCTCAATCTCTAATTAACAAGCATGTAAACCCCAGATTACATGTTCCGTATCTCCGAGCTAATCAATATACGCAAAATTCAATATTGTCAATAAGTGAACCCAACTAATATCTACTCTAAATTCGAGTTAAGTCAGTCAAGAATTCATTTAACATGACTTGACTCAGTTTATTAAAGCGTAGGTCCAAAGTGTGACCCTTGCTTTTTTTTTTTTTTTTTTTTTTGACAGAAGTGATAGAAGTGACCCCTGCTTTTTAAAGAATCTTTAGACTTTACACTTTGGTTCTCACGCGGACTGAAGGTGGGATCCACACATTGGTTCCTGCTACTAGAGACAAAGCTAAAAAATTTTGCAAATGCCAGCAAAATGAAGGCGAAATGAGATATACTAGTTGCTATAGTTTTTTATTTTTTATTTTTTATTTTTATTTACTTCTCTAATTCAAACAAATATATATACTCTGTTTTTTAAAAGAATTTATAAATATTTTTGTACATAAAATAAATAAATTGAGTTCAATAATTTATTTTGTGCGTAAATGGGGATTCAAACTCAAAATTAAGAATGTCTTTGGTGGTTGTCTACTTGTCTTCTTTTAGGGTATTTTTTGTGAAGTTTTTTCAAAACATTTTGGAAATTCAACTTTAGATTGTTTGTTTTTCTTTCATTTTTTAAGCCTAAAAATTAAAATTAAGAAGGAAAAAAAAAACAAATAAACAAACTAAAACTAAAACTAAACCTAAACCGATCTCACATATACCATCACAAAAAAGGACGCCCATAAAGGCCCATTCATCAAATTATGAGCTACTCCTAACAACAAAGAGAGAAATAGAGGACACTACAATAGGCCCGAAAGGTAAGCCCATCTAACAACGAAACTTCCAGCAACTCTTTTCGGACTGCGTTACGCTGAGCCTTGTATCTTTGCACCGATTATGTAAGCTCAACATGTCACACAAAAGGGCTATGAAATCTATGTATCAAGGGCTGCCCTTGAAGCAAATGGTGGTGCTATCATGAACAAAGGCCTTAAGAATGGAGCAAACAAAGCTGATGATACATCCTTGAGTAATGAATACTAATATGCATAACCTAGTTCAGCTAGGGCATGGCTAGGCAGTTTTTATAAATGTTCAAGCCAGGATATTGAGACTTGACCCAAATGACAAATCAATCATAGAAAACATATACCGTACACCAATGACCAAGCATGCTAATGTCACGACCCAAATTCATGGAATATGAATTTAGATGCATGACTAACTTGCTAATCTTGCATATCTCAATAAACATAATTAATTTAATAATTAAGAAAACTCCAAATAAACAATGCTCTTACTAAACCTTTTACAATATTTAAACTCCACAATTTAAAAAATAATCTCCAAATACTATAAAATCTTAAGCAAAAAAATAACTAAAAATCCTATAAAGCTTCAAGCATTATTGAAGTCGCCTAAAAACTCCTACGCTCTACCTTGCACCTTACGTTGCGATCCAAAGGTTTTGTTCCCCAACTAAACTTTAATCTGAAATGGTAATTAATGGGGTAAGCCACACCTCTAGTAAGCAATTATGCACAATACACAACAGAATCGAGTCAAGCAAAACATGAGTATTTAGATTTCACAAATTCACTCAAAGATATCAAATATAGATTTCCAAACATATAATGAGCCACTTAATACAAATGTGATCAAATCTTAAAATTGTTAAAAAACACATACATATAATTGATCAGAGTACAGTGTCATATATACACATATTACATATTCTCACATACAATCCTATTGAGTGGATACCAACATCTAACCCTTGCTGGTGAGGGATCGACACTTATTCTCATATGCAATCTTGTGAGTGGGTTTACACATATATCTGATCAATTTTAAAAACACTTAATGAGTCACATATCACAAAAGCAAAATTTATACAAAGTAGAATAATTTACTTAATAGTAACAATCATTCCAAATATAGAGGCTTATTGAAGATCACAATATTGAGTTGAACATAAATCAAAGGATGCTTGACTTTCTTGGAGAATGAGTAGAAACTGAGACGTTTATACAAGTATTTTACAATTCTTGAGTAAAATTGAAAATTCAATTTACTAAAAGAAACGTTTTAAATACCATTTGGAAAATAGGAATATGACTTTGAAATCACTTGGTTTTAAACAAATTTAAAGAGTAAGAACCTTTTTAGAAAACTTACATTGGAATTGAATTCTTTTCTGAAAATAAATTTAGTTTAGAAATTATCTTTTAAATGAGATTCAGACATTCAAAACATTATTTAAAAATTTGGAGTTTCTCTTTAAAACATTATTTAAAATGCCAAGTTTCACTTTTAATGATGTAAAAATTCTCTTGATAAACTTTGGAAAACGTAAGCTTAAAAACATAACTTTTGAAAACTTTGAACTTTTAAGAACCTAATAAACAAAACTTGTGCATATTATGCATAATTACTTACCTCTCTTACTAATATATTTGAACACAGCTGAACACTTTAATCTTCCGTAAGCTCTTAACAAAATAATGCGTTAATCAGTAAGCATGAAGTCTAATTGTTAGAAACCTTTTCTTTCCTACTGTCCTACAAAAATCAAGTATGAAAA